>OY757025.1:94036262-95446736 GCA_963580285.1 Lucinisca nassula | reverse complement strand
CAAAACATAACAAACTTTGTGTAGTTTTTATCTGTAGTAGCTATAGTAACAGAATCAATTTTAGGTATAGGAACTTTTTTGACTGAGTATATATTCTTATCTTGAAGTTAAATACGCTCTTGTGCTAACCGACACAAGGGAGACTACCGTGAAACCCCATATATATATAATCGCTACAAAACCGTGTTGCTAGCCAACAACCTAGGGAAAGTAAACTCGATGCCCTGAATCCACTGCAGGGCACGAGAAAATGCGGGGTGGTATGAACACCCCGCATTTTTTTCACACCCCACAGAAAAGGTTTTATATAGAAAAACACCCCGTATCTGGCAACTTTCTTAGTATATATATATATATATATATATATATATATATATATATATATATATATATATATATATATATATATATATATATTTTTTTTTTTTTTTTTTTTTGCATATCGTTAATCTCTAAGCGTGGATTACAGTAATAAAGTAACTTTGTTTGCCGACGTCCGCAATATTGTAACGGCAATACTCGTATTTTAACAGACGTCACCTAACGTGCAGTGATGTCTTAACGACGGCGTGTAAGAGATTATATTCAACCACTAGATTTTCATCTGGGTGGGGTAAGATTTTCGAACACAATGAACAATCAGATTTCCTTATCTGGTGTGCAAGAATACACCTTTCTATCTCTGATATTGTCTTGGTTTACGAATTCAACCTTTCACTCACCTAGTTTTTCGCTATAGACTGTTTCTTTTACCAACATCTGTTCCATAATCACTTATGGATTATTTATTGTACCGCGAGTTTGAGTCGTCTAGCTGGCTTTTCTTCGCATTCTAGCTGTCTCCTTTTTTCAATTTCCTTTTCACTTTTCTTTCCTTTCATAAGATAGTTCATGGAGTCCAATATTTATGTTATGATTTTCAAAGGAAGTACATGTATTTAGTTTATACTAATTTGCGATGAAAGCTTCCAAGCTTGTTTGAATTGCTCTCTAACACTCATTACGGATGTTTTCAGGCGCACGAGAGAGAGAGGCAGTGACTTTTCACCACTGCTATACCCGTACACACCTGGATGGAGTGAGGCAGTAGCATTGCGTGTCTTGCCCAAGGACGCACCTCGCTTCCGGTGGCCGGATTCGAACACACAACCTCTCAATCATAAGTCGAACGCGCAAACCACTTAGCTATCGAGCTGCACATGTACATGTATTTGAACAGCCCCCGTCCATCGGGGCTTGAAGAAATAGATTGGCTACATGATGCTTCCGTTCAGGGCTGAACCCGGCCGTACACGAGTACTGGTAAACTGCTTAGAGGATCAAAGCCTGCCCAAGAAAAGCGGTGCGAGTCGCTTATAAACATGCTAATAAACCATATTGGTTTCATTGGGCGACAGGGCTTGAGAAGTACATTTCCTCTCAATGTCGGGCAAAAGTCCCACAAAATTGGAAGCAACGTCTCCAAAATGACCTATACAGTGTTGACGGGGACGTTAAACCTCAAATCAAACAAACAAAACATGTATTTGAAACGTACCTCGAGGAATTCAGTGTACAACATTAACAAAAATGATTATTGCGTGCCTGTTTTGTTAAAACCGAAATTATCTCGCAAAGGCCTCAGTGCTAAGCCAAGGGACTGCCCACGCCTCACCATTCCATCCGCCATGCACCCGTTTTATTCAGCTTAATTGTAGTCGGCAAATGGTGTATAAAATTATCACAGTTACTTAAGGCTTGTTAAAAAAGATTCGCGTCTGAAGAAGCCATCTGATCCGCATCTACAGTGTTTGCCATTTAGCTTGTGAATTGAATAAATACATTGTATCAAATATTTTGGTTGGTAGATGTTCAGAACCGTTTGTGGCAAAACTAAATTATTCAGCAAGACCAGTTTAATTAACATTTTTTCATCTGCATCAGTGGTCTGCATTTTGGCAGTTTGGCAATACATCACGAAAACACGCCTATATAATTTTGACCCCCTTGAACCCCACTTTTATATAATAAAACGGGGGTTTCTGGGGTATACCTTATTTTACTTATTTCTGCTCTAAAATACAGATTGTGGGTACTCGTTAGAACCGCCTCGATGAGGCGGTTCTAACGAGTGACCACAATCTATATTTTGAGCAGAAATAAGAAAAATATCGCAATTTTTCATTATAAAATTTTCATTTTTTTTCGGCGATAATGGTGGCAATGTATTTGTATAGGCGTGTTTGCGTAATGATATAAGTGGGGTTTATGATAAGGATACCCATGTTGTATCTATCAAACTTTATCAGTTACCCCTTTTATTAATTGCATTGTAACACATTGACCTGATAAAGTTATGCTATCTCAGGACAAGTGAGCTTTATCAGGTCAACGTGACATTTCACTTTTATGAATGAATCGGGCTACTAGAAAAAATGGCAGAAATGTTACTATTACTGGACAAAATGGAAAAATTACTTGGGAAAAAATATGAAAGGAACAAAAATGATCAGCTGATACAAAATATATCGACCTGCGGAGTGTTCGGACGCACTGAGGACCATCGATAACTGACCGTAAATTGCTAATTTAAGCGTGTACAAGGGGGTAACTGATAAATAGAATACCAGATTCGTGTCATGTGATATCAAGTTTATCAGGCTCAGCTTCGGGAACGCATGTAAGCCTCGCGATTCTACAAGCGTTCTCGAAGCATTGCCAGATAAACTTGATATCAAATGACACGAACCTGGTATTCTCTATGTACCGTGTAGCCCTTAGAGGTTTATGAAATAAAAAGCTGTCTATATGAAGTTGTGTACATAGAGAATACCAGGTTCGTGCCATTTGATATCAAGTTTATCACGCAAGGCTTCGAGAACGCATGTAGAATCGCAAGGCTTGTTGAGCCATTCTACATACGTTCTCATAGACGAACCTGATAAGCTTGATACAAATGACACGAATCTGGTATTCTTTTTACCAGTTTATCCCCTTGTACAATCTTTAAAAAGGGCATCGATTGCCTAATGCGTGCTTACATTCAGGCGTGAAATAATCGGTTCATATATTTAATCTGACCGAAATTTTTTCCCATGGTATTTTTTTATGTAATTTTTTTCAGTTTCCAGTAATTATATCATTTTTTTGCCCATTTTTCAAGTAGTCTGGTTCCTTCATAAAAGTGTAATGTCATGTTGACCTGATAAAGCTGACTTTATCTTTATCAGGTCAATGTGCTTCAATGTAATTAATATAGGGTTGTTCTGTCGGGTAGCCCGGGCTTTAGTATTCACTGCTTGGATACACTAATGTTCTAAACTTTCAAGACAGTTGCTTTTCTGAGTAGCTTGAGCTGGCACGAATCCTGTCTTACCTGACTGAAATGTAGATGCCCATTTTCTATTCGCGATGTGTTCTCAGGTTTCTTAGCTACTAGCTACGGAACCCGGGAAGACATAATTTTTTTTTATTATGTTGTGCGAACAAGATATTATTTTGTGCGCACAAGATAATATGTTGTGCGGACAAGATATTATCTTGTGCGGACAACATAATTTATGTTGTGCGGACAGCATATTATCTTGTGCGGACAAGATAATATCTTGTTTGCACAACTTAATATCTTGTGCGGACAAGATATTATCTTGTTCGCACAACATATTATCTTGTTTGCACAACATAGATCTTGGGAAGTTGTGCAAACAAGATATCAAGTTATCTTGTGCGGACAAGATATTATCTTGTTCGCACAACATATTATCTTGTGCGGACAAGATATTAAGTTGTGCGAACAAGATAATATCTTGAGCGGACAAGGTATTATCTTGTGCGCACAAGATATTATCTTGTCCGCACAATATATATGTTGTGCGGACAAGATATTATCTTGTGCGGACAAGATAATATCATGTTCGCACAACTTAATATCTTGTGCGCACAAGATAATATCTTGTGCGGACAAGATATTATCTTGTTCGCACAACTTAATATCTAGCGGTGTGTTTGTTTGGAGTGAATTATGTATCATTAGCTTTTGTCCACACCAGCTACAATTATGGGCCCCATCATGAGGTGACCATAGCAAATGCTTGTCTTCCATGAAGCAAATTACAGTCGAACTTCAATGGCTCGAACACCTTTAGGACCTCGAAAATCTATTCGAGACAGGGGTAGTTCGTGCCACTGAGGTTACTGTCAGGAGGCATAACGAGATACTTTAAGACATCTTTTCGTTGTTCTACAATGAATATGTATGCTGTGTGTACTCATTAGAATCGCCTCATCGAGGCGATTCTAATGAGTACACACAGCATACAGTTGCATGATAAAAGACTAAAATCTCCTCAATTATCCCCCACTATTTCTTTTGTAGAGGATTTCGCTAGGGGCTCAAGAATGGGTTCGACAAATCCATGGTAAACGAGCCATCGGTGTTCGAGCCATCGAGGTTCGACTGTAATTGATTTCGTTTGTTTGATTTGATGTTTAACGTCCCCGTCAACACTATGTTGGTCATTTTGGAGACGTTGCTTCCAATTTTGTGGGACTTTTACCCGACATTGAGATGAAATGACATCTCAAGCCCTGTCGCCCAATGAAACCAATAGGGTTTATAAAAATGGGCGTTCCGACTCGCGGCGCATTGCCTGGACAGGCTTATATCCTGTAACGGTTTACCTGTACTCATGTGCGGGCCAAATTCAGCTCTGTGTGGAAGCATCATGCAGCCCATTTATTTCTTCAAGCCCCAATAGGCGCGGGCCAGATAATTGATTTCGTATTTTTCATGTTCTTTGTATGTATTTCAATGTAGTAAACACTTACCTCTGAAGAAGTGGAAAGGCGAAAGCGCGCTCAGGACAAGTTATTATTTTTTTCACAGTTAATGATAAAACCCCCTATATTTTAGGGTTCCAAAATGGGACCATTGACAGTGACAGTCAGTGTAGACCCGGATTTTACCCAACGGAATACGGCATTTGATCAGGGTCTTCATTGTTTGCTTAAAAAACAGGAATTTGCCTTCAGGACTATTTTATTTTACCAGCCTTTACTCAAAGACCATCAACCTAACAGTGCCGTGAATGCTTTGATTTTTTTTTTGTTTCAGATAAAATAAGGGAAAGCGTTTTGGAAGTTAACAATCCCCTGGTAGAGGGTTCGCTTGAAGACATAGACCCGCAGCTAGCGGCTGTACAAGAAACGGAAACAGGTGTAAACAGGCAATCAAGAATTCAAAATACCGAAAATCAAAACAAAGGCGCCGCGCGACAAAGAAGTAGCGAAGGAAGCGATTCACACGACAGTTTCGACGAAGGAGATTAAAAGGATCAGTTCTTTAAACCCGGAAATGAACCAATAACCATAACAATAACACACACGTGCGAAATAGTGCATTTAACACGTCTCTAAAAGGACTACTTTTCTGATTTGATTTGAGGTTTAACGTCCCCGTCAACACTGTATGGTCATTTTGGAGATGTTGCTTCCAATTTTGTGCGACTTTTACCATTGAGATGAAATGACATCTCAAGCCCTGTCGCCCAATGAAACCAATAGGGTTTATAAGCATGGACGGGCCGATCCGCACCGCTTTGCCTCGGCAGGCTTAGATCCTCAGAGCGGTTTACCAGTACTCGTGTGCGGGTCGGTTTCAGCTCTACGTGGAAGCATCATGCAGCCCATATATTTCTTCAAGCCCCGATTGGCGGGGGTCGACACAACTTTTCTGAAGAAAATATGTTATATTTGTCTTATTTATACTGCAAACATAGGTTGTGGGTGCTCGTTAGAACCGCCTCGTTGAAGCGGTTCTAACGAGTTCCCACAACCTATGTCTTGGAGCAGAAATAAGAAAAAATATGTATACCCCCGTAAAGCCAAGTTTTCTCTATAAAAAGAGGGGTTTTGGGGTGTTCATTTCACGGACTTGTTCACGTGATGCAATTTTCTTATTCTTTACAGACTGCTTGTCATGAAAGAAGATAGTGTAATTCATGTACATAATCTACGGAACCCTGGAAGGGACGTGTATATTTTTAAAGATGTCGTACGAACAAGATTAAAAGTTGTGCGCACAAGATATTATGTTGTCTGCACAAGATCTATGTTGTGCAAACAAGATAATATTTTGCTCGAACAAAATATTATGTTGTCCGCACAAGATAGTTGTGCGAACAAGATAATATCGTGTGCGCACAAGATACATATATCTTGTCCGCACAAGATCTATGCTGTACGAACAAGATATTATCTTGTCGCACAAGATATTATGTTGTCCGCATAAGTTTGTTTGTTTGTTTGATTGATTGAGGTTTAATGTCACCGTCAACACTGTATAGGTCATTTTGGAGATCTTGCTTCCAATTTTGTGGGACTTTAACTCGACACAGAGAAGAAATGACATCTCAAGCCGTGTCGTCCAATGACACCAATAAGGGCCTTTGTGGCACAAGGGCTATAATTTGAACAACCTTGGCAGAGGTCCTCTAGACGAAGTTGTATATCAAATATCAAAGACCTGGTCCTTCCGGTTTCAGACAGAATTTTTTAAAGGATTTCCAGTAAAAGCAGTACCACTTCTGGCCCCAGGGATTTTAACAGTAATGGTAGAAGTCCATTAGATGCAGCCACATACCAAATATCAAAGACCTGGCCCTTCTAGTTTCAGACAAGAAGATTTTTAAAGTTTTCCCTATATATCTTTACGGAAAGCATGTGGGTCCCTGAGCAGGACCATTTTTGGCCAGAGGGCTTAATATGAACAATCTTGTTGCGGTTTATCAGATGAGGCTACATGCCAAATATCAAAGACAATGGCCATCTGGTTTCAGACAAGAAGATTTTTAAAGATCTTTCCTATATATCTCTATGGAAAACAATTGAGCCCCTGTGCAGGGTCATTTTGACCATAGGCTATAATTTGGACAATTCTGGTAAAGGTCCACTAGAAGCTTTGTACGAAATATCAAAAGTCTGTGCCTTCCTGTTTCAGACAAGAATAGTTTAAAGAATTTCCCTATATAAGTCTATGTAAAACAAGTTACCATTTTTGACCCCAGGTCTATAATCTGAACAATATTTGTGGAGTTCCACCAGATAAAGCTGCATACCAAATATCAAAGAACTGGGCTTTCAGGTTTCAGACAAGAAAATTTTTAAAGTTTCTTTTCCTATTAGGCTAAATAACATATGACCCCTAGGGCGGGGCCAAGTTTGACCCAAGAGCTACATGTTTAATTTGAATAATTTTGGTAGAGGTCCATTAGTTGAAACTGCATACCAAATATTAAAGACCTGGACCTTCTGGTTTCAGACAAGAATATTTTTTAAAGCTTTTTGCTAATTTACCCCTACTTGTATTTACAAGCAGAGTTCTGCATTGAATGAAAAACGGAAGAACAGAAGACGGGCGGTGACCGATCACAATAGCTCCCCCGAAAACATTCAGCTCAGTTAAGCAAAAATGTCGTCTGCTGTTTAGCCCAGGGAGTTGTAAAGGTTGGAGCTGAGCTAGCTGCTGGACATACCTAATAATCATTTGTTTTTACAAACAAATGATTATTAGGTATGTCAAATTGTTTGTATCGCTGTTTATTTATTGAATATCCTGTATTGTTCGGATGTCATCCATATTAACACTGAGGTCAATAATCATGCTTTTGTTGGTGTCAATTAATAAAATTGCCATCAATCAGGCACACTTACAGGTCCTCGGTCAGCTGTATTGGCCTCGGCCTTCGGCCAGACCTCGGACCTGTAACTTGGCCAATACTTGATTAATAACTTTTTATTTCATACATAGCAGTGAAATCAATGCATATCTGAAACAAATAAAAGTAATATTTGTGAACAGTGTGAAAAATAACATGGCCGTGATATTTCACAGTAGCAGCCCGGACTACTTTTCTCGCCAAAATTCATATGTTATCTATAAAATAATTCTGTAAATTACCTCGAAAAGCACTCAAAGGCTGTATTCAAAATGGCGATCTGTTTATGTTTTTGCAACTGACGGTTGTGACGTCATAGCCAAGTCAAAAATTGTGACGTCAGATCCGATTGATCAATTACAGTAAGCGTCCTGAAATATTATAAAATAAAAAGAAAAAATACTTTTTTTTCGATAAATATCAAAAATATTTCATCTCGTGTGTTGAAAACATCAGAAGTGTCACGCGTGCTTCGCACTCGTGAAAATTCTGATATATTCAACACACTCGATAAATATTTTTGATATTCATCTCTAAAAAGTAAATATCCTCTATATATTAACGGCCTAGTCAACACTATTTAGGTCATATGGAGCCGGTCTGGTAACCGAATCACACTTTTCCTATGCAGGCTTATACGTAAGTGGTTAACCAGTACATGGCGCATTCTTGCGCCAGAAACCGAGAGCTGCCATTCTTGAATAAGCGAAAATGAGAGAATGGACGTAGAAAAGATTTCATGATCAATGTTGCCGACCCCGGCAGGTATCGAATCCGTGTCCTCTTGATCACCCCAGTCATACGCGCATCCGACTGAGCTACCGAGGCCGACAACCCTGGTTTTCGATTTAATGAAAGGAAGCCGTCTTGAAAACCGATAAGGAAAACATACATACATGTACATGCCCCCGTGTGCTAAAATGGCATCTATCAATTGCTTGAACTAGCATCTGTCAGGTGAACTTTTCGATACTTTTCTAATTTCTAGTCCAAATATAGATTGTGGGTTCTCCTAGGAACCGCGATGAGGTGGTTCTAATGAATAAGCACAATCTGCGTTTTTGAGAAAAATAAGGAAAATAATGAATACCCCCGTAAACCGGGGTTTGAAGTGGTGGCGTATATACGGACTTGTTATCTTGATGCGGATAAAGTTTCCTTGCCTATAGATACATCCAAAGTCTACTTCACACCAGGTCAAAGGTCATTAGCCTCGTTTATTCTGGTGGGCAAAAAAAATTCCGGTTCCATACTCTACCGTTGATGTAGCACGAATTATTTTCTGTAATAACTATTGTTAAATCGTCTTTCTATCAAAACTGTTTGCCACAAACCATTTTTGACATTAAACTGATTCTTTTTCGAATAAAATTGAATAGAAAATATACATGCTTTAATCTTATTTCCATTCGTTAAATAAAGCGCATCGACTACGTTTTGGCATGATGGTGGGTAGTTTTATAACGCTTTTTAGGCAACAATATGTGCGATAAAGTGTCATAAGAGACTGGTTCTATATCATTTATTACTTCAAAAGCACAAACTTACAATGATCAGTTAATTTTGTGGAGACGAAATGAGTTTAAGTACACTATAGATATTCGAAATTCTCATTGACACTGTACGGCAAAAGTCATGTTTTGCCAACCAGATAAAAGAGTACCTTTTGAAGAGAGGTAATTGGCGCATGCGCAGTGAAATGTATGAAAGGTCACGTGTCAAAACATTTGATCCGTCTATACATGTATCGATTTCTCATCAATCATCACGTTAACCCTTATCTTGCTGAATATTCATTTAAGCCACACCCATTTCTGTCTATCAACCAATCAAATTACTTAATGTAATTTACCGCTACAAATTTATAAACTGAATGTCAAACAGTGTAGATCCTGATCAGAAGCCATCTGATCTGATCTACACTGTTTGCAAAGATAGGGGTTGTCGTGAACAGCAAGATAAGATTTAACAGGCCCCAGCAATGAAGACCCTTCAAACCCCCAGTTTATGCAAAAGAGAAAAGTTGGGTTTACATGGCGATACAATACAAAGTATGTCTTAGTTCTCTTCTGTGAGGTGTGAATAGAAAAAAACGTCCCTCGGGATCACTGTCCGGCATCACTCGGCAAGCCTCGTGATGCCGGACAGTGATCCCGAGGGACGAATTTATCAACTTACCCCTCGCACCAATTTTTGCATACCCATTCATTTCTGAGAGTGGATTTCTGCATGTGTAAAATCTTCTGAATGCCATATTAAGGGGGGGTGGGGGGGGGGGCATCTTTTTATGGCTACATTTTAACAAAGCGACAAGCGCTGTGAGTTGCGTAAAACCTAATGCTAGCCAATGAAAAGCGACATTACTTTTCCATCAGTGTATCGCGGAATATTGTCGCAAATTTTTGATTTCATACAATCAGATTTCGCGTTACATACCTAAGTGCATTAGAATAAAATATCTAGTCATTATGAAAAGACACCGCTTGAGCACACCTCCCTTGCGGGCATTTATGGCCCGTAGGTCACACGCACCCCTGTAATTCAGTCCAAGGGTCTTGTCCCACCAGACACATTCATGCCTTCATAGTGGCTGCATGAGTCTGGCTTTTGCCCCCTGATATACCTTTCCCGATAGTGCTTGGACCGGAGGCGGTTGTGCCAAGGCGGGATGCTGTGGTTGCGGCTCATGCACTTTGCACTTATAAGTGCTCCGCCGATGCATTACGCCGGCAAAGGACAAGTCTAAACCAAGTAAGCGTAGCCCTAACCCTAACCTTAACACCAATACACTAATCATAACTTCTTTTAGGTACGCGGGGATCCTTGACTGGGAACCCCAACATACCTCGTGTAGGACACATACCGAGAGGTCATCACGTGGATATCCGGCAGAGAGCCTCACAGATGCCCTCTGCAAGGATACCCTCCTGTTGAAAATGTGGAAGTATGCAAAGCGAAGGCACAATAGCTTGCTGGAACGGAGCATATATATCCGGAATATGTCAAGCGCTGAGCACTCTCAATAGGCGGGGCAATGGTAATGACCATCTTTCGATAGGTATTTGGAAATAGGAAGACCCTTAAAAACTACTTATAGACCGACCCCTCAAAATTTATCAACAGCGGAATTGCGCAATGGCTGGTTAGCCTCATTCTCGCCCACAATTTCCACAGAGCACGGGTACTAGGACATTTTGCAATAGCCGGAATTGGCTGGTCTAATAGTCACCCTTCCTCGCCCACCATTGGCTGCCGTTAAAAATTCAAAATTTCATGTATTATCACCCTTTCACAGAGCACCGTGACCGGAGGCGTTTCTCTAGCAAGATAGGGGTGGGGGTAGAGATAAATGGAAGCGAAAAATCGATAATGCTTGTGAAGCTTTTTTCTTTGGCCAGACATTATGTAAGCAGGGACTCAAGTAGGTTGAAATTGACAGGGTGTCCCGCGTCTTAAAGCTGAAAACCTTTAGACCACCTACCATCAAAAACACATAGAGGATCTTACATGAGTGTTCATGTATAATTGAATTTATTAAACGAGTTCAGGAAACGGGATAAAATGCGAGGCTGTGCCGAGCATTTTATCCCTTTTCCTCAACGAGTTTAATAAATTCAATAATACATGAGCACGAATGCAAGATTCTATTTATCATATGACATTTAAAACGCATTTTATTCACGATTGTTTACAAAAATGTCAATATTCCGCCATTAGTAAACGCGACGCCGTTAAGGACGTCGTACATGCAACGTTACGGAACGTATCTAGCTAATTTGCATATTTAATCCACTAGTGGATTATCGAAAATAATGCATGGCGTTATTACACTCTCAGACGCGACGTCATATGATAAAGTAACTTACAGACCACTTTCCATTTCAATGCAACAATCCAAGGTGCAAGGGTACACCGGAATTAGTATACACCTCCATGCAAAAGCTAAAACAGAAAGTGGTGAAACTAATCCCGGACTCGTCCGGGGGTAGCCCCAATGTACTTCTAGTGCCCGGCTACCTTAAAAACAAGATCATTCATTCATTGAAAAGACACCTAACAAATATATTTCAGATGCCAAGAAAAATAGATTTTAGCTCACGATTTGGTGGATTTTGAATATATCTCTGTCACTCATAAACTGACGCCCTGCCTATCGGGAATTGGAGAAATAATAAAAAAAGAACCTGTCTGTACCTTTCGTGTTTTGTTGATTTTCTTTCCCTTCGTACCTCTATAACAATATATTTTGTTTGTGTTGTGGTTTTGCGTCCATGTTAACTCTATTTAGGACATTTTGGAGAGGTGGCTTCCTATTTTGTAAGACTTAACCGACACGGAGATGAACTGACAGCTCAAGCCCTACCGCCCAGCTAAACCGCTAGGCTTTAAAGGACAGTCCGACTCGCCCAACTTTTTCTGGCAAGCTTAATCCTTTAAGCGGTTTGCCAGAGCTCTAAAGTGCGGCCGGTTTCAGCTCTGCACCATTACGAAAACACGCCTATGCAAATACAGTGTAAGCTTAACTGCCGAAAAAAAAAACACACGTAAATTTCAGCTGAAAAATTATAGTTTTCTTATTTCTGCTCAAAATATATAGATTGTAGGTACCCACAGTCTATATTTTGAGCAGAAATAATAAAAATAAGGCTAACGCCTGCAAACCCCAGTTTTACTGTATAAATGTGGGGTTCAATGGGGTCAAAATTAAATAGGCGTTTTTTGTTGTTTTTTTTTCTGATGCGGAAGCAACACGCAGGCCAATCTATTTCTACAAGCCCCTATGGGCGGGGACGTCTTAAATAATTTATACATGTACGGATTTTGTTTGTTTGATTTGATGTTTAACGTCCCCGTCAACACTGTAAAGGTCATTTTGGAGACGTCGCTTCCAATTTTGTGGGACTATTACCCGACATTGAGATGAAATGACATCTCAAGCCCTGTCGCCGGGTTTATTAGCATGGACGGGCCAACTCGGGCGCACCACTTTGCCTGGGCAGGCTTAGATCCTCTAAGCGGTTTACCAGTACTCTTGTGCGGATCGGATTCAGCTCTGCGTGGAAGCATCATGCAGCCCATATATTTCTTCAAGCTCCGATGGTCGGGGGGCGTAATCATCTTGTTTAATCTGAGAGATGATTAATTGTCACAGACAATATATAATACTCATGTGGCTTAACTAACACCCAAGTTTGGGGCGTGGTGATGTTCGTAGACTGAATATCATATGATTTTATAATAAAAAATATATTTACATGTGTATATAAGCTAGAACGCCGCCATTTTGTTTCTTGGTCGTAGAATTTTCATCGAGGACGGAACAATTTATTGACAGTAAGTCATAGCATCATTACGAAAACACGACTATACAAATGCATTGTAAACTTTACCGCCGAAAAAACTAAAATTTTACGGTGAAAAATTGTGAGTTATTTTCTTATTTCTGCTCAAATATAGATTGTGGGTACACGTTAGAGCCGTCTCATCGAGGCGGTTCTAACGTGTACCCACAATCTATATTTTAGAGCAGAAATAAGAAAAATAAGGTTTACCCCTGATAACCACATTAAAACTACATAAAAGTGGGGTCAAAATTATATAGGCGTGGTCTCGTGATGAATTCTAAGATATCAGAAATTGTAAAAATAAATAAATAAATAGATAGATAAATAAATAAATAAATACATAAATAATAAATAAAAATGAACAATAAATAGATAAATAAAAAGGCCTTTTTAATAATATTTTATAAAATGAAAGAATGAATGAATGTACATCGTTGATAAAATGAAAAGGCTTTTTTAAATAATATTTAGAAAATGAATGAATGACAGAATGAATGAATATCGTTGATAAAGACATAGACTTAAAACCTTATCCCGCTGAACACGATAAATCCTACCGTTGGAATCAGTGTAGATCCAGAACAATCTGATCAGAGACTACACTGTTTATCATGCCGTTTATGCATTTAATGAATACATTTGATTGGTTAATGAGACTTAATTAATCCATTCAGCAAGATAAGGGCTGAAGTTACTTTGCATCGCGAAAACACGCCTATATAATTCTGACCCCAATGAATCCCACTTTTATAGAGTAAAACTGGGGTTTTCGGGGGGTAAACCTTATTTTTCTTATTTCTGCTCAAAATATAGATTGTGGATACACGTTAGAACCGCCTCATTGATTTCTTATTTCTGCTCTAAAATATAGATTGTTGGTACTCGTTAGAACCGCCTCGATGAGGCGGTTCTAACGTGTACCCACAATCTATATTTTGAGCAGAAATAAGAAAAATATCACAATAGGTCTTCTTAAATTTTCTGGTTTAAGGTGGTAAAATATAGGCGTGTTTTCTTAATGGACAGCCACTTCCTCGAAAACGAAACCGTGTAAATGATTTGTTTTTGTTTGATTTGAGGTTTAACGTCCCCGTCAACACTGTAAAGGTCATTTTGGAGACGTTGCTTCCAATTTTGTGGGACTTTTACCCGACATTGAGATGAAATGACATCTCAAGCCCTGTCGCCCAATGAAACCAATAGGGTTTATTAGTATGGACGGTGCGCCTCGCACCGCGGTTCCTGGACAGGCTTAGATCCTCTAAGCGGTTTACCATTACTAGTGTGCGGGCCGGATTCAGCTCTGCGTGGAAGCATCATGCAGCCCATATATTTCTTAAAGCCCCTATGGGCGGGGGCCTAGAAAATGAAAGAATGAATGAATGTACATCGTTGATAAAATAAAAAGGCTTTTTTTAAAATAATATTTAGAAAATGAAGGAATGAGTGAATGAATGAATATCGTTAATTAAGACAAAGGCTCAAACCCTTATCCCGCTGAACACAATCAATCCTACCGTTGGAATCAGTGTAGATCCAGAACAACCTGATCAGGGACTACACTGTTTGTCATGCAGTTTATGCATTTAATGAATACATTTGATTGGTTAATGAAACTAAATTAATCCATTCAGCAAGATAAGGGTTGAAGTTACTTTGCATCACGAAAACACGCCTAAATAATTCTGACCCCATTGAACCCCACTTTTATAGAGTAAAACTGGGGTTTTCGGGGGTAAACCTTATTTTTCTTATTTCTGCTCAAAATATAGATTGTGGGTACACGTTAGAACCGCCTCATTGATTTCTTATTTCTGCTCTAAAATATAGATTGTTGGTACTCGTTAAAAGCGCCTCGATGAGGCGGTTCTAACGTGTACCCACAATCTATATTTTGAGCAGAAATAAGAAAAATATCACAATAGGTCTTCTAAAATTTTCTTGTTTTAGGTGGTAAAATATAGGCGTGTTTTCGTATTGGACAGCCACTTCCTCGAATACGAAACGGTGTAAATGAGAAATCCACTCATGATGGTAATTGTTTTTCACGCTAAAATGATTTGCTCTACTGACATTCCTAACTCACCTCGTTGAAATGAGTTTAGAATATTTACTCATCGATATAATTACTTGAATGAGTCTATGTTGTCGCTTTAATTGTGCTGCCTACGTTATGAGCCCCTTTTTAAACTGTTGCAGACATTCTTATTCACGTTTATGCAAAATAAGGATAAAGTCAAGGTTTGGTTTATTTATTTGTTTATTTATTTATCATATGACGTCGCGTCTGAGAGTGTAATAACGCCATGTAATAAATTCGATAATCCACTAGTGGATTAAATATGCAAATTAGAAAGACACGCCCCGTAAAGTTACATTGGCGGCGTTATTAATGACGTCGCGTTTACTAATGACGTAGTGTTGACATTTTCGTTAAAAAATCGTGAATAAAATGTGTTTTAAATGTCATATGTTATGTAGTAAAACTGGGGTGTTCAGGGGTAAACCTTATTTTTCAAATTTTTGCCCGAAAATATATTGTTGGTACTCGTTAGAACCGCCTCGATGAGGCGGTTCTAACGTGTACCCACAATTCATATTTTAGAGCAGAAATAAGAAAAATATCACAATTTTTCTTCTAAAGTTTTCGTTTTTCAGGTGGTAAAATTTACAATGTATTTGTATAGGCGTGTTTTCGTATGGGAAACTGTGTAAATGAGAAATTCACACATGATGGTAATTGTTTTTCACGCTAAAATGATTTGCTCTTCAGACACTCTTAACTCACCTCGTTGAAATGAGTTTAGAACATTTACTCATCGATATAATTACTTGTTTGAGTATATGTTGTCGCTTTAATTGTGCTGCCTACGTCATGAGCCCCTTTTTAAACTGTTACATACATTTTTTTTTCACGCTTGTACAAAATAAGGAAAAAGTCAAGGTTTGGGTTATTTATTTATTTATTTATCATTTGACGTCGCGTCTGAAAGTAATAACGCCATGTAATAAATTCGATAAGGCGGTTCTAACGTGTACCCATAATCTATATTTTGAGCAGAAATAAGAAAAATATCACAATTTTTCTTCTAAAATTTTCGTTTTTCAGGTGGTAAAATTTACAAAATTTACTCACCTCTTTGAAATAAGTCTAGAACATTTACTCATCAACATAATTACTTGTTTGAGTATATGTTGTCGCCTTAATTGTGCTGCCAACGTTATGAGACCCTTTTAAAACTGTCAGTGCATTTTTGTTCATGTTTATACTAAAATAAGGATAAAGTCAAGGTTTGGTTTATTTATTATAACGCCATGTAATAAATCCGACAAACCACTATTAAATCTGCAAATTAGAAAGACACGCCCATTAACGTCACATGTGCGGCGTTATTAATGACGTCGCGTTTACTAATGACGTAGTGTTCACATTTTCGTTAAAATCGTGAATAAAATGTGTTTTATATGTCATATGATAAACAGAATCTTGCATTCATGCTCATGTATTATTGAATATATTAAACTCGTTCTGAGGAAAAGGGATAAAATGCTCGGCGAAGCCTCGCATTTTATCCCTTTTCCCAAACTCGTTTAATACATTCAATTATACATTAACACTCATGTAAGAACATTTATTTATTTATTTATTTATTTATTTATTTATTTATTAGTCGACTAACTGTGTCGGGGTTTAACCTTTATCACGTTCTTGGTTAATTCAGCAGACGACAAATTGTTGATATTTTTTCTTATTTTTCCCAGAAAACAGGATTTGACATTTGCATGAGATGTCAAGTCCTGAATTCTGTGAAAAATAAGAAAATATGTAAAACTGTCATCTGCTAAAAAACAAAAATACTGGCAGACGACACAAAATGACACACAAGTGTTGACGTGACACTTGTGTGTCATTTTGTGTCGTCTGCCAGAGAAAGGGAGAAAAAAAGATATTATATGGGATGGAAGTGAGGGTCTTTGTTTGATTTGAGGTTTAACGTCCCCATCAACACTGTAAAGGTCATTTTGGAGTTGTTGCTTCCAATTTTGTGGGACTTTTACCCGCCATTGAGATGAAATGACATCTCAAGCCCTGCCGCCCAATGAAACCCATAGGGTCTATAAGCATGGACGGTCCGACTCGCACCGCTTTGCCTGGGCAGGCTTAGATCCTCTACGCTGTTTACCAGTACACGTGTGCGGGTCGGCTTCAGCTCTGCGTGGAAGCATCATGCAGCCCATATATTTCTTCAAGCCCCGATGGGCGAGGGCCAGTAATGTTATTTTATAGCTGTTAAAATGATAATTTGTAGTTGAAAAAAAAAGTGATATTTTTCTCATATCTGCTCAACACATAGATTGTGGGTTAGAACCGCATTATTGTCTATGTGTGTGTGTGTGTGTGTGTGTGAATTCGGGTTTGACGTCGCTTTCAACAATTTTGTCAGTCATGTCACGACGGTGTCTGGTTGCGACAGGGAGCTCAATGCTCACTTTTATAGTGCTGTCTCACTGAAGTATCATGTCCCAGACACATTACATGATACCACACCCAGTCACATTATCCTGACACTGGGTCGACCAGTCCAAGCTCTACCCCGTAAATCTGAGTGCCAAGCGAGGAGCAGCTAGTACCATTTTTTAACGACTTTGGTATGTCGCGGCCCGGGATCGAACCCGTGACCTCCCGATCCCCGGAGCGGACACTCTACCAACTGAGCTATCGGGGCCGGTTTATTGTCTATGTTTAAGAATAGAAAGAAGAAAAATAATGTATACCTGAAAACGCACTTTCTGCCGTAAAAATGGGGTTTAGAGAGTCTTCATTGCATAGACTTCTTAACTTAATGCATTACGCAAACACGCCTATACAAATACATTGCAACCTTTATCGCCGAAAAAATGAAAATTTTAAGACGAAAAATTGTGATATTTTTCTTAGTTCTGCTCAAAATATAGATTGTGGGCACTCGTTAGAACCGCCTCATCGAGGCGGTTCTAACGAGTACCCACAGTCTTTATTTTAGAGCAGAATTAAGGAAAATAAGATATACCCCCGGAAACCCCAGTTTTACTATATAAAAGTGGGGTTCAAGGGGGTCAAAATTATATAGGCGTGTTTTCGTGATGATTTAATTATTTCCTTCCCGCCTGTCCGTATATTCACCAATCTACCGTCTTCCATCTTATCTTATCTTATCTTATCTATCTATCTATCTATCTATCTATCTATCTATCTATCTATCTATCTATCTATCTATTATCTATCTATCTATCTATCTATCTATCTATCTATCTATCTATCTATCTATCTATCTATCTATCTATCTATCTATCTATCTATCTATCTATCTATCTATCTATCTATCTATCCGTTCGTATATTTGTACGTCCATCTGTCTACACACTCACCACTCCATCCGTTTGCCAATCCAGTCTGTTTCTCGCTTTTGCCCATCCATCCATCGGGGCTTGAAGAAGTATATGGGCTGCATGATGCTTCCACGCAGAGCTGGCTTGAAGAAATATATGGGCTGCATGATGCTTCCACGCAGAGCTGAATCCGGCCCGCACACTAGTACTGTTAAACCGCTTAGAGGATCTAAGCCTGTCCAGGAACCGCGGTGCGAGGCCGTCCATGTTAATAAACCCTATTGGTTTCATTGGGCGACAGGGCTTGAGATGTAATTTCATCTCATTGTCGGGTAAAAGTCCCACAAAATTGGAAGCATTGTCTCCAAAATGACCTTAACAGTGTTGACGGGGACGTTAAACCTCAAATCAAACGAAACCGACCCGCACATGAGTAAATTGGGAGTAATGGTAAACCGCTTTGAGGATATAATCCTGCCCAGGCAAAGCGGTGCGAGTCGGCCCGTCCATGCTTATAAACCGTACTGGTTTCATTGGGCGGCAGGGCTTTAGATGTCATTTCATCTCAATGTCGGGTAGAAGTCCCACAAAATTGGAAGCAACGTCTCCAAAATGACCTTTACAGTGTTGACAGTGACGTTAAACTTCAAATCCAACAACATCCATCCGTTTACCCATCAATCCAGTTTGTCCCCATTAGAAAAATTGGAGCAAAACGACTCAAGGGCCAAACGACTCGCCTCATAAGAGTGAATCGACCCACCCCTAAACTCAGGCGAAACGACCCGGTGCCGGAAAGGATCCACGGGCGAAACGACCCGAATTCGAGACAGGGGTAGGGAAGAAGAAGAAGAAGATTTTATTTCAATTTCCAGTAGGCACAAATGCCAATGAGGATACAAAATATGTACATAGTGGCATACATGACAGTGTTGTGGATGATTTACTTCAATCAAAATTGATAAAACTGATAATAATTTGGCAAATGACTCTGAAATATTATTCCTCTAAATATTGAAAGCGGAGAAGGTGTATAAACAATTATCAGATCATAGTTAGCAAGTTCTTGTAATGAACTCCATCACGAAAACACGCATATATAATTTTGACCCCCTTGAACCCCACTTTTATATAGTAAAACTGGGGTTTCCGGGTATACCTTATTTTTCAAAGTTCTGCTCTAAAATATAGATTGTGGGAACTCGTTTGAACCGCCTCGATGAGGCGGTTCTAATGAGTGCCCACAATCTATATTTTGAGCAGAAATAAGAAAAATATCACAATTTTTCATCATAAAATTGTCATTTTTTCGGCGATAAAGGTGGCAGTGTATTTGTATAGGCGTGTTTGCGTAATGACCTCCAAACCCACCTCAGGGTAAATCATAAGTCTACGATGTCAAGAGGCATAATCCTTAACCCTTACCCCGCTGCATAAATTTAGCACCCAAATCTATTTCTGACTATCTACCAATCAAATTGCTTTATACAATGTATTCATTAAAATTTGCAAACTGAATGACAGACAGTGTAGATCCTGATCAGATGCATGACTAAAACACGTCTATATAATTTTTAGCCCCCATTGAACCACACTTTTATATAGTAAAACTAATGTTTACATGTGTAAACCTTATTTTTAGAAGGTGATGACCTTTCAGGTCTCACCTTCTTATGGCATCACTCCAAAGAATTCCGTTGATACCGCATCACTCCAACGCCCCCGCCATAGGGGCTTGAAGAAATATATGGGCTGCATGATGCTTCCACGCAGAGCTGAATCCGGCCCACACACTAGTACTGGTAAACCGCTTAGAGGATCTAAGCCTGTCCAGGAACCGCGGTGCGAGGCGGACCGTCCATGCTAATAAACCATATTGGTTTCATTGGGCGACAGGACTTGAGATGTCATTTCATCTCAATGTCGGGTAAAAGTCCCACAAAATTGGAAGCAACGTCTCCAAAATGACCTTTACAGTGTTGACGGGGACGTTAAACCTCAATTCAAACAAAACAAACAAAAACCGCATCACTCCTCTGTTTCAAGAAAAATAGGTCCTCATAAATCAGTGAAGAGACGTGCCTGTATCATTTGATATGTGAAAATAATATGCAGATTGAAAAAAAAAAAAAAAAACGGTGGATGCAAAATACACAAACAATGAACTTCAGAGTTAAATGTCATAAAATGGATCTAGATTTGAAATTGGTCTCGTTTCGCAGCTGACCTGGCCTAGTTATTAAGAGCGAGTTCGGCTGACTTTCTAGAGATAACTATAGTTACACCAAAACACGCGGGTTACGGCTCGTGTCGCACTGTTAGAGTTAAATTGAGTTCAATCAAGCTTGCTTTGGGAGTTGGGAGTTCTGTCTAGCAAGAACAAAAAACACGACGGCAGGGGGATAATCGTAGGTTAATTTAGAAATGAATATAAACTTATTAGAAGGGGATGACCTTTCAGGTCTCACCTTCATATGTCAATCGACACTGGAGCCCCTCGATGACGAATTACTCCTATTCTTCAAGAAAAGTAAGCCTCCATATATTTATCAATAGACGAGCATGTATCATTTGATAAGTGAAAGTGATATGTAGATTGTCAAACTGAGGAAGCCAATTACATAAACAACTAACTTCAGAGTAAAATGACATAAAATTAACCCTATGGTTCAAATTGGTCTCGATTCGCAGCTTTGTCATGACCTAGTCTGCTTTGAGCGAGATCAGTTGACCAACTAAAGTTAACTCGAGAAAAGTATGGGAGACAGTAGGCTTACTATTGTACAAAGTTGTACAATGACTTTATCCCCCGCCCCACTTCACGATCCCCCAATTAGAAACGACAGGAAGCATCAAATGTCATTGATGCGTCACCAGTAACGATTCAGATTCAGAACTCTACTGACGTCAAGAAAATGTCATCGTTTGCCCTCGAGTAAATCGAAAGTATAAACATGTTTTTTAAATTGGACGTGATTTTTCCAACACGTGGCCAAAATTTCAAATAGTTGCCGGGAAATAATCGATTTTCGGATTGCATTTAACTTACAATTTTCCACCTTCCACAGTATTCGTTGTTACTAGGCAAGGCTTCCAACTCTCATACCAAGCTAACTCTAGCAGTCGCAATATTCCTACGACAGGCCTCCGTGGCCTAGTGGTTAAGAGCGCTGACTCTTGATCATTAGGTCTCTCACCGCTGTGGTTCGAGCCTCGCTCGGGTCACATGTGAGACGCCAAGTTCTGCAGCGGAAGGTCAGGTGGTTTTTCTCCGGGAACTCCGGTTTTCGCCCACCTCTGATTAACGATCGGCTCGATATGAGTGAAATAATCTTGAAAGGGCCGTAAAACCAAAAACCCCAATATTCCCACACGGCGCGTGTTGGAGCAAGTCAACTCTTGTTAACTCTAGTACGTCAACTGAACTCGCTCAAAATCTAGATCGCGGATTAATAATTCAATGAATGAGTTGACAGTATGAATGAAATACTACGACTTGCTATACTACAGATAGAGCGAAGTTTTGTTTGTTTGTTTGATTTGAGGTTTAACGTCCCCGTCAACACTGTAAAGGTCTTTTTGGAGACGTTGCTTCCAATTTTGTGGGACTTTTACCCGACATTGATATGAAATGACATCTCAAGTCCTGTCGCCCAATGAAACCAATAGGGTTTATTAGCATGGACAGGCTTAGATCCTCTAAGCGGTTTACCAGTACTAGTGTGCGGGCCGGATTCAGCTCTGCGTGGAAGCATCATGCAGCCCATATATTTCTTCAAGCCCCTATGGGCGGGGCCGTTGGTGTAAGAAAGCCATTTGCTAGCGCGTATAGAGTGTTGAGTAAATTATCTTGTTTGCTAGAGTCTATGTTATGTAATTGTCTCCAGAATTATTCTCATTGACACAAGAAGGGATTCACAACATGTACCGTTCGATCCTCAGGCAGTTTGTTTTTTGACATTTCATTTGTCTGCTCCTCGCATTACTACAATCAAACATAATCATTGACTGTTTTAAAAATGAACAAAAAAAAAAGATAATGAAATGAAATGGCCCAGTGTAAAAACTAACAGTTTTCTACCATCACCTTCTATTAGTACTTTCAGTACTTTGATTCTTATATCTACTCTAAAATATCGATTGTGGCTTCCCGTTAGAACCGCCTCGATGAGGCGGTTCTAACGATTACTCAGAACCGCATGAACATTTTCTGTTTTTAAGTCTTTTTTCATCAGTGTCACAGCTAACAGGCGGGTGCATCCGTGACCTTTGAACACATTTCTAGTCCTATATCTGGTCAAAATATTTTGGTGTGCAGCAGACACGCTTTGTTCAAGCGGTTCTGACGGGCCTCCGAGGCCTAGTGGATAAGAGCGCTGACTCTTCTCACCGCTGTGGTTCGATCTTGGCTCGGGTCACATGTGAGACGCCAAGTTCTGCAACCGAAGGTCGGGTGGTTTTTCTCCGTGTACTTCGGTTTTCGGCAATCTCTGATTAATGAACTGCTCGATATCAGTGAAATATTCCTTAAAGGGCTGTAGAATAAAAAAACAAAGTAAGGAAAGAAAACCAAGTGGTTCTAGAAAAAGATTCCGCCGTGTACCTACAATTTTCTATGGGCTTCAACCTTATCAGTGACCCTAAAATATTTTCAGATGTTCGACCCTTGTACACGCCAAATTTTGGGGTTTCTAGGAGGTTTATTTCCAGAACTGCACATTCTGTTTCGAAAAGAGCATTCAGTGATTTAAAAAAATGCGATAAGACCAGACCCCCGTGTACTAAAACATTTTTCATGCTCAATTCACTTGAACATGAATGTCCTGCTAATAAATTTTAAAATACCAACAACTGTTGGCATTTAAACCCTTAAGACGCCGAGAAAAAAACTACATCTGAAAATGTCGTCGGCTGATTTTTTTTTTTTTTTTGCAAACATTTTAAAAATATGTTTGTATACAGGCAAACAGTGTGGACCCAGATCAGACTGCTCCTAGAGGAGCAGTCTGATCTGGGTCCACATTGTTTGCAAAGATGAGGTTTGAAATAACTGGCAGACGACAAGTGTCGTGATTGGGGTCTTATGACTTAAAATTTATAAGCAGGACAAACAAGGTTCTTTGCTTATCTGTGCAGACATACTCCCCATTTGTTTCTATTATAATGATTATAATAGACGTCAAACTATATTTCTAATGCCACGCTCACGCCCCGCCCATAGGGGCTTGAAGAAATATATGGGCTGCATGATGATTCCACGCAGAGCTGAATCCGGCCCCCACACTAGTACTGGTAAACGGCTTAGAGGATCTAAGCCTGTCCAGGAACCGCGGTGCGAGGCGGACCGTTCATGCTTATAAACCATATTGGTTTCATTGGGCGACAGGGCTTGAGATGTCATTTCATCTCAATGTCAGGTAAAAGTCCCACAAAATTGGAAGCAACGTCTCCAAAATGACCTTTACAGTGTTGACGGGGACGTTAAACCTCAAATCAACCAACCAACTAATGCCACGCTCAAGTGAGCTGTACATGAAAAAAGTTTTATCAGTTACCCAATATATTAATTGCATTGTAACACCTTGACCTAATAAAGATATGCTATCTCAGGACAAGTGGGCTTTATCAGGTCAATGAGTAAATTATAATGATTAAAATAGACGTCAAACTATATTTCTAATGCTACGCTCAAGTGAGCTGTACATGAAAAAAGTTTTATCAGTTACCCCCTATATTAATTGCATTGTAACACCTTGACCTGATAAAGATATGATATCTCAGGACAAGTGGGCTTTATCAGGTCAACGTGACATCGCACGTCTATGCACTGGCAAAAATATAAGAGTGTACAATGGGATTATCTGATAAATAGAATACCAGATTCGCGTCATTTGATATCAAGTTTACTAGGCTCGGCTTCGAGAACGCATGTAGAATCGCTCGACAAGCCTCGCGATTTCACAAGCATTCTCGAAGCCTTGCCAGATAAACTTGATATCAAAAGACACGAACCTGGCATTCTCTGTTTATAACCTAGGAGCCTGTTTGAACAGCTAGGACTTAAACCAGCCTGCATCGCCTGTGTGACAAGAAATTTCGTTTGTCTCGTTTATGATCGCCAGGAGTCTGTAAGAGGCTCATGCGACCATAGAAAGCTGACCAGACTGAACAGATGGGCAGGCTGATCTGAGTTTTTGCAAAACGCACAAGTCCTGCTGCTCAATTATTTGACTGACCGAGCTAATTACAAAAGCACGCCTTTTCAAATTAAATATATTGAAGAAAAAAAAATGAATTGAAGTATAAGCAACTTGAGGACAGTGAGCCATTACTTGCTCGCGACCCATGTTGTTCATTATGTCCCCCAACCACCGGAGGTGAGGGGGACATATTGTTTTTGGTGCGGATTCCGTTTGTGTCGGCGTTGGCGTCGCCGTAGCCTGTTCGAAACACTATATCTCCTGAACCTATGGATGGATTCTGACTAAACTCGCATGGCTATATCACTAGGATGGGGAAAATAGTCATTAGGTTATTCTGACTTTCACCTCATTTTCAAGGGCACATGCCCCACAAAACAGTCAATTTTGGGCCAAACATGGCTTGCCTAACTATAACTCATGAACAAATCGATCACCCTTGGTCAAACTTTGTACAATACATCATTGCAACATACCGCAGATTTGGTTAGATTTTGATAACATTGACCTTATTTTCAAGGGAACACGTCCCCAAAGACTCTTGTCTGCACCCTATCGCATGAATGAATGGATGGAATGGGGGTAAAACTCGGAACACGCTATCACTGTAACCTACCAAAGCTTTGATTAGATTTTGGTGACCTTGACCTCATTGTCAAAGGCACATGCTCCCAAAGACTGTGAATTTTGGCTTGTCTGCACACTATCTAATGAATGAATGGACGAAAGTGGGTCAAACTTGGTACATTTTATCATTTTATTAGATTTTGGTGACCTTGACCTTATTTTCTAAGGTAAAGACCCCCCCGAAGACAGTGAAGTTTGGCTTGTCTGCATCCTATCTCATGAGCGTGGGTGAAATTTGGTCAAACTTGGTTCAATATATCATTGCAACCCCGGAAGATTTGATTAGATTTTGGTGACTTTGACCATATTTTCAAAGGCAGAGGCCCCCAAAGACAGTGAAATGTGGCTTGTCTGCATCCTATATCCTGAACGTGGATGAAACTGGGTCAAACGTGTTACTATATATCATTGCAACCTACCAACACTTTGATTGGGTTTTGGTGCAAGGGCACATGCCCCCAAAGACCGCGACTTTTGGCTTGTCTGCACCCTATCTCATGAACGAATGGATTAAATTGGGTCAAACTTGGTACAGTATATCATTGCAACCTACCAAAGATTTGATTAGATTTTGGTGACCTTGACCTTATTTTCAAGAGCACAGGCCCCAAAAACTGTCAATTTTGGCTTGTCTGCACCCAATCTCATGAACCAATGCATGAAATTTGGTCAATATATCATTGTAACCTACAAAGATTTGATTAGACTTTGGTGACCTTATCGCATTTAAGAATTGATGAATGTTGGTTAAACTAGGCACAATATTTATTTAAGAAATGAATTTTATTTTTTTTCTGCTGTTCATGGAACTAGCGATCTGCTGTTGTTCATACTTTCATGAAAGCAGAAAAATTAAGTTTATTTCTTATATTTACATTCTTTGCGTCCCATCACTGAGCGAAAACAATGCTTATAAGGCAAACTTTTGTTTTACATTAGGGTTTATCCTGAAAATAGGAATATACTTTTATCATATATCATATGACCTCGTGTCTGAGAGTGTAATAACGCCATGTAATAAATTCCGTAATCCACTAGTGGATTAAATATACAAATTAGTTAAATATACCCCGTAACGTAACATGTACGATTTAACGACGTCGCGTTTACAAATGGTTTTGTTGAACAATCGTGAATAAAATCCGTTTTAAATGTCATATGATAAATAGAATCTTGCATTCGTGCTCATGTAAGATCCTCTATTTAATGAACGTAAAGTAAATTGCATTCATTTCTTAATTGGTTTGTTTTCAGATGCAGTTACATGAACATCTGTTGCTGTGCGCTACCACACTGTACATGGTTACCCAAGCTGTCAGCGGTCAGTGTAATGAATTTGAGAACTGTTTCTGCATCACAGGCATTGTTTCCTGTTCCGGATTATCAAAGTTTCCCACATCTTTCCCTGAGGATACCACAACAATCACCATCAGCCATCTAGAAGTAGATGAAATACCGACAGAAGCTTTCACCAATCTCCCAGCTCTTCATTCAGTGGAAATATTCTCAGGCACCATTTCCCAAATTCAGTCACGTGCATTTAGTAAACTCTCAGATTTTGAAAGGGTTAGTCTGGGAAATGTGAAAATTGGTACGATCGAAAGTGAGGCATTTAGTGATCTGAGTGATTTTGGGACGCTTTCAATATATCGTTCTAGTATCGAATTGATTGAATCCAGGGCTTTTTCAAGAATATTTGCCTTGGACACCCTAAGAATATTTTCTTCGAACATAACAAAAGTTGAAACTGGAGCATTCTATATGCTGGAGGAAGCGATGAAAGTTAGTTTCTTTTCCAATAACGTTCAGATCCTTGAGGGCAACATATTTTCTTTGCTCCAGAATCTTGGGCTATTTGAAATGTATCATAACGATATAAAACATTTTGGAAATGGTACTTTAGAACATACAGTGAGCAATTCAGACAGCGTTTCTGTTTATTCAAATACTTTCGCGTGTAACTGTCAAATTTCGTATTTGTTGAAGAACAGAAATCTAACGAAACATCTTTTTTCAAACTGGTGCAATGATCCCGTATTAGGAGAGAAAGTAGACTTAGCGGAACTTTCTACTGATGATTTAGACTGCAAGTCCGTCCATCATCAGTCAGCTTCACCCATGGTTAAACTTCAAGATACAGAAAATTTAGCTGAAGTTACAAACCTACCCGCGGTATCTGCAGCCGTGAAAACTTTTCATATGGACATCAACGACGGTGATCAGACAACGAAAGCTATAGATGTCAAGACGCATACCAGAACTACATTTAGAGACATTTTGACTGAAACTCCAGAGGAAAAAAGTGAAGAAAACAAAACTCTAGTAGCAAAAGAGACTGTTATAGTCCAGCGTGTTGTCGTTGATGGAACAACCGTGTTTTCTGAAGTAAACGCTGCCTCTACTGCGACCCACCCTGTTGAAAATTTAGACGCTACGTTAAGACTCTCTCATTCGACATTTTCGCATCGACACGATACCACGAAGTCGTCCTCAAGAAGTAAACCGTTTTCCACAGCTACATTATTTGCAGAGAGCAGATCACCATTCTCACAAAAAGCGTTCTCAGAAAGCGCAGCGTCATCCACGACAAAGTCATTCCCAGAAAGACAACGATTATTTGAGGATGTAACCACAGTGCCAAACTACGAAATACAAAATGACCAGGGCCGAGTATTTGCCATAGATGATAAAACAAATAGAAAAGTTACCAGACCAACACCGACCATTGCAAAAGAAACTCGAGCAATGAATAAAGAAGGACACATCTCGGCGAAACCCACTGATGAAGGAACGACTGTTGGAACAGGTGTTGTTTTGAAGGACGAAGCTGATATAAGTTTAACTTTGACTGTTGAAGAAGCAAATGACACAAAAGGTTGGGCCACGAGTCAATATGAACAAAATAGTGCGAACAAACTGAAAAACTGTTCTGACATCATAACTGTTTTGCTAGTGTGTTTCTTTTCTGTATCATTAAGATTTTAAAGAAGATGCATTTCATTGCAGTAAAATTACTATATAAAGACCCCTTTTGGTACTGTTCAAAAGTGGTCTTTACGACCACTTTTGAACAGTCCCAAAGGTGGTCCAAGACCAAAGGACACTTGGGGCAGATATCACAAAGAAAAAGCAAGTGAATCCTTCAAAATAAGCTCTTTAAAGCAGAATTAGTCATAATTTTGGTGGACTTAATAGCGGAATTTCACTGTACAAGACGGCCTCCGGCCATCGGGGCTTGAAGAAATATATGGGTTGCATGATGCTTCCACGGAGAGCTGAAACCGGCCCGCACACGAGTACTGGTAAACCGCTTGGAGGATCTAAGCCTGTCCAGGAACCGCGGTGCGAGGCGGACCGTCCGTGCTAATATACCCTATTGGTTTCATTGGGCGACAGGGCTTGATATGTCATTTCATCTCAATGTCGGGTAAAAGTCCCACAAAATTGGAAGCAACGTCTCCAAAATGACCTTTACCGTAAGTGTTGACGGGGACGTTAAACCTCAAACCAAACAAACAATGTACAAGCAATATACGTCCATGTAAATTCCAGTTTATGGGGTAAAAGTAGAGTTTGGAGTTTTTGCTTATTGCACTTGCGAAACGTAGACAGTGCACCTCCTCTAGCAGATAGGGTGCATCCAAAGCCTGTGTAAAGTTCGTAAATAAGAAAAAAATATCACAATTTTATCTGCAAGTCTGTCCAAGAGGCCAGAGTTATGACAAACAAAAAACAAATCTTATAGCAAAGGCAATGTCCAGCATTGCATCGCGAAAACACGCCTATATTATTATGACCCCCTTGAACCCGACTTTTATATAGTAAAACTGGAGTTTACAGGGGTAAACCTTATTTTTCTTATTCTGCTCATCGAGGCGGTTCTAGCATGACCCACAATCTATATTTTGAGCAGAAATAAGAAAAAAAAAATCATTTAACATTTTACGTTTTTTTCGGTGGAAAAATACAATGTATCTGTACAGGCGTGTTTTCGTAATGGTATGTTATAATGTTATTGTTGTTGGATAGATTTTGAAGATTTATATCATATAGACTATATTATATATTTTTGTAAACTGTCTCCATTTTAGTGCGCTTGCATGTGTATGTGACTATGTGAGAGTGAGTGAGTGTTCGAACGTGTGTGTGTGTGTGTGTGTGTGTGTGTGTGTGTGTGTTACTTAAGGTAATAAAATGAAAGACATGCAAAATACTAGTACTTAAATTGTCTTATTGAATAGCCTATTTGCGTGCGTTGTTGCATTGCTGGCCCTAAAAGTCCTAAATAAATCTTGATCTGAGATCCTAAAAGTCCTAAATAAATCATTATCTGAGATCTGAAAGGACGAAGCTCACTGATGATGCCTACTTTTCCGAAACTAGCTAGATTTGCTCCAAACAAAGAGTTCGATTGTTTTTTGTGTTGTTTTTTTTAATCTTGTGTGTATCCAAAGACAGACGTTATAACATTTTTTTCTCAAATTAAGAAACAGATCAGCCCCAGCAGTGATTTATTGAGGGATAGATCACTGTTTGGAGGTCAATTGAAAAGTAGATCAAATCACGAGCACCTAGCGCGGGTGATTTGTCTACTAACAACTGACCGACAAACAGTGGTCTATCACTCAATAAATCACGGAACTAGAGCTGATCTATTTCGATTCTAACACACTAAAAGTCGCCGAAGTTACTATTGATTCATTCAGGTCATTACGCAAACACGCCTATACAAATACATTGCCACCTTTATCGCCGAAAAAATGAAAATTTTAAGATGAAAAATTTTGATATTTTTCTTATTTCTGCTCAAAATATAGATTGTGGGCACTCGTTAGAACCGCCTCATCGAGGCGGTTCTAACGAGTACCCACAATCTATAGTTTAGAGCAGAAATAAGAAAAATAAGGTATACCCCCGGAAACCCCAGTTTTACTATATAAAAGTGGGGTTCAAGGGGGTCAAAATTATATAGGCGTGTTTTCGTGATGCAGATTCTGCCTATCTTTCGCCATTGTTTAAAGGATCCTACCAAAATAAGTGACTGCATCACATGCATTTACCTGTTTTCATAACATCTCATCACAGGAGCTTGAAGTTCTGTCCATAAATAGTTCATCAGGTTCAAAATCAAAAGTGACACTAAGTCATTTCTTTGAAATTGCAGCAGAGTCTTTATATTTGGACATTTTTAATAAGTTTTGATGGACCAGACTTCAAGTGCCTGTGATCTCATTCAAGAAAACGACGTTAGAGCATTTAACGTAATGGTAATAAATGGGCCCCGTCAAGCGATTTTGGTACTTATCGTCTATGCGAGCAGCGAAGGTTCGGGCGAGCCTGCGCATCCGCGCAGTCTCGCCAGAACCTTCGCTGCTCGCTCATACAAGCAGTGAATCAAGAGGAACCTTCAGACAGAAAGTCATATCCCTGGCCCCTCTGAATGGCTGGGCATGCGCAGTTAAAATTTGTCATGACGGAATGCTCAAAGACAAAAATTCGCTTAGCGGGGCTCAAATGACTTCGTGAAATGAGATAAATGTCGCGATCTTAAATCACGCCCAGTGATTTATCTCTCAATATATCACTAGATATTACTATTGACTATATAGGCGACCAGTGTTAGAATATAAGAATCTGATATGGTGTTCTGTTGTAGATGAGCGTTTCCAACCCGAGGGATGATCGTGCTGAGGTTCCGCTCAGCACGGTCATCCCGAAGGTTGGAAACGCCCATCTGCAACAGAACCCTATATTGGATTCGTTTTCTTGCACAACACCTCCGGTTAGTTTTGACAGCTCGCACATGTATATTGTTTAAGAAATAAAAGTAGTGCGGAAGTAGTTCCGGCAGTGGAATAGAAATGAAGCGCATTTATGTTAGTTGCCTTGGTCGGAACACCAGGGTCAGAACATAAATTTCTATCCCAGGGTAAAATCACGGATTTCCTTGTCTGGTGTGCAAGAATGAACGCTAACCTAATATACACTTAGCACATAACGTTCAAGCAACGTTGCATTTATTTTGATGTAACATCATGGCGTTGCATCGACGTTGCCTACACGTTCTGTTCCCTGCTGTAAACGTTTTACAAATTGCTTACGTTACGTTGACTAGAGGGGATAAATAGAAGCCATCAATGATGTTCAGTGGAGGTAGGGAAATCCCAAACCGTGGGTTCAGCGTTCGCGTGGGAAACGAGACTTGCCGAGTTTCCCACGTGAGCGCTGGACCCAAGGGTTGGGATTTCTTCCCCCCCCCCCCCCCCCCCCCACTGAACAACAATGATCGATTGTTTTTCCCACATACAACCCGAGTATGTTTTGATTACGGCCTTTTCTTCAGGGAATCTGCAGAAAAAGAGCAAAGTGGAGACATTTGGTACCAAAATGTTCCTATTGATATACACCTCTAAACCCCCACTTTACATAGATAAAACTTGGGGGTTACAGGGATATCATCACGTGAACAAGACCGTGAAATGAGGACCCCCCCCCCCCTAAACCCCACTTTATACAGAAAAAACTGGGGTTTAAGGGGGTAAACATTATTTTTCTTATTTTTGCTACAAGACATAGGTTGTGGGTACTCGTTAGAACCGCCTCAATGAGGCGGTTCTAACGAGCACCCACAACCTATGTTTGCAGTATTTGTTAGAAAAATATTACCAATTTTCATCAGAAATGTAGCCATTTTGGAGATGTGAAAAATGCACTATGTCGCACGGGTGAGTTATCGTAATGACATTATTTACCTTATTTTTGCTCAAATATATAGATTCAATGAGGCGGTTCTAACGAGCACCTACAATCTATGTTTTTACTAGAAATAAGGAAAATACCCATTTTTTTTTTTTTTTTCAAAAGAAAAAATGCTAGTTCTAAAGATATGAAATTGACGTCATTTAAGGACATGGTTGTGTTATCGTAATGAATTATATATATATATATATATATATATATATATATATTCACAGATAACGAAGATGAATTTTATTTTTCTGCCGTTCCTGAAAGTATGAACGCAGTGGGTCGCGTGCAAAGTAAATGAACCCCGGAGGGGTTCATATAAATTTTGCTAGTGACCCGCTGTCGTTCATACTTCCATAAAAAGCAGACAGATTCAGTTTATTTTTTTATATTTACATTCTTTGCCCCTCATCACTGGGCGAAAAAATGCTTATAGTTTCAAACTTTTAAAGCTGAAAAACATTTACATGCTTTTTTGTTTCTACAAAGAGCGGAACAGCGTTGACGCCACCAAAAGCCCGTAGAGAACCATGGTTTAGACTGACGTCACTTGACGTCACTGAAAATCATGTGACTCGATGCGTTCATGGGAGTATGAACTACATGGTTTTCTATAGGTATACATTAGACATTACACTGGAAATGTAAATATAGACGTTTGAACTTCTGATTTGCCCTCCCACCCCGCCCTCTGTGTACAGGCCTGTAAAATATGAACAAACTGTAAACTGTTTGCTTGTGTCGGAGGTACTTTTCATAAGGAAAGCTGAATTGTGTGGACAGCAGCAGCAGCAGCAGCAGCAGCAGCAGCAACAGCAACATCAACATCAACAACCCTGCCTTCACACATATGGGCCCCGTCAAGCGATTTTGGTACTTATCGCCTATGCGAGCAGCGAAGGTTCAGGCGAGCCTGCGCATCCGCGCAGTCTCGCCAGAACCTTCGCTGCTCGCTCATACAAGCAGTGAATCAAGAGGAACATTCAGACAGAAAGCCATATCCCTGGCCCCTCTAAATGGTTGGGCATGCGCCGTTAAAATTTGTCATGGCGGAATGCTCGAAGACAGAAATTCGCTTGGCGGGCTCATATAAGCAACGCCCCGCCCATCTTGGACAAACAGATTGAGCTCCATGGTGCTTCCACGCAGAGCTGAAACTGACCACACACAAGTACTGGTAAACCGCTTAGAGGACTAAGCCTGCCCAGGCAAGGTGGAGTGAGTCAGAACGTCCAATTCATATCATCACGAAAACACGCCTATATAATTTTGACCCCCTTGAACCCCACTTATATATTGTAAAACTGGGGTTTTCGGGGGTAACCTTATTTTTCTTATTTCTGCTCAAAACTATAGATTGTGGGTACACGTTAGAACCGCCTCGATGAGGCGGTTTTAACGTGTACCCACGATCTATATTTTGAGCAAAAATAAGAAAAATATTACAATTTTTCATCATAAAATTTTCATTTTTTCGGCGATAAAGGTGGCAATGTATTTGTATAGGCGTGTTTGCGTAAAGTAAACCTTTTGGTTTCATTTGGCGGCAGGGCTTGAGATGTAATCTCATCACAATGTCGGATACACGTCCCACAAAATTGGAAGCAACGTCTCCAAAATGACCTTAATGAGTGTTGACGGGGACGTTAAATCTCAATTCAAACAAACACACGAAACCCATATAACCCTAGCGTCCAATTTTTGGGACACTAACAAATAGTGTAGACCCAAATCAAACGCCGCAGATTGCGGCATCTGATCAGTGTCTACATTGTTTACTTAAAGTACATTTTACCACAAACAAAACAACCTGACAAACTGTATACATCTAATTGATGGAAGAAATTCAGAGAACAACTTCAACATACATCTAATTGAAATTCTAACACTGGTCGCCTGGTTAAATCCAGTATAGAGTTTATTTGTTTTTTGATCGATTACGGTGAAATAATTCACAAGTGTTCTAAGGCTTCCGAGTAAAAAACGAGTGAGCGATAGCGAACGAGTTTTTTTTTGCACGAGAATGAATTATTTCTCCGTCATCAATCAAAATAACAAAATAAACTGTTAATTACATTTCCATTCATGTTTTACCATGACTTTTCAAATTCAACAATTCTGATTTCCAGCCAAAATAGTTCCAGTCAGGGCATGGATTTCAGGAGGCGTGGTTTAGTTTGAAATTCAGTCACCATCTCGTTTTCATTCCGACGCAAAAATCATCCTGTGCTTGAAATACAGATGCAAAAATGTTATGGAAGTAGAACCGTATCATCTTTATCTTCGTGTTTCATGCCTTGCCTTTCCTAAAAAAAGTCAAATGTAAGCGAAAATTGAAATCTGATTTCTATGATTTTTTTTTCAGATTTTTCGCCAAAAGCAACTTTTGTTATTGTTGTTACAAACGACGTCAGCAACGTCGCCTAGCAATTATGACGTCAAAACGTTCGAAATGAAATAATTCACTTAAGAAATGAATTAAGAAATAGATCAGCTCTAACTGTGATTTGTTGAGTAATAAATCACAGTTTGGAGGTCAGTTGTAAAGTAGATCAAATCACGAGCGCGTAGCGCACGTGGTTTGTCTACTTACAACTGACCGACAAACTATGATTTATTACTCAACAAATCACAAACTAGAGCTGATCTATTTGAAAATCGGCAATAATGCTGTTGTCTCCTTCAAAATCTGACAACTTTTCGCCAATGTTAAAAGAAATCCCGCTGAAATTGTCGAGTGAAACACATGCATTTATATCATTTTCTAACGTTTTCGATGCGAGAATATGACATTACACCGTCTAACGTCAAGGAAATCGACTAGTGATGTCATAAATTGTCAGTTTTTAATGACGTCACTCGTCACGCTCTTCCTTGCCGTGATTTAATGTATAATAAAATACAGTAATTTTCCATTGCCTATATAGGCGCGCTATGTAGATTTTTTTTTATGTTCATGAAAGCATGAACACAGTGGGTCGCATGCAAAGTAATTGAACCTCGAAACTTTGCTGGCGACCCCCTGTCGTTCATAATTTCATGAAAAGCAGAAAAATTAAGTTTGTTTTTTATATTTACATTCTTTGCACCTTATCACAGGGCAAATAAATGCTTATAAGGAAAACTTTTAAAGCTGAAAAACATTTACACGCTATTTTTCTACAAAGAGTGGAAGAGTTGACGCCCGTAGAGAACAATGGTTTAGACTGACGTCACTTGACGTCACCAAAATCATGTGACTCGATGCGTTAATGGAAGTATGAACTACATTGTTTTCTATTGGTTTACATTGGTTTTCCTGTATATTTGATGATATCAAAATATCGATTTAGTGGTAACCCTAAGCCGTTTACATTTAGTGATATCACTTATTAGATTTTGTGATCTTAAATACTAGGTAGACGTGATATCACTTAACCGTGTCTGTTCAGTGATATCACTAATAAAATAGTAAAATCGTTTTAGTGATATCACTTATTGGTGATACCATAAAATAGATTCGATTTAGTGATATCACTAAATCGATTTTGTTATATCACATTCTATATTGTGTTATCACAAAAATCGATTTTTTTATATCGCATATATTTATCTTTTTATTGATATCACAAAATCGGTCTAGAGATAGCGCAAAATAAGTGAACTGCACCTCATAAACGTCCATACAGTCTGATTGTCTGTTCCTTCTGTATCTTTTGTACTTGCTGTCCTAAGAGATAATTAACCTTTCTCTTGCTGAATATTCATTTTAGCCACACCCATCTCTGACTTTGAACCAATCAGATTACTTGATGTAATTTATTCCTACAAATTCATAAACTGAATGCCCAACAGTGTAGATCCTGATCAGATGGCTTCTTCAGAAGCCATCTGATCTGGATCTTCACTGTTTGCAAAGATAGGGGTTGTTGTGAACAGCAAGATTAGGTTTATGTTGAGACTGGTCAGAACTGGGTTGATAAGCAGGTTGTGTAGGCCTTATTTACCAATTAGTCAGTCAGCCAGCCAGCCAGTCAGTCAGTCAACTTGTCATCTTGAACAATTCTGACAGGCTTTTGGAGTGTGTGTAATGTTCACCTGCAAGTACCTTTTTCTATGACGCAGTCACTTAACCCCTCGGCCGCAGGGTTTGGCTGTAGCTAACTCGGGTAAATACTGGTCACATGCCAAAGTTTCAAAATGGTCGGTATAAAACTGTAGGAGGAGTTGCGATGACAAGAGGTACCTATCGTATATCAACTGAAGCTTAAAAATGGCTTAGTTTACAATGTGGAAACAGTGATAGAAATAGATCCGAAGATAAAGTCCAAACCACATGCACATCCTCATACCATACCAAAAACACACACAAAGTTTCAAAATGATCGATATAAAACTGTAAGAGGAGTTGCGATGACAAGAGGTACCTATCGTATATCAACTGAAGCTTAAAAATGGCTGAGTTCACAATGTGCAAAAATTACAAAAAAAAAAAAAAAAAAAAAAAAAAAAAATCAGAATTATGTCGACACCACATGCACATCCTCATACCATGGCGAAACCACATGCAAAGTTTCAAAATGATCGGTATAAAACTGCAAGAGGAGTTGCGATGACAAGAGGTACCTATCATATATCAATTGAAGGTTAAAAATGTTCACAATGTGGAAAAAGTGACAAAAATTGATCCCAAGATAAAGTCCAAACCACATGCGCATCCTCATACCATGGCAAAAGCACACACAAAGTTTCAAAATAATCGGTATGAAATTGTAGGAGTTGCGATGACAAGACGCCCAGTGTAAAATGTTGACTGAAAGACGGACAGCTGGACGGACGGACATAGGGACGGACGGAAACTTGTACGCCTATGCCTTCCTGCTAAAGCGGGTGCGACAAAAATCAGGTGCCAAAAATCAGGCCCATTTTCTCTATCAGTACCATTTAAGTAAAGGTGTGCTAACCCTATTTCATTTAACTTTATGAAGTAATTGATAGACACACTTAATAATGTATATATCTTAACAACACGTAATAAAGTATTTAACTTTAAACACTTGACTGCAGGTAAGTGTGGATGACAATTTAAAGAAGCCTGTTTATTACCTGTGCGTACATTTATCAGATCATTATAACAGATAAACAGATTAACTTTTGAAACATAATAATTCAATCAGTTATGACTAGTATGGTTACCTGTGTAATAGGGGTCTGACAGTAAAATAGAAAATAAGTACAATAACATAATAAAAACAAAGTACCACAAATAAGAAAGAAAACACGGGTTGGACTTAAATCTCTTTTGCAACAAGGTCTATCGGAACCCGAATTTATGGTGACTTAATATATAAATTCAGAAAAAATTATAACCGCAATGACTTCAGCACCCAATTTCGTAAAATCATTCTTCGATATGAAAAGATTGGGTACAACATAAATGTTATACGACAGACTGCAAGCATGGTAGTTGACCCAATCACGGTTGACAACTTTGCTTCCCGCTTTAATTGTACTCCGGTGGGTCAGGCCTCAGATTCTATGACGGTTCCAACGTAAACTTTGAGGCTTATGTTGGTTGGTACCTGATGCTCTGTCTCTGGTCGGGCCCATGGGAGTCTAACTGTTGGTTTTCTTTTTCTCCACCATTTCGGTTGTTTCTTACTGTCGAGGGGGTGGTCATTTCAAGAACTTGTTCACGTGATGCACACAGTGAGACAATGACACATTTTATCATCAATTTAATCCGCGATCTTTATTCAAACAACACAATGACGGAGAGTCCCAAGTTCATCACTTAGAGACATATCAAGAACACGCCTATTTAATTTTGATCCCATTAAACCCAACATTTATCAAGCTAAATATGGTTTTCAGAGGTATACATTTTTTCTCCATATTTCTGCTCAAAAAAATAGATTGTGGGTACTGGTTAGAACAACCTCGCCGAGGCGAATCCCACAATTTATGTTTTGAGCAGATGTATGAAAAAATATGACTAAAGTGCTGCGTTTTACACTGACCCATATGTCAGCACGATAGCGCACACCTGCCTAGAATGCCCGCGAGGGCGTGAGGCAGTATATTGAGTGTGACCAATCAGAATCAGAGGCCAGGTCGTCCGTCGTGCCTTTTCCTGGTTCATTTCGGTCCATTTTGAAATGTTTCGGTCTTTAGCAGGGCAAGATATCCAGAACGAGGCAGAAATGGTTGAGAGAGAAAGTCCTATCTGAATTTTGAGAAGAAAAACTCATTTTTAACACCCCAAAATGCTAATTCAGGAACCAGTACAGGTAAAATTTGGAAGCCTTTATGACTCTACCGCAAACAACGAACGCCTTATATTTCCAGCACAAATTGTAAGAAAGGAAAACGCATCCTCTCCGTTGATTACAACTGTTCTGAGTCTGAGACCTGACATAAATGACAACAACAACAACATAAACTGGGATGAAAATCACAGGGAAGTCCAACAATCCCTTCTAGATATTTATTGACCATGGTCTTACACAGATATAATATACAACCAAACGACAAGGATCAACATGGCCCCTGCACAGCGGGGCTTGAAGAATGGGCCATTATAAAGCTTTTTGAGAGCAAAGATATTCTATCGTAATATCCGAATTGTTACTGGTCACACGTCAAATGCCATTCATACACCAGGACCTGTGATGGTTAGTCCCCAGCACTCACCAAAGTGGTAAACTTTGCTACACAATCCTCAGCACCCTCAGCCATTGAAATAATCAAATCAGGACATACCTGTGATATCTCCCGGATCATGCGGGAGGCTCCCGCATTTGAAGCATACCTCCCGCTCTCTCGTCCGGGAGACAGAATCTCCCGCATTTGCAATTTTCCTGTCCCCGATTTTTTCCAGAGCTACGCGGTTACAGACTTAAAATTTTTACTGCTGAAGGCAATTAACGAATAAGCAGGAGAATAAATCGGACATTTAACGGTAAACACCAACTTCAAAAAGCCGATAATCCTTTGTTCTGTCTCAGCTGACTGCACAGAATAAACATGATCTGGCTGCCAGTAAAGCTGACGTAATTTATTTATCGTTATCTCTTACGAGAGAGGTGCATCTGCACTAAGTAGTACGTTTTGTATGGTGACACTAACTGATCTTTCTATTTTACTTATATTTAGCTTAGATTTAAATTGAAATTGTGCGTTTATTTTCCCATTTTTTATCACTGTTTGTTCCTTTTATATCACTCTCCCATGTCTTTTGTTTTCATATTTTATGTAAAGTTAGAAATTTTGATTTTGAAAGTTGAAAATAGTTATTATTTACCAATCAGTAACGAGTAATTACTAAAAGTCATGAAATCAACGGCAGATTTTCTTATTTGGAAATTGCTCCCCTTGTGTAAGCTTTTTGCAAGTACTGTATTTAAAAAAGATTTGGGACCGGGAACTTCAAGTGAGTGAAATCTATAACTAGATCGCGCAGTCGATGGCGCGCCATCGCAAATCCCCACGTTTTGACCTCTTCCAGGGACCCCTGGGGGCTGGTCCAAAAATTAATGTGCTCTTGCAGAAGCCATTCATGTAAGTAACTCACACACCAAATTTGGTTGAATTCCAATGAACGGTATAGGAGGAGATAGCCGGACGGACGGAGGCGATAACAATATCCCCACTTTTCTTCAAAAAACGTGGGGATAATAAGTGTGCATTTATAAGCTCACCTGACCAAAGGTCATGGTGAGCTTTTGTGACTGTGAGATGTTCGGCGTCGTCGTCCGTCGTGCATTGTCTGTGCATAAACTTTTCTTGTGAATACACCAGAGGTCACAGTTTTGGGCCAACCGTCATAAAACTTGGTCAGAATGATCACCATGACAATATCTCGGTCAAGTTCGAATGTGGGTCATGTGGGGTCAAAAAGTAGGTTAGTAGGTCAAATCATAGAGAAACCTTGTGAACACACTAGAGGCCACAGTTTTGGACCAATCATCATGAATTTTTCTCAGAATGATCATCTTGACAATATCTCTGTCATGTTTGAATATGGGTCATGTTGGGTCAAAAAGTATATCAGTAGGTCAAATCATAGAAAAACCTTGTGAACACACTAGAGGCCACAGTTTCAGTCTGATCATCATCAGACTTGCTAAGAATGACCATCTTGACAATATCTAAGTAAATTTCGAAAACGGGTCATGTTGGGTCAAAATGTAGGCCAGTAGGTCAAATCATTAAAAAAAACCTGTGAACACACTGGGGGCCACAGTTTTGGTCCAATCATCATTAATCTGAATAATCATCTTGACAATATCTCAATCAAGTTTGAATATGGATCTTGTTGGGTCAAAAAGTAGGCCAGTAGGTCAAATTGATGAAAAACCTTGTCAACACACTAGAGGCCACAGATGTAATCTGATTTTCATCAAACTTGCTAAGAAAGCTCATCTTGACAATATCTAAGTCAAGTTCGGCAAAAAGTAGGTCAGTAGGTCAAATCATTAATTAACCTTGTGAACAAACTAGAGGCTACAGTTTTGGTCCGATCATCATCAAACTAGCTCAGAATGATCTTCTTGACAATATCTCGGTTAAGTTCGAATATGGGTAATGTCCAGTCAAAAAGTAGGTCAGTACGTCAAATCATAGAAAAACGTTCTGAACACACTAGAGGCCACAATTTTAGTCGGATTATCATCAAACTTGCTCAGAATGATCATCTTCACAATAACTTGATCAAGTTTAAAAAATCAAAAAGTAGATCATTAGGTTATTTTGTCATAACTGTTGATCCGTTTAAGATAGAGCCTTCATATTTGGCATGTAGGTTCCTTGTGACAAGGGCTTCCACTCATACAAAAATGACCTGTAACCTTGACATGTGACCTTCTTTATCATCACTTTTGAGGGGCTTCCCACTCATACAAAAAGTTTGACCTTGACCTACTTTATTATAACTTTTGAACCATTTGAGATAGATCCTTCATATTTGGCATGTATGCTCCTTCTGACAAGGCACCGTACTATATTACCTGCCATTTCATTTCTTCAGTGTGGATCAGGTGAGCAATCCAGGGCATCATTATATCAAGGTTTGGATGTAACAAAATTTACATTTTAAACAAATAAAGACTCAGCATTTTTTCCTGGGATTCTCACTACCCAGTATTTTTTGGGGCCAACCTGAACACTTGTTATAAAATGGTATTAATTTCAGCATGGACTGCTTTACCTATACATGTATTTATGAACAGGGTGTTCTGCAAAAGGCCAAAAAAGTTGCCTGCACAGACTATATGAAGGAGTGTAAATAGTGCTAGAAGTAATGCTTATCATTGAAGAGAACTTTGTGCTTTGGGTCTGTTCAGTAGCAGTAAAACCCAGCACTGGATAAAGAGGAGGACTGGAAACATTTTAGGATATTTTTTCTAATCAAGTATTTCTACACTAAAGCATGTTGCGGGTACTTTCAACAATCAGGAGATTCTGACAAATACCTATAGCTTGAAATCACATCAATGGACTTGTGGTTACAGCATTGTTTGTAAATAACCTACAACTTGCTATTTTGAAATTAAACTTAACAAAATATGTTCCTGTCATTATAATTAAGTAGTTCCAGTTCCTTTGTACATCTAAACCACAAAAAAAATGACAAGAAAAAAAAACAACAACACTTAAACATGCCGTCAGAAAGTCTCCCTCATTGGGACCTCAATCTCCCTCATCTGAGAAGCAAATCTCCCTCATGGTCAACATAAAATTATCACAGGTATGTCAGGAAGGGCATTCCAATCTCTAATGGTTCGAGGGGAGAAAGATTCCATATAAATATCAGTTCTTGCAGCAAGGTTCTGAAACGCCAATGAATGATGATTTCTACAGTGGCTAGCTTGGGAAACAAGGTCATCTGTTCAGGGATCATTTTCAGGCGGCACTTCGCGATATTCTCCCTTTTTTTGCAAGAAAACGCATCAAAATTCCAGCGGTACTACTAAACACCCCACGGCACACCACGGCACCCCGCGGCAACAATTTTTGTATATCTTTGACCACCCTTTGAACCCACAGAAGACAAAGAGGGCTCATGCAGCGGTATTACCATTAACCCATGTTCCGGGGCTTAAAAAACAAACAAAAGTTTATTTTCTAGATATCTTTCCTTGTATGTCAAACTGACAAATGCCTTTATTCCTTGATATTCCCATCATGTTACCAAGTCTAAGTAATAAACACTCCTGCAAACATTGCTTCGTTGAGAAAAAATGTGGGGTGCAAGGAGTCATTTTTTGATATAATGCGTACATTACATTAACACACCCTTGCAATGAGCACCCCTTTTAACCCCACTTTATATCATGAAACGTAGGCTTTTCAGAGGTAAAGATCAACCTTTTAATTCTGCTAAAAACAAAGATTAGAATGACCTCACTGAGGCGGTTATAGGAACCTCCAAGGATCGAGAATAAGATAAAGAAGACGACTTCTAAAACCTGCCATTTTTAGCTCGTCTGTTTTTTGAAAAAAAACTTTCGAGCTATTGTCATCACTCCGGCGTCTGCGTAGTCGTCTTGCGTCGTCCTGCGTTGTCCTGCGTCGTTCCAAAAAAACTTAACCTTGGCTATAACTTAAAAAGTATTAGACCTAGCCTCATGAAACTTCACACACACACTCATCATCACAAGAGCTACATTTTGACCAAGGACCATAACAACATTGTTGATTTTGGCTGAATTATCTCCCCTTTTCCAATTTTTTTCTGAAACACATTTTTTGCTCTCATTTTAATACTATTCACAACAGAGCCTTCAAACTTCACATGAATGTTCCTTGGGACAAGACCTTTTCAGTGATACCACACTTTTTGATCTGTGACCTTGACCTTTGAACTTTGACCTATTTTTCGAAAATTTAACCGAAAACCTTAACCTTGACCATATTTCCAAAAGTATTTGGCCTACCTTCATGAAACTTCATACACATACTCACCATCACAAGAGCTACATTCCCTACAAGTTTTATAACTCCATCTTGCAATTTGATTGAATTATCTCCCCTTTTCTCTCCCGTTTTTTTTTAAATTGTTTTTGTCTCTTATTTCAATACTATTCACAACAGAGCCTTCCAACTACACATGAATGTTCCTTGGGACAAGACCTTTTCAGTCATACCACGCTTTTTGACCTGTGACCTTGACCTTTGAACTTTGACCTATTTTTCGAAAAATTAACCAAAAAACTTAACCTTGACCATATTTCCAAAAGTATTTGGCCTACCTTCATGAAACTTCATACACATACTCACCATCACAAGAGCTACATTCCCTACAAGTTTTATAACTCCATCTTGCAATTTGATTTGACTTACAACTTTTGTTTTCTAAAAGAAACTGCAGACGAGCGTTGGCACCCGCTTGCGGTGCTCTTGTTTCAACATGCAATAAATCTATTCTTTTTATCGCATTGGAATGTTAATAACCTGTGTCAGAGGTGTATGTTTTTAATAAGGAGCCGGCGCATGACAAAACCTGCAATAAGACCGGTGCGACCAGCAGGGACTCAAATCAACCTGAGCACCAATCCACTATGACGAGTCCTGTTGCTTATGTCTCTTTACGTAGATATTAGCCTACAGTAGGTACATGCGATCAGCGTAGACTCTGATCAGACGGCGCGAATGCGCAGGCTGATCTGAGTCTTCGCTGGTCACTCAAGACTTCTTGCAGAACTTGCCATGTGTTGGCTCAATTTATTAATATTTCACACTGTAACTCAAACAATCCTGCAAATCAACCCAATAAATCTTAAACAATTATGTAGACCTAGCTTGATCGGGGCTTGAAGAAATAAATGGGCTGCATGCTGCCGACCGGGCACGAATACTGGTAAACCGCTTAGAGGAACTAAGCCTGCTCAGGCAAAGCGATGCGAGTCAGACCGTCAGTACTTACAAACCCTATTGGTTTTGTTGGGCGACAGGGTTTGAGATGTCATTTCATCTCAATGTCGAGTAAAAGTCCCACAAAATTGAAAGTAACGTCTCTAAAACTACCTGAATAGTGTCAACGAGGACGTTAAACCTAAAAAAAAAACAATCTAATAGAAAAGGAGACCTATTGGTCACATATATTTTTGTTACTTGAGGGGAAAAGGAACACCTGGCAGATTTCCCACCATTTTTCAAACGGGACTTCCTGTTTGCTTTTCTATAAGATCTGTCCCACGAAAAAAGGGGTTTACCCTTTAGGAAAGAATTTGCTCCTAAGGAGCAAATTCTTTCCTTTAAGAGTTGACTCTTATTGACATGCGATACAAAAAAGGCGAGGTCTGCTGACAGCCGGCTGGCACCAGACTTTTAGGTCTAGTGACAGCCGGCTGTCACCAGACCTAAAAGTCTGCTGACAGCCAGCAATAATATTTCTTCAATACTAAGTATATTTTCATATTCTTATCTTCACCATATGTCTGGATCCAATTTTAGAACTAGAAATGTATAGAGTTTGATAAAATTCATCATTGGGCATGAGCTTGGGTGCAGAAAACCAATTTTTGGCTGAAAATCAAGTTTTCTGGAGCCTATGACCTTAAAAATTAGGACAAGGTCACCAAAGTCTAATTAAATTTTTTGTTGCTGGTATATTAAAAGTTGGACCAAAATTCATTGAGATAGGGTGCAGACAAGCCATTTTTTTCCAAAGTTGACAGTTTTTAGGGGCCTGTGCCTTTTTAAACCAAAACATGACTGATTTCCCCCTCCTAGTGAACCATGTAAGATGTGGTCACAAATCCACAATCCATCCATAGGTTCAGGAGATATAGTGCCTAAATCAGGATATGCCGAGCCGCTGTCGCTGATGCAAACAGGATCTGCACCTAAAACAACGTATCTTTCTCCCCCTGTTATTTTTTTTTAGCTCACCAGAGCCAAAGCTTATGGGATAGGCAGTTGTCTGTCATCCTCTGACATCAACACTTTTAAATGACAACTCCTCTGAAGCCACTGGGCTGATTCAGCCCAAACTTAATCTGGAGCATCCTTGGGCTTGGGGATCGAAAGTTTGTGTTTTTTTATGAAAATGGGCTCATTAGTTTGGTTGCTGTGGCAACTTGGAGTTTCCATGGGGAAAATAGAAAAATGGCATTTACTGCCAAGCCTATGACAAAAAATTTATAGAAATGTTCCTTGAGTAAATTTCTTTCAGCCATATACTTTTACGCCAACCTGGGGGTCCCCCAGGTTGTGCCGAGACCATGTCCCATCCCCTCCATTACATAAAAGGCCATGTATCTTGGAAACCATTCAGATCCCCACCCCCTAAACCATATATATTCTTGTTCTTTGTGATAAGACACACTCAATGACACCAACCTGGGGATCCCCTGGTTGTGCTGGGGCCATGCCCCACCCCCTCCACTTCATGCCCCACCCCCTCCACTTAGTTAATCCAATATCTCAGAAACCGTTCAAATCCACACCCCTAAACCATATATATTCTTGTTCCTTATAAGACACATTCAGTGATACCAACCTAGGGGTCTCCCAGGGTGTGCCTGAGTGCCATGTCCTGACCCTCCACTTCAAAAAAGGCGAAATATCTAAGAAACTTTTCAGGTTACCCCAACCCTAAACCACATTAAATTTTTTCCTTATGAAAAGACGCATTCAGTGAGACCAACATGTGGGCCCAGAGGGTGTTCCGGGTCCGCCGGCCTACCCCTCCACTTCATAAAAAGCCATATATTTCAGAAACCATAAAGATCCCCTTCCCTAAACCATATATTTTCATATTCCTTATGCTTAAGACTATGTCTTCAGTCCCACCAAACTGAGGGTTTCTTTGTGCTGCAGCAATGTGCTGGGGGCATGCCCCGCCCCTCCACTTCATAAAATGCCATATATCATAGAAGCCATTCAGATCCCAGACCCATAATCATATGCATTCTTATTCCTTATAATTAGACATATTAAATCACACCAACTTGTGGGTCCTCTCCCCACCATTTCACAAAAGGGCCTCATATCTCAAAAACTGTTCAAATCCCCACCCTTAAACCATATATATTCTTGGTCCTTATGATAAGACACATTCAGAGACAACACAATCTAGAGCTTTTCTGGTGTCCAGCGGGACCATGCCCCAACCCCTCCGATGCCGAAAAGGCCTTGTATCTCAAGAATCGTACAGATCCCCACCCTTAATCCATATATATTCTTGTTCCTTTTGATATGGTGCATTCAGTGATACCAACCATGGCTTCATTGGGTCCATGCCCCATCCCCGCCACTTCATAAAATAACAAATATTTCAGATACAGTGTTGACATGGGTGCTGTTGGGTATGGGGGTATGTTTGGGAGACTTTAAAATCGGTATATTAAAATCATCTGTTAAAATATATTGCTGCCAGTGGACAGTGCCCACCTGAGATCTGGTGAGCAAAGAGGCCTATGGACCCTTGTTTTTGTTTTGGTTTTATGGCCCTTTCAAGATTTTCACTTATTTTGAGCTGGTTGTTAATCAGAGGTGGGCAAAAACCAGAGTTCCCGGATAAAAACCACATGACCGTCCCTTGCAGAACCTCCTAATGATTAACAGTTGGTGCTTTTACCCACTAGGCCATGAAGTCTATTTGTTGGGGGACATACATCTGGTCATACTTGATAGTCATAAAGCATTGATTCTACCTACACTGACATTATATTCTGGGATGTCTTAGAAGCTAGACTAATTATACCCCCGGCATATGAAGTATGCTATGGGGGTATATAGTTTTAGCCTGTCATTCGACCATTTGTCTGTCCATCCGTCCATGTGTCAGTCTGTCCTTCCGGTAACATTTTGGTTAAAGTTTTTGTTAGGGCCCCGCACTGAAAGTGTGGGTGCCCTACAGTAATCACTCTGTCCGTCCGTCTGTCTGTCTGTCCATCTGTCCGTCCACAAATTTCTGATAGCGCTGCTGGGGCACTAGTCAGTTTCACTGACAGCTCTAGTTTTGTTTCAGTTGCGGTTTTACATCCCAATCAACACTATTAAGGTAATTTTGGAGACATTGCTTCCAATTTTGTGGGACTTTTACCCGACATTCAGAGATGAAGACATCTCAAGCCCTGCCACCCATAAAAACTGTTAGGGTTTAAGGAGCCGTCCGACTCGCATCACTTTTCCTGGGCAGACTTAGACCTAAACTGTTTACCAGTATTCAAGTTTGGTCAGTTTCAGCTCTGCGCAGAAGCACCGTGCAGCCCAATCTATTTCTCCAGGCCCTGATGGGGTGTTGGGGGGGTGCTTGGTTAAAGTTTTGCGTCAAAGTTTCTAAGAGATTTTATCTTCTGAACCCTTTGATAGATATAGTTGCAGGGATTTTCCTAGTGCAATTTTGGGGCCGGTAATCAGCCCCTATTTTTCCCAATTTAGAGACAGATATTCCCAACTTTTGTAATAAATTTCCCAATTTCTGATGTTGTGCTACATTTTGATAAAAATTTCATGAAAATAGAACCAAAATTGACAAAGTTACAGCTGATTTAAATTCCCAACTATAAATATTAGCGAGCTGTTTTTCCCAAACCCAGCGGCCCCTGGACCCTGATTCTGAAGGGTAGGAAAATCCCTGAGTTGATACTTACATAGAAGTTAAATACTGGTCTCAAAATTTCATTGATGCATGTCCCACCCCCACAGTGACCTTGAGGTCAAGGTCACAGACTCAGAAATTTTACATTTGATTAAAGTTTTAAGACAAAGTTTATAGATGCGTGTATGTGCTAAAATCTAAGACAAACTCAGTTGATACTTGCACCAATGTTGTATACCAGTCCAAAGATTTTGTGATGTATGTCCCTTCCCCCACCCATGGTGACCTTGACCTCAAGGTCACAGACTTAGAAATTTTACATTTGGTTAAAGTTTTATGACAAAGTTTATACATGTAGATGCCTGTATTTTCTAAACTCGAAGACAAATTCAATTGATACTTGCATCGATGTTGCATACCAGTCCAAAGATTTCATTGATGTATACCCCACCCTGCTGCTTCAGTAACATCGGATGCCCCCACCCTTCACAGGGCTCAAGCTAGAGGGCGACTCAGGCGAAGAAGTCGCCCTGTTGGGGCTCACTTCGCCGACTTTGGCGATGAAAGCGAAAAAAACTTCGCCCTGAAATTTCGCCCGTTTTTTTTTTTTTTTTGGTGTGTTCCTTGTGAACAGAAACGGTAAACTGACAAGGTGACGATAATCCTTCGATCCACTAGTATCAGAAATCTCAGTAATTACACTGAACAAAGCTAACTGTTTATTCTGCCCTTCTTGCCACTTGCAGTTTGGTACTGTTATGTAATTTAATACTAACCGTTAGCTCATGCCGCTCGAGCCACTTGCAACACACTTAGTAGTCTTGTACTGTCATAAATCTATCTCGGTTGATTGCACAAAGTTTTTATTACAATAAGAGCCAATTAAGATTACACAAGATTATGTAACTTAAACAGGTATATTTGTACCGTTAGCTCGTGCCAAAGTCCAGGTGCGGACGTACTTTGTTAAGTACTGTTGTATACAGTAATAAGATTATTCCTACCATTGGGATTGACACTGCATTAGGATTTAATAATTTTTAGATAAAGATGGTTTATTTGTTTCGCCTGTGATTTGTTTGTACATTACTTTTGCATCCATCAATCGTTTTCATTTTTTATGGACAACAACAAAAATAGGTAGCAGTTTTTTATTTTGTAAGTGAAAATAATTTTTACTTGCTGGAAAATATTCAGTAATTATCCAAATTCATAAAAAAATAACAACTGATTTTCATCTAGCGAGCTTGTTCCCCCTTGTTTCTAAAGTATTTTTTAAAATACAATTGTGACAGGATCTTAGTGAGAAATGATCTAACTATTACACAGAAACCTCACCATTCATTATAACATGGTTGGATACAACAAAAGTTACAGCTTGCCCAAATACAGTAAAATTACTATATTAAGACCACCTTTGGGACAGTTCAAAAGTGGTCTTTAAGACCACTTTTGAACAGTCCCAAAAGTGGTCTCTGATCAGGGGTCACTGTATGCAGAAAACAGAAAGAAAGAATAACTGCAGCCAACCAAATAAGCTTTTTAAAGCAGAATTAGTCTTCATTTCAGGTGGTCTCAATAGCGGAATTGATTGATACCCCTATAAAACACACTTTTCTCCAAATAGGGGTTTACAGGAGAACTCATTACATTGTTGTTGTTCGGCGTTAAGCCGCACCCACTTCTCCCTAGACCCAGCAAACTTCTCCCTATTTTCCCAGGAGGGAGAAGTCACTTCTCCCAAATTTTTTGGGCTAGCTTGGGCCCTGCCTTCAGTAACTTTGATGCCCTCACTCCATTGGTCCATTTAGAAATTTTATGTTTGGTTTAGCTTTTACAAGCACATTTGTAGGTTCTTATAGCTTCTTGACATCTTCATTCATATTACATAAAGCTTGAAAGATATATCAAAGGGTGGCGCTGACCGGGGGTATGCGTGACTCATTCTCTAGTTTTTAAGCACTTCATATTTTCCAAACCATTTGATGGATTGGGTCCATATTTGGAATGTGTTTGTTTGAATTGAGGCTTAACATCCATGTCAACACTTATTTAGGTCAATTTGGAGACATTGCTTCCAATTTTTTGGACCTTTACCTGGCATTGAGATGAAATGACATCTCAAGCCCTGCCACCCAATGAAACCAAAAGGCTTATATGCATTGGACAGTCTGACTCATTCCACTTTACCTTGGCAGGCTTAGTCCTTCGAAGCGGTTTACCAGTACTCATGTGTGGTCAGTTTCAGCTCTGCGTGGAAGCACCATGCAGCCGAATTTATTTCTCCAAGCCCCGATGTGCGGGTGCAGGTCCATATTTGGAATGATCATAATTATTTTTATAAAGTTTTATCAGCAATACACCCCACCACCACACAAACAGCTATGCCAATGACCTCAAAGACACTATTCCAGGCGAGATATGCTGTCTGATGACAACTGTTGTTACATGACTTTTTTGGGGTGAGGTGAGCCCCTAGATGGGGGCATCTGTGTCGTATTGACACATTTCTAGATCTGTCAGTGCTGTTCAAACCCAGATGAAGTGTGCGCCCACAACTCTTCTCAAGTTTGTACATGTAATTTCTGCTGATGGTATGCCTAGAAATAACCTTATGATTTATGATTTAGTACTAAGCTGCAATAATACCAGCATTGTTACACAAAGTTTTAACAAAAATACAAGTCCCCATTAGAAATTATTGCATCCTTCGCTGTTCAACAAAGTTCTGTAAGCGGTATGGTAGCTCATGAAACAGGATTAGTTATTTAGTTAAAAAGAATATGCTTATTATTGAGTAAATATTATAGCCGGCTGTCAGCAGACTTTTAGGTCTGGTGACAGCCGGCTGTCACTAGACCTAAAAGTCTGGTGCCAGCCGGCTGTCAGCAGACACTTCCTACAAAAATACCTGTAGGGGTACATTACGAGAACACAGCTGTGCGACAGAGTGCATTTTTTCACATCTCCAAAATGGCTACTTTTCTAGTGAAATTCCATCTTTTTCTTACTTTTTCGGCGAACATAGGTAGTGGGTTCTCGTTAGAGCCACCTCAGTTTGGTGGTTCTAATGAGGCGGTTCTAACGACTACCGACAACCTATGTCTTGGAACAGAAATAAGAAAATAATGTATACCCCGGTTAACCCGTTTTCTCTATATAAAGTGGGGTTTCGTTTATTTTTCAACGTGATGATTCCCCTTAAAGTCTGACAGAAATGTATATATATAAAATGTTTGTCACTCGAAGGATACTGAGAACTCGTCCGTAAAAGCACCATGCAACCCTATCTATTTCTCCAAGCCCCGATGGGCTGGAGCGAGAATGTTGTAAGCATTGTGTGACAGTACTTATTTATGTTTAAAACATTGATTTTGGGTTCTTGTTATAATCACCTCACGGAGGCTGTTCTAAAGATAACCATACGGTATGTTTTAAGCTCAGTTATGGAAATTATCAGGCTTTTATCTCATTACGAAAACACACCTAGTCGAGTGTATGAATGTTCCTGGTGTATGAATGTCATTTGACGTGTCACCAGTAACAATTCTGATTTTGAGTAGACTGAGAATTTCGCATCCCTAAAATGAAAATGTTTCATTAAAACAAAAATCCCACGTTATTTCTAAACGAAGACTGAAGGAACTCAATACAACGTCGAGACGGTTTCAACAAATACCCAAATTAATTTCTGACCACCCACTACCCCCACATTTCCCGGCCATTTGCAGGACAATTTCCGGACATTAGTGTGCACCTTTACTTATTATTTTTCGGTATTGGAATGAAGATATGAGATATACATTATTTAGTATGCTGTAATATCTCTCAGCTGTTCTAAAAGAACAAAATATTGAAGAGAAAGTGGCCATAATTTAGTGCCGTGGGGTGCGAGGGTGTGCCGTGGGGTGTTTAGTAGGACCCAAATTCCAGGGGTCAGAACAAAAATCGCACTGTGGATTTTTTGCATTTCATGTCATTTGGTTCCTTTTTCGCTCATGTGGTGCATTTCAAGACTTTCAGACTGTTCTTGCCGATCAATTCCGGTTGACCGACCGACCCTAATATTTCCTTACCGCCGACCCCAATTAATTTTTTTCGGGTTTCCGGGTCGCAAAAATAATTTTCGGAACTTCCGGCTCATTTCGGATAAATTCGCAGCGTGGCTGGCTGTAAGGAACGTCTGGTTACATGTCAGTCTACAATTGTCAGCTGACTTTTTCCTATACTAGCATAGCCAACGTGATCAAGTTACTTTCCTTTGAACAAGAATTATCCGAACCTGCTGCGGTAGTTAGACATGTGTACCCTGTTGTTTGTCCACGCTTCAACAATCATAAATAATGCTGGTGACTAAGGCAGACTGACACGCAGGCTGATTTGTCTTTACCGGTCGCACAATTTTTCCTGAGTTTTTACTGTGCGCCGAATTTCCCGCTTCATATCACAGACAGTACATCAGTTTCAGCATGTGTGGCAGTTGTAGTCAGTGGATATTTTCCCTCATTTTTTTGCATGCAAATTGAAAAACACAACCTGTGAGGCGGGTGAAGATGTAGATCAGTCTGTGCAGTCTGATATCATCTACTGCCTTCGCTCTTTATTAGGGCTTGCTAATCAGAGCTGAAAAGATAATCGATTATCAGTCCTGTCATTGCGATCGATAATCCATTAGTAATCTCTAAGGTTTTTGTCATAATTTTACCTGTCTGGCTTTCTATCTGCGCGTGACTCTTACCATATGTTGCACTTTACCACATGCATATTTGAACAGAATGCGGCGTCTCATCAGGGTCTGCACTGTTTGCCACTCATCCCAGATCCGGCTATTTTAGGCATAACTTTGGGTAGTAAATTGTACCTATCAAATAAGTAATCGATTAAAAGCAAATCAGAAATGATAATCACTTTTGTGGAATTTATCGATCGATTAATCAATTATACGATTAATTGTGTCAGCCTTACTCTTTAAACACACATTCTATGGCCTCCAGCATTTAAAAAGACTAACAAGTGTAGAATTTGGCCATGTTGGCTAGATTCACAGGCTGCTCTGATCCTTCCTTGGAAGAAAGCGTTTTAAACGTTTTTTTTTTCTTTCTGTTCTTGCCATGTGCCGGCTCATTTGCATGCAAATGTATAAGAATGTTTTAACTTGTATATGCAGCCATTTCTGCGTTCGACATTACTGTTTGCAACACTTAAGCCAATGAGTGCTGGGGTCAGACCTTTAACGTTGTCTCATTAGAAAATACCTCCCGAGTAATGCACTGAATGCACAGTCTGGTCAGAGTGTTATCTGTTCACAAGAATTCATACTATGGAGAGCGAATACACTGATCAGACTGTCGACATGGGCAGCGTCATCATAATTAAGAAAGGCAAAAAAAAAAGAAAAGAAATTAGACTCTCACGCACCAAGTCTGCCCATTGTCAAAAAAAATCTCCGTATGAATGAAAAAACGATCTATCACAAACTAACAGCATAATAAACTGACAGTTTTGATCTGTGAAAGCTCATGTTTATCGTGCGTGTCAAAGTCTTTAATTGCTAATTGGATTACATGTGTAGCAACACCTGTTAACAACCATATTACTGCAGTTTAAAGTCGGACAGAAATAACATACTTGATAGGTACATCTATCTATATGAAAATGTTGGTAGGCGAAACTATGGAGTGATATTTCACTAGCATTTTCATACCCGGACCAAATATGTTTGGAGGATATACTGTAGCAGTCTGAGTCAGCCTGGTGTCTGTCTGTACATCCACCGTCAGCAGTCACAACTTTGTGACATTTTTTTTTTTTTTTTTTTTTTTTGGTTTGGGTTTTATGGCCCTTTCAAGATTATTTCACTCATATCGAGCCGATCGTTAATCAGAGGTGGGCGAAAACCGGAGTACCCGGAGAAAAACCACCTGACCTTCCGTTGCAGAACTTGGCGTCTCACACGTGGCCCGAGCGAGGCTCGAACCCACGGCGGTGAGAGACCTAATGACTAAGAGTCAGCGCTCTTATCCACTAGGCCACGGAGGCCCGTTACTTTGTGACATGCATCGCCATAACTCCAATTACCCTTTGAGGCATATTGATGTACATGACATGTACTTGATATAGTTGAACCATAGGTTAACCCTTATCTTGCTGTTCACGAAAACCCCTATCTTTGCAAACAGTGTAGATCCAGATCAGATGGCTTCTGAAGAAGCCATCTGATCTGGATCTACACTGTTTGGCATTCAGTTTATGAATTTGTAGCAATAAACTACATAAAGTAATTTGATTGGTTGATAGACAGAAATGGGTGTGGCTTAAATGAATATTCAGCAAGATAAGGGTTAAGATGACATGTCAGAAGCAAGAACCACAATGCTGGGTGTACAGGTATTTTGATTATCTCCCCTTGAGATATATTGATCTAACCCTTATCTTGCTGTTCACGACAACCCCTATCTTTGCAAACAGTGTAGATCCAGATCAGATGGCTTCTGAAGAAGCCATCTGATCTGGATCTACACTGTTTGGCATTCAGTTTATGAATTTGTAGCAATAAACTACATAAAGTAATTTGATTGGTTGATAGACAGAAATGGGTGTGGCTTAAATGAATATTCAGCAAGATAAGGGTTAAGATGACATGTCAGAAGCAAGAACCACAATGCTGGGTGTACAGGTATTTTGATTATCTCCCCTTGAGATATATTGATCTAACCCTTATCTTGCTGTTCACGACAACCCCTATCTTTGCAAACAGTGTAGATCCAGATCAGATGGCTTCTGAAGAAGCCATCTGATCAGGATCTGCACTGTTTGGCATTTAGTTTATGAAGTTCTAGCAATAAATTACATCAAGTAATTTGATTGGTTGATAGACAGAAATGGGTGTGGCTTTAATGAATATTCAGCAAGAGAAGGGTTAATTTGGTACAGTTGTACCCAAGGGAATGAGCAAGAACCACAGCTCTAAGTGCCATGGTGTGTAGTATCTCCCCTGAAATTATAACATTGTGATTGCATTAACTGCATTTGCAGAATAAAAAATCTCACTCGTTTTGTCCAAGTGAGAGAAAAAAATCTCATTGAATTTGAAAATCCCTCACTGAATTTGTCCAATAGGGATTTTTTTCTCTCACAAAGATATAGGGCCAGAATAAACCGTCTGTTGGGATGCTGGCAGCACCCTTTAGACCTTTGAATATGAACTTGGGCACAGCCTAAATGAGAACATGAGCATCGTTATCTCTGTATAACTATCTCTTGCTGTTGGAGAACACTTTCCATCCTACAGCGGTATCGGTCAGAACCTTGTTATTAAAGTGCGTCGGGGGATTTGGCTGACCCTCTGACAGCTTTCTTGTTTACATTGGACTCTCAACTTTTTAGCTGGGGCCATTATATAGTAACAGATAAGGTACATGTACAAGTAAGTAGTTTGTTTGCTTTGAGGTTTAATGTCCCCGTCAACACTGTAAAGGTCATTTTGGAGACATTGCTTCCAATTTTGTAGGACTTTTACTAGGGGTGTGCGGTAAAACCGGTGCACCGGTAAACAGCGGTACATGTATTTTCTTCCGGCGGTACTTTTGGCAAGTTCCAGATTTTATCGGAATTTTTTTATATAATTTAATTCAATGTTTGCCTAAGAACAAGAATATGTTTGCTAAACGATTCTAGCGTCGGCCGCGAAAAAATATCTCGCAGGGACACGAAGTATCTTTTATAATGCGTCGCTAATATTATCGGTTACTTGAGATGAATAGCGGTAATAACTAATAGAGCATGCCATGCATGCTGGCCACTTTGGATTAACATAGATAAATAGGTAACTAGATTGCGAAGTCGATGGTAAACCATCGCAAATACCCGCTTTTTCTATGAATAACACCAATGACTATGTATTAGCTAGCCAAAACTACATGTAAGTTAAAAAAAAAAAGTTGCAAAGAGCATTAAACTGATAAGCAACGTTTCAGAAGTGTAACTCCTATAGTTAAGAAGATATGGCAATGTCATACTTTTTAGCTCGCCTGTACGAAGTAGATGGAGAGCTATTGTTGTCACCTCGGATGGCGTGCTCGTTTGCGTTCCCATCACACTGCGTTAAAGTTTTTCAAATGCTTCTATCTCAACAGTCACTCATCACAGAGCATTCATATTTGGAACTTTAGTACCTGGGAGGGTCTTCTGATGTTCAAAGAGAACAGACCCCTGGGGTCATGCTTGGGGTCAAAATCTAGAACACCTATGTATTACTGTGTTAAAGTTTTTGAAATGCTTATATATCAGCAGTCACTCGTCACAAAGCATTCACATTTACAACTTGGATACCTGGGAGTGTCTTCTGAGATTCCAAGACAACACACCCCTGGTTTCATGCCTGGGAGTGGGGATGGGGTGGGGCTAGGGGTCAAAATCTTGGACAACTTGTTGTATACCTTTCCCTTATGCTAACAAGTTATAGACAGAATTGATTATACATCAGCCAACCAACTGACATTGGTTCAAGTGTAAAAGGGTGAAGATCATGGTGACCTATATTGCACGGTCCAGTGATTTTGCCTTTTATCTTTAAGACTATTTGTTGGAGAAATGTCATACCTGGGATATTAGTTCCATGTGACCCCATGATTGACCTCAAAATATATCTAGGTCACTGTGACCTATATTTCATGGTTCAGTGATTTTAACTATTATCTCAAATACTTTATAATGGAGAAATGTCATACCTGGATTATTAGTTCCATGTGACCCGATAAATGACCAAAAAATATATCTAGGTCATTGTGACCTATATCTCATGGCTCAGTGATTTTGCCTATTATCTCGAATATTATTTGATGCAGAAATGTCAGGATTATAAGTTCCATGTGATCCGATAATTGACCCCAAAATATAACTGGGTCAGTGTGACCTATATTTCATGGTTCAGTGATTTTGTCTTTTATCTTGAATACTTTTTGATGGAGAAATGTCATACCTAGGTTATTAGTTCCATGTGACCCCATGATTGACCTCAAAATATAGCTAGGTCAGTATGACCTATATTTCATGGTTCAGTGATTTTGTCTATTATCTTGAATATTATTTGATGGAGAAATGTCATACCTGGATTATTAGTTCCATGTGACCCCATGCTTGACCTCAAAATATGTCTATAGTATGTGACCTATATTTCATGGTTCAGTGATTTTGCCTATTATATTGAATATTATTTGATGGAGAAATGTCATACCTGGGTTATTAGTCCCATGTGACCCCATGCTTGACCTCAAAATATGTCTAGGTCACTGTGATCTATATTTCATGGTTCAGTGATATTGTCTATTATCTTGAATACTGTTTGATGTAGAAATGTTACACCTGGATTATTTATTCCATGCGACCTGATTATTGACCACAAAATAAATCCAGGTCATTGTGACCTATATTTCTTGGTTCAGTGATTTTCCCTATTATCTTTATTACTATTTGATGGAGAAATGTCATACCTGGGTTATTAGTCCCATGTGACCCCATGCTTGACCTCAAAATATGTCTAGGTCACTGTGACCTATATTTCATGGTTCAGTGATATTGTCTATTATCTTGAATACTATTTGATGTAGAAATGTTACACCTGGATTATTTATTCCATGTGACCTGATTATTGACCACAAAATAAATCCAGGTCATTGTGACCTATATTTCTTGGTTCAGTGATTTTCCCTATTATCTTTATTACTATTTGATGGAGAAATGTCATACCTGGGTTATTAGTCCCATGTGACCCCATGCTTGACCTCAAAATATGTCTAGGTCACTGTGACCTATATTTCATGGTTCAGTGATATTGTCTATTATCTTGAATACTATTTGATGTAGAAATGTTACACCTGGATTATTTATCCCATGCGACCTGATTATTGACCACAAAATAAATCCAGGTCATTGTGACCTATATTTCTTGGTTCAGTGATTTTCCCTATTATCTTTATTACTATTTGATGGAGAAATGTCATACCTGGGTTATTAGTTCCATGTGACCCCATGATTTACCTCAAAATATATCTAGATCACTGTGACCTATATTTCATGGTTCAGTAATTTGCCTATTATATTGAATACTTTTTCATGAAGAAACATCATGCCTGGATTATTTATTCCATGTGACCTCATGATTGACCTTGAAATTATATCTTGGTCAGTGTGACCTTAATTTCATGATTCAGTGACTCTGCCAAATTGAATACTATTTTTTTTCTTTTTAGAAACTTCAGTCCTGAATTATAAGTTCCACGTGACCAGATGATTGACATAGAAATATATCTAGGTCAGTGTGACCTATTTTCAGGGTTCATTATACCCCCGGCATACGAAGTCTGATAGGGGTATATAGTTTTCGTCCTGCCGTCCATCCGTCCGTTAACATTTTGGTTAAAGTTTTGCGTCAAAAAGTTTCTAGGAGATTGTATCTTCTGAACCGTTTAATAGATTTAGTTGATACTTACACTGAAGTTACATACTGGTCTAAAGATTTCATTGATGCATGTCCAAGCCCCCACAGTGACCTTGATGTCAAGGTCACAGACTTAGAAATTTTACATTTGGTTAAAGTTTTGCGTCAAAGTTTCTGAGAGATTGTATCTTCTAAACCCTTTGATAGATTTAGTTGATACTTACACTGAAGTTACATACTGGTCTTAAGATTTCATTGATGCATGTCCTACCCTCCACAGTGACCTTGAGGTCAAGGACGCATACTTTGAAATTTTACATTTGGTTAAAGTTTATAGATGCCTGTATGTTCTGAACTCTTGACCGGCCCCGATAGCTCAGTTGGTAGAGTGTCCGCTCCGGGGAACGGGAGGTCACGGGTTCGATCCCGGGCCGCGACATACCAAAGTCGTTAAAAATGGTACTAGCTGCTCCTCGCTTGGCACTCAGATTTACGAGGTAGAGCTAGGACTGGTCGACCCAGTGTCAGGATAATGTGACTGGGTGTGGTATCATGTAATGTGTCTGGGACATGATACTTCAGTGAGGCAGAACTATAAAAGTGAGCATTGAGCTCCCTGTCGCAACCAGACACCGTCGTGATATGACTGAAAAATTGTTGAAAGCAATGTTAAACCCGAATTCACACACACGTTCTAAACTCTAAGACAAATGTAGTTGATACTTGCATCAATGTACCAGTTCCAACATTTCGTGATGTGTGTCCCTTCCCCCACCCAGGGTGACCTTGACCTCAAGTTCACAGACTTAGAAATTTTACATTTGGTTAAAGTTTTATGACAAAGTTTATAGATGTCTGTATGTTCTAAACTCTGACAAATTCAATTGATACTTGCATCGATGTTGCATACCAGTCCAAAGATTTCATTGATGCATAACCCACCCTGCTGCTTCGGTAACTTTGATACCCCCACTCCTTCAGTAACTTTGATGCCCACACTCCCTTGGTCCATTTAGAAATTTTATGTTTAGTTTAGCTTTTACATGCATATTTATAGATTCTTATAGCTTCTTGACATCTTCATTCATATTACATACAAGCTTGAAAGCTATATCAGAGTATGGCCCTGGCCGGGGGTATATGTGACCCACTGGTCGCTTTCTCTAGTTGCTTTTGCCTTATAATTCATACACATTGTGATTCTGAAATGTAAAATCTGGCATATATGTTCCATGTGACCTGGTCACTGACCTCAAAATGTATCTAGGTGTGTGTGACCTATATTTCATGATTCAGTAATTTTACCTTATATCTTGAAGGCTTGAAACAGGCGAGCTATGCTGTCTGGCGACAGCTCTTCTTGACCTTTGACCTTGGGGTTATAATAAGGTCCACCAAAAGTATTCCAATTTTTTCTTTATTCCAACGGCCATCCAATAACCAAAGTTTCAGAAGTGTTTAGAAGATATACTTTTTTACCTTTGACCTTTGGGTCAGGTTGAGGTCAAGGTCACGGCAAAAGTAGCCCAATTTATTCTATATTCCAAGGGCCATCCAATAAACAAAGTTTCAGAAGTGTAACTCCAATAGTTTAGAAGATATGGCAAAATCATACTTTTTGACCTTGACCTTGGGGTCATGTTGAGGTCAAGGTCATCCCAAAAGTGGCCCAATTTATTCTATATTCCAAGAGCCATCCAATAAGCAAAGTTTCAGAAGTGTAACTCGAATAGTTTAGGAGGTCTGGCAAAATCATACTTTTTGAATGACCTTGGGGCCATGTTGGGGTCAAGGTCACAAAAAAGTAGCCCACTACCATCTACATACCATGTACTATCCACATGCAAAGTTTCAAAAGTGTAACTTAAGATATGGCAAAGTCATATGTTTTATGCCCCCGCATCGACATGATGTCGGTCGGGGGCATATAGGTTTTGGGTTTTCCGTATGTGCATACATGTGTACGTCCATCTGTGTGTATACGTACATACGCACGTGATCCTGTAACCTCACGTTCAGGTTTTTGTAACAGGTTGAGCCTGAACTTTTAGAACTCATATTTTCCTAACCATTTGATGGAACTGGTTCATCTTTGGTATGATGATAGATATAGGTCCAAAGTTTTATTAAGCAATACCCCCACCCATGCCTGTGACCTCAAGGTCAAGGTCACAGACTTAGAAATTTTCAATGTTAAAGACTCAGGTTAAGATTTTTGTAACAGGTACATTTGTAGACTTGAACATTTTAGAACTCATATTTTCAAAACCATTTGATGGAATTGGTTCATATTTGGTATGATTATAGATATAGGTCCAAAGTTTTATTCAGCGATACCCCCACCCATGCCCATGACCTCAAGGTCAAGGTCATAGACTTAGAAATTTTCCATGTTAAAGACTCCAGTTAAGGTACCGTATTCGACCTATTTACCGCACATGCTCCTATAAGCGCACACCCAAGCTTTTTCTGGAAAAAATACACAAGCGCACACTTTACAGTAATCTCCCAACAAATTCATATTGAGGTTTGCTGCATCTTTGACCCGGACAATCATATGTATATGTGGCGAATCCCTATGCTGAAATTCAAGTCTAGAAAATTATCATATCGGAAGCTTTTTTTCGTATTTTTTTCGTATCGAGTGTGCGCTTATTAGGTAGATTTTTCACCACAATATTTTCATACCATTTTGAAAAAACTAAGCCCACGGTGCGGTAAATAGGTCGAATACGGTATTTGTACCTGGTAGAACCTGAATTTTTATGATGGCTTTGGTTCATATGATGATAGATATAGGTACAATGTTTTATTCAGCAATACCCCCACCCATGCATGACCTCAAGGTCAAGGTCACAGACTTAGACAATTTTAATGTTAAAGATTTTAAAGAGCTCAAATTTTCCAAACCATATTATGGATTTGGCTTATATTTGCTATGATGATAGATACAGGTCCAAATGTTTATTTGGCAATACCCCCACTCATGCCTATGGCTTCCAGGTCAAGGTCACAGACTTAGAAATTTTTAATTAGATATTTTAAGAGTTGATATTTTCCAAATCGTGTGATGGATTGAGTTCATATTTGGTATGATGTTAGATACCTGTCCATTTTATTCAGCGATACCCCCACCCATGCCCGTGAGCTCAAGGTCAAGGTCACAGACTTAAAATTTTTTAATTAGATATTTTAAGAGTTTATATTTTCCAAATCGTATGATGAATTAAGTTTATATTTGGTATGATGATTGATACTGGTCCAATACCCGACCCATGCACGTGCCCTAAAGGTCAAGGTCACAGACAAAGAAATTTTTTATTTAAAGTTTATTAAGAGCCCATACTCCCCAAACCATATAGATTTGCTTCATATTTGGTATGATGATAGTTACAGGTCCAAAGTTGTGTATACCTCCACCCCTGACATCAAGGTCAGAGACTTAGTCTTATTATGCTTTTAAAGTTTTACGGCTCATATTTATAGACTGGCTTCATATTTGGAATGATGATAGATACAGGTCCCAAGTCTCATTCACCCATACCAACGACCCTGCCCATGACCTCAAGGTCAAGGTCACACACTTAGAAAATTTTGTTGCAACATGGATTTTCGAGGTGAGGGGGGGCCCTTGGCGGGCGCATCTTTGTTATCCGGACACATTTCTAGTTGACCTTTGACCTTGGTGCCATGGTGAGGCCAAGGTCACAAAAAAGTAGGCCACTGCCATCTACATACATGTACCATGTACTATCCACATGCAAAGTTTCAAAAGTGTAACTTCAGTGGTTGCAGAAGAGATCCATTTACAAGAAAAGTGACGGACGGACAGACAAACGCACGGACTGACACCCACTCAACTCTGGTACGAAAACAATATATATGATTTTTCTTCGAAAAAGCAGGTATAATAAATTTAAAACCAAAGCGTAACAGTTTATTCCTGCTAATTGGGGCTCAAAGTAATCTTGCATGAAAACTATGTAACATATATATGCACTGCTTGACGGAACACGACTGACAAAGATGACATCGCAAGACAGCATGTTGTGCCTTGATCAGTCTGTGCAGCAATGGAGAGGAAGAAACGGTTCCGTTTGCAATAATATAATACATGTAATGACATGTAGTTCTTGATTTATCTTTGCATTGACTTAACCCTTCTCTTGCAGAATATTCATTTAAGCCACACCCATTTCTGTCTATCAACCAATCAAATTACTTGATGTAATTTATACAAATTCATAAACTGAATGCCAAACAGTGTAGATCCTGATCAGATGGCTTCTTCAGAAGCCATCTGATCTGGATCTACACTGTTTGCAAAGATAGGGGTTGTCGCAAACAGCAAGATAAGGGTTAAATGTCTGTAGTAAAAATACGTCGAGCTGACATAGTATCAACACTTTTTAAGCTCACCTGTCACGTAGTGACAAGGTGAGCTTTTGTGATCACATTTTGTCCGTCGTCCGTCCGTGTGTGCGTCCGTAAACAATTTCTTGTCCGCACAATAGCATCTTCATTTATTTCATTTACCACCATGAGATCTAGGTTCCTTTCTTGAACCAGCCATATCCCATCATGTGTTATGGAGTTACGGCCCCTGAAATGGCAAAAATTGCCTTTTTTGGTCTTGTCCGCACGATAGCATCTTCATTTATGATTTAATTTTAACCAGACTTGCACACAACGTGTACCAACATGAGATCTGGGTTCCTTTCTTCAACCAGCCATATCCCATCATGTCTTACGGAGTTACGGCCCCTGAAAAGGCAAAAATTGCCTAATTTGGTCTTGTCCGCATGATAGCATCTTCATTTATGATCTGATTTTAACCAGACTTGCACACAACTTGTACCACCATGGGATCTGGGTTCTTTTCTTAAACCAGCCATATCCCATCATGTGTTACGAAGTTACGGCCTCTGTAAGGGCAAAAATTGCCTATTTTGGTCTTGTCTGCATGATAGCTGTTTCATTTATGACTTGAATTAAACTGAACTTGCACACATTTTGTACCACCACAAAATATCTCGGACAAGTTTGAATATAGGTCATGTTGGGTCAAAAAGTAGGTCAGTAGGTCAAATAAGAAAAGAAACCTTGTGAACACACTAGAGGCCACAGTTTTGGTCCGATCATCATCAAACTTGCTCAGAATGATCATCTTGATAATATCTTGGTCATCTTTGAATATGGGTGTTGTCGGGTCAAAAAGTAGGTCAGTAGGTCAAATCATAGAAAAACCTTCTGAACACTCTAGAGGCCACAATTTATGTCCAATCATCATCAAACTTGCTCAGAATGATCATCTTGATAATATCTTGGTCATCTTTGAATATGGGTCATGTCGGTTCAAAAAGTAGGTCAGTAGGTCAAATCATAGAAAAACCTTGTAAACAGACTAGAGGCCACAGTTTTGGTCCAATCATCATCAAACTTGTCCAGAATGATCATCTTGACAATATCTGAGTCAAGGTTGAATATGGGTCATGTCGGTTCAAAAAGTAGGTCAGTAGTTCAAATCAGAGAAAAACCTTGTTATCACACTGGAGGCCACAGTTCTGGTCCGATCATCATCAAACTTGCTCAGAATGATCATCTTGATTATACCTTGGTCACGTTCGAATATGGGTCATGGCAGGTCAAAAAGTAGGTCAGTAGGTCAAATCAGTGAAAAACCTTGTGACCACACTAGAGGCCACATTTTTGGTCCAATAATCATCAATCTTGCTCAGAATGATAGTCTTGACAATATCTTGGTCAAGTTCGAATATGGGTCTTTTCAGGTCAAAAAGTAGGTCAGTAGGTCAAATCATAGAAAAACCTTGTGAACACACTAGAGGCCACAGATTAGGTCCGATCATCATCATACATGCCCAGAATGATCATCTTGACAACATCTGAGTCATGTTCGAATATGGGTCATATCGGTCCAAAATGTAGGTCAGTAGATAAAATCATAGAAAAACCCTCTGAACACACTAGAGGCCACAGTTTTGGTCTAATCATCATCAAACTTGCTTAAAATTATCATTTGACACTATCTCAGTTAATTTCGAATATGCGTCGTATCTAGCCAGTAAGTAGGTCAGTAGGTCAGATTGTTGAAAAACCTTGTGGACACACTAGAGACCCCAGTTTAGGTACGATCATCATCAAAGTTAACTTGCTCAGAATGATCATCTTGACAATATCTGGGTCAAGTTTGAATATGGGTCATGTCGGGTCAAAGTAGGTCAGCAGGTCAAATTATAGAAAAGAGGCCACAGTTTTCGTCAAATCATCATAAAACTTGCTCGAATGATCATTTGGACAATGTCTCAGTTAAGTTCGAATATGGGTCATGTCAAATCAAAAAGTAGATCAGTAGGTTATTTTGTCATAACTTTTGAACTGTTTGAGATAGAGCCTTCATATTTGGCATGTAGATTCCTTGTGACAAGGGCTTTCCACTCATATAAAGATTTGACCTTTGACGTTGACCTGTGACCTACTTTATCATAACTTTTGAACCATATGAGATAGAGCCTTTATATTTGGCATGTATGTTCCTTGTGACAAGGTTTTCTCAACCATTCAAAGCTTTTGAGCCATGACCTTGACCTTTGACCTACTTTGTCATAACTTTTGGAGCATTTAAGATACAGCCTTCATATTTGGCATATAGGTTCCTTCATTGGAGTGAGTGTTTGAGTTGAAGTCTCACCAACAGCTAAGGTCATACAGTGATGGGACCTCTGTTTAAAGACCAATCTGAAAGTCTGAAGACACCTGGGATCGATCCTGCTACCCCTGGTTTACAAGGCAAGTAGCATGACCACTTAACAATGAAGGCTTCTAAACTTCAATGGAATGTTGTGTAGATGACCCTCTAGGAAAATAGCATAACGATTAACAAATGGTCACAAGAGCTAAAAATAGAAAAAACATTGTAAATTTGCTTCAAATGTGAACTCCTTCTAAACCTTTGGGCCAATTGGATTTAAAACTTCACAGGAATGTTGCCTAGGTGACTCCCTACCAAAATAGTTAAAACTCATTCCACTCCAATGAACAAGATGGCTGCCAGAGCTAAAAAAAAAATCTTCAAACAACAATTCCTTCTGTACCCTTGGGCCAATTTCATTCAAACTTCGAAGTAATGTTGCTTAGATGATCCTCTACCAAAAAGGCTAAAACAATCCCCCTCTGATGAAAAAAATGGCCACCGGAGCTTAAAAATAGAAAAATATTGTAAATCTGATTCAAATGTGAACCCCTCCTAAACCCTAAGGCCAATTTGATTCAAACTTCACAGGAATGTTGCCTAGGTTACTCCCTACCAAATAAGCTAAAATCACTCTGCTGATAAACAAGATGGCCACCATAGCTAAAGATAGAATATACTGAAGACTGTGACACACAGGTGAGCGAACCAGGGCCCTCTTGTTTACTTATACATTTTGTTTGTTTCTGGATAAAATGTTTTAAAAGATGAATAAATTTTACTGTTGCATTTTATAAAATCATTATGCTGACGATTTTATTGTGCTGTGTCGAACTGTGAATAAATAATGGTTATCACGAATTGTCCAGTGACAGTTCAAATGGATAATGCAGGTAGATAGCATGTGGCGACTTCTGAAGTACCCGACGTCTTTAATGTCAATAATTATAAAATATGCTCAATACTAAGCCAACTAAAGCCGTTCATGCAATATCAAAAGGACCGCTATATCGGAGGGTTGAACATCAGTGGTGGCCGTGTCCTGGACCAACAGGTATCGATATTAAGTGACGCATGAAAAAAGTGACTTGCAATCTAGTATTACTTTACACTCATTAGCACATGGCAATTTGGAAAATTACATCATGTCTTATTTGTTAATAATAACGGATTAACTGATTTATTGGCATAAGATTAGTGAGATTAGTCAGATTAATAGCAATCAGTAAAGACAGGCCTCATACTTTTCAGGCATTTGCAGGATTTCAGGCTTTTAGAGCTTGATTTATTTCTTGATATCAGGCTTTTAGATTCTGATTTTTGTGTATACACATGTATAGTCTGTTTAAAAAAAGGCGATCGCTATTGACAGCCAGCTGTCACCAGCGAAAGTTCGCTGGAGACAGCCGGCTGTCTCCAGCGAACTTTCGCTGGTGACAGCCAGCTAAAATATACAGATGATATATTGATAAATAATTAACTTATTCACTGATTTTAATTCTATTAATATGCTTGAGAATAATTTTTTTATGGTTTTGAATATCAATATATGAATTTTATCATTTTTAAATACTTGTTTTAGTTATTTTTTGAAAGCTGGCTGTCACCAGCGAAAGTTCGCTGGAGACAGCCGGCTGTCTCCAGCGAACTTTCGCTGGTGACAGCCAGCTAAAATAAATTTTTTTGTTTGTTTTGATTTGATATGTTTAAAGTCCCCACCAACACTGTAAAGGTCATTTTGGAGACATTTCTTCCAATTTCGTGGGACTTTAAAGCCCTGACGCCCAATGAAACCAATAGGGTTTATAAGCATGGACGGTCCGACTCGCCCAGCTTTGCCTGGGCAGGCTTAGATTCTCTTAAGCCGTTTACCAGCTGCATGGAAGCATCATGCAGCCCATCTATTTCTTCAAGCCCCTAGCTAAAATATATGGATGATATATATTGACAAACAAGAGTTGTCAGAAGACAACATAGCTCCCCTTTGGGGGCCTAAGTTGGATCAGGGCAAGTTATCAAAAATGATTTTTTTTCTTCTGTAAAAAGCACAACAGACTGCAGCAATTAAGAGAACCATATAGTACCCCTGAGAACCACTGAAGATTTGTTTGTTTGATTTGAGGTTTAAAATCCCCATCAACACTGTAAAGGTCATTTTAATGATGTTGCTTCCAATTTTGTGGGACCTTTACCCGACATCGAGATGAAATGACATCTCAAGCCCTGCCTGCCGCCCAATGAAACCAATAGGGTTTATAAGCATGGATGGGCCAACTCGTACCCCTTTGTCTGGGCAGGCTTAGATCCTCTAAGTGGTTTACCAGTACTCGTGTGCGGGTCGGTTTCAGCTCTGCGTGGAATCATCATGCAGCCCATCTATTTCTTCAAGCCCCGATGGGTGGGGCCGAAGAACCACTGAAGAATAAATCTTGTTTTAAGTGTTTTTATTTGAAAAAATAATATTCTCTCCCCCCCCCCCCCCCCCAAGCCATTTTCTTATGAAAAAGAGATAAACAACCTGAGGTCTCTTTGTACTGGGGTAATGTGATGGGGCCATGCCCTGCCCCTTCACTTCATAAAAGGCACTATATCTCCGAAACCATTCAAATCAAATCCATACCTCACAAGCATATATACCTTATAAATATTCTTGTTCCTTATAATTAGACACATTCAGTCACACCAACGTAGGGTGGGGGTTAGGGCCATTCCTCTACCTCCCACATCTCCACTTCATAAAAGTGCCTCATATCTTACTAAACCCCTAAGCCATATGGGTTTTGCTGGGATCTGCTGGGGCCATGCCCCAACCCATCCATCGCTTAAAAAAACATATATATCCGGAACCATACATATCCCCACCACTAAACCATATATATTTTTGTTCCTTATGATAATACACATTCAGTGATAGCAACCTAGGGGTCTCACAGGTTGTGCCAGGGCCACAGCCAACCCCTCCACTTCACAATAGGCCAACTGTCTGAGAAAATGTTCAGAGCCCCACCCCTCAACCATATATAGTCATGTTCTTTATGATAAGACACATTCAGCGACACCAACCTGGAGGTCCCCTCAGCCCCTCCACTTCATAAAAAACCATATATGTATCTCAGAAACAGTTAGGATCCCCACCCCTGGAGGTCCCCAGGGGTGGCCCTGGTCATGCCTCACCCCCTCCACTTCATAAAAAGCCATGTATGTATCTTAAACAGTTCAGATCCCCACCCCTAAACCATATATATTCTTGCTCCTCATGATTAAAACACATTCAGTGACAACAATCTTGGGCTTTCCTGGGATCTGCTGTGGTCAAGCCCCAGCCCCTCTACTGCTTAAAAGGCCTCTCAGGAATTGTACAGATCCCCGCCCCTAATGCATAAATATTCTTGTTCCTTATGATAATTGATGCATTCAGTGATAGCAACCAGTCCATGCTCCACCTCCTCCACTTCATAAATGCCTAATATTTCAGATACAGGGTGCATGTGGGTGCTTAATTGGGAATAGGGGTTTGTTGGGGAGATTTATAGTCAGTAGATTAAAATCATATCATGTTAACCCATTTTGTACTGCAAACCCCAAAACGGATACCCTAGCAAACAGTATAGGCCAAGATCAGACCAAGGATACAGACTAACAGGTGTCCAGTCACCCAAGGCACCTAAATTTTTGCCTTAGGAGCCTAAGTTTTGGATTAAAATACCTATTAACTTAATGCAAGATTTGCATTTATGGCAGTCGCCTAAAGCAAAATGCTGAGTCGGTATCCCTGCAGACGACACAGAACACAGCGTCTGATCAGGGCCTAGACTATTTGCAAAAGTTCAGCAATTTTCGGAATAAATTTTAAAGATAACACTACCTTTCACCCCTCAGTTTCAAAATAGACTCCATTTAGTACAAAAAGTTTTAAAATACATGGCTGTCAGTGGGCAGTGCCCAACTGATCTCAGGTGAGCATAGTGGCCCATGGGCCTCTTGTTTGTGTGAGTGTGTGTGTGTGGCGGGGGGAGGGTGGGGGTGAAGGACAGGGGAGACTTCACCCAAATGTATTTTAATTTTGGCACACTTAAGGCTCTGAAGGGAGCTATTGTAATCAGCCACCATCATTGTCATCATCAGTAAATACATGTATCAATCCACATTTGGGGAAAATATTTTAAAATGTATGAAACCAGAAAGCCCTGAAACCCACTGGTTTTACATAGAATAATATTGGTGACACCTTTAAAAATTTTCTTGTCTAACACCAGAAGGCCCAGAACGTTGATATTTAGTATGTAGCTTCATCTTTGTTTACAGTTGTTCAAATTATAGCCCTGGGATCAAAAGTAGCCCTACCCCAGGGTTCACTTGTTTAATATAGACATAAACTCATATATCTGTTTGACCACAATATACATCATGTATCTATTTAAATTATTAAAAAAGGTTCCATTAAATGACTTTTATTTATTACTGGACAATATACTTTCTATATATTTTTGCTGGCTGTCACCAGCGAAAGTTCGCTGGAGACAGCCGGCTGTCACTAGCGAACTTTCGCTGGAGACAGCCGGCTGTCAATAGCCACTTCCTTTAAAAAACTATTTAACCCTTTTTTCTGACTGACAGTCAACCAAATTACTTTATATTTTCACAAACTCCATTACAAACAGTGTAGATTCTGATCAGATGGCTTCTTCAGAAGCCATCTGATCAGGATCTACACTGTTTGTCCATTACAAACAGTGTAGATTCTGATCAGATGGCTTCTTCAGAAGCCATCTGATCAGGATCTACACTGTTTGTAAAGGTAATGTAGTTGTGTCTTGGGTTGAAGCTGTAAAAACGGGCCTTTCATGCATGGAAAAGCTTGTATAGTATGAGGCCTGTAAAGATCACATCCAGATAAACTGCAAAGACAATATTATTGACCTATGTCTCATTTTTCGCAACCGTAAACCTCTAGAAAATGCGTTATGATTCTCTGTTTATATACTTGTTTTATTTTACGAAGTTCAAACACTTGGTGTTTGAAACCTGCGGTATACCAAGGTACGTACCATGGTACAAGAGTGTATACTGCAGTACAATTTCCAAAGGCGTTATCCAGCATTTACTTTTACCCGACATTGAGATGAAATGACATCTCAAGCCCTGTCGCCCAATGAAACCAGTAGGGTTTATAAACATGGACGGTCCGACTCGTGCGCATCGCTTTGCCTGGGCAGGCTTAGATCCTCTAAGCGGTTTACCAGTACTTGTGTGCGGGTCAGATTCAGCTCTGCATGGAAGCATCATGCAGCCCATATATTTCTTCAAACCCCGATGGGCGGGGGCTGTGGTTGTCCCTTAGGTGCATGCTTATTAATACAGGTTGGACTGTAGTTTGTGATAATCGATGGCCCCCGCCCATTGGGGCTTGAAGAAATATATGGGCTGCATGATGCTTCCATGCATAGCTGAATCTGGCCCGCACACTAGTACTGGTAAACCACTTTGAGGATCTAAGCCTGTCCAGGAACCGCGGTGCGAGGCAGACCGTCCATGCTAATAAACCCTATTGGTTTCATAGGGCGACAGGGCTTGAGATGTCATTTCATCTCCTGTCTGGTAAAAGTCCCACAAAATTGGAAGCAACGTCTCCAAAATGACCTTAACAGTGTTGACGGGGACGTTAAACCTCAAATCAAACAAATTGTGATAATCGACAGTTGGTTTTCTCAGTTCTCCTTAAAAAAAAAAAAAACTATGTTGTGGGTATTCATTAGAACCACCTCGAAGAGGTGGTTCTAATGGGTACCCACAACATAGCTTTTGTGGAGATATTATCACAAAATACTTATCTGTTGCTATGAGGGACTCCAACTTTTCACAAGGAAGGATTCCTGGACTCATGTTTTCAGAATCCTAGTGCACCAAAACCTCAGTATAACACCGTTTGTTACAACACGGTTATGGATATAACGGTTTCAAGATGGATCCCAAAAATGTACAGATTATATAGAAAAATGACCATTCATGGTCATTTTTCTATATAATCTATACATTTTTGTTTGGATATAACACATTTGTTTAACTAACACGGTTTCTGCTTGGGACCTCATTAATAGTGTTGTGGTGTATTCTTGAGCTCTGATACATGTAAATCAACATCACATCAGGTATTTGTTTGTTTGATTTGATGTTTAATGCCCCCGTCAACACTGTAATGGTCATTTTGGAGACGTTGCTTCCAATTTTGTGGGACTTTTACCTGACATTGAGATGAAATAACATCTCAGGCCCTGCCGTCCAATGAAACCAGTAGGGTTTGTTAGCATGGACGGGCCGATTCGCATCGCTTTGCCTGGGCAGGCTTAGATCCTCTAAGCGGTTTACCAGTACTTGTGTGCGGGTCGGATTCAGCTCTGCATGGAAGCATCATGCAGCCCATCTATTTCTTCAAGCCCCGATGGATGGGGGCCGACATCACATCAGGTAAAAGAGTAATATTTTTTTCTCGCTCCGAATGCCAGTTTTACAATTTCTCTATCAATAGGGCTTGTTTTCTACCTGTTTCAGGCTGCAGTATGGGATTGTTTGAATCATTATGCCTACGCCGATGCTACATTCCTAGCAGAGAGATTGTTTGCTGAAGGTAGATGCTAATTTTATTCATCACAACATTGTGACAATAAACATTTGAGCCAAAGGTCCTCCGTGACCTAGTGGTTACGAGCGCTGACTCTTGATCATTAGGTCTCTCACCGCAGTGGTTCGAGCCTCGCTCGGGTCACATGTGAGACGCCAAGCTCTGCAACGGAAGGTCAGGTGGTTTTTCACCGGGTACTCCGGTTTTCGCCCACCTCTAATTAACGATCGGCTTGATATGAGTGAAATAGTCTTGAAAGGGCCGTTAAACCAAAAAAAACAACATTTGAGCCATTTTCTAAGAAAGAATAATAAAGCTGGGCATGTCAGAACCCACAAGCAGACATTTGCACTGTTTTTGGTTTTCTCAGATTGTGTGCCAGTGTCTCAAGGTTTCTAATGGTGTAAGACTTTCGAAGAGCAAAACATGTAAATAATCCTTACCCTGCTGTTTCCGACAACCACTACCTTTGCAAACAGTGTAGATCCAGATCAGATGGCTTCTGAATAATCAGGATCTGGATGTTTGACATGCAGTTTGTGAATTGAGCAAATATATCTAGTATAGTAGAACTTCGATGGCTCGAACACCAATGGCTCGTTTACCATGGATGAGTCGAACCCGTTCTTGAGCCCCTAGCAAAATTTTTTACATAAGAAACTGTGGGGGATAATTAACGAATTTTTAGGCTTTTATCTTGTAAATGTATGCTGTGTGTACTCATTAGAATCGCCTCGATGAGGAATATGCTGTGTGTACTCATTAGAATCGCCTCGATGAGGCGATTCTAATGAGTACACACAGCATACATATTCAATATCGAACACCGAAAAGATGTCTAAAAGTATCTCGTTATGCCTCCTGACAGTAACCTCAGTGGCTTGAACTACTCAGTGACTCGAACAGATTTTCGAAGTCCCAAAGGTGTTCGAGCCATTGAAGTTCGACTGTATTTTGATTGGTTGATAATCAGCAATGGGAGTGGCTTATTAACTTATGCAGCAGGATAAGGTTAAATGCAAAATGTGTAACATGGATTATATAAATCAAAGCACTGATGGCACTGATTGGTCGATTGTCTCCAATTGTTGACTTGGTAAAATGATCCTGAATTGAGACTTTAACTATTTCATTTATAACCCTTAGATTTAAGGCTGACACGATTAATCGTATAATCGATTGATCGATCGATAAATTCCACAAAACTGATTATCATTTCTGTTTTGCTTTTAATCTATTACTTCATAGGTACAGTTTACTTACCAAAGTTATGCCTAAAATAGCTGGATGAGTGGCAAACAGTGCAGTCCCTGATGAGACGCCGCATTATGCTGCGTCTCATCTGGGTCTACACTGTTTGCTCAGGCCTGTCTGTTCAAATATACATAAGGTAAAGTGCAACATATGGTAAGAGTCATGCTCAGAAGAAAGCCAGACAGGTAAAATTATGACAAAAACCTTAGCGATTACTTATCGATTATCGATCGCAGTGACAGGACTGATAATCGATTATCTTTTCAGCTCTGATTAGCCAGTCCTAGTTTATTGTCTCCAATTGTTGACTTGGTAAAAGGATTCTGAATTGAGACTTTAACCGTTTCATTTATAACCCTTAGATTCCAGAATTTGAACCATTATCCCGCTGCATAGTTTATCTAGCCTTTTCTAACTAAGGCTGCCAGGATTAATCATATAGTCGATTAATCGATCAATAAATTCCACAAAAATGATAATCATTTCTGATTTGCTTTTAATCAATCACTTGATACATGTGTAGGTACAATTTTCCACCCAAAGTTATGCCTAAAATAGCTGGATGAGTGGCAAACAGTGCAGTCCCTGATGAGACGCCGCATTATGCGACGTCTCATCTGGGTCTACACTGTTTGCCCAGGCCTGTCTGTTAAAATATACATATGGTAAAGTGCAACATATGGTAAGAGTCATGCTCAGACAGAAAGCCAGGCAGGTAAAATAATGACAAAAATCTTAGCGATTACTATGACAGGACTGATAATCGATTATCTTTTCAGCTCCGATTAGCCAGCCCTATTTCTAACTTTGAACCAGTCAGATTACTTGATGTACTTATAATTTATTCCTAGAAATTCACATACTGGATGTCAAACAGTGTAAATCCTGATCAGAATGGCTTCTTTAGAAGCCGTTTGATCTGGATCTACACTTTTTGCAGAAGTAGAGGTTGTTGTGAACAGTGGTTCTAATGAATACCCACAACATAGGTTTTTATGGAGAATTGCCAGAAACTATCCTTAAATTATCGGTTCTAATGAAGACCTACAACATAGGTTTTTATGGAGAATTGACAAGAACTATCTCTCATTTATCACAAATTACTTACTTTTAACTGTTGCTATGTTGACAGTTATTCATCATATTTGCATTATTTGCTGGCTCCTAGCTTGCACATTGTCAGTATTTGAAAAACAGGTAACCTGACCCCCCCCTGACCTTTCAAGGTCAGGGGGGTCTGGTTACCTGTTTTTCGAACGCTGATAACCTTCAGACTAGGAACCAGCAGATAATGCAAATAAGGTGAATAACCAAATATTGACCCTATCTGTCACTGTGTGGGCTGTACTGATAATCTCATTGGCCCAATATGACTTGAATAGTGTTAATTGGGCTGTGAAGCTCACAGAATATACAGTAAAACTTCGATGGCTCGAACTCAGATGGCTTGTTTACTATGGATGAGTTGAACCTGTTCTTGAGTCCGCAGTGAGTTCCTCCAAATAGGATATAGGGGTATTTTAGGAAGATTTTCTTCATTTATCTTGCAAATGTATGCTGTGTGTACTCAGTAGAATCGCCTCGTGAGGCGATTCTAATGAGTACACACATCATACATTTTCATTATTGAACACCGAAAAGGTGTCTCAAATATCCCGTTATTCCTCCTGACAGTAACCATCAGTGGCTCGAACTACCCCTGTCTCGAGCAGATTTTCGAGGACCCAAAGGTGTTCGAGCCATTGAAGTTCGACTGTATCTGCTATTTCAGTGTCGAGTGACGAAGCTCAATATCTCCTGGCAACCTGTTACTACCGAGCTGGTAAACCATTCCAGACCTATTCATTACTCCAGAAACGAGGGTGCCAGTCTGCGGAGTGTAAATTTCTACTTGCAAGATGCTGTGTGGATGTTGGGAAGTAAGTACTTTTGTAACCACTTGACTAGATGTGAGGAGTATTTTTAACCCTTATCTTGCTGAATATTCATTTAAGCCACACCCATTTCCGTCTATCAACCAATCAAATTACTTGATATAATTTATTGCTAAAAATTCATAAACTGAATGCCAAACAGTGTAGTTCCTGATCAGATGGCTTCTTCAGAAGCCATCTGATTGGGATCTACATTGTTTCCAAAGATAGGGGTTGTCGTGAACAGCATGATAAGAGTTAAATGCACATTATGTTGTGCCCCTCATCATCAGTCCATCTGTAAACTTTAGTTTCAGGATAACCCCTCCTGGTTTTCATCTCATAATGCTGTAACATTTTGGACAGTTAGGCTTACACCTGTCATGAAAGTGGGTATAATGCTATAAACATATATCCAAGGAAGGATTTAGAATACAGACATATCACATATACCTGGGCAGTTGAATACTAAATAAGAGTTAGTATTTCTCAGCATCCACTTGGATGTCTGACTGGCTGGCTGTGTCTGTTATTTCCAGACAATAATTTCAGTTTTGTGAGCCACAGTGTAGGAAAAGGACCATTCGGACATTCTTAGGCGATGTAAAAGTGATTACTTGATACGCTTGCATTTTCAAGTTCGGTTTGATTGTTTGCCGAAAAAATCATTTAAAACCATGACGATATGCTTTGCACATGCTTAATTACCAGTCACATGACACTACACTCTGTTATTTTGCATATTGCTATTATCTTGCAGTCACATGCATTTGCTTTCTTCGTCGAGGGTTGGTTACTTCCATTGACACCATATTTTCTATTCACGCAGTACATTGTTTGAAGCCAGTTTTTAGTATTTCCAACACTTTGTAAGTCTAAAAATGCTTTTCTTCACTCTAACGTCATAATTCTTGAAATCGACGTCAATAAGGGTGCTTTCATAAACATTGAATAACTTGCTTAACCCTTATCTTGCTGTTCACGACAACCCCTATCTTTGGAAACAGTGTAGATCCAGATCAGATGGCTTCTGAAGAAGCCATCTGATCAGGATCTACACTGTTTGGCATTCAATTAATGAATTTGTAGCAATAAATTTCATCAATTAATTTGAATCGTTGATAGACAGAAATGGGTGTGGCTTAGATGAATATTCAGCAAGATAAGGGTTAAAACACAGAGTATCGTTATAGTAAAATGAAATGGTTTGTGCTTTGAAAACAACTGGTGTTCCTGGTAATCTGAATATAACAATAGTGTCAGAAGGGACGTTTTCTTGCGTCAAGGCCCATGTGGTTTTGTATCAGCTTTATAGGGAAGATGTGTTGTTAACCCTTATCTCGTTAAAAACGACAATCCCTACCTTTGCAATCAGTGTAAATCCAGGTCAGATGGCTTCTGTGGATCTGAAGCCATCTACCATAGCAACAGATAAGGTAAGTATTGGACAGTTTTTGTCAATTCTCCATAAAAACCTATGTTGTGGGTATTCATTAGAACCGCCTCAATACCCATAACATAGGTTTATATAGAGAAATAAGGAAAACTATCCTTCAATTATCACAAAATCAGCATTTTATCTGGTGTTATGAATCCACAGTTTGTCAACCAGGGGCCAGTTGTTCAAAACTAACGACGTCGTTAGTTAACATATCGTTAAAAATTTGATCATTCATTATGGCAAATATGCTAATATTTTTGCTGAAAAATGTGAGCAGCGGATGCGAAAGCTGCTCACATTTTTTCAGCAAAAATACCAAAATTTTAAATATTAAACTTGCTAGAACAGTTGAAAATATGACCACTAACAAGCTCGTTAAGCTAACGATGCTTTGAACAACTGGGCCCTGGGGCCAGTTGTTCGAAACTAACGGCGTCATTAGTTAACATATCGTTAAAACTTTGACCATTAAATATAGCAAATATGCTGAAATTTTTGCTGAAAAAATGTGAGCAAAAGCTGCTCACATTTTTTCAGCAAAAGTACCAAAATTTACGATATTGTACTTAAGGTAATTTGATTGGTTGGTGGTCAGCAATGGGTTGTGGCTAAATGTATGCAGCATAAATAAAGGTTAAACCATAAATATCTTGTTTGTTTCAGATTATCGGAGGCAGAGGTGATACTAGCAGGAAATATTCTGAACAAAGTGAAGAGTTATGAGGAGATTGAGGCAGAGTTTGGAAATCTATCTAGTCATGTATTTTCACTGCTTGGTGCTATTTATAGTAAGACAGAAAGGCCCCAAAAAGCCATAGACTGTTATAAGAAAAGTTTAAAGTTGAATCCTCTGCTATGGACGGCATACGAGAGATTGTGTCAGTTAGGTAAGATTTGGTTCCTGGTCCCCTAGGGGCTTACTCTCCACGGTTGGTTGGGTAAGGCTATACGATAAAAATGACGTACACTAAAAATCCGATAAATTCGGACACCTTAAGGACTTGCTGTAATTAAGAAAAATCGGGTATATTGTTTTCGTGCAGGAGTTGAGTAGGCGTCAGTCCGTCTGTTGGTCTGTCCGTCCGTCACGTTTCTTGTAAATGGATCTCTTCTGTAACCACTGAAGTTACACTTTTGAACATTTGCATGTGGATAGTACATGGTATGTAGATGGCAGTGGGCTACCTTTTTGTGACCTTGACCCCAACATGGCCCCAAGGTCAAAGGTCAAAAAGTATGATTTTGCCATATTTCCTAAACTATTTGAGTTACACTTCTGAAACTTTGCTTATTGGATGGCCCTTGGAATATAGAATAAATTGCACTACTTTTCGGATGACCTTGACCTCAACATGACCCCAGGGTCAAGGTAAAAAAGTATGATTTTGCCATATCTTCTAAACTATTGGAGTTACACTTCTGAAACTGCTTATTGGTTGGCCCTTGGAATATAGAATATATTAGGCTACTTTTGGTGTGACCTCGACCTCAACATGACCCCAAGGTCAAAGATCAAAAGTATTATTTTGCCATATCTTCTAAACTATTGGAGCTACACTCCTGAAACTTTGGTTATTGGATGGCCCTTGGAATATAGAATAAATTGGGCTACTTTTGGTGTGACCTTGACCTCAACCTGACCCTAAGGTCAAAGGTCAATAAGTAAGACTTTGCCATATCTTCTAAACTATACGAGTTACACTTCTGAAACTTTGCTTATCAGTTAGAATGTTCTTTGCAACTTTCTTTTTTAACTTACATGTAGTTTTGGCTAGCTAATACATAGTCATTAGTGTTGTTCATAGAAAAAGCGGGTATTTGCGATGGTTTATCATGGACTGCGCAATCTAGTTCTACTAAATTTTTTACCAATTTGTTTCAAGTTCCAGCTAAGAGTCCAAAAGATACAGACAGTGTGGCAAACAGTGAAGACCCTGATCAGACTGCTCCTTCAGGAGCAGTCTGATCTGGGTCTGCACTGTTTGCTTAGGCGTATTTGTCCGAATACTTGGAATCATTATGGTAATATAGGCTTGGTCACAAGAAAATCTATCTTTGGGGTTTGCTACCATGTAAGACGGAGACTGGCTTACTCAAGTACATGTATACAGACTAGCAAGAGTCCTGAAATTTTAGATAAAGACAGAGGTGTTACTCTATCTAAACTCCGTTCAGAAAATCTGAATCATCGATTTTTTCGTTTCTTCCTTTTAATACTCATTTTAGCCCATACATCACTATGGGAAAGTTGTAGACCTCACCCTCTGCCGATTTATGCCTCTGAGATAGCTAGGAAAGGCTGTGATTATTTGGAGAAGATTGCAAAGTCTAAATTTTTGTTCACAGACTAAGATATTCTGACAGGTTCGACACACCCTTTTGAACCATATATAGAAGTGGTTACTGCTCTTGTAAATTACAAGGGCGTCTATGTTTTATTTGCACGATCGCTTCATGGAAAATCATTAGCTGTGACACCACATCTGATATCGGTATAATTCATTTTCACCACTGTTGACAGCGCAGTGGCTAGTGACTCTCCATTCCTAGTGAGCTACTGTCTAGCCATTCGAATGTAAGGTATGTCGTAATTGCATATCTATTTATAAAGTGCATAACATGGATTTGAATATGTATTATTTTACCTGACAATCATCATCAAATGGACTTAGTCTGTGGTCTCATTTCTTTGTTTTGCAATTTTCTCCAAATAATCACAGCCTTTCCTGACTGTCGCAGAGGCATACGACTTACTGGAGAAGTCGGCGGAGAGTCAGGTCTAAAACTTTCCCATAGTGATGTATGGGCTAAAATGAGTAATAAAAGGAAGAAATGAAAAAATCGATGATTCAGATTTTCTGAACGGAGTTTAAGCAGTGAACACAAAGGTGCTGATCAGACTGCGCATATGCGTTGGCTGATTTGCGCCTTCGGTAATTTCGCTAGTGGCAAAAACAGGTTTTATCATAACGTGGCTCATACTATTTGTCACTTAGGCTTATAGTGGCTTACAGCAGACAGAAGTCAGGGTATCATTGCACGAAATATGGGCCTCCTGGGCGTTGTGGGTAAGAGCATTGAATCCTTATCATTAGGTCTCTCACCGCTATGCTTCACGCCTTGCTCAGGCCACATGTGAGATGTCAAGTTCTGCAGCGGAAGGTCAGCTGGGTTTTCTCCGGGTACTCTGTTTTTTTTCCAACCTGATTAACATTTGGCTCGAAATAAGTGAAATAATCTTGAAAGGGCTGTAAAAGCAAAAACAAATACAGAACCCAAAACAACTGGGCCCTGGACCTGGAATATTATTCCTATTATGCCTCCTGGGGCCAGTTGTTCAAAACTAACATCGTTAGTTAACATATCGTTAAAACTTTGATCATTAAATACGGCAAATATGCTAAAATTTTTGCTGAAAAAATGTGAGCAGCTTTTGCGGATGCAAAAGCTGCTCACATTTTTTCAGCAAAAATACCACAATTTTCGATATTGGTTCTAGAACAGTTAACAATTTGACCACTAACAGGCTAGTTAAGCTAACGATGCTTTGAACAACTGGCCCCTGATCTGGTGCTGTAAACAATCGTCAGTGGCACGAACTACCCTTATCTTGAACAAATTTTCATGGTCCTAATAAGCGTCCGAGCCATTTATCACTTTTTGTACCAAATAGAATCTTCCACCTTATATATAGCAGGAGTCCATTTCAAAAGTGAGTGGTGTCAGGTTGTGTTTTCTTCAAAAAACTGGGCCCCAATCTTCTATAAAATGAAAGTATTGCATACTGATAAGATTCATCTCTTTGAGGCAGCTCAAATGAGTAAACACAACATACATTTCAGATAAAATGAGACAAATCGCCCTAAATTATACTAGATACACCACAACCTCTTTATAAAGTTTATAACACTAGTAATGGGGCCCAAAACAGAAACCGTGGTGTTATATCCAAACAAAAATGTGTAGATTATATAGAAAAATGACCATTTATGGTCATTTTTCTATATAATCTACACATTTCGGGCCATCTTGAAACCGTGTTATATCCAAACTGTGTTCTAATGGACCATGTTATAACGAAGTTGTGGTGTATCCTGATATCTGTAGTCAAGGGAAAATTCCACCGGGACTTAAGTACAAGCTAGAATTGGCCTTGGTTTAGTTAAAGGAGCAATCAGTGCTTGAGCTATCAAAGTTTTGCACTACATTGTCTTGTGACTGGCCCTGGGCTCGACAATGCTTGTCTTTTCCCTTTCTTGCAGGTGAGAAAATAGATCCAGCCTCAGTTTTTCATGTTCCAAATGCAAACCAGGTGAGCCTGTTGTTGCAGAACACCCGCCAGCCCACCGTTGTGATACAACAGCCCCAGCAAACTCAACCACACCCTGCAGTTATTGTGTCTGATATTGTTACCCCTGTGAGTGAGGTCCCTTCTCCACAGCCACAACAGAACGATGCCCAGTCTGGCCAGGTAATGTCACTGCTGAGAAAGATTTATTCTGTTTATGTATTTGACTCCTTTTTAATAGGGATTAATGATACATGTATGTATGTGAATGCCAGGAATTAAAAAATAGCTAGAATTTTGTTTGTTTACTTGATTTGAGGTTTAACGTCCCCATCAACACTGTAAAGGTCATTTTGGAGACGTTGCTTCCAATTTTGTGGGATTTTTACCTGACATTGAGATGAAATGACATTTCAAGCTCTGCTGCATAATGAAACCAATAGGGTTTATAAACATGGACAGAGCGACTGGCACCGCATTGCCTGGGCAGGCTTAGATCCTCTAAGCGGTTTACCGGTACTTGTGTGCAGGTCGGTTTCAGCTCTGCGTGGAAGCATCATGGACCCCATCTATTTCTTCAAGCCCTGATGGGCGGGGGCAAAAATAGCTAGGATAGGCAGCGATTTATTTTAACCCTCATCTTGCTGTTCAGGACAACCCCTATCTTTGCAAACAGTGTAGATCCAGATCAGATGGCTTCGAAAGAAGCCATCTGATCAGGATATACACCGTTTGACATTCAGTTTATGAGTTTGTAGCAATAAATTACATCTAATAATTTGATTGGTTGATAGACAGAAATGGGTGTTGCTTAAATGAATATTCAGCAAGATAAGGGTTAAGCTCACCTGAGCAAGGTGAGCTATTGTGATCACCCTTTGTCTGTCGTACATCTGTTGTCAAATTTATGTTGTTCACCCACTAGAGGCTACAGTTTTACTCCAATCTTCACGAAGCTTTACCAGAATTATCTCGGTCTAGTTCGGTATGGGTCACATCCAGTCAAAAACTAGATCACTGGGTCATATTGCTTGAAAACATTGTTCACTCACTAGAGGCCACAGTATTACGCACAGTCTTCATGAAACTGTACCAGAATTTTTGTCTGGATGATATCTTGGTCAATTCCGAACATGGGTCATATCAGATCAAAAACTAGGTCACTAGGTCAAGTTGATTTAAAATCTTGTTCACCCTCTAGAGGCCACAGTATTGCTTCAGACTTCATGAAACTATACCAGAATATTTGTATTGATGATACCTTTGTCAAGTTTGAATATAGGTCAAGACTGATAAAAAACTAGGTCATTATGTCAAATTGCTTTTAAACCTTGATCACCTATTAGAGGCCATAGTCACAGACCAATACCAGAATATTATGGCCATAGTCACGGACCAATACCAGAATGTTATGGCCATAGTCACGGACCAATACCAGAATGATATGGCCATAGTCACGGACCAATACCAGAATGTTATGGCCATAGTCACGGACCAATACCAGAATGTTATGGCCATAGTCACGGACCAATACCAGAATGTTATGGCCATAGTCACGGACCAATACCAGAATGTTATGGCCATAGTCACGGACCAATACCAGAATGTTATGGCCGTAGTCACGGACCAATACCAGAATGTTATGTCTTGATGATACACCTCAACCTCTTTATAACACTATTATTGGGGTCCAAAGCAGAAACTGTGTTAGTTATACAACCAGGTTATATCCGAACAGAAATGTATAGATTATATTGAAAAATGACTGTATATGGTCCTTTTTCTATATAATCTATACATTTTGGGATCCATCTTTAAACTGTGTTATATCCAAAACCGTGTTATAACGAACCGTGTTATAATTAGGTTGTGGTGTATCTTGGTCAAATTTGGATATGGATCATGTTGGATTAAAAACTAGATAACTGGGTCATATTGCTTTTAAACCCTGTTCAGCCTCTAGAGGCCACAGTTATGCTTCAGATTTCATGAAACTATACCACACAGTTCATCTTGATGACTTTGTGGTCAAAATAGAAGTGGAGGCAATGATCAGGAATCAATACATTTAACCCACAGCTCCCATCAGAGACACCAAAAAGCCACCGCCCATTGGGGCTTGAAGAAATATATGGGCTGCATGATGCTTCCACGCAGAGCTGAATCCGGCCCGCACACTAGTACTGGTAAACCGCTTAGAGGATCTAAGCCTGTCCAGGAACCGCGGTGCGAGGCGGAGCGTCCATGCTAATAAACCCTATCGGTTTCATTGGGCTACAGGGCTTGAGATGTCATTTCAGCTCAATGTCGGGTAAAAGTCCCACAAAATTGGAAGCAACGTCTCCAAAATGACCTTTACAGTGTTGACGGGGACGTTAAACCTCAAATCAAACAAACAAACAAAGAGACACCAAAGGGAAAGAAACACCAACATAAAACAACAGACCCTAATGGAAACATCAGTAGTGGAAAGCCAAAAGGACAGTTACTTGCCCTCAAAATAAAATTATATAAGCGACACAAACACCCAAAGACAAACCATAACAAAAATAAACAGAAGACGGTCTTGGGACGGTCAGCGGAAGCAAATTCCACTGGGGGGCTTAAATCGATTTTACGTGGCCACAGTCCTTGCCCTTACTTCCGCCGCCACAATCCTCGCCCTTACTTCTGTCAAGTCCAAATATGGTTGGTGTTGGATCATTCTAAACTGATGAGTTATTACTGATAAAACTTAACAGGATTGTTGCTAATTTGTCTCTTTAACAAAGTTGGGTGTCCCATTCTAATGTATCATGAATCAGGTGAGCCATTCAGGTCCAACATGGTCCTCTTGTTTGTGAAAAGTTTACTAGAAACATAGCTTAGATAAGGTTCTGTTTGTTTGTTTGAATTGGGGTTTTACATCCCCAACAACACTATTAAGGTCATTTTGGAGACATTGTCTTGTATTATTTGGGACTTCTACATTAAGATGAAAAGACATCTCAAGCCCTGCTACCCAAACAAACTAATAGGGTTTATATGCCTGGATCGTCCAGCTTGCACAACTTTGTCTGGACAGGCTTAGACCTTCTAAGCAATTAACCAGTACTTGTGTGCAGCCGTTTTCATCTCTGCTTGGACGCACCATATAGCCCAGTCTATTTCTCCAAGTATATTCATATGCGGTCAGTTTCAACTCTTGGTGGAAGCACCATGCAGCCCAATCTATTTCTCAAATCTCAATGAGTGGGGGCCTAAAAATATTGTGGTAAGAGCTGTTTTGATAACCTTCCTCATATAAATGTGAAAACATAGGTAGACAAGGTGCGAAACAGGAGAGCTATGCTGTCCTGAGACAGCTCTTATTGCTGGAGTGATTGAGTGTGTTTGAGTTTTACGTCCCACCAACAGCTTAAGTCATATGGATACGTAATCTCAGTTTAAAGACTCATCAGAAAGTCTGGAGAAGCCGGGGATTGAGCCCACGACTCCTAGTTTATAAGGTGAGTAGCTTAATCCATTTTGTATCAGAAACCCCAAAATGGGTACCCTGGCAAACAGTGCAGGCCCAGATCATACGCCGCAGACTCCTAGTTTATAAGGTGAGTAGCTTAATCCATTTTGTATCGGAAACCCCAAAATGGGTACCCTGGCAAACAGTGCAGGCCAAGATCAGACGCCGCAGAATGCGGCATCTGATCAGGGCCTACACTGTTTGCAAAAAGTTCAGCCATTTTCCTAATCAATTTTGAAGAAAACACAACCTGACACCCCTAAATTTTGAAATGGACTTCTGCTTTATATAAGGGGGAAGATTCCATTTAATACAAAAAGGGTTAACCACCACACCACAGAGGCTTCTTCTTGTTGCTACATGCAGCCAAAATTAGCCAATAAAACATGAGTGACCTACAGAGACTGATTATCCTGTGGGTTCACTCAGTAATGAAAAAAAAGCTTTTGCCTAACCCTATTTTTGCATGGCTCAGAAGCAGTAGATGGCTCATGCGAGCATTGAAGACTGATCAGACTGGGTGGATTGGCAGGCTGATCTGAGTCTTTGCAGGTGGCACTCTTGTCCTGTAGGTTTTGTCGTGTGCCGGCTGAAATGATCTTTGTCATTGCTAAGGCCTGTAAACCCAATTTTTACTCTAAATTGAATCTTCCCTCTTGTATCGACAGTAGTCCATTTCCAAATATGGGTGTCAGTTTTTGGTTACTTTTTGAAATTTATTTAGAGATTGGTTGAACTTTCTGCAAACAGTGAAGGCCCTGATCAGAGGCCGAAGTGCGGCCTCTGATCTGGGCCTCCACTGTTTGCCATTGAGCCATTTTGGGGTTGCCTTGAAAAAATTTGGTTGATTGGCTGATTCAAAGACCGTCAGTACTCAACAGTAACACATCTTTTGTCAATATTTTTCAGCTTTTAACGACACCAAATCCCCCGAACATGGAGTTATCCTCGCAACACACTCCTGAAAACATTGGTAGTATTCACGGTAGAATAATGCTTAATGTTTCCGGAGCTCCGAAGACCACGAGAAAACGCTGCATGCAAGGCAATCCGGGAAATGTGTCGAAGAATGCGTGTAACAAGCTGTTTAACGTGCAAGAAATTGACAGTGATATGGTTATAGATGCTCAAAGTATAGCTATGAGAGGGTTTAAGACTGGTATTGGCAAAAGTCTTTTAACGGAGACGATGTGTCTTAGCCCTTTGTCACCTAGGTGAGTACATACGTATATTCATATTTCTATTTTAATTGAGCTGGAGCACAGCATTTCCTACAATTCACATGTGCGGCCAGTGAAAATTCAGATCAGCCTGCGTATCCATGCATTCTGATCAAGAGTTTTCGTTGTGCACTCTAAGGATAGCTAAGGACCCAATGCTGCTTCATGCAGCAAGAGAAGTTTCTGGTCAGACTTAATGGATGTGCAGGCTGATCTGATTCTTCGCTTGGTGCACATGTAAATTGTAGGAAATGGTGTGCCCCGGCTGAAGTGTGTTCCATGAATAGGAAATCTTACATGAGTAGTCATTTCATAAGAAATTATGAAATAAGCCTCTGTTGAGTTTCATAAATTTCATATGGAATGACCATGAGTGTATGATTCTGTTTCTCATACAATGATTTTTTTATCAGATTTTACAGGCGAAGAAGTTCTGTGGCCAGTTGTTCAAAATTAACAATGCTGTTAGTTAACGTATTGTTAAAACTTTGATCATTTAATTTGGCAAATATGCTAATATTTTTGCTGAAAAAATGAGAGCAGCTTTTGCAAATGCAAAAGCTGCTCTAATTTTTTCAGCAAAAATAACGCTATATTAGATGTACTTTCTAGAATAGTTAACAATTTGACCACAGGTATTTATTAGATATAAATGATCATTGGAACAAATGGGAATTTTTTCATATGGCTTTCAATAAATTCACCCTCTTTGTGCAGTCTTTCATCCTGCTAAATACAAAGAATATTCAAAATTTCTTAACCCATATAATGCACAGGCCTCCCTGGCCTAGTGGTTAAGAGCGCTGACCCTTAATCATTAGGTCTCTCACCGATGTGGTTCGAGCCTGGCTCGGGTCACACGTGAGACGCCAAGTTCTGCAACGGAAGGTCAGGTGTTTTTTCTCCGGGTACTCTGGTTTTCGCCCACCTGATTAACGATCGGCTCGATATGAGTGAAATAATCTTGAAAGGGCCGTAAAAACTAAAAACCTTAACCCATATAATGCCAATCAGGACAATTATCGTCTGCTTTGTCATCTGCCAGTTACTTTAAAAGTCATTTATGCAAACAGTGTGGACTGAAATCAAACTGCTCCTCTGGGAGCAGTCTGATTTGGGTCCACACTGTTTGCCTGTATGCAAAAAGATTTTTAAAAAGTTTGCGAAAAGATTCAGCAGATGGCATAAGCAGACTACATTTTCAGATGTAGTTTTTCTCAGCCTCTTAAGGGTTAATAATTGCTCTTTAAACATTTTAATTGAAATAATGCGTTGAAACTAATCTTGTCATTGGAGAAATCACAAAAAAATCTTGATGTACATGTTTGATCTCAGAGTAACCTCTGCACCATGACCTATGAAAGAAAGATTGTTTTTACATACCAAATACAATATCAGCCCCCGCCCATAGGGGCTTGAAGAAATAGATTGGGCTGCATGTTGCTTCCACACAGAGCTGAATTGACCACACTTGAATACTGGTAAACTACTTAGAGGTTCTAAGCCTGTCCAGGAAAAGTGATGTGAGTCGGACTGTCCATGTATATAAACCCTATTGGTTTCAGTGGGTGGCAGGGCTTGAGATGTCATGTCATCTCATTGTCGGGCAAAAGTCTCACAAAAGTGGAAGCAACATCTCCAAAATGACCTACACATTGTTGACAGGGATGTTTAACCTCAAATCAAACAAACAAATTCACATACCAAATGGAATATTCTGTCTGCTATTGATAATGAGTGAGACAAGTCCAGGTGGCCCAGAAGATCAGGTTCTAGGGTGAAATGTTCTCCCCTACCCACATTTCAATCATGTTTTCACAAATGCCTGGGGCCAGTTGTTCAAACTAATGACATTGTTAGTTCATGAATTGTTAAAACTTTGATCTTTTGATATAGTATATATTCTAATATTTTTGCTGAAAAAATGTGAGCAAAAGCTGCTCACATCTGTTCAGCAACAACACCACTGTATTACTTACCAGGACTGTTAACATTTTGTCCACTAAGGACATAGCAACAGATAAGATATTAAAGTATTCTGTGATAATTGAAGTATAGTTTTTCTTATTTCTCCCTATAAACCTAGGTTGTGGGTATTCATTAGAAATGCCTCGGTGAGGCAGCTCTAATGAGTACCCACAACATAGGTTTTTAGCTCACCTGAGCCTTTAGGCTCATAAGTGAGCTTATAGTATAGCCATGGTCCGTCGTCCGTCTGTCCGTCCTTCCGTCCGTCCACCATTTTCAAAGATCTTCTTCTCCTATACTGCAGGGCCAATCAAAGCCAAATTTCATATGGAGCCTCAGTGGGATGGGGGAACGAAAGTTTGTTCGCAGGGTCTGGATCACATGACCAAGATGGCCACCATGCCCATATATGGTAAAAAGCCTTCAAAAATCTTCTTCTCCAGAACCATAAGGCCAGTGGCCTTGAAACTTGGCATGTAGCATATGGTACTCGGGCCCATCATGGTTTGTACAAATGGTGACCCCGGGTTGACCTTGACCTATTTTACAGCAATGTCAAATTTGCCGAAGTAGGCTTTTGCATGGGGCAAAGTGAAACTAATGGATTTATAGGAAAACCATTGAAGACAGTGTCACCAAAATTTGTAGATCAGGTAAAGTAACTGAATACATGAAGATCTATGGGTCAGAAAGGTCAAGGTCATTCATTGGCCTTAGACCAAGGTCATTCAGGATCCATATTTCAAACATTTTTTTCTCCAAAACTGCTGAGCAAATTTAATTGAAATTTAATATGGAGCCTTTGTGAGTTGAACAAATGAAAAAATGCCAATACGGTCTAGATCACATGACCAAGATGGCCATCAAGCCTATATATATGGTAAAAAGCCTTAAAAATTCTTCTTCTCCAGAACCGTAAGGCCAATGGCCTTGAAACTTGGCATGTAGCATATGGTACTCAGGCCCATCATAGTTTGTACAAATGGTGACCCCGAGTTGACCTTGACCTATTTTACAGCAATGTCAAATTTGCCGACTTAGGCTTTTGCATGGGAAAAAGTGAAAATAATGGATTTTTAGGAAACCATTGAAGACAGTGTCACCAAAATTAGTAGATAAGGTAAAGTAGCTGAATACATGAAGATCTATGTGTAAGAAAGGTCAAGGTCATTAATTGACCTTAGACCAAGGTCACTCAGGTTCCATATTTCAAACATTTTTTCTCAGAAACTACTGAGCCAATTGAAGTGAAATTCAATATGGAGCCTTTGGGAGTTGAACAAATGAAAAGCTGCCAACATGGTCTAGATCACATGACCAAGATGGCCACCACGCCCATATATGGTAAAGAAACTTCGAAATTCTTCTTCTCCAGAACCGTAAGGCCAATGGCCTTGAAACTTGGCATGTAGCATATGGTACTCGGGTCTATCATAATTTGTTCAAATGGTGACCCTGGGTTGATCTTGACCTATTTTACAGTAATGTCAAATTTGCTTACTTAGGCTTTTGCATAGGAAAAAGTGAAAATAATGGATATTTAGGGAAACCATTGAAGACAGTGTCACCAAAATTTGTAGATTAGGTAAAGTAACTGAATACATGAAGATCTATGGGTAAGAAAGGTCAAGGTCATTCATTGACCTTAGACCAAGGTCACTCCGATTTCATATTTCAAAAAAAACATTTTTTCTCAGAAACTACTGAGCCAATTTAAGTGAAATTCAATATGGAGCTTTTGTGAGTTGAACAAATAAAAAGTTGTCAGTACGGTCTAGATCACATGACCAAGATGGCCGCCATGCCCATATATGGTAAAAAGCCTTAAAAAATTTTCTTCTCCAGAATCGTAAGGCCAATGGCTTTGAAACTTGGCATATATCATATGGTACTCGGGCTCGTCATAGTTTTTACAAATGCTGACACTGGGTTGACCTTGACCTATTTTATGGCAGTGTCAAATTTGTCAACTTAGGCTTTTGCATGGGAAAAAGTGAAAATAATGGATTTTTATGAAACCATTGAAGACAATGTCACCAAATTGGTAGATCAGGTAAAGTAAATGAATACATGAAGATTCATGGGTAAGAAAAGTCATCATTCAGTGACCTGGGACCAAGATTAACCAGGTTCCATATTTCAAACAGTTTTTTCTCAGAAACCGCTGGCCCAATTCAAGTGAAATTTCATATGGATCCTTTATATGATGAACAAATGAAAATTTGCTCATATGGTCCAGGTCACATGACCAAGATGGTGGCCATGCCCAAATATGGTAAAAACACTTCGAAATTCTTCTTCTCCAGAACCGTAAGGCAAATGACCTTGAAACTTGGCAGGAAGCATCTGGTACACGGGCCTATCATAATTTGTTCAAATGGTGACCCTGGGTTGACCTTTACCTATTTTACGGCAATGTCAAATTTGCGGACTTAGGCTTTTGCATGGGAAAAAGTGAAAATAATTGATTTTTAGCTCACCTGAGCCTTTAGGCTCATAGGTGAGCTTATAGTATAGCCATGGTCTGTCGTCCGTCCATCCGTTGTCCGTCCGTCCACCATTTTCAAAGATCTTCTCCTCCAAAACAGGGAGGCCAATCAAAGCCAAATTTCATGTGGAGCTTCAGTAGGATGGGGGAACTAAAGTTTGTGCGCGGGGTCTGGGTCACATGACCAAGATGGCAGCCATGCCCATATATGGTAAAAAGCCTTCAAAAATCTTCTTCTCCAGAACGATGGAGCCAATGACCTTGAAAGTTGGCTTGTAGCATCTGGTACTTGAGCCCATCATAGTTTGTAAAAATGGTGACCCTGGGATGGCCTTGACCTATTTTATGGCTATGTCAAATGTACACCAGGACCAGGTGTCAGGTGAGCATTTACAGGACCACTGGTCCTCTGGTTATGGAAAATTGACAAAAACTATCCTTTAATTATCACAAAATACTTAACTATTCCTATGTATCAAGCTTGTTAAGCTAAAAATGCTTCGAACAACTGGGCCCCCTGGCTGTTCCAAGGATATCAGCAGTTGAGAAAAAAATTTTCCCACGGCTGAAGTAGTTTGAAACAGCTGTGGTTGATGAGCAGTAGGTGTTTGGGCCATTGAAGTTTGCCTGTTTCTGTTAACCCATTTTGTACCAAATGGAATCTTCCTCCTTATATATACCAGGAATCCAGTTCAAATTTTAGGGTTATCAGGTTGTGTTTTCTTCAAAATTTATTTGGAATATGGCTTTACTTTTCACAAACAGTGTAGGCCCTGATCAGACGCTGCATTCTGCGGCGTCTGATCTGGGCCTGAACTGTTTGCCACTTACTTGTTTTGTGGTTTCTGGTACAAAATGGTTTAACAACATTGTACTGCGTTTATTTTCAGTTTTGGAATTTTACCTCTAGAAACGCCCAGCCCCTTTGAGGCTAAACAAAGTATTCCTTTTATAACTCCCACTCCTATAGGCCTGTCAGAGACCAACATAGAAAGTAAAGCCCCAAGAAAGGTGAGTTTTATTAGATTGTTTGGGGCTTAATGACCCAGTCAAAACTACTTAGGTCGTATCAAACTTGTCAGTTTACCTAACCACACTTTTCCGGGCTTGAAGAAATAGATGGGCTGCTTGATGCTTCCACGCAGAGCTGAAACTGACCACACCCAAGTACTGGTAAACCACTTAGAGGATCTAAGCTTGCCCAGGCAAAGTGGTGCGAGTCGGACCGTCCATGCATATAAACCCCATTTGTTTCATTGGACGGCAGGGCTGGAGATGTCATTTCATCTCAATATCAGGTAAAAGTCCCACAAAATTGGAAGCAACATCCAAATGACCTATATAGTGTTGATGGGGACGTTTGTTTGTTTGTTTGATTTGAGGTTTAACCTCCCCGTCAACACTGTAAAGGTCATTTTGGAGACGTTGCTTCCAATTTTGTGGGACTTTTACCCGATATTGAAATGAAATGACATCCCAAGCCCTGTCGCCCAATGAAACCAATAGGGTTTATAAGCATGGACGGTCCAACACTCACACTGCTTTGCCTGGGCAGGCTTAGATCCTATAAGCTGTTCACCAGTACTCGTGTGTGGGTCAGATTCAGCTCTGCGTGGAAGCATCATGCAGCCCATATATTTCTCCATGCCCCGATGGGCGGGGGCCGATTTTTGATGGGGACGTTAAATCTCAAATCGAACATAATCAGTACAATGCATATTCTTTCACCAGAAACTCATAGCTTCCCTTCTTGAATCAGCAGAAGGAAGAAAATGACCACAGAAAAATTCATGATGAATCTCAGATACTCCAGTAGACAAGATTCATGATCAATCTCCACGAAAGAACGTTGCCCACCCGGCAGATCCATATCTGCTGGATGGGCAACGTTCTTTCATGGACCTCCTGAAAACCAGTCAGATACATTTGGCCCCCGGCCATTGGGGTTTGAAGAAATACATGGGCTGCATGATGCTTCCACGCAGAACTGAATCCGGCCCGCACACGAGTTCAGGTAAACCGCTTAGAGGATCTAAGCCTGCCCAGGCAAAGAGGTGTGTCGGACCGTCCATGCTTATAAACTCTATTGGTTTCATTGGGCGACAGGGCTTGAGATGTCATTTTATCTCAATGTCGGGTAAAAGTACCACAAAATTGGAAGCAACGTCTCCTAAACGACCTTTACAGTGTTGACGGTGACGTTAAACCTCAAATCAAACAAACAAAAAGACTGAGCTACCGAAGTTGGCCAGAAAGCTGAATAGAAATAGAAATGTGAAAATTACGTGCGATTGAAGTTGCTAACAGAATCGTGTTTTTGCCATTAAATAAGTGGACTTTTGGTTGACCTTTCAGTCCTTAAAATACCGTATTTATCTTAATTAGCGTTCGGTGTAATTAGCACACATGCTCAAGTGAGCCCCTACTGATACTTTTTAAAGCTTTTATGATAAATAGGGTTAAATTCATAGCAACAGATAAGGTGAGTATTTTGTGATAACTGAAGGATAGTTTTACTTATTTCTGCATAAAAAAGTATGTTTTGGGTATTCATTAGAACCGCCTCGCTGAGGCGGTTCTAATGAATACCCACAACATAGATGTTTATTGAGTATTGACCAAAACTATCCTTCAATTATCAAAAAATACTAACCTTATGTGTTGCTATGTTGTTGATTGTTAATCAGAGGTGGGCAAAATCTGGGAGTACCTGCGGTTGCAGAACTTAAGTGGCTTGCATGTGACCCAAGGGGGGCTCGAAACCATTTGTGAGAGACCGAGAGATAAAGAGACAGTACTCTTACCCACTAGCCATGACACAGATTAAACATTTGTTGGCCCTTTCTTTTCCTAGCCCACTACAAGACATGCACAGAAGCAAACCCTGATGCCAAAGAATCCTGTTTTAAATCAGACTGGAAATACTCGTGATAACAACTCTAATCTCAAGTGAGTATATTTGGAAAAGAACCAAATAAGCAGCCCTCCGCTTTCATTCCTATTCTGGGGCCAATTGTTCAAAGCATCGTTAGCTTAACGAGCTGGTTAGTGATCAGATTGTTAACTGTTTTAAAGGTACAATATCTAATACACTGGTATTTTTGCTGAAAAAATGAGAGCAGCTAAAGCTGCTCACATTTTTTTCAGCAAAAATATTAGCATATTTGCCTTATTAATGGAACAAAGTTTTAACAATAGGATAACTAATTAGTTTTGAACAACTGGCCCCAGATTTGTATGAATATTGTATTTATGTCTTATTGTTGATGAAATAAAATATGCTTCAACAAAATCAGTATATTGTTTGAGGGAAGTGGAAATGTCTTCAGGGGAGGCAACTGGCAAAAACTTTGCTCTTTCTGCATCAATAAAGGTCATCTTAACGCTCTGCATGCTGGGTATTTTTTTTGCAGCAGGCAGCATTTTGAAATATTTTCTAATTTTCCCAGAAAACAGGATTCAACATCTCATGCAAATTGTTTCCTATGGAGGCAATTTGCATGAGATGTCGAGTCCTGTTTTCTTGGAAAATAAGAAAAATATCACAGTTTTTCATCTGGTGTATTAGCCTAGAGAGTGGTAACTGTTCTTTATTAGTAGACCTCCGTTTGGAAAGACTCCGTTCACAGCAGACCAGAAGTCATAAAAGTTGTAGAATCTTTGTTTGTTTGATTTGGGGTTTAACATCCCTGTCAGCACTGTAAAGGTCATTTTGGAGACGTTGCTTTCAATTTTGTGGGACTTTCACCCGACATTGAAATGAAATGACATCTCAAGCCCTGTTGCCCAATGAAAAGAATAGGGTTTATTAGCATGGACGGTGCGCCTCGCACCGCAGTTCCTGGAAGGCTTAGATTCACTAAGCGGTTTACCAGTACTAGTGTGCGGGCCAGATTCAGCTCTGCGTGGAAGCATCATGCAGCCCATATATTTCTTCAAGCCCGATGGCCAGGGGGCCGCTCCATAAATCCTTATTTGTTGATGGGATGTATACAAACTATAAATCAATACATGCCTGGTTAGGCAATTCTAATGAGCACAGGCAACATACATTTTCTTAATGAAGTAAAAACAAAAAAGTTCCAGAAACTTCTCCTAAATATTTGCTTTCTGAAGCTATGGGAAGAAATCCCTAGGGCCTCCAAAACTACTTTGAATTTCCCATGGTAAATGGGCCCTCAGTGTAGGGACCATTGAAGTTTCACTTTATTGTGCTGAGCAGTAGACAGCATAAATAAACATTTTAAGATGTACATTTGTAGTTTTTGTATGCATCACAAGGTTTAATCAGATATCCATGAAACACACAAAAATAAAGCATAACATAAAGCAGTGGAGCGCTGTGGTGCAGTGGTAAAGCATCTGATTTAAGATCGTGAGGTACCCGGTTTGATCCTCGCGAGCGCCACTATTGTTTCCTTGAGCAAGAAACTTTATTTAGTACTGGTTCCTACCCAGGATAGATGGAAGATTAGTACCAGTACTAAATGTGTTACCCTCTATAAATAAGGTTGATTATTATTATTATTATTATTAAGTTTGCAAGATATGTTAACCTCTGTAATACACAGAAAATAATGTGCTCTTGTTAAACTTATCTGGAAATGCCTGTGGTGTGTGGTTTTAGGAGCATGTGCAGTTAATATTTCAAATACGATGATGTAAAAATAATTTGTTTCCGTAATGATCCGAAGTATTGGGACATATAGGCATATAGAAGCCTACGTGGTGTAGTGGTTATGCTACTCGCCTTGTAAACCAGGGATCGCAGGATCGATCCCGGGCTTCTCCAGACTTTCGGATGAGTCTTTAAACCGAGGTCCCGTCTCCGTATGACCGTAGCTGTTGGTGGGACTTAAAACTCAAAACACTCACTCACATATAGGCATAAGCAAACAGTGCAGACACAGATCAGACTGCTCCTGAAGGAGCAGTCTGATCAGGGTCTACACTGTTTGCCAATCTGTTTGCACCTTTTGGATTCCTTGCAGAATCTTGAAATAAATTTGTTAAAATTTTAGGAGAATTACAGCAAGTCCTCATGGTGTCCGAATTTTTAGGATTTTTAAGGTATGTGGAAAAAGTGTCAATAATGTGATTCTTCTTTCAGTACACAAAACAACCCTCCAAATGTTCGGCGAAGTTCTAGATTGTTTGGAAACTCTAATTCAAGTAGTGTTAAAGTAAGTAGGTGTGATTTGTTTGTTTGTTTGATTTGAGGTTTAACGTCCTTAGCAACACTGTATAGGTCATTTTGGAGACGTTGCTTCCAATTTTGTGGGACTTTTACCCGACATTGAGATGAAATGGCATCTCAAGCCCTGCCGCCCAATGAAACCACTAGGGTTTAGAAGCATGGGCGGACCGACTCTTACCACTTTGCCTGGGCAGGTTTAGATCCTCTAAGTGGTTTACCAGTACTCTTGTGCGGTCCGACCAGCTCTGCATGGAAGCATAATGCAGCCCATCTATTTCTTCAAGCCCGGATGGAGGGGGGGGGGGGGGGGCTTAAGTAGGTGTGACAGGAATACTACTGTTAACCCATTTAGTACCATAAACCCTAAAACGGGTATCCGGGCAAACAGTGCAGGCCCAGAATGCGGCGTCTGATCAGGGCCTACACTGTTTGCAAAAAGTTCAGCCATTTTCCAAATCAATTTTGAAGAAAACACAACCTGACACCCCTAAATTTTGAAATGGACTCCTGCTATATATAAGGAGGAAGATTCCATTTGGTACAAAAAGGGTTAATACAGAGTTTCAGTGAAACTTCAGTAGCTCAAATACCTTTCAGACCATGAAAACTTGTTCGAGATAGGGGTAGTCCCGACTACTGAGGGTCAGTCATAGTGCCAGACCATGGGGGCATAATGCAGATGACGTAACCCTTATCCCACTGCATAAATTTATTTAGCCACACCTATCTTCATTTCAACCAATCAAATCGCTTGATCAGATTTATTCATTTAAGTTTGCAAACTAAATGATAAACATTGTAGATCCTGATCAGATGGCTTCTGAAGAAGCCATCTGATCTGGATCTACACTGTTTGCAAAGGGTTGTTGTGAACAGCAGGTTAAGGATATCTTTTGATGTGTGAAATTAAGGAATATTGTTTGTATTCTTTTTAATCGCTGAATTGCTTCACTGAGGCAATTATGGTGCAGATCTTGCTTGTGTTGGCAGTTGTGGGTGTTTGAAGCACTGTATCTCCTGAACTAACAGATGGATTCCTATTTGGCAGCAGGGCTCGAGATGTCATTTCATCTCAGTGTTGGGTAAAAGTCACAAAAGATAGGAAGCAAAGTCTCCAAAATGACCTTTACAGTGTTGATGGGGACGTTAAAACTCAAATCAAACAAACAAACAAATTAATCCTTATTCTGCTGACCTTTACAGTGTTAACGGGGACGTTAAAACTCAAATCAAACAAATAAACAAATTAATCCTTATTCTGCTGAACACGACAACATCTACCTTTGCAAACAGTGAAGATCCAGATCAGAAGCCATCTGATCAGGATCTACACTATTTGTCATGCGGTTTGTGGATTGAACAAATATATCAAGCGATTTGATTGCTTGATAAGCAGGATAAGAGTTAAATTTACATGGTTACATCACTACATTTATGTCTTAACTGGCCGCAAACCACAAAGACAGGTTTTCTTGCGATGGCGATCATATACATGTATGTAAAAAAAAAAAACCAAAAAAAAAAAAAAACCGAAGAACAAAAAACGACACACGCAAAAAAAGAAAAAAGAATAAAAAGCATGAAGATGACACTGCACACTGTTGTTGGGGTCCAAAGCAGATACCATGTTTGTTCAACAACAGTGTTATATACAAACAAAAATGTATAGACTATTTTGAAAAATGACCATTCATGGTCTTTTTGTGCCCCCAACCCTTCGAAGAATGGAGGAAAAGGAATGTGTTACACCTGTCCATCCGCATCTCTGTCTGCCGTCATGTGTTTAAGTTTTCTTCGTTGCGCTTCCAGATGGGGGCCACCCCATGTCCTTTGGGCACATTTCTAGTTTTCTGCATAATCTATATATTTTGATATTCTTGCTAGAAAAGTTTGAGCAGTTTTTGCATTTGCAGAGCTTCATCTGCTCATATCGTATCAGCAAATTACTAACCCTTCTCTTGCTGAATATTCATTTTAGCCACACCCATCTCTGACTTCGAACCAATGAGATTACTTGATATAATTTATTCCTACAAATTCATAAACTGAACGTCAAACAGTGTAGTTCCTGATCAGATGGCTTCTTCAGAAGCCATCTGATCTGGATCTACACTGTTTGCAAAGATAGGGGTTGTCGTGAACAGCAAGATAAGGCTTAATAACATATCTGCCATATTAAATGATCAAGGTTTTAACGACACATTAACTAACATTGTCGTTAGTTTTGAGCAACTGATCCCAAATACTTCTCTGGAACATTAACCTGAAGGGTTCAAAGTTTTAATACAGCATCAGATAAGGTAGGTATTTTTACGATAGTGTTTGTCAATTCGCCATAAAAACCTATGTTGTTGGTATTCATTAGAACCACCTCATCGAGGCAGTTCTAATGAATAACCATAACAAAGGCTTTTATGGAGCAATAAGGAATACTATCCTTCAGTTATCAAAAATACTTACATTATGTGTTGTTAAGAGTTTTATTAGGATTTACATACATAGAGGATATTTACTTTTTTGAGATGCATATCAAAAATATTTCATCGAGTGTGTTGAAAATATTAGAATTTTCACGAGTGCGAAGCATGAGTGAAAATTCTGATGTTTTCAACACAAGAGATGAAATATTTTTGATATTTATCGAAAAAAAGTAAATTTTCTTTTTATTTTATGATATTTTAGGACACTTACTGTAATTGATCAATCGGATCTTACGTCACAATTTTTGACTTGGCTATGACGTCACAACTGTCAGTTTCAAAACAGAAACAGATCGCCATTTTGATAACAGCATTTTTACAGTACAGAATGTGCTTTTCAGGGTATTTTACAGAATTATTTTATAGATAAAATATATGTATTTTGGCGAGAAAAGTATTCCGGGCTGCTCCTGTGAAATAACACGACCATGTTATTTTTCACACTGTGAAAATATCATTTATATTTTCACACTGTGAAAATATGACTTTTATTTGTTTCAGATATGCATTGATTTCACTGCTATGTATAAAATAAATCTTGTTTTTTTTTTCACAGGAAAATAATAAAAGTCAAAGTAAGTCAAGGTTTACAAGTCCTAGAGCCGTGGGGCGGAAATCTAAGACGCGGTTGAGTAAATCAAAACAGGAAATGAACGAGATTAACAAAGGGGAGATAATACTGGATTCGAAGCCGGCAGTGCCAGAGGTTCAACCACAGGTGCAGATAGCCCAGATGCAACACCAGTCCCTAGGTGAGAAGCCTTCTTTATTTAAACCTTCTACCCCTGAGTTTTTGAAGTGGGCTGTCCCATCTTTAAATTTGGACAAGTCCATACTTGTAAATTGGGAATTTAGTCAGAATCATACATCAGATGGCAAACAGTGTTGATCCTGATGAGATGGCTCATTTTAACCCTTATCTTGCTGTTCACGACAACCCCTATCTTTGCAAACAGTGTAGATCCAGATCAGATGGCTTCTGAAGAAGCCATCTGATCAGGATCTACACTGTTTAGCATTCAGTTTATGAATTTGTAGGAATAAATTACATCAAGTAATTTGATTGGTTGATAGACAGAAATGGGTGTGGCTTAAATGAATATTCAGCAAGATAAGGGTTAAGCTGTCTCATCTGGATCTACACTTTGCATAGGAGGGGTGGATGGGTGAGTCAACGTTGTCATGTATCTTTTGTCACCAGAGTTTCTTTGTATTGGGAGTTTTAACGGCCCTGTCAACACTATTTAGGTCAATTTTGAGCCGTCAGTTTACGTATCCACACTTTTCCTGTGCAGGCTTATACGTAAGCGGTTAACCAGAACAGTGCACATTCTTTTGCCAGAAACTGACACTGCCCTTCTTGAATCAGCGGAAGGGAGATAATGACCGTAGAAAAGATTTCCTGATCTCCTTGAAGGAATATTGCCGACCCCGGCAGGTATCGAACCAGCTTCCTCCTGATCACCAGTCAGACGCACATCCGACTGAGCTACCGAGGCCGGCTAAATGTACATTAAGTGGATATTTCTAGTTCACAGTAGTCAATGCTTAGCGTCACTTGAGATTTGGGAACATCAACAAGACATGATAATGTGTAGCAGATTGTTACTATAGTAATTATATTTTTAAAGAGCAATTCAAAAGAAATTTGAAATATTCCTAGTATTAAGCAAGATGAATGCAGTTACAAACAGGCTCATTTAATTGAAAACCGCTTAAAAAAATTCCCATTTGTTCTAATGTATGCTCATTTAAATTTGATAAATGCCGGTTTTCCTCTATGAGTAACCTCCCTTGAATTTTCTTTGATTTAAACCCACTATGCAGTATTCTGTGGTCATAGTGGTCTTAAACTTTTTTTTTTCTTCCATCAAAGTCATTTCTTCAAACAGAAGTAAGCCAGAAAATATGACGTTACATCCTGCGAATAAATAATAATCATATTTGCATGTCATGGTTGCTTTAAGGGGAATGGGAACACCTGGCATATTTTTCCGGCATGTATCAAAGGGAGACAACCTTCAGGACTTCCTGTTCGCTTTTCTATTAAGCCCTGTCCCACTGAAAAATGGGTCTACTCTCTAAGGAAAGAACTTGCTCCTCAGGAGCAAATTCTTTCCTTTAAGAGTTGACCTCTATTGACATGGGAGACAAAAATACTTTTGCAGGAGTTGCCTCACCTGAAGGTGTTCCCATTCCACTTAAACATCACACTTTTTATGATACTTTAAACATCACACTAAATGCAGGACATTACAGGCAGCCTTAAGGCATCCTAATGGTTGGGTAAGAAGAAGGTGTTGTGCATGTTATGTCAACGGGGTGTCAAACTGATTTTTATTTACAGTTGTGCAAGTCCTGCTACAGTCAACCCTCTTTACACCAACATTCGTTATAACAGCAAAACTCGTTATAACGGCAATTTCAATGGAATAACTACTTAGCTAAAAGCTAAGCCTCGGTTCTGAGCCGCATGGGCTTCCCTCGGGTTGGAAATGCACAAATCAAGTCAATAGTCTAGAAAGGGTCTTGTAATCTTATACTCCAAGAAACAAATTTTATCGATATTTGTTTCTTGGAGTAACAATGGGGAAAAGGCCTTTTATTACCTATCATACTCCTAACTGGGATTCTTTATAACCGCAAGTTCTTTATAACGGCACAGTAATAGAGAACAAATACTGTTGTTATTACCAGGGTCCTCTGTATCTTTGCAGCAGGTAAGGTCGGCAGCGGAATGTTTTCATTTCTTCCGTTTGTTCACTTTCATTCATTTTCCATTTCCCCCCTGTCCCTCTCTTTCATCTCCTCTTCTATCTCTAGCCCCCGCCCATCGGGGCTTAAAGAAATAGATGGGCTGCATGATGCTTCCATGCAGAGCTGAAACTGGCTCCACACGAGTACTGGTAAACCGCTTAGACGATCTAAGCCTGCCCAGGCAAAGCGGTGCGAGTTGGACGGTCCATGCCTATAAACCCTATTTGTTTCATTGGGCGACAGTGCTTGAGATGTCATTTCATCTCAATGTCAGGTAAAAGTCACACAAAATTGGAAGCAACATCTCGAAAATGACCTTTACGGTGTTGAGGCGAACGTTAAACCTCGGATCAAACAAAACCAGACAATCAATCAATTGATCTGTTAACCCATTTAGTACCGGAAACCCAAAAATGGGTACCAGCGCAAACAGTGCAGGCCCAGATCAGACATCGCAGAATGGGGCGTCTGATCAGGGCCTCAACTGTTTGTGAAAAGTTTAGCCATTTTCCAAATAAATTTTTGAAGAAAAAACAACCTGACACCCCTAAATTTTGAAATGCTATATATAAGGTGGAATAGTCCATTTGGTACAAACAGGGTTAATGAATGAATCAATCAATCATTACTCTCACTTTACTGGAGCTGTGTTGTTTCTATTATTTCAGTGGGTATACTAGCCCTCCTACAGTCAATAGGAAAAGCCTACCAAGCCCTGTCTCAGTACAGCTGTCAGGTGGCCATCAACTACTTCTCCGATCTTCCCCAGCATCAGTATAACACAGGCTGGGTCCTGTGTCAAGTTGGGAGAGCTTACTTTGAAATGCAGGAACACCATCAGGTAAAACTGGAAACCAGCGCCCAGTTGTTGAAAGCTAATGATGCCACTAGTTCATATATCTTTAAAACTTTAACCCTCATCCTGCTGTTCACGACAACCCCTATCTTTGCAAACAGTGTAGATCCAGAAAGCTTGAAAGCTAATGATGCCACTAGTTCACATATCTTTAAAACTTTAACCCTCATCCTGCTGTTCACGACAACCCTTATCTTTGCAAACAGTGTAGATCCAGATCAGATGGCTTCTGAAGAAGCCATCTGATCAGGATCTACACTGTTTGGCATTCAGTTTATGCATTTGTAGGAATAACATACATCAAGTAATCTGATTGGTTTAAAGTCAGAAATGGGTGTGGCTAAATTGAATATTCAGCAGGACAAAGGTTAATATGGCTAAAATACTAATATTTTTACTGAGAAATGTGAAAATTTTGTCATACCCACACTTAAGTGTTTGTGTGTATTGGAGTTTAACAGCCAATTCAACACTATTTAGGTCATTTTTGAGCCAGTCAGTTTACCTATCCACACTTTTTCTGGGCAGGCTTATACGTAAGCAGATAACCAGTGCAGTGCATATTCTTTTGCCAGAAACTGACAACTGCCCTTCTTGAATCAGTGGAAGGGAGAGAATGACCGTAGAAAAGGCTTCATGATCAAGCTCCATGATAGATTGTTGCCGAGCCTGGCACTACACTTTAGTGTCGAGGGCAATTGTCAATGCCTCTGTTCCTCAGTCCGTCCATCTGTCCATCATTCAAGCTATCTCCTCCTAGACCATTGAAAGGAAGCAACCAAATTTGGCTTTAATATGGTTTCCTAAGTTCCTTACATCAGTGCAAGAGTGGGGATAGGCGATGGTGTGCCATGGACTGGGCATACTAGTTACAAATGCAAATGTTACTTAAATGATTTCAACAAAAATACTTATGCATTAGCTCATTTAACATTATGGCAATTAACCCATTCCGGATGGGAAAACCCCAAAGGGTTACCTTGGCAAACAGTGTAGGCCCAGATCAGACGCTGTATATAAGGTAGAAGATTCTCTTCAGTTCAAAATGGATAAAAAATAGGAAGGAGCGCCCCTCTTCATCAAGGCTTGGAGAAATTGATTGGGTTGCATGGTGCTTCTGCGTAGAGCGGAAACAGGTCAGTTTTTGAGTACTGGTAAATCATTTAGAATGTCTATTCTTGCACACCAGACAAGGAAATCCGCGATTTTACCCTGGGATAGAAATTTATGTTCTGACCCTGCTGTTCCAACCCAGGCAACTAACATAAGTGCGCTTCAATTCTATTCAACTGCCGGAACTACTTCCGCACTACTTTTATTTTGCAAACAAAATACATGTGCGAGCTGTCAAAACTTATCGGCAAAAACCGAAATAAAAAAATCAAAAAGATTGATAATTATTTGACTCATTTATTGTTAAAGGACACTGAATACAGGACTTTTGTATGAAATCTTAAAAAAGAAGAAAAGAAATACTGTCTGTAGTTCTGCTTTTTGCTACAAAATAAAAAGGGAATGTTCGGGAGGTGTTGTGCAAGAAAAAGAATCCAATATGGGGTTCTGTTGTAGATGGTCGTTTCCAACCCTCGGAATGATCATGCTGAGTGGAACCTCGACATACCCTCGGTTCCGTTCAGCTCGGTCATCCCTTGGGTTGGAAATGCCCATCTACAACAGAATCCCATATCAGATTCTTTTAAGCCTACCCGGGCGATGTGGTGTGAGTGGACCTTTCTTGCTTATCAACTGTGGGGGTTTCTATGGGAGGCAGGGCTTGTGATGTGATTTCATCTCAAAGTCGGGGGGAAAAAGTCACACAAAATCGGAAGCAGGGTCTCCAAAATGACCTGAATAGTGTTGACAGTGATGTAAAACCTCAACACAACAACAGTATCTGGGGTTGGGACGTATTTACTGTTCATCAAATTTATTGCTGTGCATCAAATACATTGGCTGTTCATCAAACTGCTGTTTGTCAAACTTACTTTCTATTCATCACTTACATGTATGTATTTGCTGTTCATCAAACACATTGTCTGTTCATCAAATTAGAAGCTCTTTGAATAGTGGTTATGCTACTCCCCTTGAAAACCAGGGGTGGCAAGATCGATCCCGGGCTTCTCCAGACTTTCAGATGAGTCTTTAAACCAACGTTCCATCTCTGTATGACCTTAGCTGTTGGTGAGATGTAAAAAATCAAACGCTCACTCTAGATCTGTTCATCAAATTGATTTGCTGTTCGTTAAACACATTTTGCTGTTGATCACACATTTGCTGTTTGTCAAACTCATTTGCTGTTTGTCAAACACAGTTGCTGTTCATCAGACTTATTGGTGTTGGTCCCCGCCCATCGGGGCTTGAAGACATAGATGGGCTGCATGATGCTTACAAGGAGAGCTGAAACTGACAGGCACATGAGTACTGGTAAACCGCTTAGAGGATCTAAGCCTGCCCAGGCAAAGCGGTGTGAGTCGGCCCGGCCCGTCCATGCTTATAAACCCTATTGGTTTCATTGGGCGGCAGTGATTCAAATGTCATTTCATCTCAGTGTCAGGTAAAAGTCCCACAAAATTGGAAGCAACGTCTCCAAAATGACCTATACAGTGTTGAGGCAAATCAAACAAAAACAAAAAGACTTATTTGTGGTTTATCAAACACATTTGCTGTTCATCAAATTTTGCTGTTTGTCAAACTTAGTTGCTGTTCATCATACTTAACTTGCTGTTCATTACATACAGTTGCTGTTCATCAGACTTACTTGCTGTTCATCAGACTAACTTGCTGTTCCTCAAACACATTTGCTGATCATCAGACTTATTTGCTGTTTTTCAGACTTAAATGCTGTTCATCAAACTTAATTATACCCCCACAAATGAAATTTTGGGGGGTATATAGGAGTGAGCTTGTCGGTCAGTCGGTCTGTCGGTCGGTCTGTTGACTTGGTTTCCAGACGATAACTCAAAAAGCGCTTCACCGATTTTTATAATTTTTGGTACACTGATGTAACATCATAAAATACAGGTCAAGTTCGATTTCCACTACAATTCGTCAATTTTCGACATAGTTATGGCCCCTTTCAAGTGAAAAAATTGCAAAATGCCGCTGTTGTACTATCAAGGCAGTTTTTGTGGGGGTATTCATCACCTTTAGTGATAGCTCTAGTTGCTGTTCATCAAGCACATTTTCTCTTCATTTATTATTAGCTCGCCTTACGAAAGTAAGGGGGAGCTATTGCCATACCCCCGGGCGTCCGGCGTCAGCGTCGGCGTCGGCGTCCGCATTTGGTTAAAGTTTACCTGCAAGCTCTTATATGTGATGTTTTACAACTTTATAAGCCCCCGCCCATAGGGGCTTGAAGAAATATATGGGCTGCATGATGCTTCCACGCAGAGCTGAATCTGGCCTGCACACTAGTACTGGTAAACCGCTAAGAGGATCTAAGCCTGTCCAGGAACCGCGGTGCGAGGCGGACCGTCCATGCTAATAAACCCTATTGGTTTCATTGGGCGACAGGGCTTGAGATGTCATTTCATCTCAATGTCGGGTAAAAGTCCCACAAAATTGGAAGCAACGTCTCCAAAATGACCTTTACAGTGTTGACGGGGACGTTAAACCTCAAATCAAACAAACAAAACAAACAAAATTTACAACTTTATTTTGAATATATAATTAATAATTGCTAAAAAACAATATTTAACATTATCATTGTACTTCATTTTACAGGTTTTTTGGCTTAAATTGGACTTTTTGAGAAGTTAATATTTTCCTCTGTATTACCTCCCTTACTTCTCTGTGTTAAAGTTTACCTGCAAGCTGGGTGAGTTCAAATCCCGGGGGAGGAACATTTTTTTTTTTTTTTCTTTTCTTTTTTCTTTTTTTTTTCTTTTTAAAAACATAGCGGGGTCTGGGGCTCAAGGTCAAGGTCACTGTGGCTATTTTTAGAAAAACATTGTCATCGCTCTAGCGCCTTCATTTATTGATGGATTTTAATATAACTTCACTGAAATGTTTGGTATAATGATATCTCGAGTGACTTTGACTTTCAGGGTCTGGGGCCTAAGGTCAAGGTCACTACTTTCAGGGTCACGGGGTCAAGGTCACTGTGGCTATTTTTAGAAAAAACATTGTCATCGTTCTTGCACCTTAATTTATCTATGGATTTTAATATAACTTCACACAAATGTTGGGTATGATGATATGTCTAGCAAGTTCGACTTTCAGGTTCCGGGGCTGAAGGTCAATGTCACTGTGGCTATTTTTAGAAAAAACTTTGTGATCGCTCTAGTGCCTACATTTATGGATGGATTTTAATATAACTTCACAAAAATGTTGGCAATGATGATATCTTGAGCGAGTTCGACTTTCAGGGTCTGGGCAGAAGGTCAAGGTCACTGTGGCTATTTTTAGAAAAACTTTGTCATCACTCTTGCGCCTTCATTTATGGATGGATTATAATATACCTTGACACAAATGTTTGGTATGATGATATCTTGAGTGACTTTCAGGGTCAGGGGCTGAAGGTCAAGGTCACTGTGGCTATTTTTTAGAAAAACTTGATTATTGCTCCAGTGTCCAGATTTATTGATGGATTTTAAGATAACTTCAAACAAATGTTGGGTATGAAGTTCAACTTTCAGGGTCTGGGGCTCAAAGTCAAGGTCACTGTGGCTATTTTTAGAAAAAACTTTGTCATCACTCTTAAGTACCTACATTTATTGATGGATATAATGCAATTTTACACAAATGCTAGGCTAGGCTTTTTTTAATTTGTCTTGCTCGAGGGGATTTGTTTTGTCTGTTAGATTTCTTTTTCATTTTTTTTTTGCAGCAGAAAGGCTTGAAAACAGGATGATTAGGAGTACATTTTGGTTCTCTTTCATTTGGTGCAGTCTATTGAGCTGTTTTACAGAAGAAAATTTTTTTGATAACTTGCCCTCATCCATCTTAGGCCCCAAAGGCGAGCTATGTTGTCTTCTGACAACTCTTGTTTTCTTTTTGTCACAGCCAAAGATGTTTATTAATAGCTTAACGGGAAACTGATAGTACAAAGTGTTAAAGATGTTTTTTTTTTTTTTAAAGTAAAAAGTAGTTTCATTTGATCATTCTTTAGGCTGAAAAAGTTTTTAGTGAAGTACGTCGAGAAGAACCATACCATATAGAAGGCATGGAGATTTATAGTACAGCATTATGGCATTTACAAAAAGAAGTAGAGTTATCTTCCCTTGCTCAAGAGTTAACAGAAATGGATAAACAGTCACCAGAGGTAAGTTTGGTTTAAAGGCATTTATTCTTTTCTAACAGTAGGACACACCATGTGTTCAAAATTGTTTTATTGCCCCCTGTGATATACTGGTCATAGCAGATCAAAGGCAGCCCTTAATAGGGTGATTAGTAGCTCTTGTTGAATCTACTGACTAAGGCACATAAGGGGAAAATCAATAATGCACACTCTAGTCAACAGTAAGTGAACTATTGATTTTCCCCAAGAAGGCCCCTTACCTGTTGAAGACAGAGGACTTCTCAAAAGTTAGCAATGTAGGCTACATAATATTATGTAATGAAATGATAGTCCTCAATAATCAAGAATAAATGCCTTTAAGAATCGTTGACGTAACAGGGTCCTGAATACGAGCCTCGTGTAACTCTTATCCCGCTGAACAAAATGACCCTACCTTTGGCAAACAGTGTAGATCCTGATCTGATGGCTTCTGAAGAAGCCATCTGATCAGGATCTACACTGTTAGCAGTTCTGTTTGTGAATTGAACAAATACATTAGACTAAGGAGTTTGATTGGTTGATAGTCGGATATGGGTGTGGCTTCATTTATTCAGCAGGACAAGGGTTGAACAATCATCTAGACTCAGTTGCTCAGAACTAACAAGGTCATTAATTGATATATCTGTAAAACTTTGATCATTAAAAATTTTACAGAATATTAGATATGGTAATTCCTAGGACAGTCAATATTTTGGACAGTAACGATCTTGTCAGGCTAACGATGCTTTGAACAACTGTGCTCAGGATTTGAACAGGATTTGTAGAATCTTTCGAGTTTAAAATATTTTCTGTTAAAATTGGGAGAAATGCATTCCTTGAACCAGCATAGTATTAGATAAATAGCCAGTTTTGCTCAAGGGCACAATTTCTGTTTCTGATTTTAAAATGAAAACTCTCCATGCAAATATTGATCATTTCACCACTGAAATTTTACTGTGTTTGGAGTCGGCCTCTGTAGCTTAGCTTGAATGTGTGTCTGACTGGATATCAGGATGTTGATATCTACTGGGGTTGGCAACATTCTTTGGTGGATCTTGATGGTGAAATCTTTTCTATGGCCATTCTCTCCCTTCCACTGATTCAAGAAGGGCTGTTGTCAGTTTCTGGCGAAAGAATCTGCATTGTACAGATTAACCACTTCTGTAAAAACCTGTCCAGGAAAAGTGTGGTTTGGCTTGGCATGACCTAAATAGTGTACTGGGCTGTTAAACTCCAAAAAAAAACAACAAACAAACAAAACCTATGTTTGAAATTATTTTTTCAGGCTTGGTGTGCTACGGGTAATTGTTTTAGTAATGAGAAGGACCATGATACTGCCATCAAGTTCTTTCAAAGAGCCATTCAGGTATTGTATACACCGAAAATAGCCACTGATAAGCTGGGTAATTGGTGATAACAGATGGGTAATTTTGCTTATGTCTCCATCTAAGCCTGTGTTGTGGATATTCATTTGAACAGCATTGCCAGGACAGTTCAGATACATTCTCTTATGGAAAATTGACAAATTTATTCTTATCACCGAATGCCCACTTTTATAAAGAACTAAAGAATAATTTTCCCTATTTCTTCTTGTGAGTCCTGTGTTGTGGGTATTCATTTGAATCACTTTGGCAAGGCGGCTCAAATGAATACCCACAATATATGCTTTTATGGAAAATTGACAAATATTATCCTTTAAGGGGCAGAGGAGGTAACTTCTGCAAAAGTATTTTAGCCTCGCATGTCAATAGGGGTCAACTCTTAAAGGTAAGAATTTGCTCCTAAGGAGCAAATTCTTTCCTTTAAGAGTTGTCCCCTTTTACTGTTGGACAGAGCTTATAGAAAAGCGAACAGGAAGTTCCAAAAGTTGTCTCCCTTTGAAAAATGGTGGAAAAATCTGCCAGGTTTTCCCATTCCACTTAATTATCACCGAATACCCACCATTCATGATACTGCCATTTACTTCTTCCAAAGAGCCTTTCAGGTATTGTATATGTCGACATAGTGTCTGATAAGTTGGATATTTGGTGGTAACAGTAGGATAATTTTCCCTATTTCTCCATATAAGCCTGTGTTTGTGTGTATTCATTTGAACAGCATTGCCAGGACAGTTTAGGTGCATACTCTATGGAGAATTGACAAATTTATTCTTATCGCCGAATGCCCACTTTTGTAAAGAACTAAAGAACAATTTTCCCTATTTCTCCTTGTGAGTCCTGTGTTGTTGGTATTCATTTGAATCACTTTGGCAAGGCGGTTCAAATGATTACCCACAATATATGCTTTTATGGAAAATTGAGAAAAAATATCTTTTAAGAGGAATGTGAACACCTTCAGGGGAGGCAACTCCTGCAAAAGTATTTTAGTTTTGCATGTGTATAGGGGTCAACTGTCAAAGGAAAGAATTTGCTCCTGAGGAACAAATGAGTTGAGCCCTTTTTCTGTGGTACAGAGCTTATAGTAAAGCGAACAGGAAGTTCAGAAAGTTGTCTCCTTTTGAAAAATCGCGGAAAAATCTGCCAGGTGTTACCATTCCCCTTAATTAACACCAAAAACCCACCTTTTCATGATACTGCCATTTAGTTCTTTCAAATATTGTATACTGACATAGCAACAAATAAGGTGGATGATTTTATCTGTTTATCAATATAAACTTGTGTTGTGGGTAATCATTTGCACCACCTCGATGAGGCGGTTAAAATGTATACTCACAAAACGGGTTTTTAATGGAGAATTGACAAAAAAATTTCTCATCTGAAACCTTGCCATCATTATTTTTCTTTTCGTTTGCGTAGTTATATACTACTCAAAGTTTGATAGGGATCACTTTTCATATACCAAATTTTGCACTGAAAATTTAAAATTTCTTGACAGAATTTGTACTCGGTATATTGATAAATATTTTAAGCAGAAACTCGTGTGCAGTTCAGTACTCATAAAAGTGCACACTTCTCACACTTCGCAAATGAATTCATGCACCCCCAAAATCTTGCGTAGCACTGCTTTCCAAAAGACCAATCAAACTTGCCAGTGTTCCTTGACCAAGCGTAAAAAGGACTTCATTTGATTTGTGAAACACTAAAATGCCTAGGGGACAATTAAGAAACCGTCTGAGCCCCGAAGAAATGAATTGTGGAGTCGGAATGTTGGAATCTGGCGTCTCTCAACGTCGTGTTGCTGGGATTCTGAATGTGTCTCATGGCGTGGTTTACCAAATGTGGAGTCGGCATCTTACCCACGGAAATCCTTCACACAGACACGGCGGGGTCAAGAAAGGGCTACAACTCAACATCAGGGCAGTTTCTTGTTGAATCAGTCTTGACGTCATTGGTTCCTGAACGCTACGTGTTTGCATAACAAGCTTAGGAACGGAACTGGAGTATGAATTTCTACACAAACTGTCAGAAACGGGCTCCACGAGTTCGGATTTAATGCCATGAGGCCTGCTGTACATGTTCCGTTGACAAGACAGCACATGCTAGACCAGTTGGACTTTGCCAGAACTCACGTCAGGTAGAGGGTTCGTGACTTGAAGCCAGTACTGTTTTCTGAGGAGTCCAGATTCTGTCTAGACTTCACTTATAAACGTCAATTAGTGTGGCAAATGTCTAAAGAGCGATTCGATGACTTGAATGTGGTAAAGCATGATCGCTATGGAAAGGGGTCAGTCATTGTTTAGGCTGGGATAAGCGTGAACGGCAAAACTGACTTGTACGTCGTTGAAAATGGAACGTTAATGGCAGCGAGGTACTGAAATGATATTCTTGATGAGTTTGTGAGACAATGTGCAGATGCTAGTGGCCCGGACTTTATTCTGATGGACGTTAATGCCCGTCCCAGCCCTGCCAACGTCACTGATTCCTATCTGTAACGTGAGAAAATCGTTTGTATGGACTGGCCTGCTCGGTCACCGGACTTAAATCCGACTGAGCATGCGCGGAACATGCTACAGCGTGCTGTTTCAGCCCCACCTGTGCATCCGAGGACTTTACAGGAGCTCAAAGATGCATTGGTTGCTGAATGAAAGCCGATTCCACAAAACCGGATACAGACTCTGATTACGAGCATGCGCAGGCTATGTCGTACTGTAATTGATGCCCGTGGACGCCAAACACGTTATAAGGCACGTTTGTCTAAACAGATTTGGAAATTTGCGAAAAATCAGTTGTCCAAATCCCTTCGTGTTACGGCAAATTTTGGGGGTGCCAAGACGGTTGCTGTTGTCACGCTTGAATGCAGTACCAGTTGACAAAATTAATCACTAGGTTTTGTGAAAGATACCTTTTCTATCATTATGTATCAAATTCGGATTCAGCTGATTAATTCATCCAAAAATTATTTTGCATTGAAAAAGTGATCCCTATCAAACTTTGAGTAGTATATATTATTTATACTGATAATAAAATGGAAATTTTGTAATACTTAACCCTTATCTTGCTGAATATTCATTTAAGCCACACCCATTTCTGTCTCTCAACCAATCAAATTACTTGATGTAATTTATTGCTACAAATTCACAAACTGAATGTCAAACAGTGTAGATCCTGATCAGATGGCTTCTTCAGAAGCCATCTGATCTGGATCTACACTGTTTCCAAAGATAAGGGTTGTCGTGGACAGCATGATAAGAGTTAAACACACCATAAAAGAAATTATTTCTAATTTTACTTCCAACTTCTTTTGGCTATTAAGAAACCTTGTCTGTTTAATAGACGGAAAGTGGCTGCTGGCTGGCTGGTGAAAAAGGTGGCTGCTCAGCAGAGGTTAAATAAATATTGAAATGCTTTGGGGGAATAACTGTTGCTACTGAAAAGAGGTGGCTTTTTAAACAGGTGACCGTAAAGTGTACTTGCACACCATATTTACCATATGCATTCGGACATACGGGCCCGAGTGAACATTGTTGACTTATATGAGATGCTATAGAACTGTTTGCCACTCATGCCGCTATTCTGAGACACAACATCGGGTAGTAAATTGTACTTGTTCAAATTTTAAAATAAGGAGTTGAAGAGTCCATATATTTGGAATAAATATGGTATAAAGTTTTTTTTGTTTGATTTGAGGTTTAATATCCCCGACAACACTGTATAGCCATTTTGGATACATTTCTTCCAATTTTGTGGGACTTGTACTGAACATTGAGATGAAATGACATCTGAAGTCCTGCCACCCAATGGAACGAATAGTATTTATAAGCATGGATGATCTGACTTGCACTACTTTGCCTGGGCAGGCTAAGACCCTCTTAATGGTTTACCAGTACTCATGTGCAGTCGGTTTCAGCAGCATCATGCAGCCCAATCTATTTCTCAAGCCCCGATGGGTGGGGGTGGACTTAAAGCAGATATGGTATATAGTAACGTGCAAAGGACGTGACTTTCAATGTGTTCTTTTTTTTCCAGATTAGTCCTAATTTTGCCTATGCCTACACATTACTTGGCCATGAGTATATCTACACAGAGGAATTAGACAAGGCTATGGCGTGCTTTAGAAATTCGATACGGGTTGATCCTAGACATTACAATGCTTGGTAAGCAGTCTGAAGTGTATTGACCCATTTTGTACTGGAAACACCAAAACCGGTACCCTGGCAAACAGTGCAGGCCCAGATCAGACGCCGCAGAACGTGGCGTCTGATCAGGGCCTTCACTGTTTGCAAAAAGTTTAGCCATTTTCAAAACAAATTTTGAAGAAAACACAAGCTTACACCCCTAAAATTTGAAATGGACTCCTGCTAAATATAAGGAGGAAGATTCCATTTGGTACAAAAAGGGTTAATAAGGGAAATGCTGAAAAGGGAAACTTGCAAACATAGCAGGCCCAGATCAGATGCTGCATTCTGCAGGATTTGATCTGGGCCTGCACTGTACGAAAAAAAAAAAAATTTAATATGTATCTAAAGAGTACATCACAATTTCTTTATAATATTATTGCTGTGTCCAAAGCAGAAACCATGTTATTTAAAAAAAAAAAAATCATAAAAATCTTATATTCAAACAAAAATGTATAGATTAAATAAAAAAAGTTGCCATTTATGGTAATTCCTCTAATACTCTGTGCATTTTTGAGATATATCTTCAAACTGTGTGAACAGTGTTATAAAAAGATTCCTGTTTTCCTCAACCTGGCACCACTAAATTTTGCTAATTTGCATATTTTATCCACTTGTGGATTGTCGATTGTCTAATTTAACACATACCATTATTACATCCTCAGGGACACCTGCTGTATATACTAGCAAAAAAGTTCTAACTGGCTACCCAGTTTTTAGTTCACCTGACCGAAGGTCATGGTGAGCTTTTGTGACCGTGAGATGTCCGGCTTCGTCGTGCGTCGTAAGTGTTTTCTTGTTAACACTCTAGAAGGCCACAGTTTTGGTCCAATGATGAGCAGACTTGGTCAGAATGATCATCATGACAATCTCTCATTCAGGTTCAAAAAGTAGGTCAGTAGGTCAAATAATAGAAAAGCTTTATCACTCTAGAGGCCACAGTTTTGGTCCAATCATCATCAAATTTGCTCAGAATGATCATCGTGACAATGTCTCGGTCAAGGGTCATTACGGGTCAGAAAGTCGGTCAGTAGTTCAAATCATTGAAAAACCATTTTATCACTATAGAGGCCTCATCATCAGACTTGATCAGAATTATTATCTTAACAATATCTGGGTCAAGTTTGAATATGGGTCATGTTTGGTCAAAAAGTAGGTCAGTAGCCTCAAATATAAAAGCCTTGTTAATACTCTTTTTGTTTTTGTTGTTTTTTCTGAGCCAGACAATCTAGTTTGGGCAATTTAAGGGGAATGGGAACACCTTCAGGGGAGGCAACTCCTGCAAAAGTAATTTTTTGTCTCCCATGTCAATAGGGGTCAAGTCTTAAAGGAAAGAATTTGCTCCTGAGGAGCAAATTCTTCCCTTTAAGAGTAGACCTCTATTTCAGTTGGACTGAGCCTATAGAAAAGCAAACAGGAAGTCCCGAAAGTTGTCCCCCTTTGAAAAATGGCAGAAAAATGTGCTAGGTGTTCCCATTCGCCTGAAATCTCGCCAGTGGCCAGATGAGACCTTAGATTGACTGTACTGATTATATTTTTTGTCAGGTATGGCATGGGTTTGATCTACCATAAACAGGAGAAGTTTGGCCTAGCCGAAGTACACTTCAGAAAAGCACTAACTATCAACCCGCAAAGTTCAGCATTACTATGTCATATTGGGGTCGTAAGTATAGATTACGGGTTTAATAATTTTAAATCGGAAAGGCCTACTTCTGTGCCTTGTGATTCTGGAGGAGAGATGAAATCTTTTCTGAGAGATCTATTTTTTTTTATCAGTTACCCCCTATATTAATTGCATCATACCACATCAGGTCAACGTGACATTGCACTTCTATGAACTGGACTGCTGGGAAAAATGGCCAAAAAATGTAAGAGTGTACAAAGGGATTAACTGATAAATAGAATTCAAGATTTGCGTCATTTGATATCAAGTTTATCAGGCTCAGCTTCTCAGAATTTCTCAGCGAGCCTCGCAATTCTGCAAGCGTACTCGAAGCCTTGCCTGATAAACTTGATATCAAATGACACAAATCTGGTATTCTCTATTTCTACCTCAGGTCTGGAAATATAATTCATGCTTGTCCAAGGACAAGTGTATAAATAAAGGATCTTACATGATTGTTCATGTGTTATTGAATTTATTAAACAAGTTGAGGAAAAGGGATAAAATATGAGGCGTTGCAAAGCATTTAATTCCTTTTCCTCAACAAGGTTAATAATAGAGGATCTTACATGAGTGTTATTGTATTTATTAAATGAGTTGAGGAAAAGGGATAAAATGCGAGGCTTTGCTGAGCATTTTATCCCTTTTCCTCAACGAGTTTAATAAATTTAATAATATATGGCCACATTATGCAAGATTCTATTTATCATATGTCATTTAAAAATGCATTTTATTCACAACTTTTAACAAAAAATGTCCATATTCCACCATAAGTAAACATGACGTTGTTAAGGACGTCGTACGTGTTACATTACGGGGCATATCTAACTAATTTGTATATTTAACCCACTAGTGGAATTTATCACATGGTGTTAATACATTCTCCGATGTGATGTCATATGATGAAAAGAAGAAAAAAAAAGAAACCTTGTCTGAACAACAGTTTGCTTGTCAAAAAAAAAAAAAAAAATGGTCAAAGGTGGGCAACAAATGAATGCGAGATCAAACATGTTAATCCACTGAAATGCTACTTTTGAATTGTCATTTTTGGATATTGATGAATGGGAATGTCAAAATAAAAAAAGCCTCTGTGGCTTCTGTAGTAGTATGTGAATCTCTTTCGAAACAGGACTGGGAGCGCTTGCAAAAGCTATTCACATTTTTTTCCAGCAAAAATCTCATCTACCGAAAAATCCTAAAAATTTGGACTTCTAAAGGACTTGCTGTAATTCTCCTAAAATTTTAACAAATTTGTTTCCTGATCCAGCAAGGAGTCCAAAAGGTAAAGACGGAACAAAAAAACAGTGTAGGCCCTGATCAGACTGCTCCTTCAGGAGCAGTCTGATCTGGGTCTTCACTGTTTGCTTAGGCCTGCCTGTCCTAATACTGAGGATCATTACATACAGTAGTATTAGATATTGTACATCCTAGAACAGTTAACATTTTGACCACTTACAGGCTTGTTAAGTTATTAGATATTGTGCTTTACTAGAACAGGGCTTGAAGAAATGGATTGGGCTGCATGATTCTTCCACGCAGAGACAAAACCGACCACAACATGAGTACTGGTAAACTGCTTAGAGGGTCTAAGCCTGCCCAGGCAAAGTGGTGTGAGTGGGAGTTTTTGTTTGTTTGTTTGTGTTGGAGTTTAACGACCCACTCAACACTATTTTAGGTCATTTTTTTTGCCGGTCAGTTTACCTATCCACACTTTTCCTGTGCAGACTTGTACGTAAACTGTTAACCAGTACAGTGCACATTCTTGCACCAGAAACTGACCACTGCCCTTCTTGAATCAGCAGAAGGTAGAGAATGACCGTAGAAAAGATTTCATGATCAATCTCCACGAAAGAACGTTGCCGACCCTGGCAGGTATCGAACCCGCGTCCTCCTGATCACCAGTCAGGCGCACATTCGACTGAGCTACCAAGGCCGGCCCGTCCCTACGTATAAACCTTTTGGTTTCTTTGGGTGGCAGGGCTTGAGATGTCATTTCATCTCGATGTCGGGTAAAAGTTCCACAAATTTGGAAGGAACGTCTCCAAAATGACCTTAATTGTGTTGAAGGGGGGCGTTAAAACTCAATTAAAACAAACAAACTGGAATAGAACAGTTAAAAGTATTGATGGATAAGTTTTGAACAGCTTGTCCCAGGTCATCTCCCTTTACTTTAATAATACTTTCCAAAGATAAGTCTGTATTTGGTATAAAGGACCACCATTATAATAACAGTATTGGACTGGTCGCTAAGAATTTGCCACTATAAAGACTCCCAATTCAGAGAAGTATAACAGTTGATAAAGGGCCTTTTCTCACTGAATTACTCCAAGAAACAAATGTTCTGGACATTTGTTAGAATTGGCTCCAAACAAATATCCGCAACATTTGTTTCTTGGAAGTATTGAATACAATATTCTAGAGTTTCTCCATTAGTCCAACTCATATTGTGCAAAGAAGGCATTCTATTGAAATTGTCATTATTGTCGCGCCTGCTATTAGCATGGCGCGATATATGCGGCCGGTTTTCCGTCCGTTCGTTATTCCGTCCGTCAAGGCGTCAACATTTGAGACCACCCTAGCGTTCACCCTAATGGTCAAGTTTATTTCTCACGAACTATAAGAGCTTCATTAATGATACTTGGTACAAACTTGTGTCTGGGGATGACAACTTACATGCAAGCATCCATATTTGACCTTGACCAACATTTCATGGTTCACTGACTTTGTAAAATATTGGGACCACCCTAGCGTTCACCCTAATGGTCAAGTTTATTTCTCAAGAACTATACGAGCTTCTTTAATGATATTTGGTACAAACTTGAATCTGTGGATGGCAACTTCAATGCAAGCATCCATATTTGACCTTGAATTAAATTTCATGGTTCACTGACTTTGTAAAATATTGCGACCACCCTAGCGTTCACCCTACTTGTCAAGTTAATTTCTCAAGAACCATAAAAGCTTCATTAATGATACTTGGTACAAACTTATATCTCGGGATGGCAACTTAAATGCAAGCATCCATATTTGACCTTGACCTACATTTCATGGTTCACTGACTTTGTAAAATATTGCCACCACCCTAGCGTTCACCCTAATGGTTAAGTTCATTTCTCAAGAATTATTTGAATTTCATTAATGATACTTAGTACAAGCCTTTTATGCAAGCATCTATGTTTGATCTTGGCCTAGATGTCATGGTTCGGTGACTTTGCGCCCCCACAGGCACGACATAGCCTTTGGCGGAATTCTTGTACAAGTTTTTTCATCATATGAAATGATGAATGAAGGTTTTGTTTGTTTGATTTGATGTTTAACGTCCCGGTCTACTCTGTATAGGTCATTTTGGAGATGTTGCTTCCAATTTTGTGGGACTTCTACCCAACATTGAGATGAAATGACATCTCAAGCCCTGTCGCCCAATGAAACCAATAGGGTTTATAAGCATGGTTGTTTCTTGGTACGTAGTATTGAATATAATATTCTTGAATATCTCCATTACTGTAAAAATCCTAAAAATTTGGACACCTTGAGAACTTGCTGTAATTCTCCTAAAATTTTAGCAGATTTGTTTCATGATCCAGCAAGGAGTCCAAAAGGTGCAGAGGGAATGGCAAACAGTGTGGACCCTGATCAGACTGCTCCTCAAGGAGCAGTCTGATCTGGGTCTGCACTGTTTGCTTAGGCCTGTCTGTCCCAATACTTAGGATCATTACGGTAGTTCATCAAATATAGAGCTATGGAGCTGTTCCATTGAAACAAGTTTTGTCATTAACCCATTGTGTACCAGAAATACCAAAATGGGTAACTGGCAAACAGTGTAGGCCCAGATCAGATGCAGCAGAATGCGGCATCTGATCCGGGTCCACACTGTTTGCAAAAAGTTAAGCCATTTTCCAAACAAATTTTGCAGAAAACACAACGGGATACCCTTAAATTTCTAAATGGACTCCTGCCGTATATAAGGAGAAAGATTCCATTTGGTACAAAAAGGGTTAAATGTCGGTATAAAGAGGGTTGACTGTATTATTTTCCGGTATTTCAGGTCCAGCATGCCCAACAGAAGTCAGAAAACGCTCTGGTTACTCTGAACAAAGCTATTGCTGTAGATCCTAAAAATCCTCTGTGCAAGTTCCATAGAGCATCGATTCTGTTCGCTAATGACAGACATAAGGTAATCACTCAGCTAATTTGCCGTAATTTACCTGAAAATTGGTTAGCCTTAGACATTTAACCCATTCAGTACGAGAAACCCCTAAAGGGGTACCTTGGCAAACAGTGCAGGCCCAGATCAGACGCCGCAGAATGCGGCGTCTGATCAGGGCCTCCACTGTTTGCTAGACATTCAGTTATTTCCCAAATAAATTTTTGAGAAAATACAACCTGACACCCCTAAATTTTGAAATGAACTCCTGCTATATATATGGAGGAAGATTCCATTTGGTACAAAAAGGGTAAATATAATTTATAATAAAGCTCCAAGTCAGCTTATGCTATCATAAACTTTTCAACATCTCAAGAACCAAGAGCATAGCAACAAATAAGGTATGTATTTTGTGAATTTTTGTGATAATTGAAGGATAGTTTTCTTTATTTCTTCATATAAACCTATGTTGTGGGTACTCATTAGAACCATCTCTATCCCTCTAAACCCTGCTTTATATAGAGAAAAGTGGTCTTAACATGGTATACTTTATTTTCCTTATTTCCGGGGTCGCCTGGGAGGACCTCTTTGCTGAATGACTCGAGGAATGTCGGAAGGGTTTTGACTTGGAAAGAAGCAATGAAGGAGAAATGGCTGAGAGTAAATGTAGGAAAAGATGAAGATCGTTATTGGAGCCTGGACCGCCTGCAAAGTTCAGGACCCCGATTTCAGGTACACCACAGAGGGAAGTCCAAGTTGGACCAGACAAGCTGGAGGTGGTAGTTTCCTTTTGCTACCTAGGAGACATGCACTCAGCAGCCATTGGCTTTGATCTTTCAACCACAACAAGTTCAAGGAGCTGCTATAGTTCTCTCTTCTCGCCACCTCTCGTTCAAGACTCGTGGCCGTGTGTACAGCTCTTGTGTGCAGAGTGCATTGCTCCATGCCAGGGAGACTTGGCCACTGACAAAGCCAAACCTCCATCTGCAGCAGAATGAAAGGGCAATGATGAGACAGATTTGCAATGTCAAGCTGCAAGACACTCACCATCTGGTACAAGGAGCTACATGCACGGCTTGGCATTCAGGACCTGGACCTCATCCTGAAGGAGAGGTCTCCACTGGAATATACAGTTAAATGGAAAGCATGGTTGTGGGAGGCCCAAGCTGACCTGGAAGCAGCTGACTGAGAGGGTCGCAAAGAGTTGAAGCTCCGCTATTGACCCACATGATAGACACACATAGAGATCTGGTGTGAGATCTGTCATGCATGCAGCAAGCCAGCTACCTGGAAGGGGGTCCACTTATGTGGATGTTGCCCTTGTACCTGCACTTTAATTGAAAATCCGGTGATGATGATGATGATGATGATGATGATTTTTCTCATAATCTAACTCTTAATTTGAAATACGCCATTTTATCATATTATGGATGTGTAAGCATAATGTGTTTTTCTGGTTTCAGGAAGCTTTAGAAGAATTAGAAGAACTGAAGCAGATCATACCCAAGGAATCTCTTATATATTTCCTTATGGGGAAGGTTCGTATAACAAACATTTATACTTGCACATGTAACGCAACGTTTGATTGGATAATGTCAAAAATTTATGAAAGTATATTCTGCCATATACTGTCAAAAACCCAATGTCATCATGTAACTTCACCTTTTGTCGCACCTGCTTTAAGCTATTGGAACCGAAAAAGGAGTCCATTTTCCTGTCTGTTTGTCAAGCTGTCAACATTTGTCAACTTTTACCTTTGGGACCATGAAAATTTTCAATATACATAGAGGATCTTACATGAGTGTTCATGTATTATTGAATTTATTAAATGAGTTGAGGAAAAGGGATAAAATGCTAGGCTGTGCCGAGCATTTTATCCCTTTTCCTCAACGAATTTAATAAATTCAATAATACTTGAGCACGAATGCAAGGTTCTATTTATCAAATGACATTCAAAACGCATTTTATTCACGATTGTTTAACAAACATGTCAGTATTCCGCCATTAGTAAACGCCACGTCGTTAAGGACGTCGTACATGTAACGTTACGGGGCGTATCTAACTAATTTGCATATTTAATCCACTAGTGGATTATCAAATTTATTACATGACGTTATTACACTCTCAGACGCGGTGTCATATGATAAAAGTATTTCTTTCTAGTGAGGACTAATCATAATCCAAGGTGTTGAGGCATATTGAATTCGACATACGGTTATCTTTCGATCTCTAATGAAATAAAAGTTGCATACATGTACTCATTATAAAAGGCTCTTTGTTTGTTTGTATTGGAGTTTAACGGCCCAGTCAACACTATTTTAGGTTATTTTTGAGCCAGTCAGTTTACCTATCCACACTTCACAGTCTTATACGTAAGCGTTAACCAGTACAATGCACAATCTTTCGCCAGAAACTGACAACTGCCCTTCTTGAATCAGCCGAAGGGAGAGAATGACAGTATAAAATATTTCATGTGATCAATCTCCACGAAAGAATGTTGCCGACCAGGTATCAAACCCGCATCCTCCTGATCACCAGTCAGACGCACATCTGACTGAGCTAGCAAGGCCAAAGGCTCTTTGAGGTGATTCTAAATGTGTACACACAACATACCGATATGATACTAAGTATTGGAACAGACAGGCCAAAGCTGAGGCGGTTCCAATGAATACCCACAACATAGGTTTTCATGGAGAACTGGCAAAAATTGTCCTTCAATTATCACAAAATACTCACATTATCTGTTTCTATGTTTAATTTAATTTGTACATGCTTAATTTAATCTGTACATGTTTGTTTGTAGATAACATGTTTGTTTAACCAACATGGTTTCTGTATTCGACACGTACAATTAGAGGTGATTTATTTCATACAGGTACATAAGAAGCTTGGCAATACCCACCTCGCTCTGATGAATTTCTCCTGGGCCATGGACCTGGACCCTAAAGGGATCAACAATCAGATTAAAGAAGCTATTGATAAGAGATACGTAACTGAAGAAGATGATTGCTTAGTTCAGATTAATGAACCTGGTAAGTACTGAAATTTAACCCTGTGGGGTCTTGCTGAATATTCATTTAAGCCCCACCCATTTCTGTCTATCAACCAATCAAATTACTTGATGTAATTTATTGCTACAAATTCATAAACTGAATGGCAAACAGTGTAGATCCTGATCAGATGGCTTCTTCAGAAGCCATCTGATCTGGGTCTACACTGTTTGAACAGATGGCTTCTTGAGAAACCATCTGATCTGGATCTACACTGTTTGCAAAGATAGGGGTTGTCGTGAACAGCAAGATAAGGGTTAAGATTGTTGTCAAAGTCGCTTTTGCTTAACATGATTGATCAATTGTTTTGGTTTAATGGCATGTCAACCCTTGTGGGTCATTTTGTGTTGTCTGTCAGAGTAAGAGAAAAAAAGATAAAAGAGGTAGTGGAGGAGATGAAAATGAGGGACAGGGTAGAAAGAGGAAAATGAATGGAAGTGTAGAGACAGAAGTAACAATGTCCACACCCCCCCCCCCCACCCCCACCTTACCTCTATCTGCTGCAAGGACAACAGGCCTTGCCCCGGCCCCCACCCATAGGGGCTTGAAGAAATATATGGGCTGCATGATGCTTCCACACTGAGCTGAATCCGGCCCGCACACTAGTACTGGTAAACCGCTTTGAGGTTCTAAGCCTGTCCAGGAACCTCGGTGCGAGGCGGACCGTTCATGCTAATAAACCCTATTGGTTTCATTGGGCGACAGGGCTTGAGATGTCATTTCATCTCAATGTCAGGTAAAAATCCCACAAAATTGGAAGCAATGTCTCCAAAATGACCTTTACAGTGTTGACGGGGACATTAAACCTCAAATCAAACAAATAAACAAAACAGGCCTTGCCCAACTTTAATCCAATATCAGTTGAATGCCCCAATGCCTATATATGAGAAGGCATCTGATCTGGATCTACACTATTTGCAAAGGTAATGGTTGTTCTGTTCAACAGGATGAGGGTTATGGCTGCAAAATTGCGCCTTTCAGGCATGGAAAAGCTTGATCAGTATGAGGCCTGGGGTCAGTTGTTCAAAAGTAACGACGTCGTTAGTTAACGTATCGTTAAAACTTTGATCATTAAATATGGCAAATATGCTGAAATTTTTGCTGAAAAAATGTGAGCAGCTTTTGCTGACGCAAAAGCTGCTCACATTTTTCCACCAAAAATTACCAAAATTTACGATATTGTACTTGCTAGAAGAGTTAACAATATGACCACTAACGAGCTTGTTAAGCTAACGATGCTTTGAACAACTGGCCCCTGGTTAGAATTAGGGGATAACTGTATTCAGAATTGTCACTTGGGGAGGTAAATTTGCAGTTTTACGGTTGAAAGCTTTGTTGTAATGGTGATTGCCAATGGAGCTTTAAAAACAGAATTTGTGACTGTAAAACCCGATGATTTACCTCTCAGAAGGACGATTTTCCATATACTACAATTATCCCCCTTCCAGTGCACTAATTCAGTTGTTTTGTTGAAATTTATACCACAGTAATACCAATCTTAGTGGCCACCTCTATTAAGCAAGCACCCTGTCTTAAGCAAGCATGCATTTAGTTCCCCCAAAAGGCAAATGCATTAAACCTGTATTAAGCAAGCACCTGTCTTAGGCAAGCAAATTTTGGTTATCCCTTTGGTGCTTGATTTTTGCTCAAAGTGGCTGTGAGCTGCGTAAGACAAAATGCCACCTGTTTGTGTTTCCGACAGTCACAAATTTTTGATGTTGACCAATCAGACATTGTGTAACATACGCATGTGCTTTAGAATAGTACATTTATTTGCAGGGGAAGGCCTAGCGGAAGCAGCCAGTGGTTCTAGAAGTAATTCATCCCTGATCGACCCTGATGAGATGCTACAAGCGGTGGAGAGCGATGAAAGCTTATGACCTTGACCTTTCCGTAGTTGTCACTGTGACCTCATTTTATATCAAGCTTATATATACATGTATGTCAAATCATGCAACTCTGGTCTGTGATTATTCACAGAAATACATTTATAGACATACCCTTGTGTAGGATATTTGAAATGGAAAAATGGCCATCTTAGACTGATATTTATTGAAGTTAGACTGATATTTATTGAATACTGTAATGATCCTAAATATTGGGACACACAGGCCTAAGCAGACAGTGCAGGCCCAGATCAGACTGCTCCTGAAGGAGCAGTCTGATCAGGGCCTACACTGTTCACCATACTGTCCGCACCTTTTGGACACCTTGCTGGATCATGAAACAAATTTGTGGAAATTTAAGGAGAATTACAGCAAGTCCTAAAGGTGTCCAAATTTTTAGAGTTTTTACGATGGTGTTTCCTTGGGTGGTTTTGTTTGTTTGATTTGATGTTTAATATCCCTGTTAACATTATATAGGTCATTTTGGAGAGTTGCTTCCAGATTTGCAGGACTTTTACCCAACATTGAGATGAAATTACATCTTAAGCCTGTCGCCCAGTGAAACGAATAGGGTTTATAAGCATGGACAGTTCAACATGCACCGCTTTGCCTGGGCTGGCTTAGATCCTCTAAGCGGTTTACCAGTACTCGTATGTGGTCGGATTCAGCTCTGCATGGAAGCATCATGCAGCCCATTTATTTCTTCAAGCCCGATGGGCGGGGAGGTATTTCCTTGGGTGGGATTCAGATGATGAGGAGACATACAGAGGATAATCAAGAAATAATTTTCTTTATTTCTTGTCAGAAACATCTGCTGTGGGTACTTGTACAGACAAGTACGTAAGAAAATTTATCTGCAAATTTTCCTAGTTACTCGGCGTTTACTGTAGCTTTTGTTTTGTTAGCTCACCTGAGCACGAAGTGCTCATGGTGAGCTATTGTGATCGGTCAATGTCCGTCGTGCATCGTGCGTCGTGTGTCGTGCGGCGTCAACAATTTGCTTTAAATGCTAACTCCTCCTAAACCCTTGAGCCAATTTCAATAAAACTTCATAGGAATATTGCTGAGGTGACCCTCTACAAAAATAGCTAAAATTGTTCTGCTCCGCTGAACAAGATGGCCGCCAGAGCTAAAAATAGAAAAATCTTTAAAGGACAACTTCTCTTGTACCTTAAGGCTAATTTCATTCAAACTTTATAGGAACGTTGCTTAGGTGACCCTCTACCAAAATAGCTAAAACGTTTCCGCTCCGGTGAACAAAATGGCCGCCAGAGCTAAAAATAGAAAATTCTTTAAACGACAACTCCTCCTGTACCCTTTGGCCAAATTTATTCAAACTTCATAGGAATTTTGCTTAGGTGACCCTCTACTAAAATAGCTAAAACGGTATTGCTCTGATGAGCAAAATGGCCGCCATAGCTAAAAATAGAAAAACATCGTAAATTTGCTTCAAACACAAACTCCTCCTCAACCCTTGGGCCAATTTGATTCAAACTTCACAGGAATGTTGCCCAAATGACTCCCTACAAAAATAGCTAAGATTGTTGTGCCCTGACAAACAAGATGGCCGCCAGAGCTAAAAATAGAAAAAATCTTTAAACGACAATTCCTCCTGTACCCTTGGGACAATTTTATTCAAACTTCATAGGAATGTTTTTTAGGTGACCATCTACCAAAATAGCTGAAAAGATTCTGCTCTGATGAGCAAAATGGCCGCCATAGCTAAAAAATAGAAAAACATCGTAAATTTGCTTCAAACACGAACTCCTCCTTAACCCTTGGGCCAATTTGATTCAAACTTCACAGGAATGTTATGTAGGTGATTCCGTAAAGAATAGATAAAATCATTCCGCTCTGACTAACAAGATGGCCGCCAGAGGTAAAAATAGAAAAAATCTTCAAACGACTACTCCTCCTATACCCTTGGGCCAATTTCATTCAAACTTCATAGGAATGTTGCTTAGATGACCCACTACCAAAATGGCGAAAACGTTTTTGCTCTGATGAGCAAAATGGCCACCATAGCTAAAAACAGAAAAACTTTGTAAATTTACGTCAAAACGCGAACTCCTCCTCAACCCTTTGGCCAATTTGATTCAAACTTCACAGGAATGTTAGTTAGGTGACTCCCTACCAAAATAGCTAAAATCGTTCAATGCGGCAAACACGATGGCCGCCAGAGCTAAAAATAGAAAAAATCTTCAAACGACAACTCCTCCTTACCCCTTGGGTCAATATGATTCAAACTTCACAGGACTATTATGTGGTTGACTCCCTACCAAAATAGCTAAAATTGTTCCGCTCTGACTAACAAGATGGCCGCCAGTGCTAAAAATAGAAAAATTCTTCAAACGACAATTCCTCCTTACCCCTTGGGCCAATTTGATTCAAACTTCACAGGAATATTATGTCGTTGACCCTATACCATATATGCTAAAATGATCCCGCTCCAATGAACAAAATGGCCACCAGAACTAAAAATAGAAAAACATTGTAAATTTGCTTCAAACTTCACAGGAATGTTGCCCAGGTGACTCCCTACCAAAATAGTTAAAATCATTCAACTCTGATAAACAAGATGGCCACCAGGGCTAAAAATAGAAAAAATATTCAAACAACAACTCCTCCTGTACCCTTGGGCCAATTACATTCAAACTTCATAGGAATGTTGCTTAGATGACTCTCTACCAAAATAGCTAAAATGGTCTTGTTCCGATGAACAATATGGCCACCAGAGCTAAAAATAGAAAAACATTATAAATTTGCTCGCCCCCGCCCATAGGGGCTTGAAGAAATATATGGGCTGCATGATGCTTCCACGCAGAGCTGAATCCGGCCCGCACGTTAGTACTGGTAAACCGCTTAGAGGACCTAAGCCTGTCCAGGAACCACGGTGCGAGGCTAATAAACCCAATTGGTTTCATTGGGCGACAGGGCTTGAGAAGTCATTTTCTTATTTATCATTGAAAATGAGGCTTGACATTAAATTTGATGATGTAATTTTTCTGCTGAGTAGACAATTCACATGAAATGTGAACTTTTTGAAGCCTTATTTTTGCTGAGAAATAGTGAAAACAAAATTAGGGGATTATTTTTGTCACGTCTGCTTTTAACATAGTCAATCAGGAGTCCGCTTTTTAGCTAACCTGAGCATGAAGTGCTCATGGTGAGCTATTGTGATCAGTCAATGTCCATCGTGTGTCGTGCGGCGTCAACAATTAGCTTTAAATGCTAACTCCTCCTTAACCCATGAGCCAATTTCAATAAAACTTCATAGGAATATTGCTGAGGTGACCCACTACAAAAATAGCTAAAATTGTTCCGCTCCGCTAAACAAGATGGCCGCCAGAGCTAAAAATAGAAAAATCTTTGAACAACAACTCCTCCTGTACCTTAAGGCCAATTTCATTCAAACTTTATAGGAATGTTACTTAGGTGACCCTCTACCAAAATAGCTAAAACAATCCCGCTCCGGTGAACAAAATGGCCGCCAGAGCTAAAAATAGAAAATTCTGTAAACGACAACTCCTCCTGTACCCTTGGGCCAATTTAATTCAAACTTCATAGGAATGTTGCTTAGGTGACCTTCTACTAAAATAGCTAAAACGGTATTGCTCTGATGAGCAAAATGGCCGCCATAGCTAAAAATAGAAAAAACATTGTAAATTTGCTTCAAACACAAACTCTTCTTTAACCCTTGGGCCAATTTGATTCAAACTTCACAGGAATGTTGCCCAAATGACTCCCTACCAAAATAGATAAAATCGTTATGCTCTAACAAACAAGATGGCCGCCAGAGCTAAAAATAGAAAAAACTTTAAACGACAACTCCTCCTGTAACCTTGGGCCAATTTTATTCAAACTTCATAGGAATGTTGCTTAGGTGACCATCTACCAAAATAGCTGAAAAGGTTCTGCTTTGATGAGCAAAATGGCCGCCATACCTAAAAATAGAAAAACATCGTAAATTTGCTTCAAACTAAAAAAACACGAACTCCTCCTTAACCCTTGGGCCAATTTGATTCAAACTTCACAGGAATGTTATGTAGGTGACTCCCTAAAGAAATAGCTAAAATCATTCTGCTCTGACTAACAAGATGGCCCCCAGAGCTAAATATAGAAAAATTCTTCCAACGACTACTCCTCCTTTACCCTTGGACCAATTTCATTCAAACTTCATAGGAATGATGCTTAGATGACCCACTACCAAAATAGCTAAAATGTTTTTCGCTCTGATGAGCAAAATGGCCGCCATAGCTAAAAACAGAAAAAAACTTTGTAAATATACGTCAAAACGCGAACTCCTCCTCAACCCTTTGGCCAATTTGATTCAAACTTCACAGGAATGTTAGTTAGGTGACTCCCTTCCAAAAAAGCTAAAATCATTCAACGCGGCGAACAAGAGCGCCAGAGCTAAAACTAGAAAACTCTTCAAACGACATCTCCTCCTTTATATTGTTAAAATTTTCTTCTCTGAAACCACTGAGCCCAGATCTTTGATATTTGGTATGAAGCTTCATCTAGGGGACCTCTACTAAGATTGTTCAAATTATAGCCCTGGGGCCAATAATGCCCTTGCACTGGGGCCCACCACTTTTACACATAAGTGCTTGCCTAGGGAAATCCTTTATAAAATCTTCTTCTCTGAAACCGTAGGACCCAGGTCTTTGATAATTGGTATGAAGCTTCATCTAGGGGACCTCTATGACGATTGTTCAAATTATAGCCCTGCGACCAAAATGGGGGTGCTTAGAGACCAAGCGGTTTTACATAGACTTACATAGGGAAAATCCTTTAAACATCATCTTCTCTGAAACTGCTGGGTCCAGGTCTTTATTATTTGGTATGAAGCTTCATCTAGTGAACCTCTACCAAGATTGTTCAAATTATAGCCCTGGGTCCAGAAATGGCCCCACACTGGGGCCCACCAGTTTTACATGGGCTTGTATAGGGAAATCCTTTAAAAATCTTCTCTGAAACCGTAGGGCCCAGATCTTTGATATTTGGTATGAAGCTTCATCTAGTGGACCTCTACCAAGATCATTCAAATTGTAATCGTGGGGCCAAAAATGCCCCTGCCACAGGGCCCACTGGTTTTACATAGGCTTATATAGGGAAAACCTTAAAAAATTGTCTTGTTTGGTATCAGAAGGCCCAGGTTTTTGATATGTGGTATGAAGCTTCACCTAGTGAACCTCTACTAAGATTGTTCAAATTATAGCCCTGGGGCTAAATATACCCCAGCGCCGGGGTCTACCAAGATTTTTCAAATCATAGAGTTGGGGCCAAAAATTGCCCCACCCTGGGACACACATGTACATATCTTAACTCAGGTGAGCGAATTAGGACCATCATGGTCCTCTTGTTTGTTTGATTTTGAGGTTTAACGTCCCCGTCAACAAGATTGAGATCATTTTGGAGGTGTTACCTCCAGTTTTGTGGGAATTCTATCAGAAATTGAGACGAAATGACATCTCAAGCCCTGCAGGCGATGAAACCAATAGAGCTTATATGCATAGACCGCTGACTCGCACCACTTTGCCTGAGCAGACTTAGAAGGCAGACCTTCTAAGCGGTGTACCAGTACTCATATGAGGTTGGTTTCAGCTCTAACTGAAAGCATCTTGCACCCCAATCTGTTTCTCCAAACTCCAAAGGGTGAGGGTGGGAGGAGGTAAGGGTGCATTGGGTGGCTTATCTGTAGCTATAGATATTTATTGAATAGTAGGTTGACTGTAAGTTTGTTTTGGAGATTAGCCTGTGCACCAGAAACCGTGCAGTTTGGCATGTGTGACCAGTGAAGACTCAGCTAGGCTTAGGCATGCAGGTAGTCTGATCAGAGTATTTACAGGTCACTGGAGTTAAATTATAGTGATCATCAATAGAATAACGAAAAATGAAGAAATTTTGGCTACATTGCCGATTTGGCTCATTTCAATCTGCTCTGCTGTTGTCTCAGACATTAGGTTGATTTTTGTCGCGTCTGTTATTAGCATGGCGGGATATAGGCACCCGGTTTTCCGTCTGTTTGTTTGTCCGTTCATTCATCCGTTCGTTCGTCTGTCCATTCGTCAAGGCATCAACATTTGCGACCACTCTAGCGTTCACCCTAATGGTCAAGTTTATTTCTCAAGAACTATAAGAGCTTCATAAATGATACTTGGTGCAAACTTGTGTCTGGGGATGACAACTTACATGCAAGCATCCATATTTGACCTTGACCTTCATTTCATGGTTCACTGACTTTGTAAAATATTGCGACCACCCTAGCGTTCACCCTGATGGTCAAGTTTATTTTTCAAGAACTATAAGAGCTTCATTAATGATATTTGGTACAAACTTGAATCTGGGGATGGCAACTTAAATGCAACCATCCATATTTGACCTTGACCTAAATTTCATGGTTCACTTACTTTGTAAAATGTTGCGACCAGCCTAGCATTCACCCTATTGGTTAAGTTCATTTCTCAAGAATTATAAGAGCTTCATTAATGATACTTAGTACAAGCTTGCATTTAAGAATGGAAACTTTTATGCAAGCATCTATGTTTGACCTTGACTACCTACATATCATGGTTGGGTGACTTTGCCCCCCCCCCCCCCCCCCCCCCACACACACACACACACACACACACAGGCGCGACATAGCGTTCGGCGGAATTCTTGTTTAGCTCATTGGTAAGCTTATTTTATGGCAAGGGTCCGTTGTCTGTCTGTCAGTCATTTGTCAACATTTTCAAACATTTCCTTTGAAACCACTGGGCCGATTGAAGTCAAATTTCATGTAAAGCATCCATGAGATGGGGGATGAAAGTTTGCTCGCGTGGTCCCAGTCACATTACCAAGATGGCGGCCATGCCCATATAAGGTCCTATTTGTAACCAAATTTCATATGAAAGCTCTAAGGAACAAGGTAATGAAAATTTATTAATTTGGGTTTGGTCCCATGATCAACCATTCTAGCAATTACAATATCTAAAATTGTGTTATTTTTGCTGAAAAAACGTGAGCAGCTTTTGCATTTGCAAAAGCTGCTCACATTTTTTCCCCCAAAATATTAGTATTTTCACCATATTGAATGATCAAAGTTTAAACGATACGTTAGCTAACATTGTCATTAGTTTTGAACAACTGGCCTCAGATTGGATTTTTGTTACCTTGGCAGAATTTGTTTAGGTCACTACAAAAATTTCAATTTGCTCCAAAAAAAAAAACTGTAGCAACATAATACCTCTACATTCAGTGGATCGATTCCATTGAAAGTACATACTGTTGAGAGGGTCTGCATTACAGAAAGTATCTCGGTGACCTTGACTGAATTTTCAGGGTCACCTCAAGTGGTTGTGTAGATAGCATTGTGCTTTACATGTTGGATTAAAAATTACTCTTTAACCCTTAAGACACCGAGAATAACATCTGAAAATGTCGTCTGCTTATGTTCTCTGATGAGTTTTTTTGCAAACTTTTTACAAATATTTTTGCATACAGGCAAACAGTGTGGGGCTAGATCAGACTGCTCCAAGAGGAGCTGTCTGATCTGGGCCCACACTGTTTGCAAAAAATGACGTTTAAGGTAACTGGCAAACGGCAAACAGACGACAATTGTCATGATCGGCATTTTATAGGTTAAAAGTAAGGCAGGTTATTAACAGTGCGGAGGGCATTTTCAAACTATATTTTTCGGTGAAAATAAGGATAGACATTACATGTGAATTGTCTGCCAAGCAGACGGTTCACTTAATTACAGTAGAAATTCAATGGCTCAAACTTGGATGGCTCGTTTACCACGGATGAGTCAAATCCGTTCTTGAGTTCGCAGGGAATTTCTCCAAACACAAAAAAGGGATAATTGAGGAAGATTTCCTTCTTTTAGCTTGCAAATGCATGTTGTGAGTGAGTGAGTGTTTGAGTTTTATGTCTCACCAACATCTAAGGTCATATGGAGACAGGACCTCGGTTTAAAGACTCATCCGAAAGTCTTGAAAAGCCTGGGATAGATTCTGCGACCCTTGGTTTACAAGGGGAGTAGCATAACCACTGCACCACGGAGGCTTCTAAAATGCATGTTTTGTGTACTCCTAAGAATCGCCCGCTCAATATGTTGTGTGTACTGATTAGAATCGCCTCATCGAGGCGATTCTAATGAGCACACACCACATACCTTTATAATAAAGAATACCGAAACGATATCCCGAAATTATCACCATTATGCCTCCTCCTATGGCACTTATAGTAACCCTCCATGGCTCGAACTACCGTGTTTCGAACACATTCATGGTTCTAAAGTGGTTTGAGCCATCTAAGTTTGACTCTATTTTTTACAACATTTTTCACAGTAATTAGGCTTGAGCCTTATTACTATGAAAAATGTTTTTAAAAAATTAAATTTGTCGTCTGCTCCAAGAATTTTATCTCCCAAGAATTTTATAACACATCCTTGCAATTCATATCTCCAAAATGGCTACTTTTCTGATGAAAATCGTGATATTTTTCTTATTTATACTGCAAACATAGTTTGTGGGTACTCATTTGAACCCCTGAACCTATGTCTTGGAGTAGAAATAAGAAAAATAATGAATACCCCCATAAACCCCCTTATCTCTATATTAAGTGGGGTTTAGGGGGGTGTTCATTTCACACACTTGTTCATGTAATGTGTAGCAGTTGTCAGAAGTATTTAAGTAGGGAGGCATTATCTATTCATGGTGGTATTCACTGGTAGATGATATCTTGTGATTGAAGTCCCTAATTATAGCCCTGCTTTGAAAAAGTGGGGGCTATATTGGATTTGCCTTGTCCTTCTGTGATTCCGTAATTCTGTTATTCATGATAACTCAAAAAAACATTTGAGGTATTTTCATGAAACTTCACACAAATGTAAAGCAGTATGAGATGATGTGCAGAGCGCATAAACCAAAACTCTAGATTGCCTACTTTTGGAGTTATTGCCCTTTGAACATTGAAAGATGGTAACCATTATTCTGTTATTCATGATAACTCAAAAGCCGTTTGAGGTATTTTCATGAAACTTCACACAAATATAAAGCACTATGAGATGAGGTGCAGAGTGCATGAACCTTAACTCTGGAATTTCCTACTTTTGGAGTTATTGCCCTTTGAACATTAAAAAATTGCACTTGGAATAAACTCAGTACAGTAATAATTCGTGTCCGTTCCGAAAAATGGCAATTTTAACCTCGTCCGCTCCATAACTCAAATACCGTTTGAGGTATTTTCATGAAACTTCACACAAATGTAAAGCACTATAAGACGATGTGCAGAGTGCATGAACCATAACTCTTGATTGCCTACTTTTGGAGTTATTGACGTTTGAACATTAAAAAATTGCACTTGGAATAAACACAGTACAGTAATAATTCGTGTGCGTTCCATATCTCTGAAACTATTTCAGATATTTTCACGCAAATGTAAAGCACGATGAGTCAAGGTGCAGAGCAGAAGAAAGTTACTCTGGTTTGCGTACTTTTGGAGTTATTGCCTTTTGAACTTGGAATGAACTCAGTACAGTAATAATTTGTGTCCGCTCTATAACTCAGAAACCGTTTCAGATATTTCCACAAAACTGTACACAAATGTAAAGCACGATGAGGAGAGATGTCATAATAATTTGTGTCACTTTATATAGAACTCTTTGCAATATTTTCGATATTTAAATCTGAACACTGACTTTTCCCTAGCACAGATGTGTTACAAATTTGCAGTTGCAATGGTATCCTGCAATGAATTTGGTTTATTAGATAATTCTACAGTACCAATTTCAATCCTTTTTACCACCTTTAATTTGAGGCTGAAAGCTGAAAACATTTTTTTTCTTGTATTTTTCTTTTCTGATAGCGCTATAGCAGGCTATAGTCAGATCCTCTGACAGTTCTAGTTTGATTTTGCCTTAGTTTATTTTGTATTTCGTGATTATTTTGTTATTGTACAGATCAGTTTAAACACAGTTATAGATAGGTATTTATTTATTGTATATTTTCAAGGTTTCTGGCAAGAGCAGAGAGACCATACCTTGAAACAGGTGTCTTTGCAAACTACAGTAAAACTCCTATATTAAGACCACCTTTGGGACTGTTCAAAGGTGGTCTTAAATTAAGACCACCTTACGGACTGTCCAAAATGGGTCTTTTGACATGTTCAGAAGTGGTCTTAAATTAAGACCACCTTTGGGACTTCAAAAGTGGTCTTAAGACCACTTTTGAACAGTCTCAAAGGTGGTCAGAGACCAGAGGACACTGTCTGCAGGAAACAAAAGGAAAGAATAGCTGAAAGCTACTAAATGATGTTTTTAAAGCAGAACTGGTCTTAATTTCAGGTGGGTTTAATAGTGGAATTTCACTGTTCACTCTCAGGTAGAACTGTTTTTATCAGTCACAGTGAAACTTTTATGGCTAGAATAACAGCGTTTGTTTCATCAGCTTCATGTAAAGAAAAGAAGGGTATATGGGGGTATGCATTATTTTCTTTATTTTTGCTCAAAAGCATAGATTGTGGGTGCTCATTAGAAACAACTTATTAAGGCTGTTCTAACCAGCATCCTAAATCTATATTTGGAACAAAAAATAAGAAAAGTATAAAAAATTCGTTATTTTTGCTCAAAAACATAGATTGTGGGTACTCATTAGAACCACCTCACCCACAATCTATATTTAGATTTGGATTAGGAAAAGGAAATTGCGAACAATTTCATCTAAAAAATGCTAGGTCTTGAGATAGGAAAAATTCCATTTTAGCACACACGCATGTTATTATAATCACCATTGCTGATTTCGTCTGGTACCCCACAACCTCTTTATAGCACTATTAACAGGGTCCAAAGCAGAAATCATGTTAGTTAAAAAGTTGTTGTATCCAAACAAAAATGTATAGATTATATCAAAAAATGATCGTAAGTGGTCATTTTTCTTTTTAATCTATACCGTCTTTGGGATCGATCTTGAAACTGTGGTATATCCATAATCATGTTATAACGAACATTGCTTAAAATCAACGAGGTGGGGTGTTCTCGAGGCATTGGTAAAGTTTTCCTATTGCAACATATAAATGTTCAAGGAGATTTTTCTTATATTATCGCTGACTTTATGTTATGTGCACTCCAATCGAAGGTAGGACACTTCCTGGTTCATTAACCCATAAAATGCCAATCACGACAATTGTAGTCTATTTTGCCGTCTGCCAGTTCTCTTAAAATAATATAAGTCATCATTTACAAACAGTGTGGACCCAGATCAGACTGCTCCTGTAGGAGCAGTCTGATCAGGGCCCACACTGTTTGCCAGAATGCAAAAAATATTTTTAAAAAGTTTCCAAGAAGATTCAGTAGACGACATCAGCAGATGACATTTTCAGATGTAGTTTTTCTCGGCGTCTTAAGTGTTAATTATTTTTGCGTTGATATCTAAGGTAATTGTTTTTCAAATTTGAAAATTAAATGTGATCTCAGCATACATAGAGCGACCATTTTTTTTCTGTCGTTAACTTCAAATCACTGAAGATCCTGCTTATGTCTGCAAATATGTTAATTCTGAAAAATACTGCTTAACACAGTTGCTACATGCAGTCGACCATCTTGTTTGTTTAGGTCTCTGCAAATAAAGCAGGCTGTGACCTGATCGGCTTAAATGTTTTGAATGTTGGATGGTTAACCAATCAAATCGCAAATCAGAATTCACTCCAGAACTAAAACATGGCTGATGTATCATTTGTGTTGATAGTTTTGCAGATATCATCATTAGCATATTTGCATGTCTGAAAACGAAATATTTGATATAGAAAGGGATGCAGGAACAATCTCATTAACTGGGAAAAGATTTTCTTGCACACCAGATCAGGAAATTAATAGTTTTAGCTTGGGATAGAAATACTGTTCTAACCCTGGTGTTCTTACCAAAAACTGAATATTCTCGCGTATTCAGCCTAGTCTATTTCTCCAGGCCCAAATGGGCGGGGACTTCATTAAGGGTTAAAGACAAGAATTTGCTTCTATTCCATTAAGAATAGACCCTTATTCAAATATGAGAATAAAATATGCCACAACCTCATTATAACATGGTTCATTACAACACAGTTTGGATAGAACACAGTTTCAAGATGGATCCCATAAATGGTCATTTTTCTATATAATCAATACATTTTTGTTTGGATATAACAGGGTTGTTTTTGCTAACAGGGTTTCTGCTTCGGACCCCATTAATAGTGTTATAAAGAGGTTGTGGTGTAGGTCTGAAATAGTTGCCAGCCGAGACCGTATCCCTTCCTCAATGTCATTAACTCTTTTCTCTACTTATAACCCAAACTTTTGCTAATAATACAACAATTTTGTTTTATTATTTCTAATGTTGTCTCATTATTGTATTGATGAAGAGCTGTGATTTTTTTTGTTTCATGATTAGCATGTGTATCATTGCTGTATATCGTATTTACTGTATGTATTCAGACATAGGCCAGAGCAAATTGTGTAAACCCAGATGAGACACCAGGGTCTTCACTCTTTGCGAATCATCCAGATACATCGCAACCTCATTATAACACTGTTCATTTTAACATGGTTATGGATATAATACAGTTTCAAGATGGATCCCAAAAATGTATAGATTATATAGAAAAATGACCATAAATGGTCATTTTTCTATATAATCTATACATTTTTGTTTGGATATAACACGGTTGTTTAACTAACACAGTTTCTGCTTTGGACATCATTAATAGTGTTATAAAGAGGTTGTGGTGTAATTTTAGACAACTCTGGGCAGTTAATGGTACTTGTTCAAAGTTTAGGACAAGTATGGTAAGGGTTTGAGGTGTCCGAATATTTAGGGTAAATACGGTAAAACATGGTGAATAAGAGATTTTGTAAACTGTAAAACCGGGAAATAGTAAAAGCCAGAAAGTTTTAATAGGATTTTGTTTTTTTTTGTGAAAACCTGTTTTTACACACCCAGTTGAAGCCTCGGTGGCGTAGTTGTTATGCTTCTTGCTTCATAAGCAAGGGGTCATGGGTTTTATCCTGGGCTTCTCCAGACTTTCAGATGAGTCTTTAAATCCACCAGGTCCCATATGTGTATGACTCTAGCTGTTGGTGGGACATAAAACACACGCGCGCACACACACACACACACACACAGAGTAATTATTAGCAGTTTTACTCAGCTTGGAGATTTTGTGATTGATTGTCAGTTTATTTAAATGACTGATGATTGATTAATTAGTGATCACTGAAACTGTCAAGGCCAGTATTTCAAAGCCTTGTTAGCTTGACCAGGACCAGCTCGTTAGTGGTCAAATTGTTAACTGTTTTATCAAGTATCATATCTAATATAGTGTTATTTTTGCTGAAAAAATGAGAGCAGCTTTTGCATTTGCAAAAGCTGCTCACATTTTTTTCCTCAAAAATATATGCATAGTTGCCATATTAAATGATCAAAGTTATAATATGTTAAATGATGCCATTAGTTTTGAGCAACTGGCCCCAGAAATACATCTGTTAAGCTGTTTTGATTGTTTCGTTTTTGCCATAATAAGCTGGAATAAGCTTATTCCAATACACGTCTGTCATGATCAGGTAGTTGCCGGTGCTGATGTCAGCAACATTCTCTCTTGGTGACTGAATATGAAATCTTTCTGCAGTCATTCTCTCCTCTCCTCTGGTTCAAGAAGGGCAGTTGTCAGTCTCTGGTGAAAGAATGGACTGGTGAGTGGTGAAGCTTGCCCAGGAAAAGTGTGGCTTGACATTCCCTAAATAGCTTTAATGATAGGGGTTTTAATTTCCAAACCAAACCAAAAACCAAGGCCATCAGCTCATACTCATACAGTAGAAGACTGTAGTGCAGTGGTTGTGCAGCTCGCCTTAAAAACCAGATGTCCTGGGTTTCATCCTGGGCTTCTCTATAAACTGAGGTCCCGTCTCCATCCCAGCAGGCAAATGACGTATTTGTGAAGTCATGACTTTTATGCAACGTCACATCTACGTAGGTGCAACATCGCACCAACGTCAATCTGACGTTGCCCTTCTGACGTGTGCCTGCTGTGATATGACCTTAGCTGTTGAAGAGACATAATAATATTGAAACAATAAAGGCCACTGAAGCAAACACAAAATTTTATTTCAAAATTAAGTGATTTATTTGCCATACATGTACAAAGAATAGACAATTAACATACATTATCACAGAATGCTTATATAGGTTGGCCCCTTTCTGCAGAGATTGCTACACTCGAGCAGCAACCCTGGGGCTTTACCCAGAGACTACAAAGCAGGTTTCTTGCTGAAGTAAGTTGAGCATGAAATTTATCCTGCTCATAAATATTTATAACTGTTTCATCTACTCACAGCAAATGCAGAGATAATCATACTCGAGCAGCAACTCTGAGGCCAGGCCCTGAGGTTATAAAACTTTTTTCATGCTCAACTCAGCTGAGCATGAAACTTGTGGTGCTCATAAAAATTAAAATACTAAGAAGTTGAGCGATTTTTCTTTCTCAGTTTGTAGAGAATGTTATTTGTCCTGCTTACAAATTTTAAAATGCCAACAATTGTTGGCATTTTAAAATTTGTGAGCAGGACAAATATGCTCAAGTGAGTTGAGCATGAAAAATGTTTTATAACCTCAAGGCCAGGCCCAGAGATTGCAAAGCAGGGTCCGAGGATATATAACCTTTTTACTTGCGTATGTAATTTGTCCTGCTTACAAATTTTAAAATGCCAACAGTTGTTGGCATTTTAAAATTTTTAAGCAGGACAAACAACATTCTTTGCTGATCTGAGCAAACAAATAACATTTGTATTTTGATAATTATGAGCATTTCAAATATGCTCAATTGAGTTGAGCATGAAAAAAAGTTTTATAATGTCAGGGCCCAGGTTTCATGCTGAAGTCAGTTGAGCATGAAATTTATCCTGCTCATAAATATTAATAACTGTTGGGTCTACATACAGCAAATACAGAGATAATCACACTTGAGCAGCAACTCTTGAGGCCAGGCCCAGAGATTACAAAGCAGTGTTTGAGGTTATAAAACTTTTTTCATGCTCAACTCACTTGAGCATGAAATTTGTCCTGCTTATAAATTTTAAAGCCAACAATGAACTTCTGCATATTTTTCGGGGTTCTATTATGAAAATATATGCTGTCTGCACTCATTAGAATTGCCTCATCGAGGCAATTCTTATGAGGCGATTCTAATGAATACATACAGCATACATTTGCAGGATAAAAGACAAAAATCTCCTAAATTATCCCCCACTATTTCTTACAAAGAAGATTTCCCCATGGGCTCAAGAACAGGTTTGACTCAGCCATGGTGAATGAGACATCAGTGCTCGAGCCATCGAAGTTCTACTGTATGATGTATAGTGAAACTTTGATAATTGGGAACATGGATGTCTTGTTAACAATGGCTAATTAGTTTGTTTGTTTGATTTAAGGCTTAGCATCCCCGTCAAGACTGTATAAGTCATTTTGGAGACATTGCCACCAATTTTGTGGGACTTTTACCCGACATTGAGATGAAATGTCATCTCAAGCCCTGCCACCCTATGAAACCAAACTGGTTTATAAGCATGGACGATCTGACTTGCACCTTTTTGCCTCAGCAGGCTTAGATCCTCTAAGCGGAATACCAGCACTCATGTGCGGTCGATTTCATCTGCGTGGAAGCCCATCTATTTCTTCAAGCCCCGATGGGCGGGGGCCACCATGGCTAATTAGAATGCATTCTGGAGTCCTTAGAGACTTCTTCTCATAATTCAAGACATCCATATGCTTAAGGTAATCAAGATATGAAGATTTGTTTGATTTGATCCTCAAAAGGTATGCTGTGTGTACTCATTAGAATCGCCTCTACGAGGCGATTCTAATGAGTACACACAGCATGCCTTTATTCTGTACAAAGTCAAAAATATATCCTGAAGTCAATATGCTTCCTGGTGTGGCATTATGTCAAACCCTCAGTAGTTTGAACTGCCCTTTTCTCGAACAAAATTTCATGTTCCAAAAGGTAGTTTTAGTTTAGTTCATACTAATTTATTTTAGTTCGATTGCGATGGAAACTTTAAGCTTATTTAATCGCTCTCAAACACTCATTCTGGATGTTTTCACACAGAGAGAGGCAGTGACTATTACACCTCTGCCAGCCATTTACACCTGGGTGGAGTGAGGCAGTGTCATAACGTGTCATGCCCAAGGACACACCTCGATACCGGGTGCCAGATTCGAACGCACAACCTCTCGATCATGAGTCAAAGGCATTAACCACTGCGCTATCGAGGCTGACAAATGGTACTCTAGTTATTGAACAACCCTGTCCATCAGGGCTTGAAGAAATAGACTGGGCTGCATGGTGCTTCCATGCACGCACATGAGTTCTTGAAAACTGCTCAGAAAGTCTAACCCTGCCCAGGCAAAATGGTGCAAGTTGGACCATCCATGCATATAATTCCTATTGATTTCATTGGGCGACAGGGCTTGAGATGTCATTTCATCTCAATGTCGGGTAAAAGTCCCATAAAAATGGAAGCAAAGTCTCCAAAATTACCTAAACAGTGTTGATGGGGACGTTAAACCGCAAATCAAGATGTGCTGTGTGTACTCATTAGATTTGCCTCAATGAGGCAATTCTAATGAGTACACACAACATACCTTTATGCTATACAAAGTGATGTCATCCCCATTATGCCTCAGAATTTGACCCCCCAACCCCACCCCACAACTCTAACAAAATTTGAAGGTCCCAAAGTATTCAAATTATTGAAGATTCACTAGTTAGACGACACTGCAACATACTGGCCATTAAGCAATTCAACATTATTAATAAACAATAACAACTAGAACATGTTCTCTGATTTAACAAACAGATAATAAACAAACTGCATAATTTACATGTTTCCATGGCACGACAATATCATTAGTATTTATTTGAATGCACAAAAGATAAATGCAAGGAGTGCACTTTGTCGATAGACTGACAATCACCTAATTGAGCCGACCTTGGTAGCTCAGTCTGATGCACATCTGACTTGTGATCAGTAGGTCGTGGGTCCGATACCTGTTGGGGCTAGCAACATTTCTTCATGGAGTTTGACGATGACCCGCTGTCCCGCTGACTCAAGAGGGGCAGTTGTCAGTTTCTGGCAATAGAATGTGCACTGCATTGGTCTACCACTTATGTATAAGCCCATCAGGAAAAGTGTGGTGTGGATAGGTAAACTGTCCGATATGTCCAAAGTAGTGTTGCCTGGGCCATAAAAGTAAAAGCCCAAAACAAAGAAACTGTGAAAGCTCTTTAAAGGTTAACCTATTTGGTACCGGAAACCCCAAAACGGATAATTGGCAAACAGTGCATACCCAGATCAAGACGCCGCAGAACACGGCATCTGATCAGGGCCTACACTGTTTGCAAAAACATCAGCCAAATTTGTTATCATTCTGGGAGAATTACAGCAAGTCCTAAAGGTGCCCAAGATTTTTGGATTTTTACGGGTAGGCTTCTCCAGACTTCTGGATATAGGTCCTGTCTCTATATGACCTAAGGTGATAATGGGATATTAAACGCACACACACAAAACATAGGTTGTAACTGCTTGTTAGAACTGCTCTATTGAGGTGGTTCTAACTAGTACCCACTACCTATGTTTTAGAGCAGAATTAAGAAAAACAATATTTATCCCCGTAAACCCCAGTTTTTCTCTGTATAAAGTGGGGCTTTTCGGATTGTTCATCCCATTAAAATACATTGTAAATTTTACTGCTGAAAAAAAAGAAACTTTTCAGATGAAAAATTGTGATATTTTTCTTATTTCTGCCCAAAATATAGATTGAGGGTACACGTTAGAACCGCCTCATCGAGGCGGTTCTAACGCGTACCCACAATCTATATTCTTGAACAGAAATAAGAAAAATAAGGGTTACTCTATAAACACCAGTTTTACTATATAAAAGTGGGGTTCAAAGGGTCAGACTTTGGTGATGATAAATGCAATGCATATTCGAGTAAAATGCACAAACATGAAAATGCAACATGGCAAATGAAATGACAAACAGAATGAAGGTAAAACAGTGATAAATGAGATGTATATTTGAGTAAAAATGCACATAGTATAACATGAAAATGCAACAGCAAAATTTATAGTGAAAATGCATTGACTATCAGCATATTAACATGTCCCATGTAATGGCCCATTTAAATCTTTCATTATATTCAATATTTTATTTTACAGTTTTTATTTTCCAAATTCGAATCACTAGGCATGTGTAAATTATAGCATTGCAGAGTAGGTAAAATACATTCTTGCACACCAGATAAGGTAATCCATAGTTTTATATTGGGATAGAAATTCTGTTCTAAGCCTTGTGTTCTTACCCAAAATCGAATATTCTCGCATATTTGATAAATGCACTGGTTAAATACGACTTCATATGCGCCGTCGTCATAGGGGGGCAGGGTTATTTTTGGCTAAAATTGCCAAAAAGTAGACATAGGTTTGATAGGCACTGTGTCAATAGATACAGTGTCTATCAAACCTATGTCTACCTTTTGGCCATTTTAGCCAAAAATAACCCTGTACGTGCCGACCCCCTATGGCCGTCGTTAAGGTTGATGTCGCAGCATGTTATGTGACGTAACTAAACATTCCTGTAGTGTCATCACAATATGACAGACGTCAGTAACCGAAGTGATTGCAGCATTGAAATTGGGTGATAAGAAATGCGAGGTTTGCAAGAAAAAGAATCCTATATAGGTGTGAGGGGTGGATAGAAAAATCCGACCCTCGGGATCACTGTCCGGCATCACTCGGCAAGCCTCGTGATCCCGGACAGTGACCCTTGGGACGGATTTTTCCATCCACTCCCTCACACCCATATAAGATTCTTATAAATCTTCATTAAAATAAATTACAATGTTTACCCTATGTTTCTGGACAGACAGGCCTAAGCAAACAGTGTAGACCCAGATGAGATGCCACAGAAAGTGGCATCTCATCAGCGTCTACACTGTTTGTCACTCATTCATCTATATTTAGATGCAACATCGGGTAGTAAACTGTACTTGTTCAAATTTTAGAACAAGTACAGTAAGGATTGAAGGTGTCCGAATATTTAGGATAAATACGGTAAATGTAAAAGTCACAGAATGCAATGCAAACTGATGAAACTTCAGTGGTTTTAGTGTACTAAATACATTACAGAGCAGGTCAAAATACAATGTACAACTACATTTTTGGGCCCGCGCCCATCGGGGCTTGGAGAAATAGATTGGGCTTCATGGTGTTTTCGCGCAGAGCTGAAATCGACCGAACAGGAGTATTGGTAAAACGCCTAGGCAAAGTGATGCAAGTTGGACCATCCCTAGCCATAAACACTAGCGGTTTCTTTGGGCAGCAGAGATTGAGATCACTGTCATTTCATCTCAATGTCGGGTAGAAGTCCCACAAAATAGTATTTGTTTGTTTGTTTGTATTGGAGCTTAACGACCCAGTCAACACTATTTTAGGTTATTTTTGATCCGTTCAGTTTACCTATCCACACTTTTCCTGGGCAGGCTTATACGTCACAGTTAACCAGTACAGTGCACATTCTCTCGCCAGAAACTGACAACTGCCCTTCTTGAATCAGCAGAAGGGAGAGACTGACCGCAGAAAAGATTTCAAGATCAATCTCCATGAAAGAATGTTGCCAACCCGGCAGGTATCGAACCCACGTCCTGATCACCAGTCAGACGTGCATTCGACTGAGTTACCGATGCTGGCCCAACAAAATAGTAAGCAACGTCTCCAAAATGACCTAAATAGTGTTGATGGGTGTGTATAACCTCAACTCAAACGCCAATGTTATTTGTAAAAATAAGGTATGATGTAATACTTAAACGGCCCCCGCCCGTAGGGGCTTGAAGAAATATATGGGCTGCTTGATGCTTCCCCGCAGAGCTGAATCCGGCACGCACACTAGTACTGGTAAACCGCTTAGAGTATCTAAGCCTGTCCAGGAACCGCGGTGCGAGGTGGACCGTCCATGCTAATAAACCCTATTGGTTTCATTGGGCGACAGGGCTTGAGTTGTCATTTCATCTTAATGTCGGGTAAAAGTCCCACAAAATTGGAAGCAACGTCTCCAAAATGACCTTTACAGTGTTGACGGGGACGTTATGCCTCAAATCAAACAAAACAAACAAAAATGTAATACCCAATACCAATTTAAATGGCACTGGGTTTTGTTGTTGATTAAAAAAGTTGACAGGCACAGTGTGTGGTTCTGTCAACTTCAATGGCTCAATCACCTCTGGGACCACGAAAATTTGTTTGAGACAGGGGTACTTTTAGCCGCTGAGAGGATTAACAATAGTCCCAGATCAGGAGGCACAACAAGAATATCTTTTTGATTTTCTTTAGAATAATGGTATGTATATTGTGTGTGCTCATTAGAATCGCCTCATATGTTGTGTGTGCTCATTAGAATTGCCTTAGCACACACAACATACATTTTCAAGGTAAATGAACCATAGCTGTTCAAGCTATCGAAGTTTCACTGTTTATGGGGTGGGAGGCTGGGTCAGTTTGAAGGTTTTTATTTGGTTTGAGGTTTAACGTCCCCGTCAACACTGTTTAGGTCATTTTGGAGATGTTGGTTCCAATTTTGGAAAATTGGAATCAACATCTCCAAAATGACCTATACAGTGTTGACGGGGACGTTAAACCTCAAACCAAACCATAAACAAGGTCACTTTGGAGACGTTGCTTCCAATTTTGTGGGACTTTTAAAATAATAATAATATTATTATCATTAATCGACATTGAGATGAAATGACATCTTAAACACTGTCACCCATTGAAACCAATAGGGTTTATAAGCAAGGACGGTCCAACTCTCACCGCTTTGCCTGGACAGGCCTAGATCCTCTAAGCAGTGTGCGGTCGGTTTCAGCTCTGTGTTGAAGCATCATGCAGCCCATCTATTGCTTCAAGCCCGGATGGGCGGGGGCTGTTCAGCTCTGCGTGGAAGCATCATGCAGCCCACCTATTTCTTCAAGCCCCGATGGGCGGGGATGCAGTTTGAAGGTACTATGTAACTTTTAGCACTTTGGCACTCTAGTACCGGTAAGGCCCTGTTGTGCTTGGTGAAGAATGGGAATTTGTTTTCTTCTACACTATCCTGCTTTTCCTTTTTATAATGCCTCATCTCTTGCAAGACGGCTTAAGTTGGAGGTTGCTTGAGGTCTCCCACCGGTTATTTACTGTCAGCGTGTGTTGTTGTTTGGGGGGGGGGGGGGGGGGGGGGTTGCGGAGTCTCACTAAGTACAGTAAAATTCCACCTAAAATTAAGACAAATTTTGGTTTTGTTTTCAAAAGCATATTCAGATGGTCAGATGATTTCACTTATATTTTATTTTTGTTTCGTAGATGCAGTATGCTCTTGTGGGAAACCGCCTTTGGGACAGTTAAAAAAGTGTGGATAGGAAAACTGACCGGCTCAAAATAGACTTTTAATAATAGTGTTGACTGGGTCGTTAAACTCCAATACAAACAAACAAATCCATCAGAACAAAACAATCAAATTTGATAATTTAGGCTGGATATAGGATATTAGGTGGATTGGGGTAATTCAAGTGGATTTGGGTTTTTCGTTCCACGGTTATGTGGATAATGAGGATGATTTAACAAGGCTGCTATATATAGAGAATACCAGGTGAGTGTCTTTTGATATCAAGTTTATCAGGCAAGGCTTAGAGAACGCTTGTAGAATCACGAGGCTTGCCGAGCGATTCTACATGCGTTCTCGAAGCCGAGCCTGATAAACTTGATATCAAATGACACGAATTTGGTATTCTATTTATCAGTTTACCCCTTTGTACACTCTTAAATTAACAATTTACGGTCAGTTATCGATGGTCCCCAGTCCGTCGGAACATTCCGCAGGTCGATATATTTTGCATCAACTGACCATATTTTTTCCTATCACTTTTTGTTCAAGTAATTTTCCCATTTTGTCCAATAATAATAACATTTTTTCCATTTTTTCTAGTAGCCCAGTTGATTCATAAAAGTATAAAGTCATGTTGACTTGATAAAGCTCACTTGTCCTGAGATAGCCTATCTTTATCGGGCCAATGTGCTGCAATGCGATTAATATAGAGGGTAACTGATAAAGCAACCTTTCATACACTGTATAATTAAGATATTCTTAACTGATTCTCAAGAAAGCATCATATCACAATGAAACATTTTATTAATGTCCGGAGCACCTTCAATCTTCAAACAATGGATATGCCATCACGAAAACACGCCTATATAATTTTGACCCCCTTGAACCCCACTTTTACGGGGGTAAACCTTATTTTTATTATTTCTACTCTAAAATATAGATTGTGGCTACTCGTTAGAACCGCCTCAATGAGGCGGTTCTAACGAGTACCAACAATCGATATTTTGAGCAGAAATAAGAAAAATATCACAATTTTTCATCTTAAAATTTTCATTTTTTTCGGCGATAAAAGAAGTAATGTATTAGTATAGGCGTGTTTTCGTAATGCCATGTTAATCCTAAAGTGAACTTGATTGTCTGCCTGACTTGAGTCTAGAATACAGTATAGCCCAGATCAGACTGCCCCTAACCATTTTCTACTTGTCATTTTTAGTGATATTCTTATATATCACAGTTCATGCTAAAATAGCACTGCTCCAGTGGGCCCTTGGCCTTGTCCCATTTGAGCCAGCGCACAGCATTTCGTACATGTGCATCCAGCGAAAAATCAGATCAGCCTGTGCATCCATATAGTCAGACCAGAGGCTTCTCTTGCTGTGTGAAGGAGCATTGGGCCCTTAGCTATCCTTAGAGGGCACAAAGAAGACTCTGATCAGACTGCGCGGATGCGCAGGCTGATCTGAATCGTCGCTTGGTGTACATATAAATAGAAGGAAATGCTGTGCCCCGGCTCATTAATGAATGAAATGAACTCTACTTCCAGTCATACAGGATGTCCTTGACCTTGAGCCTGACCTTGAACTTGAGCTTGACCTTGGCCTGTAGTTGCCACGTATGATGGTGGTCGTTGCTGCGGAGAGTTTGGTGTGGTCACCATCCGCATGCTGGTAGCTGTCCAAGAGAGAAATATGAGATCAGTTTTTTATTCCAGATAACATATAATCAACCCTTTTTGTACCAAATGGAATATTCCTTCTTATATATAGCAGGAGTTCATTTCAAAATTTAGGGGTGTCAGATTGCGTTTTCGTCAAAATTTATTTGGAAAATGACTGAACTTTTAGCAAACAGTGGAGGCCCTGATCAGACGCCGCATTCTGCGGCGTCTGATCTGGGCATGCACTGTTTGCCAATTACCCGTTTTGGGGTTTCTGTTACTCAATGGGTAAATCAACCTATGGCCGTGAAAATTTGTGAAGCGAATCTTTATGGGGGCCTTTTTTCTATTTGACCCATATTTATAGACATCCATAATTCGATTTATGGATAACCATAATTCAAATTATTGATATCCATAAATCAGCCAACTTATGGATATCCATAAATCAAGTTATGAATATCCATAATTCCATGTATGGATATCATTAGTTCAGATCGATTTTATTGATATCCATAATTCGAAATATGGATATCCATTATTCCGCTGATTTATGGATATTCCATAATTCGATGTATGGATGTCATAAATTCAGATCTATTTATTGATATCCATAATTCGAAATATGGATATCCATTATTCCACTGATTTAAGGACATCACTAATTCTAATTATGGATATCCGTAAATCGAATTATGGATAAGTTGGGTTGAATTAATGATATCCATAATTCAAATTATGGATATCCATAATTCACCACTAAAGCCTTTGGGTTTCAATCATTATTTTTTGTTTTTATTTGCAAAGACAAACTAATGATATCCATAAATGGACAGAATTCACGATTTGAATAAGTAATATCCATAATTCGAATTATAGATATCCAATATCTAAATGATTTATTGATATCTCTAATTCAAAATATGGATATCACTATTTTGATTTATGGATATCCATAATTGAATTAATGATATCCATAAATCAGCCAAATAATTGTTATCCATATTCGAGTTATAGATATCTGTGAATCAAATTATAACTAGAACCACCATAGTCATGATGAGGGCCCTTTAAGTGGGGGTTGGGGAGGAGTGTGGTAGCAAAGTTTAGGCATGCCCTGTCTGTTGTCTCAGTCGGTACTGTGAGTGTTTCTTGCTAGTTATTATAAACATTGATTGCATGGTTTTAGAACTGTGGCTTATGTAAAAGTTAAGTCGGTAAAGGGACATGAGTTAAAATTATTTAAAGCTTGAGTTGTTGCCCTTTGCTATACATGTGTATTGTCACTGTCAATAAGTATAGCAAGTTTTAGTGAAATATCTCTAAAGGTTTTGAAATTATGATGAACAAAAATGATGTAAAATGCTGAAAATTTGAATTTCACTAAGGGCCATAACCCTAACAATTTTGTAGCTAGAGTAACACAACTTGAATTAAATTTTATGACCTTATGTTTAAAGTTCGAAGTTGATGTGTTTCGGGAATGTGGACAGAAAGACAGATGGATAAAGTGGCATAAGTCAAATTTATTAAAGCTCAAGTTGTGGCACTGTAAATAACTACAGCGAGTTTCATTGGAATATCTATAAGATTTTGAAAGTATTACGAAAAAGAAAAAAAAAAATGATGAGATATGTTAAAACTTTGAATTTTTCAAAGGACCATAAATCTGCCAATATTGTAGCTAGAGTCACATAACTTGCCATGAAATTGTGTATTGTTGTTGTGGACTTATGTTTGAAGTTGATGCTTATGGCGGTTTGTAAGTTATTTAGGAAAACATGAACAATCTGGACGGACGGACAGGGTGATTACTATAGGACACCCGTAAAAAATTGCGGGGCCCTAAATATCCATTATTCGATTTATAGATATCATTAGTTCAGATCGATTAATGGATATCCATAACTAATAGATGTTAATAATTCGAATTATGGATATCTATAAACATGATAAATAAGTATTGATATCCATAAATACATCACCAATTTGAATTTTTTTTATTTACTTTTTATTTCCACAATATTTTAAGAGGGTAATAAACTATTCTACCTTGTGGCCCTCTATAACAAAGCAATATACACACACATATATATAATACATCAAGTATCACAATATGCAGGTTAAAGAAAACATTATGGCTCAATACTAGCATCATTAAGAACTTAAGAAATATCAAGAGTTAAAATGAAACTGCGATATAAGCCCTCGATTTTAAAAGCAGTGGACCATGCATATTGTAAAACCTAATATATTTATATATATAACGGATACATAAAATGAGCGTATAAAAATTCAATATATGGATATCCATAATTCAATTTATGGATCTCCATAAATAATTACGGATATCTATATCCATAAATAATTATGGATATCTATAAAAAGGGAATAAATAGTAAAACGACGCTTCATAAATGATAGCCAGTCCTGTCATCTCAATCCATGCCCCGTTTCAAATTGTGAAAACACGATTTTTATGTTTACTGTATGCAAATCGAAAAATGCCACGCATGCTCGTGGCTTCGCACTCGTGAAAATATTTCTTTTGGTGTTTTATTTGAACTGAAAACAAATCCACTATACAGGCTTCTATGTATAATTAAGAGACTGTCTACTTGTTTTTCCATTACGAAAACACGCCTATATAAATACATTATAAACTTTACCGCCGAAAAAACGAAAATTTTAACATGCAAAAATGTGGTATTTTTCTTATTTCTGCTCAAAATATAGATTATAGGTACTCGTTAGAACCGCCCACAATATATATTTTAGAGCAGAAATAAGAAAAATAAGGTACAGCCCTGTAAACCACAGTTTTACAATATAAAAGTGGGGTTCAGTGAGTGAGTGTTTGAGTTTTACGTCCCACCAACAGCTAAGGTCATACGAAAGTCTGGAGAAGCCCAGGATCACTAGTTTACAAGGCGAGTAGCGTAACCACTACACCACGGAGGCTTCTAAAAGTGGGGTTCAAGGGGGTCAGAAGAATATAGGCGTGTTTTCGTAATGACTAGATTAAAACCACAAACGAAGATAGTTGTCTGAACAAGGAAAAAAAATGTTTCATGCGTCTGTATACGAAAACGATATTCAAAGATTTTGTTTGATTTGAGGTTTACCGTCCCCGTCAGCACTGTAAAGGTCATTTTGGAGACGTTGCTTCCAATTTTGTGGGACTTTTACCCGACATTGAGATGAAATGACATCTCAAGCCCTGTCGCCCAATGAAACCAATAGTGTTTATAAGCATGGGCGGCCCAACTCGCACGGATTTGCCTGGGCAGGCTTAGATCCTCTAAGCGGTTTACCAGTACTCGTGTTCGGTCCGGTTTCAGCTCTGTGTGGAAGCATCATGCAGCCCATCTATTTCTTAAAGCCCCGATGGGCGGGGGCCGACAAAGATTTTGAAGATATTGTCTTCGTCAGCCAAGCTCATGACATCACGATAGCACACCCGTGTGACAAAGTGCATTCTTTCATATCTCTAAATATGGTTACTTTTTGTTATGGAAATTTGAAATATTTTACTTATTTCTACTCCAAACATAGATTGTTGGTGCTCGTTAGAACCGCCTCAATCTATGTGTTAGAGCAGAAATACGAAATATGATGAATATCCCTGTAAACCCTGGCTTTCTCAATATAAAGTGAGGTTGAGAGGGGTGTTCATTTCACGGACTTGTTAACTTGATAACGTAATTTCAAGTGTCAGATTTGCAGCTAACATGATATGAACCGGCAAACGTGTGGATCAATTTATTGTAACAGTTAAGAAATGAAGATTTAATTTTTATGTCAAATAATTTAGGTCCCGTCCATCTAGGCTTGGAGAAATAGACCTTCTAAGCATTTTACTATGTCGGTTTCAGCTCCCCACGGAAACACCATGCAGTCCAATCTATTTCTCCATATCCCGACAGGCAGGGGCGTCCGAAATCACCGTATCGTTTGCATGTGATTGGGTGTGTGTGGGATGGGGTTGGGGGTAATTGCCTTTTTGATGTCCAGACACCCGGCACAATGCTCCATGGAGTGCCCTTATCCGGACATCGGATCAGCCTGGCAGTTGTGGTTGTAACCTAGCCTGCAATTATTGACGTAGAGCGATGACAATGGAAAATTCGTGCCCTACTTTTTTCATTGATTATCAAAGTTAATGCATTATTTATTTATACGTTTATCAATTGTAGTAACCGTATAGAACTAGGGAATTGCTTGCGGAAATTCAACAGACTTCATATTTTAGTCTCGAACTACCATGTACCATGGAAGACAAAAACATCTCATACAGGTGTTCTAAAGCCATAGCAATATGTGCCATGTTTGTTTGTTTTGTTTGTTTGATTTGTGGATTAACGTCCCCGTCAACACTATAGATCGTTTTGGAGACGCTGCTTCCAATTTTGTGGGACTTTTACGCGACATTGAGATGAAATGACACCTCAAGCCCTGTCGCCCAATGAAACCAATAGGGTTTAGAAGCATGGACGGTCCGACTCGCACCGCTTTGCATGGGCAGGCTTAGATCCTCTAAGCGATTTACCGGTACTCGTTTGCAGTCGGTTTCAGCTCTGCGTTGAAACATCATGCAGCCCATTTATTTCTTCAAGCCCGATGGCCGGGGGCAGCATATGTGCCAATAGTGTCTCATAAAAGGAACGTATGTAAACAGTGCAGCCCTTGGTCAGACGCCACTGAACGCAGCGTCTGATCAGGGTCTACACTGTTCGCATGAAGTACAGAAATTTTGTGGGCCCAGCTATCGGGGCTTGAAGAAATAGACAAGGCTTTACCCATCAGACACCTGACGTAATTGTGACGTCAAATTAACGTCGGTGCAACGTCATGACATTTATACAACGTCACATCTACGTCGGTGCAACGTCATGACGTTGCACCGACGTTGGTTTGACGTTGCTTTAGCGACGTGTATCTGTTGGGTATGGTGCACGTGCTTCCACGCAATGCTGAAACCGACTGCACATGTGTACTGGTAAACCACTTAGAAGGTCTAATCCTGTCCGGGCAAAGTGGTGCGAGTTGGACCGTACATGCATACAAACCCTATTGGTTCCATTGGGCGGCGGGACTTGAGATGTCATTTCATCTCAATGTCGGATAAAAGTCCCAAACATTGGAAGTAACGTTTCCAAAATGACATAAATAGTGTTGACGGGACGTAAAACCCCAAATCAAATAAACAAGAAGGCCTCCCTTATTTCGCTTTATCTCTTAAAAGGAACATATGTAAACAGTGCGGCCCCTGTCTGATCAGGGTCTACACTTTTTGCTTGAAGTACAGGAATCTTTGTAAAACATACAACAAATAACACGCGCCTGACACCCCTGAAATTGAAAATGGACCTGTTCAAATTAATTAAATGGAATATTCCATTTGTCATATATGACTGAGTTCATATATGACTGAGTTAAGGTCATTTAATCAACGCGTGGTTCGAGTACGGCAAAGGTCTTCAGATACTCCAGATTTCACCCACCTCCGAATTACGATTGGCTCTGAATAAGTGAATGGCCATGAGTCCCAGATAAAAAAAACCAGCATGCGATTTTCCATTGTTCAAGCTAAACAGCTATGAGCCGGGTTAGAGCATTGTCTACAATTTACATGTGCGCCAAGCGAAAACTCAGATCAGCCTGCGCATCCGCCCAGTCTGATCAGAGTCTTCGTTGTGCCCTCTAAGGAAAGCTAAGGGCACAATGCTCCTTCGTGCAGCAAGAGAAGTCTTCTGATCTGATTCTTCGCTGGACGCACATGTAAATTGTAGAAAATGCTGTTAGACGTGTTCCAGTTTGCAGTTTAGCTTGCTCTGTCAATATTTACTTAGTAAAACGCAACATTATCGGTTAAACATATATGGTTTTAACAAAGTAAATACTATAACATTTATAAAGCGGATTTAGTCAATATCATGAACTTTAGCCGTTGCGCAAAAAACAAGCCCTAAATGTTTATTTGGTTTTTGAATTTATCGGCCCCGTAAACATGTTTTAGGTCATCTCGAGCAACCACATTCCCTGGACAGGTTTATACATAAGTAGTTATCCAGCACAGTACACATTCTTTCGCCTAAAACTCAGACCGTCTGTGAGCATGGAAAAGTATGAAAAATAAGTATCGCAGCCGGACTGCATAAGAGACTAATTCATTAGGTGGGTATAATAAGTCGAGCGTATGGCTCAATAGATCAGTCGATAGATCTACTGAGATGTCCTGGGTTCGAGTCCCGATCAAGCCATATCCCCCATGTGACACCCATGCAACCCAGTTTTCTCTTAGGCTGTATAATAGGTTTTACAGGGGTGTTCATTGTACGTCTGGAGTCTAGAGCTGAAAAGAATCAGAGTTGGTGAATCACCTCCGGTCATTTTGTCCGCCAATTTTTGCAAGCACGAAACCCAGCAGGCACATGACGTAATTATGACGTCACATCAACGTCAGTGCACCGTTATGACGTCACATCTACTCGGTCCAACGGCGGGACGTTGATTTGGCGTTGCCCTAGCGACGTGGGCCTGCTGGGAAAACTTTCAAAACTAAGTCTTCAAGACTGCTTCTCTGTAAGTTAACTCCCCCATCCTTCGCCCCCGCCCATCTAGTTTGGGCTGCATGGTGCTTCCACGCAGATCTAAATCTGACCACACACGGGTACTGGTAAACCGCTTAAAAGGACTAAGCCTGCCCAGGCAAAGCGATGTGAGTCAGATCGTCCAATGCGTATAAGCCCTCTGATTTCATTGGGCGGCAGGGCTTGAGATGTTATTTCATCCCAATGTCGGTTATAAGTCCCACAAATTGTAAACAACGTCTCCAAAATGACCCAAATAGTGTTGACGGGGGCGTTAAACCCCAATCCAAACAAAACAAACAAATCTCCCCCATCCACCCACGAAAAATAGTCTACTCTTAAATCCGTGGGTGGTTGGGCGAGGCCTATCTTGCTTACAGTTGGACGAGGCCTACTGTCCTTGCAACAGGTAATGGTAGAGGATGGGGTGGGGGGGGGGGATTTTTTCTGTTTCTACACTTCCATTTATGTTTCTACTTCTCCTCTGTCCCTCACTTTCATCTCTCTGTATATGTTCTCCCTTTCTCTGGAAAACGACACAAAATTACCCACTAGCACCGTCTATCATCGACACCGGAAATAGAATCCCGGTGAATCGATACAAAGCGAAAGTAGGCATGGAGCACGGTGAGTGTAGCCTTAATTCCTGATCTATTTTCTGCAAGTGCAGGGTAAAATGATTTCCTTGAAATAACAGAGGGATTTCTGCAACATTTGATGCGTTTTTCGAAGCTGTATGTTTCGATTTAAAGTCAAGAACACAAGTTTATCGATGCTTGGTACTGAGTGAAGACCAGCATTTTCGAAAATCGGTTTCAGATTTTATAATTTCTTGATTTATTTCCGCTTTAACTTTCTTTTACCTGTTTCCGTTTATAATGGGTAGTAAATGAAAACTTTCAGTGGTCATGATTTTATCATGCACTAAGCGTATTTATTAAAAACTAAAAATCCATGTGTACGGCGTTTAGTTGTTTACAACCAGATAGCTGTACGGAATATAGTCAAAAAAGTGTACGGCGAATAGGAATGGCTAATCCTTTATTCAGAATCAGAAATGTTACTGGTGACACGTCAAATGATATTCATACACCAGGACCTGAATCAGAATCAGAATCAGAATTGTTACTGGTGATACGTCAAATGACATTCATACACCAGGGCCTGTGATGTGGGAAGTTAGTCCCTAGCTCAAACCAAAGAGGTAAATTTAGCTACACAATCATCAGCACCTTCAGCTGTCGAAATTATCGAATCGGTAAGGGCATTCCGTTCTCTAATGGTTCTGGGGAAGAACGACTCTTTATAAATGTCAGTTCTTGCAGTAAGGGTCTGAAACGCCAACGAATGGTGTGTCTAGCTGGGGGAACAAGGTCATCTGTTGGAATCTGTTTGTATAAAAGGATTAGCCTACTGTCTTTTCTCCTTTTCTTGAGAGACCCCCATTTTAATTTTCCAAGTATTCCAGTCATGCTCCCAGTTTCAAAGCAGTAATTGCCTCTTACAAATCTAGCAGCTCTATTCTGAACTTTCTCAATTTCATCGTTAAGGACCACTCCACTGGGGTCCCAGATACAACTACATGTACCATATTCCAAGATTTGGCGAACAAGACCTTTATATGCTGCCTCTTTTACATCCCGAGGGCATTGATGAAGATTTCGCCTCAGGAAATCAAGCGTTCTATTTGCCTTAGTACACATGTTGCTTGTATGAGTATTCCATCTCAAGTTGTGTGAGATTGTCACCCCAAGGTATTTAATGGACTCCACATTCTCGAGGACCGTTCCCTCTAAGGTGTAAGAAGCCTCAACTTTATTAGATCTCTTCCTACTTATCCACAATAATGCATTTAACTGGTTGAAATCTCATGCCCCATTTTCGGGTCCAACATCCTAATCTATCTATCTATGTCAGCCTGAAGTTTCAATGAGTCATCTGTATCTCTAATTTCTCGGTAACAAACACAATCATTTGCGAACAGTCTTATTTCTGAGTCAATGTCAGTGGAAATATCATTGATGTACAGGGAAAACAAAAGTGGACCAAGAACGGTCCCTTGCGGGACTCCAGAAAAAACTGGAGCCCACTCTGAAGATTCACCATTAACAACAACCCTTTTGTTTTCTGTAGCAAAGACAGGAACCTGTGATGGGATGTTAGTCCCTAGCTCTCATTAAAGAGGTAAACTTAGATACACAATCCTCAGCATCTTCAGCTGCTGAAATAATCGAATCGGGATTGGCATTCCAATCTGTAATAGTTCGGGGGAAGTATGATTCTTTATAAATGTCGGTTTTTGCAGTAAGTGTCTGAAACTCCATTCCAATGAATGATGATTACATTTAACGGGCTGAAATCTCATGTCCCATTTTCGGGCCCAACATCCTGATCTATCTATATCATTCTGAAGTTTCAGTGAACCAGCTGGACCTCTAATTTCCTGGTAGCAAACACAATCGTCTGCGAACAGTCTTATTGCAAAGTCAGGGTCAGTGGAAACAACACTTATGTACAGGGAGAATAACAGTGGACCAAGAACAGTCCCTTGTGGGACTCCAGACAAAACGGGTGCCCACTCTGAAGATTTACCATTAACAACAACGCGGTTTTCTGTAGCAAAGAATGGAATCTATCCATATGAGAGTATTTCCCCCAATGCGATAACCAAATAACTTAGATGTAAGTAGTTCATGTGGTGTGGTGTCAAAAGCTTTCTCGAAGTCCAGAATAAATGTGTCTATCTGTCCACCTTTGTCCAAGATTTTTGCCCAATCATTAACAGTTGTTCTCAACTGAGTTTCGCAACTATGCCTTTTCCTTAATGCATGTTATCTTTCTGACAAAAGTTTATGTTCATCCAAGTGGGCCATGATGTTTGAGCAGACTATATGTTCAAGCAATTTACACAGAACACAAGACAGAGACATAGGGTGATAATTATGATTAAGAGCCCTATCTCCTTTTTTGAAGAGTGGGCAATTGTTCGCTTTGTGTCATTCTTTGGGGATTTCACCCATATCAAGAGACTGTTAAAAAGGTGGACAAAAACTGGATCTAACTCTTTTGCTAGTTCCTTCAGGAATCTAGGATGTAGCTCATCAGGTTCTAAAGCTTTAGTGGGGTTTAAGCCTTTTAGTAACTTGATCACTCCTGCCGATGACACAACAATAGTATCCATAAATGGGGCCGATCTTCTTGTCAATGGAACCTCCGTGAACTCAGTTTTATTAAACGCATCATTGAATTGACCAACTAGTTCCCCTGCCCTTTCAGAGTCTGATTCAGCAACCCCGTTCCCTCCACTTTTATTAAGGGGCGGGATACCTTGTCTGTCTTTCTTCTGACTATTGATATATCTGTAGAAAATAGAGGTGGAGGCAATGATCCGGAATCGATACAATGATTATCAACCCACAGCTCCCATCAGAGACACCAAAGAGAAAGAACCACAAACATGAAACAACAGACCCCAACGGAAACACCAATAGCGGAAAGCCAAAATGACAGCCACCCCTCCCCTACCCCACAAAACGGCCAAATGGCCATCCACAATAAAATAATATAAGCGACACAAACACCCAAAGACAAACCATAACAAAATAACCGCGACAGAAGAACCTCTTTGAATTGCCTTTACATCACCTATTGAGTTATTCACAAACAAATCATCCTGATTTATATATATATATATCAGTCTTGATCTCACGTCTCAAGTTTTCAAATTTTGTCCGGAGTTTACCACTTCCCGTCTTTTTTGCATGTGCATGAATCTTATTTCTTCTGCGAAAGAGGAAAAGCATTTATTTTATTCTTTATTGCTAAACGCCAATGATGGACAACTTCATTTCCACCCCCCCCCCACTTTTAAGGGTATATATGCTTTCCCCGACCAACGGATCAAGAAGAAATCTATCTATCTATCTATCTATCTATCTATCTATCTATCTATCTATCTATCTATCTATCTATCTATCTATCTATCTATCTATCTATCTATCTATCTATCTATCTATCTATCTATCTATCTATCTATCTATCTATCTATCTATCTATCTATCTATCTATCTATCTATCTATCTATCTATCTATCTATCTATCTATCTATCTATCTATCTATCTATCTATCTATCTATCTATCTACTGCGATTGGCCGGCCTCGGGAGCTCAGGCGGATGTGCGTCTGACTGGTGACCAGGAGGACGTGGATTGGATACGTGCCGGGGTCTGCAACAGTCTGTTGTGGAGATTGATCATGAAATCTTTTCTACGGTCATTCTCTCCCTCAGTGTCACCCTTCCGCTGATTCAAGAAGAGTAACCGCTTACATATAAGCCTGCACGGTAAAATTGTGGATAGGTAAACTGTTCGGAAGAAAATGACCTAAATTGTGTTGACTGGGCCGTTGAACTGCCCTAAAAACAACTGCTGCGATCGGACACATTTGACCATTACTCTCAGGTGTACATTACACATACTCCAGAGTTGCAGGATGAAAGCATACACAGTAATTATGCACCTTTTGCCATGTCACCCCCAATGAGGAACAGTGTCGGGGCTATCACACAACCTTGCTTGACTCCATTTGTCACATGAATTGGATCTGAGAGATTACATTACATGATTAGTTTAAACAATGGTTTATTAGTGACCGTATATAGTTAACTAATAAACTATTGTTTAAACTCATCATGTAATTACGCAAATATCTCTAACTTGCATAGGAGACGATTCTCCCTGCACGGGGGTAGAGGGCTCCAGTTAACGTCTCGATCCGATAGACGGTGCAGTTTGGGGCATTTATCCCGGCAAATGATACCAGTGTAGCATGTTTGGACACCGTAACTTTATTACCGCTGCAACTAATCGAACCGCAGAACCTAGAGAAAGTAGTGCGAGTGGGACTGGCCATGCATCTTTATTCTGTTGTATTCATAGAGCGAAAAGTTTTTAGATGTCATTTCATCTCAAAATGTTGACATTTTAAGTCTCGTTATATAGTGTAATCACTCGTAAGTCATGGCTGAAAGTTCCCTTAAGGATTTTAAGTGCATAACCGCCATCTACCCCTTACGAGTCTTCCACGCGTGTATATTTGAATAGCCGTGATTTCATAATTCGCACTTCTTTTTAACCCACAATAACGCCTCTAGGCCAAAATATGGTCTTAAAACTATACATAGTCATCAGTTCCTAACTAACATTACTATATTGTGATGGGTTCTTGCTAATATGACGAGAGAATGGGTGAAAATTGTTGAAGTGTGTTTATAAAATTCTGATGACACTGGATAAAGATGTTGTGACAGGCAGGTGAATCTATTGATTTAGCCCCAGTTCTTGTCGGCCATTGTCTACATTTCGAAGCAGCATGTTCGACAAAATATAACACCCGACTTTGACAGGACATACATGCAGAGCAGTACAGTCCTCGTGGATGTGAGAGAAGCATCGGAAGGCCGGTCGGTATACTTTTAAAATGTCATCAGCTATAAACATGGAACAATTCGCCGTACACTTTCGTTTACGCTAATTTGCAACAAGCCGTACACCACACTACTATTCGCCGTACAACAGGTAATTTACGTTTAGGCAAACATTTGTGTTGAAAGTACAATTTCAGGCGAGTTTCTTTTGCAAATTATTTTTTCCATCATTGTTCTTTCTGATTAAGTGAAAAAACTTCAGTAGAAAGGCATAAACATTAAACAAAACAACAACGAACTTGCCAAATCCATTTTGTTTACGGTACCAGCTGCCGAATATTCGGTCTGTAATTGCACAATCGTGCGTTTTATAAGAAAGCACTTCTCATGGCAGCAGCAAATTATGTCCACTAGTGATATTTGATAACAGTAATCTTAACCTAAAGCTTACAAGCAGTAAAATAATCCATTTTCAAGAGGCACTCCTTCACCTGCAGCTATTACTTTCGATTCACCGGGATTCTATTTCCGGTGTAGATGATAGACGGTGACTAGGGTTGACGTGGTTTAACCCAAGACGATCAATCAATCTACTCTTAAATCCACAAGAGCAAATTCTTTTCATTTAGAGTTAAGACAAGAGAAACACAAAATATTTTTTTTTCCAAAGAGTTGTCGTCCCTAAAACACCCTAAAGTTGTTGCACACGACACGGATACCAAATTGCACAATGCTAAGTTGCCGTTTTCGTGATGAAACATCAAGAAAACAAGCTTATATAATTTTGACCCCCTTGAACCCCATTTTTATAGAGTAAAACTAGGGTAAACCATATTTTTCTTATTTCTGTTCTAAAATATACAAGTAGATTGTGGGTACTCGTTAGAACCGCCTCGACGAGGCGGTTCTAACGAGTACCCAGAATCTATATTTTGAGCAGAAATAAGAAAAAAAAAATCACAATTTTTCATCTTAAAATTTTCATTTTTTTTTTTTTCGGCGATAAAGCCTTTATAATTTTGACCCCCTTGAACCCCATTTTTAGCTCACCAGAACCGAAGGCTCCGGGGGAGCTTATAGTTTAGGCAGTGATCCGCCGTCCGTCGTCCGCGTCAACATTTTTAAATGACTTCTCCTCAGAAACTGCTGGGCCAATTGAAACCAAATTACATGTGGGTTCAAGCCCCCGCCCATAGGGGCTTGAAGAAATATATGGGCTGCATGATGCTTCCACGCAGAGCTGAATCCAGCCCGCACACTACTACTGGTAAACCGCTTAGAGGATCTAAGCCTGTCCAGGAACCGCGGTGCGAGGCGGACCGTCCATGCTAATAAACCCTATTGGCTTCATTGGGTGACAGGGCTTGAGATGTCATTTCATCTCAATGTCGGGTAAAAGTCCCACAAAATTGGAAGCAACGTCTCCAAAATGACCTTTACAGTGTTGACGGGGACGTTAAACCTCAAATCAAACAAAAACAAACATGTGGGTTCTCTATGGGTTGGGGGAAAGAAAGTTTGTTCATGGGATCTTGGTCACATGACCAAGATGGCCGCCATGTCCATATATAGTAAAAACCTTAAAAATCTTCTTCTCAGGAACCAAACCGGCGGCAAAGCTTGAAACTTGGTATGCAGCATCGGGGACTCGGTCCCTACCAAGTTTGTTCAAATAATGACCTTTGGTTGATCTTGGCCTGTTTTACGTCAAGGTCAAATTTGGTCACTTAGACATTCGTATGGAAAATGGGCAAAACAGTGTATTTTTCTGATTGCATAGTAACCTGTGACATCAGAAATGATATTTGTAATCAGCTGAATGGAAGTTTATCAATTCCAAAGGTCAATGTCATTTACTGACCTTTGTCCTGGAAGGCTCAGATTCAGTAATTTTATCTTCTTCTCAACTTAAACTGCTGGGTAGTTTGAAATCAAATTACATGTGGCGCTTCTATGGGAAGGGGGAACGAAAGTTTGTTCGTAAGGACTGGGTCACATGACCAAAATGGCCGCCATGCCCATATATGGTAAAATCTTTAAAAATCTTCTTCTCAGGAACCAAATTGCAGAGGATCTTGAAACTTGGTATGCGGCATCGGGGACTCTGGCTCTACAAAGTTTGTTCAAATGATGACCTTCGATTGACCTTGACCTGTTTTACATCAAGGTCAAATTTGGTCACTTTGGCATTTATATGGAAAAAAGGGCAAAACAGTGGATTTTTCTTATTGCATGGTAGCCTGTGTTATCAGAAATGATATGTGCAATCAGTTGCATAGAAGTTTATCAATTCCAAAGGTCAAGGTCATTTACTGACCTTTGTCCTGGAAGGCTCAGATTCAGTAATTTTATCTTCTCAACTTAAACTGCTGGGTAGTTTGAAACCAAATTATATGTGGAGCCTCAATGGGAAGGGGGAACGAATGTTTGTTCGTAAGGACTGGGTCACAAAACCAAAATGGCCGCCATGCCCATATATGGTAAAAACCTTTAAAAATCTTCTTCTCAGGAACCAAATAGCCGATGACCTTGAAACTTGGTATGCAGCATTGGGGACTTAAGCCCTACTAAGTTTATTCAAATCATGACCTTTGGTTGACCTTGACCTGTTTTACGTCAAGGTCAAATTTGGTCACTTTGGCATTTATATGGAAAAAGGGCAAAACAGTGGATTTTTCTGATTACATGGTAGCTAGTGGCATCAGAAATGATATTTGCACTCAGCTGAATGGAATTATGTCAGTTCCGAAGGTCAAGGTCATTTACTGACCTTTGTCCGGGAAGGCTCAGATTGAGTATTTTTATCTTCTTCTCAACTTAAACTGCTGGGCCGATTGAATCAAAATTACATGTGGAGCCTCTATGGGAAGAGGTAACGAAAGTTTGTTCGTGCCGACTGGGTCACATGACCAATATGGCCGCCATGCCCATATATGGTAAAAACCTTTTAAAATCTTCACAAGAACCGAACAGCCGATGTTCTTGAAACTTGGTATGCAGCATCGGGGACTCGGTCCTTACCAAGTTTGTTCTAATGATGACCTTTGATTTTCCCTGGCCTGTTTAATGTCAAGGTCAAATATGGTCACTTAGACATTTGTATAAAAAAAGACAAAACAGTGAATTTTTCTGATTGCATGGTAGCTAGTGACATCAGAACTCAGCTGAATGGAATTTTGTAAGTTCGGAAGGTCAAGGTCATTTACTGACCTTTGTCCGGGAAGGCTCAAATTGATTATTTTTATCTTGTTCTCAACTTAAACCGCTGGGTCGATTCAATCCAAATTACATGTGGAGCCTCTGTGGGAAGGGGGAACGAAAGTTTGTTCGTGCCGCCTGGGTCACATGACCAATATGGCCGCCATGCGCATATATGGTAATAACCTTTAAAAATCTTCTCAAGAACCGAACGGCCGATGTTCTTGAAACTTGGTATGCAGCAACGGGGACTCGGTCCTTACCAAGTTTGTTCTAATGATGACCTTTAATTTACCCTGACCTGTTTTATGTCAAGGTCAAATATGGTCTCTTAGACATTTGTATGGAAAAAAGGGCAAACAGTTGATTTTTCTGATTGCATGATAGCTAGTGGCATCAGAAATGATATTTGCACTCAGCTGAATGGAATTTTGTTAGTTCCGAAGGTCAAGGTCATTTACTGACCTTTGTCCGAGAAGGCTCAGATTGAGTATTTTTATCTTCTTCTCAACTTAAACTGCTGGGTCGATTGAATCCAAATTACATGTGGAGCCTCTATGGGAAGGGGGAATGAAAGTTTGTTCGTAAGGACTGGGTCACATGACCAATATGGCTGCCATGCCCATATATGGTAAAAAACCTTTAAAGGAACCAAATGGCCGATGACCTTGAAACTTGCTATGCAGCATCGGGGGCTCGGACCCTACCAATTTTCTTCAAATGATGACCATTGGTTGACCTTGACTTGTTTTTACGTTACGGTTAAATTTGGTCGCAAAGACAACTGTATGGTAAAAAGGCAAGACAGTGGATTTTACTGATTGCATGGTGGCCTTTTGTTGTCACATGACCAAGATGGCCACCATGCCTGTATACCTCTGGTGAGCGTAGTGGCCCATGGGCCTCTTGTTATATAGTAAAACTAGGGTTTACATGGGTATACCATATTTTTCTTATTTCCGTTCTAAAATATACATGTAGATTGTGGGTACTCGTTAGAACCGCCTCGACGAGGCGGTTCTAACGAGTACCCACAATCTATATTTTGAGCAGAAATAAGATAAAAAATCACATTTTTTCATCTTAAAATTTTCATTTTTTCGGCGATAAAGGTTACAATGTATTTGTATAGGCGTGTTTTCGTTATGAGCCCATAGAGAATAGCCTGGTTATAACAATAATCTATTGGATTTGAACATTTATTCCTGATATACGATCGTTTTCAACACAAAGGCTTGTCTACAGTTAATGAAATTATTTAATCAAGCTGAAATGAGTTGGTCTATAAATTTCTAAATTTCTAAAAATTATATATCCGAAACAGTGTTTGCACAATGTATATGGAAATAATGCTTTGATGCGCACTGGCCTGTCCTTGTGTTTGCTTTTTGTTTGAACGTCAATAAATAGTTCGACAAGTTAACTTATTGACCTTTTCTAACCTGATTACTAATTTAACGCTATGCATGCTTGGTATTTTCAGCAGACGACATTTTTAAATATTGTTCTGATTTTTCCCAGAACAGGATTAGACATTCCATGCATATTATCTCCTGTGGCATTTCATGCAAATTGTCTCCTGTGGAGATAATTTCTATGGGTGTAAAGTCCTGTCAGTTTCGGGGAAAAAAATCAACAGTATGTCGTCTGCTGAATTAGCCAAGAGCGTGATAAGCCCGGATTAATGGGGGTGCAGTCTCTTGGTGGTGACCATTTATGAATACTTATTCGCTTCCTTCAAATAAAGCCCGCATCCATCCCCGCCTCCCAACCTTTTTAAACAAAAAAAAGTAAGCCAGCAACCCCCACCCCCACCCCTCATGATAAGAGTGAAAAGGCAAGAATATGCTGCTAAAGAGCGATTTTTTTCATTCAAGTGGAATGGGAACAAATGGCCGATTTTGCCGTCATTTATCAAAGGGAGACAACTTTCGAAACTTCCTGTTCACTTTTTTATTAGCTCTGGCCCACGGAAAAAGGGGTCAACTCTTAACGAAAAGAATTTGCTCCTCAGGAGCAAATTCTTTCCTTTAAGAGTTGGCCCCTGACATGGGAGACAAAATACTTTTGGAGGAGTTGTCTCCCCTGAAGGTGTATCCATTCCCCTTAAGCGAGGATCTATTTTGATAACGTATGTAAAATATTTTTAAAAGGGTTTCCTTTCCTGAATGTTTACGTGTTCCCTTTAAAAGGTTAAACATCCGTTTAAAGCGTTATTGAGACAAAAACAGGGTGGCACACGTCACTAGGGCAACGTCAAATCAACGTAGGTGCAACGTCATGACGTTGCAGCGACGTTGCTGTGACGTTGCACAAAAGTTGATGAGACATCACAATTACGTCATGTGCCTACTGGGCTCCAACTTTGATCTTGCAGCTTTGTTGACTACAGTAGATCTTCAATGGCTCGAACACCTTTGGGACCTCGAAAATCTGTTTGAGACAGGGATAGTTCGAGCCACTGAGGGTTACTGTCAGGAGGCATAACTAGATACTTTTAGACATCTTTTCGATGTTCTATAATGAATATGTATGCTAAGTGTACTCATTAGAATCGCCTCATAGAGGCGATTCTAATGAGTACACACAGCATACATTTGCAAGATAAAAGACTAAAATCTCCTTTATTATCCCCCACTATTTCTTAGGGGATTTCGCTAGGGGCTCAAGAACGGGTTCGACTCATCCATGGTAAACGAGCCATCGGTGTTCGAGCCAGCGAAATTCTACTGTATATTTCTAGCTCGCGGCATGCTGAAAGCAGAGTTATGTTTCTTGTGCGTAACACATCGCCTGATGAAGATGCAAATGTGTGTGGGGTCGAACTGGCCTCTCGGCCTTGAAAAAGTGATCGAGTTGAGGGCAGTTCGAATTGCTGAGGACTGACCAAAGCGCAGGTCACGAGGCAAGGCATGATGGGGACTAAAGGATACCTTTACGATCTTCTATAAAACAAAGGTATGTTGTGTAAACTCTGGTAGACCATTAAGGTGGCACTACAGTAAAAAAATCCCCTTACTCACAATGTAAATTGGGGCATATTCCATGTTCTACCACATTTCAGCAAGTCTAATGCTTCCATTATGAGGCATATAATTTGACAGGCTGACCATTCACCTTCCAGAAGCAGCTAAAAAATATGGGTGCTGTGCGGCATATTTTGGCCTTTTTGGCAGCCAGTGTCAACAAACCCAAAACGCAGCGAATTAATCCAGGCATTTCAAGTGGCCAGTCAGCACAATTTTCTGGTTCAATTTAAATCAGATGCTTTTCACAATAGCATATACCTACTAATATTTCTTCTAATAAACAATAATACTTCTCAGAAAAATAATGGCTTAGCACCAAATCCAATCAGAAGCGGCAGAATATTCAATTCTGTACTGAAAGCTCTCCCCAATTATTTACTGTAGTGCAACCTTAATGCCTCTTCCGCTTAATCAAAAAGGGCAGTTGCCAGTTTCTGGCGAAAGAATATGCACTGTACTGATTAACCGCATACGTATAAAGAGTGACCAGGAAAAGTGTGGATAGGTAAACTGACCGGCTAAAAATTATCTGAAATTGTGTTGCCTGGGCCGTAAAACTCCAATTTCGTGTGTCTGATTAGAGGTTTAACGTCCCCATCAACGATGTATAGAACATTTTGGAGACGTTGCTTCCAATTTTGTGAGACTTTTACCCGACATTGAGATGAAATGACATCTCAAGCGAAACCAATAGGGTTTATAAGCATGGACGGTCCGACTCACATCGCTTTGCCTGTGCAAGCTTAGCTCTTCTAAGCGGTTTGACGTTGCACCGACGTTGATTTGACGCCCTAGCGACGTGTGCCTGCTGGGCAAAGATTCGTCTGAATTGAGGGTTTACGTCCCCGTCAACACTATTTAGGTCATTTTTGGAGATGTTGCTTTCAATTTTGTGGGATTTTTACCCGGCATTGAGATGAAATGACATGAAAGGGTTAATATGTAGGGACGGTCAAACTCGAACAACTTTGCCTGGGCAGGCTTAGACCCTCTAATTCGGCCCCCGCCCATCGGGGCTTGAAGAAATATATGGGCTGCATGATGCTTCAACACAGAGCACACGAGTACTGGTAAACCGCTTAGAGGACCTGTATAGACGTTGCTTCCAATTTTGTGGGACTTTTACCCGAAATTAAGATGAAATGACAACTCAAGCCCTGTCACCCAATGAAACCAATAGGGTTTATAAGCATGGACGGTCCGACACGCACCGCTTTGCCTGGGCAGGCTTAGATCCTCTAAGTGGTTTACCAGTAGTCGTCTGTGGTCGGTTTCAGCTCTGCGGGGAAGCATCATGCAGCCCATCTATTTCTTCAAGCCCCGATGGGCGGGGGCCGGTTTGCCAAAAGGTGCCGATTACTATAAGGCGCCATTTTACTATTTAATCCATATTTATTTAGATCCATAATTCGATTTATGGATATCCATAACTCGAATAAGTGATATACATAAATCAGCCGAATAATGGATATTCATGATTCGAATTATAGATAGCCATAAATCGAATTATGGATATCTATAACTAGAGAAAGTGACCAGTGGGTCACGTATACCCCTGGCCAGTGCCACCCTCTGATATATCGAGCTTGTATGTAACATGAATGAAGAAGTCAAGAAGCTATAAGAATTTATAATGTGCATATAAAATCTAAACCAAACATAATCTTTCTAAATGGACCAAGGGAGTGAGAGCATCAAAGTTACTGAAGGGGTGGGGCCATCAATGTTACTGAAGCAGCAGGGTGGGGTATGCATCAATGAAATCTTTGAACTAGTATGCAACACTGATGCAAGTATCAATTGAATTTGTCTTAGAGTTTAGAACATTATGTAACAGGCATCTATAAACTTTGTCATAAAACTTTAACCAAATGTAAACTTTCTAAGTCCATTACCTTGAGGTCTAGGTCACTGTGGGTGGGGAAACGACATACATCTCAAAATCTTTGGACTGGTATGCAACATTGATGCAAGTATCAACTGAATTTGTCTTAGAGTTTAGAACATACAGACATCTATAAACTTTGTCATAAAACTTTAACCAAACGTAAAATTTCTAAGTCTGTGACCTTGACCTCAAGGTCATTGTGGGGGGTGGGACATGCATCAATGAAATCGTTAGTCCAGTATGTACCTTCTATGTAAGTATCAACTAAATCTATCAAAGGGTTCAGAAGATACAACCTCTTAGAAACTTTAACGCAAAACTTTAACCAAAATGTAAAATTTCTAAGTCTGTGACCTTGACCTCAAGGTCACTGTGGGGTTGGGACATGCACCAATGAAATCTTTAGACCAGTATGTAACTTCAGTGTAAGTATCAACTAAATCTATCAAAGGGTTCAGAAGATACAACCTCTTAGAAACTTTAACGCAAAACTTTAACCAAAATGTAAAATTTCTAAGTATGTGACCTTGACCTCAAGGTCACTGTGGGTGGTGGGACATGCATCAATGAAATCTTTAGACCAGTATGTAACTTCAGTGTAAGTATCAACTAAATCTGTCAAAGGGTTCAGAAGATACAACCTCTTAGAAACTTTAACGCAAAACTTTAACCAAAATGTTAACGGACGGACGGACGGAAGGAAGGACGGAAACACGGACGGACGAACGGCAGGACGAAAACTATATACCCCCATAGCATACTTCGTATGCCGGGGGTATAAATAGGGAATAAATAGTAAAACGGCGCCCTATAGAATATGCCACATAGTCCGGAGGCTAAGAGGGTTCATGCGAACAGCGAAGACTCAGATCAGTCTGATCAGAGTTTTCGCTGGTCGAGCAAGACTCATTGTAGATTTTTTCATGAGCTGTCTCGATTACTTGTCAGAACCACAGACTATGCGATTTGGTTCTAACCGTCGGAGCACCAACGAATTAAAACTCTGAATATAGATATGGGTATCATGATCCTTCTGACACCCCTCACCCACATCCCCGATTTTTCATGAGCTTCCTTTATCATGGGTCGCGTTAAACGAAAGTTTATTTTACGGACCTGTACGACCGGCGAAGGCTCAAATCTAATCCAACCATATGTATTCGAACAGACGGGCCTGAGCAAACAGTGTTGACCCTGATGAGACGCCGCAGAACGCGGCGTCTCATCAGGGTCTGCACTGTTTGCTACTCATCGAGCTATTGTAGACACAACTTTGGATAGTAAATTGTACTTATCAAATAATCGATTACAAGCAAATTAGTAATGATAATCATTTTCTGGAATTTATCGATCGATTAATCGATTATCAGATGAATCGTGCCAGCTTTAGCCTGCACATATGCTTAGTATGATGCGCTGTGTGTGTTTAGCTTGACCGAAAGCTTCTTCATAGACAGTGCGTGCGTGCGTGTGTGTGCACGCATGTGTGTGTGTGAGAGTATAAGAATCTGATATGGGGTTCTGTTGTAGATGAGTGTTTCCAACCCGAGGGATGACCGTGCTGAGCGGAGCCGAGGCTACGCCGAGGTTCCGCTCAGCACGGTCATCATGAGGGTTGGAAACGCCCATCTAAAACAGAACCCCATATTGGATTCTTTTTCTTGCACAACACCTCCGGTTAGTTTTGACAGCTCGCACATGTATATTGTTTACAAAATAAAAGTAGTGCGGAAGTAGTTCCGGCAGTTGCATAGAATTGAAGCGCACTTATGTTAGTTGCTGGGTCGGAACACCAGGGTGAGAACATAAATTTCTATCCCAGGGTAAAATCACGGATTTCCTTGTCTAGTGTGCAAGAAATAATTTTACGACACACCAACAAATAAGGTCATATGGAGACGGGACCTCGGTCTAAAGTCTCGTCAGAAAGTGTGGAGTAGCCCGGAATCAACCCAAAGACTCCTGATTTATGGGATGAGTAGCTTGACCACTACACCAAGGAGGCTTCTCATATAGAGCGTGAAGACTTTATTCCTCGCGAGTGAGAACGCAGGCTGATACGAGACATCGCTGAGTCCACATCTTCGAAGAATTATTCTCACGTGGCGTAGCCCGTTTTTTTGGATTGTTTGTCAATCGACCCACATTTACTAAGCACCGACGCTCTTCAGTTCTGATGTCGATGCGACTATCACTGGTTTGTATGAAATCCAGGTAATGATTATTTATAGACAAGAGGGCCCAGAGGAGAGGGCCCTGGTTCGCTTACCTGTGTGTCACTGTCTCGAGTACTTTCTATTTTAAGCTCTGGTGGTCATCTCGTTCACCAGCAGAGTGATTTTAGCTCATTTGGTAGGGAGTAACCTAGGCAACATTCCTGTGAACTTTGCATCGAATTAGCCTTAGGGTTTAGGTGGAGTTTCCGTTTGAATCAAATTTACAATATATTTTTCTATTTTTAGCTCCAGTGGCCATTTTGTTCATAGGAGTGGGATCGTTTTAGCCTTTTAGGTAGAGGGTCATCTAAGCAATATTGTCGCAAGGAACCTACATGCTAAATATGAAGGCTGTATATCAAATGCTTAAAAAATTAAGACAAATTAGGTCAAAGGTCAAGGTCATGGGTCAAAAGTTTTGAATTGTTGAGAAAACCTTGTCACAAGGAACATACATGCCAAATATGAAGGCTCTATCTCATATGGTTCAAAAGGTATGATAAAGAAGGTCACAGGTCAAGGTCACAGGTCAAATCTTTATAAGAGTGGGAAGCCCTTGTCACAAGGAACCTACATGCCAAATATGAAGGCTCTCTATCTCAAACGGTTCAAAAGTTATGTTAAAATATCCTACTGATCTACTTTTTGATTTGACATTACCCATATCCGAACTTAACTGAGATATTGTCCAGATAATCATTCTGAGCAAGTTTTGTGATGAAATGACTAAAACTGTGGCCTCTTAGAGTGTTCAAAACGTTTTTCTATGATTTGACCTGCTGACCTGCTTTTTGACCCGACATGATCCATATTCAAAATTGACCCAGATATTGTCAAGATGATCATTCTGAGCAAGATTGATAATGATCGGACCAAAACTTGGGCCTCTAGTGTGTTCACAAGGCTTTCAACAATCTGACCTACTGACCTACATATTGACCAGACATAACCCATATTCGAACTTAACCGATATATTGTCAAATGATCATTTGGAGCAAGTTTGATGATGATAGGACCAAAACTGTAGCCTCTAGTGTGTGCAGAGGGTTTTTTCTATGATAAGACCTACTGACCTGCTTTTTGATCTAACATGACCCATATTTGAACTTGACTGAGATATTGTCAAGATGATCATTCTAAGCAAGTTTGATGATGATCGGGCCAAAACTGTGGCCTCTAGTGTGTTAACAAGGTTTTTCTATGATTTGACCTACTGACCTACTTTTTGACCCGACATGACCCGTATTCAGATATTGTCAAGACTATCATTCTGAACAAGTTTGATGATGATCGGACCATAACGGTAGCCTCTAGTGTGCTCACAAGGTTTTTCTCTGATTTGACCTACTGACCTACTTTTTGGCCCAACATGACCCATATTCGAACTTGACCAAGACATTGTCAATATGATCATTCTGGGCAAGTTTGATGATGATTGGACCAAAACTGTGGCCTCTAGTGTGTTCACAAGGTTTTTCTATTATTTGACCTACTGACCTACTTTGTGACCCGACATGACCCATATTCAAACGTGACCAAGATATTGTCAAGATGATCATCCTGGACATGTTTGATGATGAGTGGACCAAAACTGTGGCCTCTAAAGTATTCACAAGGTTTTTCTATGATTTTTTCTATGGTTTTTCTACTGACCTACTTTGTGATCCGACATGATCCATATTCAAAAGTGACCAAGATATTATCAAGATGATCATTTTGAGCAAGTCTGATGATGATTGGACCAAACCTGTGGCCTCTAGTGTTTTCAGAAGGTTTTTCTATGATTTGACCTACTGACCTACTTTTTGACTATACAACACCCATATTTGAACTTGATTGAGACGTTGTGAAGATGATCATTCTGGACACGTTTAATGATGATCGGACCAAAACTGTGGCCTCTGGTGTGTTCACAAGGTTTTTCTCTGATTTGACCTACTGACCTACTTTTTGACCCGACATGACCTATATTTGAACCTGACCGACATATTGTCAAGATAATCATTCTGAGCATTCTAGTGTATTCACAAGGTTTTTCTATGATTTGACCTACTGACCTACTTTGTGACCCGACATGACCCATATTCAAAGGTGACCCAGATAATGTCAAGATGATCATTCTGAGCAAGTTTGATGACGATCGGACCAAAACTTTGGCCTCTAGAGTGTTCACAAGGTTTTTCCATGATTTGACCTACTGACCTACTTTTTGAACTGACATGACACATATTTACACTTGGCCAAGATTTAATCAAGGCAATCATTCTGAGTAATTTTCATGATGATTTGACTTAAAATGTGGCCTCTAGAGTGTTCACAAGGGTTTTTTTTATGATTTGACCTAATGACCCCATTTTTGACCGGACTTGACCCATATTCAAACTTGAACAAAGGAACCAAGATCTGTTGGTAGTTTAAGTTGTGTGCAAGTTAGGTTAAAATCAAATCATAAATGAAACGGTTTTTGTGCAGATAAGACCAAAGTAGACAATCTGTGCCTTTTCAGGGGCCATAACTCTGGAACAGATGATGGGATAAGGGTGGTTCAACAAAGGAACAAAGATCCTATGGTGCTTCAGGTTGTGTGTAAATATGGTTAAAATTATATCATAAACAAAACAGCTATCATGCAGACAAGACCAAAACAGCCAATGTTTGCCCTCTCAGGGGCCATAACTCTGGTACCATTGATGTGATATGCCTGATGCAAGAAAGGAACCAAGATCTTGTGGTGGTACAAATTTGGTGTAAGTCTGGTTAAAATCAAATGATAAATGAAATGGCTATTGTGCAGACAATATCAAAATAGAAAATTTTTGCCTTTTCAGGAGTCATAACTCTGGTACCCACGACGGGATATGGCTGGTTCAAATGTGATCACAAAAGCTCACCTTACTACGTGACAGGTGAGCTAAAAACAGCAGCGCTGTTCTTATCGCTTTGACGTAACAGGGTTATCTAATAAAATCTGGACTGGAATCACGTGTTGGCTCGGCAAACAGTGTGGAGCTAGATCAGGGTCAACATTATCTGCTTCAAGTACATGAATTTAAAAGTTTAACAAATCGGTTTAGATCGCCCGTTAAGGCCCGTTTTCCCAAAATGCAGTCGGACTTCAATAGCTCGAACACCTTTTGGACCATGAAAATCTGTTCGAGCCAGGGGTAGTTCGAGCCACTGAGGGTTACTGCCAAAAGGCATATCGGCAATAATTTTGGGACTGTTTTTCGGTTTTCTGTAATAAAAATGTATGCTATGTGTACTCATTAGAATCGCCTCAGCGAGACGATTCTAATGAGTACACACAGTATACATTTGCAAGATAAAAGTCCAAAATCTCCTTACTTCCTATGTAGAGGAACACCCTAGGGACCCAAAAACGGGTTCGACTCAGCATTGGAAAACGAGCCATAGGTATTCCAGCCATTGAAGTACTACTGTACACTCAAAAGACAGTCGACCAACCAGTGCTGTCTGCCCCCGCCCATCGGGACTTGACGAAATAGATGGGCTGCATGATGCTTCCACGCAGAGCTGAAACCGACCGCTTACGAGTACTGGTAACCGCACACGAGTACTGGTAATCCGCTAACAGGAATTAAGCCTGCCCGGGCAAAGCGGTGCGAGTCGGACCGTCCATTCTCATAAACGCTATTTGTTTCGTTTGGCGATAGGGCTTGAGAAGCCATTTCATCTCAATGTGGGGTAAAATTCCAACAAAATTGGACGCAACGTCTCCAAAATGACCAAGTGTTGACGGGGACGTTAAACCCCAAATCAAACAAACAAACCATACAGTGCCGTCAGTTCTTTGATTTTGTTTGTGTCTCTGGTCTACTTACGTGGTGGCTGGTATGCGTAGTCATCCGGCATATAGCCGGGTATAAGCCCCGGATATGTGACGTGTATAGTCTGAGCAGCGGTTTGGGTTATTGCCTCCTCGTAGGTCGGGGGCTTGTGACTGGGCTCGGCGTAAGAGGGTGGTTGCTGGGGCACTATTGATACTTGAACACTTCGTTGATTTCCTGAAATAACAAGCTACAATTGATTGATTGAATTGGGGTTTAGCGACACGTCAACGCGTGTGGGTCATTTTGTGTCGTCTCCCGGAGAAAGGGAGAAAAGAGACAGAAGAGATAGTAGAGGAGATGGTAGAAAGGGATAAATGAGAAAGAGGAAATTGAGAGAAAGTGAAGAAACAGACAAAAAAAACCCCAAAAAACAAACAAACAAACAAACAAAACAAAACAAAAAAAAAAAAAAAAACATTTACCTTATCCTGCTGCAAGGACTACAGGCCTTGTCTAACTGTAAAGCCAATATAGTGTAATTCCTACATTAAGACCACCTTTGGGACTGTTCAAAAGTGGTCTTTCAGAGAGAAAGAGGAAGTTGAGAGAAAGTGAAGAAACAGACAAAAACAAAACAAAACAAAACATAAAAAAAAAACATTTACCTTATCCTACTGCAAGGACTACAGGCCTTGTCTGACTGTAAAGCCAATAAAGTATAATTCCTATATTAAGACCACCTTTGGGACTGTTCAAAAGTGGTCTTTCAGAGAGAAAGAGGAAATTGAGAGAAAGTGAAAAAACAGACAAAAACAAAACAAAAAAAAAAACAAAAAACAAACATTTACCTTATCCTGCTGCAAGGACTACAGGCCTTGTCTAACTGTAAAGCCAATATAGTATAATTCCTATATTAAGACCACCTTTGGGACTGTTCAAAAGTGGTCTTTCAGAGAGAAAGAGGAAATTGAGAGAAGTGAAGAAACAGACAAAAAAAAAAAAAACATTTACCTTATCCTTTTGCAAGGACTACAGGCCTTTTCTAACTGTAAAGCCAATATAGTATAATTCCTACATTAAGACCACCTTTGAGACTGTTCAAAAGTGGTCTGAAAGACCGCTTTTGAACAGTCCCAAAGGTGGTCTCTCACAACAGGACATGGTGTGCAGAAAACACAAAGAAAGAATATCTGCAAACTACTAAATAAGCCTTTTTAAACAGAATTAGTCTTAATTTTTAGTGGTCTTTATAGCAGAATTTTACTGTATCGTTTTTTTTTTTCTTTTTTGAAAGCTGTAGCTTTTATTCTTCCTGGTATAGTAGTCGCAGATAAGATTGACTAGGCGGAGTTATCGTTTGTACCCGCCTTAGGAATATTCCATGAACATAAAGGTAAACCAAGTCACACGATTGTGTGAATTCAACTGTAACGCAACTATAGGTGTGGCGTATATGACGATTTGTCCGCTTGTAGAAAGCGTGCGAAAGGCACTCTACCGAATCTTCTGTTGGACTCGGCGAATTTGACATATATTGACAACACCTGATTAGCTCCGCCTAGTCAATCTTATCTGCGACTACTATAAATCAGGTTTACAAGAAACCTTTCTGGATCCCGGTTTTCGAGGAAGGCAATATCTCCAGCTCACACATGCATACAGTCTAACCTGTCTACAAAGACCACTCAAGGGGAAGATGAAATATGGTCTTTGTTCACAGGTGATCTTTATTCAGAGGGTCAGTTTTGCATCAACTGCTCTACCTCATTATTATGAAACTGGTTGGGAAACCTTGGCGAATAGAAGAAAACGTAAAAAGATAACTTTGATGTACAAAATTGTCAATGGCGATGCTCCATCTTACCTCGCTGACTTCTTACCAAATAAAGTAAATGATATTAGTTCTTATAACCTGAGAAATATAGGAGCGATTTTGAAATTCCTTTTTCTAGACTTTGTTCTTATGAAAGTACATACTTCCCTTCTACCTTAAAATCATGGAATGAACTTGACCCACAGATTCGATTACTCCCAACTCTTTCACAATTTAAGTCTAATATTCAGTCCACAACAGACAAAATAGCTGATTATACAAAGCGAAAGTACAGCACAATGCTTGCTGGTATCAGACACAGAAGCAGCAGTTTAAAGGCTGATCTTTTCCATGTAAATATCATTCCGTGTCCTGCATGCAGTTGGGGTGCACCAAGCGAAAATGCAGAACACTATTTCCTCGAATGTCAGCTATACACAAATCAACGAAACGTTCTTATGCATAATTTACAAACTTTATTGAATCTTCAAGATGCTAATGTTGAGATCCTGACAATAAAATATCAAAATATGACGACATTACTAATAGATCAACCATCCAGTCCATCACTAGATTCATTAAGGATAAACGCCGGTTTGAAGAAAATACGTAAATTAAGTATTTTCTTTTTGGTTCATTTCTGTTTGCTGGTCCAAAGACATGCATCTTAATGATTTCAAGGACAGCGCTACCACAACGGGTGAGGTTTTATGTGTGGAATGATGTGTGTGTGTGCGTGTGTGTGTTTGTTTGTGTATGTGTGCGTGCGTGCGTGCGTGCGCGTGCATCAGACGTGCTTGCATTCTTAAACATGCGTGCATTAAACCTGAGCCGAAATAAATCGCATGTAACTTGCATCCGCCATTGTACCATTGAAATGATTTGTTTTTATGTTTTAGGGAAAGGACTATCTAATGTTGTCATAACTTGTGTCCAATCCCTTTGTATGTAAATGCAATGAGCAGCAGGGAGGGTGAATGCACTTTTTGTTTCAGCCATAAAAGGCCCATTTAGTCAATCAAGGCTCCCAGCTTATTTTGACCCAAATATAGTCTCTTTTTGGTAAATTAAGCCTCCAAACCCAAACATCAATATTTTCCATTTGACAATTTAAGCCTCCAAACCCTAAAAAAATCCACCCTAACTGGCTGCGACATACCAGGGCACTCGGCGAGTGCAGTAGCAGGGGGGTTAATGGACTTTTTATTTTGACCTTAGGAGAGCGCATTTTTCCCCCCAGTCTACCAGGAGTTCGTGCTGCCTTTGCGGCAGACGAATATAGTGCACACGATTGCAACTCGGTCCGACGCACACAGCAGCACGATTTTGGCCACGGTGGAAAGAATAGAGGCGGATACCGACAGGCTCGTGAAGAAAAAGTGAAAGGAGGAGAGCGCATTTTCCCCCAATCTACCAGGAGTTCGTGCTACCTTTGCGGCAGCGGTGGTCTATCGGGTGGACCGGTAGTGCAGACAAACGCACACTACCCAGGTATATCGAAATTTCGAATTAGATAATAGGTAGTGCAAAGCATCGAATACACCATCGACAGTGTGGACATATCGTATACTACCATAGAAAAATGGAAGTTGTAGAACGAACGATTCTAGAGATGGGGCTCTTTTCCGAGAAATCTGTGGCAACCCATCTTCTCCTGGAAAACGCATTCGAGGGCAACCTTGTTCCCGACATCTCGGAGGTGGGCTACCTGGAGGGGCACTCGGGCAGGACGCGGTTGCGACACCTCGAAGGCCCCCAACCTTCGTGGACGATGTGTACGTGTACGGATACCTTCGTAGGGAGAATTCCAGGGCCGGCAGAGCCTCATGTACGACCGGGGAAGGTGGATCTGCGCAGGTGGTCGTGGCCTCTATTTCTTGGAGCATTCGGGAGGCTCTGGACAGTGAGAAGCACATGCAGACGAATATAGTGCACACAATCGCAACTCAATCCGACGCACACAGCAGCACCATTTTGGCCACGGTGGAAAGAATAGAGGCGGATACCGACAGGCTCGTGGAGAAAAAGTGGAAAAAAGGAATTGCATGGAGAGGACCCATTCGCAATCTTCGTGGCGAAGGTGGATGTTTCCGAGGTGGAGATAGACAGCCTGCAGGCAAGGCTTCCACAGCTCCAGAAACTTCTTCACGGGAAAGGCTACGGCCTCTATTCGATCGACTACACCAAGGATTTCTCCGGGACGCTGGACCGGGCCTCTATTCAATCCACTACACCCAGGATTTCTCCGGGACGCTGGACTGGCAATCTCTCGTGGCCCACCTGGAAAAACTCGGATATGGGATACAAGAAGATCCCAACGGCGCGCTCGCGAATAGAGATGCTCCGACGGTTCTGTACAACACCAAGTCCGTGGGGAACCATGTCTGCACCTGAATAGGAACGGGCCCGAGCGGGTACACGGTTCGAACCAAGCTCTACAACAAGGTCGTCTCCAACTTCGAGGCCGGGGAGGTTCGGGAGCACATGGAGTGCCATCTCGCCGATTATGTGGACTGTCCGAACGAGCACCTGCGGAGGACATTCTTGCACCCGGGTGTACAAGAAAGAGGATGCACAAGGATCGAGGTCTCCCTCTACGCGTGCAGGGTCAGGGATCTTTCCACGGACACGGCAAATGAGGTGGTCGAGGAGGCGCTTGGCGTCGTGTCTCCGGAGAAAGAAGATCTGTTTGTCGTACAGCCGCCATCTAGGTTGTGTACAAACTTGGCCGGCAGCCTGGATAGATGCCTGGTCCTAGTCGACAGACCCCAAGGGACAATCTTCGTGGCCTGGTATGCGCAAACCGGGACTGGCAGGGTGGCCGGCATGCGGATACGCCCCCACGCCACAAACCGTGGACAACGATGACAGCTGTGAGAGGGCTGTGGAATGGGCCGCGGCAGACTTTAGATTCCGGGATTGCCCGATATTTCGGGCGGATATACTGGAAACCAGGTAAGGTGCGCGGGAGGACGGCGAGGATTCTATTCTATTCTCTCCGCTTCGCTGCTACACCATAGACGCTGGCTCCGCGACGATTCTGTCCGCCTGCAAGAAACCGACAGCCCTGCATCCAAACGGGCCGGATCCATCCATCCTACTTCCACCGACCGACAAGGTGTCCTGGGTGTGGAGGGAAAAGATGACCCATCGGATCGGTGTGGAGACCTCGCAGTTCCAGATCGTGGAAATGCCGGAGATAGCCGATGGTCGCCGTCTCTCAACGCTCTCTACGCGAGACAGAGAGAGGGGGCTTTGGGATCTGTTGCAAGCCACCAACATAGAGAAGTGAAGGAGGGACGCGGAAAAACGGTTGGAAGAAAAACAAAAAGAAACAGGCGGTACAGGCGAGAAGAGCTAGAACAGATATCCAAGCTTGCCACCGAGCATCGGGAGTACATGGCTGCTTCGAGGAAAACCTAGGAGGCGGTAGTGGAGATCCTATCTTCCATGCAGACCAGCAGGATCTCTAGCCTCCGACCGGATAGGTGGATCGTGCTGGGGTTTCAGGAGCACCACCTGGATACACGAAAGCCTAAGGTCGTGCTGTCGAACGATTCGACTCCTAGGATAGCGGTGTGGGCCACAGAGGGCCTGGCTAGGATCCTATCCAACTGCACAGAATTCTTCGAGAAACGGGTGGACGACGGCCGATACAAAACCACATACTGGATGCCAGCGCTGGAGCACAACGCCTTGGTCCGGGGCCTGGAGATAGAAGTGCAGCCGAGCAAGAATTTCTTTGGTAGGGGAGGATTGGAGGTTTGCTGGAATCCAATCCAAGTATTGCATGCCCCCGGGAATCTCCGCGTAGAGAATCTCCAGAGGTTGGCAAAGTCGGAGGCGGAATTTGTAGAAAAGGCTTCGTGTGTGCGACGGGTGGAGATCGCCCCCAAATCTACAGATCTGTGGAAAGCCGTGGATATGCACCCAGGAGAATATCTCTGCAGACGGTTCTGCTCGCAGATGTTTCGGGGAGCCCACAGAATGCTGCTATATTTGGTTCCCCTAGACGAGGGGGGAGAGCCGACGACGGCTGTGGAATACCCAACGGATACTTTCTGGAGAAGGAGATAGTGCGCCTTGGTGGGCCGGCAGAGCTGGAAAAGATGCGGAGCCCCACCTTCTGCAGGTTTGGGGTAGAAAAGACGACGTCTACAAAGAGGAAGGACAGGATGGTATCCATAGCCTCCACACCAGCCGTCTAGCGTACCACCCCTCCAAGATCTGTGCAGAATACGGGAGCCCCACAAATAACCACAACGTACACCGTCCGTTCATCCCACTGCTACTGCACTCGGCGAGTGCCCTTGGTATGTCGCAGCCAGTTGGGGTGAAAATTTTTAGGGTTGGGAGGCTTAAATTGCCAAATGGAAAATATTGATGTTTGGGTTGGGAGGCTTAATTTACCAAAAAGAGAATATATTTGGGTCAAAATAAGCTGGGAGCCTTGATTGACTAAATGGGCCTTTTATGGCTGAAACAAAAAGGGCATTCAACCTCCCTGCTGCTCAATAAAATATGTTTAATCTAAAGCTTCATAACAAGTGCATGTACGTCATTAATCCTTTGAAACCACACTGCGATATCGAGGATTAAATTTCACTTTCCGGTGAAAAATAGGAAAAGTTTTAATTTCATGAACTTGAAAATTAAAAACATTTCATATTAAGGCTTACATTATTAAGCTTTTGTTGCAGGTATGTATGCAAACAGTGTAGATCCCGATGAGATGGCTCATAATGAGCCATCTCATCGGGATCTACACTGTTTACCATCCTGTTAAAGATTATTGACTATATTCCATATTTTATAGAATGGGCGTACCCAAATTCAAAGGGAGAAGAATACACTTTAGAAAATCAGGGGTGAAAGGGAGAATAATTACGTGTCGTTCCTGAAAACGTAATTCAATTCCTAATTATAAGCATGTCTCTTGATGATAAAATTTAATGGATCATTCATTTGCAAAAAAGGAATCAGTTGCAAAACATGACAGAATGAACCTTGCAATTATATAGGCAAGGTGACGCATAATATCTGATGAGATTTTTTTTCAGGTGTATTATTGAGCTACCGGGTCTCAAAATTTTTTTTTCTGGTTTTTATCTTCAATTCATACTCCTTTGTCATGTGTACACTTTTGGAGCCAAATACAGCTTCAGAACTTTGTGAAAATGGTCGTTTTCATTCGTGTTTACCCTTCGCTCTGAACATGTGTTCGGAATTTCTGTTCTAAAAATAAATCTGTAACTTTACACATACATGGCGACAGTATCGTCTCTGAGTGTCGTTACTTATGGCATTGGTATTCAGTGTCATATTTTTTTCCGATTCAGGCATGGCCTAAGCAAACAAGGCCAAAAATGAACGTCGCATAACGTCATATATGGGGATCCTATTTTTGTCACGAACTAAAAATAGATCTAACTAGTGTTCGAAACCTAGTTAGGGGAATCCCTCTCAAACTCGTTTACCTGTCATCATAATTGTTCGCATTTTTGCATAAAATGCATTCATTTGTATTGTTTTAAAGAAAGATACCGGCTATATGTATTTTATTTTTGGAAGCATTTTTTACCGAAAGCTCAATAATGCACCTTTAAGTTCATAGCGCCCCGCCCATCGGGGCAGGGAGAAATAGATTCAACTTCATAGTGCTTCCATGCAGTGTTGAAACCGGCCGCACATGAGTACTGGAAAATCGCTTATATGGTCTAAGCCTGCCCAGGCAAAGTGGTGCACGTCGGACCAACCATATAAATTCTATCGGTTTGTCTGGGCCGAAGGGCTTGAGATGCCATTTCATCTCAATGTCGGGTAAAATTCCAACAAAAACGGAAGCAGCGTCTCCAAAACGACCCAAATGGTGTTGACGAGGACGTATCTTAAACATGAATTCAAACGAATCCTAAGTACACAAAATGAATAGTCAGCATAAAATAAAATCTGGCCTGGTATGGTGGCATAAGAGATAATGTGGTACGGGCCTCCGTGGCCTATATAGTGGGTAAGAACACTGACTCTCGCCGCCGTGGTTCGAGCAAAATACAGACACATGAGCAAAGGCCCCCGTTAGCAATTCCCAATTTATGTTCAACAACTGCGCATGCACATATCAATTTCCATATATGTTATAAAATGTGATCAAATACAAGCTGTGTCCAAACATAGCTGTACGAGTAGCTAACAGTGTTGACCCCGATGAGACGCCGCGTTCCACGGCGTCTCATCTGGGTTTACACTGTGTGCTCAGACCGGTACGTAGGGTTTTGTTTGTTTCTTACGTTCCTGTCAACACTGAGTAGGTCATTTTGGAGACGTTGCTTCCAATTTTGTGGGAGGAGTTTTAACCGACATTGAGATGACTGTCGCCCAAGCGTCATAAGTACCCGTCTCGCACCGCTTTGCCTGGGTAAGCTTAGATCCTCTAAGCGGTTTACCAGTACTCGTGTGCGATCGGTTTCAGCTCTGCGTGGAAGCATCATGCAGCCCATCTATTTCTTCAAGCCCCGATAGGCGGGGGTGGGGGGGTCACACACAGGGTAGTTTGGTAATTATTTCAATGCAAAGCAAACAATGGTCTCGAGCGACAAGTTCTCACTGGCAACATTAGTAAACCCCCGCCACCTTGTAAGTCACATGAAAATGGCTAGACAATCCAACTAACATGGCTAGGCGCAAGACTTTTGCATGAAAGTACGCGTAACTCACGGTCGCAAGCAGCAACGGCTCCTGTGAGGCTGCGCTTACAGGCTCACAGAATCATTTGCTGACCACCTATGTCATAAGTACCCTGGCTCATTAAACAATATTGGGTCATACTGAGCCGGTCAATTTACCTAACCATACGTTTCCTGCCTTGGCAGGCTTATAGTTTGTTTGATTTGAGGTTTAACGTCCCCGTCAACACTGTAAAGATCATTTTGGAGACGTTGCTTCCAGTTTTGTGGGACTGTTACCCGACTCTTGAGATGAAATGACATATCAAGCCCTGTCGCCCAATGAAACCAATTCGGTTTATAAGCATGGACGGTCCGACTCGTGCGCACCGCTTTGCCTGGGCAGGCTTAGATCCTCTAAGCGGTTTACCAGTGGAAGCATCATGCAGTCCATATATTTCTTCAAACCCCGATGGGCGGGGGGTACATTGCTCATTCTTTTGCCAGAAACTGGCTCCCGAGTTATTGAACATTTTTTCATGCTCAACTCACTTGAGCATGAAATGTATCCTGCTCATAAATTTTAAAATGTCAACAAATTTTGTCATTTTAAAATTTATGAGTAGGATAAATGACAATTTGCGCTGATCTGAGCAAGAAAATTGCCCAAATGGTTTGCATTTTAATAGTTATGAGTATAACCAATTTCATGCTCAGCTGAGTTGAGCATGAAAAATGTTTTAACCTCGGACCCAACCTGGCAATTAGCGCAATCAGTGGAAGGAAGAGAATGACCGCAGAAAAGATTTCCTGATCAGTGTCCACGAAAGAATGTTCCTGACCCGCCAGGTATCGAACACGCGACCTCCTATTCACCAGTCAGACGCGCATCCAACGGACCTTGCGATTGTGGAGTAAATAGTGTAGATCCAGGTGACCTACGCGGTTTTCTTGCACACCAGACAAGGAAATCCGTGATTTTTCGACACTGGGATAGAAATTTATGTTCTGATCTTGGTGTTCCGACCAAGGCAACTAACATAAGTGCGCTTCAATTCTAGTCAACTGCCGGAACTACTTCCGCACTACTTTCAATTTGTAAACAATATTCATGTGCGAGCTGTCAAAACTAACCGGCAAAACAGTGGATGAATATCATAATAGTGTTAAGTAAAATATGAAAAGTATAGTGCACAAAAATGAAACGTTAAAAAGAAATAAAAAGGAAATGTTTGGGAGGTGTTGTGCAAGGAAAAGAATCCAATATGCGGTTCTGTTGTAGATGGGTGTTTCCAACCCTCGGGATGACCATGCTGAGCGGAACCTCGGCATAGCCTCGGTTCCGCTCAGCATGGTCATCCCTGGGGTTGGAAACACCCATCTACCACAGAATCCGATATCAGATTATTATAGTCTACCATGTTAATAATTTTGGCAAAAAGAACCGACGTGTCCAAAACCAAAAATGAACTAGAATTTGTTTTTCTACAAAAACACAGATGTCTCCCCCGTTTTTGACTGCTAAGTATAACCTTGACATTGGAGGTATTGAGCTGGGTCTTGTGTGCAACACATCATCTAATGAAGATGAACATTTCTGCATAGTAACTTTAAAAATGTTCATAGAAAAATAAACAAGAGGGCCATGATGGCCCTGGATCGCTCACCTGACCCATATGATAGAGTAACAAGTGGGCCTCGGGGAGGGCCATTATTGACCCCAGGGCTACAATGTGCATAATGTTGAGGGAGGTCTAAAAAGGTGAAGCTTCATACCAAATATCAACAAAGCTTATAATTTGAACAATCTTGGCAAAGGTCCACTAGATGAAGCTACACACCAAATATCCAAGACCTGGGCCTTGGGGTTTCAGAGAAAAAGATTTTTTAAAGATATTCCCTACATTAGCCTATGTAAAACCAAATGGCCCCGGGGCGGGGGCATTTTTGGCCTCAGGGCTATAACTTAAACAATCTCGATAGAGGTCCACTAGATGAAGCTTCACACCAAATATCAAAGACCTGGGCCTTGCTGTTTCAGAGAAGAAGATTTTCAAAGATTATCTCTATATATAAAACTATGCAAAACCAAAGGGCCGCGGGGCAGGGGCTATAATTTGAACAATCTTGGTAGAGGTCCACTAGATGAAGCTCCATACCAAATATCAAAGACATGGGCCTTGTGGTTTCAGAGAAGATTTTTAAAGATTTCCCTATATAAGTCTATGAAAAACCAAAGGGTCTCGAGGTAGGGGCATTTTTGGCCCCAGGGCTATAATTTGAACAATCTTGATAGAGGTCCACTAGATGAAATTTCACACCAAATATCAAAGACCTAGGCCTTGTGGTTTCACAGAAGAAGATTTTTAAAGATATTCCCTATATAAGTCTATGTAAAACCAAAGGGCCCCCGAGACAGGGGTGTTTTTGGTCTCAGGGCTACAATTTGAACAATCTTGGTAGAAGTCCACTAGATGAAGCTTCATACCAAATATCAAAGACCTAGGTCTTCTGGTTTCAGAGAAGAATATTTTTCAAGATTTTCCCTATATATAAGTCTATGTAATACCAAAGGGCCCAAGTGGGGGCATTTTTGGCCCAAGGGCTATAATTTGAACAATCTTGGTAGGGGTCCACAAGATTAAGCTTCATACCAAATATCAAAGACCTAGCCCTTGTGGTTTCAGAGAAAAAGATTTTTCAAGATTTTCCCTAAATAAGTCTATGTAAAACCAAAGGGCCCTGGAGCGGGAGCATTTTTGTCCCCAGGGCTATAATTTGAACAATCTTAGTAGGGGTCCACTAGGTGAAGCTTCATACCAAATATCAAAGACCTGGGCCTTGTGGTTTCAGGGAAGAAGATTTTTAAAGATTTTCCCTATAGAAGCCTATGTAAAACCAAAGGGTCCCAGAGCGGGGGCATTTCTGGCCCCAGCACTATAATTTGAACAATCTTGGTAGGAGTCCACTAGGTGAAGCTTCATACTAAATATCAAAGACCTGGGCCTTGCGGTTTCAGAGAAGATTTTTAAAGATTTTCCCTATATAAGCCTATGTAAAACCAAAAGGGGGGGGGGGGGGACCTGGGCCTTGTGGGGTGAAGCTTCATACCAAATATCAAAGACATGGGCCTTACAGTTTCAGGGAAGAAAATTTTTAAAGATTGTCCCTATATAAGCCCATGTAAAACCAAAGGGCCCCGGAACGGGGGCATATTTGACCCCAGCACTATAATTTGAACAATCTTGGTAGGGGTCCACTAGATGAAGCTTCATACCAAATATCAAAGACCTGGGCCGTGTGGTTTCAGAGAAGATTTTTAAAGATTTTCCCTATATACGCCAATGTAAAACCAAAGGGCCCCCTGGCGGGGGCATTTTTTGTCCCAGCATTAAAATTTGAACAATCTTGGTAGGGGTCCACTAGATGAAGCTTCAGACCAAATATCAAAGTCCTGGGCCTTGTGGTTTCAGAGAAGAAGATTTTTAAAGATTTTTTACTATATAAGCCTATGTAAAACAAAAGGGCCCCGGGGCGGGGGCATTTTTGGCCCCAGCACTATAATTTGAACAATCTTGGTAGGGGTCCACTAGATGAAGCTTCATACCACATATCAAAGACCTGGGCCTTGCGGTTTCAGACAAGAAGATTTTTAAAGATTTTCCCTATATGAGCCCATGTAAAACCAAAGGGCCCCGGGATGGGGGCATTTTTGGCCCAAGCACTATAATTTGAACAATCTTGGTAGGGGTCCCCTAGATGAAGCTTCATACCAAATAACAAAGACCTGGGTCTTACGGTTTCAGAGAAGAAGATTTTTAAAGCTCTTCCCTATATACATGTAAGCCCATGCAAAACCAAAGGGCCCCGGAGCGGGGGCATTTTTGGCCCCAGCACTATAATTTGAACAATCTCTGTAGGGGTCCACTAGATGAAGCTTCATACCAAATATCAAAGACCTGGGCCTTGTGGTTTCAGAGAAGAAGATTTTATTTTTAAAGATTTTCCTTATATAAGCCTATGTAAAACCAAAGGGCCCCGGGGCGGGGGCTTTTTTGGCCCCAGCACTATAATTTGAACAATCTCTGTAGGGGTCCACTAGATGAAGCTTCATACCAAATATCAAAGACCTGGGCCTTGTGGTTTCAGAGAAGAAGATTTTATTTTTAAAGATTTTCCTTATATAAGCCTATGTAAAACCAAAGGGCCCCGGGGCGGGGGCTTTTTTGGCCCCAGCACTATAATTTGAACAATCTTGGTAGGGGTCCACTAGATGAAGCTTCATACCAAATATCAAAGTCCTGGGCCTTGTGGTTTCAGAGAAGTTTGATCATGATTGGTCTAACGCTGTGGCGTCTAGAGTGTTCACAAGGTTCGTATATAATTTGACCTACTAACCTACTTTTTGACCTGATATGACCCATATTCAAACTTGACCGAGATATTGTCATGATGATCATTCTGAGCAAGTTTGATTATGACTGGACCAAAATTGTGGCCTCTTGAGTGTTCACAAGGTTTTTCTATGATTTGACCGGCTGACCTACTTTTTAACCTGACATAACCTATATTCGAACCTGACCAGATATTGTCACAATGACCATTCTGAGCAAGATTAATGATGATTGGACCAAAACTGTGGCCTTCAGAGTGTTCACAAGGTTTTTCTATGATTTGACCTACTGGCCTACTTTTTGACCTGACATGACCCATATTCAAACTTGACCGAGATATGTCATGATGATCATTCTGAGTAAGTTTGATTATAATTGGACAAAATTGTGTCAGGATGATCATTCTGAGCAAGTTTGATTATAATTTGACCAAAATTGTGGCCTCTAAGGTGTTCACAAGGTTTTTCTATGATTTGACCTGCTGAACTACTTTTTAACCCTACATGACCCATATTCAAACCTGAATGAGATATTGACACAATGATCAAACTGAGCAAAGTTGATGATGATTGGATCAAAAGTGTTGCCTCTAGTGTTCACAAAGTTTTTCTATGATTTGAACTACTGACCTATTTTTGACTCGAATTGACCCATATTCGAACTTGACCGAGATATTGTCATGATGATCATTCTGAGCAAGTTTAATTATGATTGGATAAAAAATTGTGGCCTCTTGAGTGTTCACAAGATTTTTCTACGATTTGACCGGCTGACCTACTTTTTTACCCGACATGGCCCCTATTCGAATTTGACTGAGACATTGTCACAATGACCATTGTGAGCAAGATTAATGATGATTGGACCAAAACTGTGGCCTTCTGAGTGTTCACAAGGTTCTTATATGATTTGACCTACTGACCTACTTTTTGACCTGACATGACCCATATTCAACCATGACCGAGATATTGTCAGGATGATCATTTCTGAGCATGTTTGATTATGATTGGACCAAAAATGTGGCCTCTAGGGGGTTCACAAGGTTTTTCTATGATTTGACTCGCTGACCTACTTTTTAACCCGACATGACCCATATTCCAACTTGACTGAAATATTGTCGCAATGATAATTCTGAGCAAGTTTGATCATGATTGGACCAAAACTGTGGCATCCAGAGTGTTCACAAGGTTTTTCTATGCTTTGACCTACTGACCTACTTTTTGACCCGACATGACCAATATTAAAACTTGACCAAGATATTGTCATGATGATCATTCTTAGCAAGTTTGTTTATAATTGGACCAAAACTGGCCTCTAGTGTTCACAAGGTTTTTCTATGATTTGACCCGCTGACCTACTTTTTGACCCGACATGACCCATATTCATTCTTAAGCAAGATATTGTCACAATGATCATTCTGAGCAAGTTTGATGATGATTGGACCAAAATTGTGGCCTCTAGAGTGTTCACAAGTTTTTTCTTTAATTTGACCTACTGACCTACTTTTTGACCCGAAAAGACCTTTATTCAAACTTAAGCCAAGATATTGTCACAATGACCATTCTGAGCAAGATTAATGATTTAACCAAACTTGTGGCCTCCTGAGTATTCACAAGGTTTTTCTATGATTTGACCTACTGACCTACTTTTCAACCGGACATGACCCATATTCAAACTTGACCGAGATATTGTCATGATGATCATTCTGAGCAAGTTTGATTATGATTGGACCAAAATTGTGGCCCCTAGGGTGTTCACAAGGTTTTTATATGATTTGACCCGCTGACCTACTTTTTAACCCGATATGACCCATATTCGAACTGGACTGAAATATTGTCACAATGGTCATTCTGAGCAAGTTTCATGATAATTGGACCAAAACAGTGGCCTTCAGAGTGTTCACAAGGTTTTTCTATGATTTGACCTACTGACCTACTTTTTGACAAGACATGACCCATATTCGAACTTGACCAAGATATTGTCATGATGATCATTCTGAGCAAGTTTGATTATGATTGGACCAAAATTGTGGCCTCTAGGGTGTTCACAAGGTTTTTCTATGATTTGACCCGCTGACCTACTTTTTAAGCCGACATGATCCATATTCAAACTTCACTAAAATATTGTCACAATGATCATTCTGAGCAAGTTTGATGATGATTGGACCAAAATTGTGGCCTCTCGAGTGTTCACAAGGTTTTTCTATGATTTGACCTACTGACCAACTTTTTTACCCGACATGACCCAAATTCGAACTTGACCGAGATATTGTCATGATTATCATTCTGAGCAAGTTTGATGATAATTGGACCAAAACTGTGGCCTCTAGTGTGTTCACAAGAAAAAGTTTACGCACGGACGACGCACGACGGACGACGGACGACGCACGACGCACGACGCACGACGACGCCGGACATCTTACTGTCACAAAAGCTCACCATGACCTTCGGTCAGGTGAGCTAAAAAGTTATTGGCCGTAAACAAAAAAGCACTTTTTTACCTTTGACCTCTAAGTATGGCCTTGACCTTTGCGGTACAACACATAGTCTCATGATGGTTAACATTTCTGCCAAGTAATTTCATAATCCATCAAAGAATAAGGAAGTTATTGACTGTCCTTTTTTTTTACCTTTGACCTCTAGGTATGACCTTGACATTGGAGGTATGGACCTTGGTCTTGCACATGACTCATGGTCCAACTTTCAAGCCTCTAGCTCCAACAGTTTTTAAGATATCTTGCTGACAAGATTTTATTAAAAAAAAAATTTAAAGGGCAATAACTCTTGAAAGGGGCATAATCCGGATGAGAAAAAAATACGTGTCAGCTTATTTTCCATTAGGAATGCATATATGAAATTTCAAAACCATAGCATACACCGTTCTAAAGTTATGCTATGCATCACTTTTAGGTATCATTACAATGGGCACAAATTACCAAAATGACAAAGGGCCATAACTCGCAAAGTATTTTTCAGAATTTTGTCAAAAGTTAATCAGTTCATCTACTCATCACCACCAATATACTCAACAACTTTCAAGGCTCTAGCTCCAATAGTGTTTGAGATATTTTGCTGACAAGATTTTATTAAAAAAATTTCAAAGGGCAATAACTCTTGAAAGGGGCATAATCCGGATGAGAAAAAAAATAAACGTCAGCTAATTTTTCATGAGGAACCCATATATGAAATTTCAAAACCCTAGCATACAAGGTTCTAAAGTTATGCTATGCATCACTTTCAGCATACATTACAATGGGCACAAATTACCAAAATGACAAAGGGCCATAACTCACAAAGTATTTTTTGGAATTTTGTCAAAAGTTAATCAGTTCATCTACTCATCACCACCAATATATTCACCAACTTTCAAGCCTCTAGCTCCAATGGTTTTTGAGATATCTTGCTGACAAGATTTTATTAAAAACAAAAAATTCAAAGGGCAATAACTCTTGAAGGGGGCATAATCCGGACGAGAAAAAAAATATGCGTCAGCTTATTTTCCATCAGAAATGCATATATGAAATTTCAAAATTATAGCATACACCGTTCTAAAGTTATGCTATGCATCACTTTTAGCATACATTACAATGGGCACAAATTACCAAAATGACAAAGGGCCATAACTCACAAAGTATTTTTCGGAATTTTGTCATAAGTTAATCAGTTCATCTATTCGTCACCAACAATCTATTCACCAACTTTCAAGGCTCTAGCTCCAATAGTTTTTGAGATATCTTGCTGACAAGATTTTATTAAAAACAAAAAATTCAAAGGGCAATAACTCTTGAAGGGGGCATAATCCGGACGAGAAAAAATATATGCGTCAGCTAATTTTCCATGAGGAATCCATATATGAAATTTCAAAACCCTAGCATACACGGTTCTTTAGTTATGCTATGCATCAAAAGTGTAATGGCGGACGAACAAACCAGAACCAATATACCCCTCAAACTTTTTCAAAGTTGGGGGCATAATAAGAAAGTTATTGACAGAACACAAAAAAGGCCCTTTTTTTACCTTTAACCTCTATGTATGACCTTGACCTTTCAGGTATTAAACTGGGTCATGTGTGCAACACATCATCTCATGGTGGTTAACATTTCTGCCTAGCAATTTCAAAATCCATCTAAAAATAAGAAAGTTATTGACCAAACACGAAAAAAGGCCCCTTTTTCACCTTTGACCTCTATGTATGACCTTGACATTTTAGGTACCAAACTGAATCATGCATGCAACACATCGTCCCATGATAGTTAACATGTTTGCCAAGTAACTTCAAATTCTATTTAAAAATAGGCAAGTTATTGACAAAACCCGAAAAAAGGCCCCTTTTTTACCTTTGACCTCAAAGTATGACCTTGACCTTTGAGGTACCAACCTGGGTCATGCGCGCAACACATCGCCTTATATTGGTTCACATTTCTGCCATGTGATTTCAAAATCCATCTCAAAATAAGAAAGTTATTGACCAAATACGAAAAAAAGGCCCACTTTTTGACCTTTGACCTCTAAGTATGACCTTGACCTTTGAGGTACCGACCTGCCTCATGTGCACCACACATCGTCTCATGATTGTTAATAATTATGCCAAGTAATTTTAAAATCCATCTCAAAATTAGAAAGTTATTGACCAAATACGAAAAAAAGGCCCCTTTTTTGACCTTTGACCTCTAAGTATGACCTTGACCTTTGAGGTACCGACCTGCCTCATGCGCACCACACATCGTCTTATGGTTGTTAATAATTATGCTAAGTAATTTTAAAATCCACCTCGAAATAAGAAAGTTATTGACCAAATACGAAAAAAAGGCCCCTTTTTTGACCTTTGACCTCTAAGTATGACCTTGACCTTTGAGGTACCGACCTGCCTCATGCACACCACACATCGTCTTATGGTTGTTAATATTTCTGCCGAGTAATTTTAAAATCCATCAAAAAATAAGAAAGTTATTGACCGGACACGATTTGCCCATACATATATACATACCAACAAACTTCCAAGGGAGATAATTCAAAAAGTATAAATGCGAGAGTTATGGTTCTTGCGCACTGCACGTCGTCTAATGCTGATTAATATTTATACGAAGTTTCGTGACGATAGCTCTAACGGTTTTCAAGTTACAGAGCGGACACGAAAGTGTGACAGACGGACAGACGGACAGACGGACAGACGGACAGACAGACAGACGGACAGACAGACGCCCGGGGGAAAAACAATATGTCTCTCCGAAAAAAATTTTTTCGGGGGAGACATAAATACAGTAAAACCTGTCTTAGTGGCCACCTCTAATAAGCAAGCAACCTGTCTTAAGCAAGCATGTATTTGGTTCCCAAACAAGGAACCTGCATTAGAAACCACCTTTATTAAGCAAACACATGTCTTAAGCAAGCAAATTTTGATTATTCCTCAGGTGCTTGCTTAATGCAGGTTGGACTGTATTATACTTAGGGGGAATGGGAACACCTGGCAGATTTTTTACCGCCATTTTTCAAAGGCAGACAACTTTCGGGACACCCTGTTCGCTTTTCTATAAGCCCTGCCCCACTGAAAAAGGGGTCTACTCTTAAAGGAAAGAATTTGCTCCTCAGGAGCAAATTCTTTCCTTTAAGAGCTGACCCCTATTGACACGGGAGACAAAAATACTTTTGTAGGAGTTGCTTCCCGTGATGATGTTCCCATTTCCTTTAAGAAACTAAGGAGTGAAAGGGTTTTGTTTGTTTGATTTGAAGTTTAACGTCCCCGTCAACACCGTAAAGGTCATTTTGGAGACGTTGCTCCAATTTTGTGGGACTTTTACCCGACATTGTGATGACATGACATCTCAAGCCCTGTCGCCCAATGAAACCAATAGGGTTTATAAGCATGGACAGACCGACTCGCACCGCATTGCCTGGGCAGGCTTAGATCCTCTAAGCGGTTTACCAGTACTCGTGTGCGGATCGGTTTCAGCTCTGCGTGGAAGCATCATGCAGCCCATCTATTTCTTCAAGCCCCGATGGGCGGGGGCCAGGAGTGAAAGGGTTTAAGTATATACTTACTGTGAAGGCGGCGAACCCGCGACCGTTCTTTAGTTCTGTGTTTTATATACAGGAGTACTAATACTGCGAATACCACGATAAACAGACCCAGGACGAACCTGTAAAAAAGAGGTGTCTTTTACCCACTCACGCAGAAAAAAATATATCCGAGTCAATTTTATAATTCTGTTAAACACTTTTAACCCCGTTTGTTTGTTTGTTTGTTTGTTTGAATTGAGGTTTTACGTCCCCGTCAACACTACTTATGTCATTTTGGAGACGTTGTGTCCAATTCTGTGGGACATTTACCCGACATTTAACCTTCAGCCCAAAATAATATACAGGGACGGTCCCGACTCGCACAACTTTGCACGGGCAGCTTTTACCGTCTAAGCGGTTTACTAGTACTCATATGCGGTCGGGAAACACCATGTCCAATCTATTTCTCAAAGCCCCAATGGGCGGGGACCCCATTTAACCCTGTAGACCGATACATATACAGTAGAACTTCGATGGCTCGAACACCGATGGCTCGTTACCATGGATGTGTCGAACCCGTTCTTGGGCCCCTTGCGAAATCCTCTACATAAGAAATAGTGGGGATAATTAAGGTGATTTTAGTATTTTATCTTGCAAATGTATGCTGTGTGTACTCATTAGAATCGCCTCGATGAGGCGATTCTAATGAGTACACACAGCATACATTTTCATTATAGAACACCGAAAAGATGTGTAAAAGTATCTCGTTATGCCCCCTGACAGTAACCCTCAGTGGCTCGAACTACCCCTGTCTCGAACAGATTTTCATGGTCCCAAAGGTGTTCGAGCCATTGAAGTTCGACTATACCTATACAAACAACATTGATCCGGATATGACGTCAAATGAGCCGTCTTATCTGGATCTACACTGTTTGTCACCCCTGAAATAATTTTGTCGAAACCCCATATGTACAAGACTGGATGTGTTCAAACTCAAAGATTGAAGAATAGAAGTGAAGACAATGACCAGGAATTGATACAATTAACCCACAGCTCCCATCAGAGACACCAAAGGGAAAGAAACACAAACATGAAATAACTAGACCCTAATGGAAACATCAATAGCGGAAAGCCAAAAGGACAGTTACTTTCCCACAAAATGGCCAATTGACTTTCCAAAGCGATACACACACTTAAACCATAACAAAAATAAACCGCTACAGAAGAACCGCCATGCATGGAACGGTCAGTGAAAAGAATTTCACTGGAGTGTGGGGTGGGGGTGGGGCGGGGTTTAATCGATTTTACGAGGCCGCAATCCTCGCCCTTACTTCTGTCGCGATTTAGACAAATAATGTGTTCAGTCCGCATGAAGGCCTCCTAACGCATCAGCGCAACATCTCCGAGAACACAAAAATCAAATAACCACAGAGATTAAACAACAGTGAGGACTCGACAGCAAGAAACCACTGAAATGCTGGAGCAAACGCAAACCAACAGTTTGACTCCGATGGGCCCGACCAGAGACAGAGCATCAGGCACCAACCAACATTAAATTAAATTCTAATTCTCAGTAAAGCCTTCACGCTGGAACCGTCATAGAATCTGAGTCATGTTCCACCTGCGTGCAAATGAAGAAGGAAGCAAACTTGGAAATCTTGATTGGGTTACTGCCATGCATGCAGTCTGTCGTATAACATTTATGTTGTACCCGAACTTTTTATATTGAAGAATGATTTTAAATTGGGTACTGAAGTCATTGCAAGTATATTATTCTGAATTGATATACTACATGTAAGTCACCATAAAACTCGGGTTCCGATAGACCTTGTTGCAGCCGAGATTTAAGTTCAACGTTGAATTTTGAAATTAAATCGGAATAATAATAATAATAATAATAATAATAATACACATTTAGCAAGGCAGGGAGACGTTTTACGGCCGCCCCACTTTCCCAGACACCAGCTGCAGTGACGTCAAATATGTTCTATAAAAGGGTTATCCTTTCGAAAGAAGGAATACACCACAGAACGGGAAAATATGAAGTGCACATGTTTTCTGGGCCAGACTAGCTAGTTTCGGCCAATTAGGCCTCATCAGTGACCCTCATATATTTTCAAAATTCCACAATGGAATCAATGATCCCAAAGGACAAGAAAATATAAACTACACTATTATGTAGGGCAGGGAGACGGCTCTTTCATAACAAAACAAGAACAGATCAGCCACAAGGGGTGCACAATTCGTACTCATCGGAAATACCCCACTGTTTGTCTAAATTCTTCTGTTAATATTGTCAAGTAGAAAGGTGAGAGCTTCACACACTTTTTGACATGGCCATTAAGTATAATTTGCATGCTCTTCAGAAGTGAAAAAAGCATTTCTTACAATACATGCAAGATAGAGGGAATCTTCCCTATGAAACAGCCATTCAATTAAATCATATAAGATTATGAGGAAGTGTGGTGTAAGGGGTAGAAAAATCATAAGCAGCCAGACTTGAAGCACGAAAACGTCTGGATTTCAATTTATTTAAAACTTCATTAGAATTTTTTAAAGACCAAAACAGATTCAAAGACTTTGTCGCAATTTCATCACATGTTTTTGATGGCGGTAAAGCATGAAGTTAATCATTTGAGCCCCGCCAAGCGAATTTGTGTCTTCGAGCATTCCGTCATGACAAATTTAACTGCGCATGCCCAGCCATTCGGAGGGACCAGGGACATGGCTTTCTGTCTCGAAGGTTCCTCTTGATTCACTGCTTGTATGAGCGAGCAGCGAAGGTTCTGGCGAGACTGCGCGGATGCGCAGGCTCGCCTGAACCTTCGCTGCTCGCATAGGCGATACGTACCAAAATCGCTTGACGGGGCCCATTTGGAAAGCTCAGTGGTGGAACAAGAGCTTGAATTTGCAATAAATCGTGCTTTGAGTGTTCTTTTATGAAGTTTAGGTTTAACTTACCAATATAATAAGCTTGTCTTGCCCTTCTGTAACACATACAGCAAGCTTGGTGGCTGAATGACAGTTTATTAATTTTCAATCATCTAACACTGAAAAAACTGACCCCAGAATTAGAGTTTGAGAAAAAAGTAGTCCCAAACAGTGAAAAATAAAATTGATATTAGTCACTGTTTGAAACAGTGACAATATCGTTTTCGATTACACTGAGAAATCTCTATATTTCATTGAAAAGCATGTAAGAAAAATGTGGTCATCAACTACAACCCTCTTTACTGCGAAAGGCTGCAGTTCATAGGCCTTAGTACCACCAAGTTCTTGCTGAAGAGTGTTAACATAGTGAAGCCGTCAAACAACGACGACATTGTTAGCGGCCTTGTCTGCTGGAGCCAAAACAAACTTCTTATGAAAGTATTGAATACCTAGTTTGAGGTGACGTAAAGACGTCTTAGGTTTAGGAGGTAAGAAGTATTATTTTTGGGGAGAAAGAAATTTCACTAGTTTCAGAATGCTAAGTTTCTATTCTTTAAGGGCTTTATGCTCAACATGCTCTCGTTTACACCACCAATTACCAAATTCATTCAAGGCAGCAGCGATATCATCTCTGCACTTATTGAAGGGTTCACTGAAGAACCTCAGGAGTGAAAGGGTTAAAACTTACATATTTTGATCTCAAGGTCACGGGCCTGCAGATGTGCTAGAAGTGCTTGATAAAACATTGGACCAGTCCATTCTATATGGAGATAGAATCAGAATTGTTTATTGGTGACACGTCTTTAGACAATCCTTCGCCAGGACCTTCGACGGACTGAATTGGTCCCTAGACCTCACAAGGGCGGTGAATCAAACCAAGGTACATTTGTAGGGCGCTGATTGGGATCATCTGACTTACCATATGTACCAGAGTGTATACCAACAACTGCTATCATCTTTGGTCTTGTCAGAAGAGCAGCAGGTACAAACCTGGAATTAAGAGAAAATCAATCATCAGGAAAACACGCCTATATAATTTTGACCCCTTGAACCCCACTTTCATATACAGTCAACCCTCTTTATACCGACATTCGTTATAACGGCAAAACTCGTCATAACGGCAATTTCAATGGAACGACTTCTTATCTAAAGGCTTTAGCGCAGGTTCCGAACGGCGTGGGCTTCTCTTGGGTTGGAAAAATTCACAAATCGAGTCCATAGTCTTTAAAGATTCTTGTAATCTAATACTCCAAGAAACAAATAGAAGCCTCCGTGGGGTAGTGGTTATGCTACTCGCCTTGTAAACCAGGGTCCGCAGGATCGATCCCGGGCTTCTCCAGACTTTCGGATGAGTCTTTAAACCGAGGTCCCATCTCCGTATGACCTTAGCTTTTGGTGAGACGTAAAACTCAAACACTCACTCACTCGCTCACCCCAAGAAACAAATGTTATAGATTTTGTTAGTGTCGCCTCACTCATTTGTTTCTTGGAGTTATGATTGGGAGAAGACCTTTTATTACCTATCATACTCCTAAACTGGAATTCTTTATAACGGCAAATTCTTTATTACGGTATTCTTTATTACAATATTAGAGAACACATTCTGTCGTTATATTGAGGGTCTCTGTAGTAAAACTGAGGTTTACAGGGTTTTTCTTATTTCTGCTCATAAATATAGATTGTGGGTATTCGTTAGAACCGCCTCGATTTTCTAATTTCTGCTCATAAATATAGGTTGTGGGTATTCGTTAGAACCGCCTCGATGAAATATAGGTTGTGGGTATTCGTAAGAACCGCCTCATCGAGGCGGTTCTAACGAATACCCACAACCTATATTTATGAAGAAAAATATCTTTTTTTTTTCATCTTAAAATTTTCCTTTATTCGGCGATAAAGTTAACAATGTATTTGTATAGGCGTGCTTTCGTAATGACATTTTTGATGCCTGCCTCTTTGCAAATACTGTGGATTTGTTTGTTTGATTTGAGGTTTAACGTCCCCGTCAACACTGTAAAGGTCATTTTGTTGGACTTTTACCCGACATTGAGATGAAATGACATCTCAAGCCCTGTCGCCCAATGAAACCAATAGGGTTTATTAGCATGGACGGTCCGCCTCGCACCGCGGTTCCTGGACAGGCTTAGATCCTCTAAGCGGTTTACCAGTACTAGTTTGCGGGCCTGATTCAGCTCTGCGTGGAAGCATCATGCAGCCCATATATTTCTTCAAGCCCCTATGGGCGGGGGCTTGCAAATACTGTGGAACTTCAGTAACTCGAATAGCTATAGGACCAGGAATAATTGTTCGCGACACGGCTAGTTCGAACGACTGAGGGTTCATAATAGACAAAGTAATAAGACAGAGTGAGTGAGTGTTTTAGTTTTACGTCCCACCAACAGCAAAGGTCATACGGAGACGGGACCTCGGTTTAAAGACTTATCCGAAAGGTCTGGAGAAGCCCGGGATATCATGAGGCCGAATGGGAATCACTTTGTGATTTCTTTGCGATCTTCTTTAGAAATAGACGTGCCTATGTGTACTCATTAGAACCGCCTCACTGAGGCGATTATAATGATTATACACAACGTATTTTTTCTTTGGCTTTTCGGCCCTTTCAAGATTATTTCACCCGTATCGAGCCGATCGTTACTTAGAGGTGGGCGAAAGGTTCCGGTGAAAAACTACCTGACCTTCCGTTGCAGAACTTGGCGTCTCACATGTGACCCGAGCCAGGCTCGAACCGACAGCTGTGAGAGAGCTTATGATTACCAGTCAGCGCTCTTATCCACTAGGCCACGGAGGCCCGTTGTATACACAACATATAAGTTGTGTTTACTCATTAGAATCGTGAGGCGATTCTAATGAATACACTAAACACATATTTTAAAGATTAACTCCGGAAAACCTCCCTAAAATATCCAAATATAGGGATAACTGGAGCTAATGGCAGTTTTTGTTTTAGCGTCCCCGTCAACACTGTATAGGTCATTTTGGAGACGTTGCTTCCAATTTTGTGGGACTTTTACCCGAGATTGAGGCCAAATGACATCTTAATCCCTGCCATCCAATGAAACAAATAGGGTTTATATGCATGGACGGTCCGACTCGCACCACTTTGCTTGGACCTTCTAAGCGGATTATCCATTTTCATGAGTGGTCGGTTTCAGCTCTGCGTGCATGGAAGCATCATGCAGCCCCATCTACAGTCGAACTTCAATGATTCGAACACCTTTGGGACCATGAAAATCTGTTCGAGACAGGGGTAGTTCGAGCCACTGAGGTTACTGTCAGGAGGCATAACCACTTACTTTAGGACATATTTTCGGTGTTTTATAATGAAAAATGTATGTTGTGTGTACTCATTAGAATCGCCTCATCGAGGCGATTCTAATGAGTACACACAGCATACATTTCAAAGATAAAAGACGAAAATATCCTCAATTTTACCCTCCCTATTTCTTATGCAGAGAAATACCATAGGGACTCAAGAACGGGTTCGACTCAGCCATGGTAAACGAGCCATCGTAGTTCGAGCCATCGAAGTTCTACTGTATTTCTCCTAGCCCCGATGGGGGTAGGGGTGGGGGACAAACGGCTGTTTCGACCTCGTTCTTGAGTTCTATAATCGCTTCGTGTAGACAAGTCATATTTCAAAGCAAGTCGAAAATATATTCATTTTTTTTTTTTTTTTTTTTTTGCTTTATGACAGTTTCAAGTTTATTTCACTTATTTGAAGCCAATCTTTTATCAGAGATGGGCGAAAATCAGAGTTCTCAGAGACAAGTCACAAAAACCTGGCGTCTCAAAGGTGACCCGAGTGCGGTTCGAACGAACAGCGCTGAAAAACCCGTAAGAGGGCTGACGCTTAAGCATCGGGTTTAAAACCCGATGCTTTAGAGTCAGCCCTCTTTTCCACTTGACAACGGAGGCCCGTGAAAATCGAAAACAAAAATCCCATTTAAGCCTCCTGCTCTTTATTAACTTTCCGTGGCTCAAATGTTCATGTGCCCTAACATTGCGATAACAAATCCGTGTGACATTTTCTCACACCCCAAAACGGCGGTCCTACTTTTGCTATAGGGAGCCTTACACTTAATGTTTTCCATAGGCGACAATAGTAACCTTTTACCTGCTCCCACAAAAACTACACATACAAAACTTTTCAAACCTTACTTGTTTATAGAGCCCTCCTATCCCAAAAGTTAATTGGAAAAAATCCACATGTTGTGCTGCTCCTTTTCGAGTTACAGTCAACAATGTTTGTTTACCTACTAGAACGGAGTAAATACAAACCAACATTTTTAAAGGAGGGGTGACCATATAAAATCAGCGACAAGTTCTTTGAGCTTGCAGATATATTTATAAAACATGCATCATATTAGTCCCTTTTACCTATAATTTTCTCACATTGAAATAAAACATGGGATATACATGTATATCCAATGAATGCAAGTCTGGTATTTAGAACGCAACTAAAAGCTCGGTCCAAAAGTTATAAAACCCGGCACCTCCCAGTAATTAGGGCAATGCTACCCTTAGCAATACGGATTTTACGATCACAGTAGAGAAAAGAATAAAAACTCAGAATCATATTTCATTTCGCTGTGTATTTCTTCAATTTTGATTTGCAAATGTACCTGCATTTTTTTCAATATAAAGGGTCTCAGATTTGGTTCATTTATTGCAAGGCAAAACGCTGCCTCTAACCAAGATCTACATTGTTTGCTGAACGTTCAGGACATTATAAGGCTATAAGTATAATTTCAGAACAATTCTTCCCTTCTTGATTATCATTCGGTCAGAATTAACTAATTACAGAAGCTGCCCGTCTGTTCTTGTCCACGTGACTATGGCTGAGCATGGACGCACTAGTCTTGTTCTTATGACGTGAGAGTATTGTGCAAAGTCTGTAAAATCTTGACTGTGACAAAGCTAAATCTGTTTTACTGCTTTTAATCAGATAATTTATTTTTGTTTGTTTGAATTGAGGTTTCATTACGTAAACACGACTATACAAATGCATTCTAAACTTTGGAGCCGAAAAAAACGAACATTTTAAGATGAAAAAAGGGGATATTTTTCTTATTTCTACTCAAAATATAGATTGTGGTATTCGTTAGAACCGCCACAATCTTTATTTTAGAGCAGAAGTACGAAAAAGGCGGTTCTAACGAGTACCCACGATCTAGATTTTAGAGCAGAAATAAGAAAAATAAGGTTACCCCTGTAAACCCCAGTTTTATTTTTACTGTATAAAAGTGGGGTTCAAGGGGGGGGGGGGGGCAGAAGTATATAGGCATGTTTTCGTCATGAACGTCTCCGTCAACGCTGTAAAGGTCATTTTGGAGACGTCGCTTCCAATTTCTGTGGGGCTTTTACCCGACATTGAGATGAAATGACATCTCAAGCCCTGCCGCCCAATGAAACCAATAAGGTTTATAAGCATAGACGGTCCGGCTCGCACCGCTTTGCCTGGGCACGCTTAGATCCTTTAAGCGGTTTACCAGTACTCGTGTGCGGGTCGGATTCAGCTCTGCGTGGAAGCATCGTGCAACCCATATATTTCTTCAAGCCCCGATGGGCGGGGGCTTCTAAATCTGTTTTACAATTTATAGTTGCATATTGCAAGTGCATGGCCTTTGAAAATGCGTCAGTTTTTGAGCAGATAAGTATTTGCTGCGCATCGATTTTACCTTGCAGATCTTGCAATATGATATTTAAAACTTCAAAGTGAAAAACTAAAGACATTTAATTGATTTTACCTGGGTTTAAATAACCGGGTTGATATCGTACATCATGCATCGCCAGAGAAACTGTTCAATCAAAGAAATGAAAGCTTAGATTATCTTGTCGATTCCCTAAAGGGGAATGGGGGAACACCAGGCAGATCTTTTTGCCTTTTTTCAAAGGGAGACAACTTTCGGAACTTCCTCTTCGCTTTGCTAAAAGTTCTGTCTCACGGAAAAAGTGGGTCAGCTCGTAAAGAGAAGAATTTGCTCCTTTTCTTTAAGAGGTGACCCCTATTGACATGGGAAAGAAAGATTCTTTTGCAGGAGTCGCCTCCCGTGAATGTGTATGCATTCTCTTTAAGTGTAGACTAAAATCAAAGCACTGACAGTGCAGGATTTATTCCTTTTATCGTTAATCTAAAATCTATTTTTTTTTGTGAGCATGTTTGTGTGTGTTTTGTGGTTTACGGCCTTGTCAACAGTTCAAGTCTTGTCGGCCCGGATAATTACCGTCACTCTTACTAGATAGGCTTAGACCTTAATTACCCCCCACCTCCCCCTGGGATCCAAATTGGCCACACCAGGGCTCTTTAGCTCCCATAGACTTACAATTGGAAAATCTTTAAAAATCTTCTTCTCTGAAACCGCAGGGCCCAGGGCTTAAATATATAGCGTGTAGCAATGTCAAATGGTCACCTACATAAATCCTGCCAACCATGCCCCCGCGGTCAAAATTTGCCACGCCCATGGGCCCATTAGCTCCTGTAGACTTATAATGGGGGGGGGGGGGAAACTTCAAAAATCTTCTCCTCTGAAACCATAAGTCCCAGAGCTTAGATATTTAGTATTGTTACGGGCTCGAGGTCTTCCACAACAGACAACGCCCTTCAATGGGATCAGGGGGCTACTAAACCAGTAATAACTGCACGAGACCGGTTACTCTAGATACTCGTTCAAATAAACAAACTAAAATTGGACTTCAACGGAAATGACCTTTGGACAGACGTACGATTCCTGTTAGACTTAATGGAAGGAAAATAATACTAAAGACGTGTGCATACTTTGCTTTGTTTGGTTTATTGCATTTGTAGCAGTACTTTTAGTACTTTGATTAAATTTTTAAACTTAACGCAATAATGATAAACAAGTAACAAGAAGACTGTTAATACAAAGCATTTATGAAACGATGAAATTAAGGGAAAATGGTAGCATGGGACTGAGACTAACGTAGAAAATCGTGTGAATCACTTGCAAACACACACGCACTAGGCTGTGTCAGCTTCAGCAACAATGAGACTTAATGAGTGCAATGAGATATTAAATGGAAATGTGATCATGGTGAACTGTGGGTATAATTTCTCTTGATTTACGCTTTAAAATGGTAAATTTCGACGACAGCTATAACAAGAAGTTTCCTGCATCCATTTTAGTATTTTTTTATGGCTTTAGAATTAAAAGAAGTGGAAATTATTTCGAAAAATGAATAAAAACGTAGAGAGACCTAAAAACACGGCCGTTCAGAGCAGTAGCCAAAAAGTGAAGTCCTTGAAAATCCTACGGTCTGCCTTTATATAGTATACGATCCTACACCCTACAATCCTACGAAATTTGATTGAAAATCATACATTCCTACGATTATTGAGCGTAAGATCGTACGTTCCTGCAAAAAAAGTCTGTAGGATCACGTGATCCTACGACGTCTCCTTGCAGGAAGACAACAACAATATAGCGGAATACGTCAATGGCGGCCGATAAACAGATAGAAAATCGCCGGGTAGTTGCAAAGAAACAGCGATAACTCGACAGAACTGAATGGAATGCAGTATAAAATATATGCGAAACGATGGAGAAATGAATGGTCTGTACGATGCACGCAATGATGCAAAAGGATTAAAAAGGGTTCTTTGATTATTTTTGAGCAAACCGGAGGATTTTGACTTTGACAGTTCACCTACGATACACAGCGTCTGACAGACAGCCTCGCTTTCGCTCAATATTGGACTTACACAAAGTAATCAATACACAGACACATGTAAACAATAATCGGTGTAGAAGAGTGGGACATTTTATGATAAAAATGCGTTTAAACTAACAGCCTAAACTGAATAATTACATGCAACAGGTAAGTAAACATCCCCTGTCTTGACCGGGTAAATGGGAGGGCATGACAACCGAATTGAACCATGAAATACTCATAAAATGTCCCATCGAAACATAAACCACATAAGATTCGTAGGTACCGATGTTCGGCCAGCCACAGAGTGGGCACATTACAGTATATATGTAGCAACATGAAACGGTCACCTTAATAAATCCTGCCAACCGTGCCCCTTAGGTCAAAATTGGCCACGCCCATGGGTCCATTAGTTACCATAGACTTAAAATGGAAAAAGAAGACTTCAAAAACCTTCTTCTCTGAAAACATAGGTATTTAGTATGTAGCAAAATCGAGTGGTTCCCTACATGAATCCGCCTGCCAATCATGCCCGTGTTCTAAGTTAGCCAAATCATGTGGCCCCTTAACTCCAATAAACTTATAATGGAAAAAAAAGCTTCAAACATCTTCTTCTCTGAAACCATAAAGTACAGACCTCAGATACATGTATTTAGTATATAACAATATAAAATGGTCGCCTACATAAATCCTGCCAACCATGCCCTTTGTGTCAAAATTGGCCACGCCCCAGGGCTCATTAGCTCCTATAGACTTATAATGGAAAAAAAATAATAAAAAAAAATCTTCTTCTCTGAAACCATAAGGCCAAGAGCTTAGATATTTAGTATGTAGCAATGTCAAGTGGTCTCCTACATAAATCATGCCAACCATGCCCCCGGAGTTCAAACTGACAATGCCCCCCTGGGCTCCTTAGCTCCCATAGATTTATAATTGATCAACTTAAAAAAATCTACTTCTTTGAAACCGCAGGGCCCAGATTTTTTTTATTGATTTGAGGTTGAACGTCCCCGTCAACACAGTGTAGGTCATTTTGGATACATTGCTTCCAGTTTTGTGGGACTTTTACCCAACATTAAGATGAAATGACAGCTAAAGCCCTGCCACCCAATGATTGCAATTCGGTTAATATGCATGGACGGTCCAACTGGCATTACTTTTCCTGGACAGGCTTAGAATCTCTAAGCTGTTTACCAGTACGCATGTGCGGTCGGTTCTAGCTCTGCATGGAAGCACCATGTAACCCAATATATCTCTTCAAGCTCTGATGGGCATTCTAAATATCACAAATGATTGTCTGGTACACAGGTGAGCGATATAGGGCCAGTGGGCCCTCTTGTTTTCTTATTTAGACTGGACACAATATTGCAACCCATTCAGCGCAAAACGGCGGGTCAACATCGGGTCTACGTTAGCCGCATCACGAAAACACGCCTTTATTATATTGACCCCCTTGAACCCTACTTTTATATTAGTAAAACTGGGGTTTACAATCGTTAACCTTATTTTTCTTATTTCTGCTCTAAAATATGGATTGTGGTCACTGGTTAGAACCGCCTCATTGTAGAACCGCCTCAATGAGGCGGTTCTAACGAGTACCCATAATCTATATTTTGAGCAGGAATAAGAAAAATATCACAATTTTTCATCTTAAAATTGTCATTTTTTTCGGCGATAAAGGTTACAATGTATTTGTATAGGCGTGTTTTCGTAATGGGACATTCTGTGTTGGCCCGTTGAGAAACACGTACGTTTATCGAGCCAATATTTAATAAAGTTATCCATTTGTCATCAGATATGACACCTGAATACGAGGACTGTTCAAATATGAATGCAACTAAGCACATAAAAATGATTCCGTGATAGATTTCGATGAAAAAATTATTTTGTCCCCTCAAAGTATTCCCCTTTAACAGATATAAAAACTTTCAGTCTTCTGATCCAATCATTGAATGCATTTTGGTAGTCTTTTCGAGGTATACTATGAAGGCACTGGAATATTGCAGAACCGAGGTGTTTGCGCTGTACAAATTTTCGACCAGAAAGGTATTTTTTCAGCCGCGGGAACAAAAAAAGTCACACGGGGCAAGGTCAGGGGAATACGGGGGTGAGGGAGTTCAACAACCTTTTCCTGCTTCAAAGAGTATTGCACAATGAACGCCTTGTGCAATCTGACATTGGCCAAACCAGTTGCGGGTCTTCGTTCTTTGAAATATTTCACTTTATTCTTGTAAAACTTCGCATTTACAGATTTGCCTTTAGGCACAACAACCTGAATAGCAGGGCCCTGATTTGAAAAGAATATGGCATACATTACCTTCTTGACGCTCATGGTCCGCATTGCAATGGATGGTCTTTTGCAATACTTTGTTGCCCATATTTTGTTCTGAATCTTTCGTTTTGGCTAAAAAAAGTGAACCCATGTCTCGTCACCTGTGACCACATTAGAGAAAGACCGTGCATTGTAATTTGGAAACTTTTTAAGCAAGTTCTTGGCGCACTGAACGCGTGTCTCTTTCTGCTCATCTGTCAACAGATGGGGAATCCATCTAGCACAGATCTTTCTCATTTTCAAATCCCGTTTCAGAATTGTTTGAGCTGCTCCTAATGAGATGCCAACCATACTAGCTATTTGCCTAGTGGTGTATCGTGCATCGGTAGCAACTATTTCTTTCCCTCTAGCAACCATCTTGGCAGATGTTGCTCTTTTCGGCCGACGATCATGTGGTGCATCTTCTTTTGAGCCTAGCCCACAGCTGAATTTCTTACACCGGTGAAAAACTGTCGAAAAAGACATTTCATTATGCCCATAAACCGAACATATTTCATCAAAAATGTCTTTGCACCGTATACCAAGAATACAACGATTCTTAATATAGGACCGTATTTCAACGGCGTACTCTGACCTTCTTCCAACCATGTTTTGTATTAGTATACAATAGTAGACAGTGTTTATCGAACGATATACATGGCTAAAGTGGACGGATTTTAACAGGTTTGGTATCAATGTATAGGTAAAATGTTTTTCTACACTGTGATATTTATTTCCAGGTGATTTTCGCATTAGTGCATGAGAAAACGTTCTACTTGCATTCATATTTGAACAGTCCTCGTATTGAATGAATTGAGTTTTGTCACGTTTTGAATTCTGTTTAAAGTATTCAAGGCCTAGAATTTCGTACACTGTACTGGTTGTTTTCAAAGAAAGGTTGCGTCTGTCTAAACTCGCTATGTAAGAGATAATAAACGGACAATAAACTCAACAGCCATGGTAAAATACTTCTGTTTGCTCCGGCCTTTTCAACAACAACAGTTCAAAAACACGTTCATACCAACATAACTCAGCTTCTTTGAAAACCAAACTAATTTCAAACAACAACGAAGAGAGACGTAACGATTAAGAGTCATGTTTTAATTTAGTTTACAGTATAAAGTTGGAAACATCATATTTATCAAAAAGCATAGCTGCATGTATTAACAGATCATCTCGTGAACAAGTCCTTGAAAAGAGCACCCCTCTAAACCCCATTTTATAGAGAACTCTGGGGGTCTACGGGGGTAAACATTATTCTACTTATTTATTTTCCTAGACACAGGTTGTGGGTACTCGCTAGAACCGCCTCAGTGAGGCGGTTCTAACGAGCACCAACAACCTATGTTTGAGGTATAAGATAAATATCACGAATATTCTCTGATTTCCATCGGAAAAGTAGTCATTTTTGAGATATGAAAAAATGCAGTATGTCACACGGGTGTGTTAGCGTAATGAGAGAGAGAGAGAGAGAGAGAGAGAGAGAGAGAGAGAGAGAGAGAGAGAGAGAGAGAGAGAGAGAGAGAGAGAGAGAGAGAGAGAGAGAGAGAGAGACAGACAGACAGACAGACACAGAGAGAGAGAGAGAGAGAGAGAGAGAGAGAGAGAGAGAGAGAGAGAGAGAGAGAGAACACGTACATAGCAGCAGAACTGAACTTCTTTGAGAACCAATTCAAATTCGAATTCAAAACCACAACGAAGAGAGTCGTAACGATTAAGAGTCATGTTACAATTGCCATGGGTTTGAATATAATACAAAACTGTAACAACAGTAATTTGGTCAACATATTTTTAAACAATCGATCATATAGTTACAGTATAAAGTTGTATCAAAACGCATAGCTGCGTGTATTAACAGATCATCACGTGAACAAGTCCGAATAAAAGAGTACCCCTCTAAACCCCACTTTATATAGAGAAAACTGGGGTTTACGGGGCTATACATTATTTTTCTTATTTCTGCTCCAAGACATAGCTTGTGGGTACTCTTTAGAACCGCCTCAATGAGGCGGTTCTAACGAGCACGCACAACATATGTTTGGAGTAAAAATAATAAAAATATCAAACATTTTCATCAAAAAATGTCCGTTTTTGTGAAATGGAAAAATGCACAAATTAGAAGTGAAGGCAATGATCAGGAATCGATACAATTAACCCACAGCTCCCATCAGAGACACCAAAGGGAAAGAAACACAAACATGAATTAACTAGACCCTAATGGAAACATCAATAGCGGAAATGATATCGCAATATGAATCAACATCTGCAGGGATGATAAAATAATATTTTTACTTGATCATCATCATCATCATCATCATCATCATCATCATCGGAGTTTTATTAACGTGCAGGTACATGGGCAAGATCCACATAAATGGACCCCGCCCCTTCCAGGTAGCTGGCTTGCTGCACGCTTTTCCTTATGAATATTTTGTTGATACTTAGGACTGCCCTGAAAAGGCGATTCAAGCACGCACCCAAAGCATATATTACTGACAAGAAATAAGAAAAATATCCTTTAATTAACCCATATATGACAATAGAATCTCCAACCAAATAAGTATGGAGTGGTCCATTTCCAATTATAGGGGTGTCAGGTTTGTCTTCTTAGCGGTAAGTTGTGAAAACATGCAAACAGTGTAGACCCAGTTCATACGCCGCGTTTTGCGGCGTCTGATTTGGGTCTGCAAAGTGTGCCCATGTCCCCAAAAAGGGCGACTAGGCATGCATATATGGGTTAAAAGATAAACATTTCCGGACTGATTTCCCTTTGTGGATACGTGTTGGAATCACACTGAAACGGCGATTCCAGCTAGTAACCACATGTTTTGACACGAAATGAGAAAAACCTTTCATACTATTCATCTTTATTTTGAGTTATGCTCAATTCGCAGTTTTTAATGGAAAGGAATGGACCTGACAAATTTTGGACCTGATAAACTTTACAGCGGAAACGACTACCATGAACGACAAATCTTGTTGGTTCTCCTAAAACCTGGACAATTTCAAAATGAGGGAACCAGTCTGCTCTTCCAGGGCGACACCTTTCTTCTAGAGTAGACTCCGTGAGAAAATTGTTTTGTTTTGTTTGATTTGAGGTTTAACGTCCCCATCAACACTGTAAAGGTCATTTTGGAGACGTTGCTTCCAATTTTGTGGGACTTTTACCCGACATTGAGATGAAATGACATCTCAAGCCCTGTCGCCCAATGAAACCAATAGGGTTTATTAGCATGGACGGTCCGCCTCGCACCGCGGTTCCTGGACAGGCTTAGATCCTCTAAGCGGTTTACCAGTACTAGTGTGCGGGCCGGATTCAGCTCTGCGTGGAAGCATCATGCAGCCCATATATTTCTTCAAGCCCCTATGGGCGGGGGCTTGTGAGAAAATTGTAAACGTTGAGAATAAGGCTAACACGATTAATAGGTTACTCGATTAATCGATCGATAAATTCCACAAAAATGATTATCATTACTGATTTGCTTGTAATCAATTATTTGATAAGTACAATTTACTACTCAAAGTTGTGCCTAAAATAGCTGGATGAGTGGCAAACAGTACAGACCCTGATGGGGCGCCGCGTTCTGTGGCGTCTCAGCTGGTCTACACTGCTCAGGCGTGCCTGTTATAATATTATGGTAAAGTACTACATATGGTAGGAGTCATGCTCAGACAGAAAGCCAGATAGGTAAATTTATGACCAAATATTCAGTGATTACTTATCGATTATCGATCACAATTGGCAGAACTATAAATAATCGATTAACTTTTCAGCTCCGATTAGCCAGCCCTAGTTGAAAAAGAATCATTTAAAGATGACTACTCTCCCAAAGTGTAGTCTATCCTAAAAAGGGGAGACTGAAAGTTTGGGGGAAATTTGCTTCTCCTGAAAGCTTTTCTTAACACCCGAAGGTAAATAAATAAATCAGGACGACATATCGGGTAGTTTGCTATTTCATCCAAAATTATATTTTATCACGTAAATTAATTGAACTTTGCATGGATTTTGAAAATTTGCCATCGATTTACGATATCTTGGGCCAATAAAATCTGTATCATATCTTGACTTTTATCAACACTGAAACTATTACATTTTCAACCACACACGTTCAGGGGCGGAAACTCATTCGAAAGAGAGCCGGCGCATGACAAAATCTGCAATAAGACCGGTGCGACCAGCAGGAACTCAAATTAACCTGCGCACCCATTCACTATGACAAGACCATTTATGTCTCTTTGCAATGGTATTAGCCTACCGTAGGAACATTCGATCAGCGAAGACTCTGATCAGACTGCGCGAATGCGCAGGCTGATCTGAGTCTTCGCTCGTCGCCCAAGACCTTGTGGATTTTGTCATGCGCTGGCTCAAATACGTTTGTCTTTCCTATCAATATGGTTCTACTTTAAAGGTGAAGCCATTTGCTTGCGTTCCAAATAAGGAGATCCTTGAATTTACCCTGTGGTAGAAATTCTTATCCTCCCCAGGGAAAGATAAAACTAGGGTATTGTTTGAATACGATCTCATATACGCTCCCATTAAGGTTGACTTTAATGTCATTAAACATCACAATATTGCCATCGCAATATAACGGGTCGGCCCCCGCCTATCGGGGCTTGAAGAAATAGATGGGCTGCATGATGCTTCCACGTAGAGCTGAAACCGACCGCACACGAGTACTGGTAAACCGCTAAGAGGATCTAAGCCTGCCCAGGCAAAGCGGTGGGAGTCGGAACGTCTGTGCTTATAAAACCCTATTGGTTTCATTGGGCGGCAGGGCTTGGGATGTCATTTCGTCTCAATGTCGGGTAAAAGTGCCACAAAATTGGAACCAACGTCTCCAAAATGACCTATTCAGGTTGACGGAGACATTAAACCTCGAATCAAACAAAACAAAATATAACGGACGTCGGTGCATTTTTAATCAAAGCACTGAGAGTACTGATAGATCGATTGTCTCTGAGTGTAGGTTGGAGAAATAGTCCTGAACTGTAATTTAAACTGTTTCATTAAAACCCTCAAATCGGGGTTTTAAGCAAATAGTGTGGATCTTAATGACACGCCGCGTTCTCACGGGTGCGTCTGGTCTGGGTCTACTCTGTTTGCCAAGCCCAACCTATAGATTCCAAGATATCTTATAGTACTCTGACCTCACTGCGGCTATTTTGTATAAAAAGTTATTTCGACAAGACAGTGATTTAGTCACGTGGACTTTAGCACTGAAGATCTTTTCTGCTTAGTAACATTGGGTCGATTGACAAACAATCGACCCAAAATAGCCGTGTTATTTGTTCGACAATGAGGCCAGAGTGTTGAATACGTGTAAGAGAGTTATCTGTAACATCTGTACAGAAATCATGTGTTTGGTTAGGCATATAGCGTGGAACTAGATCAGACGCCAGAGAACACGGGTATGGTAGTCTCCCTTGGCAAAATTCCAGAAAAAATATGTCAGGGCTACTCCACCCCTTTATACAGAATATGCATGGTTCCCACAGGAAAACATTGCAACAAAACACTTCAATGAGCGCGCTTTTTTCTTTAGACCAACATTTGATATAACGATATTTCCTTTCAACAACAATGTCAATGGAATGAATCCTAGATATTCATGAGTATTGAATAAAAAGCTAAAAGGTTGCCTTTGGAAACAAAGAACACATAAAAGAACGAAAATCGGAGACTCGGTTTTTTAAGTCTCTTCCAAGGCTGCATGCGCCTCCTAGCACGGGCTTAAGAAATATTCTATTTTCCAAGTAACCAGAATGGGCTCAATGATCCGAAAGGAAAAGATCATATAATCTGCACTAAGATGAAGCACGAGGAGACATTTTACGGCCGCCATACGGCACTTAACACCAGCTGCAGTGAGGTAAAATAAAAAGCTGAAAGGTTGGTTGCCTTTGGAAACAAAGAACACATAAAAGAATGAAAATCGGATACTCGGTTTTATTCAGTCTCTCCATACACAGCAATATAGTTTGCGAGGCTGCATATGCCTCCTAGCACCGACTTAAGTGGTATTCGATTTTCAAAGGAACCAGAATGGGCTCAAAAATAATCTGTACTATGATGAAGCACGTGGGGACGTTTTACGGCCGCCACACGACACTTAACACCAGCTGCAGTGAGGTGAAGTTCATACTCTAAAAACAAATGTTGTGGATATTTGTTAGAACAAATGTCCACAATATTTGGTTCTTGGAGTAAAGAAATTTTGATATTTTGTTATTATCTTTTATGCTAGTTCTTACTGAGATTCTGTTATGGGGCAAATTTTCATAGGAGACAAATGCTGCCGTTATAACAGCCCCGCCCGTCGGCGCTTGGAGAAATAGATTGGTGCTTCAACGAAGGGCTGAAACTGACCACACACGAGTACTGGTAAACCGTTTAGAAGGTAGCAAAGTGGTGTGAGTCAGACCGTCCAATGCATTTAAACTTTTGCTTCCATTGGGTGGCAGGACTTGAGATGTCATCTCATCTCATATCGGGTCAAATCCCACAAAATTGGAAGCGACGTCTCCAAAAATGACCTATATAATGTTGACAGGGACGTTATACCGCAATTCTAACAATACTGTCCTTATGACAAGGGTCCTCTATAGAGTTAAGCTTCAAAACATCTAACACCGATGGATCGTTTACCATGAACGAGTCGAAGACTCTTTTTTCTCGGGGGGGGGGGGGTTACGGCCCTTTCAAGATTATTTCACTCATATCGAGCCGATCGTTAATCAGAGGTGGGCCAAAACCGGAGTACCAGGAGAAAAACCACCTGAGCTTCCGTTGCAGAACTTGACTGAAGTCTCAAATAGGTTCATCACGATATCACATTCATGCGCCACATAACTTTAACAAGTCCGTGAAACGAAGACACCTCTAAACCCCACTTTATATAGAGAAAATGGGATTTACGGGGGTATACATTATCTTATTTTTGTTCAAAAACATAGATTGTGGGTACTCGTTAGAACCGCCTCAGTGAGGCGGTTCCAACGAGTACCCACAACCTACACTGTATATCTTGGAACAGAAATAAGGGGAAAAACGAGTACCCATGTAAACCCAAGTTTTCTCTTTGTAAAGTGGGACTAAGAGGGGTGTTCATTACATGGACTTGTTAACATAATGATTTCCAAAGACATTCTTCCCAGAACCCCAAATAAATCGGGGCGTATTTTTTACATCGAAAATTCCTTCGTTTGTTTGATTGGTTTGAGGTTTAACGTCCCCCTCAACACTATATAGGTCATTTGTAGAGTGAGTGAGTGAGTGTACGTCTCACTATTAACAGCTAAGGTCATACGGAGACGGGACCTCGGTTTAAAGACTCGTCCGAACGTCTGGAGAAGCCCGGGATCGATCCTGCGACCTCCTCAACACTATATAGGTCATTCGTAGAGTGAATGAATGTTTGAGTTTTACGTCTCACTAACATCTAAGGTCATACGGAGACGGGACTTCGGTTTAAAGACTCGCCCGAAGGTCTTGAGAAGCCCTGGATCGAACCTGCGTCCCCTGGTTTACAGGTCGAGTAGCGTAACCACTGCGCCACAGAGACTTCTTAGATCATTTGTAGACGGTGCTTCCAAGGTAGGGGACTCTTACCCGCCATTAATAAGATGAAACTATATCTCAAGCCCTGCCGGCCTATGAGACCAATCGGTTTTATACATGCATGTATGGACGGACCGACTCGCACCACTCTGCCTGGGCAGGCTCAGACACTCCAAGCGGTTTACCAGTACTCATGTGCGGTCTGTTGTGTTTGCATTCATTAGAATCGCACATATCTTCATATTTTGCAACATCCATATAAAAATCAAAATTATCCTGACGTGGATTCTTTGAATAACCATCAGTGGTCTAAAATACCCCTGTCTCAAACAAATTTGGTTAGAAGCCTCCGTGGTGTAGTGGTTATGCTACTCGCCTTGTAAATCAGGGGTGGTAGTTTCGATCCAGGGCTTCTCCAGACTTTCGGATGATTCATTAAACCGAGGTCCCGTCTCCGTATGACCTTAGCTGTTGGTGAGACGTAAAATTCATACTCAAACAAATTGGGATGGTCCCAATGGTTTGCGAGCCATCAAAGTGTCACTGTCATCACGCAAACAGGCCTTTATAGTTTTGAGCCCTTGAGCCCCACTTTTATACAGTAAAACTGGGTTTTAAAGGGGTAAACATTATTTTTCTTATTTCTGCTCTAAAATAAAGATTGTGGGTACTCGTTATAACCGCCTCGATGAGGCGGTTTTAACGAGTACCCGCAATATATGCTTTGAGCAGAAACAAGAAAAAAATCATAATTTTTCATCTTAAATTTTCGTGTTTTTAGGCGATACAATTTACAATGTTTTTGTATAGGCGTGTTTTCATAATGATTTTAAAAGTATAGACAAGCTGAAGGAAAAGTGGGCTAGATGCACTTTTTTGCTTTTTTCCATCGAATAAAATTTTAATGTTTGCAAACTACCGACCCATACCCATTTTCAGTATGTGAGTGGAAACACAGCTTTTTTTTTAGGCCTAACCGGTAACTTGATTTTGTACATAGTCAGCGAAAGTCGCATGGGCAATTCACCATATTTGCATTATTTGCTGGCTCCCAGCTTGCACATTGTCAATATTGGACAAAACAGGTAACCAGACCCACCTGACCTTTTAAGGTCAGGGGGTCTGGTTACCTGATTTTTCCAACACTGATAACCTTCAGACTAGGAACCAGCAGATAATGCAAATACGGTGAATGATGTAGTTAGTAGTAACTTTGGGTCGATTACAATCGACCAAAACATTCATGTGATACTACCACGCATGGCTTGCTGTTCAATCGCAGCATCATATACCCACGCCCCGCCCTAACCCTCGTATTAAACGGAGTTGAGTGTAGCTGGCTACCCGGCGTATTTTGCAGGTCAATCTTGAAGACCGGGGATTCTCCAAGTAAACAGCAAAAACGGGAATGTAGTGTATGCGTGCGTGCATGTGTATGTAACAGGTGAAATAATCCTATCACCTTTACCCGGCCGGGGATCGAACCCGGGCCGCCGGATTGGTAAGCAAACACTCTACCACGTCGCTATAAAAGCCGACTTGCACCGCAAGGCAGTACAAGTGTACTATATACCTATACTCTGTGGCATTCTCCCCCTCCACATTGAAATTCGTCCTCGAATTTCTGGGAGTCCAAGAATCACGTGAAATGATCCTCAAGGAGTTTTAATGCACATGTGCACGGGTCCCCTCGTTGGGCGCCAAATGTAACAGGTGAAAAAATCCTATCACCTTTACCCGGCCGGGGATCGAACCCGGGCAGCCGGATTGGTAAGCAAACACTCTACCACGTCGCTATAAAAGCCGGCTTGCACCGCAAGGCAGTACAAGCATGCTATATACCTATACTCTGTGACATGTATTGGCGTCAGTTTTACGTCCTACCAACCACTAAGGCCATATGGAGCCGGACTTCGGCTTCAAGACCTATCCGAAAGTCTACCGAAGTCCTGGATTGATCATAGGCGAGTTACCACTGCATATGGGTGCTTATACGACGTAGGTGTGGTTGTTGTTGGTGGAGACTGGGTTTAGAATAATTTGTTTTTGTTTGAATTGAGGAGTAACGTCCCCGTCAACACTATTTTGATCATTTTGGAGACGTTGCTTCCAATTTTGTGGGACTTTTGCCCGACATTGAGAAGAAATGACATCTCAAGCCCTGCCGCCCAATGAAAACAAAAGGCTTTTATGCACTGGACAGTCTGACTCACACCACTTTGTCTTGGCAGACTTAGTCCTTCTAAGCGGTTTACTCCTGTGTGGTCATTTTCAGATCTGAGTGGAAGCAGCCCAATATATTTCTCCAATGGGTTTAGAATATAAGTGCATTTCCTACCTGTACAGCTAGATATCCAAATACAATTCGACTAGTCACATTTTTAAACTTAAACCCCATCCTTCCATTTTCAGCGTTTTATAGAGGCGCCCATTTTTGAAAGGATCTGGAAAAGGAAGAAATCCACCCGAATGTATATTCTTACACCAGCTAATCTAGACTATAGTCTGTCTATATACAAAACTCCTTTGTAAACGAACAGCTTTTAAAGGCCATTATTATTTCCAATATCAGCCACGATAAAGCGAAACACACCGGGTGCATTTGTGGTTGTCAAAGACTATCGGGTCACGACGCCACCGAGTCTGCCCAGAGTCTCCTATGGCTAGCAGAGGAATTTTCTGACAAACTTTTGCGATCTGCGAAGACTCTGATCAGCCTGCGCATGCGCAGGCTGATCAGAGTCTTCGCTTCTCGCCCAAGTTATCTTTACGGTTTTACTGTGTGCTGGTTCAAAGCACAATAGGCCCCGTAACATTGTTGATACCAATTGATTTTTAAATCAATACAGGTATGGTTTCGCCAAAGAGTTTTTCAGAACATAAGTTGTTTAACGACCGATTCAGTGTTACCTGCATTCAGTCCATGTCGGGCCGGTCGATTAAGCCTCCAGAAGTGGACTCTTCCAGTTGCAACTTTGGATGTGTTCATTGTTGTAATTAGTTTTTTTTTCTGTTTTATTTTGCGGTCCTTTCAATACTGTTTTGACTTATTTCGAACCGATCCTTTATCAGAGGTGGGCGAAAACTGGTGTACCCGGAGAAAAATCGCCTGGCCTTCTGTTGCAAAACTTGGCGTCTCACTTGTGACCCGAGCGAGGCTCGAACCCACAGCGATGAGAGATCTAAGCGCTCTTATACCCTCTAGGCCACGGAGGTCCGTCTTGTAAATAAGGGAATCAGTGAAAAGCGTTGGACCATGACCGGATGACAAACAGTGTAGACCCTGATGAGACGGCCCACAAGCCGTCTCATCAGAATCTACATTGTTTGCCATTGGTATCTGCACCGGTCCACAGGACTGAAAGGGCTGCATTACTGCACAGTGTGTTCCTGGCCAGTTAAAGCGGTTAATAATGCATATGCTTTTCCAGTCTCGCATCAGCGTGAAAAGGGGAGGGAGGGGGCGGGGGGAGGGGGTAACTTACGGAAAAAATATTCCATGATCGGTCGGGGCAAAGTTCTGTGGCCGGATAAGGACTTGAACTCGAGACCCCTGACACAGTAACTGGACACCCTGTCGTCTCAATTATGGAGGCCAGCACACGGTAGGAGCATTTTTGGCCTGATCGCAGTTATCCGCTTCAAAAACATAAAAGACTGCAGAAAATTTTGGAGTCCAGCGAAAACAAGGCATCACGAAAACACGCCTATATTATTTTGACCACTTTGAACACCACCTTTATATAGTAAAACTGGGGTTTACAGGGGTAAATCTTATTTCTGCTCTAAAATATAGATTGTGGGTACTCGTTAGAACCGCATCGATGAGGCGGTTCTAACGAGTACCCACAATCTATATTTGGAGCAGAAATAAGAAAAATATCACAATTTTTCATCATAAAATTTTCATTTTTTCGGCGATAAAGGTAGCAATGTATTTGTATAGGCGTGTTTGCGTAAGGATTGACATTTCAAGTGAATCGTTCACTGTAACAGACGGTTCACACATAATGTCAAGCCTTATTTTCGCTTATAAATAAGAAAAGAAAAAATAAAAAAATGTCGTATCCTGAACATGCTTAACGCAGGAGGCTTACTGTGACAAGGTCGACAGGTACAGGGCATTTCCCTAAGCGTTTTACAGAGCAACGTTATTTATGCACACGTAGATAGAAGCGTTTATTTTGTACTTAGAAGTGAAACCAGACTGGCCCCAGTCCTTAAAACTGATTTTTGTTTTACATTTCAATCATATATAGTATACAGTCGAGCTTCAATGACTCGAACACCTTTGGCACCACGAAAATCTGTTCGAGACAGGGGTAGTTCGAGCCACTGATGACTACTTTCAGGATTCACAACGAGGATAATTTTGGACATCTTTTCGGTGTTCTATAATATAAATATATGCTGTGTGTACTCATTAGAATCGCCTCACTGAGGCGATTCTAATGAGTACACACAGCATACATTTGCAAGAGAAAAGGCGAACATATCCGAACTTTCCCCTCACTATCTCTTATGTAGAGAAATTCCCTATGGACTCAAGAACGGGTTCGACTCTGCCGTTGTAAACGAGCCATCGGTGTTCCAGCCATCGAAGTTCTACTGTATGTCTTATTGCAAGTCTAATTCATATTCTTGTAGCTAGTCAAATTCTAGTGGCTCTGTTTATGAAGCATATGGCTAGTGGGATTTTTTTAATGTCATTGTCTCTAGTACATTCTATTTTAGCTCTGGTGGCCATCTTGTTTGTCAAAGCGGAACGATTTTAGCTATTTTGGTAGGGTGTCACCTAGGTAACATTCCTGTGAAGTTCGAATCAAATTGACCCAAGGGGGTTAGGAAGAGTTCGCATTTTAGTGAGTGTGTTTCAGTTTTACGTCCCACCAACAGCTAAGGTCATACGGAGACGGGACCTCGGTTTAAAAACTCATCCGAAAGCCTGGAGAAGCCCGAGATCGATCCTGCAACCCCTGGTTTATCAGACGAGTAGCATAACCTCTACAACACAGAGGCTTCTGAGTTCGCATTTGAAGAAAAAATACTATGTTTTTCTATTTTTAACTCTGGCGGACATATTGTTCATCGGAGCGGGATCATTTTAGCTTTTTTAGTAGAGGGTCAGCTAAGCAACATTCCTATGAAGTTTGAATGAAATTGGCCCAATGGTACAGGAGGAGTTGTCGTTTGAAGATTTTTTTCCTATTTTTAGCTCTGGCGGCCACATTGTTCATCAGAGCGGAAAGATTTTAGCTCTTTTGGTAGGGAGTTAACTGGGCAACATTCCTGTGAAGTTTGAATCAAATTGGCCCAAGAGTTTAGGAGAAGTTTGCATTTGAAGCAAATTAACTTTTTTCTATTTTTAGCTCTGTTGGCCATTTTGTTCATCGGAGCGGGATCGTTTTTGCTGTTTTAGTATTTCAGTCATCTAAGTAACATTCCGATCAAGTTTGAATGAAATTGGCCCAAGGGTATAGGAGGAGTTGTCGTTTTGAAGATTTTTTTCTATTTTTAGCTTTGGCGGCCATTTTGTTCGTCAGAGCGGAACTAGTTTAGCTATTTTGGTAGGGAGTCACCTACGTAACATTCCTGTAAAGTTTGAATCAAATTGGCCCAAGGGCTAAGGAGGAATTCGCGTTTGATTTGTTTGTTTGTTTGATTTGGGGTTCAACGTCCCCGTCAACACAGTATAGGTCATTTTGGAGACGTTGCTTCCAATTTTGCGGGACTTTTACCCGACATTGAGATGAAATGACATCTCAAGCCCTGTCTCCCAATGAAACCAATAGGGTTTATAAGCATGGGCGGTCCGACTCGCACCGCGGTTCCTGGGCAGGTAAAGAGTTCGCGTTTGAACCAAATTTACGATGTTTTCCTATGGTAGCCATTTTGCTGATCAGAGCAAAACCGTTTTAGCTATTTTGGTAGAGGGTCACCTAAGCAACATTCCTATGAAGTTTGAATGAAATTGGCCGAATGGTACAGGAGTTGTTGTCGTTTAAAGAGTTTTATCTATTTTTAGCTCTGGTGGCCATCTTGTTTGTCAGAGCCAAACGATTTTAGCTATTTTGATAGGGTGACTGAGAAACATTCCTGTGATGTTTGAATCAAACTGGCCCAAGGGTTTAGGAGCAGTTCGCGTTTGAAGCAAATTTAAGAGCATTTTTCTTGTTTTAGCTTTGGCGGCCATATTGTTCATCGGAGCAGAATGATTTTAGCTATTGGTAGGGGGGTCACCTAAGCATCATTCCTATGAAGTTTGAATGAAATTGGCCCAGGGGTTTGGGAGTTGTAGTTGTTTTAAGATTTTTTCTATTTTTAGCTCTGGCGGCCATCTTGTTCATCGGAGCAGAACGATTTCAGCCATTTTGGTAGAGGGTCATCTAGCAACTTTCTTATGAAGTTTGAATGAAATTGGCCAAGGGGTATGGGAGGAGTAGTTGTTTAAATATTTTTCTATTTTTTAGCTCTGGCGACCATCATGTTCATCAGAGCAGAACCATTTTAGCTATTTTGGTAGAAAGCCACCTAGGCAACATTGCTGGGAAGTTTAAATGAAACTGGCCCAAGGGTTTAGGAGGAGTAGTCTTTTAAAGTAATTGTTGACGACGGACGACGGACATTGACCGATCACAATAGCTCACCATGAGCACTTCGCGCTCAGGTGAGCTAATAAAGAAAATAATTTCATAACAAAAATGAAAATACTGTTTTTTTCATCCTTCGAATACATAATTATCAGTGTTTCAGACTGTAGCCAGTCTACAATGAAACCAATGCATATCTGAAACAAATAAAAAAGATATTTTCACACCGTGCAAATATAAGTGAAAAATAACATGGCAATGTTATTTTCACAGTAGCAACCAGACAATTTTTCTGGTTTGTTTTTCGTATAAAATATAATGAAAATTTACTTTTTTTTCGAAAAAAAAAAAACAAACATTTCATCGAATATGTTGAAAGCATATTTCATCGAGTATGTTGAAAACACCAGAAATTTTCACCAGTGCGAAGCATGTCACGAGCAGCTCATTACAAAAACACGCCTATACAAATACATTGCCACCTTTATCGCCGAAAAAATGAAAATTTTATTATGAATAATTGTGATATTTTACTTATTTCTGCTCAAAATATAGATTGTGAGCACTCGTTAGAACCGCCTCATCGAGGCGGTTCTAACGAGTACCCACAATCTATATTTTAGGGCAGAAATAAGAAAAATAAGGTATACCCCCGGAAAACCCAGTTTTACTATATAAAAGTGGGGTTCAAGGGGGTCAAAATTATATAGGCGTGTTTTCATGATGTGTTCAGTTACAGTACATAGCAAAAGTCACATATGAAATTAAAGAAATTTTACTCTTTTTTTTCGATAAATACCAAAAATCTTTCAGCTCGTGTGTTGAAAATATCAGAATGTCACTCGTGCTTCGCACTCAAGAAAATTCTGATGTTTTCACCACACTCGATGAAATGTTTTTGGTATTCATCTCAAAAAAATTAAATTTCCTCTATTTCTTTCACGAGTCTGACAGGAATAAATATGAAAATAGAATGATACTACGTTTACAGTTTTATATGTTATGCATACGTATATAACTTATAATAATAGTTCGTCTGTCATTACTGACAATAACTACTCTTAATCACGTTTGAGAAATGTTACTGTTTGTGTGTTCTAAAATGGCTGATGAGACCAATTCTAGCTGTGAACTGTCTGTTGCAGATAGAGCAACAGAGGGTAGAGGAAGACAGCTCTGTTGGTGATGCCTTAGCTCTGGATTTGCGCCGTGCGCGTTTCTGCTCAGCTTCACTGATTCTGTTTGCCTCGAATTCATTGGCACCCCATCTGATAAGGCCTCTCCACTTTGCTCTGTCCTGTGCGATTTGTTCCCACGACTCTGTTTAAATGGTGAAATCCCTGAGGGAGGCTTTGAGGGTGTCCTTGTAGCGTTTCTTCTGACTGCCATGGGAGCGTTTGCCCATTTCTAGTTCTACGTAGAGAATTTTCTTTGACAAACGTTCCTCGGGCAGTCTGGTAACATGGTCTGTCCATCTTAACTGTGCTAACTTCAGAAGAGTATGTATACTCTGAATCCTTGCCCTGTTCAGGAATTCCGTGCCTGCAATCCTGTCTTGCCACTTAAGGGGAATGGGAACACCTTCAGGGGAGGCAAATCCTGCAAAAGTATTTTTGTCTCCCATGTCTATATGGGTCAACTCGTAAAGGAAAGAATTTGCTCCTGGGGAGCAAATTCTTTCCTTTAAGAGTAGACCCCTTTTTCAGTGGTACAGGGCTTATAGAAAAGCAAACAGGAAGTTCCGAAAGTTGTCTCCCTTTGAAAAATGGCTGAAAAATCCGCCAGGTGTTCCAATTCCCCTTAATCTTTACGAGTTTTCTAAGACAGCTTGTGTCAGTGTGTCACATATATGTCATATAACTTATAAAGCGTCCCCAAACAGAGGCTGTTGATGACATCACACATTAAGAGTTACCTTCCTTTCTGGAGACACCCAGGCTGATTTTCATCAGGTTCTTAATATTATTCATCGCAAAAAGATTTAGCAAGACGTCCAGACAGTAAGCAATCTTTTCGTCGTTCGTAATCACAGTTCCAAATTGTGTCATACTGTCAAAGAATATTGACAAATCAAAAGTACGAGGGCTGATTGATATGTTGTGAGCCTCGTATTGAAGGAGGTACGCAGGGATGTTCTCTTTTAAAGTCCTACTATTCCCTGACAATATAGGGCCGTGTACCTAAGGACTGGTCTTATTTGGTCAGTTTATGTCGAGGAGGTAGCACTCTAAATAAACAAGACAAGCAGCTTTTGGAAAGTGGACAAAATTGGTTGAAGAGCAGTGATTCAATATTTGCATAAAAAAGGTTTAATTAATACCTAAGCATGTAGGGATATCCGAAATGATGAGGTAGCAACACCAGGCAATGATGCTCCATCATATCCTACAGTGAAAAGGTGGGTGGTGGAGTTTAAGCGCGGCAGACAGAGCCTCGAGGATGACCCCCGTCCTGGAAGGCTTGTCACTGCTGCGACCCCAGAAATGGTCAATAAAGTCCTTGATATTGTTATGACTGACAGACGAGTCTCAGAGAGATATATCGCTAGTAGAGTTGGCATTTCACAGAAAAGAGTACATTCCATTCAGACAGAGAATCTTGCAATGAGAAAGCTTTCGACCCGATGGGTACCAAGACTTCTGACAGTTGATCAGCACACCAGGCGCACATTGTCGCGTGCTGATTTTAACCGTTTTGAGGAAGACCCTGCCGAATTTCTTCAGAGATTTGTCACTATGGATAAAACATTTTACCCCAGAGGCCAAACAACAATCGAAACAAAGGAAGCACTCTGGCTCACCCCCGCCAAAGACGGTTCCATCAGCTGGGAATGTTATGGCCTCGGTTTTCTGTGATGCAGATGGTATTAATGGCACATACTATGCTTTGCTTCTGACGCAGTTACGGAAAAATATTAATCTTAAGCGCCGCAGAAAGCTCACTAAAGGTGTGCTGTTCCATCAGGACAATGCTCCTGTTCACAAGTCTGTCATTGCTATGGCTGCCATTCCCGACTGTGGCTTTAAATTGATTGCGCTACCGCCCTAATTTACCTGATCTCCCTCCATCAGACTTTCATTTATTTCCAAAACTGAAAACGGCTGTTTCAGGCAAACACTTTCAGTCCGATGATGACGCCATTTATGCAGTGGATGACTTTCTGAACAGCCAAGAAAAGGAGTTCTGTAAAAGTGGCATTGACGCCCTTAAACACTGCTGGCAAAAGTGTATAGATACTGAAGGGGATTATGTTGAAAAAACACTATAGTATTCAAATTCTTCAATATGAGGCTCACAACATATCAATCAGCCCTCGTAGTTTTATCCATGATTACCTGTGGTCCGTGCCTATATACAATGTAATCGCCCGTTAAATTCAACCGCCATACATTAAATATCCAAACGCGAGAGTACAGTTCTTAGTCTGGACATTCGGGAATGATGCATTCGAAAACATGAAAGAGGAAAACTGGGACTATCGTTCGCAGAACATTTTTAACTGTTGCTGCTAATGGTCGTTCGTTGTGGTCGACATCGTGAAACATGGTATGAGCCCCGCCAAGCGAATTTGTGTCTTCGAGCATTCCGTCATGACAAATTTTAACTGCGCATGCCCAGCCATTCAGAGGGGCCAGGGATATGGCTTTCGGTCTGAAGGTTCCTCTTGATTCACTGCTTGTATAAGCGAGCAGCGAAGGTTCTGGCGAGACTGCGCGGATGCGCAGGCTCGCCTGAACCGTCGCTGCTCGCATAGGCGATAAGTACCAAAATCGCTTGACGGGGCCCGTATAATGATTGCTCTGAATTTTCATTCAAAAATAACTTTAGTAAGACACGGTCTACATGACAAAATGACAGAACTGGTGTACATGTACATGTGGGCCACTGGGTTTGATCAATTAGTATACCTTGAGAATTAACCCGTATATGCCCGGCGTCCCATTTGTGGGACATTGGCAGACGGAGTAGACCTAGATCGGACGCCGCAATACACGGCGTCCGATCTGGGCCCAGGATTACAATACGTACTTAAATTTTAAGTACCTACTTAAACTAAGTATTTACTTAACTGGCGTATAAAGTGAACTACAAAGAAATTCGTTCTTTTAAGTCGATACTTAACCAAAGAAAATACTTAAATATTTAAGGTAACCCTGGTAGGTACCTTAACTTTTAAGATTTGACCTTGACACATGAATGTATATATCAATAACGGCAAACCTTAGGGCTTTTATTTGTTCGAGGTCACCAGTGATGCTCGGTAGCTCAAACGATAGTGTTTTCTTGATATGCGAGAGGTCCTGGGTTCGAGTCCCGGTCGGGCCATTTTTTTTTACTCCCTGTGCGTCAAGTCTACGTGCCATATAGGTACTGGGATGTATTTCTCCTTTGATGTGTCAAAGTGTGCGACGAACAGAGCTGTGTAAAAACTTCCTTTTACATAATACTGTTTATCATATGGCGTTATTGATAAGCAGTGGATAATGTCGTGTAATAAAAATCGTATGACCACACGTATATTAACACTTTGGCGGGATTACGTATCGTCATGACGACGTCCATGTCAAATATGCATTTTGTGTGAAGAAAAGTGTCAAATTTGATGGCGATAAAATCTAATTTTAAGTGGCCATATGATAAACAGAAGCTTACGCTCGTGGCCACTTCATATGAATTTTATGAAACTCGCCAAAGGCTCGTTTCATAAATTTCATATGAAATGACCACTCGTGTAAGACCCTCTATATAATACTGGTGACAGAGCAATAATTAATTGTTTGGTGCGGGAAGGTTATTATACGTGAGAGGGGATCCTAAATGACGTGATTGTTTTTGTCAGTGTGTGTGTGTGTGTGTGTGTGTGTGTGTGTGTGTGTGTGTGTGTGTGTGTGTGTGTGTGTGTGTGTGTGTGTGTGTGTGTGTGTGCGGGGGGGGGGGTATATCACTTTTGTCTGTTAGTTAAAAACTGATCCTGTGGCACATCGGGTCCATGTTTCTACGCTTATGCTCTGCTAGCTTTACGCATACACTGTTCACAACGTTCATATGCCGTGTTTATATTCATTGTCATGAAATAGTATGATGCCACGTGCATTTATGAAATGACTTGTCGCCTGCAAAGTAAATGAACTCTGAAGGGGTTCATATAAACTTTGCTAGCGACACGCTGTCGTTCATACCTTCATGAACATCCGAAAAAATATTTCTTATATTTACATTCTTTTTTACGAAAGCCTACTAGGGTCAAAATAAGTTGTGAAAAAAAAAATATTTTCTCGTACAAACGAGAAACTTTCTCGTACAAACGAGAAATATTCTCGTACAAACGAGAAATTTTCGCGTACAAACGAGAAACTTTCTCGTTCAAATGAGAAAAAATCTCGTACGAACGAGAAACTTTCGCGTAGGAACGAGAAAAATTCTCGTACGAACGAGAATTTTTTCTCGTTCCTACGAGAAATTTTCTCGTACAAACGAGAAATATTCTCGTACAAACGAGAAATTTTCTCGTACAAACGAGAAAAAAATCTCGTATGAACGAGAATATTTGGTCAAAGTAATGACCCAATTACTCTTAAGGCTTGTAAAGTCGATGATGGAAAACCATTTTGTAGATAACTCATCATTATTATAATAACAGTGATTGGTTCGATTGATTTGTCAGAAGTAGTTGCTGTCCACGTGACTATTACTGATCTGTAGAAAATGGTAAGTTATAGAAAATAGCTGCGATATTCTTATCGCTGTGATATCATTGTGTTGCGTTCGAGGGTTATCTATAGAATCTGGGCTGGAATCATGTGTCAGGTTTGGCAAACAATGTAGACCCAGAATATGTGTCGAAGAACGCGATATCTCATCAATGTCTACACTTTTTGCTTACAGTACTTAAACGAAATGGGTCAGGATCATTTTTCCAGCCTACCCTTAAAAAAAACCAAAAAAAAAAACAAAAAAAAAAAAAAAAAAAAAAACAATCGACCCATTAGTGCTGTCAGTGCTTTGGTTATAAAAATTAAGTTGCAGTGGATAAAACTGACCCTGCCGCTAGTGATCAATATGAAACTTGAGCTATCGACTCTTCTACAGTTATTTATTTTATGCTCATACAAACAAAAATAAATAAATAAATAAATAACGTCGTAGATTCAGAATGAACAAATCCAATTTTCTATTTTAGATTTAACAAAGGGCTGGTACATATGCTGTCATCACATTTATTTATTTATTTATTATTAGAAATTTCTTGAAACATATACACACGTACGCATGCTTTCATTACATCTACCGACCTTTAACCCTTTCAACCCTGTATATCAGTACAGATACTTTTGCAAACAGTGTAGATCCAGATAAGACGCTCATAATGAGCCGTCTTACCAGCACGAACACCAGTTGCTATCCTGCTATTGGTCTCATCTCAACCTCCTATATACAAGTGTGGACGATTCCAAATACATCTACAAAGATGGAAGAATTCACCGCAGAAACTCAGAGTCAATTAACTTCTACCCGTTGTAAAACACCACGTTAATCAATACCCGTGTTGGTGTTATGACAAGACAAAATGTCGTACGTACGAGAAAAAATCTCGTTGAACATTAAACTTTCTCGTACAAACGAAAAAAATCTCGTACGTACGAGAAAAAAATCTCGTACGAACGAGAAACTTTCCCGTACAAACGAGAAAAAAATCTCGTACGAACGAGAATATTTCTCATAGAAATTTTGTTGTACATGTGCATCCAGTGAAGACTCAGATCAGTCTATGCATTAAACATTAAACTTTCTCGTACAAACGAAAAAAATCTCGTACGTACGAGAAAAAAATCTCGTACGAACGAGAAACTTTACCGTACAAACGAGACAAAAATCTCGTACGAACGAGAATATTTCTCATAGAAATTTTGTTGTACATGTGCATCCAGTGAAGACTCAGATCAATCTATGCATTTTCGCAGTCTGATCAGAGGCTTTGCTCTATGGGACATGGATGCCACTTGGCCCATAGTGATGCTAAGATAAATTACATATGAAATTGTTGTCTGTTAACTTTCTGGTGTGAGTCAGACCGCTTTTTAAACCCAGCCCACCGGGGCTTGGAGAAATAGATGAGGCTGCAAGGTGCTTCCACGCAGAGCTGAATCTGACCGCAAATGAGTACTGGAAAACCGCTTAGAAGATTTAAGCCTGTCCAGGTAAAGTGTTGCGGGTCGGAACGGCCATGCATTTAACCCCTATTGGTTTCATTGGGCGGCAGGGCTTGAGATGTCATTTCAGCCCAATGTCGGATAAAAGTCCCACAAAATTGGAAGCAATGTCTCCAAAATTTCCTAAATAGTCTTGACGGTAAGCGTCAGTTCAAATGAAAAGCTTAGCGGGTTCCTTTGTGCGGTAGGGCTTGACATGTCATTTCATCCCAGTGTCGGATAAAAGTCCCACAGTATGGAAGCAGTGTCTTCATAAAATGATGGGTACGTAAAACCTCAAGCCGGCCTCGGTAGCTCAGTCGGATGCGCGTCGGACTGGTGATCAGGAGGACGCGGGTTCGATTCCTGCCGGGGTCGGCAATATTCTTTCGTGGAGATTGATCATGAAACCTTTTCTACGGTCATTCTCTCCCTTCCACTGATTCAAGAAGGGTGACGTCTCCAAAATGACCTACAAAGAGGTGATGGGGACGTTAAACCTTAAATCAAATCAAACTATTCAAGAAGGGCAGTTGTCAGTTTCTGACGAAAGAATGTGCGCTGTACTGGTTAACCGCTTACGTATAAGCCAGTTCAGGAAAAGTGTAGATTGGTAAACTGACCGGCTCAAAAATGACATAAAATAGTGTTGACTGGGCCGTTAATCTTCAATACAAACAAACAAACAAACAAACGCAAAACCTCAACACAAAGACAAAGCAAACAGGCAAACAGTATGAACCCATACCAGACTGCCACTACATTTGTACATGAGCTGTATCTTGCTCCACACTGTTTGCAACAATGGCTTTTAAAGTAACAGACAACAAACAGGCGACAATTATTAAGACAAAAAAATCTCGTACGAACGAGAAACTTTCTCGTACAAACGAGAAAAAAATCTCGTACGAACGAGAAACTTTCGCTGTGGTACATGGATGCCACTTGGCCCATGTTTGACCCTTAAGATGGTGAGATAAACTGCACGTGAAAATGTCGTCTGCTGTTTCATCTTGCAACTTTTTGGTACGTGTCGGGCAGCTCCTTAAACCCTTGCGGTGGCCCCCGCCACCAGAGCTTAGAGAAATAGATTAGGCTGCAAGGTGCTTCAACACTGAGCTGAGACCGACCGCACATGAGTACTGGAGAACCGCTTAGAGAAAGTCTAAGCCTGTCAAGGTAAATTAGTGCAAGTCGGACCGTCCGTGCATATAAACCCTACTGGTTTCATTGTCCGGAAAATCTTGAGATGTCATTTCATCCCAATGTCGGGTAAAAGTCCCATAAAATTGGTTTCATCGGGCGACAGGGCTTGAGATGTCATTTCATCTCAGTGTCGGGTAAAAGTCCCACAAAATTGGAAGCAACGTCTCCAAAATGACCTTTACAGTGTTGACGGGGACGTTAAACCTCAAATCAAACAAACAAACAAACTTAAATATCGTTAAGTTAACGAGGACGTTAAACCCTAGCCTAGCGGTTCCTTCGGGCGGTAGGGCAGGAGATTTCATTTCACCTCAGTGTCGGGTAAAAGTCCCACAAAATGGAAGCAGTGTCTTGAAAATGACCTAAATAGTGCTGACGGGGATGTAAAACCTCAACATACAGATAAAGCATATAGACAAACAGTAGGGACACACTGTTTGCAAAAATGGCTTTTTAAATAACGCAGTCGACAACTGTTGTGAGAAAATCTCGTACGAACGAGATACTTTCTCGTACGAACGAGAACTTTTCTCGTATGAACGAGAAAAAAAATCTCGTACGAACGAGAATATTTTTCGCAGTAATGAGAAATTTTCTCTGCGGTATATGGATGTTACTTGGCCCATGTTTGACAGTTAAGATGCCATGATAAACTTCATGTGAAAATGTCGTCTGCTGGTTCATCTTGCAAACTTTTTGGTGCGAGTCGGACCGTCCTAGCGGTGGTCCCCGCCCATCGGAGTTTGGTGAAATAGTTTAGGGTGCACGTTGCGAGTTGGACCGTCTATTCAATAAACATATTGGTTTCCATGGGCTACAGGGCTTGAGAAGTCATTTCATCTCAATGTCGGGTAAAAGTCCCACAAAACTGGAAACGTCTTCAAAATGACCTAACTATTGTTAACGGGGACGTTAAGCCTCAATTCAAACGAAAAGCCTAGCGATTCCTTTGGGCGGTAGAGCTTGACAGGTCATTTCATCTCAGTGTCGGGTCACGGTCCCACAAAATGAAAGCAGTGTCTTCAAAGATGACGAGTACGTAAAACAAAGCATACCGGCAAACAGTATGGACTCCTACCACCACTACAGGTTCAGTATCTTGCTCAACATTGTTTGCAACAAGTAACAAGCAGACAACAAAGCAGGCGACAATTGTTGTGATTGGCAGGCTAAGGTTTAATAACTAAGGTAGACTGCGCTGGGTACATATGCACGAAGACTCCTTTTGCGATGGTATCTCCTCCACGAAACAGTGTTCGAATGCCAGATATTACGTACATATAAGCAATGGCTACAAACAGCAGTTCGACCCCGCCCATCGGGGCTTGAAGAAATATATGGGCTGCATGATGCTTCCACGCAGAGATGAATCCGACCCGCACACGAGTAATGGTAAACCGCTTAGAGGATCTAAGCCTGCCCAGGCAAAGCGGTGCGCACGAGTCGGATCGTCCATGCTTATAAACCATATTTGTTTCATTGGGCACCAGGGCTTGAGATGTCATTTAATCTCAATGTCGGGTAAAATCCCACAAAATTGGAAGCAACGTCTCCAAAATGACCTTTACAGTGTTGACGGGGACGTTAAACCTCAGCTCAAACAAACAAAACAAACAAACAGCAGTTTGGCAGTTAAAGGTACACATAGGCAATGGCTACACACAACAGTTTGAACAGAAAAGGTATGTATCAAAAGAGGGATTATACAAATGACCCCGATTCCTAAGCCTAGCACCGAATCAATGGCCATTTTAAAGGAGGTGATAAGGGGTAATTAAATTAAGAAGATGGTAAATTTCTCGTATGAACAAGAAACAAATGTCGTAGGAACGAGAAACTTTCTCGTAGGAACGAGAAAATTTCTCGTTCGGACGAGAATTTTTCTCGTTCGTCAGAGAAAGTTTCTCGTAGGAACGAGAAATATTCTCGTTTGTACGAGAAAGTTTCTCGTTCGTACGACATTTTTTCTTGTTCATAACAAGAATCTGGAAACTCATCATAACACGTGTGTTGAACAACGTGGTGTTTAACGACGGGTAGAAGTTAATTGACTCTTTCCCTCAAATGGTGGCCGTGCTAGTAAGACGGCTCATTATGACCGTCTTTTCTGGATCTACACTGTTTGCAAAGGTATCTGTACCGATCTACAGGGTTGAAAGGGTTAAAGGCCCGCAGATGGTACCTGCTTTTTGCAATGTGTGTATATGTGTCAAGAAATTTCCAATAAATAAATAAATAAGCCCCAATAGAAGTCTGAATCTGTAACATTATTTAATTTATTTAATAATTTATTTATATTCGCCCCCGCTCATCGGGGCTTGAAGAAATAGATAGGCTGCATGATGCTTCCACGCAGAGCAGAAACCGGCCGCACACAAGCACTGGTAAACCGCTCAGGGGATCTAAGCCAGCCTAGACAAAGCGGTGCGAGTCCATGCTTATAAAGCATTTTGGTTTCATTGGGTGACAGGGCTGGAGAAGTCATTTCATCTCAATGTCGGGTATAAATTCCACAAAACTGGAAGCAACGTTTTATTTATTTTTGTTTCTTCCCTTCTTAAGGGGAAGCATAAAATAAATAAATGTAACTGTAAAAATGATCCTGGCCCATTTCGTTTAACCTTTATATTTCTGTACTGTAAGCTAACACTGTAGACATTGATCAAACATCGCGTTCTGCGACACATAATCTGGGTCTACATTGTTTGCCAAACCTAACACATGATTCTTGACCAGATTCTATAGATAACCCTCGTACGCAACACAATGATATCTCAGCGATTAGAATAGCGCAGCTTTATTCTGTAAATTGCCGTTACCTTGATTTTCTACAGATCAGTAATAGTCACGTGGACAGCAACTACTTTGCTAAACGTTGGGTCAACTGACAAAACAATCGACCCAAAAACTGTTATTATAATAATGATGGGTTGTCTACATAATGGTTTTCCATCATCGACTATACAAGCCTTAGGAGTAATTGAGTCATTACCTTGACCAAATATTCTCGTTCGTACGAGATTTTTTCTCGTTTGTACGAGATTTTTTCTCGTTTGTACGAGAAAATTTCTCGTAGGAACGAGAAAAAATTCTCGTCTGTACGAGAATTTTTCTCGTTCCTACGCGAAAGTTTCTCGTTTGTACGAGATTTTTTCTCGTTTGAACGAGAAAATTTCTCGTTTGTACGAGAAAATTTCTCGTTCGTACGAGAAAGTTTCTCGTTCGTACGAGAAATTTTCTCGTTTGTACGAGAAAATGTATTTTTTTTTTCTCATCTTATTTTGACCCTAGTAGGCTTTCGTACTTTTTTCCTCATCACACGGCGAAAAAATCTTATAAGGCAAACTGTTAAAGCTGAAAAACATTTACACGCTGTTTTTCTACAAAGAGTGGAACAGCATTGTCGTTGTCAACGACCATTGAGATCATAGAGAACCATGGTTTAGGGTGAAGACTTGCGACACTTGACGTCATTGAAAATCATGTGATTCGATGCGTTCATGGAAGTATGAACCGGCGTATAGGTTTACAATAGGTTTTACATTTGAAATGTAAATATTAACTATTTTGGCATGAACAACTGTAGCGTATGTCAACGATGTACATTTGTTGGGCAAACGGTCAAGGTAAAGGCAATAAAATCATATTTAAAATCCAATTCGAAGGCTCGTTTCGTAACTTTCATATGAAAGGACCATTTGTGTAAGATTCTCGATATCAAAATTAATGAAATACAAAGAAGTTTTTTTTTGATTGATTGATTGATTGATTTGAGATTTAAAGTCCTCGCAACACTATTTAGGTTTGATTTTGGAAGTGTTGATTCCAATTTTGTCGGACTGTTACCCGACATTGATATGAAATTAGATCTCAAGCCCTGTCGCCCAATGAAACCAACAATATTTATATGCACGGAGGCCGACTTGCACCACTTTGCCTTGGCAGGCTTAGACCTTCTAAGTGGTTACTGGAGGTCGCGTGTGGTCGTTGTGTACTTGTTTGGTGAGGCGAAGGTGACGTGTATCTTGCGTCACTGGGGCGTCCAGCTGATTGTGACAAGGCCTGCTTTCCTAGCAGCAGGTAATGGTAGAGGGGAATGTTGTTATTTCTTCTGTTTCTTTGCCTCTTCTACCTACCTGGAAAGGCTCAATAAAAATGAGTTTGAGGCGTTCCATCTCCCTTTGTAAGCTCGTGCATGTGAGTAATTAAGTGTGTTTGTGAGTGAGCGCTTTATGTCTAACCTCACTCATAAAAAGACGGGAAAATCCAAGATCGAATGTACAGTGGTTTTATATTCATGTTTTTTTATTTTGTTGTTTTTGTTTTACTCCGACTGGAGCTACGGTTTTCTCCGTGTTTGTCTGTATGATGTTTGATCGTGTCCTTAATGACTATATCAGCTACATGCATGTAATGATGACATCCGAAAACAATATCGTAGCTTGGGTAAAGTGTCGGAGTCTTCCCTGTTCTTCACCATAGCGCAGAATATGTTTATTTTCTTAATTATCGACTCTACCAGATTGTTTTGAATATTATTCAATGGCATGAGAAGGGTTGAATCATGGACAGACTCCATAAAACCGATTTCGCCACCGCCCCTCGGGGCTTGAAGAAACAGATTGGGCTGCATGGTGCTTCCATGCAGAGCTGAAACTGACCACACATAACGTAAACAAGCCTATACAAATACATTAAAAATTTTACCTCCAAAAAAAATGAAATTTTTAAGATGAAAAATTTAGGTATTTTTCTTATTTCTGTTCAAAATATAGACTTTTGGTACACGTTAGGCGGTTCTAACCGGTACCCACATTCTATATTTCAGAGCGGAAATAATTAAAAAAAAGGTCGACCCCCCTAAACCCCAGTTTTACAAAATAAAAGTGGGGTTCAAGGGGGTCAGAATTATATAAGCGTATTTAGTGCCCTAGTACTTGTAAACAGCTTAAAAGGACTAAGCCTGCCCAGGCAAAGTGGTGTGAGTCACACCGTCCACTGCATATAAGCCTTTTGGTTTCATTGGGCGACAGGGCTTGAGGTTTCATTTCATCTCAGAGTCGATAAACGTCCCACAAAATTGGAAGCAACGTCTCCAAAATGACCTGCATAGTGTTGACAGGGACGTTAAACCTCAATTCAAATAAGACTCCATAAAACCGAGCTTTGCATATTCAAATATTGTATGAGTTCTTGTTTCTGAAGGGACCCCATAGAAACAGCGTTTTGAATATGTCGTGGTGCTACTTTGTGACCAATGTTTGCCCGCAGAATTTGAGATCGAGTGTGATCCTTCAATTACACAGGTTGTATAGTATATAAAACATTGCTTCTTGGTTTATGCAGTGAAATGGAAACTAAACCATCATATTTTCTATTGTCTCCATCCATGCAAGCAGAAGCAGAGATTTTTGACAGATCGCGGGAAAGTTGTGGGCCACCTACATCAATGTGTAATTGAAACTTACGTGCTTATCTTCGTGAAAATTTCCGTCAAAATTACGACTTCATCCGAAGTTAAATACTTAGCTAAGTAAATGAAATAGGTGGCTATCGAATGCACTTTTTAAGGAAATACTTTACTAAGATAAGAATTCCTCCTTAAACCGTTAAGTCGACCTTAACTTAAGTAACGATTGAAATCCTGGGCCCTGGGCCCACACTGTTTGAATAAAGTACATATACAAAAATGCCTGGCGTGTGTGTGAATTCGGGTTTAACGTCGCTTTCAACAATTTTTCAGTCATATCACGACGGTGTCTGGTTGCGACAGGGAGCTCAATGCTCACTTTTATGGTGCTGCCTCACTGAAGTATCATGTCCCAGACACATTACATGATACCACACCCAGTCACATTATCCTGACACTGGGTCGACCAGTCCTAGCTCTACCCCATAAATCTGAGTGCCAAGCGAGGGGCACTCCTTTAATTGAAAATGGACTGCTCCAAACTTATTAGGTGGAAGATTCCACTGTCATAAATGGGTTCTAATGAAGAATTGCATTGAAACGATGATTGTTTCATTATTTCATACCTAAAGATTAATTATGACTAAACTTTAAATCCTCAAATCTGCCCATCATCCACATGCACACATGTCTGAAGTCTCCAACATGGGCCCATCGGGGCTTGAAGAAATATATGGGCTGCATGATGCTTCCACGCAGAGCTGAATCCGACCCGCACACGGATACTGGTAAACCGCTTAGAGGATCTAAGCCTGCCCTGGCAAAGCGGGGCGCACGAGTCGGACCGTCCACGCTTATAAACCCTATTGGTTTCGTTGGGCGACAGGGCTTGAGACGTCATTTCATCTCAATGTCGGGTAAAAGTCCCACAAAATTGGAAGCAACGTCTTCAAAATGACCTTTACAGTGTTGACGGGGACGTTAAACCTCAACTCAAACAACAAACAAAACTGCCCATCATCCATATGCACACGTCTGATGTCTCCAACATAGTGGACCAAGGGAGAGCAATCTTACAAAACGGCATGGTGTGCAACCTATCGGTTATAGCTCGTGAGTTGGGAGAAAACATATTTCACTGGAAGAATTTTATTGATGAAGCCATGAAAGTTAACATGAAACTGAAAAGTTGAACTGGTGGATGTAAAATAAACCAGTTTTTATTCGTCACATTAGCAAGTCTATATATATATGTAATCAATAACCCCGTAAACGCCACTCTCTGGTTTACAAGGATAAACATTATTTTCTTCTTATTTTTATGCCCCCGCCATTCGAAGAATGGTGGAAAGGGCATATAGCGTTGCCCCTGTCCGTCCGTCCGTCCGTGCGTCTGTTCGTCCGTGCGTCCGTTCGTCTGTCCGTCCGTGCGTCCGAAACTTAAACGCAGTCAATAACTTCCTTATTTCTTGATGGATTTTAAAATTACTCGGCATCCATGTTAACCATCATGAGACGACGTGTCACGTGCAAAACCCAGGTCCGTACCACCAAGGTCAAGGTCATACTTAGAGGTCAAAGGTCAAAAAAAGGGTCCGAAACTTAAACGCAGTCAATAACTTTTTTATTTCTGGATGGATTTTGAAATTATTTTGGAGAAATGTTAACCATCATGAGTCGATGTGTCACCTGCAAAACCCAGGTCCGTACCTCCAAGGTCAAGGTCATACTTGGAGGTCAAAGGTCAAAAAAAGGGTCCGAAACGCAGTCAATAACTTTCTTATTTCTGGATGGATTTTGAAATTACTTAGTAGAAATGTTAACCATCATCAGTCGATGTGTCACATGCAAAATCCAGGTCCGTACCTCCAAGGTCAAGGTCATACTTGGAGGTCAAAGGTCAAAAAATGGGTCCGAAACTTAAACGCAGCCAATAACTTAGTTATTTTTGGATGGATTTTGAAATAATTTTGAAGAAATGTTAACCATCATGAGACAATGTGTCACGTGCAAACCCAGATCCGTACCTCCAAGGTCATACTTGGAGGTCAAATGGCATAAAAAGGGTCCAAAACTTAAACACTGTCAATAGCTTTCTATGGATGAATACGAACATAGACATATTTTCGGGCGGGGGCATCTGTGTCCTATGGACGCATTTCTAGTTCTGAAAAGATAGATAATGGGTATTCGTTAGAACCGCCTCAATGAGGCGGTTCTAACGAGCACCCATAATCTATGTTTGGAGAAGAAACAAGAAAATCATCAGAACTTTTCATCTCAAATGCTGTTTAATATAGCTATGAGTGAGTGAGTGTTTAACTTTTACATCCCACCAACAGCTAAGGTAATACAGAGACGGGACCTCGGTTTAAAGGCTCATCCGAAAGTCTGTAGAAGCCCGGGGTCGATCCTGCGATCCCTGGATTACAAGGAGAGTAGCGTAACCACTACACTACGGAGGCTTCTACACTATATGCAGAACATATCAAAAAGAATAACTGCAACCTACTTAATAAGCTTTTTAAAGCAGAACTAATCTTAATCTTAGGTGGTCTTAATAGCGGAATTATACTCTGTGTACACAATTGTCTTTGTAAATCTTATTTGTTCTTATAACACAGGCTTAACCTTTATCCCGCTGCATAAATTAATGAAGCCACACCCATTTGCATTTCAGCCAATCAAATTACTTGATGTAATTTATTCATTAAAATTCACAAACTGAATGACAAACAGTGTAGATCCTGATCAGATGGCTTTTCCAGAAGCAATCAGATCTGGATCTACACTGTTTGCAAAGGTAGGGTTTGCGGTGAACAGCAGATAAGGGTTAAGGACTATGATTGTTTGAATGGAGTTTAACGGCCCAGTTCACCTATCACAACTTTCCTGGGCAGGCTTATACGTAAGCGGTTAACCAGTACAGTGCACATTCTTTCGCCAGAAACTGACAACTGCCCTTCTTGAATCAGCGGAAGGGAGAGAATGACCGTAGAAAAGATTTCATGATCAATCTCCACGAAAGAATGTTGCCGACCCCGGCGGGAGTCGAACCCGCGACCTCCTGATCACCAGTCAGACGCGCATCCGACTGAGCCACCGAGGCCGGCATTAAGGACTATGAAAATGTCTTCCTGGTACGTGGGCAAAAATTCATGGGTGTTTAGCATGTTGACATATTTCTAGAAAAACAGCCCATAGTGTTCCAAATTAAATGAATAGAAATAAAACTTGCATATTTAAAAATGTATTTTTGTTGTTGGAAGAAAAAATAAATATTCACTTTGTAAGAAAATCACATTTCAAAATGGTCCATTTTTGAACGTCTGTTTCTCCGTTGTCCTTCATAAGAAGCAAAAACTGGCATTTTAACATTATATCCATGGAGATAGAACCCCTATTAACATGTAGAGTTCACTATACATTGTCATCCATGTATACAGTATGACGCACGGATTAAATTTAGCACTGGGGTAAATAAGCGTAGCGATAATACAAATTCTGTCAAATCGTTATTATGACTTTTGGACAAAATAAAACAATTTTCCTCTCTTGTATCTATTCTATGGCTAATAATATTTACCAAACTGACGGAAGAATAAAGGAAAGCATGATCTGGGCATAAAAATATTTAGAATAAAATCCCTTTTGCAGGATATTTTTACCCACGATTAGCATGTTTAAACCCCTGATTTACCTGGAGAATTTACCGACCATGTATATAGTAATGGCTGTCAAAATGACCGTTCGGTGGTTGTTTGAAAGGATGGATATAATGTTATTATGGCAGTTTTTGGAAAAACTACTTCTCGTCGTTGCTAGGACATGGAATATACTTTAGGTTGATGTAAAAACTGAATGTTTCTCGGGAAGGACAATGGAGAAACCGATGTTCAAAATTGACTATTTTGAAAGGTAATTTTCTAATAAAATAATTTTTTTTTCTTCTAACAACAAAAATACACATTTTAATAAGCATGTTTTATGATTTTTCATTTAATTTGGAACATTATGGGTTGTTTTTCTAGAAACTTATCGACATTCTGAACAACCGTAATTTTAGCTCACGTGTCAGGTTGACATTTGTATATACCTTAACATTTACTTACGTTTCGCAGCGCCGTTAATCATCGCAACAACAGGAAAATAACAGCTTGTTCATATATGTATGACTTTGATAACAACCGAACACAAACGTGAAAAGCATGGACCCAGCAATCATAAAATCAAAGTACTGATAGTCACTGGTGGGTCGATTGTCTCTGAGTGTAGACTAGGAAAATAGTCATGGACCGAGAATTTGAAATATTTCATTTCACCATTAAATTCAATTTCATTTCATTCCGTATACTTACCTGTATGTGAAATTACTTATGGATCATTTCCCTTCGTCTAGCCCATAACTCGCTCTAAAAATAACTAAGGTCAAACTCGTGACCCATAAAGTCACGTGACCTATCGGATGACGTGGAAATACCACGAGCTCACTTCAGTTTCTTTTTAGCGTTCCGATAGCCCACACGTGTTTTGTGAACAGAGTTTTATTATTTAGTGAAAGTTTATTTATTTGTAATTATTTTGTGGTCGGTTTGTAAGTATGACAGAAGCGTCGCTTCTTTTCGACGGGGACACGCTTGAGGGCGAGGAAAATGTCCCGGGAAGTAGTCGGAGTTCGGAGACGAGGGCCACCCCTTCGAGTTTGCCTCAGAGCGGAAACTAGTCTCCCAAAGAAGCTGTCATGGCCGCGCCCAAGTCGCGCAAGACGAGTAGACAGATAGTTTCAAGAAACAGCCGTAAATCCGACTTAGAAGACCAAATGGAGGAAAGGATGCGCGCGAGCATCGAGGCGAGGTTTTCTAGTTTTGAGGACAAAATGTTTGGTTTCATGTCAGACTGGCAGAAGCGTCAAAATAACCCTAAAAATGTGGCCAGGCCGAGTTCGTCGGCGACGGCAAGTTCAGTTGTCAATTCGGTACAGTGCAACACTCCGGGCGGGTGCCTTCCGACGGCGACAGACACATGTTCCGACCTCAGTCGTAGGAACATTATTTCTTTGGACAATTCTTTGAATGAAGAATTGTTCAACCCTACTAGGTATAGGATTCCTAAACACACAGAGAGTGCGGAAATTTTCCATTCCTCACAGAGGGATAGTTCAGACATTGAACAAGAGCAAGATGACCGAGATGATGTCATTTCCTTGCAGCCAGGACAGGCTGAAACTAGAGACTTGGAATTAGATGAGGCATCTAACATTTCAGAGCGAAATGAAAATGTTTGTAATGATCGTCAATCAGAACAGGTAGACGACAGATTTCTGAAATATAGGACGGAGAGTCTATCCGAGGAAGTACAACAGGTGTTATTGGACATGTTTGGGGAAGACGCGTGTGTCAAAAAATCAGGTTCTGGGACTGGTGTGTTGCTTGTCAAAGTGCAGACTGACATTTTGTCTGAATCATGGAGGATTAATATGCCCTCAAGATTATCTGCATATAGAGACTCGTATAGAAACTCTTTTCCAGTGCATGAAAGATCAGAAGAATTTCTGAAGGTACCTAGTTTGGATGACATTGCTGAACATTTTCTGATTAAACGTCATTCAGGGAAAGCCACTTTCAAGCGATCAAGAAGTTTGTTTACACCTCATCTAAAGGAAATGGAAAGACTCGCGTTCCAAGGCCAGTCAGCTGCCCGTATGGGCATCATTATGTCATTGTACGAACAAAGAGCTTTAGCTTCTCTGCTTCAGGAACTTCGTCAGGATAGTCCAAATTTAGACGCAGCAACACAAACTGTGCGAGACATATTTGCGATGCCTTCTAAAATTCTGGATCAAAATGGACGGACGGGGGCCGATGACCACTTTATTAGGCTGAAAGCAACCATTCTAGACATGGGTGTGGACTCAATAAAGGATGTGGCCAAACATGTGGATTTACTACCCTTAACTGGTGACGGTGTTCTGGGTAAGGAATTGGAGAATAAACTTAAAGAAAGAAAGGTGAAAAACAAAGATTTTTAAGAACCTTGTCCCTGAAATAAAGAGGGATAATTTCCCACCAAAGAGAAAATCTAACTAAACTCCTAATGCGAGAGAGCCGAAGCAGCCAAGGTTTGACAACAGCAGAAACAGAACCTTCACTCAGAATAGGGCAAAGTATTCTACGCCCTTGAGATACGGCAATGACTACAAGTCCACATCTGGATCTTTTGGACAGAAATTCCAAGGTCATCAGAAGAAAGGGGTAAGTTCCTTTCGTGCAAAGCACTCAAATAAATGACTTGAAAATAAAGAAGGGTCAGTATCCAGAGATACCAGTAGGGGGTCGTCTCAAATTTTTCACCGATCAATGGAAACAAATAACAGACGACAAATGGGTTCTTTCAACCATAGCAAAAGGGTACAAACTAGAGTTTCAGAGCCTACCTCCTTTTTTAGGGATCAGAGAAACTCCTGTGAATGCAAAAAATCACGATATCTTGTGTCTAGAGGTAGAAAGTTTGCTCGAAAAAGCAGCGATAGAACTTGTGCCTTTTGCAGATCGTCACCAAGGTTTTTACAGTACCTTCTTTTTGGTTCCAAAAAATCGGGAGAATTCAGAGCGGTGACAAATTTGAGACCCCTCAATCAGTATCTCAAAACTCAGCATTTCAGAATGGATACCATGAAAACAGTTCTAAATCTGGTAAAAAAGGAGATTGTGCTTTCTCTGTCGACCTAAAAGATGCATATTTTCACATATTAGTACATCCAAGTCACAGAAAGTACCTCAGATTTTGTTTAAAGGGGAAAGCCTATCAGTACCGAGCTCTGGCATTCGGCCCCAAAACATCCCCAAGGGTTTTTACAAAAGTAGTATCTGTGGCGGCAGCTCATTTAAGAATGCAGAGCATAAGATTAGCAATATATCTAGACGACTGGTTGGCACTAAATGCCATCAGACAAATGCTACTCAGAGACAGACACAGAATCTTAAATCTCCTCTCTCGACTAGGTTTTCTGATAAATGCAGAAAAGTCAAATCTAGATCCGACTCAGGATATAACATACATAGGGGGCAGATTTCTGTTAGACAAGGGAACTGTCATGCCAACTCCAGACAGAATGGTAAAATTACAGGAATTTACAACAATGTTGATGGGAAACACAGTGTCAGCAAGACAGTACCTACAAACACTAGGTGCAATGGCCTCATGTATAGAGATAATTCCGAATGCGAGATTATATATGAGACCAGTACAGCTACATCTGTTACATTGGTGGAAACCTGTTTCCAGAGATTTGGAGGCTTTGATTCCAAAATCTCAGCATTTGCTAGACCATTTGAAATGGTGGTTACAGGAAGCCAACATAGCAAGGGGCAGATCACTGCTTCAGATCCATGTAAACAAGGTAATAGCCACCGATGCATCCAATCAGGGATGGGGTTGAAATTTAGACCATCAAATTGTGCAGGGTCAGTGGTCAACTGCAGAGAAAAAATTTCACATAAATTGTCTGGAGATGGAGGCAGTTATCTTGACCATCCGAAAATTTCTCCCCCAGTTAGTGAATCAGTCTGTTCTAATGAGGAGCGATTCATCAACAGTGGTACATTACTTAAATCGACAAGGCGGGACACGGTCCCTCGACTGTGCTACAAAACTTGGGAACTTTGGCAAATGGCAATCAAAAACAACATCTCTTTGAAAGCTGTAAATATAGCCGGAAAATTGAACATACTTCCGGACCAATTGAGCAGAATAGTAATAAGACCAACAGAATGGACGTTGAACGATGCAGTTCTTCGGGAAATTTTTCCAGTTTGGGAGAAACCAATGATAGATCTCTTTGCATCGTTTCACAACAAGAAGATGGACATCTTCTGCACTTGGGACCAGCATCCCCAAGCGTTAACTGTAGATGCTTTTTCAATAAGTTGGAATCGAATGTTTGTGTATGCATTCCCTCCAATTTGCCTAATTCCCAAAGTTTTGCAACACATGAGACTAGGTCATTGTCAGGTCATTCTAATAGCCCCACAGTGGCCAAGGAGACATTGGTATCCGGATCTTCTGAGGTTATGCATTGCCAACTCCATCTAATTACCTCTTAGGCAGGACTTATTGAGACAACCAAACTCAATAATACACCATCCGGATCCCAAGGTCTTCAGTCTGAATGCATGGTTGCTATCGACAGACAATATGCAACAAAAGGCTTTTCTCAGTGGGTTAGAAGTCTACTGTCAGCCTCATGGAGGTTAGGGACACAAAAGGACTACTCTGGTAAATTCAAGCAATTCAGTAGCTGATGTCGTGGAAAACAGATTGATTCATATTCAGCATGTTTGACTGATTGTGCAGAGTTTCTTACTTTTCTCTTTCATAAGGGATTACAGTATAGCACGATAGCAGGTTACCGTTCCATGTTATCTTCTGTTTTACAGCCAGTGAATAATGTTCCAGTGGGACAGCATCCACATATTATAAGGTTATTGAAAGGGGTTTTCAATTTACGACCACCAACTACAAAGCTTTTGCCAGAATGGGACTTACCCTTAGTTCTGAAATTTCTGCAGAAACCACCATTTGAACCATTGTTTTCAATTCCATTGAAATATCTTACATGGAAATGCCTTTTTCTTGTAGCAATCACAACATTCCGCAGGACGAGCGACATCCAAGCGCTAAAGCTGGGAGCGGGCAATGTGTCATTACAGAACAGAGGAATCACTTTTATCAGACAAGGCCTTTCTAAGACAGATAGGCAGAGAAATGTGAATTCAATGATATTTGTACCGTCTTTTTCTCAAGACATAATGTTAGACCCAGTAAGGGTACTGAAAGTGTATTTGAAGAGAACTAGAAAGTTCAGGAACTTTGGAACTGATCAAGGAAAGTTTTCCTTATTCTTGTCTTTTGTTGAACCGCATAAACCAGTTACAGCTCAGACAATTGCTAAATGGCTGGTAAAGTTGTTAAAATTGGTTTATGATGATCCTAGTGACAGTGAAAGCCCATTCCACAAGGGCTTTGGGACCCTCTTGGGCCCTATTTAATTGAGCATCTTTGAACAACATTTTAAATGCTGCAGATTGGTCGCGAGAGTCGACGTTCATCAAATTTTATCTTCGTGATGTGAATGCTTCAGTACTCAATTGCTGAGTGGAAAAAAAAAAAAAAAAAAAAAAAGAAAAAACGTTTTAAATGTACATTATAAGATTTTACGTGTAAAGCAGACTTCTTGAGGGAGAATTGTCGCCAAGGGAGAAGTCATATGTTGATAGTGTAAAGGGTTTTTAAGGAAGAGGAAGATCTTTTTAGCGAGTTGGTATAGAGAAAGCTTCCGAATGTAAATAGATTCTTAAGGATTGGTACACGACAGAAGATAGTGACATGCTAATCCATGTACAGAATTGTTATAATGTTATTACATGTATGGGAAATGTATTATATTGGACTTTGGTAAATTTGTAAAAAGTGAACTATAACATGGATACATGAAAGTAGTCCAGAGGAACATACAGTGGTGCCAGAAAGTGCAGTGCGGAAAGATACAGAACCACAGCATGGCATACATGGTTTGTATGATTACTTAAAAATCAATCCATAAGTAATTTCACATACAGGTAAGTATACGGAATGAAATGAAATTTGCAGATTTGTTAGCAAATCATAATTTTGTGAATGGAGTATACTGACCTGTATGTACTACCCTCCCTCCTCCCCTTTCAGTATCTTTCCTTGTTAGGTGGGCTATCGGCCGCCTATTTGGGAAACTGAAGTGAGCTCGTGGTATTTCCACGTCATCCGATAGGTCACGTGACTTAATGGGTCACGAGTTTGACCTTAGTTATTTTTAGAGCGAGTTGTGGGCTAGACGAAGGGAAATAATCCATAAGTAATTTCACATACAGGTAAGTATACTCCATTCACAAAATTATGATTTGTTAACAAATCTACAAATTTTTAAGCAAAAAGTGTAGACCCTGATCAGACGCCGCGTTCTGTGGCGTCTGATCTGGGTCTACACTCTTTGCCAGGCCCAACCCATGTCCAAATTCTTAAGATAACTATCTTGGGCATCGATAAAAATAGCGCGTCTATTTCTATAAATAACTGTTACCTGGATTTTCTACAAATCAATGAATGTCACGTGAACAAAACCACTGACAGAGCTTCTGTGCTAGTAACTTGCGGACGATTGACAAACAATCAACCCAAAACAGCATAGCTTATTCATACATGGCTTTGATAACAACCGAACACAAAGGTGGAAAGCATATCCAACAATCACAAAAAAGAAAGAAAGAAAGAAAACGTCGTCGCGGACACTTTTCTTCAGAGCAAGACTTGACTGTGACTAAATTACAAGGGAGGACTCAGGAATGGCAACGACATTGATTTTGACTTGATTATTAGGGTCATGGCTAAGTGCTTTTGGACATCTGCGAAACTTGTTTTTAAATCAAACATCGTTTGAAACAAATGTCAGAAAAATGTGTTCCTTGGAGTTATTGAGGGGAATGGGAACACCTTCACGGGAGGCAACTCCTGCAAAAGTATTTTTGTCTTCAATGTCAATAGGGATGAACTCTTAAAGAGAGCAATTTGCTCACGAGGAGCAAATTCTTTCCTTTAAGAGTAGACCCCTTTTTCCATGGGACAGGGCTTATTGAAAGGCAAGCAGGAAGTCCCGAAAGGTGTCTGCCTTTGAAAAATGGCGAAAAAAGTGCCAGGTGTTCCCATTCATCTTTAATCACAATCTATGTTTTTTTTAGCAAAAATAAGAAAAAGAATATTTCCCTTTCTAATATTTCCATTTTTCGCTTAGCATTGTCGTCTGCTTTGTCGTCTGCCAAGTACTTGAAAACAGTGTGGGTCCAGATCAGAATGCTCCTCTATAAGTTTGAAAAAAGTTTGCAAAAAGATCAGCAGACGACATTAGCAGACGACATTTTCAGATGTAGTTTTTTCTCAGCGTCTTATGGTTTAATAACAAATATGGCCGTTATAACGCGGGTCCTCTGTATATTCCTAAGGTTACGTTTGCAAAAGTGACGTTAGCATTGATATTAGATTCTCAAGTCCATACAAAATATCGTCATCAGCAGAATTCCTTACATCAAGAGCCGGGCGTTTAGACACATGAGCGAAATCTATTAAACGCACGTCTACTTTAGCCGAGCGTTCAGTTTCAGTCTGGTGTCCACTACAAAGTTCGTCTGTCATGTGACCAGAACTAGGCTCTTTTCCAATACAACTTGTAGAAGAGGATATGTTCATGTTCTCAACAGAAGAACCAGTGTCGTACATTAATAACAAAGAACAAGAATAAAAGGAAAACATTGACTGCGTTTTCAATAGCGCTTGCAACCTTTGGAGCTTTTTTAGCGTCTGGTAAATGGTATCTTGACGTAAACACACGCCGTTTGAGAAGAAAAACTGCAGCTCGGATTTAACACCGTCAACGGTTAAGCCCCTTCCGTGGTATTTGTTGTGTACTGTGTAGGTTTGTGTCGTTTCTTGAAAGACCTGAAAAAAGAGAAAAATACAGTCGGTTCTCCTTACGTATACCGACATTCGATATACACCACAACCTCATTATAACACGAATCGTTATAAAACGGTTTTGGATATAACAGGGTTTCAAGATGGAACCCAAAAATGTATAGATTATATAGAAAAATGACCATTTATATAGAAAAATGACCATAAATGGTCATTTTTCTATATAATCTATACATTTTTGTTTGGATATAACACGGTTGTTTAACTAACACAGTTTCTGCTTTGGACCCCATTAATAGTGTTATAAAGAGGTTGTGGTGTAACTGAAAAACTCATTAAAACGACATGTGCAATATTAAGAGATTACTTTTGCGCTCGGCCTTCAACCTCGGACAATAGTGCATCAGATCGTTCAGAACAGTAGTTTAAACTATACTCCAAATTGCCATGAAATAACTTATTAGTATATTATTACCAATCTACTTCATGTATATATAGAGGATATTTACTTTTTTGAGATTAATATAAAAAATATTTCATCGAGTGTGTTGAAAATTCTGATGTTTTCAACACACGAGATGGAATATTTTTGATATTTATCGAAAAAAAAAAGTAAATTTTCTTTTTATTTTATAATATTTTAGGACACTTACTGTAATTGATCAGTCGGATCTTACGTTGGCTATGACGTCACAACCGTCAGTTTCAAAACAAAAACAGATCGCCATTTTGATAACAGCATTTTTACAGTACAAAAAGTGCTTTTCAAGGTATTTTACAGAATTATTTTATAGATAACATATATGAATTTTGGAGAGAAAAGTAGTCCGGGCTGCTACTGTGAAATAACACGGTCATGTTATTTTTCACACTGTGAAAATATCATTTATATTTTCACACTGTGAAAATATCACTTTTATTTGTTTCAGATATGCATTGATTTCACTGCTATGTATAAAAAAAAAAGTGTTATGATGTTTTATTTGGCTATAGGAAGAGTTTTTACCAGTTTTAACATGAGTGAACTACATGTATATCACCTTTCCATAGTTTTTACTATTGGACGGTGCTGATGGACGGTCATTGGTCTATATTATATACATGCATTTTTGTAATCCACCCGTTTGAGCCTTGGTATATTCGAAACAGTGTTATAAAATTTCAAGTAAAGGCAAGCTTAATGTGTTCGTTATACAGTCAACCCTCTTTATACCCACATTCGTTATAACGGCAAAACTCGTTATAACGGCATTTTGAATGGAATGACTACTTAGCTAAAGGTTTAGCCTCGGTTCCGAGCGGCGTGGGCTTCCGTAGGGTTGGAAATGCACATATCAAATCCAAAGCATGAAAGGGTCTTGTAATCTAATACTCCAAATATTATAGACATTTGTTAGAATCGCCTCACTGAGGCGATTCTAACACATGTCTATAACATTTGTTTCTTGGAGTAATAATGGGGTAAAGGCCTTTTATTACATATCATAATCCTAACTGGGATTCCTTATAACGGCAAATGCTTTATAACGGCACAATAATAGGGAACAAGTTCTGTCGTTATAACGCGGGTCCTCTGTAAGTGTTGAGTTACATTTGTTTGATTTGAGGTTTAACGTCCCTGTCAACAGTGTAAAGGTCATTTTAGAGACGTTGCTTCCAATATTATGGGGCTTTTACCCGACATTGAGATGAAATGACATCTCAAGCCCTGTCGTCCAATGAAACCAAGGTTTATAAGCATAGACGGGCCGCCTCGCACCGCTTTGCCTGGGCAGGCTTAGATTCTCTACGCGATTTATCAGTACTAGTGTGCGGGTCGGTTTCAGCTCTGCGTGGAAGCATCATGCAGCCCATATATTTCGTCAAGCCCCGATGGGCGGGGGCCGTTTGTTGAGTTTACATACTATTAAAGTCATGATAATGATTGAAAAGTGTTTTTTTTCTTCTTCTGAAAGTATCATTTCTCTTACAAAAAAAAAAAAAAAAAAAAAAAAATGTTCATTGATCTCTTATACAGAGTATTCGATGGGTTGAATAAGAAAGATAATAAAACATGGCAGCTTGGAGTATAGTCAATTTCGGCCTCGGGCAATAGTGCATACGGTCGTCCGCAGTACCGAGGTGCCATAGTTTTGACTGCACACTCCAAGCTTCGACCTCGGGCAATAGTGCATACGGTCGTCCGCAGCACCGAGGGGCCATAGTTTTGACTGCACACTCCAAGCTTCGACCTCGGGCAATAGTGCATACGGTCGTCCGCAGTACCGAGGTGCCATAGTTTTGACTGCACACTCCAAGCTTCGACCTCGGGCAATAGTGCATACGGTCGTCCGCAGTACCGAGGTGCCATAGTTTTGACTGCACACTCCAAGCTTCGACCTCGGGCAATAGTGCATACGGTCGTCCGCAGTACCGAGGTGCCATAGTTTTGACTGCACACTCCAAGCTTCGACCTCGGGCAATAGTGCATACGGTCGTCCGCAGTACCGAGGTGCCATAGTTTTGACTGCACACTCCAAGCTTCGACCTCGGGCAATAGTGCAATAGGTCGTTCACAGCACCGAGGTGCCATAGTTTTGACTGCACACTCCAAGCTTCGACCTCGGGCAATAGTGCAATAGGTCGTTCACAGCACCGAGGTGCCATAGTTTTGACTGCACACTCCAAGCTTCGACCTCGGGCAATAGTGCAATAGGTCGTGCACAGCACCGAGGGGCCATAGTTTTGACTGCACACTCCAAGCTTCGGCCTCGGGCAATAGTGCATACGGTCGTCCGCAGTACCGAGGTGCCCTAGTTTTGACTGCACACTCCAAGCTTCGACCTCGGGCAATAGTGCATACGGTCGTCCGCAGTACCGAGGTGCCATAGTTTTGACTGCACACTCCAAGCTTCGACCTCGGGCAATAGTGCATCAGGTCGTTCACAGCACCGAGGGGCCATAGTTTTGACTGCACACTCCAAGCTTCTACCTCGGGCAATAGTGCATACGGTCGTCCGCAGTACCGAGATGCCATAGTTTTGACTGCACACTCCAAGCTTTGACCTCGGGCAATAGTGCATACGGTCGTTCGCAGTACCGAGGTGCCATAGTTTTGACTGCATACTCCAAGCTTCGACCTCGGGCAATAGTGCATACGGTCGTTCACAGTACCGAGGTGCCATAGTTTTGACTGCACACTCCAAGCTTCGGCCTCGGGCATTAGTACATCAGGTCGCCCGCAGTACCGAGGTGCCATAGTTTTGACTGCACACTCCAAGCTTCGACCTCGGGCAATAGTGCATACGGTCGTTCACAGTACCGTGGTGCCATAGTTTTGACTGCACACTCCAAGCTTCGGCCTCGGGCAATAGTGCATACGGTCGTCCACAGCACCGAGGTGCCATAGTTTTGACTGCACACTCCAAGCTTCGACCTCGGGCAATAGTGCATACGGTCGTCCGCAGTACTGAGGTGCCATAGTTTTGACTGCACACTCCAAGCTTCGGCCCCGGGCATTAGTACATCAGGTCGCCCGCAGTACCGAGGTGCCATAGTTTTGACTGCACACTCCAAGCTTCGACCTCGGGCAATAGTGCATACGGTCGTCCGCAGTACCGAGGTGCCATAGTTTTGACTGCACACTCCAAGCTTCGACCTCGGGCAATAGTGCATCAGGTCGTCCGCAGTACCGAGGTGCCATAGTTTTGACTGCACACTCCAAGCTTCGGCCTCGGGCAATAGTGCAAAAGGTCGTTCATAGCACCGAGGTGCCATAGTTTTGACTGCACACTCCAAGCTTCGACCTCGGGCAATAGTGCAATAGGTCGTTCACAGCACCGAGGTGCCATAGTTTTGACTGCACACTCCAAGCTTCGACCTCGGGCAATAGTGCAATAGGTCGTTCACATCACCGAGGTGCCAAAGTTTTGACTGCACACTCCAAGCTTCGACCTCGGGCAATAGTGCAATAGGTCGTCCGCAGTACCGAGGTGCCATAGTTTTGACTGCACACTCCAAGCTTCGGCCTCGGGCAATAGTGCATACGGTCGTCCGCAGTACCGAGGTGCCATAGTTTTGACTGCACACTCCAAGCTTCGGCCTCGGGCAATAGTGCATACGGTCGTCCGCAGTACCGAGGTGCCATAGTTTTGACTGCACACTCCAAGCTTCGGCCTCGGGCAATAGTGCAATAGGTCGTTCACAGCACCGAGGTGCCATAGTTTTGACTGCACACTCCAAGCTTCGACCTCGGGCAATAGTGCAATAGGTCGTCCGCAGTACCGAGGTGCCATAGTTTTGACTGCACACTCCAAGCTTCGACCTCGGGCAATAGTGCAATAGGTCGTTCACAGCACCGAGGTGCCATAGTTTTGACTGCACACTCCAAGCTTCGGCCTCGGGCAATAGTGCATAAGGTCGTCCACAGTACTGAGGTGCCATAGTTTTGACTGCACACTCCAAGCTTCGGCCTCGGGCAATAGTGCATACGGTCGTCCGCAGTACCGAGGTGCCATAGTTTTGACTGCACACTCCAAGCTTCGGCCTCGGGCAATAGTGCAATAGGTCGTTCACAGCACCGAGGTGCCATAGTTTTGACTGCACACTCCAAGCTTCGACCTCGGGCAATAGTGCAATAGGTCGTCCGCAGTACCGAGGTGCCATAGTTTTGACTGCACACTCCAAGCTTCGACCTCGGGCAATAGTGCAATAGGTCGTTCACAGCACCGAGGTGCCATAGTTTTGACTGCACACTCCAAGCTTCGGCCTCGGGCAATAGTGCATAAGGTCGTCCACAGTACTGAGGTGCCATAGTTTTGACTGCATACTCCAAGCTTCGGCCTCGGGCAATAGTGCAATAGGTCGTGCACAGCACCGAGGGGCCATAGTTTTGACTGCATACTCCAAGATTCGGCCTCGGGCAATAGTGCAATAGGTCATCCACAGTACCGAGGGGCAATAGTTTTGACAATGAAATAACTGCATAAAGAAACAAAGGCGATCCTAACAAATTTCCTCAACGTTTGGCGAGGCGATGTTAACCAATGTCCACAACCATTGTTTCTTGTCTCGAAATAAGTGGTACAGTAAACCCTCATTTTAACTGCACAGGGAGTTATTTTGGCGGATATGTTTGTGAAGTAACATTAGCCTAGAAGCATTGGTGTTTGAGTAACGAAGCTTAACGCAAGCCTTAAGAGTTACTGACACCGCCAACGAGTACACCTGAACGCCAATGTTGATGTCAACGGAGACGACGGCAAACAGTGGTATCTTTGTCGCTCTGCTAGCTAAACCACACGCTACAAAAACAATGGAAATAAGATTTTGGTCAGGTGGACTGCAAAGGGTCAGTGAGCCTGCGCATAGGCGTTGCTTAACGCAGATATGTTGAGGAGATATTGAGATAGATTCATGCATGAACTACACCAGATAAGGAAATCCTGAACTTTAACCCGGGCTAGAAATTCTTATCCTACCCAGGGATAGGATAAATATTTTTTTTACGTGTTTGATGTGCACTGTGTGAATAGGACGTCACGTACGCCGTCGTCACGTTTGACGTCACTGCACGTACAGTGACGTGAAAAACACTGCATTATTGTCATCGAAATATGGCGGACGACGACAGTCAAAGTGACTCCAACATAAAAAGTCCACTCTCAGAAATGAAAGGTATGCAAGAAAAAGAACCTTACATGGATGTGAGCGGTAGATAGATAATCCGTCCGTTGGGATCAATGTCCAGCATCGCTCGGCAAGCCTCGTGATGCCAGACAAGGCCCTCGGGACCGAGTTTTCTATCCACCCCTCACACCCCTGTAAGATTCTAATAGTCTAGCCCTAAGCGTTGGTAGTGCATTCGCAAGTAATCTTAGCCTGTTATCCTTATCCCACTGAATACTAATTAAAATCACAGTTTGGCGGTCAGTTGTAAGGTAGATAAATTCACGAGTGCGTAGCGCGAGTAATCTGGTCACTTACAACTGACCGAGAAACTGTGATTTATTATTCAACAATTCACACACTAGAACTGATTCATTTCGATCTAAGACACTAAAAATCGGCAATAAATGTAATTTTGTTGTTTCCTTCAAATTCTCTCAACCTCTCGCCAGAGACGCCTTTCCGCCCAGTGATTTGTTGAAGAATAAATCACTGTTCTTTTGTACTGCCAGTATAGACTCTACATTCTGTCTATAAAAGCGCATAATTACCCGGACCCTAATTACCTGTGCTCCGCATATTCTAAAACCTAGAGAAGACGAAGTGCTGTTTGCGCATCTATCCTCGAGCAGCTTCCGCTTTTCAGACGATGAGTCATCACCGTATTGTCTACGTCCCATTTTAAGGTCCAGCATACATGGTTTTTCGTACTTGCTGACTAGATTCTCCAACATAATAAATTCGTTCTAGTTAAGGATAATTCTGGATAACAAAGCCCAGTACAAGGATGTTGTACATTGCAAAAGGATTTAGTAAAACAGCCGGAAAGCTGGGAAACGTAATCACAGTTTGTCCCAAATTGCGTCATACTGTCAAATAATATTGACCAATCAGAAGTCGTTTTTTTTATTTTTATTTTGCAAGCGCGTCATCGATGATTATAGTTTGAACAATTTGACATAAGACTGACCTTTATGCAAGGAATAAATTAGTCAATGTTATCGCCTAATACGTCGGCTATCGTAAACTTCTCGTGTATTTTCGGTATCTCGTGAATTGCGAATTGCTATGTATTGAATAACAATATCGCCATCTTCGGGAGACGGCGAAGATAAATACATGCATTCAGTCGGGTGTGAAATTATGGTAGTAGAGTTCACCAGTGTCATGTCAATTTGTTCGAACAATACCTATGGTTCGCTTCTATATTTTCATTAATTGTCCGCTAAATTCAACCGTCAAAGATAAAATGTCCAGCTGCAAGAGAACAACCCTCAGCTTGGACACCCGGGTATTAAAATACAAGAGAATGGTATAGACACATCCAAACACTGCGTCATCACTCAATAATACTATTTTCCGGGATTTACCGGTGGTGGGCAAAAAACCTCTTTGGCTGTTTGTCTCCATTGTAAATGCGATGTTATTTTCTGCAAACTTGTATTTTGTTTGGAATCGAAACGACAAAATTGACCTTTAAACTTTTAAAATAGACATGTCTTAGCTAGTAATTATTGGTTTCTAGAATATTTGAGGATGTTTTGTCATACCTGTTAAACTTAGGCAGGTAATGAGGCGGGGTGGTCTTAATTATTTGTGATAAAAATGCGCAAAACGAATGACTAAAAATGTGGAAGATGCAGGAATGAAGACTAGAATATATTTATCTACTCATTTAAAGTGTAATTCGATCGATTTTCTGTAACGGTCAACTAAAATATACCCGTAAAATTAAACTTATTTACAATGTATTTATATGGAACCACGGAAGATCGTTATCAAAACAAAAAGTAGTATTGCACATGCGCAGTGACAAGTAAACAAGGTCACGTGTCAAAACATTGGATCCGTCTATACACAAACCATTACGAAAACACCCTATACAAATATACTGAGCCAAACACATAACGCAACACGGATAAAGTTAAGTTTTCGCGGTAATTTCTGGTGCAGGATAGTTTGGATGACATATGTTGCTGAACTATCACCAATGAATGATTTGGTTTCATTGATTTTTTTCCAGAGCATGGTTTATGGAGGTCGAAACCGATTGGTCAAAACAGTAATTTTGATTCCCTGCGTTTTCGGAGACATCTGGAATGCCAATTTTTCAAGAATTTCTTTTTAAACGATCCCCAAATAAGGAAAGATTATGTTATTTAAAAATGTCTTTCACAATGTCTCAAAATCTAACGATAAAGTTCTAACGACTGACATGTTGGCGTTTTTACTGAACATTCCATAGACAACAATAGAAAATTAAAGTGTGACAAAGTCCTACAATGGGATTTTTCAATGAAAACGTTTAACCTTGTGAACCCCGTTTACTTTTATTGTTGCTGGGCGTTAGAAAACAAAATTCTGTGGAATTATTGCATCGGGACTCAGAACGGTCTTCGACAAATTCTGAAATTGCCAATTGGACCCTTTATGCCATAGTTCCATAATTACTTGTCTGGAAGCGAAAACATGTTGTCGCTTGTGATCAAAATTAAAGGAAACCTATTGATTAACAATAAAAATAATCATTACACAAAAAATTCACAGCAATATTCTCGGAAAACAATCTTCATTTCAGGTGAACGAATGCATATCACATGCCGCGTTCTTGAAAATCACAAATGTGTTTCATTTTTAACAAACGCCCTAGCTCCAGAATTTGGTTTGTTTCTTGAACAGATCGAAACATAATGTTAAACGCAAAGTGCTGCTGGATGCATGGGACACTGGCCAGTGTTATTATATAGACGATTTGTAGAATATATATACATTCTGCTCATTATTATCAATACAAACCACTGTTGCATTATAACTTTGGCTCAGAATACACTGTAAACTTTAACGCCGAAAAAACGAAAACTTGTGATATTTTTCTTATTTTGCTCAAAATATAGATTGTGGATACTCGTTAGAACCGCCTCATCGAGGCAATGAGGCGGTTCTCCTCTCATCGAGGCAATGAAGCGGTTCAAATGAGTACCCACAATCTATATTTTAGAGCAAAAATAAGAAAAAAATAAGGTTTACCCATGTAAACCCCAGTTTTACTATATAAAAGTGGGTTCAAGAGAGTCAAAATTATATACGTATGTTTTCGTGATGTCACACACACACATCCCGCAATCCTACTGATGTTCGTTGGCAGTCGTGCAGTTTGTGAAACAGGCTATAATGACTGCTCTAAACTTCCATCCAAACACACGGTCTACGTGACAAAATGACCGAGCGAGTGTAGGTCGTACGTCACTCGGTTTGTTAAATTTTTCTGCAATGCATTCACCATATTTGCATTTATTTGCTGGCTCCCAGCTTGCACATTGTCAATATTGGTAAAACAGGTGACCTTAAAAGGTCAGGGGGTCTGGTTACCTGTTTTTCCAACACTGATAACCTTCAGAAGGGAAGCCAGCAGATAATGCAAATAAGGTGAATAGTAAGAAAGAGAAATAATTCCGATAACTCGCAGGATAATGCAGAAAACATCAGAATTTTCACGAGTGCTGTAGAAACATCAGACTTTTCATGAGCTTTCGTGAAAACTATGATGTTTTCTACACACGAGATGAAATATTTTTGATATTTATAAAAAAAAAAAAAAAAAAAAAGATTTTCTTTTTATTTTACACCTACCTTTGGCGATGTACTGTAAATGAACAGCTGACGATTCCACGCAGAGTTGAAACCGACCGCCCCCGAGTACTCTGGTAAACCGCTTAGAGGATCTAAGCCTGTCAAGGCAAAACGGTGCGAGTGGGACTGTCCATGCTAATAAACCTTATTGGTTTCTTTGGACCACAGGGCTTGAGATGTCATTATATCTCAATGTCGGGAAAAAGTTCCAGAAAAATCGGAAGCAACGTCTCCAAAATGACATATACAGTGTTGCTGGGGACGTTAAACCTCAAATCAAACAAAAAAACTTATTTCTGGTCAAAACATAGATTGCGGATGTTCGTTAGAATCGACTGAGTGAAGCGGTTCTAACGAGAATCCACACCGCTCGTTAGAACCGCCTGACTGGGGCGGTTCTACGAGTACATGTACCCACAGTCTATGTTTTCAGGTCAGAACAAGGGATAATATGAACTAGTTGACCAACCAGCTTATAAATGCAGCTAGAATGGGCAAACGCCCCCTTGGTGGTCAGAAGAAGCGCTACAAGGACACCCTCAAAGCCTCCCTCAGGGACTTCAACATTCCAACAAATTGCACAGGACAGAGCAAAGTGGCCAGGTCTCATCAGAAGGGATGTCAGTGAATACGAGGCAAAACGAATCAGTGAAGCTGAGAAATGCGCACAGCGGAAAAGCCTGAGCTAAGGGATCACCAACAGAGCTGTCTTCCTCTAGTCTCTGTTGCTCTACTGCAACAGATAGTTCAGAGCTAGAATTGGTCTCATCAGCCATCTTAGAACACACAAACAGTAACATTTCTCAAATGTGATTTAGATTGGTCATATTCAGACGAACTATTACCTTTTATTGCAGGTGTAGATTATAGGTTATTGTTAAAAGAAAACAAGACAAAAAGCAGAAAATAATGTAGATCCCAGGGTTAGGGTTTGTATATAGTGTTTTCATTAAACGGACTTTTTAATGTGCTGCAAAGGATACTCTGTGGTTTATTGTTCGCCCAAAACCCATATCTATTTATTTGTCTCTCAAAACATTCTATACTCCAAACATCCAACCCGAACTGGTCCCTGTAAAGGAAGACAGAGGGAATTACAGTCAATCCTCTTTATACCGGCATTCGATATAACGACAACCTCGCTATAAGGACAATTTGAATGGAATAAATCCTTAGGACAAGATGAGACAGATACATGTATTAATTGAAATACAAGACTGTTATATGAAAAAGTCGGATAAACGTATGTTATGGGTATTGTTAGAATCGCCTCACCGAGGCGATTCTAACAAATATCCACAAAATTTATAGTAAATAGGACAACAGCATGCCTTTACTTTCTATCAGTCTGTCGTTCACACAGTAAGTGTTTACATTCTTAGATAATCTCCAACAAATATCCACAAAAATGTTGTAAATAGGACAACATCATGCCTTTACTATCTATCAATGTGTCGTCCACTTTCCTAGATGAGCCCCGCCAAGCGAATTTGTGTCTTCGAGCATTCCGTCATGACACATTTTAACTGCGCATGCCCAGCCATTCAGAGGGGCCAGAGATATGGCTTTCTGTCTGAAGGTTCCTCTTGGTTCACTGCTTGTTTGAGCGAGCAGAGAAGGTTCTGGCGAGACTGCGCGGACGCGCAGGCTCGCCTGAACCTTCGCTGCTCGCATGGGCGATAAGTACCAAAATCGCTTGACGGGGCCCAGATAATCTCCGATTTTAGCAAAACGGACGTTGTTGGATATGTCTGCATTGGATTCTTTACAACGTCAAATTCTTTAGAACATTTTGAGAACAAATACTGCCAATATAACGATAAAGTTGATGGTGTTTATTTCAAATATGACCGTATAAGCCTCCGTGATGTAGTGGACGGGCTTCTCGCCTAATAAGCCAGGGGTCGTGGGTTCGATCCCGAGCTTACGAGTCTTTAAACCGTGGTCCTGTTTCCGTATGACCTTAGCTGTTGGTGGGACGTAAAACTCTAACACACTCACTCACTCACTCGTTCACTCACTCACTCAAATGTGGACAGTATATGAGCCGGGCACAGCATTTCCTACAATTTACATGTGCGCCTATCGAAGACTCAGATCAGCCTGCGCATCCGCGCAGTCTGATCAGAGTCTTCGATGTGGGCTCTAAGGATAGCTAAGCACAATGCGCCTTCATGCATCACGAGAAGTCTCTGGACAGCCCATTTGGATGCACAGGCTGATCTGATTCTTCGTTGGGCCGCACATTTAAATTGTAGGAAATGCTGTGCCCCGGCTCAAATGTACGCAACCCAGGAAGGCACATTTGTTTTAGAAGTTGTGCGCACAAGATGACAAATTATCTTGTGCGGACAACATAATATCTTGTTCGCACAATATATTATCTTCTGCGCACAAGATGTTAAGTTTTGATAACAAGATAGTATCTTGTCCCTGTGCGCACAACATATATCTTGTGTGGACAAGATTATCTAGTGCGCACAAGATATTATCTTATTCGCACAACTTAATATCTTATGTGGAAAATATAATATCTTGCGCGCACAAGATATGATCTTGTGCGGAATATCTTGTGCGGACAACATAATATCTTGTGCGCACAATATATTATCTCGTGCGCACAAGATCTTGTTAGCACAACTTCCCAAGATCTATGTTGTGCAAACAAGATAATATCTTGTGCGAACAAGATACTATCTTGTGCACATAACATTTTAAGTTGTGCGAACAAGCTATTATCTTGTGCGCACAAGATAAAATGTTGTCCGCACAAGATAAATTATGTTGTCCGCACAAGATCATCTTGTGCACACAACATATTACCTGTGCGCAGAAGATAATATTTAGTTCGCACAACTCAATATCTTGTTCGCACATCATATTAAAAATAAAATTGAATGTCCATTCCCGGGTTCTGTACATATGTGATTTATAAACCTAGAGAGTTTTAAAACCCGATAAGAAACAAGTGCAAAGCACGACTTTATCGTTTTTCTTTACCTTCCGAGTTTTAATAATCCCATTTTTAAAATACTACCCATTTTGTTCCAGCATTCTACGGAACCCGGGAAGGGACATGAATTTTTTTATTTTATAAGTTGTGCGTACAAGATAATATCTTGTGCGGACATGATTTTTTTATTTTATAAGTTGTGCGTACAAGATAATATTTTGTGCGGACAAGATATTAACTTGTTCGGACAAGATATTATCTTGTGCGCACAATGTATTATCTTATGCGGACAACATATTATCTTGTCTGCACAAGATATTATCTTGTGCGCACAATATATTATCTCGTGCGGACAACATATTATCTTGTGCAGACAAGATATTATTTTGTCCGCACAAGATATTAAGTTGTGCGAACAAGATATTATCTTGTCCGTACAAGATAATATCTTGTCTGCACAACATAGATCTTGTGCGGACAAGATATTTTCTTGTTCGCAAAACTTTTTTAAAATATCTTGTTCGGGGGGGGGGGGGGGGGGGGGGGGGGGGGGGGGGGGTGAGGGGCGGGAAGATTTTATGACAAAATAGCCAGGACACAGTAAAACAAGAAAAAATAGCTATGATGAATTAAAAAGCCTGGGTCACTGACCAAAACACTGTTTTTTCGTTGTGAGGAATAAAGAGTGGATTAGAGTATTATAGGTTGTAAATCTGCTGTGGTGTACCAATGTTAAGGCATGCTATGACTCCACTTTTTATAAACATTAACTAGGTTAATACCTTGTGTTTGGCATATTAGTGGTGTGTTTTATATTATTGAAAGTTTTTCAATGGTTCCTTGTTTGGCAAAGTTTAAAAAATGAGGCACGTGAGAAACTAACATAAAAAGTTTATTGTTTTGTGGAGTAAAGGTCTGAAAATTGTAATTGCCTATTTTAAAAGGCAAAACATTACTAACATTTAAGTCTCTGAAACTTTGATATATAATTACATATATACATCTATATATATAAGATTGTATAAGAAAGTTGCATGGAATGCATTACATTTCAAGTGTTTAGGGTCTGCAAAATGCTTGCTTAAAAATAAAGGTCCAAATAAGTACTATTGTTTATATATTGCTTGTTAATATACATTTATATGCTATCATTTCCAGTACAGACAGAGATACATGTCTTATTCTTGTTTCTTAATCATTCCATTTCGAAAGAAGCCTTATTAAAAACAAGAGGGCCATGATGGCCCTGGGTCGCTCACCTGATCCATAGGGTACCAAGTGGGCCCCTGGGAGAGCCATTATTGGCCCTGGGCTATAATATGAATAATCTTGGTAGTTGTATAAAAGGTGAAGCTTCATACCAAATATCAAAGACCGGAGCCTTCTGGTTTCAGACAAGAAGATTTTTAAAGGTTTTCCTTATATAAGTTAATATAAACTTTGGGGTCCCTGGGGTGGGCCATTTTTGGTCCCAGGGATATAATTTGAACAATCGTGGTAGAAATCCACAAGACGAAGCTTCATACCAAATATCAAAGACCTTGGCCTTCTGCTTTCAGACAAGAAGATTTTCAAAGGTTTTCATTGCCTTGACTTCTACTTCATAGGGCTATAATTTGAACAGTTTAGATGAAGCTTCACACCAAATATCAAAGATCTGGGCCTTGCGGTTTCAGAGTAGAAGATTTTTTAAAATTTCCCTATATAAGTCAATATAAAAACGAAGAGCCCCAGGGCGGGGGCATTTTTGGACCAAGGGCTATGATTTCAACAATCTTGGTAGAAGTCCACTAGATGAAGCTACACACCACATTTCAAAGAACTGGGCAATGCGGTTTTGGGGAAGAAGATTTTAAAGATTTTCCCTGTATAAGCAAATGTAAAACCAAAGGGACCGCAGGTGGGGGCATTTTTCGCCCTAGGCCTATAATTTGAACAATCTTGATAGAGGTCCACTAGAAGAAGCTTCACACCAAATATCAAAGGACTGGGCCTTGCGGTATCAGAGAAGAAGATTTTGTAAAGATTTTCCCTATATAAGTCTATGTAAAACCAAAGGGACCCGGGGCGGGGGGATTTTTGGCCCCAGGGCTATAATTTGAACAATCTTGGTAGAGGTCCACAAGTTTAAGCTTCATACCAAATATCAAAGACCTGGGCCTTGTGGTTTCAGAGAAGAAGAGTTTAAATATTTTCCCTATATAAATAAGCCTATGAAAAACCAAAGGGCTCCGGGGCGGAGTCAGTTTTGGTCCTAGAGCTATAATTTGAACAATCTTGTTAGAGGTCCAGTAGATGGAGCTTCACACCAAATATCAAAGACCACGGCCTTGCGGTTTCAGAGAAGATTTTTTTTTAAAGATTTTCCCTAGATAAGCCTATGTAAAACCAAAGGCCCCCGGGGCGGGGGCATTTTTGGCCCCAGGGCTATAATTTGAACAATCTTGGTAGAGGTCCACTAGATGAAGCTTCGTACCATATATCAAAGACCTGGGCCGTGCGGTTTCAGAGAAGCAGATATTTTTTAAAATTTTCAGTAAAAAATCTGTTTTTAGCTCCTGTGACCTAGATGTGCAACGAACCGGAACCTTTTGAACAATTTTGAAAGGGGGCCACCTAAGGATCATTCCCGTGAAGTTTGGTCAAAATTCGATCAGTGGTTTAGGAGAAGATGTCGTTTGAAGAAAAAGAGTTACGCACGCACGCACGCAAGCACGCACGCACGCTCGACGGACAAAAAGTGATCCCAAAAGTTGACCTCGTCACTAAGTGACAGGTGAGCTAAAACCAAAAAAGACAGGATCCGTTTCTTGAAGAAGGAAAAAATTCAGGACCGTCACACTCTTCCCACACCCCTCCCCCGCACCCAAATGAATAAAAATCAAATGGTCACTCCACACTGACCATTGACAAGTGGGTATGCTCTTGACCTAGTGTAGTGAACGCTTTGATTGTCAAAATATTTCTGATTGCTGTTGGTATCTTTGATATTTACACGGAAAAGAAACATTTGACAGCAGTGTCAGGAATAGAATGTTGCAGCTGAAACAAAATGGGTAGTAAGAGAATAAATAAACTCTATGCCTCATACGGGCGTATGCAACATCATAGGTACCTGTTTTCACTGGGTTCCGTGTCAGATCCAGATGGTTGGCATGCCTGTGACTGAATGAGGGAATTCTTCAAATCTAAGGTTTGTTTTCTAGTCCTTTTGCAACATGGATCAGCAAAGCTGGGCGGATCAAACGTGAGTAAACCTCTTTCTTTCGCAACTATGCATGGTAAGCACGCGATGAGACACTTTGAAGATGACGCCGTATCACACTGAACGTCAACCTGTCCTAAATCAAAGTAAATAAATAAATAAATAAATAAATAATATGACGTCGCGTCTTAATATGTATTCTAACACAGCGCGTCTATATAGGCAATGAAAAATAACTGTGTTTTATTCTACAACAAATCACGGCAAGGAAGAGTGACGATTGACGTCATTAAAAACTGCGATTTTATGACGTCACTAGTCGATTTTCTTGACGTTAGATGTTGTAACGTTATATTCTCGCATCGAAAACTTTAGAAAAGGATATAAATGCATGTGTTTCAGTCAATAATTTTAGCGGGATTTCTTCTAACAATGGCGAAAAGTTGTGAGATTTTGAAGGAAACAACAGCATTATTGCCGATTTTCAGCCTGTTAGAATCGAAATAGATCAGCTTTAGTTTGTGATTTGTTGAGTAATAAATCACAGTTTGTCGGTCAGTTGTAAGTAAACAAATCACGCGCGCAACGCGCTCGTGATTTATCTACTTTAAAACTGATCTCCAAACTGTGATTTATTAGTCAACAAATCACAGTTAGAGCTGATTTATTTCTTAAATATCGCCATGTATTAAATTCGTTAATCCACTGGTGAATTAAATATGCAAATTAGTTAGATACGCCCCGTAGCATAACACGTACGGCGTCCTTAACTACGTCTTGTTACTAATGGCGTAATATTCAGATATTGACATTTCTGTAAAAAATAAAATCATGTATAAAATTCGTTTTAAATGTCAAATGATACATAGAATCTTGCATTCGTTATCATATATTATTGAATTTATTAAACTCATTGAGGAAAAGCCTTGCACTTTATCGCTTTTCCTTAACTCGTTAAATAAATTAAATAATATATGATCCGTTGAGGAAAAAGGATAAAATGCCCGGCAAAGCCTCGCATTTTATCCCATTTTCCTTAACTCGTTTAATAGATTCAATAATGCGCGAACACTTATAAATAAATGACGTCGTCGTTCAACTCAAATACCTCACGAAAATTTGTTCGAATTTGTCCGAATTTGTTTGGTATAGATCTAGATCGAACTATTGATGGTTAATCATAACGCATGATGGCGTTGACTTATCGACCTTCTATAAAATAAAGGATGTTGTGTATACACATTAGAATCGCCTCACTGAGGCGATTCTAATGTGTATACACAACTTACCGTTTCAAAATTAAATCAGAAGCAGAAAAAACTCCCTAAATTAACCGAAATATATGGATATCTAGGGCGATGGGAGGAATTCTCTAGGCACTACAGGGCGAGCCATTTTAAATGAAACATCCTTGTTCGAGCTACTGAAGTTTGAGACCGGCCCCGATAGCTCAGTTGGTAGAGTGTCCGCTTCGGGGAACGGGAGGTCACGGGTTCGATCCCGGGCAGCGACATACCAAAGTCGTTAAAAATGGTACTAGCTGCTCCTCGCTTGGCACTCAGATTTACGGGGCAGAGCTAGGACTGGTCGACCCAGTGTCAGGATAATGTGACTGGGTGTGGTATCATGTAATGTGTCTGGGACATGATACTTCAGTGAGGCAGCACTATAAAAGTGTGCATTGAGCTCCCTGTTGCAACCAGACACCGTCGTGATATGACTGAAAAATTGTTGAAAGCGACGTTAAACCCGAATTCACACACACACTGAAGTTTGACTGTAAATAAATAAATACAGTATAATTCCGCTATCTAGAGACTAATTCTGCTTTAAAAAGCTTATCTAGTAGGTTTCTTTGTGTTTCCTCATCGAATCTGACATATAACGTCGCTGTCAAATACCCCTGTCACACATTCACGAGTCTGGTAGTGATATCGCCATATGCCGGCGGTTGTCGTACGCATCTCGCCTCAACTCGCCACAAACGGTTTAACACGAAGTCTAATGTGGGTGGAGCTTACTCACTGATTTCGTAACTAATTCGTAGCGTGTCTTGTAAATCTCGTAGTAATGTCGCAGGATCAAACGCGAGTTTAGCATCCTGTTAGCCTATACGACATACCACGAGTTGGTCACGAGTTTCTACGACAAAGTACTATATATTGCCGAGATGTCACGAGTTGGTCACGAAGACACGACAAGTGTACGCCTTAGTACGAGCCACATAATCGCAGTTTTCCTGATAATGTCGTAGACATGTCGTGAGGGACTCGTAGAACAGTTTTGGCCAAAAGAACAGAGCAAAAACGCGCGCTACCTCGTACCACATGCCCCAAGTTATAACTCGTAATAACTCGGCTTATGTCGATTAATTTGTTTTGTTTGTTTGTTTGATTTGAGGTTTAACGTCCCCGTCAACACTGTAAAGGTCATTTTGGAGACGTTGCTTCCAATTTTGTGGGACTTTTACCCGACATTGAGATGAAATGACATCTCAAGCCCTGTCGCCCAATGAAACCAATAGGGTTTATTACCATGGACGGTCCGCCTCGCACCGCAGTTCCTGGACAGGCTTAGATCCTCTAAGCGGTTTACCAGTACTAGTGTGCGGGCCGGATTCAGCTCTGCGTGGAAGCATCATGCAGCCCATATATTTCTTCAAGCCCCTATGGGCGGGGGCCGTTATATCGAAGAAACTTGTGACTGTGTGACAGGGGTGGATAACGCCATGCCATAAAAATCATATGACCACACGTATAATATGAGGGCAAGTCAATAAGCAACAAGCCTTTTCCATTTCCAATTGACCGGGACAACCAAGATTTTCATGCCTTGTTTCAATACAGGTTTCAGGCATTAGGACAAAATTGCACCCTTATCGTGTCATTCACTCATACGATATTGAACGTCAAACATGGCTAGCGATGCAAACCAAACTTATCGCCAAAAGCTGTGTACCGTGCTGTAATTCGGTACTTGTATTTGTAAGGGAAACAGGTCAGGAAATACATTGCGAATTGACCAATGTGTATGGGTCTTCTGCACCATTGTATGCACAAGTTAAATTCTGGGTTGGTGAATTCAAACGCGGTAGAACGTCTTTAGAAGACGAAACCAAGTCTGGACGCCCATCAGATGCCACCGATAAAGAAATGTGTAACAAAGTACGGGATCTGGTATACTAGTCGAATTAAGGTGGAAGAAACTGCGAGGCGGTTCTAATGAATACCCACAACATAGGTTTTTATAGAGAATTGACAAAAACTATCCTTCAGATATTACAAAATACCAGGCTTATCAGTTGCTATGAAACCCTATGTTTTCTTAAAAAATTCGGTCAAAAATCTTTATAGGATAACCAGAATCTTGCACTCGTGGTCATTTCATATGAAATTAATGAAACTCGCCAAAGGCTAGTTTCATAAATTTCAAATGAAATGACCACTCGTGTAAGATCCTCTGTATAATACCTAAATATCTCGGAGTAAACGCTTTCATTTCTTCCGGCTCGTTTTCATAAAACCATGCTTCCTTGGACACAAATGGTTTACAAATCGTCGAGCTGTTTATCTCCAGAACACAACTATGTCCGCCAACCTGGTGCGCGAAGGGGCGTAACTCCACAAGAACGCCATCATTGTCTGACACAGACATTGCTTGTCACACAACCTTGAAATGAACAAGCCGTTTCCGCTCTTCTTAGTCCTGAAGCAATAAAACATTTTAATTAATGACTAAAACGACAAAACAGACATGATGGGAACGGTATAGAAGTAATGTACAAACATTGTATACAACAAATTGTATACATTTAATCATCACGATAACTCACCCGTACGACAAAGTGCATTTTTCACATCTCCAAAATAGCTACTTTTCTGATGAATATCCTTCATATTTTTCTTATTAAAGCTCAACTCAACACATAGGATGTGGGTACTCGTTAGAACCGCCTCATTGAGGCGTTTCTAACGAGTACCCACAACCTATGTCTTGGAGCAGAAATAAGAAAAATAATGATTACCCCCGTAAACCCCAGTTTTCTCTATATAAAGTAGGGTTTAGGGGGGTCTTCATTTCACGGACTTGTTCACGTGATGATTGTCAGAGCCCACCGGCACCCAGAGAAATAGATTGGGCTGCATGGTTTTGTTTGTTTGTTTGATTTGAGGTTTACTGTCCAAGTCAACACTGTATAGGTCATTTTGGAGTCGTTTCTTCCAATTTTGTGGGACTTTTACTCGACATTGAGATGAAATGACATCTCAAGCCCTGTCGCCCAATGAAACTAATAGGGTTTATAAGCATGGACGGTCCGACTCGCACCGATTTGCCTGGGCAGGCTTAGATCCTCAAAGCGGTTTACCAGTACTCGTGTGCGGTCAGTTTCAGCTCTGCGTGGAAGCATCATGCAGCCCATCTATTTCTTCAAGCCCCGATGGGCGGGGGCCGTACGACAAAACAGACATGATGGGAACGGTTTTGCTTACTTCTTATAGAAGTAATGTACAGACGTACGGCTAGACAAATTGTATACAACAAATTGTATACGAGTCGGAGCCCGACGGGGCCTAGAGAAATAAATTTGGCTGCATGGTGCTTCCACGCAGAACTGAAACCGACCGCACATGAGCCTACCAAAGCTAAGTGATGCCGGACCATCCCTGCATATAAACCCTATTGGCTTGTTTTCGCGGTAGGGCTTGAGATGTCATTTCATCTCAATGTCAGGTAAAAGTTGGAAGCAAGTTTCCAAAATGACTTAAATAGTGATGACAGGGACGTAAAACCTCTATTCAAACAAACAGACCTTATATTGACTTATAATATACAGAGAACCCTCGTTATAACGACAGTATTTGTTCTCGATTATTGTGTCGTTATAAAAAAATGCCGTCATAAAGAATCCCAGTAAGGTGTATGTTGGGTAATTAAAGGCCTTTTCCCCATTTTTAGTCCAAGAAGCAAATGTTATAGGCATTTGTAAGAATCGCCTCGAGGAGGCGATTCTAACAAATTTCTATAACATTTGTTTCTTGGAGTATTAGATTACAAGATCTTCTCCTGCTATGAACTCGATTTGTGCATTTCCAACCCGAGGGAAATAAAAATCAAAAATGAGTTCCTTTAAGAGCAATGAAAGCATTCATAAGAAAGAAGATGGATCATACTACGTAGTTTCAGCTAATAAAGCCTCATCAGTGACCCACACCGCTCGGAACCGAGGCTAAACCATTAGCCGACTAGTCATTCCATTCAAATTGCCGTTATAATGAGTTTTGCCGTCATGACGAATGCCGGTATAAGGAGGGTTGACTGTTGAAATAATCAAAGGTGGGTCGACGGCCTCTGAGTCTAGGCTGGGAGAAATGAACGGAGGGTTATACTGTTTCGTCTCATATGTTTACAAGACCGTGCTATGAACAACTCTAAACCCCAATTTATGTAGTGAAAACTGTGGTTTACGGGGTAAATATTATTTTTCGTATTGCTGTTCCAAGGCGCCGGTTGTGGGTACTCGTTAGAACCGCCTCAGTGAGGCGGTTCTAACAAGCACCCAAAACCTATGTTTAATGTATAAATAATAAAAAAAGTATAATGCATTTTAATTAGAAAAATAATCGTCTGGGAGATATGAAAGAATACACTGACTGCTCTATGTCACACGGGTGTGCCCTAAATCTTAAACAAACAGTGTAGATCCTGATCTGACGCCGCGATGTGCGGCGTCTGATCTGGAACTACAGTGTTTGCCAAACCCAACAAATACGTGTATAGTCCAAAACAGTTATGCAGGTGACCCTCTTACAACACTCTGACATCACTATGAAAAGAAAAGAATAGGGTGGCTACAAATTGCCATTAAGTGCTTTTCTTACAAACCAGTGGTAGTCCAGTGGAAATCAGCAACGTTAAGCTTCAGCGCTTTGTCACTTTGGGTCGATTGAAAAACAATCGACGAAAGACAATACTAAGAAAAAAAAAAAACAAGCGAAGAATAATGTCCAGCCAACCAATCACATCGTGGCATGCTACATATAAAAGTCAACACAACTATCTAAAGAGGATAAGCACTTGACAATTTTGCGCCCCGCCCAATGGGGCTTGGAGAAATAGATTCGGCTGCAGAGCTGAAACATTCCGAATTTTTTAGCTTTGGTTAACCGATCCTGCCCAGGAAAAGTGGAACGAGTTGGACTCCTTTAAACCCTAGCGGTTTATTGGGGCGGTACGGCTTGGCATATCATTTCATCTCAATGTCGGGTAAGAGTTCCAAAAAATCGAAAGGAACGCCTTCTTAATGACCTAAACAGTGTTGACGGGGACGTAAAACCTTAGCACAAACCAAAACACTTGATATTTTACCAATTGCGTCCTTGATTTGTGTATCACCATATGGTAATGAACACCCCTATAAACCCTACTTTATATAGAGAAAACTGGGTTGTACAGGTATCTACATTATTTTTCTTATTTTTACTCAAAACATATATTGTGGGTACCTGTTAGAACCGCCACGAGCACCAACAATCTATGTTTGGACCAGAAGTAAAAAAAATAATAAAAGTTTTCATCCGAAAAATGCTGGTCCTAGAGAAGATATGAAAGTCACGGATGTGCTATCGATATGATTACTGGTGTCTTAGTGGCGATTCTAACCATGTGTTTTCAAATACCAAAAACCCTACATACGAGAGTCATTTGGAAAATACCAGTCACCTATTATACTTGTTCTAGTCCCGCGCCGGGGCATAGAAGATTGATAGGCATTCGCAGTTACTCCAGGGGCAGATGGCACCTACCGGTCAACTATCGGCTCAATATTACCCGACATAGAATCCGATGGAATGTAGGATAGGAGACCGAACTGGCGCCCGTATCGAGCCAAGATGAGTTTAGTAAATGCAAAAAGACGATGACAATATCCGTTTCATATAAGAAAATTCAAATTCCCCGAAGGTCAGAAACCAATTATGCAAGAAATACAACAAACTAGAATCGCGCAGTCGATGGTGCACCATCGCAAATACCCGCTTTTTCTATGGACAACACACTTAGAAATGCATGTGTACACTGAATAGGACAATTGAGAAGTTACATTCACAAGCCTTTTCTAAGAAATGTGACCTTTGACCTCACCCCCATGACCCCAAGGGGGTCAGAAGAAAATTTCGACACCTTCATGCACATCTGCAGTCCCCAAGCAATGTATGTACCAAGTTTGGTCACTGTAGGTAAAGAAATAAAAAAGTAGTTGCATTCACAAGCCTTTTCTTAGAAATTTGACCTTTGACCTCACCCCATGACCCCAGGGGGTCAGATGAAAATTTCGACACCTTCATGCACATCTGCAGTCCCCAAGCAATGTATGTACCAAGTTTGGTCACTGTAGGTAAAGAAATAAAAAAGTAGTTGCATTCACAAGAAACGTGACAGACGGAAGGACGGACGGACGTCCGGACGGACACCCGTGACGAAAATAATATACCCGTTTGGTTTCAAAAAACCGGGTATAATAAATTGGATTGTGAAATTGGGAAGATCTAGGGGTTAAGAATGATGTACTGTATCGCAGATGGAAACTTGAGACAACAAAGGGACGCAGTAATTCCATTGGTTGAACCTGCTGATATCAATTCTGCAGAGACAACCGGTCACTTTAGCCGCAGTCGCACAGTTGAAAACATGAAGGGAAGGTTTTACTCGTATGGAATGAAGTAAGATCTTGACGTTTGTGCAAGAGCTAAACTTGGTCCGGGTTTAGGAAAGTCCGCTCTGCATCAGTTTCGGGTCAATGAAATTATGCGCTTCGTTGCCGAAACATTAGACTTGCCCAAGTCCCTACATTTACATTTTTTATTTTTAAATGAAAGCCCCTTTAAACAAAAAATATGTAAAAGTCTCTTTAGTCTTCATCTGTGAATGTAGGGACTTGTATACTCTGCAAAAGTTCCGACCAGCACAAAGCTGGCATGAAACCCTATCTCCCACTTGTTGATAAGAGCATTAGCCGCTGCAGTCAATGTTTACTTAATAAATAACACCCACCTGCGTCTGTCAGTGAAAGAGAGGAAAATTCAAGTATTTTGGAGATTTTTGTTTTGTTTTGTTTGATTCGAGGGTTAATGTCCCTGTCAACACTGTATAGGTCATTTTGGGGATGTTGCTTCCTTTGTGTTGGGATCTAAAACTTGTTCGAGACAGTGGTAGTTCCTGCCATCGAGGGTTGAATTTACTGAGGATAATTTCGGCATTACTTTCAGTCCTTTATTTGATTAATATATTTTGTGTGTGCTCATTAGAATCAACTCGTGAGTACACACAATATAATTTTTCCAGATAAAATACGCCAAGTACCCATAACTATCCCTAAATATTTGTCATATGGATACATGTATGTGTGAAGAATTTCTCAGGTACTCAAGAGCGAGTTCGAAAACAGTCATAGAAAACGAGCTATATATTGGTGTTCGAGCCATTGAGGTATCATTATACAGTCAAACCGGTCATAGTGGCCACCTCTATTAAGCAAGCAGCAATCATTCAAATCCCGAAAAAGGCGAATGCATTAATATCCACCTGTATTAAGCAAGCACCTGTCTTAAGCAAGCACATTTTGATCATTCCTGAGGTGCTTGCTTAACACAGATTGGACTGTAATTGTTTTTGCACTGGTTTTTATAGAAAAAAGGCAAGCAGGCAGCATAATATCATTATCCTGGCATAATTACTTAGTTAATAGGATGTGTAATTGCAGAATCTTTTCAACATTATCTTAACAGGAGAAACCATTGAGAAAAGTGGCGTTTGCAAGGGGTTACATAATGTTCTTATTTCTGCTCAGTAGTATAGATTGTGGGTACTCTTTAGAGCCGCCTCTAACAAGCAACCACAATCTATGTTTGAAGCAGAAATAAAGAAAAACGAGACGAGGGCTACCCAAAATCTATGTTTTAGAGCAGAAATGACAAAATGACTAGCCTGGTAATTTGGTAAACCCTGCTTTACTCTATATAAAGTGGGGTTAACAAGGGTTTTCATTGTATGGACATGTTTAGGGGATGATCATGGTAATTGTGAATACTAGTGTCGTATGTCCATTAGAATCGCCTCATTGAGGCGGTTACACATAGATTGTGGGTACTCATTAGAACTGCCTCATTGAATCGGTTGTAACGAGTTCCCACAATCTATGATTTGAGCAGAAATAAGAAAAAATCTGATTAACGTCATTGTTGGAGCCTTCTAATATAGCATAGGCACTCTTACAAAATACAGACTTTTTGTGAATTTTCTCTATTTTGTTATCTGACTTTAATCTCTAAACTAAACCATCTTTCTCCTTTTGACTGTCAGAATGGGTATTTTATTACCAGAGCTGGCAAAAAAATCTGGAAACACTCAAAAGAAGTTGCTAAAGCTAAGGACAATACAGATGGCTTTTAACTATACAAAGGAAAATAAAAGAAACATGTTTGAGTGGATGAGTGAGTGAGTGAGTGTGTGAGCACGCGAGCAAGCAAGTGCGTAGGTAAGCAAGTGATCTTAAACGTTGTTTCAACGTTGATTCAATAGCAGGTAGATCAGTAAATAAAGTAAAGTAAGAATGTTTATAAGTAACTAAGAGGTTTTAGTAATGAGGAAAAATCACAAATAAATAAAAGAATAAATAAATAAATAAATAAATAAATAAATAAATATTTTTCCCCATTTTGTACAGAATGGGATGTCCCATCCCGCATTCAGAAGGGTGCATTTTAGAGTTAAGGGGTACCAGGCTGATTAGAATTTAATCATTGTTAAAATTTGGTTGAACTTTCAAGCAAACAGTGAAGGCCCTGCTCAGACGTCTTGTTCTGCAGTATCTGATATGGGTCTGCACTGTTTGCAACGAGTGATAAGTTGTTTCCTTATTCTTTTTCCTTATTCCTTTGTCCTTATTCCAGATTTATTTTTTCAACCTGAATTTTTATAAAGGGTCATATCAGGAAAGGTCTATTTTTGGCCCCATCAAAATATGTCGACTTTACGCTTCGGCTCCGACTTTACGTAAATATTCCCACAAAAAGACTTGGTAAGATTTCAACTAGCATAGAATCGACTATTCAGTTATCATACACAATATCAATCCAAAACTCGCCCGCCTATCGTGGCTTGGAGAAATATATTGAGCTGAATGGTGCTTCCAAGTAGAGCCGAAACTGACGACACATGAGTAAGCCGCTGTGGGTTCAAGCCTGGCTGGGGTCACGTGTGAGACGCTAAGTTCTGCGTGTTTTTTCTCCGGGCACTCCGTTTTTGCCAACCTCTGATTATCGCTTGGCTCAACTGAATAAAGGAAATAATCTTGGAAGGGCCGTAAAACCACAACCATTACGATAACACTGCCGTGACACATAGTGCATTTTTTCACATCACCAAAATGGCTACTTTTCTGATGAAAATCCATGATATTTTTCTTATTTATACTCCAAGCTTAGGTTGCGGGTGCTCGTTAGAACCGCCTCATTGAGGCGGTTCTAACGAGTACCCACAAACTATGTCTTGGGGCAGAAATAAGGAAAATCATGTATACACCCGTAAACCCCAGTTTTCTCTATATAAAGTGGGGTTTAGGGGGGGGGGCGTTCATTTCACAGACTTGTTCTCCTGATGAAAACAAAAAAAAAATTGAGCAGGCTGGTCAATGGAAACTAAATAATGTTCAGCTCTGCTACAATCTGGAAAACTAATTATACTCTGCTTTTTCTCGAATTTTATCTCCTTCCTACAACCAGTGTACCTTTTTCTAGAATTTAATCAGATAGTCTGACATATTATCTGATTTATAGTCTTTTTGCTAGGATCTGTTTGTTTTAATTGTTGGAGCTAGAAAGAACAAAGCCACTCAAATTGAGGAACTTTTGGTCACATTTTTGCTGGAGTGATAGGCATGTTATCGTAATGGTTTAAGAATAAAAGATTAAAATTGAAACTTCTTTTTTTTTTTAAACCCTTTGCCTTCATGTGGTTTTCCCCCACTAAATGTAAATAAATCATGGTAACAAGCTCTGGAGCCTGTCAGTGAAAAGTTATCTAAATAAACTTTTCACCCATATCTGACAATCATCTACAGGAAAGGTGAATGAGTTCTTTCAATATTTACAAGTCTGTTAATTTCACAATTTTCATAAAAGTTCGAAAACAGTGCTATTTCATTTACAATGTATTTATTTTTTATTTTTGTAAACAATTATTTTTACAAAGGACACCTAATTAACAGACTTGGGCAAGTCTACCGAAACATTTCTGGCCACTACATGTATCAAACGCTGGAAATGAATATTGTATAGTGTTCGGAGATTATTATTCGAAATGGACAGATGCCTGGGCAGTACCAAATCATCAAGCCCAAACCGTAACCCACAAAAAAGTCGTGGAATTCTTACAAAGTTTGGTTGTCCGCAAAAAAAATACATACCGACCAAAGCAGAGAATTTAAATGTTTTTTTTTCCTTTGTTTGTCAGAAATTTGGGACGTACCAAACACGGATGGCTCCTTATAGACCAAACTCCGACGGTCTTGTAGAACGTTTCAATCGAGCGCTAAAATGCATGAGCGAATCCTAAAGACTGGGATGATCATTTGTTCGTTTTGCTTATGGAGCATCGTGCTACACAACGTAAAAGCATTGTTTGTACATCAGACTTGATATTTATACAGCGTACAATCTCTTGTCCGTTCGACCTAATGGCAGGATCCCGCCAAATACTTTAGAAGACATATGTGTCATTCAGTAAATAGAATCTCTTAAATCTGTCGCGGCATTTTCACATGATTTTGTTTTAAAAAACTTCAAGTTACTGCCACAAAACAAATTACTATCGTGACCGAGCTTTGAGACCGAGACATTATTATATATGGGATCGAGTATGGGGCTGGTACCCTCCAACCGGAGGTCAAAACTTGGGTTAGGCTGGAAAGGACCTTACATAGTTTTCAAACGTATATCAGATGTTACTAACCCTTGTCCTGCTGAGCCCGGATATGCCTTATTTTCCAAACAATGATGATCCAGATCAGATGGCTTCTGACGAAGCCATCTGATCAGGATCTACATTGTTTGCCATTCAGATTGTGAATTTGTTGCAATAATTTGCATCAAATAATCCGATTGGTTGATAACCGGTAGTGGGTGTGGCATATATGAATATTCAGCAGGACAAGGGTTCAGAGGAAGTCCAATCACGTTTAGTTTAGTTTGGTTGCTGTTACATTTATTGCACCTTACCCCTACGTCAGTACAACAACCAATCAATGCCTACGAAAGAAGTTACTGGTTCTGGTATTCTGCAGTGCTTTAGGGAAAACTCGGAACGAGCCAACTATGGTCGTACCAACCCTATCATTGTTGGTTGAACCGTGGAAACAACCAAATACAGTTCGATCACACTTTAGTCACAGATTAGTGTCTACGGTTCTTACATCGAACTCGCTCTTTCTCAGTTCAACGCTCTGGGTATTATCCGATTCTAAATCTACATGTTCACCATTTGAAACCGTACTAAACCTAGAAACTGGCTAAATGAAACAGATAACACAAACATTGCAGACGTGGCACATGCTGCAAATACAGAACTCTCTAAGATTACAGATAGAGTAGAACATGACTACGAAATTGATCGCATGACACCACAAACTCCAACAAGTGGTTATGAAACCATCAATAGACACATCTCTGATATACAGAGGACCAGCCGGCCCCCGCCCATGGGGGCTTTTAGAAATACATGGGCTGCGTGATGCTTCTACGCAGAGCTGAAACCGACCACATACGGGTATTGACTGGTAAACCGCTTACATGATCTAAGCTTGCCCAGGCAAAGCGGTGCCAGTCGGCCTGTCCATGCTAATAAACCCTATTTGTTTCATTGGGTGTTAGGGCTTGAGATGTCATTTCATCTCAATGTCGGGTAAAAGTCCCACAAAATTGGAAGCAACGTCTCCAAAATGACCTATACAGTGTTGACGGGGACGTTAAACCTCAAATCAAACAAAAAACAAACAGAGGACCCGCGTTATAACGACAGTATTTGTTCTCTATTATTGTACCGTTATAATGAATTTGCCGCTTTAAAGAGTATGACAGCTTATAAAAGGTCTTTTCCACATCATTACTCCAAGTCACAAAAGTTATAGATGGGGCTGCATGATGCTTACACGCAAAGCTGAAACCGACCCGCACATGAGTACTGGTAAACCGCTTAGAGGACCTAAGCTTGCCCAGGCAAAACGGTGCAAGTCGGCCTGTCCATGCTTATAAATCCTATTGATTTCATTGGGCGACAAGGCTCGAGATGTCATATCATCTCAATGTCGGGTAAAAGTCCCACAAAATTGGAAGCAACGTCTCCAAAATGACCTATACAGTGTTGACGGGGACTTAAAACCTCAAATCAAACAAACAAACGACAGTATTTGTTCTCTTTTATTATGCCGTTATAATGAATTTGCCGTTATAAAGAATCCAAGTCAAGAGTATGATAGGTTATAAAAGGTCTTTTCCACACCATTACTCCAAGAAACAAAAGTTATAGACATTTGTAAGAATCGCCTCATCGAGGCGATTCTAACAAATGTCTATAACATTTGTTTCTTGGCCTGCTGTTTATTAAATTAAAAGAATCGTTCATGACTATGGATTCGATCCCGAGGGAAGCCCAAGCCGCTCGGAATCGAGGCTAAACCTTGAGCTAAGAATTCATTCCATTGAAATTGTCGTTATAACGATATTTGCCGTTATAACGAATGTCGTTAAAACGCGGGTCTTCTGTACCCGAGATTAGGACAAGTAACACCACGGCAAATCTGCTCGCCGTCTTAAAATCAGTACTTTAGGTGAACCACGTCAGATCCATTAAAAAACTAGTAATATACTCTGCAAACAGGATTAATACCCTATTTAAAATATTGTCATTGCAAAAGTTTAAAATTCATACAAAATATCATATATCAAAAATAAGAATATTAATGTATACTCCTGTAAACCCAAGTTTTCTCCAGTTAAATTCGGGTTTAAAGGGGTGTTCATGTCATGATGGTAAATCCAGCAACAGCAGGGCGTAATGAGATGCCAATCACAATAATTGTCATCTGCTTTGTCGTCTGCTGGTAACTTTAAAAGTCATTTCTACACAAAATGTGAACCCAGATCAGACTGTTCCTCTGGGAGCAGTCTGTACAGGGTCCACACGGTTTGCCAGCATGCAAAAGCTAGGTTTGGAAACGTGTAAGAATACGCAGCAGACGACAAACAAAGACTACATTTTCATATGTAGTTTTTCATGGCATCTTAAGGTTTAAGTATAATGTAAGAAACGTTTGCTGTGTGCACTTCTTGGAATCGCCTCGGTCAGATCAAAAACATATATTGTTGGTACTTGGTAGAACCGCCTGAAAGAGCGGTTATAACGAGTGGCAACAATCCATGCTCGAAGTAACAATTTTCATAAAAAAGTTTTTTAACAGTTTTGTATGTATGAAAGAATGCAGTTTATCACACAGGTGTGTCACTGTAGCCACCAGACTTACAGGTGCAAATGAAATGAAAAAAAAAAAATCAAATGGCAAACCTTTGTTTTACATTTATCCACTTTTAATGACAAAAGACGGCCCAACAAACAAACGTCCGATTTATATTTTTTTTGAAAGAATACGATTTAATATAAATGACACGTATTATATGTGTCGCTCGATATTTTTTTTTATCTGTAATTCAATAATATCCAGGTACATTGTATAGCGAACAACAGTCAAAGTTTCTCTTCACAGGATCAATATCAAGTCTGAGTATCAAGTACCATTATATGCATGGTAACATATGTCTCCATATGTTTCCCGTTTATTGCAGAGAAGCATACTTAGTTGCACGAGTACACAGACACGTGTATGCACAAACATATAAACGCTTTATTGCATTACTAATCACAATTACGTAGGTTGCGTCATAACGTCAATTACAGTTTCATGTTTTCTAGACATGAGCCCCGCCAAGCGAATTTGTGTCTTCGAGCATTCCGTCATGACAAATTTTAACTGCGCATGCCCAGCCATTCAGAGGGGCCAGGGATATGGCTTTCAGTCTGAAGGTTCCTCTTGATTCACTGCTTGTATGAGCGAGCAGAGAAGGTTCTGGCGAGGCTGCGCGGATGCGCAGGCTCGCCTGAACCTTCGCTGCTCGCATAGGCGATAAGTACCAAAATCGCTTGACGGGGCCCACATGTTATATGTCTAATGGCACGTAGCAACATAGCGAAATGTTTGTTTTGTTTGTTTGATTTGATGTTTAACGTCCCCGTCAACACTATATGGGTCATTTTGGAGACGTTGCTTCCAATTTTGTGGGACTTTTACCCAAAATTGAGATAAAATGACATCTCAAGTCCTGTCGCCCAATGAAACCAATAGGGTTTATAAGCATGGACGGTCCGACTCGCACATCTTTGTCTGGGCAGATCCTCTGAAGCGGTTTACCAGTACTCGTGTGCGGATAGGATTCAGGTCTGCGTTGAAGCATCATGCAGCCGATTTATTTCTTCAAACCCCAATGGGCGGGAGCCGAGCTAAATGTTTACCCTTGTCCTGCTGAGCGCGGATATGCTTTATCTTTGAAACAATGTAGATCCAGATCAGATGGCTTCTGAAGCCATCTGATCAGGATCTTCATTGTTTGCCATCCAATTTATAAATTTGCTGCTGTTATTTGTATCTAGTAATCTGATTGGCTGATAATCAGTAGTGGGTGTGACATATTTAAATATTCAGCTGGACAAGGGTTAAATGTCGTCCATGACAATGAAAGATTTTCTGTTAAAACACTAAGGAAATTGCGGTAGCAAACATATTTAGGATTCTCGTTAGAACCGCCTCCCTAGACAAATGTGAAAGAATCTTGAAACAAAACAAAACAAATATATAATATCATGTTTTAGCAGAAATAAGAAAGATGTTGCGATAGGATTATCGTGGTCTTTCGTGGTCATTTAATGGGAATGGGAACACCTGGCAGATTTTTCCGGAGACAACTTTCGGGAGTTCCGCTTCGCTTTCCCACAGAAAAAGGGGTCTACACTTTAAGGAAAGAATTTGCTCCTTATAGCAAATTCTTTCCTTTAAGAGTTGACCCATATTGACATGTGAGACAAAAATACTTTTGCAGAAGTTGTCTCCCCTGAAGGTGTTCCCATTTCCCTTAATGACGCGTGTGCGATTCTGTTTATCATATAATGTATTTAAATCGGAATTTACTGCCGAAGACATCCAAAAGAATGTCAGTGCAAAAAAACAGCCGCCCCCCACCCACCCACCAAAAAAAAAAAAACTTGAAAAAACAACAACAACAACAACAACAAACAAAAAACGGCAGCAGAATACTTCCCAAAGCTACAGATATCCAATGGCGTATATTTAGGACAATTTAGAGATTTATTTCTGATTTAACGTTGAAAAGGAATGTTGTGTGTTCTCATTAGAATCGCCTCGATGAGGCGATTCTAATAAGTACACACAACATTCCTTGATTTCATAGCAGATCGAAAAGATTTTGCTTGTTTGATTTGATCTTTAACGTCCCCATTAACACTGTAAAGGTCATTTTGGAGACGTTGCTTCCAATTTTGTGGGACTTTTACCCGACATTGAGATGAAATGACATCTCAAGCCCTGCCGCCCAATGAACCAATAGGGTTTATAAGCATTGTTGGTCTGGCTAACACCGCTTTGCCTGAGCAGGCTTAGATCCAATAGGCAGTTTACCAGTACTCGTGTGCGGGTCAGTTTCAGCTCTGCGTGGAAGCATCATGCCGCCCATCTATTTCTTCAAGCCCCTCGAAAAGATATCCTAAAGCCATCCCCATTTTGCCTAATGACTATCATATGGCGTAATGATTAACCCACAGAAGCTCGAACCATTCATATCTTGAACGAATCTTCACTTGACAGTCCCGAAAATATTTGAGCTATCGAAGTTGGACAGTACCAAGTCTGACTAGAATCCATCAACTCTGGATAGGTCTACATGTATATTGTAATTAGATCCTTTTTTCGCAAAACAAAAAAAAGTTCCGTACTGAATAACAGGATGGAAACGAAAGTAGAATCTGTCTCATTTCATCCAACCAACAACTAAGGTCATACGGAGTTGAATCTCATGTTTAAAGATACATCCGCCCGGATTCGAACCTACGACCCCTTGTTTATGAGGCGAGTAGCTTAACCACGGGGGCTTCTAAAAATCTGCCTCATGTATTCTTGGAGGACATCATTCGGTGTGGCGACCGGCGATCACAACGGTGCAAATAGCCGGTATTATTAGTTGACTATACCCTGTATTGTTCGGAGGTCATCCGTATAAACACTGAGGTCAAACATTTAATGATATCAATTTATAAAATTGTCATTAATCAAGCAATTTCGTATTGGGCCAATAAAGCTGACCTCGGACCTGCATGTAACTGGGCAAATACGAAATTACTTGATTAATAACATTTTCGCCACGCGTAAATATGCGATGCGCAGCCCTAATGTGGGGGCCTATTTTAGCTCTGAACTTTGGATTATTTCTATGCTTGGTTATATTATTAATCCTATTTATTATTTTAACAAATATGGTTCTATACATGTATTTGACAAAGTTTACAATTCGTTTAAGGCTTTGAGTGGTAGCTTAGAATAATAATGTTTGCACATGAATTGGCGGATGAACTTGAGTACATTTAAGTGTGAGTGACGAAAGAAATAAAGCCATACAAAGCCATGAATGGCGAAATCAAAGGCTTGAGAAGCCTCAAAGTCGGTGAATTACAGGGTATTTGATCCGGATCTACACTATTTTCCAGTGTCCAACATTTGTATGGAAGAAACACTATTATAGCGTTTAACATATAACATTTGAAATTATTATCTGATTTTCGTCTAAGATGTCTCTTTGACAAAACAGTCACAGTGCAGGAATGATTCTGGACTGTTACATGTATTTCTGCTTCTAACATACATGTACACAAAGTAGACGCATTCTTTTACAGCTCAAACACTGAGGTTTTCCTGGTAATGTTTTTATATCTGCTTCAAACATCGATTATAGGTGCTCATTAGAAATGCATCAATGAATAGGTCCTAACGAGTACCAACAATCCTTGTTTTAGAAGAGGAATAGGAAGAATACTGTTTGCCCAGCAGACCTTATTTTCCTCTGAAAAAAAGTGGGTATATTGGGTGTTAAATACATAGGCTTGTTGACCTTATGGGTCTTAAAAAGTTTGCTCTTTAAATTGGGATCTTGTAAACCACAAGAATGATGCTGGATTACACGTTTATAAAGCATTTATGGACAGCACCTGAGAGATGACGTCCAACGGACATTGAGGCCAATCACAATAGGTCACCTTCAGCTAATAAGAGCAAATGGATGAAAAAAAAAAAAAATCCAAAATTTGGCTCCAAAATTTCGCTCCAAACTCCATCCACTCCAAGACTCCACTCCATAGAATACACGGTGCCAATTATATGAGCAGATTATCGGGTCATGCATTCTGATAAAGAATGCAGAGGATTTTACTTTCTCTGTCATCAGACATAACACAGCTATGTTAATAAACACAACTGTGTTGATAGCAGAATATAATATTTATCAATGGATTTTTAATTAGACAGGAACTACATTTTGAGCGAAGGTTTACATGAATCCACATGAATCCGATAGCATAACTAATATACATCTAAAAACCACTCAATAGATGGTGGATGAGAAGGGTCATCGAGCAACAACTAAAGTCTGGCGACTTCACTTCGTGAATTCACCGACTAAAAAAAAGGTTCATTTTGATTTGCTTTCCCACTTTAATGATGACAGTGGTTCGCGATTCAAGGTCGCCTCGCTGAAAGCGGGGGAGTTCAGTAACCAACCGAAAATAGAAAGTTTGGGCAACTATCATCCCTGCATCTTTTTATAGATATAATGAATATGGAAAAAATAAAGGTTCCTATTCATTATTATTCATAATATCTATACCTAGATACAAGGATGATAGTGGGCAAAACTTTTATTATTTCGATTGGTGCCTGACCTCCCCCGCTTTCCAGCGGGGCGAGCTTGAATCGCGTACCACTATCATCATAAAAATGGGAAAGTAAATCAGAAGAATAAGACATTTCGGAATTAAAATTATAAATTGCTTAACTTAAGGGTATACGAAGCTGTAGTACAGTGAAATAATGAAGAGAGGGACAATCACTAAAACCTACAGGCCAATCCTCTAAATAATCAGTGACTGTATATAGACAGACAGACAAACAAATAGTTTATTTAAGTCTCGTTTTCATACATAAAAACATATTCATATTGTTTAAAACAATAAATGCGTAATAAAATGTATGAAACCTCTCAGGTTGAGTTAAAAGAGACTAGCCATAAAAATATTCATCACGAAAACACGCCTATATAATTTTGACCCCCTTGAACCCCACTTTTAAATAGGAAAACTGGGGTTTCCGGGGGTATGCCTTATTTTTCTTATTTCTGCTCAAAAATATATTTCTGCTCAAAAATATAGATTGTGGGTACTCGTTAGAACCGAGTGCCCACAATCTATATTTTGAGCAGAAATAAGAAAAATACAACAATTTTGCATCATAAAATTTTTATTTTTTTCAGCGATAAAGGTGGCAATGTATTGTATAGGCGTGTTTGCGTAATGAATAAAAAGGACGTTTAACGTACATGTACCTATACATTGCTAAAAACAAATTAAATGAAACATATTTACATGTAAGAACTATATGTACTAAAAAAAAAATCTACGTTTTGTTAAAATAATTTGGCAGGCTTTGGCACTATAAATGGCAATTTTATCATCAGACAAAAGATGACAAACTTTTTCTTGATTATCAAGAGAGTCAAAATGCTGAAGCTCAATTTTTGATAGCATCTCTAGGCGTATATCTTTATATAATGGGCATTCCAGAAGAACATGTTCCTCACTTTCTATTTTGTTTGTACAATTAAAACAATACCTTTCCTCATAAGGTATCATTTCATACCGTCCTGTTTCAATTCGAAGGGGTGCTACCCCGCATCTGAACTTTGCTTAAGCGCTTCTTATTGACTTTGACATAACATGACATTTCACATATGGTTCTGTTTCATAACTATGTTTAAACATTTTATATGTACGTAATTTGTTTCCTCCTGTGTATTTTGCTATGCTGACGTTACCTGACACTTTATTCTTCCATTCTGTTTTATAATCAGAAAACATAACATATCTCAGTGTTTCAATAATATATTAATAACAATTGGTATTATCAGCCTAACTTCAAACCAGTCTGAATACAAAAGAATTTTTTTTCATAGAATCAACAGTTTTCACATCAATTGTTACAGCTGGCCAAAGACAACACCTTTATACATGAGTAACAACATATTGTCTGCTTGTTTGTTTGTTTAATAAGAAATTCGGTTCCTGGTTCCAAAATTAAATCAAACTATTTTAGCCACATGTTTTTTTGTTTTTTTTTAGTATCTATTGTATTAACAAATGTTTACTTTCGGCAATGCCCACAAAAAAATTTATATCTGAAAAAAAAAAACAAAAAAAAAAAACAACAACAACAACAAAAAAACAACGTCAAAGCTGGATTTGAAGAAGAAGAAAGCATATTAAGGATCTCTTCTCTCCCTTTCCATATAATCTTCCCTTCAGATCTATCCTCTGACACTGTACATAAAACCTGTCTTGTCTTTGTATAATCTTCCCCTTCCTTTTCAGTAATCAGCTTGTTAACTTCTATGAAAACTCATGGTCTCGTTTAGTTTTCATTTTGATTATAATAATCATATTTATTTATCCTTTTCATTCTATTCATTCCATTTTAATACATTGCACTTAAATTTTAAGAGTCTAAAAAACAGCACTGCGCTGTTGTAGCTATTCCAATAGATATACAATGTTTCTGTTTAGCTTCAATTATCATTATTATTATGATTGTCATTTTTTACTATTATTATTATTATTACATTTATAATCTTATATCATATGCTGTCTCAGTGTTGAAATTAAGACTTGCGACCAGTCTTCTTCCTCTGAACCTTAAGCCGCGTGTGTTCCTGCATGGAAACCTGCATAGGCATGCTCCATTTGCAGCCTTAGTCAAATGGCCAATATCAAGCGGCAAAAAGAAAGAGCACTATTGAATCACTTATCGCTTTTGAGCATAGTATAGAAATCATGATTTGCAGTCGTATTGGCACTGATTTCTATACATTTTCAGTTCATTTTTCGACCAGCCTTTTAAATTTCAAAAACAGGCAGTGCTTCATTTTCTACGGTGGGGCACCGGCAGTCCGACCCCATTTACTCTTGTTGGACAAACTACCACGATTTGCAGCCCAGAAGCACTTAACATATGTCTTGTTGTGGAGCTATGGAGTTCTGTCCGCTTGACCATGGCAGACATAAAAAGCCTTAATTTTAACGAACAAACGAACAAAAGAGTGCTGTAAAAATTAAGACTACCAGGTTTGTGTCTTTTGGTATCAAGTTTATCAGGCAAGGCTTCGAGAACGCTTGTAGAATCGCGAGGCTTGCCGAGCGATTCTACATGCTTTCTCGGTGCCGAGAATAGAGAATACCAGGTTTGTGTCTTTTGATCATATCAAGTTTATCAGGCAAGGCTTCGAGAATGCTCGTAGAAGAGGCTTGCCGAGCGATTCTACATACGTTCTCGAAGCGAGTTTACTATACTTGATATCAAATGACACGAATCTTGCATTCTATTTATCAGTTAATCCCCTTGTATACTCTTACGTTTTTGCCATTTTTCCAGCAGTCCAGTTTATAGAAGTGCAATGTCACGCTGACCTGATAAAACTCACTTGTCCTGGGATAGCATATCTTTATCAGGTCAGAGTGTTACAATGCAATTAATATAGGGACACCTGATAAAGAGGGTTATCTGTATAATTGATCCGGCTGTACACATAGTCTTGGCTAGGCAAACAGTTTAGACCCAGATCAGATGCCGCTGAAAGTGGCGACTGATCAGTGTCTACCATGTTTAAATAAAAGCATTTAAGTGCTTAACGAAACACTCTAAATCCCCTTTCATGACAACTGTCCCCGCCTACAATCAGAGACTATCGCCGGAACCTCCAGTGCTGTCGGTGCTTTGATTAAACTACCACGAACTTGTAATTAACCAATTTTGTACCGGAAACCCCCAAACGGGTACCCTGGCAAACAGTGCAGGCCTAGATCAGACGCCACAGAACGCGGCGTCTGATCAGGGCCTACACTATTTGCAAAAAGTTCTGCTATTTTCCAAATAAATTTTAAAGATAACACAACCTGTCACCACTAAATTTTGAAATGGACTCCTGCTATATATAAGGAGGAAGATTCCAGGTTAAAATCCAAGCAGGCACTCAACGTTGAACCAACGTTTAAACCATGTTAGTTCAACGTTGAGTCAACGTTTTGTGCCTGCAGGGATGCTTGTCAATTTTCAGAAATAAAACACAGCTGCTGCAGAACATGTTAGATTAACCCTTCTCTTGCTGAATATTCAGTTTAGCCACACCCATTTCTGACTTTGAACCAATCAGATTACTTGATGTAATTTATTTCTACAAATTCATAAATTGAATATCAAAAAGTGTAGATTCACATCAGGAAGCCATCTGATCTGGATCTACACTGTTTCCAAAGATAGTGGTTGTCGTGAACAGCAGGATAAGGATTAAAGTTGATAATTCCACGAGAATTGTTTGTTTGTTTGATTTGAGGTTTAACGCCCCCGTCAACACTGTAAAGGTCATTTTGGAGACGTTGCTTCCATTTTTGTGGGACTTTTACCCGACATCGAGATGAAATAACATCTCAAGCCCTGTCGCCCAATGAAACCAATATGGTTTATTAGCATGGACGGTCCGCCTCGCACCGCGGTTCCTGGACAGGCTTAGATCCTCTTAGCGGTTTACCAGAACTAGTGTGTGGGCCAGATTCAGCTCTGCGTGGAAGCATCATGCAGCCCATATATTTCTTCAAGCCCCTATGGGCGGGGGCTGATTCCACGAGAAAGACTGTATTCGTACCTCCAACCTATATTATTCTCAAAACTTCGTTTGAGGCGCATCACTACTCACTTTCGAAGTTGTCCTTTTACTCTGTTTGATTTGAGGTTTAACGTCCCCGTCAACACTGTTAAGGTCATTTTGGAGACATTGCTTCCAATTTTGTGGGACTTTTACTCGACATTGAGATGAAATGATACCTCAAGCCCTGTCGCCCAATGAAATCAATAGGGTTTATAAACATGGACGGCCTGACTCGCACCGCTTTGCCTGGGCAGGCTTAGATCCTCTTAAGCGGTTTACCAGTACTCGTGCGCGGGTAGGATTCAGCTCTGCGTGTAAGCATCATGCAGCCCATATGAAACCGACCCGCACACTAGTACTGGTAAACCGCTTAAGAGGATCTAAGCCTGCCTAGGCAAAGCGGTGCGAGTCGGACCGTCCATGCTTATAAACCGTTTTGATTTCATTGGGCGATAGGGCTTGAGATGTCATTTCATCTCAATGTCGGGTAAAAGTTCCACAAAACTGGAAGCAACGTCTCCAAAATGACCTTTACAGTGTTGACGGGGACGTTAAACCTCAAATTAAACAAACAAACATTGTAACCTTTATCGCCGAAATATCGAAAGATTTAAGATGAAAAATTGTGATATTTTTCTTATTTCTCTTCAAAATATTGATGGTAGGTACCCGTTAGAAACGCCTCATCGAGGCGGTTCTAACGAGTACCCACAATCTATATTTTAGAGTAGAAATTAGGAAAATAAGGTTTACCACTATAAACTCCAATATAAAAGCGGGGTTCAATTGGGGTCAAAATATTATAGCGGTTTTTTTCGTGATGTATTCACCCCGGAGGTTAACTACTTACTCGTTCTTTGACTTTTACATATCCCATGTTACATCAGAATGAAAAGTATTTGTTAAGTGCAGTTACGGAATTTGCATCTGACTCACTACAAGGAAACAGTACATGTAAATATATACTGCACTGATCATATAGCGTAACGGTGTGCTGTTAGACAATTTGTTTGTTTTATCGGCCCCCGCCCATCGGGGCTTGAAGAAATAGATGGGCTGCATGATGCTTCCACGCAGAGCTGAAACCGACCGCACACGAGTACTGATAAACTGCTTAGAGGCAAAAGTCCCACAAAATCGGAAGCAACGTCTCCAAATTGACTTTAACCGTGTTGACGGGGACTACACAACTTCGGTCATTTTGGAGACATTGCTTCCAATTTTGTGGGACCTTTACTCGACATTCAGATGAAATGACATCTCAAGCCCTGCCGCCCAATGGAACCAAAAGGCTTATAGGCATTGGACGGTCTGATTCACACCACTTTGCCTGGGCAGGCTTAGCCCTTCTAAACGGGTTACCAGTACTCATGTTTGGTAAAATTCAGGTCTGAGTGGAAGCATCATGCAGCCCAATCTATTTCTACAAGACCCGCAGTTAGACAATATTTGCGAGTTTTGTCTTAAGGAAAATTGAACCTAGTTGACAAGAGCTGACTCTTAATCATTAGGTCTCGCACCACTGTGGCTCGAGTCCCGCTCGGATTAAATGTGAGACGCCATGTTCTGCAACGGAAGGTTGGGTGGTTTTGTTCCGGGTACACCGGTTTTCGCCCACCTCTCATTAACGAGCGGCTCCTTATTAGTGAAATAATCTTGAAAGGACCGTAAAATAAACACGGGAGCATTGATTCGCCTTGAGTGAATTCGACACTTTCGAAAATATTCTAATATGCCATGTGAAATATACTGAGCCAAACAAAGAGGCTATCTAGAAAAATGTGATGAAGACCTTAACATTGATGGTGTTCTTAATCGGCCATCCTCTAACAATGATGATGCTATCAACAGTCTACCTTCCACAGGTTCAATGTAAACTGCTGCTTGACGAGTTTCTTGCCCAGCAGGCACATGACGTAACTGTGACGTCAAATCAACGTCGGCGCAACGTCATGACGTTGCACCGACGAAGATGTGACGTTGCATAAACGTCATGACGTTGCACCGACGTTGATTTGACGTTACCATAGTGTGTCTACTGGGTACCGTTACTAAAACAATGAAAGCAATAAAACTTCTGGCATCTGGCAAGGCTCAAGGATCTGACGCAATACCTGCTGAGATCTCCAAAGCAGGAGGTACTCAAGTTGCAAAGAAGATGACAGTTATTTCACATTCTGTGCAGAAAAGAAGCCGTCCCTCAAGAATTCAACGATGCGTCTTTTATCCACCTATTCAAGCGGTAAGGGACCCTCAGGTGAGTGACAATCATCGTGGCATCTCTTTATTGTCAATTGCTGGGAAAGTCCTTGCAAGAGTCCTACTTAACCGATGGAATGAACACCTTGAACAGACAGGGCGTTAACCAAAAAGCCAGTGTGGGTGTAGAAAAGACAGAGGAACAATTAGCATTTGACATGATCTTCACAGCCAGGCAGCTTCAAGAGAAATGCCAGGAACAGAATATGGACCTATGCATGACCTTTATCGGCCTTTCCAAAGCATTTGACACAGTCAGTCGTGATGGTGTTTGGAAAATCGTGGTGAAGTTTGGATATCAAACCAAGTTCATAGCAATACAGTCGAACTTCGATGGCTCGAACCACTTTGGGACCATGAAAATTTGTTCGAGACAGCGGTAGTTCGAGCCACAGAGGGATACTATTAGTGCCATACCAGGAGGCATAATGGAGATAAGTGTGGATATCTTTTCGGTGTTCTATATTATAAATGTACGTTGTGTGTACTCATTAGAATCGCCTCATCGAGGCGATTCTAATGAGTACACACAGCATACATTTGCAAGATAAATGAAGAAAATCTTCCTAAATTACCCCTATATCGTATTTGGAGGAACTCCCTGAGGACTCAAGAACTGGTTCGACTCATCCATGGTAAACGAGCCACCGGAGTTCGAGCCATCGAAGTTTAACTGTAGTTGGGCAGTTCCACGATGGTATGCTTGCACGCGTCCAAAATGATGGTGAGCTTTCGGGTCCGTTCCCTGTGACAAACGTAGTCCAGCAAGGCTGTGTGCTAGCCCCAACACTGTTTCAGCATGATGTTTTCTGCCATGCTCACAGATGCTTTCTAGGATGGTGACAATGATATACCTATTAGGCATCGCTTTGATGTGAAGCTTTTCAATATCGGAAGGCTGCAAGCCAAAGACAAGGTGCAGACAGAGGTGCTTGCCGAGTTCCTCTTTGCTGATGTCATGGCCAAAGATGCATAAACAGAAGAGAAAAAGCAGAAAGGTATAGATCAAGTATCTGACCTGTGATGGCTATAACCCCACAATCAGCATCTGACAAGCCTTACAAAGAGCCCACCATCACAGTGAAAAGTCAAAGATTTCAAGTGGTAGACAACTTCACTTACCTTGGGAGCACACTGTCGAACTAGGCATTGATGTTGAAGGCAATGCCAGTATTGCGAAACTAGTGCAGCATTTCGTAGTGTTCGGGACCGAAATGGAATCAGGCTTGACACAAAACTCAAGGTCTACAGAGTTTTGATGCTGCCAACACTATTGTATGGATGTGAAGTAGGGACATTTTACCAACGGCACACCAAAAAGACTGAATCACTTACATACAAGCTGTCTTAAAAAGTGTTAACGCTTGAGTGGCAAGACAGGATTCCAGACACGGAAGTCCTGAAAAGGGGAGGGATGCAAAGTGTATATACTCTTCTGAATCTAGCACTGTTAAGATGGACAGGACATGTTACCCGGGTGCCAGAGGAACGATTGCCAAAGAAAATTCTCTCTGGAGAACTATAAAGGGCAAACGCTCACTTGTAGTCAGAAGAAGCGTTACAAGAACACCCTGAAAGCCGCTCTCAAGGACTTCAATATACGAACAGAGGCATGGGAAAGAATTGCAAAGTACCAAGCAAAGTGGCGAAGCCTCATCAGAAAGGGTGCTAATTAATATGAGGCAAAAAGAATCAGCGAAGCTGAGCAGAAACGCACACAGCGCAAAGCCAGAGCTAAGGCATCACCAACAGAGCTGTCTTCCTCTTACCTCTGTTGCTTTATTTGCAACAGAGATTTCAGAGCTAATATTGGTCGCTTCATCAATCTTATAACACACAAACTGTAACATTTTTCAAATGTGATTTAGATTGATAATTGTCGGTAATGGCAGACGAACTGTTATTGTCATAACCAAACAAGAGTGTCATGTCAAATATACTGAACCAAACAAGAGTGCCATGTCAAATATACTGAATCAAACAAGTGTGTCTTGTCAAATATAATGAACCAAATAAGAGTGCCATGTCAAATTATACTGAACCAAACAAGAGTGTCATGTCAAATATACTGGACCAAATAAGAGTGCCATGTCAAATTATACTACACCAAACACGAGTGTTATGTCAAATATACTGAACCAAACAAGAGTGTCATGTCAAATACAGTAGAACTTCGATGGCTCGAACACCGATAGCTCGTTTACTATGGCTGAGTCGAACCCGTTCTTGAGTCCCTAGGACATTCCACTACATAAGAAGAAGTGTGGGACAATAACGGTGATTTTCGACTTTTATCTTGCTCTATGAGGCGATTCTAATGAGTACACCCAACATACATTTTTATTTTACAAAACCGAAAAGATGTCCCAAAATTAATTCCATTATGCCTCCGGGCAGTTACCCTCAGTGACTCGAACAACCCCTGTCTCGAACAGATTTTCGTGGTCCCAAAGGTGTTCGAGCCATTGAAGTTCGACTGTATACTAAACCAAACAAGAGTGCCATGTAAAATATACTGAACCAAACAAGAGTGCCATGTAAAATATACTGAATTAAACAAGAGAAAACGCAACGGTAGGCGCCGTGTTGTTTAGACGATGGAACCCGATAACTGGTTCTTGTGCAACTTGTGAATCCACTTTCAGAGGAGGAATATAAGAATCTTACATGTGTGTGAGGGGTGGACCCGCGGACCATTGTCCGAACAGTGATCCCGAGGGACGGATTTTTCCACCTAGCCCTCACACCCATGTAAAACTATTTTTCTTGCTTACCTTTCATTTCTATAACGCAGTCATTTCGATTGTAGACGTCAGCCATATTTTGATTACAATAAATAGTGTTGTTTGTTTGTTTGTTTGATTTGAGGTTTAACGTCCCTGTCAACACTGTTAAAGGTCATTTTGGAGACGTTGCTTCCAATTTTGTGGGACTTTTACCCGACATTGAGATGAAATGACATCTCAAGCCCTGTCGCCCGATGAAACCAATAGGGTTTATTAGCATGGACGGTCCGCCTCGCACCGCGGTTCCTGGACAGGCTTAGATCCTCTAAGCGGTTTACCAGTACTAGTGTGCTGGCTGGATTCAGCTCTGCGTGGAAGCATCATGCAGCCCATATATTTCTTCAAGCCCCTATGGGCGGGGGCAGATAAATAGTGTTGATTGGGCCGTTAAACTCCAATACAAACAAACAAACAAACAAGCAATTTATTACCAAGAAGAAAAAGAAGAGGATGATGAAGAAGACGGAAGAGAAGAAGATACTGAGATTAACCCATCCCGGGGGCTCACGCCGTTTTATGACAAAAAATTGTGATAAATTTCTATTTATACTCCAAACATGTTAATTATATCCCTCTTTCTAAATTATTATTATGTGACTGCACAACCTATGAGGCGGTTCTAACGAGTAACCACACCCTATGTCTTTGAACAGAAATTAGAAACAAAATTCACCCTGTAAACCTCAATTTTCTCTAAATGAGGTGTTAATTACACGAAGTCCTTAACGTGATTCACCTTATTTGCATTATCTGCTGGTTCCTAGTCTGAAGGTTATCAGTGTTGGAAAAACAGGTAACCAGACCCCCCTGACATTGACAGGTCAGGGGGGGTCTGGTTACCTGTTCTTCCATTATTGACAATGTGAAAGCTGGGAGCCAGCAATTAATGCAAATATGGTGAATGGTCTTACTAAATGATGTGAAGTGAAGTGAGTGAGTGAGTGTTTGAGTTTTACGTCCCACCAACAGCTAGGGTCATACGGAGACGGGACCTCGGTTTAAAGACTCATCCGAAAGTCTGGAGAAGCCCGGGATGGATCCTGCGAACCCTTGTTTACAAGGCGAGTAGCGTAAGCACTACACCACGGAGGCTTCTAATGAAGTGTAGTATACTACATTGTAATTGATAAATATTTCTAAAATCTCACTTCCTTTCCTTCTTTTGATTACACTGACAAAACCTATTAAAAATGCTTACCAGGTCAAGTTATATCCTTCTTTATTTGATCATGTGATAGTAAATGAACTTTCGCAAGCGGTCCTTATGGGTTTAAGGAAATTAACATGCACTCAGCCACTCAAGGGAAGTCACTCTTCAAATCATTGTTTTCTTATTTGTGTGTTTCTCCCTCTTTCTAAATGTTAATTATGTTTTTGTTGTTGTTGTTTTTGTGTTGTTGTTTTTTTGCCATTTTTTAACAAACAGTCTACTCTAAGTGAGACCAGGAGTATTCTTTTTTTTTCCTTTTAGAGTAAGGACCCTATACAAGCAAGAAATGAGGACCACTTGAAAGTTGTCTTCCTTGATAAAATGGCGGGAAACATGTCACGTGAGTATCTGAATCAGCATGAAAATTGCAATTGTTCATTCCGTTATCAGAACATGAAAGATTACTATTCTGTTGGTAAAAGTTGTTATATAATGAAATACATAATTATTATCATACAACATTTGATAAATAAGATTAAAATGAATGCAAGCTCCCACTTTGGGTAGAAATCTGTGACACCAAGTGTCGAATTTAGTCTTTAGTCATTCGTGCCCCTGTGCATCTACAGTCGGAGAAGGGCAGTTATCACGAAAACATGCCTTTATAATTATGACCGACTTTTATATAGTGAAACTGAGGTTTAGAGGGGTAAACCTTGTTTTTCTTGATTCTGCTCTACAGTACAGATTGTGGGTACTCGTTAGAACCGCCTCAATTCTAACGTGCACCCACAATCTGTATTATAGAGCAGAAATAAGAAAAATATCACAATTTTTCATCTTAAAACTTTCGTTGTGTTTCGGCGGTAAAATTTACAATGTATTCATGCGAAAGAATGTGCACTATACAGGATAACCGCTTGGTGTGCCACGGGGGTGCCGTTAGGTAAACATGGGCTTTATAGTGTAGACTTGGTCGTTACTGTTTGATATGAGGTTTAACGTTCCTGTCATCACTATATGGGTCATTTTGGAGACGTTGCTTCCAATTTTGTAGGACTTTAACGTGACATTGAGATGAAATGACATCTCAAGTCCCGTTACCCAATGTCACCAATAGGGTTTACAAGTATGGACGGTCAGACTCGCACCACTTTACCTGGGCAGGCTTAGATCCTCTAAGCGGTTTGCAAGTACTACTATGCGGTCGGATTCAGCTCTGCGTGGAATTATCATGCAGTCCATCTATTTCTTCAAGCCCCGATGGGCGGGGGCCTAGACTTGGTCGTTAAACTACAAACAAGAATAAAACACAAACAAGCAAATAAACAAACACTATGCTCAGATAAGAAATAAGGACAAAATAAATATCACGTTAGTTCAACAGGCATTAAAGTCGCGACATGATGCTTCTTCACATAGATGAAACCGACCGCACGCGAGTACTGGTAAACCGCATAGAAGGTTTAAGCCTGCCCTGGCAAAGTGGTACGAGTCAGGACCGTCCTTGCATATAAACCCCATTGAATTTTGTTTGGGCGGAATGGTTTGGGATGTAATTTTATTTCGATGTCGGGTAAGACGAGCAGTGCCACGAAATAGGAAGCGACGTCTCCAAGCGACCTAAACAGTGTTGCTTGAACTTAAAACCTCAATTCACCTTATTTGCATTATCTGCTGGTTCCTATTCAAACAAACACGGATGTGTTTAGTATCCCGTTTTAGCCTTTTAGTTTATACTTATTTATTTAAGTTCGATTGCGATGGAAGCTTTAAGCTTATTTTATCGCTCTCGAACACTCATTCCGGATGTTTTCACGCGCGCGAGAGAGAGAGGCAGTAACTATTACACCACTGCTACCCATTTACACCTGGTAGGAGTGAGGCAGTGTCATTATGTGTCTTGCCCAAGGGTCCCTTTTACTGGACGCTAGGCAAATATGGGTTTGCGTCAGGAAATAATAATAATAATAATAATAATAATCATAAATCAATAAATAAATAAATAAATAAATTAATTAATAAATAAATCAGTAAACTTACCCGACTAAACTTGAAGGAAGTTGTTTTTATATTGACACGCAAACTATTCAATTTCTCAATGTATACATTTACAAGGTAAAATCCATTTGTTATACAAAAAAGCTGGTTGTGTTTTGTGTAATTTACATTATTCTGTGAAAAAACCCGTACACAGGTACATTTTCTGCATGATTAAATATGAACTTTCAACCCAATATACTCGTAATATAATACTGAAACCTGGCTTAAGGGGAATAGGAACACCTTCAGGGGAGGCAACTCCTGCAAAAGTATTTTGTCTTCCATGTCAATAGGGGCCAAATCTTAAAGGAAAGAATTTGCTCCTGAGGAGCAAATTTTTTCCTTTAAGAGTAGACCCCTTTTTCATTGGGACAGGGCTTATAGGGAAGCGAACAGGAAGTCCCGAAAGTTGTCTGCCTTTGAAAATGGCGGAAAAATCTGCCAGGTGTTCCCATTCCCCTTAAATACGAGAAATGAGCTTAGTCCTAACGTTACGCTTCACTCATGCAGCAGAATGCAATATTTCATTGTCCACAAAAAACAACAACAAAAAAACGCTCTTTTTTCTGGAGAAAATTAGAGACACAGTAAGTATATGGTTAGTGGCTTTAATAATAAAAGATAATCGGTGAGCCTTAGACAATTTTATAGGGGCGAGCTTTAGCGAGCCCTATCAAATTGTCGCGGCGAAACGATTATATTTTATTATTATTGCAGTAATTAAGCAAAAATCACCCCCAAAACTGCAGACATTGTGGCATTAAACGACAGCCAATGACATTGTGCGCACACGTAGTATATCGTGACGTCAAAGAGTGCAACATTTCTGGCGTCACCGCGCCACAGAGACGTCAGAAACAACATTTTCGCCTGAATAAAAGTTTCTCGGCGCTTTACATTCTGTATGAAAATATGCAAATATATAATTTATTTAATCTTTAGAAATGAATTTCAATGTTCAGACACAGCCGCGCTAACGGTGCGCAACATTCAAATCAGGAAGGCCATAGAGTGTACAAATCTAGCTACACTTTCTGAAACTTTGCTTAAATAAACATAGCAAAGATAATAACATACCTTTTTTTGGTAGTTTTTCCAGGTATAATTTCAATTCTCGATCATTATCTGCATTTTGAACGATTTGATTGGTTGAAATAAAAGTTTTCGAGCGATTTGATTGGTTTAAATATAAGTTTTATACTTCGCTAAATTCCACGAGCAAGAAAAAGGTAGTGAAACACGTACTGTATGACGTCAACGTACAAACTTTGCGGTCGGCCATTTTGAATGTTGTGTCCACTTCGATGGCAAAGTTTCATCAGCTCTCCGTCAATAAAGTGAGTGAGTCAATGAAAATCAGCCTAACTAATTCCTTGGTGAGACCGATCTCTTCATTTTCGACGTAATTGCCCTCTAGAATGACACACTTGGACCAACGCTGTTACAGTGCCATCAGCCAAGAACTAAAGAAGCCAGGGTCCTTGTCTCCGACCCATTCCTTCTGTGGACTCTGCAGCAGAATCCCTTTGGAGAGTTTACCTCGGCGTTTTTCGCAGTCCTCCATTGGATCGAGCAAATTTGCACAATACGCGCTGTTTTTGTTCATTTCTTTGCAACAAGGTAAAAAATAATAACGCCCTGTGCGTCCTAAAATACAGTTGCCATTACCTTGCCAGCAGAGGGTTGCGTTATGAACTTCTTTGGCCTCGGAGACTCCGGCCCTACCCACTGGCGACTGAGTTTCATTCTCTGGCTCATAATAATGGACCCAGGTCTCATCTACAGCCACCACACGTGAACGAAAATCATCTTCCTTTGACCTGAACTGCTTCAACAATGCGCTGCATACTGATGGTGTGGTTGTCATTTGCTTGTCGCCAAGAAATTTTGGGACCCAGCGGGCTGGGCTGTTAGCTTGCGCATACCAAAGTATTTGTCCTTCCAGTTTAATGCTTGTCAAGTTGCTACATTATGTATATTGCTCCTTTTAAGTTACGTTTGGATAATCTGAGTCCATCACGAAAACACGCCTATATAAATTTGACCTCCTTGAACCCCACTTTTATACAGTAAAACTGGGGTTTCCGGGGGTTTACCTTATTTCTCTTATTTCTGCTCTAAAATATAGATGGTGGGTTCTCGTTAGAACCGCCTCGATGAGGCGGTTCTAACGAGTGCCTACAATCTATATTTTGAGCAGAAATAAGAAAAATATCACAATTTTTCTTCTTAAAATTTTCATTTTTACGGCGATAAAAGTGGCAATGTATATGTATAGGCGTGTTTGCGTAATACAACGAGCTGCTGACTCGGTTTACCTGTTGTACGTTTCGTTTACTTTCGTCACTCCACGTTTCGATTCCTTTCCCTAGTGATATTGTGGGAAGAATTTGGGATCTGATTGTATCAGTTCCTGATCGTTTCTCTTTTGAGTATTGTAGTCCTGGCTCTTTCATGGAACGATTAACCCATATGATGCCAATCACAACAATTGTCGTCTGCTTTGTTGTCTCTTGGTAACTTTGAAGTATGTACTATAAACGGGTTATCCTTTGGAAGCAAGGAATACACCACAGAACTGAAAAATAATGAGTGTACGTGTTTTCTGGGCCAGACTAGCTAGTTTCGGCCAATTAGGCCTCATCAGTGACCCTCAGATATTTTCAAAATTCCACAATGGAATCAATGATCCCAAAGGACTAGAAAATATAATCTACACTATGATGTAGGGCAGGGAGACGTTTTACCGCCGCCACACATTCCCACACACCAGCTGCAGTGAAGTTAAATATGTACATGTACTATAAAAGGGTTTGAAAGTCATTTTTACGAACTGTGTGGACCAAGATCAGACTGCTCTTGTAGCAGTAGCAGCCTGATTAAGGTCCAAACCGTTTGCTTGAATGCAATAATATGTTTGAAAAGAGTACAAGAAGATGCGGCAGACGACATTAACAGACGACATTCTCATAGGTAGTTTTTCATGGCATTTTAAGGGTTAAGAAGGTTGTTAAATACCAGGATGTGTCACGTGATGAATGTTTACGAATTCTGTAGATTAATTCTCAAAGGGATTGCTTGTTTTGAATGTGATTCATTATTTACAAGCAATCTATTAAAATTGACGGAAAATATTTATCAAAGTTTAACAATCCTGTATTCAACCATGAAATTAGCGAGTAATGACAATAGAGGGAGTGGGACGTTACATGGTTAAGGAAGATAAATGTGATGAATATTATTCATTTTTTGCCCTTGTGTGAGGGGAATATGACGAGTTGTTCACCCGAGCAGGTAATATTGCCCGAGGGCGAAGCCCGAGGGCAATATTACCTGTCGAGGGTGAACAAATCGTCAAATCGACAAATCTTCATTTGCTCATCCGAGCAGGTAATATTGCCCGAGGCAAAGTCCGAGGGCAATATTACCTGTTGAGGGTGAACAAATAGTCATTTTCCCCTCACACAAGGATAAAAATGATTTATTATACCGAATACTGACTTCTAGAGTTCAGTTTTTGAGCAGTGACGTAAGAGGGGAATATTGCAGGGGAATATGATAATTTACGGCCCTGCAATTGACTTCTAGAGATTCTTTCCGTGAATGCTCTTGTACATTTGAGCAGTGACATCAGAGGGGGAATATTGCAGGGGAAATAGGATACTGTATGGCCCTGCACGTGACGTCTAGAAATTATTTCAGTGAATGCACTTATACTTTTGCGAAGTGACGTCAGAGGGGAATATTGCATGGGAATAATTATGCTTAATTTATGACCATGTGCGTGGCACGCTCTCGGCCAATCAGAATTCTAAAATAGCTTATGGATATGAATGAGGTATAATAATATTCATTTGTTGCTCTCGTGTGAGGAGAATATGACGTTTTCTCAATCGGAGCAGGTCATATTTCCCTCGGTCTTCGCCCTCGGACAATATAATATAATCTGCTCGGGTGAACAATTTGCCATACTTCCCTATCAGAATGACAACAAATGTTTCTTTCCGGCTGTGCACGTGACTAACATTAATCTGATAAATAGTTGTTACACAGTTGAACTTCGATGGCTGGAACACCGATGGCTCGTTTCCCATAGATGAGTCGAACCCGTTCTTGAGTCCCTAGCGAAATCCTCTACATAAGAAATAGTGGGGGATTATAAAGGAGATTTTAGTCTTTTATCTTGCAAATGTATGCTGTGTGTACTCCATAAATTTTCATTATAGAATACCGAAAGGATGTTTAAAAGTATCACCTTATGCCTCCTGGCAGTAATCCTCAGTGGCTCTAACTACCCCTGTCTCGAACAGATTTTCGAGGTCCCAAAGGTGTCCGAGCCATTGAAGTTCGACTGTACTTTTCTTATTTGTGCTCCAAAGATATATATATATATATATTTTTATAAAATATTTTCATTATTTTTCTTTCAAAATTTTATTGCCAGATCATTTTGGTTCTTTTTGGGTTATTTGTTTTACGTGGGATTCATAGCTAATCATTACGATGTCGCACCACTCTTTCATATTCCGAAAACCGAAAACGGTTATTTATGAAATTTTTATCATACTCTACTTGTTTAGAGACCAAACATAGGTTTTGGGTACTCGTTAGAACCGCCTCATAGGCGGTTCTAACGAGTACCCACAAACTATATATGCACTGAAGCAGAATTTACCAAAATTATGTAAACACCAGTTTTCTCTGTATAAATTGGGGTTTAGAGACGTGTTCATTGCATGGACTTGTTAACATGGTATCAAGACAAGTACACGATATAGGACGGGCCTCCGTGGCCTGGTGGTAAAGAGCGCTGACTCTTGATCATTAGGTCTTTCACCGCTGTGGTTCGAGCCTCGCTCGGGTCACATGTGAGACGCCAAGTTCTGCAACGGAAGGTCAGGTGGTTTTTCTCCGGGTACTCCGGTTTTCGCCCACCTCTGATTAATGATCGGCTCAATATGAGTGGAATAATCTTGAAAAGACCGTAAAACCAAAATCCAAAAAGCACGATTTAGTACTTTGATAGGCTATGTACTGTCGGTAGCGTTGTCTTTATCAGAAGACATTTATACTTATGTTTTCTTTGTTTGTTTGTTTTGTTTTGTTGTTTGTAAAAATACAAAAAATAAAGTTTTACGGAAAAGCCTATGTTACTAAAAATAGCCATCTTAGCTATCGAGATCCCCGGCTTCTCCAGACTTTCGGATGAGTCTTTAAACCGGGGTCCCGTCTCCGTATGACCTTAGCTGTTGGTGGGACGTAAAACTCAAACACTCACTCACTCACTCACTCTTAGCCATCGAAAGGAAATATATAGAAATACATTAAACCCGCAAGTAATGGTTACCCCTGTTTAGCAGCCACTTCTCTTCAGCAGAATACAGTGGTATCAGAGCTCAGTAGTGAGGCATAACAAAAACATGCAGAGTACGATGGTATCCTACAAGCTCAGTAGTGAGACATAACAGCAACTTGCAGAGTACGATTGTATCCTAGTTCAGTAGTGAGGCATAACAACATAACGCAGAGTACAATGGTATCCTAGCTCAGTAGTGTGCATAACAGCAGTAGTGAGGCATAACAGCAAGATGCAGAGTACGATGGTATCCTAGCTCAGTGGTGAGGCATAATAGCAATATGCAGAGTACGATGAAGTGAGGCAAAACAACATCACGCAGAGTACCATGGCATCCTATCTCAGTAGTGGAACATAACAGCAACATGCAGACTACGATGGTAGCCTAGCTCAGTAGTGAGGCATAACAACATCATGCAGAGAACGATGGTAGCCTAGCTCAGTAGTGTGGCATAACAGCACCATGCAGAGTACGATGATTTTCTAGCTCAGCAGTGAGATATAAGAGCAACAGGCAGAGTACAATGATAGCCTAGTTTAGTAGTGAGGCATAATAAAACCATGCAGAGAACTATGATTTCCCAGCTCAGTAGTGAGACATAACAGCAAATGCAGAGTACAATGATAGCCTAGCTCAGTAGTGAGGCATAACAACATCATGCAGGGTACCATGGTATCCTATCTCAGTAGTGGAACATAACAGCAACATGCAGACTACTATGGTAGCCTAGCTCAGTAGTGAGGCATAACAGCATCATGCAGAGAACGAGGGTAGCCTAGCTCAGTAGTGAGGCATAACAACATCGTGCAGAGAACGAGGGTAGCCTAGCTCAGTAGGCATAACAAAATCATGCAGAGTACGATGCTATCTTAGCTCAGTAGTGAGACATAACAGCAACATGTAGAGTACATTGATAGCCTAGTTCAGTAGTGAGGCCTAACAACATCATGCAGAGTACAATTGTATCCTAACTCATAAGTGAGGCATAATAACATCATACAGCGTACGATGGTAACCTAGCTCAGTAGTGAGGCATAACAGCAACATGCAAGAGTAGATGGTATCCTGGCTCAGTAGTGAGACATAACAGAAACATGCAGAGTACGGTGGTGAGCTCAGTAGTAGCAAAACAGTAGAATGCAGAGTGCAGTGGTAGCCTAGCTCAATAGTGAGGTATAACAGCTACATGCAGAGTACGATGGTGCCCTTATTCAAATGTGAGACAAAACAGCATCATACAGAGTACGGTAGCATCCTAGCACAAAAATGAGGTATAACACAAGATGCAGAGTCCGATGTTGCCCTGGCACAAAAGTGAGGTGCATGTATAACAACAAAATGTAGAGTACGATGACATTCTAACTCAATAGTGAGTAATAATAACAACATGAAGAGCAAAGTGGTGTACTAGCTCAATACAGTGGTAAAACAGCAACATGCAGAGTAAGCTGGTATACTAGCGCAATAGTTAGGTTTTGTTTGTTTTTGTTTGTTTGATTTGAGGTTTAACGTCCCCGTCAACACTGTAGAGGTCATTTTGGAGACGTTGCTTCCAATTTTGTGGGACTTCGTCCGACATTGAGATGAAATAACATCTCAAGCCCTGTCGCCCAGTGAAACCAATAGGGTTTATAACCATGGATGGTCAGACTCGCACCGCTTTGCCATGGCAGGCATAGATCTTCTAAGCAGTTTACCAGTATTCGTGTGCGGTCGGTTTCAGCTCTGTGTGGAAGCATCATGCAGCCCATCTATTCAATAATTACATATAACAAGTTAACAACAGCACGGAGAGTTCAATTACTTATCAGTTATCCCCTACATTAACTGCATTTTAACATACCGATCTGATAAAGATATGCTATCTAAGGACAAGTGAGCTTTATCAGGTCAACGTGATACTGCACTTCTTTGAACTAGACTACTGGGAAAATGGCAAAACTGTAGGAGTGAATAAGGGGATTTATTGATAAAAAAATCCAGATTCGTGTCATTTGATATCAAATTTATCAGGCTCGGCTTCGAGAACGCATGTAGAATCGCTCGGCAAGCCTCGCGACTCAACAAGCGTTCTCAAAGCCTTGTCTGATAAACTTGATATCAAATGACACGAACCTGATATTCTCTACATCCTTGGCTTCGAGAACGCAAATAGAAGTGAAGGCAATGATCAATCGATACAATTAACCCACAGCTCCCATGAGAGACACCAAAGGGAATGGAATACAAACACGAAATAACTAGACACTAATGGAAACATCAATAGCGGAAAACCAAAAGGACAGTTACTTTCCCACAAAATAGCCAATTGTCTATCCAAAACAAAAATATAATCGATACACACACCCAAAGAAAAATCAGCGACTGAAGAACCGCATTGGAACGGTCAGTGCAGAAACAACATGCAGAACCTCAATACAGAGGTATAGCAGCAACATGATGAGTACTGCTGGTGTCGTAGCTCAATAGTGAAGCAAATAAGCAACATGCAGAGTATGGGGGTATACTTACACAATAGTGTAGCATAACGACATTACGATGAAATGACATCTCAACCCCTGCCGCCCAATGAAACCAATAGGGTTTATAAGCATGGTCGGGCCGACTCTCAGCAATTTTCCTGGGCAGGCTTAAACGTTCTAAGCGGATTACCAGTACTCATGTGCGGCCGGTATCAGCTCTGCATGGAAGCATCGTGCAGCCCAATCTATTTCTCCAAGCCCCGATGGGCGGGGTCAATAGCTCACTAGTGAGACAAAACAAAACTATGCAGATTACGATGGTGCCCTTGTTCACTAGTGAGGCAAAACAGCAACATGCCGAGTACGGAGATATAATAGCACCGTAGTGAGGCATGACAACAGTTCCCGGTGTCCTGTCTCAACTGTTACGAGTAACAGCAACACGCAGAATACGTTGGTATCCTAGCTGATTAATGAGTTATAGTTTTGTTTGTTTCATTTGAAGTTTAACGTCCCCGTCAACACTGTAAAGGTCATTTTGGAGACGTTTGTTCCAGTTTTATGGGACTTTTACCCGACATTGAGATGAAATGACATATCAAGCCCTGCCACCCAATGAAACCAATAGGGTTTATAAGCATGGACGGGCCGACTCGCACCGCTTTGCCTGGGCAGGTTTAGATCCTCTAAGGCGTGTGCGGGTCGGTTTCAGCTCTGCGTGGACGCATCATGCAGCCCATCTATTTCTTCAAGCCCCGATGGGCGGGGACATAATGAGGTATAGTACAGTAGCCAAATAGTGATGTATAATAACAATTGATACACGCAGAATACGATGGTATCCGAGCTCAACAGTGAGGTATGTCAACACCATACAGCTCGCGATGGGATACTACAGTAGTCGGAGGATAAGTTGAAAGTGACGTTTTAGACTATACCACGATCAATAGGTGAGAAAGGGTTTTACCGTTATTATCGATAAAAATCGAATAACCACCCTATAAAGTGAAAAGAATTAAGATCTTTTACAAACCAAGATGAAATGGATCATGTGGTTAGTGTTAGGGATGTTTTAAAAAAAAGAAATGACCATTCCTGATGCGATTCCTACAAGTGTTTTTTTCTCTGTTCTTTTTATCGTGAATAGAGTTCTGTCTTTTCTTTTGTGTCCTTTCTAATCGACCTTTATATCTTATGTATTCTTTTTAGGTCAAAGTTTTTTTTTTATTATATTTTTTTTTCTTTCTGATTTTATAATGACGACGGAGGTTCAATATGTGCCTGTGTTGGTAACATTATTTCGTGGAGATTGATCTGAAATCTTTTCTACGGTCATTCTTCCCTTCCACAGATTCAAGACGGGCAGTTGTCAGTTTCTGTACAGGTTATCCGCTGATGTTGAAAATGACCTAAATATTTTTGACGTCGGTATCTTTCAGCTGTATCCTGAAGGAGTCTTAAGAAATCATATCAGCAGACATTATCATTGAGACATGAGAATGTTAACATATATAAACATATATAAAAAAAATAAAAACAACAACTGGTTATATGAAAATGCTGACTTCACTTTACTAAACAATAAAATTAGAAATTATGACTGGTCATGTCTGACTCGTGGATCACTAAGTGAGGCCTCCGAGCTTTTTAACAGCATTTTTCTTGAAATGGTAAAATCATGTATTCCTTCCAAATCAGTTACAGTTAGGCCAGACGACAAACCTTGGTATGACAGCGAAATAAGGAAAAGAGACAGGCAAAAACCAAAAGCTATTAGAACAGGTAATAATTCTGACTGGGTGAAATTCAAAATCTTGCGTAATCGAGTAAACAACCAGAAAAAACATGCAAAAGAGATCTTCTTCAATAATTTAGAATTAAATATTTCGGATTTTCAAAACAATGATAAACGTAGATTTTGGAAAATTGTACGTCATTTTGTGAAAAATAATAGCACGTGTTCTGACATTCCTCCACTAATTTCAACCACGTCCTCAGGTGAACGAAATTTTCATTGTACAGACAATGAAAAAGCCGAATACGGAACTTCCGACTTTTAATTATAAAACAATGAATCATATGCAAACTCCTTTCTGCCCTCAACAATTAATGCATGGAATAACCTGCCGGCAACGACTAAGTCAGCTACTACGATAGCTTCTTTCAAACGTCTATTAACACAGAATACACCAACAATCCCAGACTACTTCTTTGGCGGGGAGAGACTCTCGCAAATTCTTCACACTCGCCTTCGAACTGAATGCAGTTCCTTAAACCAACATCTGTTCAGTCGAAGTCTGGTGCCTTCTCCTAATTGTGTCTGTGGAGAAATAGAAAGCAATACGCACTTTCTTTTGCACTGCTCTAGATACAATGTGATTCGCCAAGAAATGTTAACTGCCATTCAAAGTCAGCTACTTCACTTTCCAGTCTGTGGAGAAATAGAAAGCAATACGCACTTTCTTTTGCACTGCTCTAGATACAATGTGATTCGCAAAGAAATGTTAACTGCCATTCAAAGTCAGCTACTTCACTTTCCAGTCACAACACAACTGCTATTAAGTGGCGATGACGCTCGTCTTTCTACGGATGACAATTCCTTTATTTTCTCTGAAGTGCACAAATATATTAGAAAAACTAAACGATTTGCATTTTAACAACATCACACTCAGTTCATTATCAATTTACTGTTCTAAATATCATTCAGTCACACGACACCTGGTTGACTCGAGCTGTTAATGCTGCACCCCTTGGTACGACGTGACGTGAACACTTTGCTTCTCTCTCTCTCCCTCTCTCTCTCTCTCTCTCTCTCTCTCTCTCTCTCTCTCTCTCTCTCTCTCTCTCCCTCTCTCTCTCTCTCTCTCTCTCTCTCTCTCTCTCTCTCTCCTTCTTTCTCTCTCTCTCTCTTTCTCTCTCTCTCTCCCTCTACTACACTTACTCGTGTTACTATTTATTAACTTCTGTTCTACTACTACTACTACTACTACTACTACTACTACTACTACTACTACTATCTTATTGGTACATGCACTTTGTAGATGATTACTTTGACTATCATTGTTACTACTACAAGTACAACCATTGCATTTAAAACCATATTCTTCATTTATTACTGTTATTATTACAACGATTGATGTTATTATTATTATTATTATTATTATTATTATTATTATTATTATTATTATATTGCAGTTGTTTTCACACTCAAACGGTTTTCCTTCGACCATGTTTAACCATTTATTTTCCATTTATGCATGTTTACATGTGATATGTCATTCACACTAGCTCATAGTCATTTACAGGAGATGATTCACATAAGCCTATGGCTTGTTTTCAAATCCTGTCATGAAATTTGTATTTGTGTCATTTAAACATGTTACACCTTTATTGAAATAAATATTGTTTAAACCAAAACAATGAATAGATTAAGAAATGTTACATGTACAGAATCCGAAATTGAGATACTGATCGAAAACCTTAATCCAAATAAAGCTAACGGTAGTAATGGCATCAGTAATAAAATGCTCAAAGGAGTTTCCAAAACTATATCAAAAGCCTTAGCGATTATAATAAACCGCTCTTTCAGCGAGGGTGAGTATCCAGAGCCGTGGAAACACTCAAACGTCATTCCAATACTTAAGAAAGGAGATAAAACATCCCCAAGTAACTACCGCCCTATAGCCTTATTGAGCAATGTGAACTAGGAACGCATTGCCTTTAAGAACCTGTATAACTACTTTTACGAAAATAGTCTGTTGTATAAATATCAGTCCGGTTTCCTTCCCCAGCATTCCACCGCATTTCAGTTGATTGATATATATCAAAATATTTTTCAGAGTTTTGATAACCACCAGTTCTCTTGTATGGTATTTTGTGACATCTCCAAGGCTTTTGACAGAGTTTGGCACAAAGGACTCATTTTTAAACTAAAACAGTATGGTATTGAATACAACTTTCTTTTATGGATAAGTAATAACCTTGCAGACCGAAATCAAAAAGTAGTTATAAAGCAAGATATTTCTAATTCTAAAGTTTTAAGGGCTGGAGTGCCTCAAGGTTCGGTTCTTGGACCATTGTTGTTTCTAATTTATGTGAATGACATTTCCGAATCGCTGCTTAGTCTAACTAGGCTTTTTGCCGATGACAGCTCCTTATATTGTTCTGCAACATCTCTGCAGGACATCCACGGCCTCCTAAACCATGATTTAAGTATTCTGAATGGGCAAAACAATGGCTTGTTACATTTAATCCAAACAAAACTGAAGCAGTGTTATTCACGTTAAGACCGTTTGACTTCATGCCATTGCTTAAGTTTGATCATACAATTATAACGTTTGCAGAAAACCATCAACACCTAGGCATAACCTTAAGCAGCGATGGAAAATGGACAAAACATGTCGAAAACATCAAAAACTCAGCGGCAAGAGTATTAGGTATTATGCGCAAGCTTAAATATTCTTTGAGTAGAAATGCACTTAATCAAATATATGTTTCCTTTTTTCTTCCTGTAATGGAATATGCCTCGATTGTATGGGATGGTTGCTCAGCTCAGAACTCATATGCTCTTGAAAAAATTCAAAACGAAGCAGCTCGTTTAGTTACAGGTCTTACTAGATCCGTCTCACTCGATAATTTATATTCAGAATGTGGCTGGGTTTCACTGTCTGAAAGAAGGCAGCAACAGAAACTTAATTTCATGTATAAGGTGAACTCAGGTTTAGTGCCTTCCTATATAACTGATCTAATTCCCCCTAGGGTAAGAGAAGTGTCTAATTACCCTCTTAGAAACCAACATAACGTTTCCATTCCGTACACCCGAACCGAAATTTCAAAGAAGTCTTGTATTCCCTCATCTATTTCTTTGTGGAATTCCACAGATCCTTCTTTAAGGGACATAACTTCTCTTTCCGCCTTCAAATTTCATTCTTCCAGATCGAATACCAGTGTCCCAAAAGTACCACTCTACTACCTTCGTGGGAATCGATTATTATCGATATTGCATGCACGACTGCGCAACAACTGTAGTAATTTAAATAACGATTTATACAATAATCGTTTACACCCGGATCCAAATTGTGGCTGTGAAAATGGTATCGAAGATGCTGAACATTACTTTCTCAACTGTACCAAATACACACACCAACGACTAATTCTGTTCATCTCAACAAGAAATTTCCACCCTCTAAATGTTCAATTGCTTCTCTTTGGAAATCAAAGTAGAAGTAAAACAAAGATCAGGAATCAATACAATTAACTTACTCCACCCATCAAATACACCAAAGGGAAAGAAACACAAACATTAAGCGACCAGACCATAATGGAAACCTAAACAAAGGAAGGCCATAAGGACAGTTACTTTCCCACAAAATGGCCATATGGCCATCCAAAATAAAAAGACACAAGTGATACACACAGTAAGTAACAAACAACACCATAAATAAACCACCACAGAAGAACCGCCTTAGAACGGTCAGTGAAATGATTTCCACTGGGGGGGCTTATATAGATTTTACGTGGCCACAATCCTCGCCCTTACTTCCGTCGCGACCCAGACAAACAACCTGCCCAGTCCGCATGAAGGCCTCCTAAGCCACCAGCGCAACATCTCCGTGAACACAAAAAATCAAAGAACCACAGAGGTGAGACAACGGTGAGGACTCGACAGCAAGAAACCACTGAAATGCTGGAGCAAAAGAAAACCAACAGTTAGACTCCGATGGGCCTGAGTGTCGATAATAATATTATTTTGTTCGACGCTGTCCATAACTTTATTAAAACGTCAAATCGATTTTAGGCCTAAGTCCTACAAATACCAAAATAAACCTATTTTCGTTAGTGTAACAGATGTGCAACAGACCGTATTAGTACTTTACCACCCAACACTAAGTGTCTGTCTTTCTTATTAAGAATCCTTCTCATACCATGCATACTCTTTTCTCTTTTTTTTTTAATATACATTGTTTGCTGTTGTTTTCACTTTGTATCATTATATATGATTGTTGTAGGGGAAGGGCCGTAACTCATGTTGCTAGAACTTGTGGCCCAACCCCATTGCTTTTTCTGATGCAATAAAATATGTTTAAACTAATGTTAAAATATATTTTTTTTGGAAACCTGGATGAAATCCGTCGAAGAAGTTCGTGTAGTAGCTGGTTTGTTTGTTTGATTTGAGGATAACTTTCCCGTCAACACTGTATAGGTCATTTTTGAAACATTGCTTTCAATTTTGTGGGACTTTTACCCGACATTGAGATGAAAGGACATCTCAAGCCTGTCGGCTAATGAAACCAATAGGGTTTATAGGCATGGGCGGTCCGAGTCGGCCCGCTTTGCCTGGACAGGCTTAGAGCCTCTAAGCGGTTTACCAGTACTCGTGTGCGGTCGGTTTCAGCTCTGCGTGGAAGCATCATGCAGCCCATATATTCTTCAAGCCCCGTTGGGCGGGGACACAAAGTAGCTCGTCAACAGCGCTAGCTTCGTGACATTTTTTCGTTTTTCTTCTTCTTAGCACATAAAAACAGAATTACTCATCTCAGCAGAAGAAAAGGGCATTGCAATATTTTAAACAATAAAAAAGTGTAATGTATTATTTTAAGAAGGAAAAAGAAAAAAAGTAATAGTAAGGATCGAACCCACCACTTTGAAGTACAAACTATTTGACGAGCTATAAGTCAGTCGTCTTTCCATTGTGCCAAGTTGAAAGTCCAGCAAATATACAACAAAATCGCATTATTGAATATTTCCGACGCTTGCTTATAGTCTTTCAAAACGCAGTGAGACGTGACTGCACTTTTAATTTTGGACTAGTCCGTGTTTTAAGGAAGTCGCCTTCAGTTTGGGATTTTACATTTGGCGTTGTAGTTTTACTAAGATTCGTACTGCAACCTATTAACCACTTGGCCACGGCTTTTACACACTGGCATTATCAAAAAACGTATTTATAATTTCAAAATCCCGCGAAAAATGAAATCCGAAACCTGCTTCCCCTAAAACATGGAATAGTCTTGTCATGCTTGAACGCTGAACTCTCAAAGGTCGTTGATAAACTATACCTTTCGACAACAGTGGACTATGCTCAATAACAAAAATATTCGCTGACGTCACTGTCAACTTATCCTCCGACAACAGTAGCTCAATAGTAAGGCATAACAACAAGATACAGAGTACAGTGGTATCACAGCTCATTAATGAAGTATGATAACAACACAGAGCACGGCGGTACAATGTATACCAGCTCAGTAGTTAGGTATAACAGCGACAGGCAGAGTACGGCGGTGTCCTAGCTCAAAAGGGATCTATAACAACAACATGAAGAGCACAGCGATGTCCTAGCTCAGTGGTGAGGTATAACAACAACATACAGAGTACAATGGTATTAGCTCAATAGAGAAGTCTCGTACGATAGAAGCAAAATAGTAAGGCATAAAAGCAACATGCGCATTTTGGCGGTGTCCTAGCTCAATAGTGAGACATAACAGCAACATGTGCAGTACGACCTCTAGACGGGTCTACATTGAATGTAATTGAACGGTCCTACATTACAGGCCCTAAAAAAACAACATAAAAATAACAATCATGATATAAAAGAAGATGACAAGCAATTAGGTCTGCCTGATGATGGGAGAAAATGAAGAAACCGACCAGCTCTAACAGTGAATTGTAAAGTAGATCAAATCACGAGTGCGAAGCGCGACTGATTTGTCAACTTGCAGCTGACCGACAAACTGTGATGCAGAACTCAACAATGCATGCCCTAGAACTTATGCTTTTCGATTCTAACACACTGAAAATCGGCAAGAACGGTCGATTCCTTCAAGTTATCTCAATCTTTCACTATTAATAGAAGAAATCCTACCAAAATTATTGACTTTAACACATGCATTTATGTCCTTTTATAACGTTTTCGGTTGGTGTTCACCATTAAACGCCAGTTCTAACAAAGCGGGCCTATATAGGCAATGGAAAATAGCTGTGTTTTATCCTACAACAAATCGCGGCAAGGGAGAGCGTGACGAGTGAAAAACTGTCAATTTATGACGCCACTAGTCGATTTCCTTGACGTTAGATGGTATTACGTCATATTCTCGCATCGAAAACGTTAGAAAAGGATATATATGCGTGTGTTTCAGTCGATAATTTTAGCGGGATTTATTCTTACAATGGCGAAAAGTTGTGAGATTTTGAAGAAAACAACATCATTTCAGATTTTCAGCGTGTTAGAATCGAAAGTAGCGCTCGTGATTTGTCTACTTTACACCTGACCGACAAACTGTGATTTATTACTCAACAAATCACAAACTAGAGCTGATCTATTTCTTAAATAGTCTATAAGAACCCTCAAAGGGACGACGGCTTTTCGAGATACGTTCTTCCGCCAAAATTATTTCCATTGCCTATATATAGGGACGTTGCGTTAGAATTTGTTTTTGGTAGGTCTGGCTAATCAGAGCTGCAAACTTAAACGATTGTTTGTGCTACTATTCTAATCGATTTGGTTAAATTTTCTGTCTGAGCATGACTCTTACCATATGTTATACTTTACCATGTGTTCCCGACTGATAGGCCTGAGCAAACAGTTTAGACCCAGATGAGACGCCGCAAAATTGTGTTCTGCACTGTTTGCCACTTATCCAACGATAATACTTTTTGTTGCATTTATCGATCGATTAATCGATTATCCGATTGTATAATATCCTGATACTGTTCATTGATTAAACCTGACCGTACAATGGCGAACATGTACATCATCAGGAGAACACGCCTATGTACTAATGACCAACTTAAACCCCACTTTTATAGAGGAAAAACAGGGGTTTAGAGAGGTAAACATTTTTTGACTTATTTCTGCTCAAAACATAATATGACTTGTACTATTTTTTCAAATTGCTTCGTTTTGAGCAGAAATATGCAAATTAGTAGAATGTGTCATCTGTAAATATTCATTTTGAGGTGGTAAAAGTTTCTACGTATTTGAATAGGCATGTTTTTGTAATGTATACATAGGGGAATTACGGATCATTTAACCCTTTGAGTGCACATCAACTAGCAGACAATGTTTTCAGTGTATTTTGCTTATTTCTCAGTAAGACATGACATTACACGTGAATCGTGTGTCACGCAGATAATTCTAGCGCAATGCCCAACCTTATTTACTATTTTTTTTTTTTTTTTTTCAAAAATCAGATTTATGTAGCAAGTGAAGTGTTGCTGGTCTCACAGCCGTGCAACATAGTGCATTTGCTCATATCTCAAAAACTGTTAATTTTCTACTGAAAATTTGTTACATGTATATTTTTTCTTATTTGTAATACCTGTACTCACAAACTATGTCTTGGAGCCGAAATATGAAAAATAACGTTTACCCCTGTAAAACCCAGTTTTCTCTATATGAAGTGGGGCATAAAGGGGTGTTCATTTCACAGACTTGTTAATCTGATGTTTTGTAGCATCAATTAAATGCTATTATGGAAAAAGAGTGTCTTACACGAGTGGTCATTTCATATGTTTATCATATGACGATTGTAAATCAGATTTTGCCGAAGAATTCCAAAAGAATTTAACATTATACGTTAATACCCGTGTCCTAAATGATGCCACAACCCCTTCCGAACCTCCCCCAACCCCCACCCCAAAGAAACGATAATAATAATAATAATAATAATAATAATAATAATAATAATAATAATAATAATAATAATAGTAATAATAAACTGACACCTCTTAAATTTTAAAATATTCCAAACTAATTAATTCAGAGGACCCTCGTTATAAACGAAAGTATGTGTTCCTTATTATTGTGCCGTTATAAAGAACTAGCCGTTATAAAGATTCCTAGTTAGGAGTATGATAGGTAATAAAAGGTCTTTTCCCCATTATTACTCCAAGAAACAAATGTTATAGACATTTGTTAGAATCGCCTCGGTGAGGCGATTCTAACAAATGTCTATAACATTTGTTTCTTGGAGTAATAGATTACAAGACCTTTTCATGACTATGGACTCGATTTGTGCATTTCCAACCCGAGGAAGCCCACACTGCTCGGAACCGAGGCTAAGCCTTTAGCTAAGTAGTCATCCCATTCAAATTGCCGTTATTACAAGTTTTGCCGTTATAACGAATGTCGGTATAAAGAGGGTTGACTGTATGTACGGGTTAAATGAAACTAAAGTCAAATACTCGTTCCCATTTTTGTCTATTTCTTTTTTTTTGCCCCCATTCTTTATGATTTCACGCACCACATATCTTTCTCTGTCAAAGAACTGAGGTGTCCTACATAAGCAATTTGAAAAAATTAATACAAGTCATATTATCACAAGAATTGTAGTATAAGAATGTACAAATCAAAGCGCCAAAGGCACTGAAATGACAGATTCTATGAGAAAATCAAAACACTGTGAAAACTTACAGACAGCCTTTCTAAATAGATCTTAAAATTTATAAAAGTAGTTCTGCAAATTCCATTGCATGATATGTTTGCAGATGTCTAAACACCGGTGTATCATGAAATGCCATTCGATGTTTCAAATTTTGGAAAGAAACTATTTACGTTTTCAAAACCAAACATTAAAATTCACGTTTTAACAATACTACTGTCAATTAGTAATATTTTTGTCTGGTCGGTTGTGGATAACTTTCCACCCACCCCCAAAAAGATACTCTATTTTTCACAACGAGATCGAAGGAGAAAGGCTGGTCAGTCCAGTACATGGATTCCATTGGCTTTAAGACATTTTTGAGTAAGAACAGCACTATAAACCCGCACGTAATCCTGCTGGATCAGATATCCCGGATTCTGAGCGTAAACAAATAAATGGAACCACGTGAGGCCGACGCACTTGATTGATGTAACGTCTCGCTGTTCAGTTAACGTCTAAGCCATGATCTTGAATGTTCTTAATGTCGCTGGCTACATGCAATAGCTCGACACACCATTTCGCTTATTCCATCCGATATGTCATGCTCTATTACGCACCCGTCGCCTCGGCATACCTTACACCTATATGTCGAAACATCCCGAAACGACAATCGGCGTGATTCACGCTGAAGTGCGATGTGTCACTGAAACGCATATCACGCGAGTCGCTTAGACGCCAATATACATGTACGTATTTCATGCACCAGCGTAAGTGTTCCGTACGGTGTCGACGTCTTAATTTTGGTCACGACAGGGACGTCTAGCTCTCAAAAGTGCATCGCATAAGGGCGATGAACAGTGTCAGTGCTTATTAGTCGGTAGTTGAAACCCTTTGTTTATCTACAGGTACAGTGTAGCAGATGCGTCTGTCGGATTAATCGATCTTGACGTGCTGATGTCGGTCTTCCGCTACGTCGACGTCCACTAGCGTCTTCTGTTGATTGTAAGATGTCGCTCAAACAGACAAATAGATCACACACATGTGGCACCCAAAATCAGAGTCAAAGCTATCCGATTTCCGACCAGCTTCTAACTGTCCATTAGAAGCTTCCGTGGTGTAGTGGTTATGCTACTCGCCTTGTAAACCAGGGATCGCAGGATCGACCCCGGACTTCTCCAGACTTTCGGATGTGTCTTTAAACCGAGGTATCGTCTCCGTATGACCTTAGCTGTTGGTGGGACTTAAAACTCAAACACTCACTCACTCACTGTAACTGTCCAGGGTTTAATGAAAAATGTTGCAATACGTTCTCACTTGATGCTTTTTGAGAACAAAATACAATTTCTTCTTTTCTAGGCACGACCTTACATCACACATCAAAAGTTTGATCCTGAACATGTGGTTTCTATCAGTGCTGGTGTGAAGGTGGTACACAGGATCGTTGGCCCCCGCCCATCGGGGCTTAAAGAAATAGATGGGCTGCATGATGCTTCCACGCAGAGCTGACACCAACCTGCACACGAATACTGGTAATCTGCTTAGAGAATCTAAGCCTGCCCAGGCAAAGAGGTGCGAGTCGGACCGTCCATACATATAAACCCTATTGGTTTCATTGGGCGGCAGGGCTTGAGATGTCATTTCATCTCAGTGTCGGGCAAAAGTCCCACAAAATTGGAAGCAACGTCTCCAAAATGACCTATACAGTGTTGACGGGGACGTTAAACCTCAAATCAAACAAAACAAAACACAGGATCGTGGCCGGACTGGTAACCATACGTCACGGTTGATTGATTGAACCTTTTTAGCTTAAGGGCATGGTGCCTAAGCGTGTTGTAATCATGCAATCGTTTGGTTTCAAAATCAAAGCACCGAAAATGTTGGTGGGATGTAGGTTGGGGTAAAAGTCCTGGGCTGAGATTAAACTGTTTAATTTAACTCTGAATTTCCAAACAGATAGTGAAGAGTTTGATAAGAAGCGCGTTCTGCAGCGTCCGAACTTGGTCTACACTGTTTGCCAAGCTCACCCTATGATTCCAGGATGATCCTCTTCAGTCTTATGGAATACCCTGATCTCACTGCGGCTTTTTTCTGCAAGAAAAAAGTTATTCTGAGAAGTCAGTGATAGTCACGTAGACGTTGGCTCTGAATCGCTTTTTTATTAGTAACTTCGGGTCGAATGCCAAACAATCAACCCAAACACAGCCGGGTCGTTTGTCAGTCTTGGGTACATGTAAGTGTTATCTGTAAAATCTGCACTTGAATAAAATGATTGATCTGGCAAACAATGTAGACTAAGATCAAACGCCAAAGAACACGGTGCTGATCGTGTTCTACATTTTTTGCATCAGTTACTTACATCCGTTAAGTTTAAACGGATCAGTCCAAGTCCTCATTCATGACCAGCCTGCATTTAGAAACAATCGGCATGAGTGTTGTCAGTGCTTTGATTTATTCACTGCCTTGAGTTTCTGGAGTGTACTCTTCCAACACTGAATTTGGGTTCGTCCATTCTGCTAAATATGGCACCTAGAATTATATCACTGGACCTACACTGTTTGCATAGGTATCTGTACCATATTCCAGGGTTGAAAGGGACAGCCTTTCTCGCAAAGTCTAATATACACCTAGTTGTAACTGACCTAGACTTGACCTCGACTGTCGGAAAACCCATTGATATTCTGGTCTGCAGCTGACCGGCTGGTCTTTAAGAATTAAATATTGACAGCACTGTTAGAAAACAGTGTAAAACCTGAGCAGACGTCTGAGCAGGTGCCGCATTGAACTAGTTATACAGTCTCGCATGATGCAGCTGATTCATATGAAATGCTGAATCTATTCTCTGAAAGGTAAGATAAAATCGTCAAGTCGTCTGCTTCAAAAGTTTGCATTGCGATTAAAGGATGTACAATTTTGATAACTGCGCCTAACCGGACTATTTGTGCGGACTCATATTTCTTTGGCGGTCAAAGCCGGAAGAAAGTCGTAAGAAAGCCGGGACTACTTTACAACACGCAGGACAGCTGGAAATGACAGAGAGAATCTGTCATTAAAAATCTTGCAAAACCGGAATGCAAGCAAATATCCTATTTAGTCTGCCCTATTTAAAGTGACATCCGACAGACAAAAAAATGTTCATAATTGATGGACTGCCTCCTTTGCTCAAGAGGAGTCGAATTAATGGTTTATTTGTTTAATTTGTGGTTTAACGTCCCAGTAAACACTGTAAAGGTCATTTTGGATGGAGACGTTGCTTCCAATTTTGTGGGACTTTTACCCGACGTGGAGATGAAACGACTTCTCAAGCCCTGTCGCCCAATGAAACCAATAGGGTTTATAAGCATGGTCGGTCCGACTCGCACCGCTTTGCCTGGGCAGGCTTAGATCCTCTAAGCGATTTACCAGTAATCGTGTGCGGGTCGGATTGAGCTCTGCGTGGAAGCATCGTGCAGCCCATATATTTCTTCAAGCCCCGATGGGCGGGGGCGTACGAATTAATGGAGATATTAAAACATATTTTATGTAAAGCAAAACAACTTGATAAAGCATCACGAAAACACGTCTTTATAATTTGACCCCCTTGAACCCCACGTTTATATAGCAAAACTGGGGTTTCCGGGGGTAAACCTAATTTTTCTTACTTCTGCTCTAAAATATTGATTGTCGGTATTCTTTAGAACCGCCTCGATGAGGCGGTTCTAACGAGTACCCACAATCTATATTTTGAGCAGAAATAAGAAAATATATCACAAGTTTTCATCTTAAAATTTTCATTTTTTTCGTCGGTAAAGTTTAGAATGTATTTGTATAGGCATGTTTTCGTAATGGACAACTTTTGTTTCACATTCTTCTCAGGGCTACACGGTACAGCTTGATAGATACAACTTAAGTATCCTTATCATAAATCCCAGTCAGTATCTTGCTAAACTGCCGAAATGCAAACCTCTGATTGATCGTTTTGGGTTTAACCCTTGTGGGTCATTTTGTGTCGTCTCCAACAGAAAGGGGGAAAAGAGATAGAAGAGGAGATGAAAATGAGGGACGAGGGGCAGAGGAAAATGAATGTTACAGTAGAGATAGAAGAAGTAATAACGCCCCCTCTACGCCTACCTGCTGTAAGGACAGCTGGCATTGCCCAGCTATAATACAGTATCACTTGGACGCCACAGTGACGCAAGTTACACGCCATCGGTGCTTGAAGAAATAAATGGGCTGCATGATGCTTCCACGCAGAGCTGAAACCGACCCGCACACGAGTACTGGTAAACCCCTAAATTTTGAAATGAACTCCTGCTATATATAAGGAGGAAGATTCCATTTTGGTACAAAAAGGGTTAATTGACAAGCTAATGTCCTACTGAATAAATTAAATTTGCCGCAACCGATTCTGATTATCTACCGACCAAATTATTCAATATAATGTATTCATCTAATACTCAAGCTAAATGGGGAAAAAGTGTAGATCCTGATCAGATGATCCTGATCTGATCACAAACAGCCCCCCCCCCCCCATCGGTGCTTGAAGAAATAGATGGGCTGCATGATGCTTCCAGCATGATGTTTCTTGCAGTGATTAAGAGGAAAAGATCCTTTATACTTGTTATGCCCCGCCATAAAAGGTGGCTGGTATTATGTTATAAACTTCGAAATTTTGAGTGTCCGGCTGTCCGTCCGCCAGTGCCTCAGAATTTCGTATTCGCACCATAACTCTGATACTGTTTGATATATTTTCATGAAACTTCACAGATATGTAAAGTACCACGAGACGACGTGCAGAACGGATGAACCGGGACTGATATTCCTACACTTGGAGTTATTGCCCTTCGAACATTGAACATAGCCATGTACCATGTACTCTTGTCCGCTCTGTAAGTTGAAAATCATTCGAGATATTTTCATGAAATTCATCAGAAATGTAAAGCACCATGAGAAAAAAGTGCAGAACACAAGAACCGTAACCCTTGTATCCTGAGTTTTTAGGAGAATGTGGATAGTTTTTATGTTAAGTTTGGAATTTTATTCGTTAAATATGGTACGCGCACTCAAATAACATGTGCGGGCAGTGGTTTATCCCAAAAATTAATCACAACAGGGTCGATCACTGTGTCAATTAGGAAGGGACAAAACTCGATACAGCTTTATCAGGGGAAAATAAAGAACAAAAAGAAAGAACACTGCGTACAGTGGTTTACAAAATCACGCAAACAAGTACATGTAGCTCTGACTGATAATTTGCAAAAGAATCGAGAGATTTTCTTGAAGCTTTGCAAAAGTTTAGAGCAACACGAGATGACATGAAACACACAAGAATCATAAATCTGGCTTAACCGTTAGGAAAACACGCCTATACAAACACATTGTAAACTTTACCGCCAAAAAGTCGAAAATTTTAAGATGAAAAATTGTGATTTTTTTTCTTATTTCTGCTCAATATATAGATTGTGGGTACTCATTAGAACCGCCTCATCGAGGCGGTTGTAACGAGTACCCACAATCTATATTTTAGAGCTGAAGAGCAGAAATAAGAAAAATATGGTTTAACCCTGTAAACCCCAGTTTTACTATATAAAAATTGGGTTCCATGGGGTCAAAATTATATAGGCATGTTTGCGTGATGCCTGCTTTTTGAGTTATGGCTCTTAACGGTTTCTGTGGTATTTTTGTATATCTCCTCTGTAATTAGAAAACTGTTTTGAGATATTTTCAGAATGTGAAACATCATTGGGGGATCTGCAAAAACGAAAACTGTTATTCTGGTTTACTTATTATTTTTATTTGGATCTTTGGCCTTTAGAGCATTGAAAATAACGATCTCAGTCAACTTAATTTGGGGAAAGACTAATGCACCCTCACTTTGAATTTATTTTTGACAGTTGTAAACAGTGATCCTAGTCAAACACGTGTGCCCTTTGTATAACACTCCGAGTAAACAGTGATCCTAGTCATACACGTATGTAAACAGTGATCCTAGTCATACACATATGGATTTTTTTCCGGTTAAGAAAGGGCACACGTGTATGACTATGGCACTTGGTTGATAAAACTGCACGTGTATGACTATAGCACTTGGTTGATAAAACTGCACATATATGACTATGTCACTTGGTTGATATAACTGCACGTGTATGACTATGGCACTTGGTTGATAAAACTGCACGTGTATGACTATGGCACTTTGTTGTTAAAACTGCAGTGGCGGGGCATGATACAGTGCTTGCAGCGTTTTTATTATAACACATGATAATAAGTACGAGAAATGAATATCCCTCTAAAACCCCAGTTTGGTTTAAACATATTTTATTCGTATAGCAAGCATACAAATACAAAGTGTAATAAATGACACAATACAAAAGGGATTCAGAAGAAAGTCAAGGACTTATACGAATCTGTATCCCTAGATACTTGTCAGTGGTACAACAGAGATAAATCAAAGCAATTGTCGATTGCAAAGGTATTAATTATGCTGTTACAAAGTGATAGTGGTTCCCAAATGGGTCGAGGTTGGACATTACGGCGCTGCATCAACAATATTTCGACGTCACAACGTCGGATCATCGCCGATGCAGCACAGTTCTATCACGAACGCCCGTTGGGAACCATCACACATTTGCAGCATTGTTGGTGATATACGAATATCCAGAATTTACAAGAGGTCATACAGTAACATGAGACTACAAAACTAGAACTGTATGTGTGTGTGTGTGGGGGGGGGGGGGGGGGTGCTCCACGGGGACCAACTAACTTCCAGTTCCTACTGGTATCTAGTGCGCTGCTGACCATGCTTATCAAAGGTACATGTATCTTTGCATATGCTATACTTGAGCACGTAGAGTTTACTAGAACTCTAGACAGAATACATCGGCTAAGATTAATTTGTGTATGTTTCTTATATCAACTTATCGATTGACTTGAAACCTTTTAGTTTTCAAAATATAGTTATGAACAGAAATAAATATTTGCGTATTTTCATGATGATTAAGATTTGGATCGCCGTAGAGGAAGACATCAAGGCTGGGCTGACAAAGCTGAGAAACAGACCGTAACATATCGATCCTGATGTTGTGATAGAGAGGACAGTGAAGAAGAAAATGTTTGGTATCTTCGATAAGACCACATGTACACGATGCACTTGGAACAATGTTCTTTGAGAATAAATGTTGGTTTAAGGAACTGCAGTTGGTCCTCAATCGACTATGAAGAATTTGACCGAGGCGCTTCCCTTCATTGTAGAAGCGAGGTGGAGGGTTAACGTCCTGGTTTAGATGCTGTTTTAGTGATGCTGTAGAAGTGCAAAGTCTGGTTTCCTCAGGTAAGGAATTCCAAGTTCTCACAGCACTTGGAAGAAAAGAATTATAGTAGAGCTGCGAATGGCTTTGAATCGTACGAAGATTGTTGGGATTGCGAAGATTGTATGAGACGTTTTCTCCGATCGTGGGTGGTAAGAGTGAGGACAGATATACTGGAGATATACCATGATACATTTTGTAAAACGTTGTAATTTTGTGCTTATATCTTCTGGAGGCCAACGTCTCCCATCCTGTTTCAGCATATAGATTATTTAGCGATACAAGCCTGGTTGCGCCGGTTACTATACGGGCTGCCTCGGTCTGGATTTTCTCTAGTTCGTTTGCCTCATACTGGGTGCAATTGTCCCAGACGACATCGGCATACTCTAAGAGAGGTCTAATAAATGAAAAATAAATAGTTTGAAGAGATATTCTGTCGAGTAAGAATTTTAGTTTACGCATGACATTGATTCTTTTCCATGCCTTGGATCTAATTTCATCCAGGTGGTCATGCCATGTGCAGTCACTAGAGAATATAAGGCCTAGATGTTTATGTGCGTTGACTTCAGTAATGGCTTGATTGTTCATGGTGACTGGAGGGTGGTTAGGTTTATTGACTTTGCGAGAAAGCAGGAGGGCTTCGGACTTTGCTGGCTTAAAGTTGACTAGCCACTTTTTGGCCCATTGATGTATCTTTTCAAGATCGGCATTTAGAAATTGAGCCGCTTCGATCGGGTTATCGACAATAATATAAAGACTTGTATCGTCTGCAAACAACCGAATTGTACAGTGGATATCGTTGACGATGTCGTTAATATATACTAGAAACAGGAGGGGACCGAGAATGGAGCCTTAACGCACACCTGCTTTTATTGGTTTCCAGTTTGAGCTGGCTCCTGGAAGAACGACTCTTTGCGATCGATTACTTAAGTAATTCGTAAACCATGACAGGAGAGAGCCCGTTATGCCTGCTCTGTTCAACTTGTAAAGCAGTCCTTTGTGCCATACTCGATCGAAGGCTTTGCTTATGTCGCAAAATATGGCACGCACTTCTTTGCCTTCGTCGAGGGCTTTACAGAAGGTATTGTAGATGTCAATTAGTTGGTTTACAGTAGAATCTCCTGGGACAAAACCAGATTGAAGGCAAGTTATTCTTCCATTTTCACGGAAGAAGTTAAAGACGTGCTTATGAAGTTTATATAAAGAGTCTACAGCCCTAGGGGTATACATCGTTTTTCATATTTCTGCTCCAAGACATAGGTTGTGAGTACTCGTTTGTTTGTTTGTTTGATTTGAGGTTTAACATCCCCGTCAACACTGTATAGGTCGTTTTGGAGACGTTGCTTCCAGTTTTGTGGGACTTTTACCCGACATTGAGATGAAATGACATCTTAAGCCCTGTCACCCAAGAAACCAATAGGGTTTATAAACATGGACGGTCCGACTCGCACCTGGCCTGGCTTAGATCCTGTAAGCGGTTAACCAGTACTCGTATGCGATCAGTTTCATATCATGCAGCCCATCTATTTCTTCAAGCCCCGATGAGCGGGGGCACAGTGAGTACTCGTTAGAACCGCCTCAATGAGGCGGCTCTTATGAGCATCTGCAGCCTATTTTTGAAGTATAAATAAGAAAAATATCACATTGAGACACGAAAGAATCCGCAATGTCGCTAGGATGTGTTATAATATCACCGTGTATTATTTTACATTTTTGACTTTAAAATGTCGATTTAACTGATCGTCTTTTGAAAGTAAGTTGAAACCTTCGACCTTCAAGGTCGAAACTTGTAAGACACGTTTTAAGGACACACGTACTGCATCTTTAGCCGAAAGGGTTTGATTATATTAAATGAGCCCCGCCAAGCGAATTTGTGTCTTCGAGCATTCCGTTATGACAAATTTTAACTGCGCATGCCCAGCCATTCAGAGGGGCCAGGGATACCGCTTTCTGTCTGAAGGGTCTTCTTGATTCACTGCTTGTATTGGCGAGCAGCGAAGGTTCTGGCGAGATGCTCGCATAGGCGATAAGTACCAAAATCGCTTGACGGGGCCCAAATAAAGGGTTCAAAACTAAATAGTTAGGTAACACTATCTCGTTGGGTTACATGATCTGTAAATTGGAATTCGTGGACTATAAGATAAGAACGTTGTCTCCTATCATTATGCCTGTGATCGCTGTCGGTTCGAGCCATGCTCGAGTCACATTTGAGGTGACAATTCTTCAACGGAAGATCAGATGGTTTTTTTTTTGGACACTCCGGTTTTCGCCCACCGCTGATTAACGATCGGCTCGAAATAAGTGAGGTATTCTTGAAATGCCCATAAAACCAAAACCCTATAAATAAATAAATGAATAAATAAATAAATAAATACATTTGTAAATAAATAAATAAAATAATCTGGTCTGATTTTATAACATGAAAGTGGGGGTGTGGTGTGGTTGGGTAAGGCAAATGTAATGTGTATGTGCATCTTTCATTACTGATATTGGCTTACAGTTGGACAAGACCTGCTATCCTTGCAGCAGTTTAGGTAAAGGGTGGAAGGTTATTTGGTTTAAAGTTTATTTCTTTGTATAATACATACATATTTTACACAGATAATGTTGACAAAGAATTCAAGTATCATACAAAGGGATTCAGAAAAAAAAGTAAAATGACCTATTCAAATCTGTATCCCTCGATTACAATATCAATGTACTAATTATAGTTGTGATTGTCAAATTGTTCGAATTTGCAAGTTATTGTGAAAATTTCATTTGGGTTACACAATTAATAGTAGTGAAATAAAGCGTAGATATATGGCTCCACGGGGAATGGATTTTAAGGTAATTCATTTTTTTATTAGCACTGAAGAATCAAGTCTTTGGCATTTGATTCTGGGCTGTCTCAAGAGAAACAATATACTGCAGAAACTCAGTAAGACTCTTCGAGTCTTGATGTGAGACAGAGACTGAAGATCGGTTGGGTTGGACGCTGTAGCTGTTTAACTTTGGCTCGAGTTAGTAAATGTTTTTACAACCTTTTTTCTGGTATGAACGTGCATGTATATATATTTAGGTGTATGGATATATGTATGTGCGCCCGTGTAGAAAAAATACACATATTTGTACGTATGTAATAAGTATCAGTAAGGCAGTTGAAATCTGTGATTATAAATTTGAAGTACAAAATCGTTTAGACTTAATTATAAAATCTTGTACTGCTAAGAATAGTTGTATGTTATCATTCACAGAAAGATCAGTACTGCCGTATAGAAGGATGTTTAAGGCAGGTTGACAAATAGCTGAGACAATATTTAACATGTCCTGTCTTATGTCAGTGTACTGTTTACAGGCCATGAGATAATGATTCGTGTCCTCAACCGCTCCACAAGCACATAATGAGTTATTTAGAATATTTTTTTAAGAGGTGATCGTGTAATGAGCTGCAATTAAGTCTTAGTCTGGCAAGATGTACTTTCCCAAATCTTTTACCTGCACAAAAATATGACGGTGGTTTTCTTTCATTAGACTGTAGTTTATGCTTGAAAGCTGCCAATGAGGGTGCATTTTTTATGTCATCTGGCAAGTCGTTCCAGTTGCGAGTTGCCGATGGGAAAAAGGATGAATAATAAAGTTGCGAGTTGGCTCGGACAGTCTGTAGATTGGCATTGTTTCGAAATTCGTAAACTGTGCTACTGCCTACCGTGAGGGGTACTAGTGAGGATAGGTATCCAGGTGTGAGAGAGTTCTGCATTTTGTAATAAAGTACAAGTTTGTGTTTTTGTCTCCGAGCTTCCAGAGATTCCCAACCAAGATCATAGAGAAGGGAATTGATTGATACTAGTTTTGTTGCCCCAGTAACGATTCGTGCGGCTTCATTTTGAATTTTTTTCTAATTCGTTCGCCTCATATCGAGTGCAATTGTCCCAGACAACATCGGCATATTCAAGAAGTGGCCTTATAAAAGAAGTATACATGTATATTGTTTCTAGGGATTTTCTATCTAGTGTGAATTTAAGTTTGCGCATTATATTAACCCCAAACCATACTTTCGTTTTGATGTTGTCTATATGGTCATGCCAGGTGTAATCGGTCGAAAAAATAAGGCCTAAAGGCTTGTGAGAATGTACTTTGTTACTGTGTTGGTGGTTCATTGATATAGGAAGATGATAGGGTTTATTTATTTTTCGCGAAAAAATCATTGACTCGGATTTTGCAGGATTGAAAGAAACAAACCATCTCGTTGCCCATGAGTTAATCTTAGCCAGATCAGAGTTGATCTGGGCTGCCGCTTGCATGGGGTTCTCCGCCACTAGTATCATCTGCAAAGAGCCTGATAGAAGAATGTATTTCTACAGCTATGTCATTAATATAAATCAGAAAAAGAAGTGGGCCAAGGATGGAGCCTTGTGGGACTCCTGCCTTGATAACAGACCAAGACGATGCAGCTCCAGGTAGCACTACTCTCTGTTGTCTATTATTCAAATAGTCTGTAAACCATTGCAGTAGCGAACCAGAAATACCAATGCCATGTAGTTTGTATAGAAGGCCTTTATGCCATACTCTGTCAAAAGCTTTACTAATGTCGCAAAAGACCGCACGTACTTCTTTACCTTCGTCGAGACCTTTGCAAAATGTATTGTAGATATGAACGAATTGATTAACAGGTAGAGTCCCCAGGAATAAATCCTGACTGAAGAGATGTTAGTATATTATAGTCACGAATAAAGTTAGAAAGGTGCTTATGAACGATTTTTTCTAGGACTTTACCTATAATACTTAGGAGAGAAATTGGTCTATAATTCGATATGGTTGAAGGGTCGTCCTTTTTGAAGATTGGAGTCACGTTTGCCTCTTTCCATGTATTTGGAACTTTACCCTTACTTAGAGAGAAGTTGAAAAGATCATTGAGTGGTACAGATAGAGCAACAGCTAGTTCCTTAAGAATGCGATTGTTAATTGAGTCAGGACCAGCTGCTTTACCTAATTGCAACGACTTTAATATTAATTCAACTTCTGCCGGAGTGGTTGAGATTAAGCTGAGAAAATTCTGAGCTTGAGGAACATCAGTGGGTAAAGAGGCATTGTCATCAATAAGCATTGTTTGTTCTATAAAGAAGTCATTCATTAGATTATCCTTGTCTTTGTCTTTTGAATAAACATTATCTTCTTTGTAAAGGGGTGGGAGTGTTGACGATTGATCGGTTTTAATAAACTGTTTTAGTGTTTTCCACCAGTCTTTCTGTTTGATTTCTTCGTTCTTTAATTTGTCTGCCAATTTTTCTGTTTGTAATTGCTTAGATTTTTGAATTTCTCCTATAATTTTATTTCGTATTTGTTTGTAATTGCCAAAATCTTCCGTGCTTTTTGATTTTTTTGAATTTGTTGTAAATACGTTTTCTCTTACGGATCATTTTCTTGATTTCATTTGTTAGCCATGGAGGATCAGATTGACGAATTTTTGCTGTTTTGTTAGGAATATGTTTAGAAGTCAGGTTGGAAATTTTTTCAGTAATGTTTTTGGCATATGTATCAACGTCGTTGTCTTTTAGCTCATTCTAGTTAGTGTTTTCGACCTCATGCGAAAGAGATTGATAGTCCCCACGATCAAAGAGCCAAATATGCCGGTGAAAGACTCGTGTAATGTATTTTCAAAAATTTAGAACGAAAAAAATTGGACAGTGATATCTAATGTTTTGGTCGAGAAAGGGATCACCAACTCCGCTTAGAAGTATAGCATTTTTGTCGCAAGTAAATATCAGATCAATAGCGGAAGACGAATTCTCCGTTTTATGTGTCGGGTCCGTTATGAGTTGCTCCAAATTGAAATGTTGACATATGTCGCGAATTTTTTTATTACCCGTTGTGTGCTTCAAAATACCGAGGTTAAATTCTCCTGTTATAAAAATATTACTAATATTTGTGTCAAAAGCAAGACCAATGGAATCTTCTATGGAAGCCAGGGTTGCAGCAGGGGAATTAGGTGGTCTGTAAAATGTACCCAACAAAAATTTTCTATTATGAATGTTGAGTTCCATCCAAATGCATTCTATAACTGGAATTTCGAGGTCTAATCTACGGCATGAATATACATTTTTTTTAATGTAAATACATATACCCCCCATGACTATCCCCTTCGCGATCTCGCCTATAAAGTTTTTATCCCTCTATAGAGACTAAATCATCTGTCACTCCCTGATCTAACCAAGTTTCTGTTAGACAAATAATGTCAAAGTTTTTTAATTCTGCCCCGATTAAATCTATTTTATTTGAAATACTTTGAATATTATAATGAACTATGGAAAAGTTGTTCATTATAGCTGCTTCTTCAATATCATCTGATACTTGGGAGGAAACGCTGGTATCGTCCCGCAGATCCGTTGGGCCTGGATCCATTTCAATGTCACCTGAGCGCACTAAGAGCAATGTCATGATAATTAGATCAAGTGACGTTTGAAAAGGTGAAAGATAATCTAATACGGGTCCTGGATTGGTTTCTATGTCGCCACACATCACGAGAAGCATTGACAAGAATGTTAAGAGTTCAAAATGGATAAAGTGAGACAAGCCTTTGTATTTGAGATGTCGATAGTTATGCAGTCCTATACCCATCCTATACTCTACAATATCATTCATGTTATACAGTCTATAAGACAGCGCATTTCCTTTATGGATGCAGTGAAAGGTTATTTCTTCTTTTCTACACTTCCATTCCATTTTCCTCTTTCTCCTCTGTTCTTCTTTTTCATATAATCTACTATCTCTTCTTTCTCTTTTTCTCCCTTTCTCTGGGATACGACACAAAATGACCCAAAACTTAAAATAATCAATCAATTGATAATACGAACAACAATATAACAATTTTACATGGGTGTGAGGGGTGGATGGAAAAATTCGTCCCGAGGGTCTTCGTCCACCCCTCACACTCATGTAGGATTCTTTTTCTTGCATAGCTCCCATTTCTGAGTGTGGATTTTTAATACTGCTGTCACTTCGGTAACCGACGTCCTCAATATTGCGATGACTTAGTGACGTCACGTAACGTGCTATGACGTCAATCTTAACGACGGCGCATACGAGGTCATATTCAACCAGACAATTTATCAAACACGTGAGAGTATTCCAGTTTGGGTCAGAAAAACAGAGTTAGAACATAGTTTCTATCCCAAGCTAAATTTATGAATTTCCTTATCTGGTGTGCAAGAATATTATTTTTTGATACGAAGGTATTATATTTCCTGCATGCCTCTTTAAATTGTATGCATCATGTAAATATCCGTGAAATGAACACCCCTTTAAACTCTACTTAATATAGAGAAAACTGGGGTTTAGAGGGGTACAAAATATTTATCTAATTTCTGCTCCAAGACATAGGTTGTGGGTACTCGTTAGAACCGCCTCAATAAGGCGGTTCTAACGAACATCCATAAACTATGTTTTAGTGCAAATAAGAAAAGGTGTTACGTATTTTCTTCAGAAAAAGTAACCGTTTTGGAGATAATAAAGAATGCACTATGTTACACGGATGAGATAGTAGATCAAAGACTTTTGAGAGTTCAAATTTCAAGCGCGACTTTCAGGGGAAACAGGTTTCGGATGGAGTGATTCAATTCGGTTCTTTGTGGGTCATGTTGTGTCTTCTCACTGGGAAATGAGTGAGTGAGTGTTTGCCTTTTACGTCTCACCAACAGCTATGGTCATACGGAGACGGGACTTCGGTTTAAAGACTCATCCGAAAGTCTGGAGAAGTCCGGGATCGATCCTGCGACCCCTGGTTTACAAGACGAGTAGCGTATCCACTGCACCACGGAGGCTTCTCTCCCAGGGAAAAGGAGAATTAATTAATGGAAGAGATAGTATAGAAGAAAGTAATTACGGGACAGGGGATGGAAGTGTAGTAACAGAAGAAATAACAGCACTCCCCGAGACTTATGGATTTCCAGCACAATAAATTGTGATGGTAATCCATGCTATTCCAGATAAAGCTAAAGTCCAGTCAACCATAACACAGTTACATGTAACCACCAGATCCCACACCTGTTGCAAAGGCAACAGGACTTGCGCAACTGTTGGAAGCCCCAGTGATGCAAGATACACGTCACAGCTGCTTCACCCAACCCCACAACAAGTTTCGGATACATAAAAGTTTAAAGATAGTAATCTTTTAAGCGTTTACCATATACTAGATGTCGTGGCCGATTGATAACACGAAGCATTAGGCGAATGGGAACACTTTGCATATTTTCCCCCCATTTGTCAAAGGGAGATAACTTTCGGGACTTCCAGTTCACTTTTTCTGAGTAGAACCTTATCAATAAGGGACACACGGAGTAGACCCCGGAGACAAAATTATTCTTGAAATAGTTGCCTGAACAGGCCTCCCTAGCCTAGTGGGTATAAGCGCTGACTTTTAATCAATAGGTTTCTCACCGCTGTGGTTCGAACCTCGCTCGAGTCACATGTGAGACGCCAAGTTCTTCAACTAAGGATTAGGTGGCTTTTCTCTGGGGACTGCGGTTTTTGCCCACGTCTGATTAACAGTCGACTCGAAAAAAGTGAAATATGAAATAAAATTTCATCACGAAAACACGCCTATATAATTTTGACCCCCTCGAACCCCAATGTTATATAGTAACACTGGGGTTTGCAGGGGTATAGATTATTTTTCTTATTTCTGCTCAAAAACATAGATTGTGGGTACTCGTTAGAACCGCCGCGACGAGGCGGTTCTAAAGAGTACCCACAATCTATGTTTTGAGCAGAAACAAGAAAAATATATAAATTTTTTCATCTAAAAATTGTCCTTTTTTGGTAGTAAAGTTTACTATGTATTTGTATAGGCATGTTTTCGTAATGTGAAGGAATGTAAGCATCGCTAACACTTCGATGATACCCCATCCACTGCAGGCCAATAGGGTTCGATCCCTGGCCACAATAGGCTTCCTTTAGTGTTCATTAAATAAAGGTATTCCCTATAGTAAAGGAGCTATTTGCCAAAACATGTTTCTTACATACATCAAGAGCGGGTAATACAATAACCAGAATTGACAGAGTCACTGTCCTTGGCCATAATATGCTCCCTATAGTGTTTTGTACATCTGTAAAGGTACGTGTATTTCAAATAGCAAAAGAGAAAAAGGCCAAAAAACATTTTTCGCATCTTTTCAGGGCAGATCACTCAAGAACAAGGTCAGAGTGGTGGTCCTTGGCTATAATATGTTTCCTTTCTGTGAAGTGTCATCAATATATTCCATTCTAATGCACTTGCATATGTAACGCGACGTCTGATTGGATAACGTCAAAAATTTGCGACAGTATATTCTGCGACATACTGTCGGAAACCCGACGTCATCACGTAACGTCGCTTTTCATTGGCTGACATTTGGTTTTACGCAGCTCACCGCGCTTGCCGGCTTGTGCAAAATAATACAATTTTTAACTTAACAATCGAATAAGTGCGTTAGAATGGGGATAACTGTATTGAAAATTGCCATTTGGGGAGGTAAATCGTCGGTTTTACGGTCGCAAATTACGTTTTACGGCTCCGCTAACGCGTCGCCGTAAAACGAAATTTCCGACCGTAAAACCTCCGATTTACCTCCCCAAATGACAAATTTCAGTACAGTTATCCCCTAATTAGACAAAGGAATAAGAGTCCATACACCATTAAATGGGAATTGTTAACGGCCATACCTCTGTCAAAAGGTAACGGATTTTGCTCTTAACTATGTCGCACAAGGGGTAGACCACTTTTTGGGACAGTTTGAATCCGGCCCGCACACCAGTACTGGTAAACCGCTTAGAGGATCTAAGCCTGTCCAGGAACCGCGGTGCGAGGCGGACCGTCCATACTAATAAACCCTATTGGTTTCATTGGGCGACAGGGCTTGAGATGTCATTTCATCTCAATGTCGGGTAAAAGTCCCACAATATTGGAAGCAACGTCTCCAAAATGACCTTTACAGTGTTGACGGGGACGTTAAACCTCAAATCAAACAAACAAACAGAATAATGCACGACCCTTCTCAAAATTGTATGTCGGGCACAAACTAGGTATGCAAAATAACGAAATGGGCCAAAATTGAAAATAACTCTTCTACAAGAGAAATACATCACCTTGTTGACTTTATGTGACGCCCTCATATCATATCAGGAATGGCTTTCATATAAATTAAGCGAAACAAAATTTACGCACCATGAATATGACAAAAAAATCACGTCTCAGATTTTCTGTAATCTACGTGACGCTTCAGAATATCAGATTTCCAGACACTTCGGCCCCACTACCACCTCGGCCCCTAGACAGGCCGGCCCAAAACCAAGTCGGCCCTAGACACCTCGGCCCTAGTCACCTCGGCCCTAGACACCTCGGCCCCACTGTCACCTCGGCCCCTAGACATCTCGGCCCCAAAGACACCTCGGCCCCACTTTTGATATCTGTAAGGGTATGGGCATTTATATCAAGTTAAAATCGACCCCGCACATCGGGACTTCAAGAAACCGACAGCCTGTGACACGAGTACTGGTAAACCGCTTAGAGGTTTTAAGCCTGGCCAGGAAAAGCGGTGCGAGTCGGACCGTTCATACTTATAAACCCTATTGGTTTCATTGGGCTGCAGGGCTTGAGATGTCATTTCATCTCAAGTCGGGTAAAATTCCCACAAAATTGGAGGCAACGTCTCCAAAATGACCAAGACAGTGTTGATTGGGGCGTTAAACGTCAACTCTAATAAACAAAACATCATGTTAACAAGCCCGTGTAATGAGGATCCCGCTCAACCCCTGTTTATATGGGGAAAACTGGGGTTCATAGGGGCATACATTATTTACATAACGAAGACACGCCTTCATCACGAAAACACGCCTATATAATTTTGACCCCCTTGAACCCCACTTTTATATAGTAAAACTGGGGTATACAGGGTAAACCTTATTTTTTGTAATTCTGTTCTAAAATATAGATTGTGGGCACTCATAAGAACCGCCTCGATGGGGCGGTTCTAACGAGTACCCACAATTTATATTTTGAGCAGAAACAAGAAATATAACAATTTTTCATCTTAAAAGTTTCGTTTTTCGGCGATAAAGTTTTCAATGTATTTGTATAGGCGTGTTTTCGTAATGTGTAATTTTGATCCACTTGAACCCCACTTTTATATAGTAAAATTGGGGTTTACAGGGGTAAACCTTATTGTCTTATTTGAGCAGAAATAATAAAATATCACAATTTTTCCTCTTCTAATATTCGTTTTTTCGGCGGTAAAGTTTACAATGCATTTGTATAGGCATGCTTTCGTAATTCTTATTTCTGCTCCAAGACACAGGTTGTGTGTACTGGTTAGAACCGGCTCAATGTGCAGGACTGATCAGAATGCGTCTGTGACAACCTTTAATCACAACTAGTATAATATTAATCTGTGTTTATGCAAACTAGTCATTTCTTAGATCTCTTTCATATAAGTTAACAGGTATGTGCTATGAACCACCTCCTTGAGAATTATTGAACCAGTATCAAAGATCTATGTTTTCGAGCAGAAGTAAGAAATTTTTTTTCAACCTTTCGTTATATAATTTTGGTTTTACGGAATCTTCTATTAAGTTGTCAGGAAATAAGATCAAATTATTTTATTGCTATTTTTATTACATATAAAAAATATCAAATAACCAATGAGACGTTTATAATTAACATAACAACGCATACACGACATTTTCAGGTTAACTTGGACTACACTCTTAAGGACAGCTAATGCCCCGCCGCCTTCAACCGTGACGTTGACCTTGAGTCAGCATCACGGGTTGTTCTAATTGTAAATATTTGATACGGATAGTTAATGAGCCTTTTCTACAAAATAGACTTTGGTGTCTTTTATGGGTGGAGTAAGTTAATTGTATCAATTCCTGATCTTTGTTTTACTTCTACTTTGCACTCAGTTTACATCCAAATCCAGCTGATCTGGATCTACACTGTCATTCAGTTTGCAAATTTTAAATGAATACAATATACATGCATCAAGTAATTTGAGGGTCTGATGGTCATAAATAAATAAATAAATAAATTATACAGTATACTTGTTTCTGTCCGTCTTTAAATATGAGCTGAAATAACAATCAAATAGGACTTTCTAAATGTGTGAAAATTGATAACAGTGGAAACATACTGAGCAATTCCTACAAAAATACGAGCAGTGAAGACTTTGCACACAGTGCACATCCAGATCTACACTGTTTGCCACTAATATATAAATATAGTATATATGTATCAAGTAATTGGAGTGGCTGATAATCAGAAATGTGACTAATAAATAAATAAATAAAGTATACAATATACTCGTTAATGTCCGGCTTTAATATGAGCTAGAATGACAATCAAATGTGTGAAAATTGATAACAATGATCTGTTTATCATCAAGGATCTCTTTATTGGGGAAAAGGGATTAGTTACGCCTGGCTGTTTATTGAGCTCAATAATTAATTGTTCTTGTAAATAAAAATCAAAAATGAGTTCCTTTAAGAGCAATGAAAACATTCATTAGAAAGAAGATGGGTCATACTAAGTAGTTTCGGCTAATAAAGCCTCATCAAATAAAACTTTTTTTTGCTAAATAGTGTACTAACCTGAATTTCATTAATCCTTACCCCGCTCAACACGATAATCCTTAACTTTGCAAACAGTGTAGATCCTGATCAGATCGCTTCTGCCTTCTGAACCGGATCTGCACCGTTTTTCATGCAGGTTTTTGAATTGCATGCATACATTACATAAATTGATTTACTAACGAGTATAGTTCTAGTTCAGCGAATAAATAAATTGTTTGTTTGTATTGGAGTTTAACGGCCCAGTCAATACTATCTTAGTTCATTTTCGAGACGGTCAGTTTACCTATCCACACTTATCCTGGGCAGGCTTATACGTAAGCGGTTAACCAATACAGTGCACATTTTTTTCGACAGAAAATGACAACTGCCCTTCTTGAATCAGCAGAAGGGAGAGAATGACAGTAGAAAAGATTTCATAATCAATCTCCACGAAATAAAGTTGACGACCCCGGGAGGTATCGGACCCGCGTCCTCCTGATCACCAGTCAGACGCGCATCCGACTTAGCTACCGATGCCAATAAATAAATAAATTAATAAATACATATATAAATTTGTTAACAAATTTAAGATAATCCCCCATCATCACCATGATTGAGGAAACAGAGAAATGATTTTTTTTTGTTTGTTTTACGGCCCCATCCACCGATCCACCCAGATTTCCATCCAATAAGTAAAATGTTCTTATTGAAATTAATTTAAAAAGTATTTTAGCGGTGTGGAATTATTTCGGATAATAAAAAAAGCCTATAGATGATCAAAAGAGCAGAAATGTAGAAAAAGAGCCTGCTCTAAAGCATGCCGCAATGCAATTAGAATTATACATTGAAATAAAAAAGGGGAATTTTCAAATGTTTCTTCAATCCTTCTTAAACACTGTAAATGGACATATAGATTTTCTATTTAGTAACGTTATAATATACTCGTATAATAAATTTATATATTATAGGTTCAAATATTCGTGGCTCCCTAAAAATAAAAAAAACTCATCGGGCATCCAACCCGATCTCCTATTTAAGTGGAAGCCCCGTGAAAAGCAAAGTGGGACCGAAATGTCTAGGTATATGGGGCCGACGTGTCTAGGGGCCGAGGTGTCCAGGGGCCGACCCGTCTAGGGTTTCAATTTTATGTGGGGCCGAAGTGGTTTTGGGGCCGAGGTGTCTAGGGGCCGAAGTGTCTAGCGGCCGAGGTGGTTTTGGGGCCGAAGTGTCCTGTTACCGAATATTTGCTACACCTTAGAGGCAAAATCCGATACAGGTAATCAGTGTGGTCGATAAAACAAGTAAATATGTCCTAAGTTTTGACAAGGTTTTTTTTTCGAATTAATAAAGTAGAAGTAAAACAAAGATCAGGAATCGATACAATTAACTTACTCCACCCATCAAAGACACCAAAGGGAAAGAAACACAAACATGAAGCGACCAGACCATAATGGAAACCTAAACAAGGGATGACCATAAGGACAGTTACTTTCCCACAAATTGGCCAAATGGCCATCCAAAATAAAAAGACACAAGTGATACACACAGTGAGTAGTAACAAACAACAACATAAATAAACCGCCACAGAAGAACCGCCTTGGAACGGTCAGTGGAAAGAATCTCACTGGGGGCTTAAATCGATTTTACGTGGCCACAATCCTCGCCCTTACTTCCGTTGCGATTTAGACAAATAATTTGTTCAGTCCGCATGAAGGCCTCCTAACTCATCAGTGCAACATCTCCGTGAACACAAATAATCAAAGAACCACAGAGGTGAGACAACGGTGAGGACTCGACAGCAAAAAACTACTGAAATGCTGGAGCAAAAGAAAACCAACGGTTAGACTCCGATGGGCCCGACCAGAGACAGAGCATCAGGCACCAACCAACATTACCTTGAATTAGATCTCTCTAATTCTCAATAAGCATTTACGTTGGAACCGTCATAGAATCTGGGGCCTGACCCACCGGCGTGCAATTAAAGAGGGAAGCAAAGTTGCCAACCTTGATTGGGTTAACTACCATGCATGTAGTCTGTCGTATAACATCCATGTTGTACCCAATCTTTTTATATCGAAGAATGATTTTACGAAATTGGGTGCTGAAGTCATTGCGGTTATATATTTTTTTGAATTTATATACTAAGTCACCATAAAATTCGGGTTCCGATAGACCTTGTTGCAGAAGAGATTTAAAAAGTAGAAGTAAAAGAAAGATCAGGAATTGATTCAATTAACTTACTCCATCCATAAAAGACACCAAAGGGAAAGAAATACAAACATTAAGCGACCAGACCATAATGGAAACCTAAACAAAGGAAGGCCATATGGACAGTTACTTTCCCACAAAATGGCCATATGGCCATCCAGAATTAAAAGACACAAGTGATACACACAGTAAGTAACAAACAACAACATAAATAAATCGCCACAGAAGAGCCGCCCTGGAACGGTCAGTGGAAGATTTCCACTGGGGGGCTTAAATCGATTTTACGTGGGCACAATCCCCGCCCCTACTTCCGTCGCGATTTAGACAAATAATTTGTTCAGTCCGCATGAAGGCCTCCTAACTCATCAGTGCAACATCTCCGTGAACACAGAAATCAAAGAACCACAGAGGTGAGACAACGGTGAGGACTCGACAGCAAGAAACCACTGAAATGCTGGAGCAAAAGTAAACCAAGTTAGACTCCGATGAGCCCGACCAGAGACATAGCATCAGGCACCAACCAACATTATCTCTTTAATTTTCAATAAGCCTTTACGTTGGAGCCGTCATAGAATCTGAGGCCTGACCCACCGGCGTGCAATTAAAGAGGGAAGCAAAGTTGCCAACCGTGATTGGGTTAACTACCATGCATGCAGTCTGTCGTATAATATCCATGTTGTACCCAATCTTTTTATATCGAAGAATGATTTTACGAAATTGGGTGCTGAATTCATTGCGGTTATATATTTTTCTGAATTTATATACTAAGTCACCATAAAATTCGGGTTCCGATAGACCTTGTTGCAGAAGAGATTTAAGTCCAATATTGAATTTTGAAATTAAATCAGAATGGCGTCTATAAAATTTTGAAAAGGCTTTGCGTAGTTTATGGTACCGATAACCCTGATTAAGAAGTTTAGCCGTTAATAATTTATTACGAGTGTTGAAGTCAGTTACATGACTACACACTCTAGCAAATCGAATTAATTGCGAAATATAAACGCCATAGGATGGCGCACGAGGAACATCACCATCCAAAAAAGGAAAATTTACAATCTCAAAATCAAAGTCATCGCGTTTATCATAAATTTTGCACGAAACAAATCCATCTACAATAGATAGATGTAAATCCAAAAACGGGGCCTCGGTATCAGAAGAATTTGCTTTATTTAACTGAAGTTCTAGGGGGTAAATCTGACTGATCAAACCATCAAAATAGGTATTATCAATTATCAATTAAGTCCAATATTGAATTTTGAAATTAAATCAGAATGGCGTCTATAAAATTTTGAAAATGCTTTGCGTAGTTTATGGTACCGATAACCCTGATTAAGAAGTTTAGCCGTTAATAATTAATTACGAGTGTTGAAGTCATAAACATGACTACAAACTCTATTAAATCGAATTAATTGCGAAATATAACCGCCATAGGATGGCGCATGAAGAACATCACCATCCAAAAAAGGAAAATTTACAATCTCAAAATCAAAGTCATCTCGTTTATCATAAATTTTGCACGAAACAAACCCATTTACAATAGATAGATGTAAATCCAAAAACGGGGCCTCGGTATCAGAAGGATTTGCTTTATTTAACTGAATTCAGGGGGGTAAATCTGACTGATCAAACCATCGAAATAAGTATTATCAATATTTAATAAATCATCTAAATATCTAGAAGTGGAGCTAAAAGCTTCAATAATTTCAGATTGGTTATCAATGGAAAGCGACAACATGAAGTCTCTTTCATAACAATACCAGAACAGATCAGCCACAAGAGGTGCGCAATAAGTACCCTTCGGAATACCCACAATTTGTCTAAATAACTAAGTACCTAATCTAATATAAATATTGTTAAGTAGAAAGGTGAGGGCATCACACACTTTCTGACATGACCAAAGTGTATAATTCTTATGCTCTTTAGAAGTGAAAAATGCATTTCTGACATTACATGCAAGACAGAGAATCTTCTCTGTGAAAAGTCCATTCAATTAAATCATTAAGCTTTTCTTTTATAAGATTATGAGGAAGTGTAGTGTAAAGAGTGGAAAAATCGTAAGTAGACAGACTAGAAGCACAAAAAACGTCTGGATTTCAATTTATTCAAAACCTCATTCGAATTTATTATAGACCAAAACAGATTTCTTCCTGATCTTTCAAAGACTTTATCACAATATTTAATCACATGCGTTTTAATAGCAGTAAGACAGGCAGTTGATAATTTAGAAAGTTCAGTGGTAGTGCAAGAGCTAGAATTTGCAATAAACCGTGCTTTGTAAGGTCTTTTATGAAGTTTTGGTAACCAGTATAGCGTAGGAAGCTTGTCTTGGCCTTCTGTAACACACACAGCAAACTTGGTGGCTGAATGACAAATATGTTCATCTACTATAGCTCTCTCTTCAGCTAAAGGCTGAAGTTCATATGCCTTAGTACCACCAAGCTCCTGCTTAAAGACAGGACTGGACTATTTAAGGGAGCACAGGAAAACCTGTGTCATTCTTTGTCTGACCTCTGAAGGGTTAACATCAAATTCTGTTTATCTGATTGGCTGTAAATGGAGACCTACTGTGACATCACAATGATTGACATTTAAATATTAAGTGATTGACAGCTCTACTCTGTTTGAAGCTAACCTTGTTATCTCAATTATGTAACAGCAGGCACACTCCATAATTGGTTTCAATAGACAAACAAAACTATTTAGTCATGATAAATGTAATTGTTTGTTTTTTTATTTTTTAAATTACAAAGAAACAAAATACAAACATATTTCATAAAAAAAAAAATAAAAATAAATAAATATATAAAAATAAATTAAAGCTTCAAATTTGTTGAAAAATTATAAATTGACACTATAGAAAACACAGCTTCTTCTGATAAATAAATAAATAAATAATGTTTGAATGAAAGAATGGTTTTTAAATTTAATATAATAGAAAGATTTGTCCATTCTTCTTCTTGTTTTTCTTCTTATAGAAGAAGAAAAATAAAAAGTAATATGAATTATAGACAGGCAGTCTAAGTAAAATAAATTAAATAAAATGGACACAGCTAAACATATGATGGAATGGCTGAATGAATAAAACAGATGTCCAGGCTTATCTCATTCTAATCTCAATTTAGATTTTTTTAAAAATAAAATATAGATTTTGGGTGCTCGTTAGAATGGTCTTAATCAGGCAGTTCTAATGAGCACCCACAATATACTATCAAGTGAGGGTACACATTTGTATGGCCTCAATGAGGCAATTCAAACAAGCCCCCACAATACACTATAGAGTGTTGGTTTTTTTTGTTTGATTTCATGTTTAACGTCCCCGCAAGACTGTAAAGGTCATCTTTGAGACGTAGATTCCAATTTTGTGGGACTTTTACCCAACATTGAGATGAAGTGACATCTCAAGCCCTGTTGCCCAATGAAACCAATAGGGTTGATAAGCATGGACGGGCCGACTCGCACCGCTTTGCCTGGGCAGGCTTACATATATACTCCATATTTTTCAGTTCTGTGGTGTATTCCTTGCTTCCAAAGGAGAACCCTTTTATAGAACATATTTAGATCCTCCAAGCTGTTTACCAGTACTCGTGCGCGGGTCGGCTTTAGCTCTGCGTGGAAGTATCATGCAGCCCATATATCTTTTCAAGCCCCGATGGAAGGGGGGGCGATAGAGTGTTGATACTTTGTCTATTTCTAATGAGTACTGGAACTAGCAATTTACACATACAAATGTTCAATGAGGCGATTCTAACGATTTTGGGATATGTGTTAGAACTGTGTTATATCCCTAAATCTTTTTACAGTGAATCATGTTACAGAGAGGTTGTTGTTTACAGAGAAAAATATGAAAACACACATTATATTTCTTCCAAACCTAAATTGACATTCAGATAAAATCGTTTTCTGATCTCAGTCAAGTTTGCTATTTTATTTTCTACTACACAAACTAGATTTTTTTTTCTATTTAAATGTTAATAAACAAATAAATCTTTGCTTATGAAGCATAATTTATGTCCAATTTTTGAAGGTATTTGTTTGATAAATATATGGACAGTAGCTGATTATTACAGTCAATTATATCCTATAATCCTTATCAGTTTTATGGCCCCTATAGGTAGCCAGCCCACCAAGACCAAGCCACACCTACTTTAATCAGCTGGTTACCTGTACATGTTTAAGCTGGGAACCAGACCCCCCGGCATGAAAATCCTGTCTTTAAGCGTGTTAACATAGTGGAGCCGTCACACAACGACGACGTTGTTAGCGGCCTTGTCTGCAGGGGCCAAAACAAACTTCTTATGAAATTCTTGAATACCTAGTTTTAGATGACCTAAAGACGTCTTAGGCTTAGGAAGTAATAAGTTAGTGTTTTGAGAATAGAAAGAAATGCGTTTATTCACACTCGGAAATTCTAAATAGTTAAGTTCCAATATCAAAGATGGCAGTCTTGGTCGCAATCTTCAAAGCTCTTCAAACAACCTCAGATTCTGAATTTGTTACGACAATCTAGGATGTCAATGTGTAGCTTATCATGATCGGCCTAATCCTGGTGAGCGATTTCTGGCCAACTCGGGCCTCTAATGTATTCACGTCATTGATTTCACAGATGGATGTGTGAAGCATGTAATTTACGTGATGGTGATAGTATGTAGCTATATGCGAAAGCAACTATTATATATATATATATATATATATATATATATATATATATATATATATATATATATATATATATATATATATATATATATATATATATATATATATATATATATATATTGCGTTTATATTATATTCAAACTACAAGGGGGTTGTCACGTTTATTACAATTATGAAAAATAGGTAAAGTGTTTCAAAATATTGTGGCAAGGGTCAGATGATCCACAGGGTGACAGAATTTAGTAATTTGATCGCTGAATGATTGCTTTATAGGATACTATGCAAATAAATGATATATTTGCAACTTAGTTTTTGATCATTTTTTTCTCCTGGATTTGCAGTTTATCTTAGAATGAGTGCGTAGCGCGTGCGCGCGTGTTTTACGGCCCAGACAAATGAGCACACGTGCAATAACCCAAGATTACTGGCATTTTTTATTGTTCTGGGATAAACGACACGTCGATCCTTGTGGGTCATTTTGTGGCGTCTCCCAGAGAGAAGAAGAAAAAATATAGAAGAGACAGTAGTGGAGATGAAAGTGACGGACAGAGGGGGAAGAGGAAAATGAATAAAAGTGTAGAAACAGAAGAAAAAATATCCCCCTGTAAGTCAGTATCAGATGTACGCCCCAGTGACGCAAGATACACCTGACCTTTGCCTCACGGAACCATCCGACCGTTACAAACCTTTATCACATATTTACTACAAAATACTTAGCTTTTGGATGTGCGATACGAACGTGGACTTCGTTTGAATATCACGTTAGCTGAGAGAGTTAGCATATCACATACCCCTTTATCACACCCCAAAAGCCATATCACACGCCCTTTATCATACCTATGACGTAACAATCATCGGAACACTCGACTGCCTTCCTGTCACACCACAATTTTTGGCAAACAGTAAAGGCCCTCACTCAAAAGCATCTAACTTGTGCCATGTAAATGCATTTCTCTCTTTTTGGAATTTATCAATAAGCTCGTTTAAAAATAGTTCTGATTAAATGCGTATACGTCCAGATGAAGAAAAAGTATAAACAAAGCCATTGCTTTGTTTTAAAAGAGCTTGAAACATAAAAGTCATAATTCAAACAATTTTTTTCTGAAGAACAAAGGTTTGGAAATATATGATAAATAGATTATGATATGGCATTTGCTATCGTACCCCATATCAGCCCTAGGGCCTTCGGCACTGGCGCTGATATGGGAGTCTCGGGCCTGGTATGGTATGAAAAATGCCACATATCAGCCCTCGACCCATATCGGCCCTCGGGCCTTCGGCGGTTGGGCTGATATGGGAGTCTCGGGCCCGGTATGGTATGAAAAAATGCCCTATGATAATCTCAATATATTACTGCATAAATCTTGAAGCTATTCTTGTCTTGGCCAGAAACCGAGTTCAAACAACAAAATCCAAACGAGTTCAAACAACAAAATCCAAACGAGTTCAAATAACAAGATCCAAGTTCAAATCATGAAATTCAGGTGGTTTTGTCACGCCTGTTATTACATGTAGCATGGCGCGATATAGGCGTCCCTGTTTTCCGCTCGTTCGTCCGTCCGTCCGTCCGTTTGTCAAGGCGTCAACATTTGCGACCACCCCAGCGTTCATCCTAATGGTCAAGTTAATGTCTCAAGAACTATAAGAGCTTCATTAATGATACTTGGTACAAACTTGTATCTGGGGATGGCAACTTAAATGCAAGCATGTATATTTGACGATGACCTTTTTCCATGGTTTACTGGCTTAATAAAATATTGTGACCACCCTAGCGTTCAGCCTAATGGTCAAGTGAATTTCTCAAGAACTATAAGAGCTTCATTAATGCTCGTACTTGATAGAAACGTGTATCTGGGGATGGCAACTTAAATGCAAGCTTCCATATTTTACATTGACCTACATTTCATGGTTCACTGACTTTGTAAAATATTGCGACCACCCTAGCGTTCATCCTAATGGTCAAGTTCATTTCTCAAGAACTATAAGAGCTTCATTAATTATGCTTGGTACAAACACGTATCTGGGGGTGGCAAGTGAAATGCAAGTATACATATTTGACCTTCACCTACATTTTATAGTTCACTAACTGCGTGAATTATTGCAACCTAGCGTTCATCCTAATGGTCAAGTTCATTTCGAAAGAACTATAAGTGCTTTATTAATGATACTTAGTACAAACTAGTATCTAGGGATGGCAACTATAATGCAAGCATCCATATTTGACATTGACCTAAATTTCATGGTTCAATGACTCAGTGAACTATTGCATCAACCCTACTGCTCAACCTAATGTTTTTGTTCACTTCTCAAGAACTATTAAATAAAAATCAAAAATGAGTTTCATTAGTAACTTCATTAGTAATACTTAGTACAAGCTTGCATCTTGGAATGGCAACTTTTATACATGTATCGATGTTTGGCCTTGGCCTAGATTTCATGGCTGGGTGACTTTGTGCCACCACAGTCGCGACACAGCCTTCGGTGGAATTCTTGTGAACTTAAGCTAGCACAAGATGGGTCTTGGCTTGTTTAGGTTACATTGAGCGACGTAACGTTGTCGCCCTAAAAGTAGCAGATTACGTCAGAAAATTATTGCAAAAGTGACAACATTGTTAGCAACGTTCTAAACTAGCCTCCGTGTTGTACGAGGACTGTTCAAATATGAATGCAACTAAGCACATAAAATGATTCCGTGATAGACTTCGATGAAAAATGTATTTTTCCCCTCAAGGTATTCCCCTTTAACAGATATACAAACTTTCAGTCTTCTGATCCAATCATTGAATGCAATTGGGTAGTCTTTTCGAGGTATACTATGAAGGCACTGGAATATTGCAGAACCGAGGTGTTTGCGCTGTACAAATTTTCGACCAGAAAGGTATATTTCAGCCGCGGGAACAAAAAAAGTCACACGGGGCAAGGTCAGGGGAATACGGGGGATGAGGGAGTTCAACAACCTTTTCCTGCTTCAGATAATCTTGCACAATGAACGCCTTGTGCGATGACGCATTGTAATGTAGCAATCTGACATTGGCCAAACCAGTTGCGGGTCTTCGTTTTTTGAAATATTTCTTCAATTTTCGAAGAACTTTATTCTTGTAAAACTTCGCATTTACAGATTTGCCTTTAGGCACAGCAACCTGAATAGCAGGGCCCTGATTTGAAAAGAATATGGCATACATTACCTTCTTGACGCTCATGGTCCGCTTTGCAATGCATGGTCTTTTGCAATACTTTGTTGCCCATATTTTGTTCTGAATCTTTCGTTTTGGCTCAAAAAAGTGAACCCATGTCTCGTCACCTGTGACGACATTAGCGAAAGACCGTGCATTGTAATTTGGAAACTTTTTAAGCAGCTTCTTGGCGCACTGAATGTGTGTCTTTTTCTGCTCATCTGTCAACAGATGGGGAATCCATCTTGCACAGATCTTTCTCATTTTCAAATCCCGTTTCAGAATTGTATGAGCTGCTCCTAATGAGATGCCAACCATACTAGCTATTTGCCTAGTGGTGTATCGTGCATCGGTAGCAACTATGTCTTTCACTCTAGCAACCATCTTGGCAGATGTTGCTCTTTTCGGCCGACGATCATGTGGTGCATCTTCTGTTGAGCCTAGCCCACAGCTGAATTTCTTACACCAACGAAAAACTGTCGGAAAAGACATTTCATTATGCCCATAAACCGAACATATTTCATCAACAATGTATTTGCACCGTATACCAAGAATACAACGATTCTTAATATAGGACCGTATTTTAACGGCGTACTCTGACCTTCTTCCAACCATGTTTTGTATTAGTATACAAGAGTAGACAGTGTTTATCGAACGATATACATGGCTAAAGTCAACGGATTTTAACAGGTTTGGTATCAATGTATAGGTAAAATGTATTTTTTCTACGCTGTGATATTTATTTCCAGGTGATTTTGCACATTGGTGCATGAGAAAACGTTCTACTTGCATTCATATTTGAACAGTCCTCGTATTTACGGTCGCACTTGAAGAGATTATGTGACGTTTTTGTGGCGTTTGTGGCAATTGTAAGTTATGCAAAGAACAACGATCCCCTATGGTTATTTCATTTCAGTTACATTTGACGGGTGCCTCAAAAGATATTTGAAAACTCGGCTTGGTAGCTTCCTCGGGACCGGAAAAATGTTAATGCTTGAAAAACGATGGGTGATCTCCCTATATTCTCCACTAAAATTCTACAACAATAATCGTTATATGGTAAAAGTATCTTACACTGGTTGTCATTTCTTATGAAATAATGAAACTCTCTGGCGTCTGGTTTCATACATTTTGTACGAAATGACAACTCGTATGTATCATTGTCCGTTTTGCTTTTATTAGATAGGCCTACTTGCAAGAGTTCCGGATTTGATAGTTTCCTCAGCTTAGTGTATCCATTTGCTGAGAGCTAGAATGAACCGTCCTGGTTATGGTGGGATTCAAAGCAGACCCAGATCAGTCGACGTGACGTCTGATTAGGGTGTACACTGTTTGGCAAAATATTGACAATTTTGTAAAACAGTCGTGAATAAAATGCGTTTTAAATGTCATATGATAAATTGAAACTTTTATTCGTGCTCATGTATATCTACTAGGGACAAAAAATAAGGGAACCCCAAATTCAAATAGAAAGAAGCCAAACTGCAATGTTAAAGGGAAGATTTATATGCAAAGGGGATCAGTATCTGGTCCATGCATCACGAGCATTGATGCATGCACGACACCTTTTGGGCATGCTAGTGATTGTGCGACGGATTGTCTACCTTGGTATCCGTCGCCATTCTTCTTGCAATGCTCGGCCAAGCTGTTGCAGATTGTTACAACGCTGCGTTCTGTTGCACACGCGGCGATCCAAGACATCCCAAATGTGCTCATTCGGCGACATATCGGGGGATTTGGCTGGTCACGGGAGTGTCCTTGCACCCTGTTGTCTCAGAAATTCGACGGCAACCCGGGCTCGATGTGGGCATGCGTTTTCGTCTTGGAACTCGAAATTCCCACCAATGCGCCGGGCGAATGGGACAACCACTGAGCGTAAAATTTGGTCTACGTAACGCTGGCCAGTCAAGTTACCTTGAACGATCATGGTAACTTGACTGGTCAGCGCTACGTAGACCAAATTCCAAGACGACAACGCAGCGACGTCATATGATAACTGTAAGTAAACGGATGTTAATATTTAAACATGTATATGTGGGTAATAGTCTACAGTAGGCTTATTGTAGAAGTATTCCAGTCTTGTGTTGAAGGTCTCGTGCCTAGGCTGTGAAACCGTTGTACACGAAAAAGTTTCTTATCAAAGCTCTCAGAGCCATATTTGTCCAACACTTTGTTTCTCAGAATTCTGGAATCATGCGCAACGCCTCTAGTCTGAAAGAGAATGAAACATGGGGAAATAATCTTAACCTTTCATTGCAAACAGAAAATAGATCTACTCCAGACACTATGCTTCACTTTTTTCTCGGTTTTATCATTAGCTGAAAGATAAAGGAGTTCTGCAACGGAAGGTCATGTGGTTTTTCTCCGGGTACTCCGGTTTTCGCCCACCTCTGATTAACGATCGGATCGATATAGGTGAAATAATCTTGAAACCACACCAAACAAAGAAAATAAAGCAAGATATAGTACAGCACTAGCAGTGAACTGCTGAATTATAAATTGAAGTTTGGAGGTCAGTTGCAAAGTAGATCAAAACATAAGAGCGTAGCGCGAATGATTGATGACGCACGTGATTTATTACTAAATAAATCATTGCTAAAGCTGATCTTTTTCGATTCTAACACATTTAAAATGACAAGAATGTCAACCTTTCGCCATTGTTAGAAGAAATAATGCCAAAAGTATCGACTGTACCACATGCATTTATGTCCTTTTATAACGTTTTTGATGCGAGAAAATGACGTTTGACCGTCTAACGTCAAAGAATCGCCAATTGACGTCATAAAACGACGGGTGTTCGCGTCACTCTCTTCCGTTATTGCAGTTTCTTTCAATAAATGATACATAGGCGCGCGCGCTGTGTTAGAATGCTATTTTGATTCTTGGTTTAAACTGTATTTATTTGACTTTACAGTAAACTTCTTGACAGGGAACATGGGATCACATTCTCCTCTCTGAGTGGGATGCGGGTAATGTTCCCCGTCAAGAATCAAAATTGCCGCAAAACATTTCCGCGACATTTTGTACTGTTAGTAAAATAGAAGTGGAGGCAATGATAAGGAATCGATACAATCAACCCACAGCTCCCATCAGAGACACCAAAGAGGAAGAAACACAAACGTGAAACAACAGACCTAATTGAAACATCAATAGCGTAAGCCAAAAGGACAGTTACTTTCCCACAAAATGGCCAATAGGCTATCCAAAATAAAAGTTGTTTCGATGTTTTCTAAAGAATACTTTTGCAGCGGACATCTTGAGAAGTAACTGTCTTTCGCGCGTTCTACTTATGTAGTTTGTCTGTATAAGAACACCAGTGGTTCTGTCCCAGGCTAAAACCACGTATTTCCTTATCTGGTGTGCTAAAAATAAGAAATAATTACGAATATCCTGTATATCTAATAAGTTGCTCTACCAAATATGGGATTTACAAGGGTGTTAATTTCACAGCCCCCCCCCCCCACCCACCCAATGGAATTCGTTTCACTGACGGTTCTCCTGTCGCGGTTTATTTTTGTTATGGTTTGCCTTTGAGTGTGTGTTGTGTATCGCTTATATTGTTTTGTTGTGGTTAACCAGTTTGCCATTTTGTGGGATTGTGACTGTCCTTTTGGCTTTTGGTGTTTCAATTACGATCTAGTTATTTCATGATTGTGTGTTCTTTCCCTTTGTTGTCTCTGATGGTAGCTTTGGGTTAATTGTATCGATTCCTGATCAATGTTCTCACTTCTATTTCATTAATATGATGCTCAATGATGTTTTATAAAGCTGTTATTTAGGAACATAGTCTTCCCTTTAAAAGAAGACCCCTGTTCGTAAAAGACTGTTTGAAAACATCTCTAACTACAGTGAGAACGCCATAAGGTCTAATATTGTTCTATAAAAGGGTTATTCTTTAGAAGCAAAGACTACAAATCAAACCTGAAAACTGAGAAGTGTACACGTGTTTTTTCTTTCTGGGAAGATTTGCTAGTTTTTGCTAATAAGGCTTCATCAGTGACCCTCAAATAATTCATAATTCCTCAATGTAAATAATGATCCCAAAGGAAGAGAAAATATAATCTACAACATAATGAAGTGTATGGAGACTTTAACAGCCTCGAATACCCTGAACACCCATCTCGTGAACAAGTCCGAGAAATGAACATCCACCTAAACCCCATTTTATATAGAGCAAACTGTGGTTTACGGGGGTATACATTATTGTTATTATTTCTGCTCCAAGACATAGGCTATGACGCCTCAATGAGGCGGTTCTAACGAGCACCCACAACATATGGTTGCAGTATAAATAAGAAAAATATCACCGATTTTCATCAGTACCCATTTTGGATTTGGAAAAAATGCACTATGTCACATGGGTGTGTTATCGTAATGGGCTGTAGTTAAGGGTGACACGATTAATCGTATAATCGATTAATCGATCGATAAGTTCAACAAAAATGATTATCATTTCTGATTTGCTTTTAATCGATTACTTGATAGGTACAATTTACTACCCAAAGTTATGCCTAAAATAGCTGGATGAGTGGCAAACAGTGCAGACCCTGATGAGACGCCGCATTCTGCGGCGTCTCATCTGGGTCTACACTGTTTGCTCAGGTCTGTCTGTTCAAATATACATATGGTAAAGTGCAACATATGGTAAGAGTCATGCTCAGAAGAAAGCCAGGCAGGTAAAATTATGACAAAAGCCTTAGCGATTACTAATCGATTATCGATCGCAATGACGGGACTGATAACCGAACATCTTTTCAGCTCCAATTAGCCAGCCCTAGCTGTAGTGGAGTTAAATGTATTCTACAAAAATGTTATCCTTTGGGGGAGCAAGGAGAGAATCACATTCTCCTGATGATCATTATTTCCTAGGTAAATGAAAACAAATATGCAGGTTAATCATAAAAAAAACATTATTACGCATCCGTAAGTCCGTAAAACGAAGACCCCCTCTTACCTCTACTTTATATAGAGTAAAGTGGGGTTTAAGGGGGTATACATTATCTGCTTTATTTTTGTTCAAAAACATAGATTGTGGCGCCTCATTGAGGCAGTTCTAGCGAATACCAACAATCTATGTTGAAAGCATAAATAAGAAAAATGTGACATTTTTTATCTAATATTCGTCATTTCTGACACCATGCTTGAAGCCATTATTTTACATGGACATGTTTTCCAAATGATGTAATTTACAGACTTGATGGGAGGTTGTAAGGTATTCGTATTGATAAACAAAAGTGAAGGCAATGATCAGGAATCGATACAATTAACCAACACCTCTCATCAGAGACAACAAAGGGAAAGAAACACAAACATGTACTAACTAGACTTTAATGGAAACATCGACAGTGGAAAGCCAAAAGGAAAGTTACTTTCCCAAAGAAGGCCATTTGGCTATCCAAAACAAAAAGATATAAGCGATAAACACATTCAAAGACGAGCTACAAGTCTGAGGAACCGCCTTGGACCGGTCCGTGGAAAGTATTTCACTTGGGGGCTTAACCCTTTCCCAGTCAGATATGTATTTTTACGTGTCTGACCTCCCGCCCACTTTTCGAGTCCCAGAACCCCCTAAAATCTGCGTTCCCAACCCCTAGATAGCTATGTTTGGGTTAGGATACGTTGTCATGAAAATGACCTGTTTTTTCCCGCGGCTCCCCACTAAAAATATACCTATGGGGTTTGAAGTGTGTGTGTGGGGGGGGGGGCTACCACCCTCACGGCCGAAACAATTGGGGTATGGCCCAGCCGGCCGCTGAAACGAAATCTGAGGGTGTCTGGGGTCAAAAATGCCTCGAAATTGACGCTGGCCAAACATGCTGCAGACAGTGAAAGTCGCCAGTGCCAAACCACTTAACTGTTGCCCTTAGTTCCGTCGCGATTTAGACAAATAATTTGTTCAGTCCACATGAAGGCTTTCTAACTCATCAGTGCACCATCTCAGAGAATACAAAAATTCAAACAACCACAGAGATGAAGCAACGGTGAGGTCTCGATAGCAAGAAATAACTGAACTGCTGGAGCAAAAGAAAACCGACAGTTATACTCCGATGAATTCCTGATCATTGCATTCACAAGTCAATCTCGATACAAGAAACAGTATTGAAATGATATGCTTGTTGAATCTGGCCTGTTAATGTCAAATGCAGTTACCTTGTTCACTACGGATATTCTTTCTTCTTGCATCTTCATTATCTTATCATCTCTGGCTTTGATGTCTTTGCGCAGTTTCTTTTTCCAAGCAACCATCTTCTTGTGTACTCTGCAGGTATATTAAATAGAAGTGAAGGCAATCATCATGAATCGATACAATTAACCCACAGCTCCCATTAGAGACACCAAAGGGAACGAAGCACAAACATGAAACAACTAGACCCTAATTGAAACATTACTAGCGGAAAGTCAAAAGTTACGTTCGGAGATGAAACAACGGTGAGAACTCAACAGCAATAAACCACTGAAATGCTGGAGCAAAAGAAAATCAAATGTTAGACTCTGATGGGGCCCAATCAGAGACAGAGCATAAAACCCAGTTTGTAAGGGAAATCCTAAACGAGCTACAACGCCACATCAGTCGCAAAACATCCGGTTAGTCGCTGATTTCTCACGTGTGATACTGAGAAACATGTCCATGTAAAATAATGTTGTCCAGCATGGTCATAACGATAACACATGCGTGTGATACAGTGCATGTTTTCATACCTCAAGAAAGTATTTTTTCTGATGAAAATTTGTGATATTTGTCTTATTTATACTCATAACGTAGGTGTTTGGTGCTCGTTAGAACCGCCTCATTGAGGCGGTGCTAGCATGTACCCACAGCCTATGTCTTGGAGCAGAAATAAGTAGGATAATGTATACCTCCTTTAACCCCAGTTTCCTCTATATAAAGTGGGGTGTAGTGGGTGTTCATTTCTCGGAATTATTCACGTGGTCGGATGCGCGTCTGACTGGTGATCAGGAGGACGCGGCTTCGACTCCCGCCGGGGTCGGCAACATTCTTTCGTGGAGATTGATCATGAAATCTTTTCTACGGTCATTCTCTCCCTTCCGCTGATTCAAGAAGGGCAGTTGTCAGTTTCTGGCGAAAGAATGTGCACTGTACTGGTTAACCGCTTACGTATAAGCCTGCCCAGGAAAGTGTTGATAGGTAAACTGACCGGCTCAAAAATGACCTAAATAGTGTTTACTGGGCCGTGAAACTCCAATACAAACAAACAAACAAATGTTCACGTGGTGGTCAGAAATGACACACATCTTATTATTTGTGCTTCAAAATGATTGCAGATGCTCGCTCAAGAGGCATTTCAAACGTGTACCTACAATCTATGTTTATGAGCAAAAATAAGGCAAATAATGTATACCCATTTAACCCCACGTTTCTCTATATATAGATGTGTAGGGGGGAGGGCTTTTAAAATGTATGTATTTGCATGATTGCCTCATAGACCCACCAATGTCGCCACACCGAAGTGGTACTAACCAGAACTAATGTTATTTTTCTGAATATGAAAAAAAGATAGGAAGTATATATATAGAGGATCTTCCATGAGTGTTCATGTATTATTGAATTTATTAAACAGGTTGAGGAAAGGGGATAAAATGCGAGGCTTCGTGGAACATTTAATGCCTTTTTCTTAACTCAATTAGTTTAATAAATTTAATAATACCTGTACATGAGCACGAATGCAAGAAATAATTTAAAACGCATTTTATCCATGATTGTTTTTATATGAATGTCAATATTCCGCCATTAGTAAACTCAACGTCATTAAGGACGTCATACATGTAATTATACGGGGCATATCTAACTAATTTGCCCATTCAATCAACTTGTAGATTACCGAATTGATTTCATTGCGTTATAACATTCTCAGACGTGACTTTATATGATAAATAGAGTTATTTTTCAGCCCATTTTAAATATGCGATTAATAAACCGAGGTCGGTTGAAGATCCGATAAAGAAACGAGAGCGCTTGCGTACGAGTTTCTTTATCGGATGTTTAACCTCCCGAGGTTTAGAAATCCTATATTTAAAATGGGCTGAGTCAATAGACTGTATATAACATGCAGTTTGATAGAGCTGGTGGATCATTTTGCATCTAAGTTTCTTGGTACAGTTCACTCTTAACGTATAGGCCATGCAAACGATAGTGGGCGCAGTGACACATCTCACTACTCAGTAAAGACGCCATCTTGAATGCGTTTCTATTGTATTGAATGAAAATAGAAGATCTAAATTTTTTATAGTGATAAAACAATATGAAATGCCAGAGTATATAATCAAACAGGAGGCTTAACCAGTATTAATTATTTCAAGTATATCTTATTTCCACGCTGCCACAGAGTCTAACGTCATGCATTCATCTTCTGAGCGGTCATTAGTTTACCTATCCACACTTTCCTGGGCAGGCTTTTACGTAAGCGGTTAACAAATACAGTGCATATTCTTTCGCCAGAAACTGCCCTTCTTGAATCAGCGGAAGGGAGAGAATGACGGTAGAAAAGATTTCATGATAAATCTCCACGAAAGAATGTTGTCAACCTCGGCAGGTATGAAATCCGCGTCCTTGATCACCAGTCAGACGCGCATCTAACTGAGCTACCGAGGCCGGCTAGTTTTAATTTGTAAAATAGTTAAGAAGGAAAATAAATGTAAATTACTGTTTTAGATTTTTCTTTTGTTCTTCTTCCCTTTTTAATCTCTCTTCTTGAATATGTTTCACTGTAGCTTCAAGGGACGTCACAAGGGTTTCGTTGGCAAGGTGTATTTGCTGAAAAAACATAATATCTTTGAGATAACATGAAACTAGATTTATCGGTAATCCCCTATATTAATTGCATTGTAACATACTGGCCTGATAAAGATATGCTATCTCAGGACAAGTGAGCTTTATCAGGCCAATGTCATATTTCACTTCTCTGAACTTGATTATTGGCAAAACTGTAAGAGTGTACAAGGGATTAACTAATAAATAGAATACCAGATTCGTGTCATTTGATATCAAGTGTATCAAGCTCGGCTTTGAGAACGCATGTAGAATCGCTCGGCAAGCCTCGCGATTCTACAAGCGTTCTCAAAGCCTTGCCTGATAAGCTTGATATCAAAAGACATGAGCTTGGTATTCTCTATATATACACACATTATTACTACAGTAGCTTGAGCATTTTGCGGCGTCTGCTCTGGATATGCACTGTTTGCGAATGTCGCAGCGTGTGGTTATGTCCATGTTTCACCGATTACCCGCTTAACACTGCACTCTGACGTCATAGCGAATGGGATAGCTCGTGTGCCATAACCTGTATTTTGAACATGGTCGGCGATAGTAACGTGGATAACAGCAACTGGAAAACTTCTCAAGAATTAATAACTTTGGGTCGATTGATAAATAATCGATTCAGAAACCTAAATGTTATGCCATTTAGCCAAATACTATTTTTGCATAAGTGTGCAATTCGAGAGAGGGGTACATGTATAAATTTCGTTTGAATGGGGCTGTAATTGAAGTATTTTAATTTTGTATCAACAATGATACAGGCGGTCTACATGTAGTTACACATGTCTTGTAGAACTACTTTAGTTTTGGTATTATTCCATACCTTTAAATCTTTCTTCCACATGTTTTTCGCCACCTTCTGACGTTTTCGTGACTGCTTCTGTTGTGTTTTGATAGCATGTTCCAACTTGTTGTTTTCTTCCACCCTGCAAAACACTATTTCTTATATTGAAGGGAATCTTCCACTTTTTGTACAGCTAGAGCCAATGTCATCATTTATTGGTGTCTTAATGTGTTATTTGATAAAGAATATTTATCATATGACGTCTATGAATTAAAAGTGGTCATATGATAAACAGAATCTTACACTCGTGGTCATTTCATATGAAATTTATGAAACTCGTCGCAGGCCCGTTTCATAAATTTCATTTGAAATGGCCACTCGTGTAAGATCCTCTTTACGTCTGGGACTACAATGTTAACCAGTGATGTTCGCCCTCTTACAACTGCGCTTAACAAATAATGATTAGTCTGCGTGGAAATACAGGCAGATTTGCCTGTTTAAAGTAAAATCACTTTCGCTGGATGCGGATAGGTTACTGAAAAAACACTGAACAAAGCGTTTGTTTGTTTGTGTTGGAGTTTAACGGCCCAATCAATATTATTTTAGGTCATTTTTGAGCCAGTCAGTTTACCTATCCATATTTTTCCTGGGTAGGCTTATACGTAAGCGGTTAACCATTACAGTGCACATTCTTTCAACAGAAACTGAAAAATGCCCTTCTTGAATCAGCGTAAGGGAGAGAATGACCGTAAAAAAGATTTCATGATCAATCTCCACGAAAGAAAGTTACTGACCCCGGCAGGTATCGAACCAACGTCCTCCTGATCACCAGTCAGACGCGCATCCGACTTAGCTACAGCTACCGAGGCCGGTATTGAACAAAGTGTAACGTCACACATATGGTCACAGTGAGTCTACGGTAAATGTTCGAAAATGTTTTCCTTACTTGTGACTGCGAACAACTGAACGGGTTCGTAGTCTTTTTTGTTTTCTTTTATATTTGCAGGTACTATTCTGTACCCGAAGCCTCTTAAGTGGAATGGGAACATCTTCAGGGGAGGCAACTCCTGCAAAAGTATTTTTGTCTGCCCTGTCAACAGGGGCCAACTCTTAAAGGAAATAATTTGCTCCTAAGGAGCAAACTCTTTCCTTTAAGAGTAGACCCCTTTTTCAGTGGGACAGGGTTTCTAGAAAAGCGAACAGGAAGTCCCGAAACTTGTCTCCCTTCGCAGAATGGCGGAAAAATCAGCGAGGTGTTCCCATTCCCCTTAAATGTTCATAATTTATTTCGCAGATTTTTTTTTGGGGGGGGGGGGGGGGTGGATACATGGGTAGGTTCCTTGTTATTGCTAGTATTGTTGTCAGTGGTTGTACGTGTGCGGCAACAACAACAACATCACTTACAACAGCGACACCAAAACCAACGTAAAAAACAATACTACAATGTACCACTACCACTACTAGTTTATGTGTTGTTCGTTTGTACTTTAACGGCCCAACCAGTATAATCTATTAAGGTGATATCGATCCAATCATATTACCTAATCACACTTTTCCTTGACAGGCTCGCGGGTTTGAGGATCACTGATGGGGGCTAATTGGCAGGAACTAACCTGGCTGGCTAAGAAATAAAATTCTACACCCTAAAATTAAAAATGGATTTTATCATATGGCGTCGCGTCTGAGAGTGTAATAACGCCATGTAATATTTTCGACAATCCACTAGTTGATTAAATATGCAAATTAGCTATATAGATACGTCCCGTAACGTTACGTGTGTGACGTCCTTGACGACGTCGCGTTTACTAACGGCGGAAAATTTACAGTTTTGTTAACAATCTTGAAAAAAAAAAAAAAAAAAAAAACGCGTTCTAAATGTCATATGATAAATAGAATCTTGCATTCGTGCTCATGTATTATTGAATTTATAAAATTCGTTGAGGTAATGGGAAAAAATGCTCGGGAAAGCCTCGCATTTTTTCCCTTTTCCTCAACTCGTTTAATAAATTCAATCATACATGAACACTCATGAAAGATCCTCTATAAACATACAGCGGACTTTCTTTTGTAGAAACTGACATTATGATAACACACCCGTGCGACATAGTGCATTTTTTATATCTCCAAAATGGCTGCTTTTCTGATGAAAATCGGTGATAATTTTCTTATTCATACTGCAAACATATGTTGTGGAAGCTCGTGAGAGCCGCCTCACTGAGGCGGTTCTAATGAGTACCTACAACCTATGTCTTGGAGCAGAAATAAGAAAAATTGTATACCCCCATAAACCACAGTTTTTTCTATATAAAGTGAGGCTTAGGGGGGTCTTCATTTCACGGACTTGTTTACATGATGTAACTGCCCTTCTTGAATCAGCGGAATAGAGAAAATATTTGCATGACCAATATGCACGAAAACATGTTGCCGACCAAACAGGTACGGATCTCCTGATCGCCAGTCAGAGGCGGAGCCTACTAAGCTGTTCACGCCGGCACTACTACATGTACTTCTACTACACCCCAACCTCTTTATAACACTGTTAATGGGGTCCAAAGCAGAAACCGTGTTAGTTAAACAACCGTGTTATATCCAAACAAAAATGTATAGATTATATAGAAAAATGACCATTCATGGTCATTTTTCTATATAATCTATAACACTATACATTTTGTGGATATAAATGGTCATTTTTCTATATAAACTATACATTTGTGGTGTCCATCTTGAAACCGTGTTATATTCAAAACCGTGCTATAATGAACCGCGTTATAATGAGGTTGTGGTGTACCAATACTACGTACACCCCCAGATTCGAACTACAGTCCGGAAACTGAGACAGATCAACTACAGATTGCAGATCTTCATTGTATTTGCCTGATTACTTGTATAGTCATCACTTTGGCCCCGTCAAGCGATTTTGGCACTTATCGCCTATGCGAGCAGCGAAGGTTCACGCGAGCCTGCGCATCCGCGCAGTCTCGCCAGAACCTTCGCTGCTCGCTCATACAAGCAGTGAATCAAGAGGAACCTTCAGACAGAAAGCCATATCCCTGGCCCATCTGAATGGCTGGGCATGCTCAGTTAAAATTTGTCATGACGGAATGCTCAAAGACACAAATTCGCTTGGCGAGGCTCACCTGATCAGCAGTCAGAGGCGGAGCCAACTAAGCTATTCACGCTGGCACTACTACATGTACTTCTACTACATGTACCACTACTACGTACACCCTCCATAAGCTATAAGATTATAAGAATCTGATATGGGGTTCTGTTGTAGATGAGCGTTTCCAATCCGAGGGATGACCATGCTGAGCGGAACCGAGGCTACGCCGAGGTTCCGCTCAGCACGGTCATCCCGAGGGTTGGAAACGCCCATCTACAACAGAACCCCATATTGGATTCTTTTTCTTGCACAACACCTCCGGCTAGTTTTGACAGCTCGCACATGTACATTGTTTACAAAATAAAAGTAGTGCGGAAGTAGTTCCGGCAGTTGAATAGAATTGAAGCGCATTTATGTTAGCTGCCTGGGTCGGAACACCAGGGCCATAACATAAATTTCTATCCCAGGGTAAAATCACGGATTTCCTTGTCTGGTGTGCAAGAATAACCTATCTAACTACAGTTCGGAAACTGAGACTGATCAACTACAAAATGTAGCTCTTCATTGTATTTGCCTGATTATGTGTATAGTCATCACTTACGCATTTTGATGGATTTCTTTTTCTTTCTTCCTCTTCTCCTTTTCATAATTTACTTCTGCAGTATGTAACTGTCGGTCAATACGAACGACAAGAGCCTCTTTTCTATCCCTGGAATAGTTAAAAGATTGGATAAGGCACACTTGCATAAAACTCGATAATATTCACATGAGTTTTTGTTTTGTTTGATTTGATATTTAACGTCCCCCTCAACACTACAAAGGTCATTTTGGAGACGTGTTGCTTCCAGTTTTGTTGGACTTTTACCCGACATTGAGATGAAATGACATCTCAAGCCCTGTCGCCCAATGAAACCAATAGGGTCTATAAGCATGGACGGTCCGACTCACAGCGCTTTGCCGTCACAGAGAAGATTCTCTCTATCGTGCATGTAATGTCAGAAATGCATTTTTCACTTCTAAAGGGCATAAGACTTATACACTTTGGTCATGTCAGAAAGTGTGTGATGCCCTCACCTTTCTACTTGACAATATTTATATTAGATTCGGTACTAAGTTATTTAGACAAATTGTGGGTATTCCGATGGGTACTAATTGCGCACCTCTTGTGGCTGATCTGTTCTTGTATTGTTATGAAAGAGACTTCATTTTGTCGCTTTCCATTGATAACCAATCTGAAATTATTGAAGCTTTTAGCTCTACTTCTAGATATTTAGATGATTTATTAAATATTGATAATACCTATTTTGATGGTTTGATCAGTCAGATTTACCCCCTAGAACTTCAGTTAAATAAAGCAAATTCTTCTGATACCGAGGCCCCGTTTTTGGATTTACATCTATCTATTGTAGATGGATTTGTTTCGTGCAAAATTTATGATAAACGCGATGACTTTGATTTTGAGATTGTAAATTTTCCTTTTTTGGATGGTGATGTTCCTCGTGCGCCATCCTATGGCGTTTGTATTTCGCAAATAAATCGATTTGCTAGAGTGTGTAGTCATGTAACTGACTTCAACACTCGTAATAAATTATTAACGGCTAAACTCCTTAATCAGGGTTATCGGTACCATAAACTACGCAAAGCCTTTTCAAAATTTTATAGACGCCATTCTGATTTAATTTCAAAATTCAATATTGGACTTAAATCTATTCTGCAACAAGGTCTATCGGAACCCGAATTTTATGGTGACTTAGTATATAAATTCAGAAAAATATATAACCGCAATGACTTCAGCACCCAATTTCGTAAAATCATTCTTCGATATAAAAAGATTGGGTACAACATGGATATTATACGACAGACTGCATGCATGGTAGTTAACCCAATCACGGTTGGCAACTTTGCTTCCCTCTTTAATTGCAAGCCGGTGGGTCAGGCCTCAGATTCTATGACGGCTCCAACGTAAAGGCTTATTGAAAATTAGAGAGATAATGTTGGTTGGTGCCTGATGCTCTGTCTCTGGTCGGGCTCATCGGAGTCTAACTGTTGGTTTTCTTTTGCTCCAGCATTTCAGTGGTTTCTTGCTGTCGAGTCCTCACCGTTGTCTCACCTCTGTGGTTCTTTGATTTTTGTGTTCACGGAGATGTTGCACTGATGAGTTAGGAGGCCTTCATGCGGACTGAACAAATTATTTGTCTAAATCGCGACGGAAGTAAGGGTGAGGATTGTGGCCACGTAAAATCGATTTAAGCCCCACCCCCCCCCCCCCCCCAGTGGAAATCTTCCACTGACCGTTCCAAGGCGGCTCTTCTGTGGCGATTTATTTATGTTGTTGTTTGTTACTTACTGTGTGTATCACTTGTGTCTTTTGGTTTTGGATGGCCATATGGCCATTTTGTGGGAAAGTAACTGTCCTTATGGCCTTCCTTTGTTTAGGTTTCCATTATGGTCTGGTCGCTTAATGTTTGTATTTCTTTCCCTTTGGTGTCTTTTATGGGTGGAGTAAGTTAATTGTATCAATTCCTGATCTTTGTTTTACTTCTACTTTTTAGATCCTCTAAGCTGTTTACCAGTACTCGTGTGAGGTCGGATTCAGCTCTGCGTGGAAGCAGCATGCAGCCCATTTATTTCTTCAAGCCCCTATCGGCGTGGGCCATTTAAAAGATTGGATAAGGCACACTAGCATAAAACTCAATAATATGCATAGGCGTTACTTAGTATCACGAAAGCACGCCTACATACTTTTGACCCCCTTGAACCCCCCTTTTATATAGTAAAACGGGGGCTTACAGGGTTGTACATTATTTGCTTAAAACATAGATTGTGGGTAGTGGATACTCGTTAGAACCGCCTCGATGAGGCGGTTCTAACAAGTACCCATAATCTATGTTTTGAGCAGAAATAAGAAAAAATTCACAGTTTTTATCGGAACATTTTCAATTTTTTGGCGGTAAAATTTACAGTGTATAAGTATAGGCGTGTTTTCATAATGATAAGCTTTGGAATGTAAGAGTACGTAAGCACGCATTATACATACGCGCATGCCACAAGCTCTTTGTATTTGGATGCCATTCTTTCGCAAGACCATTATCGTTCCAATTTTATAATATGAATTTGAGTATATGGACAACCGAAGCACATTAGAATGAAGATCGATCCCTTTCATATTAGAATAATTTGTTTGAAAAGTTGAAACGGCAAACAGAATAAATAAATAAATAAATAGATAAATAAATAAATAAATAAATAAACCCCAAAGGCCTCCGTTATATGGGTTTGTTCCATACAAAATGTTTGATAAACGCGACGATTTTGATTTTGAGATTAATAATTATTACTTTCATGAATAGGGATGTTGCAAGTACGGCCAGCTCTGACATTCGATTCGCCAGAGTGACTAGTCATGTCACTAACATTAACATTCTTAATAAATTTGATAAATTGCTACACTTCCAAATATCAGTACCATATACTACACACAGCTTTTTCTAAATTTGATAGACATCATTTCGATTTAGTCTCAAAAAACAATGTTGGACTAAAATCTCTTCTGCAGCAAGGCCTATCGGAAACTGAATTTTATTAATGTATATGTATATAAATTTAGAAATGTATTTTCAGACAATGGTTTCAGTTCTCAATGTCGTTAAATCATTCTTCGATAAAAATGGTTGGATATACCAAATGAAATACGGCCGACTGCATGGATGATAATTAACTCAACCTCAGTTGATATCAAGAAAATCACGCCTATATAATTTTGACCAACTTAAACCGCATTTTATACAGTAAAATTGGGGTTTACAGGGGTATACATTATTTTTCTTATCTCTGCTCAAAAACATAAATTTTTGGTACTAGTAAAAACCGCCTCGGCAAGGCGGTTCTAACAAGTCCACACATTCTATGTTTTGTGCTGAAATATTAAAATATCAGAATTTTTATCTGAATATTTTCATTTTTTGGTGATAAAATTTTCAATATAGTTGAATAGGCGTGTTTTCGTAATGTATATTTAAGCGATACCGTTGCTTTATTTTTGTGCTTCTTTCACTTTGGTGTCTTGAATGAAAGTTGTACTGCAATTAAATTGTATTGATTCCTTCGCTTCTATTTTCTGTGTTTTATCTTGTTCTTTTTTTAATGGGCTTCCAAAATGTTTGAAGTTTGGTTGGAAATCAAGGTAGATAAATACTTAAGACTTTTTCCTGTAGGCGAAACCAGGTTTTGGTTCATGCAATAAAAATGCATTTGGGAACAAGCAAAAAGGCACGAAAATTAATCTACACGTAAAGAAAATACTCTTCTTCTTAGAATCGTGCCATTGAGAAGATTTAGGCGAGACAAGCAAAATAGGATCATCGCGCATATGCCGCTCGGCAAAGACACAAATCAGACTGCGTATCTTTTCATTTATTGTATAGAATTACAATGTTACGGCGCCGTTATTTTGTGGTTGAAACATAAAAAAGATCTTACCACACATGTAATTAGAGATGGTAACTGAGGCGTAACGCATTCTTAATATTTTATTCTCATACTTACTTCAGTCTCCTGGTATAGGCCACATATCTGTCAGTAAATGCTAGTCTTTCTGATTCGTTCTCCTTCACTATTCTCTGTCCAAATAAAAGCAGACAAGTAAATGTCAAAGTAAAACAGACAAATTAACAGGTTAATTGAGATATATCAACGACAAAGATCAGCCAAATACAACACACACAAAGTGTCTTCACATATCCATAAAACATAACAGTTCAACAGTTCATAATGCGCATCTCAGGGACATGCTGAGTTAATTGCCATTAAGCAATGATCAAAGACCCAATAAGGGTAAAAGTCACGAATTGATCAATACTGTTATTCGCAAATTTTAGTCCGAACAATTTATTTCGCAGTTTCCTTCAGCAGCAACGTCCCATTATCAACGAAAATTTCCTAACGGTTTTTGTGATGCCATAGAAAGATACAGATGAACAGTACTGTTCTCTTTATACGTCAGAAGAAATCGTGGACAGTTGTCACTCTTCACTGTACAGGATCAATAAGAATAATAGAAACGAAGGCAATGATCAGAAATCGATACCATAACCCAACATCTCCAATAAGAGACAACAAAGGCAAACAAACATGAACATGAAATAACAAACCCTAATGAAAACATCACTAGCGGAAAGCCAAAAGGACAGCTACTTTCCCATAAAAAGGCCAAAATGACTATCCAACTTAAAAGATATAAGTAATACATACATGCAAAGGCTAACTATAACAAAATAAAAAATAAACCGCGACAGAAGAACCGCCTTGGGACGGTGAGTAAAAAACATTTCGCAGGACGAGGGAGGCATTAAAGCGATTTTATGTGGCCACAATCTTCGCCCTTTGTCAGACAATTAATTTGTTCAGTCCGCATGAAAATTTTCTAACTCATTAGTGCCACACCTCAGAGAACATAAGAATCAAACGATTACAGAGATGAAACATCGGTGAGCAATCGATCGCCTTCTTTAAACAATCAGTATCTGATTGGCCATTAGTATAATTGCGCAGTACAAGAAAGTGAATACCTGCTGATAATTGGATACCAGGACATCATAGTAAATCTTGACATGTCAATCGAGAAAAACGATGAATGGAAAGTTTTCGGAAATCACTTACCGCACGGATTATTGGATGTGACAGGTAAGAGAACAGTTGAAGGTATTAGGGACGGCTGTCTGTTGAAGTTTAAGAGAAACGCGTACTAATCTCCAAAAATCCGGTGAGTATCATCTTTTGAGAACTTATGATTTTTTGTTTGCTTCTAAACAAAGTGACATGGTGATGAGGAATACTAGGCTGCAACAGAGGCTAGACTTGAGAACCAAACTTCCATCTTCAAGACTGGAGTTCGTGTACAAGTTGGCTACGAGCATTGAGATCATTGGGGATATTGAAACATGTATATTCAATTCATGGTCTTATACATCAATATATAGTTATTTGTTCATAAATCTAACATCGTTATGCTTATGAAGTGCGAGGACAATGGCCATTTGAAATCGATTTAAGACCCCACCACCACCAGTAATAAATGTTACTTCTTTGTCTTTGCATGTATATGTTGCTTAAATCTTTTTATTTTGGATAGCCGTTTGTCCATACTGTCCTTTGTGGCTTTCCGCTAGTGATGTCTTCATTATGGTGAAACTCTTTTATGTTTTTTTATTTCTCTCCCTTCGGCGCAATCACTTCTAATCTTTTTGTGGTTTATTGTAACTGTCCTTGTGGCTTTCTGCTAGTGACGTCTTCATTAGGGTGAAGTTGTTTTAAGTTTTTATTTCTCTCCCTCCGGTGCGTTCCCTTCTATTCTGTTCTGGTTAATTATTGTTATAGTTCTTATTTGCATGTACGTGTTGCTTATATTATTTCTTTTGGAAAGCCGCTTGGCCATTTTGTTGGAAAGTCACTGTCTTCATTATGGTGAAGTTGTTTTATGTTTGCATTTCTATCCCTTTTGGTGTCTATTCTGTTTTGGTTTCTATTGCCAGTATATGTCTTTGGATGTGCATGTATGTATCGATTAAATTCCTATTTGAATAGCCGTTTGGCCATTTTAAAGGCTAAGAAATTGCACGTTTCGCTTTCTGCTTTTAATGCTTTAATTATTATGCCGTTTCTTTATACGTTTTTAGCTTCCTCGTCGGTGTCTTGGACGTGAGGTAAAAAGTAATTGATTGGGTTTTGATCATTACCTTCCTCTCTACTTAAAACTGTCTCTTACTAGACAATAAAGTGTTCGTTTTTTTGCAGTTTGACTGAATTCTCAATTCTATGTCCATTTTCGTCTCGTTCATCAGATATTCAAATGAACTTGCGTATATAGCGTGACGTTTGATTGGATAACTTCAAAATCTGCGATAGCACATTCTGCGATATACTGTCGGAAACCCGACGTTTTCACGTAACGTTGCTTTTCATTGGCTGGCATTTGGTTTTAAGCAGTTCACGGCGCTTGCCGCCTTGGGCAAAATATAGTGCAATTTTAAGAATTGTTTTATTTGTTTGTATTGGAGTTTAAAAGCCCAGTCAACACTATTTAGGTCATTTTTGAGCCGGTTAGTTTAACTATCCAAACTTTTCCTGGGCAGGTTTTGAATCGACTGCCTATTCGAAATTCGCAAAATTGCAGTATGTTTCCTCTGGCTTTCTTTGCCGGATCATTACAGGGTCACTGATGAGGCTTTATTAGCCGAAACTACGTAGTATGACCCATCTTCATTCTTATGAATGTTTTCATTGCTCTTAAAGGAACTCATTTTTGATTATTATTGTACGTAAGCGGTTAAAACAACTGAATCAGTGCACTGGAATGGGGATACCTCTATTGAAAATTGTTATTTCGGGAGGTAAATCGTCTGTTTTACGGTCGTAAATACCTATTTACGGTTATGCGTCTCCGTAAAACGATATTTCCGGCCTACCTCCCCAAATGACAATTTTGATTGCAGTTATCCCCTAATGTAAAGGATTTTGACCAGAAAAATACAGAGGTCCGTCGTTATAACGACATAATTCGGATGGAGCTGTTTTCATCCCGAAAGATGACCGCGCAGATCGGAATCGAGGCTAACCTTTGAGCCTAATTTCTTTAAATTTGTCATAATGGCAAGTTTTGTCGTTATGACGACTATCGGTACATGTGTAAAGAGGATTGACTGTAGCAGCTAAATGCCCATCTGCGAATCTTTGGATATGAAATGCGAGCCCTAGTCATTTTTACAATTTGAGTATTCTCTTTAGGGGCCACCATACTATTGCATGTCAGATTTGACTGTGTTGTATGGTCAAATGGAGGATTGCCTTGACCTCCATCGATTTATTACAAAGTGAATAAGTTTCTTGATAATTATACAAAATGCACCGGCCATGGATCAAAAGAGGCAATTTTAAATCAGAGAGGTATTTCAAATTTTAAAATATTGAAGTAGCTCTTAAAAGCAAGAACTGAATTTCCATATTAACTCTTATCTTGCTGTTCACGACAACCCCTATCTTTGGAAACAGTGTAGATCCAGATCAGATGGCTTCTGAAGAAGCCATCTGATCAGGATCTACACTGTTTGACATGAAGTTTATGGATTTGTAAGAATAAATTGCATGAAGGAATCTTATTAGTTCAAAGTCAGAAATGGGTGTGGCTAAACTGAATATTCAGCAAGATAAGAGTTAAAAGATAAATATTAAGGCAACCTACCTCAACTTCTTCGTGTATTATTTCATCTCTGCGTACTCCAGCCTGTAGTCTTTTCCTGTCATGTTCTATGTGGTCATTATATTTCTTATCATACTCCGAGGAATTTACCTCCCACCAGTTCTTAACCTGTGAATAGGCATCGATTACTCTTCAAGTATGGCAACTCGGGAAAGACAGGAAAAAAGCTCTATGGATGTTTTATCGCAATGAATTTAGTTTCATGGAGGGGTTTTAGTTTTTAGTTTGGAAGTCGCCAAACAGGCGCTTCCCCATGGGAGCACACGATTTGAGATTTAGTGCGAAAAGTGTCAAGTTCAAGTTTGAAGCATGGAATCACAAGTTTGACTCGTACCAAGCTTTACGCCATGTTTGGAATGCATAAAATTATTTAACATGCACTAATTTCACACGCGCTCTATCTTCAAGTATAACTTAAACATGAACGTGTTGCCAACTGGTTCGCTGGAGCAGTTAAACACATACGCCTGAAACTTTATGAAGTACAGTCACTGCCGTTTTATGACGTCCTGGTAGATTATTTGGCGTTAGACGGTGTAACGTAATTATATTGCATCAACAACGTTAGAAAAGGGCTCTAATGCGTGTGTTACTATCAATACACAACAGTGTTGGCGACATATCTTATAACTATGGCGAAATGGTTGGAGAAACTGATGGAAACAACATAATTATTGGCACTTTTTAGCGTGTTTGTTTGTTTGTTTGATATCAGGTTAAGCGTCCCCGTCAACCCTGTAAAGGTCATTTTGGAGATGTTGCTTCCAATTTTGTGGGACTTTAACGCGACATTGAGATGAAATGATAACGCAAGCCCTGCCGCCAAATGAAACCAATAGGGTTTATAAGCATAGACGGGCCGACTCGCACCGCTTTACCTGGACAGGCTTAGATCCTCTAAGCGGTTTATCAGTACTCGTGTGCGGTCGGTTTCAGCTCTGCGTGGAAACATCATGCAGCCCATCTATTTCTCCAAGCCCCAATGGGCGGGGGCCGAGGGAAGTTGTAACTTAACCCATTGTATGCTGAAAACCTATGAAGGGATACCTTGGCAAACAGTGCAGGCCCAGATCAGACGCCGCGTCTAACCAGGGCTTGCACTATTTGCAAGATAGAAATAGAATAAAAACGAAAAAAAAAAACATGGAACTGACACCCCTTATATGAGAAATGGATTTGTCCATCATATAGCAATGGAAGAGGTCACCAGCATACAATGGGTTAAAAGTTGCACACAAACAGACACCCAAAGCATTAACAGCACTGGTGCCTCTGTTATCTCTGAGTGACTTGCTTGGAAATTGCTCATGAATTTAGGCTTTTTCGTTTGACCCTGAAATGCCTGTAATGTGGACTCTTTTTGGTCGAATGTTTGTCAGTCGACCCAAAGTTACTAACCATAAAAGCTTTAAGTTGCTGATGTGTAACGTAATCATCTCGCATCAAAACGTTAGAAGCGGGCTCTAATGCATGTGTTACAACCAATACTAAGCCGGCTGGATGCGCGTCTGACTCGTGATCAGAAGGACGCGGGTTCACTACCTGCCGGGTCGACAACATTCTTTCGTGGAGATTGATCATGTAATCTTTTCTACGGTCATTCTCTCCCTTCCGCTGATTCAAAAAGGGCAGTTGTCAGTTCCTGGCGAAAGAATGTGCACTGTACTGGTTAACCGCTTACATATGAGCCTGCCCAGGAAAAGCGTGGATGAGTAAATTGACCGGCTCAAGAATGACCTAAATAGAGTTGACTGGGCCATTGAACACCAATACAAACAATCAAGTACGTTCATATTGGCCCAGTTACAGGTCCGGGGGCTGCTGTATTACATGTATTAAAAACATGATTATTGATTTGTTAGACCTCACTTGACCTCAGTTAATGCTGGTTGACCTGGTGTTAATACAGATGACCTCCGATCAATAAAGTATAGTCAATTAATAATAAATGTTATTAATTGACTATCCTGTATTGATCTGAGGTCATCCGTATTAACACCAGGTCAACTAATATTAAATGAGGTCAAGTGAGGTAAAAAAATCAATAATCATGTTTTTTTAAGTATGTCAATTAAAAATATTGCCATTAATCAAGTAATTTCTCATTGACCCAGTTACAGGTCCTCGGTCAATGCAGCAGACCTCGGACCTGTACCTGGGCCAATACGAAATTGCTTGATTAATAACATTATAGTATTGGTGGGATTTCTTAAAACAATAGCGAAATGTTGGGAGAAACTCATAACGATGACACACCCTGGCGACATAGTGCATTTTTATATCTCCAAAATGGCTACTTTTCTGATGAAAATCCGTGACATTTTTGTGGTAGCTCATTAGAACCGCCACATTACGAGTACCCACAACCTATGTATTGGAGCAGAAATAAGAAAAATAATGTATACCCCCGTGTTGGGTTTATGGGGATGCTCATTTCACGGATTTGTTCACGTGATGTGGAGGAAACAACATAACAGTTGCCAATTTTCATTGCATAAGAATCGGAATAGATGAGCTGTAGTGTAGTGTATTTACTGTTGAGTAATAAATCACAGTTTGTTGGTCAGTTGTATGTAGACAAATCCCGAGCGCGTAGTGCAACACTCGTGCTGCCGCTCGTTATTTGATCTGTTCAACAATTCACTGCTGCAGCTGATCTAGAATGTTACAAACAAAATATTAACTCACCTGGATCTCTTTCAGTTTTTCTTCTTTATCTCTCTTCTCTTTTAATTCTTTCGCCTGAAAAATACTACATAACTGTACTGGGTCGGCCTCGGTAGCTCAGTCGGATGCGCGTCTGACTTGTGATCATGAGGACGCCGGTTCGATACCTGCCGGGGTCAGTAGCATTCTTTCGTGGAGAATGATCATGAAATCTTTTCTACGGTCATTCTCTTCCTTTGGCTGATTCAAGAAAGGCAGTGGTCAGTTTCTAGCGAAAGAATGTGCACTGCACTGGTTAACCGCTTACGTATAAGCCTGCTCAGGAGAAGTGTAGATAAGTACACTGACCGGCCCAAAAAGGACCTAAATAGTGTTGTCTGTGCCGTTAAACTCCAATACAAACAAACAAAATAAAAATCAAAAATGAGTTCCTAGATCCTAGATCGTTAGTCCTGGTTAGAACCCCCAATACAAAAAAACAAAGGTAACTGTACTGCTGATGCATCAATCTCATAATAAAACTGTAACATATTTTCCGCTTCTAGCTACAAAACTACTGATGTCTACAACCAGCTTTCCGGCGGGCGACGCAAAATTACAGAATCTCGTATCACCCTACTCGCGTTGTTTTAGTTCCGTATCTCCATCCTTTGACCCTTATCCTGATGTTCGCGACAAACCCTACCTTTGCAAACAGTGAAGGTCCAAATCTGATACCTTCTGAAGATTTGATCTGGATCTACACTGTTTATTATGTAGTTTGTGAAATGAACAAACACATTAAACTATTGTCTACGCCTATGGGCGTAGACATTATAGACGTTGGGTTTCACACGGAAGTCCAGCCATTAGTTACCCACAGTGCAGGTTGACCTTTATATTTTAATGCAACAACAAGAATAAGCTTTCACAAGAATAAAAAGCCGCCCATAACAAGTATAAGCTTTCACACAAAAAAGAAGCTCCACAAATAGAGCTCTGGAACAGGATTGCTGTCGCATTTGTACAAGCCCATATTTGCTGTCATATTCGTATAGGCTTATAAAATTATACATCTACAAACTTTCTACCACGATGGACCACTGCCTATTCTATAAGCTCCTCAGGAGCCTTCAGCTTTGGTGAGCTAAAAACTTACCTCACCGTCAGCAAAATGGGTCACTCTTCAATAAGTACTTTGTGGATTGTAAAAAAGTTGTCTGCTTAACTTCTCCAACAATTTTCAAGCATTGCATTTGATAAGATATCACAACATTTTGAAGTTGCACATGTGCCTTTTTAAAGATGAAAAAGTACTTTTTGGCAAAATTACAGCATTTACAACTTTGACATTTCAGACTTCAGTCGGCAAGATCCTGTGTGTAGACTGGCAATTAGAAAATTGCAAAAGACAGTTTAAAACAGATTTCTGAAATTCACATTTAATATGTGCTACGCGTAGACCTAGCTTTTTTGTAAAAGCTATACTTGTTTAATTTAATTGGTTGCTAGAAGGCGTACCTTAACTTTCTGTTGCTCTGTGAGTTGTTTTTCTGTCTTAACTTCAGCATTGTGTAGTTCTACCTCTAGCTGTCTTTTTTTCTCCTGTCTTTTCCTTTCTCTGGCAATCTTTAAGAAACTTAAAACGTGAGCTACCTTACGATAACACATCTATGAGGCAAAGAGTATTGTTTCATATCTCCAAAACGAAACATTTTATGATGAAAACTCATAATTGAGCGGGAGCATTACATTTCCTACAGTTTATTTGTGCGCTCAGCGAAGAATCAGATAATCAAGCGCATCCATATAGTCTGACCAGAGACTTCTCTTGCTGCGTGAAGGAGCATTGGTCCCTTAGCTTTCTTTAGAGCGCACAACGAAGACTCTTATCAGACTGCAAGGAAGCGCAAGCGGATCTGAGTCTTCGCTGGGCGCACATGTAAATTGTTGTAACGAGCACCAAGCTAGTAATTAAGTAAGTAAGTATATAAGTAAGACTTTATTTAAAGAGGGTGACTCAATTGTCGAAACAATCTTCCTTGAGGCCCTCTGCAAAGCAACGTATATACACATATTTACATGACAACGAAAAAAAATCATGAAGACCATATTAACCATCATTATCACACTACATGGCACACGAATGATGATTACAATTTTAACACCAACCCTGTCAAGCGAAAAAAATGCCTTCTAGCCCTCGTTAATATCAAATGCGCATGTTTCATCATACTGAGAGGTCCTGTTGTAGTTTGTACAAAGGAAGGACCCCGTCGCGACTGCGCACATATGCAGACTCGTACAGGTCTTTTCTGTGTGCAAATGCCAGAAGACAAAAATTCGCTTGTCTAGTCCATGTGAGAATACATGTACACAAGCTTGTAATCCTTAAGTTGAAAATAATGCATATATGTTGTACAATTAAATAAATGTAATGTTCATGTCGTTTTATTATTAGTTGGTGGTTGTGGGTTAACATGTAGTAAAATTAGTTTTTCAACCAAGAGGCACATTTAATAGTAAATGATTGTATTGCCGTTGCATTTTTAATTTCAGTTGGAATACTATTCCAGACAATTGCTCCAGAATATGACAAACTGTTCTTAAATAATCCAATTTTGGGTTTCGGAATAAAAGAGTTTCGATTAGCAACAGATCGCAGGTTGGATAGTGTATCATTTATGTTCACATTTCGCATCTGAAATAGGTCCACTAAATATCCAGGTGCAATTTTATTTGCTACCTTGTACATTACTTTTGATTTTTGTATAAAACACTTTCAGAAAATGATAATATTTTAAGGCGATTACGAGCCTCCTCTAAATTAGTATATTCATGCCGTAAAATAAGTTTTCATGCTCTTCTTTGTAATTTATCAATTTTATTAATATTACAGGTTGTTAAATTTCCCCAAATCACACAACAATAATCAAACTGAGGTTTAATGTAAGCATTATGAAACAGTAATCCGTCTTCAACCGCCAAATATCCTAAAAGTTGCGAAAGTAGCCATAAATACGAGGAAATGTTTCTCAACACTTGCTGAAAATGCGAGTTCCAAACTAAATTCTCCTCAATATTTACTCCAAGAACTTTTACGCCATGTGTTAACTTTAAATCTAAATTACTATACGTTAGTGAAAGTGTATTATCACCCATTTGCAATCGTTTTTTGGCGACTAGTTATAAGCATTACTTTAGTTTTATCAGTGTTCAGAAATAAACCATTTTCCTTGCACCATTTATATAACAATGTTACAGATTTTTGCTGATTTTCCTGTAATTTCTGTTTATTTGGTTGCACATCGTAAATGGTCGTATCATCAGCATACAAGTCAACTGAGGTAACCGAAGTCTCTAGTGATAAAGGAAGGTCGTTTATAAAAATTAAAAAGAAAAGAGGGCCCTGGGTAGAACCTTGAGGAACACCGCAACAAACCCTTTCAGATTCTGACAATGAATTTCGAATTGATACTTGTTGAGTTCTACTTGATAGATATGAATGAAACCGATATTAACTATTTTCATCACACTTATAAAGCTTTAGCTTTTTCACCAAAATATCATGATTAACAAGATCAAATGCCTTTCGAAAATCAACCATAACTGCGCCCACAATTTTTCCCTCGTTCATTGCTTTAAGCCAGGAGTCAAGCATGACTAATAAAGCTGATTCAGTTGAATGTCCCGCTCTGAAAGCACTTTGTTTCGTGTGAAGTAATTTATAATCAATGAGATAAATCATAAATTTAATATGTATCCATTTTTCAATTGTTTTAGAAAGAGTTGGTTGAGCCGAATAAGGTCTATAATTATTGACATCATTTTTTGATCCAGACTATAGTAGATAAACATGTTTGTCTTTCAGCCACCAAGTTTGCTGTGTGTGTTACCGAAGGCCAAGGCAAGCTTCCTACGCTATACTGGTTACCAAAACTTCATAAAAAACCTTACAAAGCACGGTTTATTGCAAATTCTAGCTCTTGCACTACCACTGAACTTTCTAAATTATTAACTTCCTGTCTTACTGCTATTAAAACGCATGCAATTAAATATTGTGATAAAGTCTTTGAAAGATCAGGAAGAAATCTGTTTTGGTCTATAAAAAAATCGAATGAGGTTTTAAATAAATTGAAATCTAAACATTTTCGTGCTTCTAGTCTGTCTACCTACGATTTTTTCACTCTTTACACCACACTTCCTCATAATCTTATAAAAGAAAAGCTTAATGATTTAATTGAATGGGCTTTTCACAGAGAAGATTCTCTCTATCTTGCATGTAATGTCAGAAATGCATTTTTCACTTCTAAAGAGCATAATAATTATACACTTTGGTCATGTCAGAAAGTGTGTGATGCCCTCACCTTTCTACTTGACAATATTTATATTAGATTCGGTACAAAGTTATTTAGACAAATTGTGGGTATTCCGATGGGTACTAATTGCGCACCTCTTGTGGCTGATCTTTTCTTGTATTGTTATGAAAGAGACTTCATTTTGTCGCTTTCCATTGATAACCAATCTGAAATTATTGAAGCTTTTAGCTCTACTTCTAGATATTTAGATGATTTATTAAATATTGATAATACCTATTTTGATGGTTTGATCAGTCAGATTTACCCCCTAGAACTTCAGTTAAATAAAGCAAATTCTTCAGATACTGAGGCCCCGTTTTTGGATTTACATCTATCTATTGTAGATGGATTTGTTTCGTGCAAAATTTATGATAAATGCGATGACTTTGATTTTGAGATTGTAAATTTTCCTTTTTTGGATGGTGATGTTCCTCGTGCGCCATCCTATGGCGTTTATATTTCGCAATTAATTCGATTTGCTAGAGTGTGTAGTCATGTAACTGACTTCAACACTCGTAATAAATTATTAACGGCTAAACTCCTTAATCAGGGTTATCGGTACCATAAACTACGCAAAGCCTTTTCAAAATTTTATAGACGCCATTCTGATTTAATTTCAAAATTCAATGTTGGACTTAAATCTCTTCTGCAACAAGGTCTATCGGAACCCGAATTTTATGGTGACTTAGTATATAAATTCAGAAAAATATATAACCGCAATGACTTCAGCACCCAATTTCGTAAAATCATTCTTCGATATAAAAAGATTGGGTACAACATGGATATTATACGACAGATTGCATGCATGGTAGTTAACCCAATCACGGTTGGAAACTTTGCTTCCCTCTTTAATTGCACGCCGGTGACCAGGCCTCAGATTCTATGACGGCTCCAACGTAAAGGCTTATTGAAAATTAGAGAGATAATGTTGGTTGGTGCCTGATGCTCTGTCTCTGGTCGGGCTCATCGGAGTCTAACTGTTGGTTTTCTTTTGCTCCAGCATTTCAGTGGTTTCTTGCTGTCGAGTCCTCACCGTTGTCATACCTCTGTGGTTCTTTGATTTTTGTGTTCACGGAGATGTTACACTGATGAGTTAGGAGGCCTTCATGCGGACTGAACAAATTATTTGTCTAAATCGCGACGGAAGTAAGGGCGAGGATTGTGGCCACGTAAAATCGATTTAAGCCCCCCCCCAGTGGAAATCTTCCACTGACCGTTCCAAGGCGGCTCTTCTGTGGCGATTTATTTATGTTGTTGTTTGTTACTTACTGTGTGTATCACTTGTGTCTTTTGGTTTTGGATGGCCATATGGCCATTTTGTGGGAAAGTAACTGTCCTTATGGCCTTCCTTTGTTTAGGTTTCCATTATGGTCTGGTCGCTTAATGTTTTCCCTTTGGTGTCTTTTATGGGTTGAGTAAGTTAATTGTATCAATTCCTGATCTTTGTTTTACTTCTACTTTTCAGAATCATTGGTAACAAATTCATCATTTGTGTTAACCCCCAATATATTTTCCGTAGAACCTGACTTCCGCCAAACTCTCTGAATAATTTCCAAATGGACCTTGCGTCATCTTTTCCCTCATCAAGTTTTGTCTTATACATTTCCTGCTTTGCTGTTTTAATCATTAAAGTTGCGGTATTCCTTAAATTCTTATATTGCTCCGTTAAACCATTAATTTTAAACATATCTCTTTCTTTCATCGTATCAATTATTTCTGGAGTAAGCAAACCAGGCTGTCGGTTTTTCTTTACTCTGTGTTGTTTAAGAGGCGCATGTTTATTAACAATTTCAAGGAGCATCGTATTCAAGATTGAAAGCATTTCATTTACATCATCAAAATTTTCAACAACTTCCCAAGGTACTTGATTAAGTTCATGTAAAAATATGGACTCATCAAAATTTTTGTAAGATCTATAAGTGATAGTTTGATGAGTATGTTTATTAGGAGAGGCATTTATTTTGCGATTTCCGAAAATGGCATAGTGATCACTAATAGTTGATTTGAAAACATTTACTTTGTTGACATTATCCTCCAAATTGATATATATATATATATATATATATATATATATATGATCGATTAAAGTACTTGTAATATTTGTTACCCTTTTAGGATTAGAAACTAGCTGTGTGGGACCCAAGGTTAATGTAAAATTTAGCCATTCTAACATTACCAGTCAACAAGTTTTTATTGAAGTCCCCCATCAAAATAGTTTCCTTATCATCTTTGAAAACATTATCCATAAAAGCGTCAAACCGATCATTAAATTCTATTTTAGAATCGGTTGGACGATACATATTTCCTGTTAAAACAGGTTTGCACTTGTCCTGCTTTACTTCTAACCAAATGCAAGAAATTTCATTAATTTCCAAATCTTCTCTTCGCCTAACATTAATGCAGTATCGAACATATACCATTAACCCCACCACCATTTAAATGGTTATCTTTTCTGAAAGGTGTCTGAAAACCATCTATTTTAAATGCATTTGTCAGCTTATTTTTTTTTAAATTTTGTTTCGCTTATTCCAAAAATATGTATGTTTCTATTTGCTTGATCCAATAAAATACATTTGACCTCTTCAAACTTTGTCATATCTCTGCCACAAATTCCTTGTATATTCAAATGACCAAAATTTAACCCCTTTTCTGGTAAATTGAAAGATTAGTATTCACAATATTATTGTCTCGTTAGCAGTGGGACTAGTAGCTGGTGTATTGTTTACAGCTGCCTTATGATAAATTGTCTTATTTTTCTTATGAAACTTTGCATGATTTTGTTGTTTGGTGTACATGTAGGGACAAGAAAAATAGAACATTATTTTCTTGGTGTAATTAAAGACACATTTTTTTTCCTTATATAAAAGGGGTGGCCTGTCTAATGATCTCCAATAAACATTTCCTTCGGACCATAGTGCACATCAAAGACTTATCTTATCTAAGTGATTATGAGCAGATTGATATGTTTAATAGGGGGCTCAATAAGGGTACTTGGGTGATAGTATAATTTACTGAGATTGTTTCCAACAAAATATTGTTTTAAATTACTTCTTTTTTATTTTAAAATAAAGTAAAGAAAAACACTGATATCCATTGTTTCCTTTACTCAAAAGTGCAATGAAGTAAACATACAAGGTAAATGAATTGATTAACCCCAAAATTTAATCAATCAATTTACCTTTATTTATTTATATTTATTTTTCTATTTATTTATTTATTTTGGTTGAAAGTATGTGACACACAAATCATATAATGTCTAAAACATAAGCATTTTATAGTTTCAGTCAAGATGGAACTATAAAATGTTCTTTGTTTTAGACACAATCAAAGCAGAAAAGAGAAGAAAAAAATATTTTAAGATTTTATTTTTTTCACCTTTTCAAGTTTAAAACTTAAACAACAAGCACAATTAAATTTATGACCAATTATCCAATTATCAAGCAACCATGCCTAGTATGCCAATTATACACATATGAACACCATTACGATAACACACCCGTGCATTTTTTCACATCTCCAAGATGGCTACTTTTAATGAAAAGCCGCAATATTTTTCTTATTTATAATGCAAACATAGGTTGTGGGTGCTCGTTAGAACAACCTCACTGAGGCGGTTCAAACGAGTACCCACAACCTGTGACTCAATGAGACGATTCTAACGAGCACCCACAACCTATGACTTGGAAAATAATGTATACCCCCTTAAACCCCCATTTTCTCTATAGAAAGTGGGGTTATTGGGATGTTCATTTAACAGACTTGGTCATATGATGACCACATGAGCCCCAGTTTTCTCTATATATGCTGGGGTTTTCGGGGACGCTATATTTACATTAAAAATTGCCTCCAAACATATATTGTGTGTCCTTGTTAGAACCGCCTCATGGAAGCAGAAAACAAATTGTGGGTACTCGTCAGAACCGCTTCGCCGAGGTGGTTCTAATGAGTACCCACAAAATATGTTCTGAGCAGAAATAATAAAGTTATCAGGATTTTATCTGAAAAAAAAACAAATCATTTTTGGTGGAAAAAAATTACCAATATATTTGAATTGGCATTTTCTGTAATGATTATAAATAATGGCTACTTAGTATAAAATCGGAAAAAGTGCTGTTGTTTCTTCCATGCAAATCAAAATAAGGACTTAGGTGTAAATGAATAAATGTCATTTGTCAAAGTCATATCCCTGGGCAATTTATTACCCTCTCTTGGTCCCCTACCTGTATGAGAGCCTGAATACCCGAAGTGTATTTTATCTCAATGCTGGATTCTTTAATAAACGGTCATTAGGGTGTTATGTTATCGAAAAATGTGTCTTTAAGGAAAACGGCTTACTATTATCGAGTGAAATACTCCTTATTCCGCCCCCACCCCACCCCCGTCCGCCAATCGGGGCTTGAAGAAATAGATGGGCTGCAGGATGCTTCCACGCAGAGCTGAAACCGACCGTACATGAGTACTGGTAACCTGCTTAGAGGGTCTAAGCCTGCCCAGGCAAAGTGGTGCGAGTCGGACCGTCCATGCATATAAACTATTGTGGTGTCATTGGGCAGCAGGGTTTGCAATGCCATTTCATCTCAATGACGGGTAAAAAATTCCACAAAATTGGAAGCAACGTCTCCAAAATGACCTATATAGTGTTAACGGATATTTTGGAGGCGTTGCTTCCAATTTTGTGGGACTTTACCCGTTATTGAGATGAAATGACATCTCAATCCCTGCCGCCCAATGAAAGCAATAGGGTTTATAAGCATGGTCGGGCCGACTCGCAACAATTTTTCCTGGGCAGGCTTAGACGTTCTAAGCGGATTACCAGTACTCATGTGCGGTCGGTATCAGCTCTGCGTGGAAGCATCGTGCAGCCCAATCTATTTCTCCAAGTCCCGATGGGCGGGGGCTGTTTACTTGCGTTACGCACATACAGTGAAAGGTCGATAACTCGAAATTGGATGTATCGTTTACCATGGATAATTCAAACTTGTTCAGATGGTTCCTAGAGAATTCTCTTTATAGCTTCTGCTATCCATGTATAGCAGAAGTTATTAAGATAATTCTCTAGGGACCATCTGAACAAGTTCGAATTTGTTCGATCTTATCTTGAAAAGGAATGTTATGTGCACACATTAGAATCGCCTCATTTAGGCGATTCTAATGCGTACACACAATATACCTTTATTTAATGGAAGATCGAAATGACATCCTTTGGACAACCCAAATATGCCTCACGGCCTGGTGCTATGGTCAACCCTCAGTAGTTTGAACTGTCCCCACCTCGAACAAATTTACATATTTCCAAAGTTATATGTTGACTCAAGAAATAGATCAGCTCTAGCTACGAATTGTTGCGTAATAAATCACAGATTGGAGGTCAGTTGTAAAGTAGGTTAAATCACGAGCGCTTTGCGCGCGTAATTTGACTACTTACAACTGGCCGACAAACTGCGATTTTATTACTCAACAAATTAACCCCCCCCCCCATAGGGGCTTGAAGAAATATATAGGCTGCATGATGTTTCCACGCAGAGCTGAATCCGGCCCGCACACTAGTACTGGTAAACCGCTTAGAGGATCTAAGCCTGTCCAGGAACCGCGGTGTGAGGCGGACAGTCCATGCTAATAAACCCTATTGGTTTCATTGGGCTTGAGATGTCATTTCATCTCAATGTCGGGTAAAAGTCCCACAACATTGGAAGCAACGTCTCCAAAATGACCTTTACCGTGTTGACGGGGACGTTAAACCTCAAACCAAACAAACAATTACTCAACAAATCATATACTCACCAGATCACATACTAGAGCTGATCGGTGCGAGAAAGTAACATTATACCGTCTAACGTCAAAGGATCTACGAGTCCTGTCATAAATCGGCAGCTTTTAATGACGTCACCCGGCACGCTTTTCCGCCCCATGATATGTTGCATAATGAAACACTGTTCCTTCCTATTGCCTATATAGGCGCGCGATGTCAGAATTAACATTTTTTTCTACCTTTCGGAGATTCAGCGTCTGTCTGTCCTCTTCCCTGGCCGACTCTATCTTCTTCCGATGCTTTTGGTCCGCTTCGGCTTTATATTCGTCACTGGCGGTTTTCTCTTTCTCCCAGGCCAATGAGTTTCTGAATTTCTTTTTCCAGTAATTTCTTTCCCACTCTCCTCGGTTAACCATTAATGCAAGAATTTTCTCATCCTTCAATAATAACATTGAGAAGTTAAGCATTAAGAATTACGAAAACAACGGCCCCCGTCCATCGGGGTTTGAAGAAATAGATGGGCTGCATGATGTTTCCACGCAGAGCTGAAACTGACCGCACACAAGTAAACAGTGGTGAACTGCTTAGAGGAACTACGCCTACCCAGGCAAAGCGGTGCGAGTCGGACCGTCCATGCTTATAAACCCTATTGGTTTCATTGGGCGACAGGGCTTGAGAAGTCATTTCATCTCAATATCGGGTAATACTGTGTTGACGGGGACGTTAAACCTCAACAGAAACAATTACGAAAACACGCCTATACAAATACATTGTAAATTTTATCGCCGGAAAAGGGAAACTTTTAAGAAGAAAAATTGTGATATTTTTCTTATTTCTGCTCTTAAATATAGATTGTGGGCACACGCTAGAACCGCCTCGATATTAACGAGTACCCACAATCTATATTTTAGAGCAGAAATAAGAAAAATAAGGTTTACCCCTGTAAACCCTACTTTTACTATATAAAAGTGGGGTTCAAGGGGGTCAGCATTATATAGACATGTTTTCGTGATGCATAATAAAGTCATTCATATTTGTAACAGTTCTTAAAATTTTATTCTGGATGTACATATTCTTAAATTAACACTGTCAACGTTTGGTTTTTGGAAAGAAAGAAGAAAAGAAAGAAAGAAAGAAAGAAAGAAAAAATGATCAAACAACAAGCTAAAAGGAAAACAGAAAGAAAGATGAAAAAGTGAACAAAAAGAAAGAAAGAAAAATAAGGAATAAAGAACAAAAAAGAAAGAAAGGAAAAATAACGAAAAAAGAAGGGAAGGAAAGAAAGAAACAAAGAAGCAAAAAAAAGAAAGAAAGAGTAAAAGGAAAGAAAGAAAGAAAGAAAGAAAGACAGAAAGAAAGAAAGAATGTAAAACACTTTATAACTGTTGAGTGATCTTACCTGGGGAGTCACGTTAAACTTCGCCAAGTCCTCATCGCTTTTGAGTGCTCTTTTCAACTTGCTGTCAGTTATTGGTCTAGGCGTTGTTAAATTGTTCTTTTCCGGCAGATGGATATCGGAAACCACCGATCGTGTTTCGTGGTACATCTTTACCAATTTTTCTCGGTGACTCGTTTTTACTTAACTTAAATTTCTCACGTGCTTTGCTGCAACTGAATTGAACTGTCCCTGTAAAATCCCACTTCCATTACGAAAACATGCATATACTAATACATGTACATTGTAAATTTTACCGCCGAAAAAAAACGACAATTTTCAGATGAAAAAATGTGATATTTTTCTTATTTCTGCTCAAAATATAGATTGAGGGTACTCGTTAGAATCGCCTCATCAATGCGGTTCTAACGAGTACCCACAATCTATATTTTAGAGCAGAAATAAGACAACTATCGTTTACTCCTGCAAACCCCAGTTTATCTATATAAAAATGGGGTTCAAGGGGGTCAAAAGTATATGGGTGTGTTTTCGTGATGATTTCGAGAAAACTGAGGCTTACAGGGAAATAGATAGGTTGTGGGTTCTCGTTAGATCCGCCACAATTAGGCGGTTCTCAAGAGTGCTCAAAGCCTATTTTTGGAGTTTTTATTAAAAACAATATCAAACATTTTCTTTAGAAAAATAATTAATTTTGAAATATAAAAGAAGCCACTGTGTCACACGGACTTGTAATCGTGAGGCCAAAAAAAAAAAAAAAAAAAAAAAGCCATGTTTCCACTAACCCGACCAATCCTGATTTTTTGTGCCGACCCTGCAATTTTTATTGCAATCCAGAAAGAAAAAAGATATTCTTACCTACCGATCTTAACATTTTCAACACTTTTGATAAAAAAGTCATAAAATTGTCAGAATAGATAAACTTACATTCGAAACCCTGTCCTTGATGTTTTTAACCTCGTTAGCTAATATAGTTAAAAGTTAGCCTTTTTTTAATGTTTTTATTATTCTATTTTTTTATTATTCTTTTTGCTTTTATCCATCGAATGATACTTTGACAAAAATGTTTTGTTTTTTTTTTACCTACCGACTCATTGTTAGTGGAAACACTGACATTTTAGGCATGCATTATAAATAATGGCGTCCAACATGGTGTCAGAAACGACAATTATTAGGTAAAAGTTGTAAAATCTGTCTTACATCTGCTTTCAACATAAATTGTTGGTGCTTGTTAGAACCGCCTCAATGAGGCGGTTCTAACGAGTACCCACAGTGTACGTTGTTTAGATAAAATAAGGCGGTTAATGCATTCCCCCGTGTGACCCACTTTTCTCTATGTAAAGTGGGGTTGAATCTAACCGTTTGAGAGGACTTCGTTTTCCGGTTAGGATCTCCTTATTTCTCCTGATCAGCAACTTCTTTCTTCTAGAGTTAATCCCCACTGACAAGGTGGGCTGATATTTTAATAGGGTCACCAACCTTGAAAATGTCTACATGTATGCATGCCCAATTTATCATAAAACTATAGGATATTAGAAAAGTTTTTTTCTCTTTTAAAGACATGTTAGATATTTCGATCTCACACTGGTTTATTATCCACATTCAGTATACTAACATTTTTTTACCGATATCATGTCAGATCGAAAAACAATATGTGTAAATGAAAAGACTTTAATGGTTTAAATTCCTCCAAAAAGATCTCTTTTTTCAACTCCTTTCATAACTATCGAAGGGCAACAAACTGGTTATAGCCTGAGCACAGCAAAACCTAGAAACGGGAATAATAAGATGTCTGTTGAGCCTGCACAACCAGACAAGCTAGTCGATTAACCCATATATGCCTAGCGGCCTTTTTGGGGTCATTGACAAACATTGTAGACCCAGATCAGACGCCGCAAAACGCGGCGTCTGATTTTGGTCGACATTGTTTGCTAAAAGTACATACATTTTTGCAAAACTTACCGCTAACAAAACAAACCTGACACCCCTATAATTGGAAATGGACCACTCCAAACTTTTAAGATGGGAGATTCCATTGTCATATATGGGTTAAAATGCTCTTTGCTAGTATGCAGGTTGATTGTTTGTTTCAATTGAGATTTTATGCCCCCCTGTCAACACTATTTATGTTATTTTGGAAATGTTGCTTCCATTTTTGTGGGGCTTTTACCCGACATTGAGATGAAATGACATTTCAAGCTCTGTCACCTAACGAAAACAAAAGGGTTTATACGTAGGGCCGGTCCGACTCGTACCACTTTGCTTCGGCAAACTTAGGCACTTAAAGTGGTTTAGTGTTGTATGCTGTCGAGTCCTCAATCTTGTTTCATCTCTGTAGTCTTTTTTTTATTTGTATGTTCTCGGAGATGTTACACTGATGAGTTAGGAAGCCTTCATGCGGACAAAACAAAATTAGTGTATACCGTGACAGAGGTAAGGGCGAGGATTATGGCGATGTAAAATCGATTTAAGCCCCCAGTGGAATTCTTTCCACTGACCGTTCCAAGGCGGTTCTTCTGTGGCGGTGTATTTATGTTGTTGTTTGTTACTTACTGTATGTATCACTTGGGTCTTTTTATTTTGGATGGCCATTTGGCTATTTTGTGGGAAAGTAACTGTCCTTATGGCCTTCCTTTGTTTTCGTTTCCATTATGGTCTGATCGCTTCATGTTTGTGTTTCTTTCGCTTTGGTGTCTTTGATGGGTGGAGTAAGTTAATTGTATCGATTCCTGATCTTTGTTTTACTTCTACTTAGCAGTACTCATGTGCGGTCGGTTTCAGTTCTGCGTGGAAGCAACATGCAGCCCAGTATATTTCTCCAAGCCCCAATGGGCGGGGGCGCTCGCAGATATCATTAAGAAAACACATCCGTGACTGACTTGGTGCATTCTTTCATTTCTCTCGTATAAAAACTTGTGATATATTTCTCATGAATGTCTGAGTCTAAACATAGGTTGCAGGCGCTCGTTAGAACCGCCTCAACTGAGGCGATCCAAACAAGTATCCAGAAGCTTATTCAGGGAAATATAATCCTTAAAATCATTTTTTTCTTTCGTTAGAAAAGCGGGTTTTAACCCATATTGACCCGGAAAGCCCAAAACGGGTACCCTGGCAAACAGTGCAGGCCCAGATCAGACGCCGCAGAACGCGGCGTCTGATCAGGGCCTACACTATTTGCGAAAAGTTAAGCCATTTTCCAAATAAAATTTGAAGAAAACCCCAACTGACACGCCTTAATTTTGGAATGGACTTCTGGTATATAAAAGGGGGAAGATTCCATTTGGTACATAAAGGGTTGAAATGGACTTGTTGGCGTGTTATGAATGCGGAAGCATCATGCAAGAGAAAACATCGGTACTCCCTGTTTTTATTTTTTTACAAGACGCTAGGCATATGTGGGTATAAAAATTAAATGCCCTATTACAGCTGATCTGGTTCACTGGTTATAAAAGAAAATTAGACGAGTGAAACAAAGCGGGTACAAAATATCCAAAAGCATGACATATATTTTTTGTTATTACACCTCACGTGATTTGCCCATACAAAATAGAAATGAAGGCAATGTCCAGGAATCAATACAATAAGCCCACACCTCCCATGCAGAGACACCAAACACCAAAATGAAAGACTCCAATAGGCCTGAGGATGATAATTTTATTATTATATCTCACGTGACTTTCCCATTCAAAAATCCCTTAAGCCTGAGAATGACAATTTTTACTATCACCCTGGGATAGGCTAATCACATGCGCGGAACTGGGTGCGCGTACGGTTCGGTTCCTCAGGAAAGCTGGAGAAAATGAGCCTAAACCAAAAGTTGTAATAAAGTCGATAAATTTTGGTACCAAAATGTTTCTTTTCATTTAATACTTGAGGGTTTAATTCAGAAATAACGAGGTAATACTCGACTAGACGTTTGAACTCCTGAATTTCTGTTTCATCAGCTAACGTCGCTTATGTAGAAAGCCGACGTTATCCGATAATTTGTTAGTTTGATTTGAGGTTTAACGTCCCCGTCAACACTTTAAAGGTCATTTTGGAGACGTTGCTTCCAATTTTGCGGAACTTTTACCCGACATTGAGATAAAATAACATCTCAATCCCTGTCACCAAATGAAACCAATAGGTTTTATAAGCATGGACGGGCCAATGCGCACCGCTTTGCCTGGGCAGGCTTAGATCCCCTAAGCTGTTTACCAGTACTCGTGTGCGGATCGGTTTCAGCTCTGCTTGGAAGCATCATGCAGCCTTGGAACGCCATGTGTGTGAGCTGCCCTGTATTTTTCATTAAAAATCCCTTACCTTAATTATTAGTTTTGCTCGATATAATAAAATCAATATTTCATTCCTGAGAGGGTGATAGTGAAAATGTCACCTTAGGAATATGAATATCAACCGAGACGCAGCCGAGGTTGATATTCGTATTCCTCAGGGGGACATTTTCACACTATCACCCTTTCAAGAATGTAATAATTGTATGCTATTACCCAAACGCTTATATAAAGTGTTATGATGTAATGAGTTTTAACCATTTCAACCTGAATGAACTATAGCACTGTCCAATTATTTTTGATATTGAACCATTGGGTTGGTTTTTGTTGCATCCAACGGAGTAGAAGCAGAGAACAATATCTAGGCATCGGCACGTGGAAGCTTCACAGAAGTCTGAGTGATTGAGGTCACACATTAAAGCCTTCACTAAAACATAAAATGTCTGTATGCTGGATTGGGTAATAATTTGACGGCTGTTTGGACATTTATCAAAACTATTAGGACGACATGATGCACTGTTGTCCTCGGCCTTCGGCCTCTTACAATAGTGGGTAGGTCGTCCACAATTTCTCGGGGTAGTTTTGACCATTGTCTATATACTATTACCGCGTATCGTTCGGTTCTTTGGGGAGAGCAGAAGAAAAAAGAGACAAAACCAAAAATTGTAACAAAGTCAAGAAATTCTGGTACCAAAAAATGTCTTGTGATTTAATTAAGAAAATGCATACCTACACTTGATGTTAATGAAGTTATTGATGTTTGAACTTGTGAATTGCTAATGTAACAAGCCGACGTTATCCGATAATTTTGTATGTAATGACTGTTACGAGATGGAATAGGAAACCTCTCTGGTGCTTATGCACATCTAAATTATTTTAGTATGTATATGGTAAGGCGGTGCGATTGAAATATTTTGGGTGAAATACGGTAGGCAAAATGTGCTGCTCTATGCACAAGTGATGCACATATCATACGCTGTATGCATGAGTGGTTTGTGGAGATCTGTTTTTACAATACAATGGGCCACTATAAGGCTGATTTCTATAAAATTTGCCTAAAAATCGCCTACCGCCAAATTGTGCCATATATAATTTTCATTCCAGTCACGTGTTGTGTGTGTGTTCGTTTTGACGGGAGTTATGCCATTGATTTATAGGGTCGTTTCATCATTTTACCCTATGGGAAATACTATTTGAACGCAAATCCATTATCTACTCGATTTTTTCTATCTGGCTTTAACTGTGGACGGTATCTTCACCTCGCCACGATTTTAGCGAGCTAATATGAGTATGCATGATTTTCCGGTAGTATTCATAGATATAAAAACCCTGAAAAACGAACACTATTCAGCAGCAGGTCAAGTTATAACGAATTCACACAACATTGTGACGGGACAATGAAACTATATTGAAAGGTATGTTAAATCTATGTTTAGTTTTTTTTGTATGAACATGCTTGTATGTTTTGGAGGGGTTTACTTCTAGTATACCCCAACTTTCTGAAGCCTATTCTGAATTCAATTTTGAAGCCTCTGTGGTGTAGTGATTAGGCTACTAGCTTTGCCAGCTAGAGGTCGCAGGATCGATCCCAGGCTTCTCCAGAAGTAGAATGAGTCTTTTTAAGCGAGGTCCTGTCTCATTCTGACCCTAGATGTTGGTGAGACGTAAAGTTTGGACACCCGCTTATTCTAGATTCATTTAGGCTTTAAGACCCCTTTTGTAGAATATAATTAATAAACGCCGGGTCTCTTGTTTGATCCATGACTTTTGACTAGCTGTGGTTAGAAAACCGTGGTCCCGTCTCTATATGATATTAGGTGTAGAGGGGACGTAAAATTAAGACGGGTTTAACCATATCTTCATCATCAGGGCAAACTCTTACAAGAGCCTGTCGGGTTATCCGTGATGATGAACCGTGATGAATTTGATTTTACAAGCGTGTTCAAGTTGAGTAGAAATAATTTTGTTCAAGAAGAATTACGAGTTCATTTTGTAATGATGCCGTTTTTGTCTGAGAACTCGGTTTGTGCATGTATGTACATATAAAGAACGTGATGATGATAAGTGAGAGTATTTGGTCGCCACACGTCATAACGGCCTGAGCGGCGTGGATGACATCAGCTGCGTCATCAGCGTCACGAGGACGGTTGTGACATGGTGCCTACCAAATACAGAAATAATTTACGGCAAACAGTGTTGGCCCTTATGAGACACTAACAAATGTTGTGGAGAATAGATGAAAATCTTCCTGTTTTTAGTTTCTAGCTGTTGTAAATGTAATGAATTTGTGAATAGCTATATTTGTGAGCCGTGTCGCGGAGAAGGAGATGAAATAGAGTTTGTTATGTTTCCTGTAATTGGCGGCTGACCAGGTAGCGCAAAGGCGTGGTCTGTTCAATTGCCTCTTACTTGTAATAATGTAGTGAGCACGAATTTGATCAGTATTATGCTCAGTAGTAGTGAGCATTAACTGATTTTTGTAGTGCTCAGTAAGGAAACATGAACTTTGTGTATTCTTGTGTCAAGCGCTGGGTGCTGATAATTTGATGCACAGTCAAATTGAGTTCTGGTGTGCAGTCATTTGTCGCATGCACTAATCAGCCTGTGTGTCTGGTCGGCGCATGCGCAATAACGGTATATGCATGAACATATTCTATTTTGCCGGAGGGGGATCATGATATAGCATGTCTGTTTTGTGAACTGTATCTTAGTCCAATTATCGTAATTTGCAGGCACAACAATGTGTGGTGACCTGCTGCTCCCTGCAAGATAGCAGCAGGTACTGGTACGACGCCGCCGGTTAGTGTCCAGCAAGGGCGGACAAACCCAATAACAGACGTCGAGACCAACATAAACAGGTCGTAGAAAGCAATGTGAGACCATTCTAAGTAAACAGGTCGAATAAATAATCTGCAGGCGATTCAGGCGATTCAAACGAAGAAGTTACCGGGACTTCAAGGTCGTTAATCGATAAATGATATATATCAACCTGTGGTCGACAACAAGGTCGAAAAACTAGTTCACACCAGTGCGCGAGAGGGGGGTTCACCCTAAGTTATAATCTGGGCAGTCGCGTCTTGTGTTGTTTCTTTTTCTTATTTTGTTTTGTTATTTGCTTCTGTAGACACTCACGTCACCCCGTTCCGAGCACAGAACATTGTTTTGCCTTCGGGACGGACGTCGTGAGTGCGCTATAGAAACAAATAAATGTGATGTTTTGTGTTAGTGTTGTTGTATATAGATACTGTAAATAATCCATGTCATTCATTTGATATTTTTTATGCCTTATCCCACAGCTGCCCGTACAGACATCACGCTCGGTTGTCTTATCAGCATGGGGGTTTGCGGGACGCCGTAAACCCACATGTAACAATGACGTCAGTAGTCGCGTGCGAGCTTCCCTGTATAAATGCCCATATTGTGCAGATTTTGTCACTCACAAGCAAACATTGGGTCTCACGATCTTGTTCGGTAAATTAACATATACAGTAAAATTCCTATATTAAGACCACCTATGGTACTGCTCAAAAGTGGTCTTTGAGACCACTTTTGAACAGCCCCAAAGGTGATCTCTGACTAGAGGACCCTGTATGCAGAAAGTACAAAGAAAGAATAACTGCAACTTACTAAATAAGCTGTTTAAAGCAGAATTAGACTGAATTTTAGGTGGCCTTAATAGCGGAATTTTACTGTATATTACATTCCTGAGAGTGTGATAGTAAAAAATGTCACCCTTCGAAATATGAATACAGAATATCAACCTCGGCTACGCCTTGGTTGATATTCATATTCCTCAAGGTCACACTTTTCACTTTCAAAATCTCAGGAATGAAATATTTATACATTGCCACGCGCAAAAAGAGTCCTTAACATCCCCCAATTTGTGTTCAACAAATGCGTGTGAGTCCCTTCTATTAGGATGCAGGGGACGCGGCATCGGATCAGGGACATAACGATAACACATCCGTTTGACATAATGCATTCTCCATTATGGATACTTTTCCGACGAAAGTGTGTGATATTGTTCTTATGTATGCTGCAAACATAGGTTGTGGTGTTCGTTAGAACCGCCTTATTGAGTTAAGTAACGTTTTATTAAGGTAAAGGATACGTAAATGACGTCGCCGCCAAATTCGTCGCGCACTGACCAGCAACGTCATTGAATACCAAACAAACGTTTTAATTGAAATCGTCTTTACTATGACATGCAATGTTCTTTAATTACATTGTGTACATATCTTCCGTTTTATCAAAAAAATGTTTGAAGGTTGTAAGACGATAAGATTTACATAAGTTTTGGTCCTACGTTATTTAGACAAATTTAGGGTATTTCGATGGGAACGAATTGCGCACCCCTTGTGTTTGAACTGTGCTTGTTTTGTTATGAAAGAGAATTCATTGCGACGACAGTAAGAGCGAGGATTGCGGCAGCGTAAAATCGATTTACCCCCCCCCCCCCCCCCCCACACCGTGAAATTCTTTTCACTGACCGTTCCAAGGCGGTTCTTCTGTTGTCGTTTATTTTTGTTATGTTTGTCTTTGAGTGTGTGTATCGCTTATATTTTTGTTTTGGATAGCCAATATGCCATTTTGTGGGAAATTAACTGTCCTTTGGCTTTCCGCTATTGTTTTTATCAATAAGGGTTTAGTTATTTCTTGTTTGTGTTTCTTTCCATTTGGTGTCTCTGATGAGAGATGTGGGTTAATTGTATCGATTCCTGATCATTGCCTTCACTTCTATTTTTCAGGATGCCCCTTGCCTTTGAAAACTAATCTGAAATTATTGAAGCCTTCATCTCGGCTTCAAGATATTTGAACCAAAACAAACGAACACTCGGCGAAATATAAAAAGATCAGAAACGAAACTATCAATTTTTTGAGAACTTCTAAGAAAACATACTTTGAAAACCTGGCAAATAAACTTAAATTTAATAACAACCTTAGCAGTAAAGATTGGTGGAAAACGTTGAACACATTTATTGCCACTCAGACTAAATCCTCAATACCCCCCCACCCCCCCCCCCCCCCTTGAAAGAAAAAGGCTAACTTATTAAATTCATTTTTTTTAAAACACAATCCGACCTTGATGATTCTGGAACACCACTACAACACATACCTACAACGAACCAAAATTGTATGCCGACGTTGGTAACTACTCAGAGTGAAGTGAAGTCAGTGCTCGAAACATTAAAGACCGGAAAAGCAGATGGACCAGACGATATTAATAATCTTTTTCTAAAAACATGTGCTGCAGAGCTTTCATATCCGTTGTCGCGAATCAATAACATGTCATTTTCAACTAGCAAGGTTCCTAGATCATGGAAAGAGGCTAATGTGACTCCAGTTTTCAAAAAAGATGATCCTGCTGATTGTAAAAACTACAGACCCATTTCATTACTCAGTACGGTAGGAAAGGTAATGGAAAGAATAGTTCATAAACATGTCTTTACATGGTGACTTAGTATATAAATTCAGAAAAATATATAACCGCAATGACTTCAGCACCCAATTTCGTAAAATCATTCTTCGATATAAAAAGATTGGGTACAACATGGATGTTATACGACAGACTGCATGCATGGTAGTTAACCCAATCACGGTTGGCAACTTTGCTTCCCTCTTTAATTGCACGCCGGTGGGCCAGGCCTCAGATTCTATGACGGCTCCAACGTAAAGGCTCATTGAGAATTAGAGAGATCTAATTCAAGGTAATGTTGGTTGGTGCCTGATGCTCTGTCTCTGGTCGGGCCCATCGGAGTCTAACTGTTGGTTTTCTTTTGCTCCAGCGTTTCAGTGGTTTCTTGCTGTCAAGTCCTCACCGTTGTCTCACCTCTGTGGTTCTTTGATTTTTTGTGTTCACGGAGATGTTGCACTGATGAGTTAGGATGCCTTCATGCGGACTGAACAAATTATTTGTCTAAATCGCGACGGAAGTAAGGGCGAGGATTGTGGCCACGTAAAATCGATTTAAGCCCCCCCCCCCCCCCCCAGTGGAAATCTTTCCACTGACCGTTCCAAGGCTGTTATTCTGTGGCGATTTATTAATGTTGCTGTTTGTTACTTACTGTGTGTATCACTTGTGTCTTTTTATTTTGGATGACCATATGGCCATTTTGTGGGAAAGTAACTGTCCTTATGGCCTTTGTTTAGGTTTCCATTATGTTCTGGTCGCTTAATGTTTGTGTTTCTTTCCCTTTGGTGTCTTTGATGGGTGGAGTAAGTTAATTGCATCGATTCCTCATCTTTGTTTTACTTCTAGGGCAATTTTCTGTGATATTAGCAAGGCATTCGATCGCGTTTGGCACAAAGGTTTACTCCTAAAACTGATGGCTGTAGGTATAACTTATTCTCTTTTAGACTGGTTCAAACACTATTTGTGTGATCGCAAGCAAAGAGTTGTTCTGCCGGGTGGCTTATCCGCCTGGGTCATCATAACAGCTGGTGTGCCCAATGCTCGATTTTAGGGCCATTATTATTTCTCGTTTATATAAACGACATTGTTCAGGACAAAAATTCTGAAACTCGCCTTTTCCCCGATGACACAAGTCTTTATATTATAGTGGATACTCCAGATAATGCATCGCGACAGCTCAATCAAGACCTAGCTAAAATATCGTCATGGGCTGAAAAATGGCTAGTATCACTTAATGCCAGAAAAACCGAATCTATGATATTATCTCGAAAAATTAACCCTCCAATACACCCACCTGTATTTATGAATAATGAACCCATAATAGAGGTTGATAACCATAAACACTTAGGCGTAACAATAGAAACAAATGGTAGTTGGCATAAACATATTGAACTGATTACTTCGAAAGCGTGGCAACTTATTTATATTATGAGAAAACTTAAGTTCTTATTAGATAGGAAAGCACTGGAAACTATTTACACAGCATTTATTAGACCTATTTTATAATACGCCGATATTGCATGGAGTTATCTTACAAAATACGACGAAAATGAACTGGAGAAAATACAACTGGAAGCCGCAAGAATTACCACAGGAACAACCAAATTAGTCTCTATCGAAAATCTTTACAAGGAAACGGGATGGGAAACACCTACGTCAAGACAAAGGCAACATAGACTGATCTTGTTCTATAAAATGGTTAATAACATAAGTCCTCCTTACTTGTCCTCGCTACTCCCCCCTCTTGTTGGTGAAATCTCCTGGTATCCATTAAGAAATAGTGACCAATACTAATTAATTGATGCAAAATCTCAGCTGTATTATAACTCTCTTTTACCGTCAGTAATACGTGATTGGAATTCTCTTGATGCCTCTGTCCATTCCTCCCAAATAGTGGCAAGTTTTATAAGATCAATTTCAGAACTGAAAATCATTCCTAAATACTATTCACACGGAACTCGTAGGGGCCAAATACTACACACAAGAATTAGAACAAACTGTAGCAGTCTCAATTTTGTCCTATTTCGCAAAAACATAATACACAATAAGTTTTGTTCATGAGGTGAAATCGAAGACCCATGCCACTTCTTTTTCACTGTCCTAGATATCTAGCACAGAGACAAGTAATGACAGAAAAGATTGCCCAACACTGTCCACTGACTCGTGACACCCTGCTTTACGGTCATCATAGACTAACAAACCAAACCAATACTTTAATATTTGGAGCTGTGCAGGATTACATCTTACATACTAAAACATTCTAAATACCTCAATCTGGTATGTGTGTTCAGAACGAAAAGTATCTCTACCTTAATTAGCAATAATTAAAGCTAAATTTGTCATACACTCTCACTGGGATTCATGCCGTGTGACAAACTGTCTTGCCTGCATCTTGCTTTCGTCTATCGTTTCTTATTCTCCATGTTGGTCAACAATAGTCTTTCACATCTTGCAACACATATAATCTATGATTTCATAAGTTATACTAATTGATAGAGAAACTTCGTTTCAAAAATTATCACTGGTCTTTCGCATACCAATTGCTTGTACGATCTGTAAGGGAGACAGATTCAAAAAAGTCTAAGACTTACTTCTGTATCCCTTTCAAATGTAAGCATTGTAAAAAGATATTGTATGTAGTATTATGTGTACCTTATATTTGAATAAAATATTGTTTAAACTAAGATATTTTGATGATTTATTGAATATTGGCAATACCTTTTTCGATGGTTTGATCAGTCAAATGTACCCCGCCCAGAACGTCATTTAAATAAAGCAAACTCTTCTTATACCGAGGTCCCGTTTTGGATTTTCATCTATCTATTGTAGAAGGGTTTGTTTCCGGCAAATATTAAGATAAAAGCGATAATTTTGATTTTGAGATTGTAAATTTTCCTTTTTTGGATGGCGATGTTCCGCGTGCGGCGTCCTATTGCGTTCATATTTCGCAGTTAATTCGATTTGCCAAAATATCTAGTTATGTAACTGACTTCAACACTCGTACTAAATTGTTAACTGCTATCACCAATACTTCTTAATCAGGCTTCGCAAAGCCTTTTCTAGTTTTTATAGACGTCATTCCGATTTAATTTCAAAATTAAATGTTAGACTTAAATCTCTTCTTCAACACGGTCTATCGGACTCGAATTTTATGGTGACTTAGTATATACATTCAGAAAAAATATATACTCGTACTTACAATGACTTCAGTACCCTATTTCGAAAAAATCACTCTTTGATATAAAAAGATTGGGTACAACATAAATAATATATGACAGACTGCATGCATGGTAGTTAACCCAATCACGCTTGGTGGCTTTGCTTTCCTCTTCGGTTACATTGACATAACCCCTGAATGAGGTGTAAGTTTGGTTATTGTGTTCACACAGTTTTTATTGTTTATCACTATATAAAGGATCTTATATGAGTGTTCATGTATTAATGAATTTATTAAACGAGTGGAGGAAATGAGATAAAATGCGTGGCTTTGCTGAGTATTTTATCCCTTTTCGTCAACGAGTTTAATAAATTCAATAATACACGAGCACGAGATTCTGTTTATCATATGACATTCAAAACGTACAGTTAAGCTCGAGAAGAACCTAACCATTTTCGCGTTTTGTCCGCGGGACATACGCGCATTGCGTGCGTGTAAAATTTTCGTGTTTCAATACGCGGTTCATCGCGTTCATACGCGAATGCAACGCGTTTAATATCAGCCAATGAAAGTGATTATTCGTAACGCGTTAGGTTAACTCAATACGCGTTTCTTTGCGAGAGAATTCCAACCAATAAGAATAAGACAGGTAAGCGAAGATAAACCCCGTGAATGCGAAAGAGCACGGACCAATCAAAATCCTCTTAGCTCGTATGTTTGACCAATATTCTTTATTTTATTTTTTTTATTCATTCACAAATAATGGCGGTATTGGCCTCTCTTATCAGTAGTGATTTCTTCGGATAAACACACACAATAATATTTTGGATTGCATAACACCCTAATGTCTGGCAGTTTAGAGATAATAAACACTCGGGGTATTCTGATGCATATGGTGTAGGGAACCAAGAGGGTAATCGTTTATCCTGGGATATTTGTTTGACAAGTCACGACTATTTACTTGTTTGTGGGCGCTCATCAGAACCGCCATTTAATGGGTGTTTATGGTGTTTCTAACACATCTTGAAACACACCTATACATATTTGACCCCGTTTATCCCCAATTTTAAATAGTAAAATTGGAATTTAAGGGGTTACATATTCTTCTTATTTCTGCACAAAATATAGATTGTGGGTACTCGTCAGAACCGCCTCGCCGAGTCGGTTCTAACGAGTACAATAACCTATGTCTTGTGCAGAAATATTAAAATAACGGAAAATGTTCAGTTTTGGTGGTAAAAAAATCAATAGATTTGTATAGGCGTATTTTCGCAATGAAGTTCCTGCTCTCTGTTTGGATCAAAGACAAATAAATGAATATATAAGCACATAAATAAAAAATAAGGAAAAAGGTAAAGGCTGAAATACGCACATTTCTTAAAGTTCATAAAGTTTAGCGCCAAATGGCAAACAGTGCAGGCCCAATTCAGATGCAGAAAAACTAGGCGTCTGATGAGGGCCTGCATTGCTTCCAAAAGCTTCAGGCATTTTCATAATATTTTTGAAAACAACATAACCTCACTCTTTTAAATTTTGAACTTGTCTTGTGCTATTTACAAGGTGGAAAAATCCGTTTGGCGCCAATTGGCAAAAAAGTGCAAACCCAGATCAAACGCAACAGAATTAACGTCTGATCAGGAACTACACTGTTTGGAAAAAGTTCAGGATTTTTTTTTTTCAAACTTATTAAATTTTGAAGAAAATGGGAAAAATGGTAATAGTAAAAAATGCCCCAGGTCAGGCGCAGCAGAAGTAGGTGTCTGATCAGGGCCTAGATTATAGAAAGATTACGAAATGTTCAATTATTTCCCAATAAATTTCGATAAAAAAATGTATGTTAGGCGGAAAATTCCATTTGGTAAAACAAATGTGTTAATGAAAACAAAATAAATGAAAATTACAGCAATAAGTAATTAAATAAATGAACTGCTTCTGTGAGTGACGGAACATCAATTATTTCGGAAATTTTGAAGAAAAGACAACCTCACACTCTTATATTTCGAAATGGTTTTGTGCTATTTACAAAGTGGAAGATGCCATTTGGCGCCAATTAGCAAACTGTGCAGACCAAAATCATTCGCAACAGAAATAGGCACCTGATCGGGGCCTACATTGTTTCAAAAAGCTTCAAATATTTTCAAAATAAATTTTGAAGAAAAACACCCTCACACTCTTAAATTTTGAAACGATCTTGTGCTTTTAACAAGGTGAAGGATCCAAAATGGCAAAATAAAGTGCAGATCCAGATCAGACCTAGTAGGAGTAGGCATCTGATAAGGACCTACTCGGAATGCCAAAAAAAAACAAAGTAAACAAAACTTCAACTTTAATTTTGAAATGGACTTGCTCTATTAATAAGGTGGAAGATTCCATTTGTGCCAAATGGCAAAAACCATGCAGACCCAGATCAGACGCAGCAGACGTAGGCCTCTGATCAGGGCCTACATTAAATGCAAAAGGTTCAGGCATTTCCAAATAAATATCGAAGAAAATGCAACTTGATTCTCCGAGTTAATTAAACAAAATAAATGAAAATTACAAAAATAATTAATTGAAAATTGGGCCGCTTCTGTGAGTGAAAGAACATTGATTATTTCGGACATCTAGAATAAATGACGATAATGAGATGTTGTTTTAAACTGATATCTTTATAGCCCCTCAGTTGCACCTGGGTGTCATAAAACTTTTGGTCAATAAACATCCTGCATTTTGACAGTCAACTTCAATCACGACTCAGTACCTGTATTTTACCCTTTAGCCCCAGGCAAATGTAAATGGATAATTGACTTGATTTGTTATGTTCAAACTGAAAAAAATATATGGAATAAGGAAAATTTGAAGAAATAGAAAAAAAAAGAAACAAAAAAGAAGGATAAGTGTGAAATAGTTACGCGGTACTGATTGGTTGCTTTTGAAACGCGAAGCAGTCTGTGAATGTGCACTATCTGCGTTTTCGATACTCATGTTTGATTGGCTGGTCAACATTCACGATTTACACGCAATATCGCGTTATTCATAAAAGCAATTGATTGGCTAAAACGTCATTCGCAAGTGAAACGCGTGAATCACGAGTGCGAATCTCGCGCGTTACAAATGCGAAACAAATGCGTGTGCGCTGTAAAGTTCTTCTCAATCTTAACTGTATTTTATTCACGATTGTTTACAAAAATATCAATATTCCGCCATAAGTTAACCCGACGTCGTTAAGGGCGTCGTACATGTAACGTTACGGGGCGTACTTAACTAATTTGCATATTTAATCCACTATCGAATTTATTACATGTCGTTATAACATTCTCAGACACGATGTCATATGATAAAATATTGTTATTTCTTCTATTTTTCATTCAGAACAATAGAAAGCGCTTTCAAGATGGCGCGTTTACAGTTTTTGATTTGCAAAACAAACATGAATAAAATGCGTTTAAACGGCCTATGATAAATAGAATCTTGCATTCGTGCTCATGTATTATTAAATTAAACTCGTCGAGGAAAAGGCATAAAATACTCAGCGAAGCCTCGCATTCTGTCCCTTTTCCTCAACACGTTTAATGAATTTAATAATACAGGAACACTCGTGTAAGATCATCTATATCTGATATAATTTATTGAGAAATCTCAGTAAATCACTACTGAAAATGAAATAAACAGCATAGAACACCCTGATTTCTGATCATTGCTTTCACTTCTGTTTTTTTTTTTTTTTTTTTTTTTTAGAAATCTAAGTAACTCACTACTGAAAATGTAATAAACAACATACAGTACATCACGAAAACACGTCTATATAATTCTGACCCCCTTCAACCCCACTTTTATATAGTAAAACTGTGGTTTACAGGGGTAAACCTTATTTTTCTTTTTTCTGCTCTAAAATATAGATTGTGGGTACAATCTATATTTTTAGCAGAAATAAGAAAGTTATCACAATTTTTCATCTTATAATTTTTGTTTCTCCGGCGATAAAGTTTACAATATACGAGGGTAGGCTGAAAAGTTCCGAGCCTGACCAAGATCCAATGGTTTGTCCATGCTGAAAGTGCCTTATTTTTCAACATAGTCTCCCTTCCTGTCCACACACTTCCTCCAGCGATGCTGGAGTCCTTGGATCCCAGTGGTATAGAAGGTCTCATCTTGGTCCCTGAAAAACTCCTCACCAGCAGCTAACACCTCCTCGTCTGACCGATAATGCTGCCCAGCCAAGTGCTTTTTCATGTTTTGAAACAGGAAATAATCTGATGGAGCTAGATTAGGTGAATACGGAGGGTGATCGACAAGTGTGAAGCCACAGTCATGCACAGCAGCAATTGCGACAACCGATTTATGAGCAGGCGCATTGTCCTGATGGAACAAGACCCATTTTGTCAATTTGCCGGGTCGTTTAGCCTTAATTGCTTTTCGCAATTGTTTTAGCAGATCTGCATAATACTCCCCATTAATTGTTCTGCCCTTTTGAAGGTAATCTATGAATATTATACCCTTGGCATCCCAGAACACTGATGCCATCACCTTCCCTGCAGAGGTGACAACCTTTGCCTTTTTTGGAGGGGGTGAGCCAGGGTGCTTCCATTGCATGGATTATCTTCTGGTCTCTGGCTCAAAGTGATGAACCCAACACTCATCCTGAGTGACAAAACGGTAAAGAAAACCATCTTGGTCTGCTTCAAAAATAGCCAAGTTGGCTTGTGACAGGTTCAGTCTGGTAAACTTTTGGTCAGGCGTCAAAAGCCGTGGCACCCATCTGGCGGAAACCTTCGACATTCCTAATTCACTGGGTAGAATGTTCTCTACTCGCTTACGGGAGATGTCAACAGTGTTAGCTAACTGGTTCACAGTTCAACGCCTGTCATCCATCACGGCCCTGTGTACTTGGCAGATGGTTTCCTCAGTTGTTGTCGTTGTGGGTCGTCCACACCCGTCATCATCTTCAAGGCTGTCCTTGCCCATCTCAAAATTTGCTGCCCACCTTTTCACGGTTGCATACGAAGGAACATCATCCCCTAATGTAGCAACCATATCGGCATGAATGTCCTTAGGAGCTAACCCCTTTTTATGGAGGTACTTGATGACACCACGATGCCAGATCTTGTCCATTTTGTCAAAAACGTGTTAGTATAAATTTTCAAAGTCTAGAATTTCTACGTTATTGCAGGTAAACTTGAACTCATTTGAGTCAAATCAAGTTTTAAAGGTTAGGATTTAATGAATACAAAATATCATGGCTGTTCGATGCCTGATTCTTGGTCAGGCTCAGAACGTTTCAGCCTACCCTCGTATTTGTATAGGCGTGTTTTCGAAATGTAGAACACCCTGCTCAAGATAAGCAGCATGAAATAAAATTTGCATTTTTTTTTTGTCGGTTATTTGCCTTATTACTACCAGACCCATACATTGGGGATACTCAGTACACCCGCCTCAGTAACACTTTCTAACCGGAATCATCATATATGTTTGTGACAGAAATAAGAACAAAATCCCAAATTTAAGCAGAGAAAATGTCATGGAACAGACTCGTAAGTTCGTCATAAACACATGTTTTCTGGTGACATACAATAAATATTGTTAAGTCGATTTTAAGTTACAGTTTCTAGAGACGTTAGCACATTCCTGAAACGTCGCTTGTAAATCAAAATGAGGCGGTTCTAACGAGCACCCATATCCTATGTTGGGAGTAAATCACAATCAGACAAATAGCCATTTTGGAGATGCGAAAAAATACATTATGTCGCGTAATGGTCACGACCTGTTAAAACGGAGCCTTACATGCAGTCTAGTAGCAGACTGAGCAGTTATTATGATAAATGGTTATCCCTTGGCAATGTTGATAAATCAGGATGCAGTATGATATCTATCTATCTATCTATCTATCTATCTATCTATCTATCTATCTATCTATCTATCTATCTATCTATCTATCTATCTATCTATCTATCTATCTATCTATCTATCTATCATCTATCTATCTATCTATCTATCTATCTATCTATCTATCTATCTATCTATCTATCTATCTATCTGTCTATCTATCTATCTATCTATCTATCTTCTGATACTGCGTCGGTCACATTTGACCATTACCGCAGGTGTATATTACATACACTCCAGGTTTTGCAGGATGAAAGCCTACACAGTAATCATGTAATTACGGTAGGGATCTTTAACCTGCACAGGGGATGGTTCTCCCTGCACAGGGGGCCTCCAGTTAACGTCCCGATCCGAAGGACGGTGCACTTTATGACATTCATCACTGCAAATGATGCCAATGGAGCGTGTTCGGACACCGAAATTTTATCGCCGCTGCCGGGGATCGAACCCGGGACCCAGATTTCATGGCAAGTGATCAAATTCTAGATTGTTGCAACAGGAATTGTATGTTCATTTGAGGTCAAAAGAGTTTGAAAGTTTATCTGACATGACTAGTTTTTTTGGAGGTGAGGGGTGGGGTTTATAGCTGTGTTTCAAAGGCAGCGCAAGGCGGTAAAGGGGGACGTAGAACAATCCAACGATCTAAATAAGAGTACTGAAAGATTTACCGTAAATAAGCTGGACATTAACGGTGATGCGCATTTAACGATTAGATTGAGTGCTGGAACCATTCCAGCCGTAAGGTGGTTTCAAGCACGGATGTTGAAGATAACAGAACGGTTGATTTTTGTGATGATCATACTATTGGTCGTGTAAATCGCGGACGCGGTGCGTTAATAATAATAGAAGTACTATACCAATTACGTAGAACAGAACAGAACAAGAACTTTATTTTGTAAATCATTCTCAGGCCACTCACAGGTGGCATAAGAGTAGAGAAAGAATACGGAGAGTAAGAATAACGGTGACAAAACTTTTGGTGATGGTATTCAGAGCGTTTATCGGATTAACGATGACAATGCCGATACTTCTATGAGTGGTAGCTATGTACAGTGTGACGGTTAGTAAGAATCCATTATTGTACGATGTATAACAAGAAAATGGAATTTCCTTTTCTCCCTATTCGATAAGTGTTGTTGTTTCCTTGAGTACGAGACTTTATCCAAAAAGCTTAGTACTGGTTTCTATCTAGGAAATGTGTGTGTGTGTGTGTGTGTGTGTGTGTGTGTGTGTGTGTGTGTGTGTGTGTGTGTGTGAATTCGGGTTTAACGTCGCTTTCAACAATTTTTCAGTCATATCACGACGGTGTCTGGTTGTGACAGGGAGCTCAATGCTCACTTTTATAGTGCTTCCTCACTGGCGTATCATGTCTCAGACACATTACATGATACCACACCCAGTCACAATATTCTGACACTGGGTCGACCAGTCCTAGCTATACCTCGTAAATCTGAGTGCCAAGCGAGGAGTAGCTAGTACCATTCTTAACGACTTTGGTATGTCGCGGCCCGAGATCGAACCCTTGACCTCCCGTTCCCCAGAGCGGACACTCTACCAACTGAGCTATCGGTGCCGGTTCCATTCTATCTAGGAACAAGAGGGCCATGATGGCCCTGGATCGCTCACCTGATCCATAGAGTAACAAGTGGGCCCCAGGGAGGGCCCTTATTGACCCCAGGGCTATAATGTGCATAATGTTGAGGGAGGTCTAAAAAGGTGAAGCTTCATACCAAATATCAACAAAGGCTATAATTTGAACAATCTTGGCAAAGATCCACTAGATGGAGCTACACACCAAATATCAAAGACCCGGGCCTTGCAGTTTCAGATAAGAAGATTTTTTAAAGATATTCCCTACATAAGCCTATGTAAAACCAAATGGCCCCGGGGCGGGGCATTTTTGGCCTCAGGGCTATAATTTGAACAATCTTGATAGAGGTCCACTAGATTAAGCTTCACACCAAATATCAAAGACCTGTGCCTTGCGGTTTCAGAAAAGAAGATTTTCAAAGATTATCTCTATATAAGTCTATGTAAAACCAAAGGGCCCCGGGGTGGGGACATTTGTGGCCCGGGGGCTATGTGAAATATCTTGGTAGAGGTCCACTAGATGAAGCTCCATACCAAATATCAAAGACATGGGCCTAGCAATTTCGGAAAAAAAGAAGAATTTCAAAGATTTCCCTATGTAAGTCTATGTAAAACCAAAGGGTCTCGGGCTGGGGCATTTTTGGCCCCAGGGCTATAATTTGAACAATCTTTGTAGAGGTTTACAAGATGAAGCTTCATACCAAATAACAAAGACCTGTGCCTTGCAGTTTCAGAGAAGAAGATTTTTTAAAGATTTTCCCTATATAAGCCCATGTAAAACCAAAGGGCCCCAGGGCGGGGGCATATTTGGCCCGAACACTATAATTTGAACAATCTTGGTAGCGGTCCACTAGATAAAGCTTCATACGAAATATCAAAGACCTGGGCCTTGCGGTTTCAGAGAAGGAGATTTTTTAAAGATTTTCCCTATATAAGCTCATGTAAAACCAAAGGGCCCTGGGGCGGGGACATTTTGGCCCTAGCACTGTAATTTGAACAATCATGGTAGGGGTCCACTAGATGAAGCTTCATACCAAATATCAAAGACCTGGGCCTTGCGGTTTCAGAGAAGAAGATTTTTAAAGATTTTCCCTATATAAGCCCATGTAAAACCAAAGGGCCCTGGGGCGGGGGCATTTTGGCCCCAGCACTTTATTTTGAACAATCTTGGTAGGGGTCCACTAGATGAAGCTTCATACCAAATATCAAAGACCTGGGCCTTGCGGTTTCAGAGAAAAAGATTTTTAAAGATTTTCCCAATATAAGCCCATGTAAAAACCAAAGGGCCCCGGGGCGGGGGCATTTTGGTCTCCAGCACTATAATTTTAACAAACTTGGTAGGGGTCCACTCGATGAAGCTTCACACCACATATCAAAGACCTGGACCTTGCGGTTTCAGAGTACAGCGTTGTTAAAGATTTTCCCTATATAAGCCCATGTAAAACCAAAGGGCCCTGGGGTGGGGGCATTTTTGGCCCAAGCACTGTAATTTGAACAATCGTGGTAGGGATCCACTAGATGAAGCTTCATACCAAATATCAAATACCTTGGCTTTGCGGTTTTAGAGAAGAAGAGTTTTAAAGATTTTCCATATATAAGCCCTGGTAAAACCAAAGGGCCCCGTGGCGGGGGCATTTATGGCCCCAGCATTATAGTTTGAACAATCTTAGTAGGGGTCCACTAGATGAAGCCTCATACTAAATAGCAAAGACCTGGGCCTTGCGGTTTCAGAGAAGAGGATTTTTAAAGATTTTCCCAATATAAGCCCATGTAAAACCAAAGGGCCCCGGGGCGGGGGCATTTTCGTCCCCAGCACTATAATTTGAACAATCTTGGTAGCGGTCCACCAGATGAAGATACATACTAAATATCAAAGACCTGGGCCTTGCGGTTTCAGAGAAGAAGATGTTTTAAAGATTTTCCCCATATAAGACCATGTAAAACCAAAGGGTCCCGGGGCGGGGCCACTTTTGGCCCCAGCACTATAATTTGAACAATCATGGTAGGGGTCCACTAGATGAAGCTTCATACCAAATATCAAAGACCTGGGCCTGGTGGTTTCAGAGAAGAAGATTTTTTAAGTTTTCGGTGGAAAAAATCTATTTTTGGCTCCTGTGACCCAGATTTGGACAACTTTGAAAGGGGACCACCTAAGGATCATTCCTGTGAAGTTTGGTCAAAATCCGATCAGTGGTTTAGGAGGAGATGTCGTTTGAAGAAATTGTTTACGCACGGACGCACGCACGCACGCACGACGGACGACGGACGACGGACAAAAAGTGATCCTAAAAGCTCACCTCGTCACTACGTGACGGTGAGCTAAAAAGAGGGTCACATGGAAGATTAGAACTTGTTTACTAAATGTGTTACCCTTTTTGAATAAAGTCGATCAGTATTTTAATATTTTTTATTTAATGGCAAGGAAATCTTCAAGTGTATGTAGATTTCAGGTGTCTTCAGTGTTGACACGTTTCTATCATTATTAAGCTACGGGGGATAGGATCTTACATTGTTCAATAAGCATCTGTGCTTGTTGGGGATTACTTTTCTAATTACAGCTCTTTCCATGTCACATGACATAGATAGATAGATAGATAGATAGATATATAGATAGATAGATAGATAGATAGATAGATATAGATAGATAGATAGATAGATAGATAGATAGATAGATAGATAGATAGATAGATAGATAGATAGATAGATAGATAGATAGATAGATAGACGTTCCATCAGTAACACTTCGGATTAGTCTAAATGGTGGACGTGTCGGCCTCGGTGGTTCAGACGGACCGCGTCTGACTGATGATCAGCAGGTAGCAAATTCGATCCACGCCTGTCGGCAACATTCTATCGTAGAGATTGATCATGAAATCTTTTCTCCGGTCATTCTCTCCCTGTCGCTGATTCAAGAAGGGCATTTATCAGTTTCTGGCGAAAGAATGTACACAGTACTGTTTGACCGTTATGTATAAAAATAGTAGTGAAGGCAATGACCAGAAATCGATACAAATAACCCAAAACTCCCATAAGAGACACCAATGAAAAAGAAACACAAACATGAAATGGAAACATCAATAGCGGAAAGACAAAGGAAAGTTACTCTCTCACAAAATGGTCAAATGGCTATCCAAAACAAAATAATATAAGCGATACACACACTAAATGATAAACCATAACAAAAAAAAAAAACAAAAAAAAAACGCGCGACAGAAGAAACGCCATCGAACGGTCAGTGAAACGAATTTCAATGGGGGCGGGGGCTTGTATCGATTTTACGCATCCGCAATCCTCGCCGTTACTTCCGTCGAGATTTAGACAAATAATTTATTCAGTCCTTATGAAGGCATCCTAACTCATCAGTGCAAAATCTCTGAGAACACAAAAATCAAACAACCATAGAGATGAAACAACGGTGAGGACTCGACAGCAAGAAAGCACTTAAATGCTTGAGCAAACGAAAACCAACAGTTAGACTCCGATGGACCCGACCTGAGACAGAGAATCAGGCACCAACCGACATTACATAAAATTAAATTCTAATTCTCAATAAGCCTTTACGCTGGAACAGTCAGAAAATAGAAGTGGAGGCAATGATCAGGAATCGATACAATTAACCCATAGCTCCCATCACAGACACCAAAGGGAAAGAAGCACAAACATGAAACAACTAGACCCTAATTGAAACATCAATAGCGGAAAGTCAAAAGGACAGTTACTTTCCCACAAAATGGCCAATTGGCTAAACAAAACAAATATATATATATAAGCGATACACACTCTCAAAGACAAACCATAAAAAAATTAACCGCGACAGAAGAACCTCCTTGGAACGGTCAGTGAAACGAATTTCACTTGGGGCTTTAGACAAATAATTTGCTCAGTCCTTTTGAAGGCATCCTAACTCATCAGAGCAACATCTTCGAGAACACAAAACTCAAACAACCACAACGGTAAGGAGTCGACAGCAAGAAACCACCGAAATGCTGCAACAAAAGAAAACCAACGGTTAGACTCCGATGGGCCCGACCAGAGTCAGAGAACCAGGCATCAAACCGACATTATATAGAATTAAATTCTAATTCTATGTAAGTCTTTACGTTGCAACCGTCTTAGAAGCCTGTCCAGGAAAAGAGTGGTTATACAAGAATTCCGCCGAAGACTATCTCGCGCCTGTGGGGGCGCAAAGTCACCGAACCATGACATCTAGGCCAAGATCAAACATAGATGCTTGCATAAAAGGCTTGTACTAAGTATCATAAATGGAGTTCAAATAATTCTTGAGAAATGAACTTAACCATTAGGGTGAACGCTAGGGTGGCGGCAATATTTTACAAAGTCAGTGAACCATGAAATGTAGGTCAAGGTCAAATATGGATGCTTGCATTTAAGTTGCCATCCCGAGATATAAGTTTGTACCAAGTATCATGAATGAAGCTCTTATGGTTCTTGAGAAATGAACTTCACCATTAGGGTGAACGCTAGGGTGGTCGCAATATTTTACAAAGTCAGTGAACCATGAAATTTAGGTCAAGGTGAAATATTGATGCTTGCATTGAAGTTGCCATCCACGGATTCAAGTTTGTACCAAATATCATTAAAGAAGCTCATATAGTTCTTGAGAAATAAACTTGACCATTAGGGTGAATGCTAGGGTGGTCGCAATATTTTACAAAGTCAGTGAATCATGAAATGTAGGTCAAGATGAAATATGGATGCTTGCATGTAAGTTGTAATCCCCAGACACAAGTTTGTATGAAGTATCATTAATAACGGTCTAGTCTAATAGTTCTTGAGAAATAAACTTGACCATTAGGGTGAACGCTAGGGTGGTCGCAATATTTTACAAAGTCAGTGAACCATGAAATGTAGGACAAAGTCAAATATGGATGCTTGCATGTAAGTTGTCATTCCCAGACACAAGTTCTTACCAAGCATCATTAATGAAGCTCTTATAGTTCTTGAGAAATAAACTTGACCATTAGGGTGAACGCTAGGGTGGTCGCAAATGTTGACGCCTTGACGAACGGACGGACGAACGAACGGACGGACGAACAGACGGAAAACCGGGCGCCTATATCGCGCCATGCTTTTAGCAGGCGCGACAATAAAATGACCGGCTCGTTATGACAAATATAGTATTGACTTTGCCGATAAATTCCAAACAGGACTAAATATCGGAAAAGTGAAATGACTAGGTTATTAAATAAATAAGTCATTGCAATATACTGCATTTAATGCATCGATATATTTTACAAGATTTTTAATTACCAAAAGACATATCCTGTTGATTAAACGTTAATGCGACGTAAAAGAATGCTTCTAACGTTGTTTAAATGTTTTAACTGTGAAGCGACAGGCGAAAATGCACCTGCAGACATGCGCACTGCAATGATGCAGACATGCGCACTGCAAAGACTCAGATCAGACTGCGCGCATTCGCTGTCCGATCTGAATCTGTTGCAGTGCTTTGTACAGTGAACCCTCCTTACACCGACATTCGATGTAACGACAAAACTCGTTATATTACGACAATATCAAGGGAACAAATCCTTAGAACAAAAAGATAGATCATCAAGAACTTTGACACACTTTCACAGCATTTACAAATGTATTTTTGGAGTAACTAGAGCTATCACTAAAGGTAATGAATACCCCCACAAAAACTGCCTTGATAGTACAACAGCGGCATTTTGCAATTTTTTCACTTGAAAGGGTCCATAACTATGTCGAAAATTGACGAATTGTAGTGGAAATCGAACTTGACCTGTATTTTATGATGTTACATCACTATACCAAAAATTATAAAAATCGGTGAAGCGCTTTTTGAGTTATCGTCTGGAAACCAAGTCAACAGACCGACCGACCGACCGACAAGCTCACTCCTATATACCCCCCCCCCCCCAATTTCATTTGTGGGGGTATAATTAGGCTTTGGGGGCTGGGTGAAGCCTTTTCTCACATATACTGGCGGTATAAAGCGCGTCCTCTGTATGGATGAGCTTGAACTCAAAGATTCTGCACTTAGACAGCTAAGCCTAGTTTACATGTACATGTACATGTATATTGATGCCCACGCCTATCGGGGCTTGGAGAAATACATGTAGATCAAGCTGCATGATGCTTCCACGCACAGCTGAAACCGACTGCACATGCGTACTGGTAAACCACTTATAAGGTCTAAGCCTGCCCAGGCACAGTTGTGCAAGTCATATAACCTGCATATAGCCCATTGTTTGGACAGAAGTGCTTGAAATGTCATTTCATCTCAATGTCGGGTAAAAGTCTCATAAAATTAGAAGCAACGTCTCGAAAATGACCCAAATAGTGTTCACGGGATATAAAACCTCACGAAAACATGCCTATATAATTCTGACCCCCATTAGTCCCATTTTTATATAGTAAAATTGGGGTTTACTGGGGTAAACCTTCGTTCTGTTATTTCTGCTTTCAAACATAGATTGTGGGTACTCGTTAGAACCGCCTCATCGGGTACTCGTTAGAACCGCCACGATAAGGCGGTTCTAACGAGTGCCCACAATCTATATTTTTAGCAGAAATAAGAAAATTATCACAATTTTTCATCTTAAAATGTTCATTTTTTCAGCGTTAAAGTTTACAATACATTTGTATAGGCGTGTTTTCGTGATGATGTAGTCATAGCTGAGAGTACATTTTCATTTTTCGCAGCAGAATTGGGTGCCCATTTGGTAGTAGTGTGTTGTGATTTAGGGCGAATCAGCCAGTAGGAACCCATTGGCTTTCTGTAACTTCTTGCTGACTTTTAACTTGGCACAGTAGGCATTCGGATGCCAAGGGTCACCACACATACACTCCAGTTTATCGTTTATTTTCAGTTTCTCGCCGTTCTTGATGACAGTTTGATCAGGCGCCATGCAGGTGACCCCTGAAATGATACAAAATACCGTAATGATCTTAAGTATTGGGGCAGATAGGCTTTAGCAAACAGTGGAGACACTGTTCCGACCGCTCCTGAAGGAGCAGTCTGATCAGGGTCCCCACTGTATGCCATTCTGTCTGCACCTTTTGGACTCCTTGCTGGATCTCGAAACTAATTTAATACTCGTATTTTAGGAGAACTACGGCAATTCCTTACGGTGTCCGAAGTTTTAGGATTTTTATGGTAAATCTCTGTGACAATGCCGGCAATGGAAAAAAATGGTTTATTCTGCAACGAATCATATAGGGTGGAATAGCGTGACGCGAAAAAAAACGGCGTTTTTTTTTATTTTTTTTTAATGTCATTCGATTCTTTGACGTTAGACGGTGAAAACGTTATTTCTGTACATCGAAAATGTTACAAAAGACATAAATTCATGTTTTAGAGTCAATAAATTTGGCTGGGTTTCCTCTGACAATGGCGAAAGATTGTGAGAATTTGAAGGAAAGAACACCATTTTTACCGATTTTCAGTGGGTTAGAATCGAAAGAGGTCATCTCTAGTAGTGTATTGTTGAGCAAGAAATCCATTACGAAAACACTCCTATACAAATACATTGTAACAATTTCGCCGAAAAAATGAAAATTTTAAGATGACAAATTGTGATGTTTTTCTTATTTCTGTTCAAAATACAGATCGTGGGTACGCGTTAGAACCGCCTCATCGAGGCGGTTCTAACGAGTACCCACAATCTATATTTTAGAGCAGAAATAAGAAAAAGAAGGTTTAACCCTGCAAACCCCAGTTTTACTATATAAATCTGGGGTTTAAGGGGGTCAATATTATATAGGCGTGTTTTCGTGATGACAGTTTGTCGGTCAGTTGTAAGTCGACAAACACTCGCGCTACGCCCTCTTGATTCATTTTAGATGCTCAAAAATGTCAGCACTGTAATTTGGAAGGTACTAAATGCCAAAAACTACAAAAAATGTACTTAAAACGCGAAATTACTAAGGGAAAATGCAAAGACGGGGGCGTTAAACCTCAAATCAAACAAAACGAACAAACACCTTTTGAAAACAATGTAGATACGGACCATATGGCTTTATCAGAAGCCATCTGATCAGAATCTTCACTTTTTGACATTCAGACCGTGAATTATGCTCCATCACGAAAACACGCCTATACAAATACATTGTAATCTTTACCACCGAAAAAAACGAAAATTTCATGATTAAAAATTGTGATATTTTGCTTATTGTTGCTCAAAATATAGAATGAGGCGGTTCTAACGAATACCCACAATCTATATTTTAGAGCAGAAATAAGCAAAATAATGTTTACCCCCGTAAACCCCAGTTTTACTATATAAAAGTCGGGTTTCAGGGGGTCAAAATTATATAGGCGGGTTTTCGTGATGGTTAGAACCGAGGCGGTTCCAACGATACCACTACCTATGTCTAATATACCCCTGAACACCCCAGTTTTCACTATATAAAGTGGGGTTTGGTGGGGTGTTCATTTCATGGACTTGTTCAAGTGATGCAAATAGGGCCTCTTTAGGGGACAACCATAACACTTGTATTTGACCTAAAGCGCAGGGACTTTAGCGGGGCCCTAGGCTATACATGTAGTATGAAAACTGGGTGCGCGGAAAAAAGTCACAGGAAAAAAGTCATGGAAATTAAGTCACGGCAAAAAGTCACAGGAAAAAAAGTCACAAATAAGAAAATAAAGAAATACTCCACTGCAAGGATATTGCTAATAAATCATCACGAAAACACGCCTATATAATTTTAACCCCCTTGAACCCCACTTTTATATAGTAAAAATGTGGTTTGCAGGGGAAAACCTTAATTTTTTATTTCTGCTCTAAATTGTAAATTGTGGGTACTCGTTAGAACCGCCTCGATGAGGCGGTTCTAACGTGTATCCACAATCTATATTTTAAGCAGAAATAAGAAAAATATCACAATTTTTCATCTAAGATTTTCCTTTTCAAGACGGTAAAATTTACAATGTATTTTTATAGGCGTGCTTTCGTAATGTAAGCTAATGACAATAAATACTCTTTCGACTTTTACCTATATAAGTTGGGGTTTAAAAGGATGCCTATTCCACAGATCACTGTCTACACTTCTAATTTGTTAATGTGATGCATACAAGTACAGTTAAATTCCGCTATTAAGACCACCTAAAATTAGGACTAATTCTGCTATAAAAAGCTTATTTTGAAGGGTACACTTAATTTTTCTTTGTGTTTTCTGCAAACTATGTCCTCTGATCAGGGACCACCTTTGGGACTGTTCAAAAGTGGTCTTTATGACCACTTTTGAACAGTCCCAAAGGTGGTCTTAATATAGGCATTTTACTGTATACAGAGAGTGTCGACTTTCTAAGACGATGAATGTTAAATGTTCATTCACTGACAATATATACTTATAATCTGCTTATGTTCAGAAAAAAGTAATCAGGTCAACAAGCCCAAGCAATGAATATCGGTTTTAACCCCACTTTATATAGAGAAAAGTGGGGCTTTACGGGGGTATCATAATGATACCATGTCCATATTTTTTCTTATTTTTGTTCAAAAACATAGATTGTGGATATATATTAGAACCACCTCCTCAAGGTTATTCTTACTAGCTCCCACAACCAGTATTTAGATAAGAAATAAGAAAAATATTGAACATGATTAAAACCAATTATGTGACTTTTCTTCCGTGACTTTTTTCCTGTGACTTTTTTTCCTACATTCGAAAACAGATGTGGTACTGTGCAACAGTATACGAAATGATGAGAACCAATGATCCTGAATCGCTCACTTGGTCAATAGATGAAAAGAGTTTAGCTCTCCAGAGCCGCATTATTAACCCTTTTTGTACAAAATGGAATCTTCCTCATTATATATGGAAGGAGTCCATTTCAAACTTTAGGGGTGTCAGGTTATGATTTCATCAAAATTTATTTGGAAAATGACTGAACTTTTAGCAAACAGTGGAGGCCCTGATCAGACGCCGCGTTCTGCGGCGTCTGATCTGGGCCTGCACTGTTTGCCAGGGTACCTGTTTTGGGGTTTCTGTAGTCTAGCTCCTAGACCTTGATGTCATATTGACCAATGACCAACCTTCTATCAGAGAGGGAAAAAGAAGTAAAAATACGAAAAAAATATAGAAGAATATTACATATTAACTTTAAAATATGATATCCGACTAGTAGCTAGTTTAGGGTTTCTGGTAGTAAATGGGTTAATACCTTTGAACATGTAATGTGTACCTCCAATGTTTGCATATTTGCATAAGAAGAAGAAGAAGAAGAAGAAGAAGAATAAAGTGCAAAGCCATGTAACCCTTTGGCTATGTAAAATGGGGCTTAAATGCTAAGGGTATGATGAATCAGTGACACAACTTAAACAAAATTAAATACTGTTACGCACAAATGGAAGTTTTGTTTGTTTGATTTGAGGTTTAACTTCCCCGTCAACACTGTATAGGTCATTTTGGAGACGTTGCTTCCAATTTTTTAGGGACTTTTACCCGACGTTGAGATGAAATGACATCTCAAGCCCTGTCGCCCAATGAAACCAATACGGTTTATATGCATGGACGGTCCACCGCTTTGCCTGGGCAGGCTTAATTCCTCTAAGCGGTTTACCAGTACTCGTGTGCGGTCAGCTCTGCCTGGAGCATCATGCAGCCCATCAATTTCTTCAAGCCCCGATGGGTGGGGGGCACACAAATGGAAGTAAAACAATCTTTCTCCGGGATGGAGGCAACTCTTAAAGGAAAGAATTTGCTGCCGATGTGAGCAAATTCTTCCCTTCAAGAGCAGCCTATACACTAAGTAATGAAAAATACAATATATACGTAATATCTTTAGTTTCTTTCTGTTTTACATTACGCACACGTGTGATATGCGTGAGTGAGTGTTTGAGCTTTACGTCTCCCCAACAGCTAAGGTCATACCGAGACGGGACATCGGTTTAAAGACTCGTCCGAAAGTCTGGACAAGCTCGGGATCGATCCTGCGACCCCTGGTTTACAAAGCGAGTAGCGTTACCATTACACCGCGGAGGCTTCGGTGTGTAATATGCGTAGCGGAATAAACAGTCGATTCAAGAGTGACTCTTACCTTGAGGACAAATCCTACAGCAGTCATCTCCGGGTTCTGAATCAACGCACATCACTTTGGGACATTTCGGTTTTTCACACTCCACTTCTCCATTCTCTTTACATTCACATCCCTTACATTTATCTCCAACCGGTCCTTTAAGGAAAACAAAAACTGGATTTTAGATCAATTGATCCAAATTTATATACGCAGTCGTTGGACGACTTCAAGTTCCGATTGGAAACGACTATATCGGAGCCATCATACGTACAAATAAGAGATTCTCTTTCTTGCATTTTGTTCGATTTACTTATTATATTTGCAATTATTTATTTCAATTCTCACAAGGTTGTGTGTGTGTGTGTGTGCGTGCGTGTTGCCATGGCAAAATATAACGCATGGTTTTGCGCTTAAAATAGTGTTTCATAAAAATCAGGTCAAACGCCGAAGTCTAAGATAAACCGAAAATGAAAAAGACATCAAATGCACTTTGTGTTTAATCCTCACGTTTTATTTTCGATTTATTTATATTATCTGAGATTATTACATGCATTTATTAAATGCAACCTTTGTTGAGTCGTTAATTTAACTGTACAGTGAAATTCCGCTATTAAGACCACCTAAAATTGAGACCAATTCTGCTCTCAAAACCTTATTTTCATGTAGTAGGTTTCATTTATTATTTCCGTGTGTGTTTTCGGCATTCAGTGTCCTCAGGTGATAGACCACCTTTGGTACTGTTCAAAAGTGGTCTTAAAGACCACCTTTGGGACTGTTCAAAAGTGGTCTTTAAGACCACTTTTGAACAGTACCAAAGGTGGTCTTAATAGAGGAATTTTACTGTACTTTTTCTTTACAAGTAGCACACAGCAGGCTGGAATAAAGAGGATGAAATGACCAAGATGAGATAATAATTTCTATACCTGTTCAAATATCGGGATTAACCCTTATCTTGCTGTTCACGACAACCCCTATCTTTGCAAACAGTGTAGATCCAGATCAGATGGCTTCTGATGAAGCCATCTGATCAGGATCTACACAGTTTGGCATTCAGTTTATGAATTTGTAGCAATAAATTACATCAAGAAATTTGATTGGTTGATAGACAGAAATGGGTGTGGCTTAAATGAATATTCAGCAAAATAAGGGTTAACATATGATGGGGTTGAAACCGAGACATGGAAATCTCACGGAAGTTTTCAGTTTATTTAAGTCTCCGAGCGTGAGACTTAAATTAACTGAAAACGAGCCTGAGGTTTCAACCCCGGCATTGACTATTTCCCTCACCAACAACTTTAAAGAAAGAATACATTGTGGATGGTAAACTATTTGCAAATCTTGCCCAAGAATACAGAAAATTAATAAGCAAAATAGCACATTCACAAAAAGATAACAGATTGAAAAAGTTAAAGTCTTTTATCCATATGCATGCAGTATTAACCAGTGCATGTACATTTCATGACCTTCCTTTCATGATACTTGGCAGCAGTTTGATGACACACCAGATGTCAATTTCATTGAAATTTGTTCAAGGACATGACCTTGTGCTGTTATAAATGTAACATTGGGGCGGTTCTAACGAGTACCCACAATCTATATGTTAGAGCAGAAATAAGAAAAATACGGCATATCCCTTTCAACACCAGTTTTACTATATAAAAGTGGGGTTCCAGGGGGTCAAAATTACGTAGGCGTGATTCCGCGTTGCGCCGTCCGTGACAAACCCGTGTTTTCTTTTGAACTTTTTCAGCGATAAAATTCGATTTTAGAATCGTTATATTAAAAACAGAATCTTACACGCGTGGTCAATTCATATTAAATTTATGAAACTCGCCACAGGCTCGTTTCATAAAATTCATTTGAAATGACCACGAGTTTAAGATTCTGCATTTATTTTAATTTTCTATTTATGTTACAAATGTTCAAGAAAGGGTTGTCCTTTGGAAGCAAGGAATACACCACAAAACTGGAAAATATAGAGTGTACATGTTTTCTGGGCCAGACTAGCTAGTTTCGTCCAATTAGGCCTCATCACTACCCTCAAATATTTTCAAAATTCTCGAATGGAATCAATGATCCCAAAGGACAAGAAAATATAAAATACACTATGATGTAGGGCAGGGAGACTTTTTGCGGTCGCCACACATTCCCAGATACCAGCTGTAGAGACGTTAAATATGTTCTAGCAAGAGTTATCCTTTGAAAGCAAGGAATACAAACCTAGATCGATAGTCCTCGTTAGAACCACTGCATTGAGCAAGCTTAGTCATTATGAAAAAAACGACTATTCAAATATATTGAAACGTTTACACTCAAATTCAGATTTTTTTTTTTCAGATAAAAAATTCTGATATTTTTCTGCTGAAAACATAGGTTGCGAGTACCAGATAAATCCGCCTCGCCGAGGCGGCGAGGCGGTTCTAACGAGCAACCATAATCTATGTTTTTAAGCAGAAATAAGAAAATATAGTTAGACCTGCCCTATATTAGGCTAGCAACCTGCCTTAAGCAAGCATGAATTCAGTTCCCAAACAGGTCAAATGAGTTGAAATATGTGTGTATAGCAAGCAACTGCTTGATGCGGACACATTAATTAAGATTATTCCTTGGGTGCTTGCTTAACATAGGTTTTACTGAACACACCTGTAAACCCCAATATTCCTTTACAAAAGTTGGGCTTAAGGGGGTCAAATTTTCAATATATTTGAATAGGCTTGTTTTCCTAATGCTTTTCAAGATTTATTGGGAATGGGAACGCCTGACATAACTTTCCGCCATTTTTCAAAGTGAGACAACTTTCGTGACTTCCTGTTCGCTTTTCTATAGCCCCTGTCCCACTGAAGAAAGGGGTCATCTCTTAAAGGTAAGAATTTGCTCCTTCTTTTAAGAGTTGACCCCTATTGACATGGGAGACAAAAATACTTTTGAAGGAGTTGCCTCCCCTGAAGGTGTATCCATTTCCCTTAATCATGATTTTTAAATTATTCTTTATATAGAGGATCTTACATGAGTGAGTGGTCATTTCATATGATATTTATGAAACGAGCCTTTAGCGAGTTTCATAAATTTCAAATGAAACGACCACGAGTGTAAGAGTCTGTTTATCATTTTTTTATTTTTTGGTTTTGGTTTTACGGCCCTTTCAAGATTATTTTACTCATATCGAGCCGATCGTAATCAGAGGTGGGCGAAAACCGGAGTGCCGGAGAAAAAAACCACCTGACCTTCCGTTGCAGAACTTGACGTCTCACATGTGACCCGAGCGAGGCTCGAACCACAGCGGTGAGAGACCTAATGATTAAGAGTCAGCGCTCTTAACCAATAGGCCACGGAGGCCCGTTCGTCTGTTTATCATATGACCACTTTAAACTGGATTATATCGCTGTTTGCACAAAAATACATGGTTGACATGGACGTCGTCCTGACGTTACCTAATCCCACCAAAGTGTTATTACACGTGTAGTCATACAATTTTTATTACACGACGTTATCCACTGCTTATCAACGACGTCATATGATAAATAGAGGATCTTACACGAGTGGTCATTTCATATGAAATTTATGAAACGAGCCTTCGGCGAGTTTCATAAATTTCATATGAAATGACCACGAGTGTAAGATTCTGTGTATCATATGACCATTTTAAATTGGATTTTATCGCCTTTAAATTTGGCAAATTTTCCACAAAATTGCATGGTTGACACGGATGTCGTCATGACGTTACTTAAACGCGCCAAAGTGTTATTACACGTGTGGACATACGATTTTTATTACACGACGTTATCCACTGCATGCTTATCAACGACGTCATATGATAAATATAGATTTCTGGAACTATGGGAGGAATTCTCTAGAAACTCAAGAATGAATTCGAATTAGCCATGATAAACGAGTTATCCGTATTCGAGTTATCCAAGTTTCACTGTACATTTACGCCCCCGCCCATAGGGGCTTGAAGAAATATATGGGCTGCACGATGCTTCCACGCAGAGCTGAATCCGGCCCGCACACTAGTACTGGTAAACCGCTTAGAGGATCTAAGCCTGTAGGAACCGCGGTGCGAGGCGGACCGTCCATGCTAATAAACCCTATTGGTTTCATTGGGCGACAGGGCTTGAGATGTCATTTCATCTCAATGTCGGGTAAAAGTCCCACAAAATTGGAAGCAACGTCTCCAAAATGACCTTTACAGTGTTGACGGGGACGTGAAACCTCAAATCAAACAAACAAACAAAACACTGTACATTTATCTGGTAAGGTATATTCCGGACATATCGCCCCCGCTCATAGGGGCTTGATGAAATAGATTTGGCTGCACTATGCCCCCAGGCAGAGCTGAAACCGACAGTGCATATGAGTACTGGTAAACCGCTAACAGGCTCTAAGACTGGCCAGGCAACATGGTACGGGCCTCCGTGGCCTAGTGGATAAGAGCGCTGACTCTTAGTCACTAGGTCTCTCACCGCCGTAGGTTCGAGCCTCGCTCGGGTCACATGTGAGACGTCAAGTTCTGCAACGGAAGGTCAGGTGGTTTTTTTCTCCGGGTACTCCGGTTTTCGCCCACCTCTGATTAACGATCGGCTCGATATGAGTGAAATAATCTTGAAAGGGCCGTAAAACCCAAACCAAAAAAAAAAAAAAAAAAAAAAAAGGCAACATGGTGCGTGTCGGACCGTCCAAGCATATAAAACCTTTTGGCTTCATTTGGCGGCAGGGCTTCGGAAGTCATTTCATCTCAACGTCGGATAAAAGTCCCACAAAATTGGAAGCAACGTCTCCTAAATGACCTAAATAGTGTTGACAGGGACGTTAAAGCCCAAATTACTCACTCATATTCCAGATACAGTATAACTTCGATTGCTCAAACACCGATGGCTCGTTTACGATGGCTAAGTCGAACCCGTTCTCGAGCCCCTAGGGACATCCTCTACATAAGAAATAGGCGGGATAATTTAGGGGATTTTCGTCTCTTTTATATTACAATTGTATGCCGTGTATACGCATTAGAATCGCCTCGATGAGGCGATTCTAATGAGTATACACAGCATACATTTTCATTCTAGAATACCGATATAGATGTCCAAAAGTATCACGTTATGCGTCCTGGCAGTAACCTTCCGTGGCTCGAACTACCCATGTCTCGAACAGACGTTTGAAGTCCCTAAGGTGTTCGAGCCTTCGAAGTTCGACTTATATTACCTGGATTGTAGGTCTTGCGCTTGTAGCGACACTTACAGACCGGGCAGCATCTATCCGTTGTCCACAGATTATTCTCGCAGGGGGGTACGGCCAACAGACAAAATATCGGTTCGCACGAGGAGACAGTGCCGTTAGAGTTGCACACACAAGACTCGCATTTATTCTCGGGATTGGTGAACCGGCCTGCAATAGATACATGAAAACATTATGGAAACATGCCGATAAAACTACTTTGTAAATATTGCCGCGGAAATAATACACGAAAAATTTAAGATGAAAAATGCAGATATTTTTTATTATTGCTCAAAATATATAGTGTGGGTACACGTTAGGAACTCCAGAATTAGTTTGAAACAGTCGTGGAAGACGAGTCATCGGTGTTATTTTGTTCCATGTTTCGCACAAAGTATAAAGCATGCATGTAGTTGTACATGTATATGTTTTGCTTACATGTATTTTTCGAACAATTTGACATGAAACTGACCTTCATGCAAGGAATAAATTAGTCAATATTAACGCCCAGTAAACTGCTCGTGAATTTTCAGCATCTCGTAAATTGCGACCTATTTACCGAACTCTATGTATTGTATAACAATATCGCCATGTTCGGAAAATGACGAAGATAAATACATGCATTCAGTCGGGTGTGAAATTATGTTAAGTTAGTTCACCAGTCTCAGGTCAATTTTTTCGAACTATATTGGAGTTACTGCATGAGCTGAGAGTACTGGTAAACCGTTTAGAAGGTCTAAGACTGTTCAAACAAAGTCGTGCCAGTCAATGGGCGACAGGAATTGAGATGTTTGTTTGTTTGTATTTGAGTTTAACGGTCCAGCCAACACTAATTTAGGTCATTTTTGAGCCGGTCAGTTTACCTATCCACACTGTTCCTGGGCAGGCTTATACGTAAGCAGTTAACCAGTACAGTGCACATTCTTTCGTCAGAACCTGAAAAGTGCCCGTCTTGAATCAGCGGATGGGAAAGAATGGCCGTTGAAAAGATGTCATGATTAATCTCCACGAAAGAATGTTGCCGATCCCGGCAGGTATCGAACCCGCGTCCTCCTGATCACCAGTCGGACGCGCATCCGACTGAGCTACCGAGGCCGCCGGGATTGAGATGTCATTTAATCTCAATGAAGGCTTAATGCCCAACATAATTGGAAGCAACGTCTCCAAAATGACCTAAATAGTATTGAAGGGGACGTTAAACCTCAAATCAAACAAAACATATCTCTCCCACACCATAGTCCACCACTAAGCCCATCCTAGATTAGCTCCACCTCCATCCCGGCTTTTATTACATACCTAAATCGGAAATCTGACGCGAATAGTCGAGGCAAAGGGAGCAGTCATTATTCATTAGGTTTATTTGTAGAGGAGAATTATGGATATTCATAATTCGATTTATGGATACCCATAAATCAACCGAATAATGGATATCCATAATTCGATTTAAGGATATCCATAATTTGATTTATGGATATCCATATTTCGATCTAAATTAATGATATCCATAAATTGATTTATGGATATCCATAATTCGATTTATGGATATCCATAATTTGATTTATGGATATCCATAAATCAGCCGAATAATGGATATCCATAATTCGATTAATGGATATCAATAAATCGAATAATGAATATCCAATATTCGATTTATGGATATCATTTATTCAGTTCGATTTATGGATATCCATAATTCGAATTATTGATATCCATAAATAATTATGGATATCTATAAATACGGATTAAATAGTAAAGCGGCGCCCCATAGGGGTGTGTTTTCGTGAAGAGATTCTATATTAGGTAACATGACATAACTCGGCCCCAGAAAACCGCTTCAAGCGACAATGTGTCTCAACAGGGCGCAGGTGCTGATCCGACTGCGCGGCGTCACTGCTGAGACCTGATAACCCTTTATACAGAAGCCTCCGTGGTGTGGTGGTTATGCTACTCGCCTCATAAGCCAAAGGTCGTAGGTTCCATTCCTTTTCATTGCATACGTTTGGCGATTCAAAGAATTACCCTTTTATCAGTTCAGTTTATAGAACACAGTTACATACCTCTGCCCAGGCAAAACGGTGTGAATGTCGGACCGTCCATGCTTATAAAACCCTATTGGTTTCATTGGGTGACAGGGCTTGAGATGTCATTTCATCTCAATGTCGTGTAAAAGTCCCACAAAATTGGAAGCAACGTCTCCAAAATGACCTTAACAGTGTTGACGGGGACGTTAAACCTCAAATCAAACAAACAAACAGATACCTAATGGAAATGTCTGTCCTTTGAATTCGCAGAAATGGCATTCACCGCAACAACTCCCTTTCCCAGGCTTATGTATAGCAGGCGGTGGACACGGCACACAGCCAGGCATTGCACATTGGATGCCGGCGTCTTTGAAACACTCACAAAACATGCAAGGGTCGTCCATCGTAACTTTTTCTCCTGTAAAACATTATGAAAACATGCCAGTACAAATACATCGTAACCTTTTTGACCGAAAAAAAAAAAAAAAAAAAAAATTAGGCCCCCGCCCAAAGGGGCTTGAAGAAATATATGGGCTGCATGATGCTTCCACGCAGAGCTGAATCCAGCCCGCACACTAGTACTGGTAAACCGCTTAGATGATCTAAGCCTGTCCAGGAACCGCGGTGCGAGGCAGACCGTCCATGCTAATAAACCCAATTGGTTTCATTGGGCGACAGGGCTTGAGATGTCATTTCATCTCAATGTCGGGTAAAAGTCCCACAAAATTGGAAGCAACGTCTCCAAAATGACCTTTACAGTGTTGACGGGGACGTTGAACCTCAAATCAACCAACCAACCAACCGAAAAAAAATGACAATTTAGAGAGGAAAAATGTGATATTTTTCTTATTTCTGCTCAAAATATAGATTGTGGGTTCTCGTTAGAACCGCCACAATCTATATTTTAGAGCAGAAATAAGAAAAATAAGGTTTACCCCTGTAAACCCCAGTTTTACTATATAAAAATGGGGTTCATGGGGGTCAAAATTATATAGGCGTGTTTTCCTGATGGTTGACTTGCTGGATTTAGGAATCGATTTCATTTTTTTGCGGATTGTATCGATGTGTGAACTCCGACAAATCACTCACAAACTGCATGAAGACGGAAGATGAGTAAATTCGAGCGAATTACTCACAAACTTTGTGAGTGATTCGCCGGAGTTTACACATCGATAAAATCCACAAAAAATGGTAATTCATTCCAACTCAATATTTAAAAAGGTCATCTAAATATATAAAAAATAATACCAAAATGGCAAATATTATGAATCCTTTCAAAAGCGTGGGAATGATTTTTTTTATTTTGTTTTTACGGCCCTTTCAAGATTATTTCACGCATATCGAGCCGATCGTTAAACAGAGATGGACGAAAACCGGAGTACACGGAGAAAAAAAACACCTGACTTTCCGTTGCAGAACTTTGGCGTCTCACATGTGACCCGAGCGAGGCTCGAACCACAGCGGTGAGAGACCTAATGATTAAGAGTCAGCGCTCTTAACTACTAGGCCACGGAGGCCCGTCGAGAGAATGATCTAAAAGCTGAATATAAGTGAAAACAAGAGGACCAAGCTGGTCCTATATCGCTCACCTGAGCTAACAGATTCAAAGTTTCAGGAAGTGCCAACCAGTTTACTGAAGGATTTATGCGAGGACAAGTTGATGACAAGTTAAACATTATCTGCAATCAAGTAGAATGTAACTCTATGATAAATAGGCTGACCATACCGGTTTTCAAACTCATTCAAGCTTTTATCCCTGACTTGTTTATATGTAACTTTCAAGAAGATTCGATATAAATTGAAGGCGCTATGGTGATGACAAGGTCAAAAATGAACAATTATTTGCTGCAATCAAAGGGATGTAACTCTATGATAAATGGGCCTTACTCGCCAGTTTTCAAACTCCTCCGAGCTTTTCTGCCTGACTTCATGAAGATCCGATCAAAACTGAAGGGGCAGCAGTGATGACAAGGTCGAAAATAAGCATTTTCAGCCAAGCAGGGGACATAACTCCATGATTAATTGATTGGCATAGCTAGTTTTCAAACTTGTCTGAGCTTTTATCCGTAACTTACAAACATATAAATTTCAAGAAGATCCACGAACACTGAAGGAGTTACAGCCAAAAAGAGGCATGTTTTGCAATCCAAGGGGTGTCACTCTATGATAAATAGGTTGACCTCATCAGTTCACGAACTCATCCATTTTATCCCTAACTTGCTAACATGAAAGTTTCAAGAAGATCCAATAAAATGGAAGGAGCTATAGTGATGACAAGGTAAAACAGCAGGCATTTTCTGTAATCGAGGGGACATAACTCCCTGAAATACAGGCTGACCTCACCAATTTTTTAACTCAGCCGAGGTTTTATCCGTTACTTAGCCACATGTAAGTTTCAAGATGATCCGATGAAAACTAAATGGGGCTTTGGTGATGACAAGTTCAAAATAGGCATTTTAAGCAGTAAAAGGGACACAATTCTACGTTAAATAAGACAACCTCGTCAGTCTTCGAACTCATCCGAGCTTTTATCCCTGACTTACTTGTTTGTAAGTTTCAAGAAGATCAAATCAAAAGTGAAGGGGCTAAGGTGATGGCAAGGTCAAAACTAAGCATATCCAGTGAAGTAGGGGACATAACTCCATGAGTAATCGACCTACATCCCTAATTTTCAAACTTATCCAAGCTTTTAACCCCCAACTTCTTTGAATGTAAGTTTCAGGAAGATCTGATCAAAACTGAAGGGGCTATGGTGATGACAAGGTCAAAAATAAGCATTTTCTATAATCAACTATAATCAAGGGGGACATAACTCTCCGAAATATAGGCCGACCTCACAATTTTTTAACTCAGCCAAGGTTTTATCCCTTACTTACTGACAGGTAAGTTACAAAAAGATCCGATGAAAACTGGAGGGGCTATGGTGATGACAACGTCAAAAATAGGCATTTCCAGCAGTAAAGGGGATGTAACTCTACAATAGATGAGCCAATCTCATCAGTTTTTTTTAATCATCCAAGCTTTTATCCCTTACTTGCTTGTAAGTTTTAAGAAGATCCGATTAAAACTGAAGGGGCTACGGTCATGACAAGGTAAAAAATAAGCATTTTCAGCAAAAGAGGCGACATTACTCTGTCAGTAATCGCCCCACATCGCTAGTTTGCAAACTCATCCAAGCTTTTAACCTGGACTTACTTGTACTTAAGTTTCATGTAGTTCCAATCAAAACGGAAGGGGCTACGTAGATGACTAGGTTGAAAATCGGCATTTTCAGCAATTCTATGATAAATGGGCCAACTTGGCCGGTTTTCGAACTCATCCAAGTTTTTATTCCCAGCCACCTTACATATAAGTTTCAGAAAGATCCGATCAAAACTGAAGTGTCTACGGGGATGACCAGGTAAACAATCGACATTTTCAGCATTCAAAGGGATGTAACTCTTTAATAATGGGCCGACTTGGCCAGTTTTCAAACTCATCCAAGCTTTTATCCCCAGCCACCTTACATACAGATAAGAAAGATATGATCAAAACCGAAGGGTCTACGGTGATGACCAGGTCAAAATCGGCTTTTCAGCAATCAGAGGGACGTAACTCTATGATAAATGGGCCGACTTGGCCCTTACCCAAACTCATCCGAGGTGTTATCCCAAGCTACCTTACATAAAAGTTTCAAAAAGATCCGATCAAAACTAAAGGGCCTACACTGATGACAATGTCAAAAATCGGCATTTTCATTTTCAGCAATCAAAGGGATGTAACTCTATGGTAAATGGGCCGACTTGGCCGGTTTTCGAACTCATCCATGTTTTTATCCTCAGCCACCTTACATATAAGTTTCAGAAAAATCCGACCAAAACTGAAGGGGCAACGGTGATGACAAGGTCAAAAATCAGCATTTTAAGCAATCAAAGGGATGTAACTCTATGACAAATGGGCCGACTTGGCCGGTTTTCGAACTAATCTCTAGTTTTATCCCGAGCCACCTTACGTATAAGCTTCAGAAAGATCCAATCAAAACAGAAGGGGCAACGGTGATGACAAGGTCAAAAATCAGCATTTTAAGCAATCAAAGGGATGTAACTCTATCACAAATGGGCCGACTTGGCCGGTTTTCGAACTAATCTCTAGTTTTATCCCCAGCTATCTTACATATAAGTTTCAGAAAGATCCTATCAAAACCGAAGGGTCTACGGTGATGACAAGGTCAAAATCAGTATTTTCAGCAATCAAAGGGACGTGCAGTTAAGATTGCGATAAACTTGTCCATTTACGCGTATTGTCCGCGTGACACACGCGCATTGCGTGCGTGTGAAATTATCGCGTTTCAATGCGCGGTTCATCGCGTTCATACGCGATTTCAACGCGTTAATTATCAGCCAATAAAAGTGATCATTCGAAGTGCGTTAGGTAAATTCAATACGCGTTTCTGTGCGAGAGAATTTCAACCAATAAGAATAAAACAGGTATGTGACGATAAAACGAGTGATTACGAGAAGACACGGGCCAATCAAAATCCTCGTTGTTTGTATGTTTACCCTTATGTTTTTTTTTTTTTTTTTTTAATTCGTTCGTGAATTAAGAAATAGATCAGCTCTAACTGTGATTTGTTGAGTAATAAATCACAGTTTGGAGGTCAGTTGTAAAGTAGACAAATCACGAGCGCGTAGCGCGCGTGATTTGTCTACTTACAACTGACCGACAAACTGTGATTTATTACTCAATTAATCAAAGACTAGAGCTGATCTATTTCGATTCTAACACGCTGAAAATCGGCAATAATGCTGTTGTTTCCTTCAAAATCTCACAACTTTTCGCCATTGTTAGAAGAAATCCCGCTAAAATTAACGACTGAAACACATGCATTTACATCCTTTTCTAACGTTTTCGATGCGAGAAAATGACGTTACACCGTCTAACGTCAAGGAAATCGACTAGTGACGTCATCAATTGGCAGTTTTTAATGACGTCACTTGTCACGCTCTTCCTAGCCGTGATTTGTTGTAGAATAAAACACAGTTGTTTTCCATTGCCTATATAGGCGCGCTGTGTTAGAATTAGTATATAAATTGGTCTTTCTTATCAGTTGTGATTCTTTCGGATAAACAAACACACCTACATTTTGGATTGCATAACACCTTTAGAGATAAAACTCACTTGGGGGGTATTCTGAAGAATGTCATATAGGCAGGGGACCAGGTGAGGGTAATTATTTACCCTGGGATATGTAATTTACAAGCCACCGCTATTTACTGGTTAATGGCGGCTCATCAGAACCGCCTTGTCATGACGTTGATGGCTGTTTCTAACTAGTACCCACAATCTATGTTTGGAGCAGAAATAGGAAAAATATTGTAGACGCCTGAAAAACACATTTTTAGCTCGGCTGTTTTCGAAGAAAACGACAAGGTATTGTCATAGCTCTGTCGTCGTCTGCGTCGTCTGCGTCGTCGTCGTGCAAACACTTTGACATTTTGTAATATCTCTGTCATTACTGAACGTATTAACTTGAAACTCGGAATAGTTGTTCATATGAAAAGGGGAACTCATACCACTAGGTGAGGTAACCCTCAAAATATTTTGGCACAGTTATGTCCCCTTTTTGGACTTAGAATTTTTGCAAAAAAACTTGGACATTTTGTAATATCTCTGTCATTACTGAACATATTTACTTGAAACTCGGAACAGTTGTTCATTATGAAAAGGGGAACTCATACCAATAGGTGAGGTAGCCTTCAAAATATGTTTGGCACAGTTATGTCCCTTTTTCGACTTAGAATTTTTGCAAAAATTAGACATTTTGTAATATCTCTGTCATTACTGAACATATTTACTTGAAACTCAGAAAATCTGTTCATTATGAAAAGGGGAACTCATACCAATAGGTGAGGTGACCCTTAAAATATTTTTCGCACAGTTATGCCCCTTTTTCGACTTAAAATTTTTGTTTAACTAAAAGAAACTGCAGCAGAGCGTTGGCACCCGCATGCGGTGCTCTTGTTTTAACCCATATGACCATGTAATCTTCTACCTTACACGTTTGGAGTGGTTCAATTTCAATTATAAGGGTGTCAGTTATGTGCTGTTTGATGTAAGTTGTACCACAATGTATGTTCTTTGAGCAAACAGTGTAGACGCAGATCAGACGCCACGTTCGAGACGTCTTATCTGGGCCTACACTGTTTGTCAATGTCCCAAAAAGGGCCGCTAGGAATATATGGGTGAAAGTTAGTATCTCGACGCACACTGGTCATACATATTTAGTATACAGTGTTATCCATATCACCAGCCACTTCGGCGAGGCCCTTAGGTGTGTGCGTGTGGTGGTGGGGTGGGAGGGGGGGGGGGGGCAATAGTAAGGTCACACTAAAAGTTTTGCAACCAAATTCCTTAATTACCACTGGCCAGTACTCGAAAATTCTTAACAAAGTAAGTTGCTTTTTTTTTCTATGTTTTTTTTTTTTAGAAATTACCTTTCAGGATAATCATTATTTCCCTTATTTCGGGCCGATCGTCATTGAGAGGAGTAGTACCCTGAGAAAAAAATCCAACTGACTCGTTGTTGCAGTTCACATGTTGTCCGGGTGATTTTGTTCAGTTTCTATAAAACTGCGTGTGTGAGAGTTACTTTTACGTCCCACCAGCAACTGAGGTCATATGGAGACGGGACCTCGGTGTAAATACTCATTTGAAAGTCTGGAGAAGCCGGGAATTCAACGACCCTTGCTTTGCGAGGCATTATAAATCTGGGACACTGCACCTGAATAAATATGGAAATTAACTCGCATATGCTGGCATCACATTAAGAGCTGTCATCAGAATGTTCCATCAGACTGCATAGCTCGACTGGAAAAGTGTCATTTAGGTAATGCGCGTGGACGGGCATCACAGAAGCACGCCTATTCGGATATATTGAAGTTTTATAAATTAAAAAAAAAATGAAAATTTCAGATCAAGAATCTTATATTTTTCATATCTATGCTCAAAACAAATATCTGGGTACTCGTTATAACCGCCTTGACGGTCGGTTCGGTTCTAACCAGTATCAAGACTCTATGTTTTGAGTAAAACTTAGAAAAATTATACATACCCTTGTAAGCCCCAGTTTTGCGATATAAAAGTGGGGTTAACATCACGAAAACATGCCGATATAATTTTGACCCCTTGAACCCCAACTTTATATAGAGAAACTGGGGTTTACTGGGGTATATCTTATTTTTCTTATTTCTGCTCTAAATATAGATTGTGGGTACTCGTTAGAACCGCCTCGATGAGGCGGTTCTAACGAGTACCAACAATCTATATTTTGCGCACTCGAGGCGGTTCTAACGAGTATCCACAATCTATTTTTGAGCTGAAATAAGAAAACTATCACAATTTTTCATCTTAAAATGTTCGTGTTTCCGGCGGTAAAGTTTACAATGTATTTGTATAGGCGGGTTTTCGTACATGGACGTGTTTCCGTTTTCAATACCCCGTAAACCCAACTTTTCTCTAAATAAAGTGGGGTTTAGAGGGTGTTCATTAATAGGCTTGTTGACCAGATGGAAAATAAATTAAGAAAAAGGCAATAAATAAATAAATAAATGAGCCCTTCTGTGAGTGAGTGAGTGAATGAAAAATGTTTATTTCTAGTCTTGACATCTTGAATAAGTGAAGATAATGAGGTGTTATTTTAACCCATTGTATGCGGGAAACCACTAAATGGGTACCTTGGCAAACAGTGCAGGCCCAGATCAGACGCCACAGAACGCGGCGTCTGATCAGGGCCTGCACTATTTACTAACAGAATTTTCCATAAAAAATTGAATGAAAACGTAAAAATGGGCCTGACACCCCTTATATCAAAAATGGAATTGTCCAACATGTAGCAATGGAAGAGTCCACTAGCATACAATGGGTTAAATAACTAGCTATATAGCTCCCAGGTGCACCTGGGTGTCATAAAACTGTTGATCAATAAACATCCTGCATTTTGGCAGTCAACTTCGTCAACTTCAATCACCATGCAGTACCTATATTTTACCATTTACCCCGAGGCAAATTGCACAGTTTAACTGCAACTGTCTTGTCCATTTACCTTTATTTTCTCTGTTTCAATTTTATTCTGTTTCTGGTTTTGGAAGTAATCAGATAATGAAAACAAAAACTTAGACAACCTAAATTGGAAGAAAAGATAAGAGCGAAATAGTTACGCGGTATTGATTGGTTGCTTCTGACACGCAAAGAAGGTTGTATCTGCGTTATCGACACGCAGGCCTGATTGGCTGATCGGAAATCGCAATTTATGCGCAGTATCGCGTTTTTCATAAAGAAAATTCATTGGCTAAAATGTAATTCGCAGTTGAAACGCGTGAACTGCGCGTGCGTATCTCATGCGTTACAAACGCGAGACAAGTGAGTGTGCGCTGACAAGATAATCGCAAGCGTATCTGTAACTCTATAATAAATGGGCCCACTTGGTCGGTTTTCGAACTCATCCGAGTTTTTATCCCCAGCCACCTTACATAGTTTCAGAAAGATCCGATCACAACTGAAGGGGCTACGGTAATGACATGGTCAAAAATCGACATTTTCAACAATCAAATGGACGAAACTCTATGATAAATGTGTCGACTTGGCCGGTTTTCAAACTCGTCTGAGTTTTTATCCCAAGCTACCTTTCATATAAGTTTCAGAAAGATCCGATCAAAACTAAAGGGCCTACAGTGATGACAATGTCAAAAATCGGCATTTTCATTTTCAGCAATCAAAGGGATGTAACTCTATGGTAAATGGGCCGACTTGGCCGGTTTTCGAACTCATCCATGTTTTTATCCTCAGCCACCTTACATATAAGTTTCAGAAAAATCCGACCAAAACTGATAGGGCAACGGTGATGACAAGATCAAAAATCAGCATTTTAAGCAATCAAAGGGATGTAACTCTATGACAAATGGGCCGACCTGGCCGGTTTTCGAACTAATCTCTAGTTTTATCCCGAGTCACCTTACATATAAGTTTCAGAAAGACCAAATAAAAACAGAAGGGGCTACGGTGTTGACAAGGTCAAAAATCGGCATTTTCAGCAATCAAAGGGAGGTAATTCTATGATAAATGGACCAACTTGGCCCTTATTCAAACTCATCCGAGTTTTTATCCCCAGCTACCTTACATATAAGTTTCAGAAAGATCCTATCAAAACCGAAGGGTCTACGGTGATGACAAGGTCAAAATCAGTATTTTCAGCAATCAAAGGGACGTAACTCTATAATAAATGGGCCCACTTGGTCGGTTTTCGAACTCATCCGAGTTTTTATCCCCAGCCACCTTACATATAAGTTTCAGAAAGATCCGATCAAAACTGAAGGGGCTACGGTGATGACAAGGTCAAAATCGACATTTTCAGCAATCAAAGGGACGTAACTCTATGATAAATGGGTAGACTTGGCCGGTATCAAACACGTCTGAGTTTTTATCCCAAGCTACCTTTCATATAAGTTTCAGATAGATCCGATCAAAACAGAAGGGGCTACAGTGATGACAAAGTCCAAAATCGGCATTTTCAGCAATCAAAGGGACGTAACTCTACGATAAATGGGCAGACTAGGCCGGTTTTCGAACTCAGACGGGGTTTTATCCCCAGCCACCTTACATATAAGTTTTAGAAAGATCCAATCAAAACAGAAGGGCTTACAGTGATGACAACGTCATATATCTGCATTTCCAGCAATCAAAGGGATGTAACCCTATGATAAATGGGCCGACTTGGCCGGTTTTCGAACTCATTCGAGATTTTATCCCGGTCACCTTACATATAAGTTTCAGAAAGGTCCGATCAAAACTGAAGGGTTACGGTGATGACAAGGTCAAAAATCGGCAATTTTAGCAATCAAAGGGACATTACTCTATGATAAATGGGCCGATTTGGCCGGTTTTCGAACTCATCCAAGTTTTTATCCCCAGCCACCTTACATATAAGTTTCGGAAAGGTCCGAACAAAACTGAAGGGGCTACGGTGATGACAAGGTCAAATATCTGCATTTTCAGCAATCAAAGGGACGTAACTCTATGATAAATAGGCCGACTTGGCCGGTTTTCGAACTCATCTGAGTTTTTATTCCCAGTCACCTTACATATAAGTTTCAGAAAGATCCGATCAAAACTGAAGGGGCTATTGTGATTACAATGTCAAAAATCAGCATTTTCAGCAATCAAAGGGACGTAACTCTATGATTAATGGGCCGACCTGCCAAAGCAACCAAAGTTTTCATTCAATTTTGATAAAAAGCTAAATTCTTCGTTGCCCCAGCCAAGGCATGCTACAGATAAGAAATGATTGAGATCAGCCTGCAGGCTGCAGAGATATAACTGGTCAAAGGTGATGACGGACAGACGACGGACGACGGACGGCGGACGGCGGAAGGACAGTTATACTATAAGCTCCCCAGGAGCCTTCGGCCCAGGTGAGCTAAAAAACACCAAAAAAAAAAAAAAAAAAAAAAACATCTGTGCCCCAGAGGTGAAAAAGAAACATCCAGTCTTTAAACTCAGTTTATTTATGTATCTTCTAACATTTGCGTTTTCAATAGTTTACAAACTTTTAATCGAACGCTGCTGACCTCACTTCATATACAATGACGTAACGCCCGGGTTCTAAACCTGCTCTTTGGCGTACTCAGTAACGTTTAATATATTAATACCTGTCGTTATGTGAAATACATTATTATTACATAAATATCTATGCGCGTGGCTTTTAGAAGCCGTTGTCAAATGGACCGAAAGCCGTACTCAAACAGCAAAAACCATGTTCAAATCAGGAAATTCGCGTGTTGTTTGAACATGGCTTTTGAGCTTTTGATATCACAAGACGAGCCTTGCTTTGTTTACGTTACGTTGAGCGACGTAACGTTATCGCCCTGAACAATGAAGTTTTAAAACCTGAAGGAAAATCACTAAGAATCTTTAACAAAATATCTGCAGAAGGCAACGACTCATCTGCCTGTTTCTGTCTACCAAGTTCAGTTAACTATAAAATACAGGTCAAGGTCTGCCGAGATCCACTGCTTTCATTAAATAGTCCCGCTACAGTCAAACTCACTGGCCCAAACAATGATTGCTTGTTTACCATGGCCGAATTGAACCCGTTCCCAAGTCCCTCCAGATAAGAAATAGTGAGGGATACAGTAAAATTCCTATATTAAGACCACCTTTGGGACTGTTCAATAAGACCACTTTTGAACAGTTCCAAAGGTGGTCCCTGACCAGAGGACATTGTGTGCAAGAAATTCACCGAACGAATAATTGTACCCTTCTAAATAAGCTTTTTAAAGCAGAATTAGTCTTAATTTTAGGTGGTCTTAACAGCGGAATTTCACTGTATTTTCTTCCTTACTCTTGCAAATGTATGCTGTGTGTACTCATTAGAATTGCCCCGTTAGGCAATTCTAATGAATACACACAACATACTGCAAAGATAGGTGGTAGGTGCTCGTTGGAACCGCCTCACTGAGGCGGTTCTAACGAGTTCCAACATCCAACAACCTGTGCCTTGGAGCAAAAATAATAAAACTAATGTATACCCCCATAAGCCCAGTTTTCTCTATATAAAGTGGGATTTAGGGGGTGTTCATTTCGCGGACTTGTACACGTAATGCTAGACATGAATGTCAAACAAACAGTCACTTACCGAATGAATATAAAACGCCGTCCACCTCGCAACCTTTCTCTGGAATGAGACATGTTCCACAGCAGCCATTCCAACTTGGTACCCTCTTTCCATTACACGGCGGACACGGGATCTCACAACTAATAATACCTGGCTCGATACACTCGCATACTTCACATGGGTCCGCAGATTCGACCGAATCCCCTGGGAAAGTATTAGAATAATGTACAATTTTAAATGGCTGGACACTGACACGAACGCGAATGGCTCATTCGAAACCCCTCGATCATGGCCGACTTCACCTGAAGCCAATGGCTACCTCTGACTTCTTTGGTTGCTGTTCCAGTTTCCTATATCAAGGGTCAAAGTTAGGCAAATCCATAATCAGCCAATCAAAACAAAGACTGCTACCTTCATTTTGAAGAGTGCTCATGAATGCGCATGCGTGGAAAACTGGACTAACCATTCCTCAAGGCACGGTATCATTGGTTTCATTGACATGCACAGATACAGATCACATGACCTGTCAATAGTACTAGCTGATACCGAGGTTGCTATTTGACGTACTGTGGTTCGAGGTGAAGTCGACCCTTGTGTTCAAATATATCATACTCGTATTAAGGGGTAATCTAGGAGAATTTTTCGAACTTTATACTTAATAGGTATGCTTTGTGTCCTAATTAGAATTGGACGGGCCCCGCCCATCGGGGCTTGAAGGAATAGATGGTCTGCATGATGTTTCCACGCAGAGCTGAAACCGACCAGCACACGAGTACTGGTAAACCGCTTAGACTATCTAAATATGTTTTATAAAAGGGTTATCCTTTGGAAGCAAGGAAAACACCACAGAACTGGAAAATATGAAGTGTGCATGCCCCTCCCCCCCGGGCCAGACCAGCCAGTTTCGGCCAATCAGGCCCCATCAGTGACCCCAAAGTATCACCAAAACTCCACAATGGAATCAATGATCCCAAAGGACAAGAAAATATAAACTACACTATGATGCAGGACAGGGAGACGTTTTACCGCCGACACACATTCCCAGACACCAGCTGTAGTGACGTTAAATATGTTTTATAAAAGGGTTATCCTTTGTAAGCAAGGAATACACCACAGAACTGGAAAATATGAAGTGTGCATGCCCCCCCCCCCCCCCTCGGGCCAGACCAGCCAGTTTCGGCCAATCAGGCCCCATCAGGGACCCCCAAGTATCACCAAAACTCCACAATGGAATCAATGATCCCAAAGGACAAGAAAATATAAACTACACCAAGCCTGCCCAGGCAAAGCGGCGCGAGAGTGCTTATAAACCCTATTGGTTTCATTTGGTGACAGAGCGTGAGATGTCATTTCATCTCAATGTCGGGTAAAAGTCCCACAAAACTGAAAGCAACGTCTCCAAAATGACATTTACAGTGTTGACGGGGATGTTAAACCTAAAAAATCAAACAACAAATCATTAGAATAGGGCGATTCTAATGTGTACACCCAATATCTACGGGCTTTCGTGGCCTAGTGGGTAAGATTGCTGACTCCTAAACATTAGGACTCTCACCGCTATGGTTCGCGCCTCGCCCGGGTGAGACGCCAATGGAATGCTGGTGTTTTTTTCTGGGTGTACTCCGATTTTCGCCCATGTCTGATTAATAACTGGCTCGAAATAAGTGAAATAATCTTGAAGGGGCCGTAAAACCAAAACAAATGCATACTCTACAGCAACAGGTAGGAATTTTGTGATAATTGAGGGATAGATTTCCTTATTTCTCCATATAAACCTATGTTGTAGGTACTCACTAGAACAGCCTCGGAGGCGAGGTGGGGGGGGGGGGGGGAGGGTTCTCTGAGGCGGTTCTAACGAGTGCTTACAATCTATATTTTGAGCAGAAATAAGAAAAAATATCACATTTATTCTATCCAAAAATTTTCGTTTTTTTCCACGGTAAAGTTTACAATGTATTTGTATAGGCGTGTTTTCGAAATGGTAGTTTATTTTTTCTTATGTCAAGTCTTCTCTGAAACATGGGTTGTGGGTACTCGTTAGGACCGCCCCAACGAGACGGTTCCAACGAGCAGCCTCGACATTTATTTGGCGTATTAAGGCCTAAAAAAGAAGGAAATAGCCGTGTTTCCGCTAACCCAACCGACCCTGCTTCAGACCCCTCACCCCCCCCCCCCCGACTCTACTATTTTTTTACCAATAAAAGAAGAAAATAAAAATTAAAACACCAACCCTACCATTTTCAATTTCATACCCTACCCAGTGTCGGCTTTGCACTTTCGCATAGTAATTTCTGGTTTATAGTACATTGTTTGTGGTGTTTGGCATTTAGTACCTTCCAAAATACAGAGCTGACATTTTTGAGCAACTAAAATGAATTATGATATCCAGTGCAACAGGACAATTTTATTAACAAAACATGTACAAGAACAAAAACACATTCAAATGCAGGCCCGGCCCTGATTTTTTGGGAGAAAAAAATAAAATAATAAAAAAAAGTTTCTTCTACCTACCGACCACATTGTTTTCGCATGTATATAAGCAAACCGTGATCACGTATAATGAACATCCCCGTGCACCCCACCTTATATACAGAAAGCGGGGTTTAGGGGGTGTACATAATTTTTCTTAATTCTGCCCCAAGACATACACCGCAAAAACACGCCTATATTATTTTGACCCCTTCGAACCCCACTTTTATATAGTAAAACTGGGGTTTGAAGAGGTAAACCTTATTTTTCTTATTTCTGCTCCAATATATGGATTGTGGGTACTCGTTAGAACCGCCTCATCGAGGCTTCTAACAAGTACCAACAATCTATATTTTGAGCAGAAATAAGAAAAATATCACACCTTTTCATGTTAAAATTTTCATTTTTTCGGCGATAAAGGTTACAATGAATTTGTATAGACGTGTTTTCGTAATGGGTTGTGGGTACTTGTCAATGAGGCGGTTCTAACGAGCACCCACAATCTATGTTATGAGATTAAATAAGAAAAATATCACATTTTTGTATCAGAAAAGTAGCCATTTTGGGGATATGGAAGAATACTATGTAACACACTGTCACACGGGTGTGTAATCGTAATGAAAAACAGCTATTTTTACACCTAATAAGAAAATACCGCGAATGCAGAGAGGATGCAATAATATCGAAATGTGGTTTACCTGGGGTGCACTCTTGTTGAGCCATACAGCCAGCGAGGAAGCCCAGACAGACAGTTATTGTCCGCAGCATCATCCTTGATTTGTTTTCACGAGTAATGTCAACCAGAAAATACTTTTAATTAAAGAAAACGGAAATTATATACTTATTGCTTACGTGGAGGGTGAAACAGGTGGTCGTTAATGCAATCGCTTTTAATGATTTCTTTAGAACTGTAATACTGTCGTTTAGTACACGAACAAACAAATATACGAAATTATGGGAGTCGACAGCTTGCCACTTTTGTTCCCTAATCGATTGTATAGACCATATTGTGGAGTGATTTATGCACCGTAATGTAAAGACTGCATTTTGTGTGTGAATAAATGAGATAAAATTTGATGAATAACTAGGATCTATATATCCGCGGCAGATTTTGCCCCAAACTTTTCGTTTTTAATAGTTACATAGTTTTGCCTGCGATTTTGGCTGTTTCGAATGTGGTATGCTGTCCCGGTTTGGTGTGTTTGGGGTATTTTGGTGGTGGTTTGAGGTGGTTTCGGGTGTTTCAACGGACCGTATGGACGTTTCGCGACAGAATAGTTTCGTCCCAAACCGGTTCCCAAAACGGGACGCTTCGTTCCAGTACGTTTTGTATGTGACAATTATTCTGTATAGGTGTTATAAGTGGGAAAATGACAAGGAGAATCAAGTGACACCCTTTCATTGATGCATTTTGAAGGAACTGTTTAAAGATACCTCTTTAAAGACACACACAACAAATATCATTTTAAAATCCTTATTTGATTTATCAAAATTTATAAACTTAAAACTTATCACAATAAAGGAACGTTTTAAGCCGAAAATGCTGGATATATACTCTGCAGGGCTTTTAGGCAATCAATTTTTTTTTTGGTGTGTGCCTTAAATCTTAAACAACGGAAACAACGATTATGCTATAGCAGAATGTTTTCGGATGTTTTCACCTTTAGATGCTTAGCCAAGAGTAGAACCCCAGTCGTTTCGCCAAAAACCAACAAAGGGCAATGACTAATTGAGGGATAAGTATAGATGTATCAGGAATAGTCTTAACATGGTACATGTATCTATGTTCTATTGACAGATGGAGTAGTATAGGTTCATTTTGTAGGTTAGACTGGAGAAGCATTCTGCAGGATAAGTTAAAGATTAGATCGGTAGGGTGGGTCTGATAGGCAGGGTAGGCTAGGTTACCCTACCCTTCCCGGTTTTGTAGTGCGCAGTAAGCAGAATCAATCATATTTGAGAAACCGAATCCTTTATTGGGAGAAGAGAAAAGATGCAGTGTCCCACTATCTTATGTATACCAGATCTACCCTACTTTAATCTACCGTCATTTGGGTGGGTTGAAACTTCTAGTGGGGTGAAACTTCTAATAGGACGAAACGACTAGTAGTGCGAAATGGTCAGAAGTAACGTCTTGTGGGGCGAAACATCCATCACGAATCCACGCCTATATAATTTTGAACCCTTTTAACCCCACTTTCACTTATAGTAAAACTGGGGTTTACAGGGGTTAACCTTATTCTTCTTATTTCTGCTCAAAATATAGATTGTGGGTACTCGTTAGAACCACATCGATGAGGCGGTTCTAACGAGTGCATACAATCGATATTTTGAGCAGAAATAAGAAAAATATCACAATTTTTCACCGAAACTTCCAAAATGGAGAAGCGACCAGTAGGGCAAAACGACCAGAGTCGAACGTCATAGGGGCAAAACGTCTAGCGGAAAAGGTGGTTCGCGGCGAAAGGAGAACGCGAACAGAGGCGAACGTCTTCAGGGTCGTACGTCTAACGAAAATAGTTTGCAAAGAAACGTATTTTTGCAATAGATCAGGTATGGTTATTGCGAAGAACTGCCGAAGAATCTAGACATTAATCTCTGTAATTTAAGTACATGTTTTACCCTCAGTAAACCAATGTGACCATAAACGCTTAGATCAATCAAGCGTTCTAAAAACCCTAATATGGCCCACGATAAAAGGGGCGCTTTGCTTTCTCCGATTTCATTTTAAGGGTCGATTGTGTAATTTACTAAATGGCAAAATCCGAAATCATGCTGTTGTCCTTGTGACCATCACTGATTTCGTAAAACCAACATTACGGTTATTAATAGAAAAAAATTCTATCGCTGTTTCATGCAGGTCAGAGCTATTTATAGAGTCTGGAGAGGTTTGGCAAACACTGAATACCCAAATCAGACGCCGAGGAATGTGGCGTCTGCTCAGTCGGTGGCAGAGGGACTTCACTGTTTGCTTAAATAGTGGCATTTGAAGGTTAAATGAAATAGTATAAGAATGCCAGGTTTCTCACGTAATGAGAGGAAAACAATAACAAATCTTAATCTAGGCCACGCTGCCACGTGACGACTTTCGGAACATTCCATTCATAAGTCGACTGTACAATGTTTTGCACTTCTGCTAAGTACGAGCAAAAAGAGCAGCCCGGACTTTTAAATGTAGTATCGTTATTAGGCATACAGCATAGACCCGCATCGGATAGACAGTGCATTCCTTCTGATCAGGGTCGGCACTGCTCGCCATATATATGCAGCAAGTTTTGTCCAAGATTCAGGTCGTACGCAGACTCTGTAAAAGCGCGGAGGGGTGCGAATTTCAGGTATTTTGCAGAGGGTGAAAAACTGCCTGAGTTTGAGAATTCTCCAAACAAGGGTGCGGTGGGTGCATTTGCACCCCTCCCCACCCTGTGTGCGCGCCAGCGTCAACAGGTAGAATAAACTTTTTTTCAAACATATCGCTGAAGGGGCTCTCTTTCTGGTCACTGTTGTTCAGGAGCTGGGATGCAGTAGTGGGACTGGGCGAGGAGAAAAGAAAGAGTTTAAACTATAACAAACATTGTAGGTTCTGGTCAGAAGTCATCGACGGATCTACACTGTTTGCAGCTGGGTAAAATGCTATACTTGTGATAACTTTTCCAGCACAGATTGTTTTGCATATGATGTTAAGCATTATCAACATGATCAATTCAGAAAGATGAATCTGTTGTGCTGGTTAAATATACGTGTATACAGAAAGGAAACCCATTATCAAGTGACAAGTAAATTATTTGGAAAACTTTGACGGAAAATGGTACCGTAATTTTTTCAGACAAAAAATGTACTGAATACTTTTCTTATATTAAATGAAGCGTTTTACCAAGTACGGCTTCTTCCATCAGCCTCAGCCCATCGGGGCTTGAAGAGGAAGATTGGGCTGCATGTCCCTTCCGCGCAGAGCTAAACTTAAGTACTGGTAAACGCTAAGAAGGTCTACGCCTGTTCAGGAAAAGTGGCGCGAGTCAGACCGCTTCTATAACCCATGCAGTTTCTCTAGGCGGTAGTGCTTGAGATATCATTTCATCTCTGTCAATGCTCCACGACCCCAGTCGGAAACAACGTCTCCAAAAAGACCTATATAGTGTTGACGGGGACGTAAAACTTAAACACTAACAAACAAAACGTCTTCATCCTTGAAGCTGCAACCTCAACACTAAGAAACACAACCACTGAACACTTACAAATTTCAAAGTATAGACAGCACTGGTCGGGTCGATATATTCTGACTGTAACAGGCTAGAAAATTAAACGGTGGCTCAGACATTTTTGACCCTTTTTGTACCAAATGGAATCTTCCTCCTTATATATAGCAGGAATCCATTTCGAAATTAAGTGTTGTCAGGTTGTGTTTTCTTCAAAATATTTTTGGGAAATGGCTTAACATTTTGCAAACAGTGTAGGCCCTGATCAGACGCCGCGTTCTGCGGCGTCTGATCTGGTCCTGCACTGTTTGCCAGGGTACCCTATACAAAATGCGTTAAACGGTGGCTTAGACTGTTAACAGTTCATTTCATTCTCACATTCCTGTACTGTAAGAAACTGTGTGGATCCTGATCAGATGTCGCATTCTGTGGCGTCTGATCTGGTTCTACATTGTTTGCCAATGGCCCTGTCCAGAGTTTACTTTTTCACAGCGCTCTGACGTCACATGGACAAGACTGGCGCTGCTATAAATAACCGGTAAACCCAATAAATGTTTACACTGTTTGCCAAACTCAATACAAGATTCCAATCCATATACGATAGATACGCTGGCCTCATATCAATAAGAATAGTACGGCTATTTTCTATAAATAACCGTTACCCGGAATTCCTACAAGTCAGTGATAGTCACGTGGACTTTAGCACTGAAGAGCTTCTTTGCTTTGTAACTTTGAGTCGACCCCCCCCAACTCGAGACGGATTTTCTTCCATATTACACTACATTAAGGTCTTCTCTTTATGTCTCCGAGCAGCAAAGGCTGCGGCGAGACTGCGCATGCTCGTCGGAGTCTTTGTTGGTCGCCTAGGCTCACAAGCTTACGTGATTAGAGATTCCAGTTTCATTCGATCTCCGCGTTGTCGTATACCGATCGTGGCAAAACGTAATGGAATGTTCCAGTGCTCTCTGGCCATTCATCTGTTCGAAAACTCGCCTATACAAATACATTGAAACCTTTAGCACCGAAAAAATGAAAAGTTTAAGATGAAAAATTGTGATATTTTTCTTTTTTCTGCTAAACAATATAGATTGAGGGTACACGTTAGAACCGCATCATCGAGGCGGCTCTAACGAGTACCCACAATCTATAGATTGAGGGTACACGTTAGAACCGCATCATCGAGGCGGCTCTAACGAGTACCCACAATCTATATTTTTGAGCAGAAATAAGAAAAATAAGGTTAATCCCTGTAAATCCCAGTTTTACTATATTGAAGTGGGGTTTCAGGGGGTCAAGCTAACATAGGCGTGTTTTCGTGATGATGTCAAACTTGTTTTGTTTTTGTTAATATATATATTTTAAGAAAAATAAAAAAAACACACACAATCTGTCTACTGATAGATTTTCATGCGAAACTGCGCATCAAATTCGTCTAATTTGTCATCAGAATAGACTGAGCATGAAACCTGAAGCTGCCTTTCACGACAGTAGATGAGACTCTGCGATATGTGTCTTTATATAGACAAACCATCTCTAATGACGTCGACAGCTGTTTGTGATTAACTCCCATAAAAGTGCTCTTTATATAATAATAATAATTATTATTACAGAAACGTAAACGGTCCTCGCCTATCGGGCCTGAAGAAATAGATGGGCTGCATGATGCTTCCACGCACAGATGAAACCGACCGCACACGAGTACTGGTAAACCGCTAAGAGGATCTAAGCCTGCCCAGGCAAAGCGGTGCAAGTGGCAGTCCATGCTTATAAACCCTATTGGTTTCATAGGGCGACAAGGCTTGAGATGTCATTTCATCTCGATGTCGGATAAAAGTCCCACAAAATCTGAAGCAACGTCTCCAAAATGACCTATACAGCGTTGATGGAGACGTTAAACCTCAAATAAAAAAAAATTGTTTGCTTTCAGTTTAACGTCCCCGTCAACATCATCTAGGTCATTTTGGAGACTTGTTTCCAATTTTGTGGAACGTTTACCCGAGTTCGAGATGAAATTACATCTCAATCCCTGCCGCCAAATGACCAAAATGTTTAAAATGCCTGGAAGGGCCGACTAGCACCACTTTGTCTGGGCAGGCTTAGACCCTCTAAGCGGTTTACCAGTACTCATGTGCGGTAGGTTTCAGCTCTGCATGGAAGCATCATGCAGCCCTATCTATTTCTCCAAGCCCCGATTGGCGGGACCAATGTTAACAAGTCCGAATACTGAACACCCAAGTGAGCCCCGCATCATAATTAGAAATGTGGGTTTTTACAAGGCTATACATGATAAATCTACTTTTACTCGAAAACATAGATTGTGGGTACACGTTAGAACCACCTCAATGAGGCGGTTCTAACGAGTAACCACCATCTATGTATGTTTTCTGCAGAATTTATAATATACAAAAAATCTGAAATAAAAAAAAAATAAAAAGAGACAAACAAACATAAAAATAAAAACGAAACAAAACAAAACGAAAAAATGTGGGTTGCACAGGTATGAAAAAGGGACGTACGGAACCCTGGAAGGGACATGCATTTGATTTTAATATGTTCTGCGAACAACATAATATCTTGTGCGCACAATATATTATGTTGTGCGAACAAGATAAAACGTTGTGCGCACAATATATTATCGTGTTTGCACAACATAGATCTTGTGCTGACAACATAATATCTTGTGCGCACAACTTATTATCTTGTTCAAACAAGATAATATCTTGTGCGCACAAGATATTAAGTTGTACGAACAAGATGTTATCTTGTGCGCACAAGATATTATGTGTGCATAAGATAGTTTATGTTGCCCGAATATCTTGGGCGCACAAGACATTGTCTTGTGTGCACAAGATAATATCTTGTTTGCACAACTCAATATCTTTTTTGCACAACATATTAAAAAAATGAATGTCCCTTCCCGGATTCCGTAGGGACGTGCATGTTTTGTGTGTGTGTGTGTGTGTGTGTGTGTGTGTGTGTGTGTGTGTGTGTGTGTGTGTGTGTGTGTGTGTGTGTGTGTGTGTGTGTGTGTGTGTGTGTGTGTAGGGTTTTACGTCACCGTTCACACCATTTAGGTCATTTTGGAGACGTTCCGACTTAAACCCGACATGAGATGAAATGAAATCTCAAGCCCTACCGCCCACGGAAACCGCTAAGGTTTAAGGGACGGGCCGACTCGCACCACTTTTCCCGATCAGGCTCATGCTCAAAAGAGCATGTTACACATGTTTTTTTTTGTTTGTTTTTTTAGTTGAACGGCCCAGTAACATTATTTAGATCATTTCGAGCCGATCAGTCTATCTACACACCATTTTCTGGGCAGGCTTATTATTTGTGTGTGTGTTTTTTTGTATTTGAGTTTAACACTATTTAGGTCATATCTAGCCGATCAGCTTATCCACCCACACTTTTCCTGGGCAGGCTTATACGCAAGCGCTTAACCAACACAGAGCACATTCATTCGCCAGAACCTGACAATTGCCCTTCTTGAGTCAGCGGAAGGAGAAAAGATTTCATGATTAATCTCCACGAAAGAATGTTGCCGACATGTGCCGACGTGTTACTCATGTATCAAAATGATCCCAACGCTTTTAAAAGAAGCGTTAGGGGATATGGTGGATACCTCCGTCCGTCCGTCCATCCGCCCGCCCGTCCGTCCATCACGCTAACTCCTCCTTAACCACTGGCCGGAATGCAATCAAATTTGGTACATATCTGTAGCTTCCTTACATGATGATGGCGTGCGAAAGCAGCGTTAAATGTGGGTGCACCCGGGCAATGCCCCACTCCCTCCACTTTAGAAAAAGTCTTATGTCTGAAAAAAAAAACTATTTAGATCACCGCCCAAAACCATATACATTCTTGTTCCTTATGACAAGGCGCTTTCAGTGACACTAACCTGGAGGTCCCCCGGGGCCATGCCCCAGCCCCTCGATTTCATTAAAGGCCTTATAGATCAGAAACCATTCAGATCCCCACCCTCTAAACCATCTGAGCCGGGGCACCGAATTTCCTACAATTAACATGTGCGCCGAGCGAAGAATCAGATCAGCCTGCGTATCCATATACACAAATCTTGTCTGACTTGAGACTTCTCTTGCTACAATTGAAGGAGCATTGGGCCCTTAACTATCCTTATAGCGCACAACGAAGACTCTGCGGATGCGCAGGCTGATCTGAGTCTTCGCTTGGCCCACATGTAAATTGTAGAACAGGTGTGCCCCGGCTCAGATATATTCAAGACGCATTTAGAGACGCCAACTAGGGTGACCCCTAGGTTGTACACATGCTGAGGCTATGCCCCATCGCATCCATTTCATTGAAGCCCTTACATCTCAGAAACCGTTCAGATCCCTATCCCTAAACCATAGAGATACCAACTAGGGTGATCCCTGGATTGTGCTGCTGGAGCTATGCCCCCTCCACTTCATAAAAGGACATACGTGTATATTTCAGAAACCGTTCAGATCCCCATCCCTAAACCAGAGAGACGCCACTAAGGTAGACCCCTGGATTCCGCTGCTGGGGCTATGCCCCACTCCTCTACTTCATAAAAGGACATATATTTCAGAAACCGGTCAGATCCCCACCCTAAACCATATATATTCGTGTTCCTTATGATAAGATGCATTCGGTGACACCAACAAGGAAGTGCGAGAACAGCGTTTTATATTTTACTCTGTCAGAAGCAGGGGGATTTGCGATGGCGTGCCATCGACTGCGCGCTCTAGTTAGCTCGGCTGTTTTCGAAGGAAACGACGAGGTATTGTCATAGCTCTGGCGTGGTCTGCGTCGTCGTCGTCCGCGTCGCCGTGCAAAAACTTGGACAGTTTGTAATATCTCTGTCATTACTGAGCATATTTTCTTGTAAGTCGGACTAGTTGTTCATTATGAAACGGGGAACTCATACCAATAGATGAGGTAACCCTCAAAATATTTTTGACACAGTTATGCCCCTTTTTCGACCTAGAATTTTTGTCCCGATCGTTGGCACCCGCATTTTGTGCTCTTGTTTTATATTACCATAGCAACAGATATATAAGGTGTGCATTTAGTGATAATTGAAAGATTGTCTTCCTTATTTTTTCTATATACATGTAAACCAATGTTGTGGGAATTCATTAGAACCGCCTCGTCGAGGCGGTTCTAATAAATTCCCACAACATAGTTTTTTTATGAAGAATTGACAAAAACTAGCCTTCAGATATCACAAAATACCATATGATTACATTATTTATTCTTTTCTACTTCAAAACATAGATTGTGGCTACGATAGGTACTTGTCAGAACCGCCTCATGGTGGCTCGAAGGTGCATAATAGGAATCATATAGTATACTGCTGTGAAAGAAAACATAATCTTGCAGACACGGTAAGTACATCAAGCATTTCTTATGGGAAGATTAGATTCTTGCACACCCGATAAGGAAATCCGTGGTTTAAGCATTGGATAGAAATTATGTTCTAACCCTGGTGTTCTTACCCGGAGTCGGGGTAAACATGGTAGAAATCGAATTTTCTCACGTGTTTGATATGCAATGGCTGAATACGACCTCATGTGCGCCGTCGTTAAAGTAGACGTCACAACACGTTACGTGACGGCACTAAATATCACGACAGCTACATCACAATATGGCGGACGTTGGTAATCGATCTGACTGCAGTATTAAAATCAAGAAAAAGAATTTAAAATTGGTGAGAGGCTGGATAGAAAATCCGTCCCTCGGGTTCACAGTCTCCGGCATCACTCGGCAAGCCTCGTGAAGCGGGACAGTGACCCTCGGAACGGATTATTCTATCCACTCCTCACACCCATGTAAGATTCTTATAATCTTTCAGGGGTGTGAGGGATGGCAAAAATCCACACCGAGGGTCACTCTGGCATCACGAGGCTTGCTTATACCGGAGAGTGATTCTGAGGGACGGATATTTCTATATAACCCTCACACCTATGTAAGATTCGTCTTCTAGCAAACCATTCATTTCTGAGAGTGGATTTTTTTTTGTATTGCGGTCACTTTAATTGCCCTTCGCTATAGTATGGTGACAATCGGGTAATGCGGCGTTTTTTTTTTTTTTTGTTTGTATGTTTGCCGTTGTGCGTGCATTGACGTCACACTAACGACTGCATACGTGACGTCATTTTCCAACACGTGAAAATTCTTGGTTTTCATCCTATCCCTGAGTGGTAAAATCTGGGTACATGTAATATAAAAAAAAAACATGTATATACTTACTGTAACTGATATTTTAGTCGCGATATAACAATGTTTTATTTCCTGTTCTAACACTGGTCGCTAAGGCTGACACGATTAATAGTATAATCGATTAATCGATCGATAAATTCCACAAAAATTATTATCATTTCTGATTTGCCTTTAATCGATCACTTGATAGGTACAATTTACTACCCAACGTTATGCCTAAAATAGCGGGATGAGTGGCAAACAGTGCAGACCCTGATGAGACGCCGCATTCTGCGGCGTCTCATCTGGGTCTAACTGTTTGCTCAGGCCTGTCAGTTCAAATATACATATGGTAAAGTGCAACATATGGTAAGAGTCATGCACAGACAGAAAGTCAGACAGGTAAAAATATGACAAAAATCTTAGCGATTACTAATCGATTATCGATCGCAATGGCAGGACTGATAATCGAATATCTTAATCAGCTCCGATTAGCGAGCCCTACTGGTCGCCTATATAGCCAATAGTAAAATCTAGTGATATATTGAGTAAATCACTGGGCGTGACGCGAAGAGCCGCCTTTTTATCCAATTTCATGACGCCATTCGTTGTTACCTTGACACTAGATGGTGTAACGTCTTTTTTATTGTATCAGTTACTTTATGAAAACAGGTAAAAAGCATGCGATACAGTCAGTTATATTGGCGGGATTCTCTTTTTTACAATGGCGGGAGACGGGGAGAATCTGAGGGAATCAACAGTAGTTTCGTCAACTTTCAGTGTTTTAGAATCGAAATACATGTAGATCAGCTCTAGTACTGTACCGTGATTTATTGAGTGGTATATCACTGTTTGTCGGCCATTTGTACGTAGACAAATCACTCGCGTCACGCGCTCGTGATTTGATCTACTTTACGACTGACCTCCAAACAGTGATATATGACTCAATAATTAAATCATTGCTTGAGCTGATCTGTCATAAAATTTTTCATTTCTGGCAAAGGTTCGGGTTTCTGCCAGGCAAGGGAGTTAATGTGTGCAGAAAAAGTAGCCAAGGAGGAGTTCTTTAGCTTTCATTACGAAAACGCGACCCCCTTAGACCCCGGCCTCAGAACTCGCTTTCATATAGAAAAAGGGTATTGTTCTTTTCTGTGCTCAAAGCATAGATTGTGGGTACTCGTTAGAACTATCTCCTCGAGCGGTTCAAACGGGTTCAGCAGTCTGTGTTTTGATCAGAAACATGAAAAATAAGTTTTTAATCTGAATGTTTTTCTTTCTTTTTAACTCACCTGACCGAAGGTCATGGTGAGCTTTTGTGACTGTGAGATGTCCGGCGTCGTCGTTCGTCGTGCGTTGTGCGGTGTGCGTGCGTAAACTTTTCTTGTTAACACTCTAGAGGCCACCGTTTTGATCCAGTCATCATCAAAGTTGGTCAGAATAATCATTCTGACAATACCTCGGTCATGTTCGAATATGGGTCATGTCGGCTCAAAAAGTAGGTCAGTAGGTCAAACCATAGAAAAACTTTGTTAACACTCTAGAGGCCACAGTTGTGGTCCAATCAACTTCAAACTTGATCAGAATGGTCATCCTGACAATATCTACCGGCCCCGATAGCTAAGTTGGTAGAGTGTCCGCTCCGGGGAACGGGAGGTCACGGGTTCGATCCCGGGCCGCGACATACCGTTAGTCGTTAAAAACGGTACTAGCTGCTCCTCGCTTGGCACTCAGATTTATGGAGTAGAGCTAGGACTGGTCGACCCAGTGTCAGGATAATGTGACTGGGTGTGGTATCATGTAATGTGTCTGGGACATGATACTTCAGTGAGGCAGCACTATAAAAGTGAGCATTGAGCTCCCTGTCGCAACCAGACACCGTCGTGATATGACTGAAAAATTGTTGAAAGCGACGTTAAACCCGAATTCACACACACACACACACACACACACTGACAATATCTCGGTCAAGTTCGAATATGGGTCATGTTGGGTCAAAAAGTGGGTCAGTAGGGCATATCATAGAAAAACCTTGTGAACACACTAGAGGCCACAGTTTTGGCCCGATCACCATCAACCTTGCCCAGAATGATCATCTTCACAATAGCTCAGTCAAGTTCGAATATGGGTCATGTTTTGTCAAAAAGTAGGTCAATAGGTCAAATCACAGAAAAACCTTGTTAACACTCTTGCGGCCACAGATTTGGTCCACTCACCCTCAAACTTGCTCAGAATGATCATCCTGACAATATCTCGGTCAAGTTCGAATATGGGTCATGTCGGATCAAAAAGTAGGTCAGTAGGTCAAATCATAGAAAAACTTTGTAAACACACCAGAGGCCCCAGTTTTGGTCCAACCATCATCAGACTTGCTCAGAATGATCATCTTGACAATATCTCGGTCAAGTTCGAATATGGGTCATGTGGGGTCAAAAAGTAGGTCATTAGGTCAAACCATAGAAAAACCTTGTTAACACTCTAGAGGCCACAGTTTTAGTCCAAGCATCCTCGAACTTGCTCACAGTGATCATCCTGACAATATTTCGGTCAAGTACGAACATGTGTCATGTCGGGTCAAAAGGTAGGTCAGTAGGTCAAATTATATAAAAACCTTGTTAACACTATAGAAGTCACAGTTTGGTCGAATCATCATCAAACTTGCTCAGAATGATCAACTCTACAATATCTAGGTTAAATTCGAATATGGGTCATGTGGGGTCTAAAAGTAGGTCAAATCATAGAAAAACTTTGTTTACACTCTAGATACTGCAATTTTAGAATGATCATCTTGACAATATCTCGGTCAAGTTCGAATATGGGTCATGTCAGTCAAAACGTAGGTCAGTAGGTCAAATCATAGAAATACCTTGTAAGCACTCTATAGGCCACAGTTTTGGTCCGATCGCGATCAAACTTGTTCAGAATGATCATTTGACAATATCTTAGTTAATTTCGCATATGGGTCATGTCTGGTCAATAAGTAGGCCAGTAGGTCAGATCATAGAAAAAATTGTGAATACACTAGAGGCCCTAGTTTTGGTCCGATCATCACCAGACTTACTCAGAATGATCATCTTGACAATATCTGGTTCAAGTTTGAATATGGGTCATGTCGGGTCAAAAAGTAGGTCAGCAGATCAAATCATAGAAAATCGTTGTGCACACTCTAAGAGGCCACAGTTTTAGTCCAATCATCATAAAACTTGCTCAGAATGATCATCTAGACACTATCTCAGTTAAGTTCGAATATGGGTCATGTCAAATAAAAAAGTAGATCAGTACGTTATTTTGTCATAACTTTTGAACAATTTGAGATAGAGCCTTCATATCTGGCATGTAGGTTCCTTGTGACAAGGGCTTTCCACTTATATAAAAAATTGACCTGTAACCTTGACCTGTGACCTACTTTATCATAACTTTTGAACCATATGAGATAGAGCCTTCATATTTGGCATGTATGTTCCTTATGACAAGGTTTTCCCAATCATTTAAAAATTTTGACCCATCACCTTGACCTTTGACCTACTTTGTCATAACTTTTTAAGCATTTGAGATACAGCCTTCATATTTGGCATGTAGGTTCCTTGCGACAAGGGTTTCCTATTCATACATAAAATGATCTGTGATCTTTACCTTGACATTTGACCTACTTTATCATAACTTTTGAACCATTTGAGATAGTGCCTTCATATCTGGCATGTATGTTCCTTGTGACAAGGTCTTCCCATCCATACAAAAAAAATTTGTCTTATGATCTTTACCTTTAACCTAATTTGTCGTAATATTTTAAGCATTTGAGATAGAGCCTTCATAATTGGCATGTTGTTTCCTTGTGTCATACAAAAATGACTCGTGACCTTAACTTGTGTCCTACTTTATCATAACGTTTGAACCTTTTGAGGTAGAGCCTTCATATTTGGCATGTATGTTCCTTGTGGCAACGACTTTCACCCATACAAAAATTTTATCTGTGACCTTGACTTTTGACCTTCTTTCTCATAACTTTTGAACCATTTTAGATAGGGCCTTCATATTTGGCATGTAGGGTTCTTGTGACAAGGGCTTCCCAACCATGCAAAATTTTTACCTGTGACCTTTGATCGTTTTTGTCATAACTTTTGAATCATTTAAGGTAGAGCCTTCATATCTGGCGTGAATGTTCCTTGTGACAAGCTCTTCCCACTCATGCAAAAAAATGACCTGTGACCTTGACCTTGATCTGTAACCTACTTGATCATAACTTTGGAACCATTTGAGATAGAGCCTTCATATTTGGCACGTATATTCGTTCTGACAGTGGCTTCACATCCATACAGAAAGTTTGACCTGCGACCTTGACCTTTGACCTACTTTATCATAACTTTTGAACCATTTGAGATAGAGCCTTCATATTTACCATGTATTTTCCTTCTGACAAGTCACCTTACTGTATTACCTACCATTTCATTGCTACAGTGTGGATCAGGTGAGCGATCCATGGCAGGGCCATCATGGCCTTCTTGTTTCTTTTTAGGGCCAATAGCCGGAGAGGATCTGCAGATGTGTCGTCACGCAAAACATGCCTATATAATTTTGACCCCCTTGAACCCCACTTTTATATGGTGAAACTGGGGTTTACAGGGGTAAAACCTTATTTTTCCTATTTCTGCTCTAAACTATAGATTGTGGGTACTTGTTAGAACCGCCTCGATGAGGCGGTTCTGACGAGTATCCACAATCTATATTTTGAACAGTAATAGAAAAATATGACACTTTTTCATCTTAAAATTTTCATTTTTTTTTTCGGTGATAAAGGTAACAATGTATTTGTATAGGCGTGTTTTCGTAATGTGTTTCGAGCTGATTCCTTAAACAACCGTTGTAACCACGCAGGCATATGACGTATTAGTGACGTCACATCAACGTTGGTGCAACGTCATGACGTTTATGCAACGTCATATCGACATGACGTTGCACCGACGTTGATATGACGTTGCCCAAGCGACGTGTGCCTGCTTGGAACTTTCATATGGCATATTTACGGTTCCAGGGTAAAGCCTTATGTAAACCTATAGAAAACAATGCAGTTCATAGTTCCATGAACGCATCGAGTCACATGATTTTCAGTGACGTCAAGTGACGTCAGTCTAAGCCATGGTTCTCTACGATCCGATTGGGCGTTGACGATGCCAACGCTGTTCCACTCTCTGTAGAAACACAGCGTGTAATTTTTTTCAGCTTTAAAATTTTGTTCTATAAGCATTTTTTTTTCGAGCAAAGAATGTAAATATAAGAAATAAAGATAATTTTTCTGCTGTTCACGAACGTATATTTACATTTCCAGCGTAAAGTCTAATGTAAACCTATAGAAAACAAAGTAGTTCATACTTCCATGAACACATTGAGTTACATAATTTTCAGTGACGTCAAGTGACATCAGTCTAAACCTTGGTTCTCTACGGGCGTTGATGACGTCAACGCTGTTCCGCATTTTGTAGAAAAACAGCGCTTTAATATTTTTCAGCTTTAAAAGTTTGCCCTTGTATAAGCATTTTTCGCCCAGTGTTGCGGGTTAAAGAATGTAAGTATTAAAAATGAACTTAATTTTTCTGCTTTCCATGAAAGTATGAACGACAGCGGGTCGCTAACAAAGTTTATATGAAACCCTTTGGGGTCCATTTACTTTGCTCATGACCCAGTGTGTTCATACTTTCATGAACAGCAAAAAAATAAAATTAACTTCTTAAATGAACGACAGTGGGTCGCTAGCAAAGTTTACATGAACCCTTTGCAGGCGACACACTGCGTTCATATTTGCATGAACACCAGAAAAAAATATTCATTTATTAAATATAAGATCGGTCAGTGATTATTCGGATCGGTCCGGATTCAATTATCAGGGTGCGAGATTTCTTAATAAAACGAATATAATGAAAAAAAAACCAACTAATAATAAAAACAAAAAAATAAAAAAATGCGTGCACTTCATGCGAACAACTAGTGTTCGTCTGATCGTTAATATCCCTCTTGGTGCCCCCTTATTATCTTCACAGCATGTCAACAAAGATACAGCTGCGCCCTGTCGCGTGTCGAGAGAAAATGATATTTATCAAACAGATATTTACATGAACCACATATGGTCAGCTTTACGAAGACACGTTACAAACAGAAGAAGAAGAAGAAGAAGAAGAAGAAGAAGAAGAAGAAGAAGAAGAAGAAGAAGAAGTAAATCGTGTATGTGTCTAGGAAATATACACGCCATTAGTGTTATTAGCTTACATCATGTACATAGTTTCTTATTCCTTGGCGTGAAGAATTTGGAATTTGCAAATTCTTTCCTGTAAAGCTGGTCCCCAAGGCAGGTAAAAATCGAATATTCTCACGTCCTTAATACATATATGCACCGGTTGAAGGCGCCGTCGTTAAGGCTGACGTCACAGCACGTTAGGCGACGTCACTAAACATCACGGTCGGCAACCGACGTGATAGACTGCTGTATTAACCCTTATCTTCCTGAATATTCATTTAAGCCACACCCATTTCTGTCTATCAACCAATCAAATCACTTGATGTAATTTATTGCTACAAATTCATAAACTAAATGCCAAACAGTGTAGATCCTGACCAGATTAAGAAGCCATCTGATCTGGATCTACACTGTTTCCAAAGATAGGGGTTGTCGTGAACAGCAAGATAAGGGTTAACCCATATTCGCATAGCGCCACTGTTTTGGAACATAAGCAATTAGTGCAGAACCAGATCTACAATGTTTTCTAAAAGTACATACATTTGGTAAAACTTCCCACAAACAAAACAAATCTGACACGCCTATTCTTGGAAACGGCCGGACCACTCCAAACTTATGTTTGTTTATTTGTTTGAGGCTCCCCGTCAACACAGTATATGTCATTTTGGAGGCGTTGCTCCAGTTTTGCGGGACTATGAAATGACATGTCGCCCAATGAAACCAATAGGGTTAATAAGCATAGACAGGCTTAGATCCTCTTAGCGGTTAACCAGTAGGCCTACTCGTGTGCGGTCGGATTCAGCTCTGCGTGGAAACATCATGCAGTCCATCTATTTCTTCAAGCCCCGATGGGCGGGGAAGATTCTATGTCTTATATGTGTTAAAAAAGCCACGCTCAGCAAGAAAAAGAGGCTTATTTGGGTGTGAGGAATGGCGCCTCGTGATGTCTGACAGTGATACTCGGGACGGATTTTTCTATCCACCCCTCGCACCTATGTCAGATTCACTGTCAGATTGTGGGGGTACGCACTACGAGTCCATGCTGACTGTAATGTCCGAAGTGGAGTTTTCGTTAGACGCGGTTCCTGTGTGTAAGTACTCATTCTGGAGATTACCTAGATTTTCCTGCAACACATGGAACCTGTAGACTGATAGAGATTAAGCTCGTGTAGTCTATAGAGGAATTTAACCGGTAAGTACATAGATTAGACTTGTTTTATTATTTTTTTTTTCTTCTGTCTTCTTTGTATTCGGCAGCTATTTAAAGAATTTAAGGCTTGAGGAGACTAAGCAGCAGTCTATACAGAGGCATGTACAGTTAAATTCCGCTATTAAAACCACCTAAAATTAGGACTAATTCTGCTACAAAAAGCTTATTTTGAAGGGAACACTTATTTTTTCTTTGTGTTTTCTGCTTTCAATGTCCTCAGGTCAGTGACCACCTTTAGGGCTGTTCAAAAGTGGTCTTGACCACTTTTGAACAGTCCCATAGGTGGTCTTAATATAGGAATTTTACTGTATATAATTATGTTCTGAAAGAAAAAAATATCCGTGTGGCATAAAACTTTTTTTTCTTTTTCTGATAAAATGTGTGATACAGTTCTTGATAATGCCTCAAACATCGAGTACTCACAGCCTGTGTCTTGGAGCAGAAATAAGGAAAATAATGTATACCCCTAAAACACCAAGATTCTCTGTTTAATGTGGGATTTACGGGGTGAAACCTTCTAATAAGCTTTATAAGCAGATTTAGTCTCAGTTTAAGGTGGTCTTAACAGCGGAATTTAACTGTCTACCCAACCCTGTAATCCCCAGTTTCCTCTATATAAAGTGGGGTTTAGAACATTACGATAACACACCCGTGCGTCATAATGCATTTTTTACAACCCCAAAACGTTCAATTTTCTGAAGAAAATGTGTGATATTATTCTTATTTATACTCAAAACATAGGTTGTGGATACTCGTTAGAACCGCCTCATTGAGGCGGTTCTAACGAGTAACCACAACCTATGTATTGGAACAAAAATAAGAAAAATAGTATATACTCCCGTAAAGCCCTGTTTTCTCTATATAAAGTGGGGTTTATGGGGTTCTTCATTTCACGGACTTGTTCACGTGACGGGTGTGTTCATTTCGCGGACTTGTAAACGTAACGATGCATGTATATATATAATTGTCTTACGTCAAACATAGATTAAGGGTACGTATTGAATCATTGAGTCGGTTCTAACGAGGAAGCACAATCTATGGTTCAGACACATACAGTGTTTACGTGTGTAAACGCCGTTTTCGCTATGTAAAGTGGAGTTTGCAATGGGTTTGCCAAATCAAGCGCATGATTCCAGTCCAGATTCTACTGCCACTACTCTGTTTGTTTGTTTGTTTGATTTGAGGTTTCACGTCCCCGTCAACACTGTAAAGGATAACGCGGCTACATTTTTTTTATAAATGACCATAGGATTAACGGTCGGCTCGAAATAAGTGAAATAATCCTGGAATGCCAAAAACGAAAGCCAAAAACCGGCCACACACGAGTAGTGGTGAACCGCTTAGACGATCTAAGCCTGCCCGAGTCGGACCGCCCATGCTTATAAATCCAGTAACAATTCTGATTCTGAAAAACAAAAATGGCGATGGATTTCGAAATAATTTCACAGGCATGTTCCTTTGGTGACCCTCTACCAAAATTGCTTAAACCGTTAAAGATGGCCACCAGAGCTTTAAATAAAAAAAGAAAAAAAAAACAAAAAAAAAAAAAAAAAAAAAACTTTTAAACGGCTCTCCTTTTTAACCAGTGGATGAATCACAGGAATATTCTTGGTGATCGTCTACCATAATTGCTTAAACTGTTCCGCTCTGATCGATGATTTCAAAGGAATGACTCATAGCAACAGATAAGATATCTTGTAATAATTGAAGGATAGTTTTTTATTATTTAAGAAATAGATCAGCTCTAGCTGTGATTTGTTGTGTAATAAATCACAGTTTGGAGGTCAGTTGTAAAGTAGATCAAATCACGAGCGCGTAGCGCGCGTGATTTGTCTACTTACAACTGACCGACAAACTGTGATTTATTACCCAACAAATCACAGACAGAGCTGATCTATTTCGATTCTAACACGCTGAAAATCGGCAATAATGTTGTTGTTTCCTTCAAAATCTCACAACCTTTCGCCATTGTTAGAAGAAATCCCGTTAAAATTATCGACTGAAACACATGCATTTATATCCTTTTCTAACGTTTTCGATGCGAGAAAATGACGTTACACCGTCTAACGTCAAGTAAATCGACTAGTGACGTCATTAATTTGCAGTTTTTAATGACGTCACATGTCACGCTCTTCCGAGCTGTGATTTGTTGCAGAATAAAACACAGTTATTTTGCATTGCCTATATAGGCGCGCTGTGTTAGAATTAGCCATATAGTACCTATATGGCGATGCGGTAATAATGAATGCCCACAATATAGATTTTTCTACGGAGAATTTCGGCCCCTGCCCATCGGGGCTTGAAGAAATAGATTGGCTGCATGATGCCTTCACGCAGAGCTGAAACCGGCCGCACACGAGTACTGGTGAACCGCTTAGCGGATCATAGCCTGCCCAGGCAAAGCGGTGTGAAGTGGACCATCCATGCTTATAAATCCTATTGGTTTCATTGGGCGACAGGGCTTGAGATGTCATTTCATCTGAATGTCGGGTAAAAGTCCCACAAAATTGGAAGCAACGTCTCCAAAATGACCTTTACAGTGTTGACAGGGACGTTAAACCTCAAATCAAACAAATCTATGGAGAACTGACAAAAACTGTCCTTCAGTTATCACAAAATATCAATCTTATCTGTTGCTATGGAATGTTTTTGGAGACCATCTGTCAAAATTGTCCAAACTGATTCACTGTGCTGAACAATATGGTGGCAAGAACTAAATAAAAAACTTTTAAAAGACTTATTTCCCTAAAAGAAAGATATTTTATAGGAATGCTCCATGGGTGACACTCTAACAAAATTATTCCACTGAACATAAAGGCCACTAGAGCTAAAATATACAGACCTCAAAATGACTTCTACTCTTAAACAGCCAGACTGGTTTTGAAGTGTTTCTGGGGTCACTGTCAACCAAAATTGCTCAAACCTTCTACTCTACTATTTCATTTTTACCATGTGGATCAGATGAGCGATCCAGGGGAATCATGGCCCTCTTGTTTTATTATGAAGTAGGAGGGAGGTAAAAGTTCTAAAAAAAAAAAAACAAAAAAAAAAACAAAAAAAAAAAACAGCAACAACAACAACAAAAAAAAAAACAGGCTTTCCTAAAATTGGAAAATAAATGTATCTGTTCAAAGCGAGCATGCCATGTTTCTGATAATAAACGGGTAATGCATCACGAAAACATGCCTATATAACTTTGACTGCCTTGAACTCCACTTTAATATAGTAAAACTGGGGTCTACCATAACTTTTCAACTTAAAATTTTCGATTTTCAGCAGTAAAATTTACAATGTATTTGTATAGGCGTGTTTTCGTAATTGGGTACTTGCAGTAAAATGAACATGACAATGCACATTCTTTGCTGTCAGTAACAGATGGGCTTGCTTTATTATCATTGTGATAACACATCCGTGTGACATACTGCATTCTTTCGTATCTTAAAAGCAGAGAAATTTGTGATCTATAATCTCCCAACATAGGTTGGAGGTGCTCGTTAGAACTGCACCATTGAGGCGGTCCTAACGAGTACCCACAACACTAACTGACCTATGTCCTGGAGCAGTGAGTGAGTGGGTGTTTGGGTTTTACGTCCCACTAACAGCTAAGGACATACGGAGACGGGACATCGGTTTAAAGACTCGTCCGAAAGTCTGCTGGAGCCCGGGATCGATCCTGCGACCCCTGGTTTACAAGGCGAGTAGCGTAACCACTACACAATGGAGGCTTCTATGTCCTGGAGCAGAAATAAGAAAACAATGTAGCTGTCTAAGACTGTCCAGGAACAGGGAAGGTAACTGATTGACCCGACTATGACCTTATCTGTTGACTAGGCCGAAAAACCACACAATACATAACACATCATATGACGCAAAACTCAAACAAACAAGCTTCGGATAAAAAAATAAGTAACGGAGATTTTCCTGATTTATTATGACATCACGTCACTATGTAATTTTGACCCCCTTGAACCCCACTTTTATATAGTAAAACTGGGGTTTACAGGGTAAACCTTTTTTTTCTTATCTGTGCTCTAAAATATAGATTGTTGGTACTCGTTAGAACCGCCTCATTTCATCTTAAAATTTTCGTTCTTTTGGGCGGTAAAGTTTACAATGTATTTGTATAGGCGTGTTTTCGTAATAATTATCTGATGAAATGTGTGATATAATCTCCGAACATAGGTTGGGGGTGCTCGAATTCACGAATTTTCTTAAGAAAAAAATTTGGAGATGTTAAAAAATTCACTGTGTCACACGGGTGTGTTACCGTAATGCCATCGAATATCGAAAAGCTCCTGTTTTACCTTCGTTATCGCATGTTGTCTAGATGGTAGTAATTTGATTAGGCTATCTTCTGATATGGGTACGGTAAAATTAATTTATTCAACAGGATAGGAGTTTAAATTCGCTTGTAATTTAGTTTCAGGGGATCTGGTTACAAGTCACGTGATTTAGACATGGATGTCACCGCTGCAAGAGATGTTGCAGAAGCAGAAGATAAGTTCAGAGACAGAAAGTTTGAAGCGGCTGAGAAGCTGTTCACGGAGATTCTCGACAGTTCACCGCATGTTGACCTTGACATCCTGCTTAAGCGGAGCGAGTGTTACTACGAACTCGGATTGTTTCAAGAATCGTTCGACGATGGGCAGTTGTTCATTGAGCACAGACCGGACGTGACGCAAGGATTCTTCCTGTGCGGTCGAGCTTTGACCAAGCTACAGAAGTTTGAGGAGGCCTTGTCGGTGTACAAACAGGGACTGGAAATAGACCCTAAAGACCCGGATCTAAAAGAAGGGCTGAAATCAATGCAGGAAGATATAATGCAGTCATACGAAGCGCATGAAAAGAAAAATGGGGATGCAACTTACAACGCAGTTAGAATGAGTTCACAGGATCCATATCCAGGTAATCTGTTAAACCCTTGTTCTGCTGAGCCCGGATATGCCTTATTTTCCAAACAATGAAGATCCAGATTAGATGGCTTCTAACGAAGCCATCTGATCAGGATCTACATTGTTTGCCATTCAGATTGTGAATTTGTTGCAATAATTTGCATCAAGTAGTCTGATTGGTTGATAATCAGTAGTGGGTGTAGCAGATATGAATATTCAGCAGGACAAGGGTTAAATTGAAGTTCATCACGAAAAGACGCCTATATAACTTTGACCCCATCAAACCCCACTTTTATATAGCGAAACTAGGGTTTGCAGGGGGTATACATTATTTTTCTTATTTCTGCTCAAAACATAGATTGTGGGTACCCGTTAGAACCGCCTCGACATAGATTGTGGGTACTCGTTAGAACCGCCTCGACGAGGCGGTTCTAACGAGTATCCACAATCTATGTTTTGAGCAGAAATAATATCAGAAATTTTCTTTGAAATTTTTCATTTTTTGATGGTAAATCTTACAATGTTTTTTTTTTATAGGCGTGTGTTCGTAATGTAACGTCACTGTCAACACTATTTAAGTCATTTCGGAGACGTTGCTTCCAATGTTGTGGGACTTTTACCCGACATTAAGATGAAATGACCTCAATGTCAACCACACAAACAAAGGGTTCATTACGATAACAGGTCCGTGTAACAAAGTAGATTCTTTCATCCTCCCAAAACAGATAATTTGGGATATTAATTTCTAATTTAACTTTAAACATAGTTCGTGGGTGCGCGTTAGAACCGCCTTGTCGAGGCGGTTCTAACTAGTACCCACAACCTATGAATTGTTTGTTTGTTTGATTTGAGGTTTAACGTCTTCGTCAACACTGTATAGGCCATTTTGGAGACATTGCTTCTAATTTTGTGGGACTTTTACCCGACATTGAGATGATATGACATTTCAAGCCCTGTCGTCCAATGAACCAAATTAGGATTATAAGCATGGACGGTCCGACTTGCGCCGCTTTGCCTGGGCAGGCTTAGATCCTCTAAGCGATTTACCAGTACTCGTTTGCGGTCGGTTTCAGCGCTGAGTGGAAGCGTCATGCAGCCCATCATTTTCTTCAAGCCCTGATTGGCGGGGCTCTCACCTATGCATTGGAGAACAAATATGATAAATAATGACTTTTTCTGCAAACTCCTGTTTTCTCTGTATAAATTGGTGTTTAGAGGGGTGTTTATTTTACTGACTTATTAACCTGATGCATATGCAGGGACGGTCCGATTTACACCACTTTGCCTTGCAGAGTGTCTAGTCAGGTAACTGACTTCAAAACTCGCAATGGATTGTTAACTGCTAAACTTAACCAGGGTTATCGGGTTATCGGTATCATAATCTACGCAAAGCCTTTTCTAAACTTTATAGACGTCAGTCCGATTTAATTTCAAAATTCAATGTTGTGCTGAAATCTCTTCTGCAACAAGGTCTATCGGAACCCGAATTTTATGGTGACTTTGTATATATTAATTCAGAAAAAAATATATACTTGCAATGACTTCGGCGTCCAATGTCGTAGAATCATTCTTCGATATAAAAATAAATGGATACAGCATACACGACAGACTGCATGCATGGTAGTTAACCCAATCATGGTTGACAACTTTGCTTCCCTTTTTTATTGCACTACGGTGGGTCAGCCCTCGGTTTCTGTGACGGTTCCAACGTAAATGCTTACTGAGAATTAGAATTTAACTTTAAGTAATGTTGGTTAGTGCCTGATGCTCTGTCTATGGTCGGGCCCATCGGAGTCTAACTATTAGTTTTCTTTTGCTCCAGCATTTCTAGCGGTTATAACGAGTACGCACAACCCATGTCTTGGAGCAGAACAAAGAAAAATAATATATACCCCGGTTTTCTCTATATAAATTTGGGTTTTGGTGTGTGTGTGTGTGTGTATGGGGGGGGGGGGTGTTCATTTCAGGATATACTCACGTGATAGCTGTTTTGATTTTTCTCGACGGGGATCATAGGATCACGCGCTTAAACTGAGAGTTTGCCCGAGCCGTAAAGCTGTGTTATTGTATTGAAAAACAATAATAATAATAAAAAACGACGATTCACCCGATAACTTGGTTTCTCAGTCGTTGCATGGAATTGGGGTTTGCATTCATTAGATCAGTAAATTTGCATTTTTCCTTCTTGTTTATACTCAAAACAGGGGCTGTGGTACTCGTTAGAACCACCTCTTTCAAACGAGTACCACAACATATGATTTGGAGTATTAAAAATAAGTATAGTAAAGCACTTTAAACCTCCGTTTTCTCTACATAAAGTGAGGTTTACAGGGATGTTCATTATAATGGACTTATTAATGTTGTGCAGTATCGTTTGTATAGGGGATGATGAATTAGAAAAGCTGGAAAAAGAAATTCTTCTAAAGTGGGGAATGTTAGAGTTACCGGTCCTTAACTTGGCAACTCAAGATGAACAGAGGGCGCTTAAAGAGTTCCAGGCGGCGTTACAGTTCAAGAAGGCGGGAAACGATAAACAAGTAATGGAAAAGCTTCAGGTACGAATTAATTCATTGTGATTTGATATAAACCCCAGGTAAAACATTTTTTGTTCTGTAAAAAGTGGGTTACAGGCTCAAAACAAACGACTCTGCTGATAAACAGTTATTTTATGCCTGTTTGGACAATAGCGAAAAGCCAGAGCTAAGGCACCGCCCACAGAGCTGTCTTCCTCTTGCCCCTGTTGCTCTATAAGCAACTCACAGTTCAGAGCTAGAATCGGTCTCCTCAGCCATCTTAGAACACATAAACAGTAACATTTCTCAACTATGATTAAGATTGGCCATTATCAGAAATGACAGACGGTAGAACACGGACAAAACTTATACCCCGAGGTGTTGTGGATGGCCCTATGCACTACTGACCGAGGCCGAAGGCCGAGGAAAATAGCGCATACGGTCGTCCACAACACCGAGGGTGATAGTTGTGATACTTGTGTGAGACGCCTAGTTCTGCAACAGATGGTCAGGTGTTTTTTTTCGGGTACTACGGTTTTTGCCCAACTCTGATTAACGATCGGCTCGATATCAGTGAAATAATCTTGAAAGAGCCGACACCAAAAAAAAAAAAAAGTTTTGAAACTTATCCAAACAGTCATCAAATAACTATTTTATTACCCAATTCCTCATGCAGACCTTTTTATTTAATGGGTGACAACTCGGACATCAGGATCACATTGTTTATAAAGACCATGTACATGAAATAAAGTGATTCTTCTACAGAGAAAGGTGGTTATGGTATTGTTAAAGATGACACGAGTTAAACATTTACGGTGTGGAAGCGTTGTCCCCGCCTCTACAATGCAGCTCTATCCGGCCTCGGTAGGTCAGTTGAATGCGCAGGCTCGATACCTGCCGAGGCTATCTCCCCTTCCAATAAAATAGAATGCCTACCTTGTGGTGGTCATATCTCCAATACTCTTAGATATATTGATGATACTTGGTACAGTTGTTTATGAGGTTTAGCAGACATGTCAAGTACAAGAAACACGACACTGGCTGCCATGGTTTTTGAGTTATATCCTCTGACAATATAACCTTGTGATGGCCATAGCTCCAATACCCTTTGAGATATACTGATGCTAATTTGATGGTACAAAATTGTATACAAGGTATAGAAGGCATGTCGTGCACAAGAACCATAACTCTTGGTGCTGTGGTATTTGAGTTTTGTTTTGTTTGTTTTTGAATTGGTGGTTAACTGCCCATTCAACACAATTTAGGTCATTTTTGGGCTGGTCAGTTTACTTATCCACACTTTTCCTTGGCAGGTTTATACGTAAGCGGTTATCCAGTACAGTGCACATTCTTTCGCCTGAAACTGACAACTGCCCTTCTTGAATCAGCGGAAGGGAGAGAATGACCGTAGAAAGGATTCCATGATCAATCTCCTCGAAAGAATGTTGCCGACCCCGGCTATTTGAATTTTAACCCCTTCCAATATAACAATATGACCACCTTGTGATCACAATATCTCCAATACCCTTTGATGGTACTTAGTACAGATGTACATGATGTACAAGAACCACAATGCTGAGTGCCCTGGTTTTTGAGTTATCTCTCCTGACATTATTATTTTGTGATGGCCATAACTCCATTACTCTTTGATATATATTGCTGGTATTTGCCATAATTATATACAAGGTTGAAAAGGTATTTCATGTCCAAAATCCACAACTCAGTATACCCTTACTTTGTGCATTGTTGAGAAGCGATCCTTGGTATCATCAGGTAAAGATAGTCTCAATAAACATCACATAAACAAAGTCATGCAGATGTTGCAGCAATATACTGTGGGCTCTGTTCTGTTGTGTATTCCTTGCTTCCTTTCTATAACCCTTCTGTAGAACATATTTAACGTCACCACAGCTAATGTCTGGGATAGTGTGGCGGCCGTAAAAAGTCTCCCTGCCCTACATCATAGTGTAGTTTATATTTTCTTGTCCTTTGGGATCATTGATTTCATTGTGGAAATTTGAAAATACGTGAGGGTCACTCATGAGGCCAAATTGACCGAAACGAGCTAGTCTGGCCCAGAAAACATGTACACTTAATATTTTTCAGTTCTGTGGTGTGTTCCTTGCTTCCAAAGGATAACCTTTCTATAGAACATATTTACTAGATGTAGTGTATTTCAATTCTAGTGCACTTTCTATTTGTGAACAATCTTCTGAAGGCCACATTGGCTTTGGGGATTTGCCATCTCTTCTCTGATGACTTTTTTCACTGCTCGCGAGTTAGTATCAATTCCGTAATGCGAAATGAACCTATTTCTTAACAGTTTTAAAAATATGAAATGTGTCGAGGTCATAGGACTTTTTTTTCCATGCGCAACTCAGCTGATCATAACGATAACAAATCCATGCAACATTGTGCATTCTTTCATATCTCCCAAATGGTGGCCTGTCTGATTAAATGTTTTGATTCCTTTCCATATTGGTACTCCAAACATAAGTTGTAGGTACCCGTTGGAACCGCGTTATTTAGGCGGTTTCTAACTAGTATCTACAACCTATGTCTTGGAGCAGAAATAAGAAAAATAATGTATAACCCTGCGAACACCACTTTTCTCTAAATAAAGCTGAGTTTTGTGGAGTGTCCATTTCACGGTCATGGCATCGTGATGCAGAGTATGGAATATAAGGTGCTCATAAATACATGCAAAATTCCACAGCCTTTTTGACACATTGGTGTTTATATTAGCAGGGCAGATATTATTTTGTTGGGATCTGAGCATGAAGATAATCTTAATTCTTAAGGGCATACGCTACGAAATACTTCCTACATTGAAAACTGTTTAAGAGTCTGTATATATTCAGCGTAATATGTACTGGCTTAACACATTTGAAATTAACACCATATGTCACCGTGCTGAATCTTAAGTAATCTGAACAAGAAGGAAATCACCCCAAACTGTTTTCCAAGATATATCAGACTACAACCATGTTAGTAAATAGCATGTCAAAATGACTTTTGCCTAGCTTTTAAACATTTATTTCAGCCAGAATGATATAGTAAAAGATACTGTTACCTATCTTTAGCCTATTTTTCAAGCTCAGAAATCTTTTTCGCACATTACGATAACGCATCCGTGCGATATTGTGCATATTTCTCATCTCCACAATGGCTACTTTTTTGATGAAAATCCCTGATATTTTTCTTTTTTTTTTGGTTTGGGTTTTACGGCCCTTTCAAGATTATTTCACTCATATCGAGCCGATCGTTAATCATAGGTGGGCGAAAACCGGAGTACCCGGAGAAAAACCACCTGACCTTCCGTTGCAGAACTTGGCGTCTCACATGTGTCCCGAGCGAGGCTCGAACCACAGCGGTGAGAGACCTAATGATCAAGAGTCAGCGCTCTTAACCACTAGGCCACGGAGGCCCGTTGATATTTTTCTTATAAATACTGCAAACATAGGTCGCGGGTGCTCGTTAGAACCGCCTCATTGAGGCGGTTCTAACGAGTACCAACAACTTATGTCTTGGAGCAGAAATAAGATAAATAATTTATACCCCCTTAAACCCCAGTTTTCTCAATATAAAGTGGGGTTTAGGGGGTCTTCATTTTACGAACGTGTACGCGTGATGAAAACCAGTTTTGTCATCAACCAAAATATTTTGGACCATACAGAAAAAAATGCTACATTGACATTTTCATAAAACAAGGTTTTTTCTCTAGAGGATGTTTTCAGAGAATAGAGATTAAAAGATAACTAGGGGTCACCGTGCCAATTTCTGTTTTATTAAACAAACCGTTCCCTTACCCCCAGATGAAATTCATGGTAAAAGACATATAAATTCTATGAAAAGATGGTGAATCACTGACAGATAACTTGGATTTTACTTGTAAATAGTAGCTGACCATAATATGCATTACAGCAATTCGTTTAATTAAGTCTGTAACCATTTAGGTTGATCAGATCTTGAGTAAATGCCGAAAAGTTAAACTTTTCAAAAGTCGCAATGTTACTGTTTTCGTGAAGTTTAAAGCCAAGCTTAAAAAGTTTAATAATGAAATGAACCCAAAACAATATCTGTTCCACAAATTTCAACCATTTCCTTACCAAAGAACGGTAACATTTTGGCGCTTGCATAACTTTCATTTCTGATGATCATACAAAAATGACGAATTAGTAGCAATTGTCTTTTATATATTAATATTTATGAGGAAGAAAAACATTGAAAAAGAGTTATGCATACAAGACGTTTAAGAACTTTGATATGTGGCCGTTTATTTGACAGAATGCCATGTCACATGACCCAGCCAATTTTAACATGTGGGCCGAAGCTGCCAGAGTTCTACTAGACATGGGTGAAGCAAAGAAGGCGTACCAGTACTGCAGCGTAATACCGTCTGAACTTAGGACTGCAAAGCAATGGGCTCTAGGAGGTTTGTCATTCATGTATTTTTATACGAGCTATATTTCTGAGATTTCATTGAGTAAGATTGAATGGTCAATTTGCAGCTCGTCTGACTGCTAATTCTAGTTTGTTTTATAGTTCGACCAAATTGACATGAGACTGGTGAACTCTAATAGCTATTAGCATAATTTCACACCCGACTGCATTATGATAACACACCCGTGCGATAAAGTGCATTTTGCACAGCTCCAAAATGGCTACTTTTCTGATGAAAATCCGTGATATTTTTCTTATAAATACTGCAAACATAGGTTGTGGGTGCTCGTTAGAGCCGCCTCATTGAGGCGGTTCTAACGAGTACCCACAACCTATGTTTTGGAGCAAAAATAATAAAAATAATGTGTACCCTCGTAAACCCCAGTTTTCCCTATATGAAGTGGGGTATAAGGGAGTCTTCATTTCACGGACTTTTTCACTGATGGAATGCATGTATTTATCTTCGCCATCCCCCCGAAAATGGCGATATTGGTATTCAATACATAGAGGTCGGTAAATGGGTCGCAATTCACATGATGCCGAAAATTCACGAGAAGTTTACGAAAGCCAAAGTATTAGGCGATAACATTGACAAATTTGACAAATTTATTCCATGCATAAAGGTTAGTCTCAGGTCAAATTGTTCGCACTATACCTTGCGAACGAAATGATACCATTCTGAAATTTCAGTGAATAAGATCCTTTAATAAATTTACAGCGGAGACCATTTGCATGAAATGGCAAAGCCCGTTTTCTGAAATAAATAAGAAAACTATTTCAAAAGGTCGTCTGCTGAAAAAACACACAACAAAAACACCCACAATTCTTAGCGTTAAATTTCAATGAATATAATCCTTTGATCAATTTGCAGCTCATCTGACTGCTAATTTTAGTTTGGTCTACCCTGTGAACGAAAACAATTATGTACCTTATCCTCAACATCAAGTGACGCCTACGTCCATTAACCTTTATTGTAAACAGAATCATAGTGTTCATGACAGTTTGATTTATATTTTCTGTCCTTTGGGATCATGGATTCCACTGCGGATTTTTGAAAATATTTTATGGTCACTGATGAGGCCAAATTTGCCTAAAATAACTAGTATGGCCCAGAAACCGGTCGTACACTCTACAGTTTTCATTTCTGTTCTGTAGTCATAACGCTTTCAGAAAACATATTAGGGTCAGATAAAATACTTTAAAGACAAAGTCAGTCAGAGATAACTAAGAGTCACAAAATCAAGGCAAATCCACGGCACTCAAACAATCCGGCAAATTAATGTTTTAATTGTTTTTGTTTTATTCTAGAAGCCTCTGTGGTGTAGTGGTTATGCAACTCGCCAGATAAATCAGGGATTACAGGATCAATCCCGGGCTTCTCCAGATTTTCGGATGAGTCTTTAAACCGAGATCCCGTCTCCATATGACCTAAGGTGTTGGTGAGACGTTAAACAGAAACACGACTCACTCAAACACACACTCGTTTTTTTCTTTTAATATTGTCTGCCGGGCTGACTCACATTCAGGTTGCTCTCGTATGTTATGTTTATCATTTGGTTTATATTGTAAATATATATTGCCTGGACATTTGTTTGCCGGTTATTAGGTTCAATTTTTGTTTTTCGAGGAATTCTCGATGTTTCAGCGGGTATTCTATGATGTTATCATATCTTTGTATGAATCTGGGTTGTCTTTCATTCCTTTTTCTAGTGACTCTTAGCATCATGGTGTCAGCGTGCTGGGTTTTATGTTAAGTTATTGAGTTCCATCCCCCAACGGCAGGTTCCTATGTTACGGCAATGTTAATACCAGAGTATTTCACTGAACTTCCTTTAACCTTTACCACTGTCGGGGCTATTTCAGCCAGCGAACAACAGTTGATATTTTTCTTATTTTTTTCCAAGAAAACAGAACAGGACTTAACATCTCACGCAAATTGTCTCCTTTGAGACAATTTGCATGAAATGTCAAATCCTGTTGTCTGGGGAAAATATGAAAAAATATTTCCAAATATCACCCACTGAAAAAATACCCAGCATTCAGAGTGTTAAGCTACTTTGTTGTTGGATTCTACCCGTCACTCCTTCGTTATACGTTCGGATCCAAGATTTCAAAAATCTGCTACTTTGGTTTCACAGGCAGCGCTTTATCGACAGAGGCCATACTTCAGTATGAGAATGCTTCGTAACAGTTTCTAAGGTTCTTCCTGATAAGATCTATCCTAGTTTGGATCAAGCATGTATAAAAATGATCAGGAATCGATACAATTAACCCACAGCTCCCATCAGAGACACCAAAGGGAAAGAAACACAAACATGAAACAACAGACCCTAATGGAAACACCAATAGTGGAAAGCCAAAAGGACAGTTACTTTCCCCAAAAAATGGTCAATTGGCTATCCAAAACAAAATAATATAAGCGGTACAAACATTCAAAGACAAACCATAACAATAGTAAACCGCGACAGAAGAACCGCCTTGGAACGGTCAGTGAACGGGGTGTGGTGTGCTTAAATCGATTTTATGTGGCCACGATCCTCGTCCTTACTTCCGGCGCGACACATTATTTGAAACCTGACTGAACTTCAATCTTTTGTGGCAGAATAAGGTCCAGATAATCGTCACCTCCAATGAGAAGCTCGGTAGACGATGTTTCACTGGACAAGTCATCTGCTAGTCGAAAATCACTTACGGCTGTTTCTAAGAGTACGCCCGAAAAGTTTTACATTCTCCACCAATCTGAGGTTAGGTACAACATTTGCGCTTAATTATGGAATGCTACAATGTTAAGTTTGGTTGTGTCTGGCCTGACCCCTTTTGGTAAGAATGCCTCAGGCAATAGTGCATAATGTCGTCCACAGCACCTCGGGGCAATAGTTTTGTATTGCCCCATGTTGCTGTGGACAACCTGATACACTGTTGGTCGAGGCCGATGAAGGCCTCGGGCAAAAATGCATCAAGTCGTCCACAACATCTCAACGTGATTATAGGTTATTGACTTTATATTGCGAAATATTCGGCACGAGTTCATATGGCGAAGGACGCACGAGCTTGCGAGTGCGTCTTCGCCATATGAACGAATGCCGAATATTTCACAATTTAAAGTCAATAACCTTTTTATTATATACCCAAAAACGCAACTGTCTACTAGAATTCAGGATTGCCTGAACGTATAATCAGATTATATATCTTTAAGTGGTTTGGAATGTAAAATAATGAAGGTCGTTAAGTGTCTCCATACACGTTGAAAAACCACGCCCAACGGCGCCAAAGTGAAGACGTTAACTTTGGTTGATGTGACGTCATTAACACATTGACGCTTCCCAACACAGTACGCCATTTTTGTCCGAAGCGTCGGTTATATTTCTTTCAAAATACTCCAGATTTCTTAGAAGAAAGTGTTAAAAATCTAAACAGATCGCAGGTAGGTCATATTTGACAGCATAAAATGCGCTTTATGCACTCTGTCAGCACCTATATTCGTTTTGTTTTACGTTCTTTCAGTCGATACGCACGACAAGATGGCTGCCGATTTTCAGTATCGAAATGGACAAATTTGAAAGTAGTTCTATTGTGAACGTGACTGATTATCTACGGGCAATATGAACTTGACTACGGGCAATATGGAAAAATATTGACCGGTAACTTCTGTAGAAAGTAAACGAGACATTTTCTGGGTATTTCATAATAGTTTTGTATTGCCCGGAGGTGCTGTGGTCAACCTGATGCACTTTTCCCCTAGGCCTTCATCGGCCTCGACCAAAAGCGCATCAGTTTGTTTACAAGAACTCGGGGCAATAGTTTTGACTTTACTCCAAACTGCCATGGAATAGCTTTATCATATGACGTCGTTGATAAGCAGTGGATAACGTCGTTAATAAAAATCGTATGACCACACGTGTAATAACACTTTCGCGGGATGGCGTAATGTCATGACGACATCCATGTCAACCATGCATTGTTTGTGGAAAAAATTGTCAAATTTAAAGGTGATAAAATCAAATTTAAAGTGATCAAATAATAAACTGAATCTTACACTCATAGTAATTTCATATGAAATTTATGAAACTCGCCGAAGGCTCATTTCATATATTTCGTGTGAAATGACCACTCGTGTAAGATCCTCTATTGATAATGTATTGTTTTAATTTCTGCCCCGTTGCTTTAGGTATGCGCTTCTTTTCCTTTTGTGTCTTGGATAATAGATTCCTGACCATTACCTTCTTTTTTTCTCTTAAATAGCCGATTGAATAAACTGACACGACGTGCCAGATTCCAAACGATTAATGATTGTTAGATAATTTTAAAACTGAAGTTGCAAAAGCAAGGCCAATTGGTAGTTATTCTACGAAAACACTCAGTTGGGCACAGCATTTATTTGTTTTGAAATATATGCCGCACAGTATCTATTTTGGTAGCTTTTATGGATTTGGGTTGCTAGTCTATCGATAATACTGGTGATATTGGTTAATAAAGGTAACTGTCGATATTCCGATTGGTAAGAAATGTGGACCGCTTGTCAGAGATGGATGTTATGTGAATTTGTCAAAACCCAGCAAAAGTACCTCTGAAAGATCATGTTACTTACTAATGAGTCCCGCCAAGCGAATTTGTGTCTTCGAGCCTTCCGTCATGATAAATTTTAACTGCGCATGCCCAGCCATTCAGAGGGGCCAGGGATATGGCTTTCTGTCTGAAGGTTCCTCTTGATTGAGTGCTTGTATGAGCGAGCAGCGAAGGTTCTGGCGGGACTGCGCGGATGCGCAGGCTCGCCTGAACCTTCGCTGCTCGCAAAGGCGATAAGTACCAAAATCGCTGGACGGGGCCCACATAAATCAACTTCAAAACGATGTATTTGTTGTCAATATCAGACGTATTGCTCGGTTTTGTTTGTTTGTTTGTATTTGGGTTTAATGGCCCAGTCAACACTATTTAGGTCATTTTTGAGCCGGTCGGTTTACTTACCAACACTTTCCTGGGCAGGCTTATACGTAAGCGGTAAACCAGTACAGTGCGCATTCTTTCGCCAGAAACTGACAGTATTTCATGTGTTTAGTGTTAGTGCGCGAATATTACATAATGTTGAATGACACATTTATCTCGAATTCTTTTTCAGATTGTTCTAGCATCCAAGAATGTCACTTTCAAAACCTAACATCGATTTCCCTACCACCCCACCTACCTCTCCAATTAACAGTGTGACAACGGTATTATACAGGTCATGATAAAGCGAATGCTTGCTAATATTCTGAGATATGTTAAATCACTTTTCCATTACATTTATACGATTGTGTATTTCCGTCAGAAGAAAATAAACGTTGAGGCGATTTTAATGGTATTGCACAGCGTTAATATGTTGTTTTGGGTGAAATAGAAAGCGTTCCTTTATCATCTTCCTCTGTCAAGTAGTTGCCGAAGCACAAACGAAAGTCAAGATCTTTTTTTAGCATATATTGTGTACAAACCGTCGCCAACAAGAAAGTTTAAGCAATGTCAAAATCAGACTGATAGTCATAGTTTTCGGCTTTTCTATGCTTGATGCTATGATAAAAATGATAATGTTAATTGTCTGTTGTACGAAGATCCGTTACAAACAGTGTCATGGGCAAAGTTGTTTTTTAAAGTGGTTTCAAAACAGCGTGACCACTACAGTCGAACTTCGATGGCTCGAACCACTTTGGGACCATGAAAATTTGTTCGAGACAGCGGTAGTTCGAGCCACAGAGGGATACAATTAGTACCATACCAGGAGGCATAATGGAGATAATTGTGGATATCTTTTCGGTGTTCTGTATTATAAATGTACGTTGTGTGTACTCATTAGAATCGCCTCATCGAGGCGATTCTAATGAGTACACACAACATACATTTGCAAGGTAAATGGAGAAAATCTTCCTAAATTACCCCTATATCGTATTTGGAGGAACTCCCTGCGGACTCAAGAACGGATTCGACTCATTCATGGTAAACGAGCCATCGGAGTTCGAGTCATCGAAGTTTTACTGTATTTACAAGATATTTTTGATACGCCAAAGATTTCCATCAATCAATATATTTTTGAAAGAAAGTACTTGGCTCTTCATAGGTGCTTTAGTAAATCAACGATACCTTACTAATATCACACATGGCGTGTGCCTTTTCCTGAGTGTTTATTTCTTTGGTTTTAACACTGGATACATGGTTACATCAGCGGTTTCAGTGTGTTAGGTTGTTATACCGGAACATATTACACTGCAATCTAATAATATTTTTGATGATTGCGGTTTATCTATGCGGGAAGTTTTGAGGTCTAATTCTCAATGGTTTACGCATAGATACCTATCATCGATAAGTTTTAAAAAGGAAACAAATAATGTAGTCGTTCAAACTGCATTAATTATTTTGTGGAATTGCATAAAACTGCCAGGGATTTCTGTTGAATTCCCCAATCCTTTCACACCGAGTAACCATGTTATATTGAAGGGATAACTGCGTTTAAAATCGTCACCGGGTTCAGTTTTACAGTCTGATATTTCATAAAACGTAATTTACGACAGTAAAATTACTTACCTCCCCAAGTGACCTTTTTCAGTACAGTTATCGCCATTCAAATGCACATATTTATTTGATTTATTTTGAAATCGCTCTAGTTGCACAACAAGATACGCCCTGTATAAACAAACCACACGTCAATGAAAACCAACATTACGTTATGACGTGGTAATTCCGGCAGCATTTCAAAGAATATTAAACGTCATCACACGATCTTACGGGTTTTGTCGGAACTTATCGTTGGTTGGTTAAAAGTCTTTCGTTGTTTCTCGCCATTGTAAAATACGATGTTATGTTCAATGAATTTTGTCTATCGTGTGGATATCAAACAACAAAACTGACCTTTAAACTATAAAAATTGGCATTTTTCATCTTCTAATTAATTATTTTGACGGTATCCATCAGTCATATTTACGCAGGGTACAAGGCGGGAAAATCTCTTTTATTTTTTATAATAAAATGCGCAAAATGATAACCAAAAGTGGCAAAAATCATGAAAAATTTACTTATGTAGTCAACGACCCATTGTTAGTGTACATGTTGTAGTCAACAGGAATAAGCCTGCAATGGAATCCCAATTTGCAGTGTGTTTATATGGAAACAAGTGCTTTTAACCAACCAGATTTCGCAGGGGAAGTAATACGCGCATGCGTACATTTAATACAACGTAAACAAGTCACGTGTCAAAACATTGGGACCGACTATACTGACGCTTTCTAATTTTACGTCGCATTGCATTTCAAAGTGGCTTGAATATAAGGTGTAAGATAATTGTATCGATACCTGATCATTGTCTTCTGTTTTTATTTGAATCACACTTTTTATCACCGTTCTGTTTTCCTTGTTTGTACTTTAAAAAGATTATAATTAATATGCCCTTTTTCCTTCCATCGCGAAAACACGCCTATATAATTTTGACCCCTAGAACCACACTTTTATATAGTAAAACTAAGGTTTCCGGGGGTATACCTTATTTTTCTTATTTCTGCTCTAAAATATAAATTGTGGGTACTAGTTAGAACCGCCTCGATGAGGCGGTTCTAACGAGTACCCACTACCTATATTTTGAGCAGAAATAAGAAAAATATCACAGTTTATCATCTAAAAATTTAGTTTTTTTCGGCGGTAAAATTTACAATGTATTTGTATAGGCGTGTTTTCGTAATGTACATGTAGACTGTAACGAACATAAAATTATAATTGACATCAGACTGTTAACACAAATAGTCGTGTTTTGAATTTCTATCTAGGCAGCCATGTACTGCTATTCATAGTTAAAAATATTTTTAGCAGATTGCTTCAATATTTTCACAGAATGACGCCAAATTGCATGCACTTTATTATCCCAGTTTTTCCCCCATGTATGAACCTCTCCCAACCTTCCAAAAAGCACACTAGATTATGTTCAGTGTTTTGTTTGAAATGTAATCATTTCTGATATACCATGACACCACATTAACAAATCCGTGCAAGGAATACATTGGTAACACCATTTTATAGATAGAAAGGTGAAAAGTAACATGAGCATATAGTGTTGCCTTATTTTTGTTGAAACATGAATAGTGGGCACATTTTAGGACTGCCACAGTGAGGCAGATCAAAGTGTGCTCATATTCTATGTAAAATGCGTAGATATTATAAAACATTTTCCCCTAGAAACATAACATAATTAGAGACAGTATATACAAAATCCCACACCGGTGTGTTTTGTAATGCGAATCGACCTGTAGCAATATATGTGGCCATGCACATGCATTTCAAAGGAAATGGATACACCTGGCAAAGGCCTTTGACATCACGAAACGACGCCTATATAACTTTGACCCCGGTAACCCCATTTTTATATAGTAAAACTGGGGTTTACTGGGATAAACCTTATTTTTCTTATTTCTGCTCTAAAATATAGATTGTGGGTACTCGTTAGAACTGCCTCATAGATGCGGTTCTAACAAGTATCCACAGTTTATATTTTGAGCAAAAATAAGAAAACTATCACATTTTTTCATAATTAAAAATTTCGGTTTTTCGGCGGTTAAGTTTACAATGCATTTGTATAGGCGTTTTTTCATAATGAGGAGACAAATTTTGGACCCGGTTGTTCCATACATCTTTTTGATGGATAAATGCTAACTGTTTTAGCAAGAAAAAATTCTTTAACTGAGCGATTTTCCCTGAAAAGATGTGAGTAGCTTTTGCATTTGCAAACGCTACTCACATCACGAAAACACGCCTATATAATTTTGACCCCTTGAACCCCACTTTTATAAAGTAAAACTGGGATTTCAGGGGGTATACATTATTTTTCTTATTTCTGCACAGAAACATAGATTGTGGGTACTCGAGTCCCCACAATCTATGTTTTGAGCAGAAATAAGAAAAATATCACAATTTTTCATCTTAAAATTTCTATTTTTTGGCCAAAAAATTGGCAATGTATTTGTTTAAGCGTGTTTTCGTAATGTATCAGCAAAGTGGACAAGTATTGGAATAAAATACCTAATACTGTGGTATTTGTGATAACATGTGAGTAGCTTTTGCAAATGAGTAGCTGTTGCATTTGCAAAAGATACTCACATATTTTCAGCAAAAATACACAAGTATATAAAGATGTAACAAACTTTTGCATTTCCAACTGATACGCTCGTATTCAAATATTGCCAACAAAAATACACAGGTATTGACATATTTACCATATTCAATGGTCAAGATTTTAACGATGAATAAAGTAACGACATCATGTTTGGAACAGCTGGACACCGGTTGCCTCCTAGTAAGATGTTAGCCCCTGCCAAAAATAGTGTCTAAGTGTTGACCACGTAGGGAGCATATGCGAAGTTATTTCTGGATCTTTGTGTAGTCACTTACTAACAAATGAGTACAATTTGAAACAGTTTGACAAGGCGGCCTTTCCTGAAAGTGTACCCGTTTCTTTCACATGTTGCAAACATTCTGCTAATGAAATTTTCATGTGGGTTATATACCCCTGAATGATTAAAATACGTTTGTTTACAGGCAGAATTCTACAAAATCTGAATATACCGGTGCATGCAGAATACTGGCTGAGACAAGCCTGCCGATTGGATAAAACTGATGACGATTCACGCCTGTTGTTTCAAAATATCCGAGTGAAAAGACTATACGGCCCACTGACGGAAGGTTCGAAAGTGGAAGTGAAGTTTACCCAGTTTGGTAGAGCCGTTCACGCAACAGATGATATAAACACTGGGGAAAATTGTTTCAGGGATAAGCCGGTTGTACTTGCTCAAACCTTAGATACACTTAATGTCGCCGCGTGTTCGCACTGCGCAAAATGCCTTATGACAGCGGAAGACTATTTTGGACTGGAACTTCTTTCAAAGAATGGTGACCTGAGAAAGATTGCCCAAAAGCACTGGCCAAAACGAGCCAGGATTCCTTGTAAACATTGCGATAAAATAATGTTTTGCAGTGTATCTTGTCGAGACGAGGCCTGGAATGAATATCACAAACTTTTATGCACATCAGAAAATCTAGCGGTTGAAAAACTTTGGACAATATGTTCACAATATGCCAGTCTCACGTCAACAGACTCCCGCATATGGAAAGGAGTTTGGAACGCATCATTCAGTCCCTTTGTGCTTGCAAAAATGTGGGCGAGTATAATTTGTTTAGCCAATAACCTGGCAAAACAAAACGGCAGAACCAAGCCTTCAGCGGCCGACTGGATAACCGCAAAGTCGCCATACAGAAAGTAAGTGAACATGTAATGACCTTATTGTTTGAAAATTTATCAATTTTACACAATTTTGTCCATTTAGAATATTGTGATATAATTAATAGATATGGTATATTCCATTTTTGTTTGCTCATTTTCCTGAAGAAAGTGGTGATAGAGTACTTGTTCGAAAACTAAATCGTATGTATACCGTTTACCATAAAGCGGTATGATTGGTAAGATGCTGTTTTCACAGCTGATAATTGGTGCTTCATAATATAAACACCTAACTATAATGGGTGAATTTGTGTGATTGAAAAGGGATTGTGCGGTGTTCTCACCTAAAGTCATGACTTAAATCGCAATTACGAATGAATACGGAAATTAATATACAGCTACCAGTTTGATGTGAAAAATAGAAGTTTTGTAACAATTACCGCGGCACTTCACAAGCTTTTCCGGAATTTTATTTTAGTGCTGCCTTCTTGACAATCAAGAACTAAAAGAAGATATCTACAATTGTGCTTGTTATATACAAGTTTAGGCTGTTTAATCGAACAATTATTGCTGGCTAGTTTGTGAACGAGGTTTAAGGAGTACATGTATCTTGCTGTAGAATGACAATAAATCGACATCTTGAATCTTGCATCTTGAAAGTACAGAGACCTACATTCTCTGTCAATCGATTATTTATCGATTGACCAAAAGCTACTTACTACAAAAGCTTGCTGCCTGCTATTCTTCTCGTGGCTATAGCTGAGCAAGTACAAAATTCAGGAAACGGTTATTTATAGCAACGCCCGTATTCTCCCTGTGACGTCAGAGCGCTGTGAAAAAGTAAAATCTGGGCTTGGATCATGCACACGGCCATTGACAAAAAGTATGTACCCAGATCAGACCCCGCAGAACGCGACGTCTGACCAGAGTCTACATTTTAACCATAAAAATCTGGAATTTATGGGTTTCATGAAACAGTTTAACATTATGATAACACCGCCGTGCATTTTTTCATATCTCCAAAATGGCTACTTTTCTGACGAAAATCTGTCATATTTTTCTTATTTATGCTGCAAACATAGGTGTCGGGTGCTCGTTAGAACCGCCTCATTGAGGCGGCTCTAACGAGTACCCACAACCTATGTCTTGGAGCAGAAATAGGAAAAATAATGTTTATCCTAGTCAACCCTAGTTTTCTCTATATAAAGTGGGGTTTACGGGACTGTTCATTTCGCGGACTTGTTCCCGTGATGTCTGATTTCAGCACTATTTTCCTAGCCTTCACCCAGAAACAATCGACCCACCGATGCTCACAATGCTAGCCTCCGTTCCGCTCAACACGGTCATCGTCGGGTTCGAATCGCCAATCTAAAACAGAACCCTATATCAGATACTTATAGACGGGCCTCCGTGGCCTAGTTGATAAGAGCGCTGACTCTTAATCATTAGGTCTCCACCGCTGTGGGTTCGCCTGGCTTGGGTCACATGTGAGACGCCAAGTTCTGCAACGGAAGGTCAAGTGTTTTTTTTTTCTCCAGGTACTCAGGTTTCCGCCCACCTCTGACTTACGATCAGCTCGAAATACGTGGTCACATGTGAGACGCCAAGTTCTGCAACGGAAGGTCAGGTGGTTTTTCTCCGGTTTTCGCCCACCTCTGATTAACGATCGGCTCGATTTGAGTGAAATAATCTTGAAATGGCCGTAAAACCAAAACCAAAAATAAGAAAGATTCTTATAACATTATTTCTTCAGATTCATCGCTTATGGTTCTTCTAGTAACGCTACAGCTATACCCGAAATGCTGGTGGTCATGAAAGATATTTTTGAGACGCTCCCAGAAGGCCAAGCATATAAAATAACACAACGAGAATTTGATGGCAGATACTTTCAGGTAATGCTTCTGCAGATCCATCACGAAAACACACCTATATAATTTTGACCCCCTTGAACCCCACTTTTATATAGTAAATTAAAAATAAAAAATGAGTTCCTTTAAGAGCAATGAAAACATTCATAAGAAAGAAGATGGGTCATACTACGTAGTTTCGACTAATAAAGCCTCATCAGTGACCCTGTAATGATCCGGCAAAGAAAGCCAGAGGAAACATACTGCAATTTTGCGAATTTCGAATAGGCAGTCGATTCAAAGACTGGTACAAATCAAAATGGGGTCCAAATAATTAAAAACCTGTCTAGAATATGAGTCTAAACCAATAATTTATTTCTGATTTCTCAGAATATTCACGCTGATCTCAAAGGACCAAAATTAAAATATAAACTGCACTATGGTTGATGTACGGGGAGACGTTTTACGGCCGCCACACAGCACAACACCAGCTGCAGTGAAGGCAAATAAAAATCAAAAATGAGTTCCTTTAAGAGCAATGAAAACATTCATAAGAAAAAAGATGGGTCATACTACGTAGTTTCGACTAATAAAGCCTCATCAGTGACCCTGTAATGATCCGGCAAAGAAAGCCAGAGGAAACATACTGCAATTTTGCGAATTTCGAATAGGCAGTCGATTAAAAGACTGGTACAAATCAAAATGGGGTCCAAATAAAACTGGGGTTTCAGGGTGTATCCCTTATTTTTCTTATTTCTGCTCTAAAATATAGATTATAGGAACTCGTTAGAACCGCCTCGATGAGGCGGTTCTAACGAGCGCCCACAATCTATATTTGGAGCAGAAATAAGAAAAATATCACAATTTTTCGTCATAAAATTTTCATTTTTTCGACGATAAAGGTGGCAATGTATTTGTATAGGCGTGTTTTCGTAATGCTTCACCAAGTATTAAGTTTACAAGATAGTACTTTTTAGAAGATCTATAATGAGCGTTCATGCATGATTGAATTTATTAAACGAGTTGAAGAAAAGGGAAATGTGCGACGTTTTGCCAAGCATTTTAACCATTTTCCTCAACGAGTTTAATGAATTTAATAATACACGAACACAAATGTAAGATTCTATTTACCATATGACATATGGCATATGAACATTAGAATAAAGCATTTCATAGCAAATATAAGATCTAAACCAATAAATGACACGAAAATGTCATTTCCGTGTATCTTTTCCGCCTAGTAGATAGAATATTCAACGTTGTGTCGACAATACTGGGCATCTTTGGGTTAAGGACGGTTCGTGACAAGTATATGTGGATCTTATGGGAATGTGTGGCGGCCGTAAAAAGTCTCCCTACCTTTCTCAAGGTGTAGTCTATATTGTCCTTTGGGATAATTGATTTTATTGTGGAGTTCTGAAAATATTTTAGGGCAACTGATAAGTGTGTTCTAGAAAGGGTTATCCTTTGGAAGCAAGGAATACACCATAGAACTGGAAAAATGGAGTGTACATGTTTTTTGGGCCGGACTAGCTAGTTGACTTAAAAACTTGGTAGTCTGGCCCAGAAAAACCTGTACTCTCCAAACGTTTTAGTTCTGTGTTGTGTTCCCTGCTTCCAATGGATAACCCTTTTACAGAACATATTTAACGTCACTACAGCTGGCGCTAAGGGAATATTCGACGGCCGTAAAAAATCTACCTGTCCTTCGTCATAGTATTGTTTATGTTTTGAGCTCACCTGGGCCAAAGGCCCCAGTGACGCTTATAGTATGGTTGGTCGTCCGTCGTCCGTCCGCCCACACTTTTGACCATTTATATCTCTGCAACCTGCAGGCTGATCTCAACCATTTCTCATCTGTAGCATGGCTCTGGTGGGGGCATAGATGACTTAACCTTTTTTATTCGAAACCAAATGAAAACTTTGGTTGCTATCGCCACCACAAGGTCCCATAGACTTACAATGGGAAACTGCTTGTCATCACCGTAGCGCCTTCAGTTTTGATCGTATCTTTCTGAAACTTATATGTAAGGTGGCTGGGGATAAAAACTCTGATGACTTCGAAAACCGGCTAAGTCGGCCCATTATTCATAGATTTGCGTCCCCTTGATTGCTGAAAATCCCTATCTTTGACCTTGTCTTCACCGTAACCCATTTAGATTTGATCGGATCTTCCTAAAGTCAGGGTTAAAAGCTCGAAAGAGTTCGAAAACTAGCAATGCCGGTCAATTACTCACGGAGTAATGTCCCCTCCTTTGCTGAAAATGCTTAGTTTTGACATTGTCATCACCGTAGCCCCTTCAGTTTTGATCGGATCTTCTTGAAACTTATAAACAAGTAAAAATAAGTGGAGGCAATGATCAGGAATCGATACAATCAATTCACAGCTCCCACCAGAGACGCCAAAGGGAAAGAAACACAAACATGAAACAACAGACCCCAGTGGAAACATCAACAGCAGAAAGCCTGAAGGACAGTTACTTTCCCACAAAATTTCAGGGGTAAAGACTTGGATGAGTTCGAAAACTGACGGTGTTTGCCAGTCTATTGTAGATTTACGTCCCCTTTACTGCTGAAAATGCCTGTTTTTGACCTTGTCATCACCATAGCCCCTTCAGTTTTCATCGGATCTTTTCGAAACTTACATGTAAGTAAGTAAGGGATAAAACCTTGGCTTAGTTAAAAAATTGGTGAGGTCGGTCTTTATTGCCGAGAGTTACGCCCCCCCCCCTTGATTACAGAAAGTATCTATGTTTGACATTGTCATCACCGTAGCCCATTCAATTTTGATCGGATCTTCCTGAAATTTACAAACAAGTGAGTCAAGGTTAAAATCCCGGATGAGTTCGAAAACTAGCGATGTCGGTCAATTATTCATGGAGTTATGTCCCCTACTTTGCTAAAAAAAAAAGCTTATTTTTGACCTTGTCATTACCGCAGCCCCTTCAGTTTTGATCGGATCTTCTTGGAACTTACAAACAAGTAAGTCAGGGATAAAAGCTCAGACGAGGTCGAAAACTGACGAGGTTGACCTATCTATCGTAGAATTATGTCCCCTTTACTGCTGAAAATACCCTTTGATTGCAGAAATTGCCTCCTTTTGACCGTAACTCTTTCAGTTTTCATCGGATCGTCTTGAAGCTTATTTGTAAGTAAGTCAGGGATAAAAGCTCAGACGAGTTCGAAAACTAGCGATGTCAGTCAATTAATCACAGAGTAATGTCCCCTGCTTGGCTGCTTATTTTCGACCTTGTCATCAACACTTCCCCTTCAGTTTTGATCAATTCTTCTTGAAACTCACAAACAAGTAAGTCAGGGAAAAATGTTTGGATGAGTTCGAAAACTGTTGAGGTTGGCCTATTTTCACAGAGTTACACCCCTTTGATTGCAGCAATTGCTTGTTTTTGACCGTGTCATCAGTTTATATCGGATCTTTTTGAAAGTTACATATTAGCACGTCAGGGATAAAAGCTTGAATTTGTTCGACAACTGGTGAGGTCAGCCTATTTATCATAGATTTACATTCTATTTGATTTTAGAAAATGCTTACAGTATCATCATGGAAATCCCTTCAGTTTTTATCGGATCTTCTTGAAACTTACATGTAAGTAAGTTAGGGATAAAAGCTCGGATGAGTTCGAAAACTGATGAGGTCAGTCTATTTATCATAGATTTAAGTCCCTTTGATTGTAGAAAATGCCTGTTGACTGTAGCCTCTTCAGTTTTAATCGGATCTTCTGGAAACTTACAAACAAGTAAGTCCGGGATAAAAGCTGGTAAGGTCGGCCTACATGTATTTATCATAGTGTTATGTCCCTTTGATTGCTGGAAATGTCCAGCTTTGACTGTGTCATCATCATTTTGAACGGATTTTCTTGAAACTTACATATACGTTAGGGATAAAAGCTTGGTCGAGTTTGCAAACTAACATTGTTGGCACATAAGTCAAAGTTTTAAGTCACATGTTTTGCTGAAAATAAATATTTTGTACCATAATAAGTAGAAGTAAAACAAAGATCAGGAATCGATACAATTAACTTACTCCACCCACCAAAGACACCAAAGGGAAAGAAATACAAACATTAAGCGACCAGACCATAATGGAAACCTAAACAAAGGAAGGCCACAAGGACAGTCACTTTCCCACAAAATGGCCATATGGCCATCCAAAATTAAAAGACACAAGTGATACACACAGTAAGTAACAAACAACAACATAAATAAATCGCCACAGAAGAACCGCCTTGGAACGGTCAGTGGAAAGATTTCCACTGGGGGGCTTAAATTGATTTTACGTGGCCACAATCCTCGCCCTTACTTCCGTCGCGATTAAGACAAATAATTTGTTCAGTCCGCATGATGCACGATGCTTCCATGCAGAGCTGAATCCGGCCTGCACACTAGTACTGGTAAACCGCTTAGAGGATCTAAGCCTGTCCAGGAACCGCGGTGCGAGGCGGACCGTCCATGCTAATAAACCCTATTGGTTTCATTGGGCGACAGGGCTTGAGATGTCATTTCATCTCAATGTCGGGTAAAAGTCCCACAAAATTGGAAGCAACGTCTCCAAAATGACCTTTACAGTGTTGACGGGGACGTTAAACCTCAAATCAAACAAACAAACAAAACAGTCCGCATGAAGGCCTCATAAGTCGTTTAGTTTTGATATAATCTTCCTGAAACTAGCATATAAGTATGTTGGGAATGAAAGTTTGGATGAGTTCGAAAGCTGGTGATGGCTGTGTATCCTTCATATAATAATATCTCCTTGAATACTGAAATTTCTGGTTTTGACTTTGTCCTTGCATACATCCTTCAGTAAAGATTGGAACTTCCTGAAACTTTGAATCTGTTCGATCAGGTGAGCAATATAGAACCATCTTGGTCCTCTTGTTTGTCTGTTGGGATCATTGACTCCATTGTGGAGTTTTTGAAAATATTTCAGGGTCATTGATGAGGCCTTATTGGCCGAAACTAGCTTGTCTGGCCCAGAAAAACTTGTACTCCATACTTTCAGTTCTACGATGTATTTCTTGGCCCTTTACAGAACATATTAAACGGAGGATGTCCATGATATTTTAATACTCAATTTCGATGTCAGTTAAAACAATGAGAGAAAAGAAATGTATTGATATAGCTCGAGGTGCGTTGTACGGCTCCGCTGACGGGTGGCCGTAAAATGAAAATTTCGACCGTAAAAGTGCCGATTTACCTGCCAAAATGACAGTTTTGAATACAGTTATCCCCTAAATCAATCAAACAGCTTCATGTAGACAGTTTCGGTTGTATTTTGACTAAGTTTGTGTACAAACTGATTTTGACTTCTCTGTACGCACATCATCGCCTTTCCCTTTTCTGGACCCCATTTTTTTCACATCAGATACGGTAGCCATAGTATAAGCCTGGGTTTGAAAATATGTTCTTAACTTGCTGTTTTTACACTGGCAAACGAAAAGTTTCGGTGGTGTTGTCCAAAAATAAGAATCTAATTTCGGGTTCTGTTGTAGAAGGGTGTAGCCTCCGTTCCGCTCAGGTCGGTCATCCCGAGGGCTGGAAACGTCCATCTATAAGAAAACCCTATACTACCGATTATAATATCAATTAGACTTTCAGTCAAATGAAGAAGATCAAAGATATTAAATTTCAGAGGTCAGTGCACCAGAAATATTCATGCATCTCAAACTCCGCCATTTTTAACGCAGATTTGTCATCAGGCCCGTTCAGATGACTGCACAATTGCTGTGTCATAACTGGCCTAATAGTTTTCTGTCCTTGTCAGTTTGTGATGACATATTCTGAAATTTGGCAATCAAAGAATGTAAGACCATTGAAATTGGTTGGGGTTAGACAGTAGCAAGTCTAATGAATATTGAAATCTGTAGTATCAAATTATTATATTATTTTATACATATATCCAGGAGAGCGTATCTAAAATACTGTATAGCAGAGAAGACTTTGATTAATAGGCTGATTTTTGTTCTTTTTCTCAAAATTACGTATCCTATCTTTACCAATATTAATTCTTCCTCCATCTAATGCTGGTGTTGAATCCCTTAACCCTCATACTGCTGAATAATTCAATGCATTACACGCCACCCCGATTTTCAGCCATTAGTGTTGCATGATTTCAATTTTCACCGTGGATTTAGAAGTTGAATGGAAAACAGTATAGATCCTGATCAGCTGGCTTCTCAGAAGCCAGCTGATCAGGATCTATACTGTTTTCAAAAAAGGGATATTTCTGGATTCAGCATGGTATGGGTTAAGATATGTATCTATTCATCTCAAATGTAGAATGTGAAAGCGGGTTGCAGTGGTGTAAAATTCACTGCCTTTCTCACGCGCGCGTGATAACATCCGGAATGAGTGTTCGAGAGCGATTCAAATAAGTTTGAAGCTTTAATCGCAGTCGAACTAAAATAAATTAGTATAAACTAAATGTAGTAAATTTCCATGAAAGGAATTTCAGTTTAATAACTGCTGTTTTTATACTTTTTCCAGGCAACGTGTAACGTACAAGCCTTTTCTGACCCAAGTCCACCATTCAACATTTTCATGAGCAATATTGCCAACGAGCCGAAAAGGTATGTAGACATGCTTGGAACTGTTAGTATGGCACACGCGACATGGCGAAATCACGAGTATTGTAATGTATAGAAAATTTTAAACCACCAAAATATGAAAATATTCAGATAAAAACGTCTGATATTTTAGCTCACCTTAGCCGAAGGCTCCAAGGGAGCTAATAGGGTGGCAGCCCCCGTCGTTCGTCATCCGAAGTCGTCGTTCGTCTCGTCGTCCACACTTTCAAACTGTAATATCTTTGCAGCCTGCAAACAGATCTCAACCAAATTAAATCTGAAGCTTGTCTTTGGTGGCATATCAGAACTTTGGTTCTATGGCAACTGATAGGTCTCATTGCTTGCTATGGGAAAATGGTTGTGAACACCCTAGCTTCTTCATTTTTGTCGGATCCTCATGGAACTTGCAGAAAACAATACCATGCATAAAATATCGGACGTGTTTGAAATTGGGTCAGATCGGACCAACAGTAGCAGAGTTATGTCCCCTTAATTGTCAAAACTGGACACTTTTGAGCTTGTGAACAGCGTAGCTTCGTCCTGTTTTCTCGGACGAGTTCTACAATGGGTCAGATCGGAACAACAATAATTGACTTTATCATATGACGTCGCGTCTGAGAGTGTAATAACGCCATGTATTTTTTTCGATAATCCACTAGTGGATTAAATATGCAAATTAGCTAGATACGTCCCGTAACGTTACATGTACGACGTCCTTAACGACGTCGCGTTTACTAACGGCGGAATATTGACATAATTGTCAACAATCGTGAATAAAATGCGCTTTAAATGTCATATGATAAATAGAATCTTGCATTCGTGCTCATGTATTATTGAATTTATTAAACGAATTGAGGAAAAGGGATAAAATACGAGGCTTTGCCGAACATTTTATCCCCTTTCCTCAACTCGTTTAATAAATTCAATAATACATGAACACTCATGTAAGATCCTCTATTACGTCTCCTTGATTATCAAAAATGGCCATTTTTGACCTTGTGAACAGCGTAGCTTCTACATTTTATTTTGTCGGATCTAAATGAAACTTGCTGACAACAATTGCATGATAAACAACTCTGGAACAGGTCCGAACATGGGTGAGACTGGGCCAACAATAGATAAATTACGTTCCCTTGATTCTCAAAGGGCCATTTTTGACCTTGGGAACAGTGTAGCTTCTTATTTTGTTTTTATCTTAATGAATCTTGCAGATAACGCTGACATGCATAAAATCTTGGAAAACTTCTTAAATGTGTAAACTGGTCCAACAGTATGAGAGGCACAGCCCTTGATTGTCAAAATGGCCATTATCGATCTTAAATACAGCGTAGCTTTTTCATTTTTGGTTGCATTACGCAAACACGCCTATACAAATACATTGCCACCTTTATCGCCGAAAAAATGAAAATTTTATGATGAAAAATTGTGATATTTTTCTTATTTCTGCTCAAAATATAGATTGTGGGCACTCGTTAGAACCGCCTTATCGAGGCGGTTCTAACGAGTACCCACAATCTATATTTTAGAGCAGAAGTAAGAAAAATAAGGTATACCCCAGGAAATCCCAGTTTTACTATATAAACGTGGGGTTCAAGGGGGTCAAAATTATAAAGGCGTGTTTTCGTGATGTATCTTCGTGATACTAGCAAATAATAATGACCTAGATAAAATCTCAGACGAGTTAGAAAATGGGACATAGTGGACGAGCGATAGCGGCAGAGTTATGTCCGCTTGATTGTCAAGATTGCCCGTGAACACTCTCCAGGCCACGATTTGAGCCTAAGCAACGTCAAACTTTCTCATAGTGGTGACCTTGACAAAATGTCGATCAAGTTCGAGCTATTGTGATGGGCCAATATCCGTCATATGTTGTGCATGGTGTGTCGGTTGTTGGGCCAAATAGTTCAAACTTCACGGGAATGTTTCCTATGTGGCTCCCTACCACAAAGCTAATTCGGCTCTCGCAAACTTCATAGGAATGTTGCTTAGGTGACCCCCTACCAAAATAGCTTAAACGATTCCGCTCCGATAAACAAAATAGCCACCAGAGCTAAAAATAGAATACCAAGTTCCAACTTCTCTGAAACCTTGGGACCAATTTGATTCAAACTTATTAGCAAAATGACGGTCAGTGCTAAAATAGGAAAAGTTTACGATTTGCTTTAAATGACAACTTCTCTTGAACACTTGAATTCAAACTTCCCAGGAATGTTGCCTTTGGTAGCTCCCTGTCAACATAGCTGAAATATTTTGCTCCAATGAAGAAAATTGCCACCATAGCTTAAAATAGAAAAATCTCTAAACGACAGCTCCTTCTGTTCATACACCCCTGGGCTAATATTCTATCCATAGAAATGTTGTTGCTTAGGTGATTCTCTTCCAAAAAGCTAAAATGGTTTCAGTCTGATGAAGATGGCCAGCAGCGCTAGAAACAGAAATGTTTCTAAACAGCAACTTCTTGTATACTTTGGACCAGTTTCATTTAACCTCCATAGCAATGTTGCTTAGGTGGCCCTCTACCAAAATAGCTAAAACGGTTATGCTCTGATGAGCATAATGGCCACCAGAGCTGAAAATAGAAGAAAAAAACATATACAATTTGCTTTAAATGCGAACTACTGAACCCTTGGGACAGTTTGATTCAAATTTCACAGGAAAGTAGAAGTAAAACAAAGATCAGGAATCGATACAATTAACTTACTCCACCCATCAAAGACACCAAAGGGAAAGAAACACAAACATTAAGCGACCAGACCATTATGGAAACCTAAACAAAGAAAGGCCATAAGGACAGTTACTTTCCAACAAAATGGCCATATGGCCATCCAAAATAAAAAGACACAAGTGATACACACAGTAATTAACAAACAACACCATAAGTAAACCGCCACAGAAGAACCGCCTTGGAACGTTCAGTGGAAAGATTTCCACTGGGGGGCTTAAATCGATTTTACGTGGCCACAATCCTCGCCCTTACTTCCGTCGCGATTTAGACAAATAATTTGTTCAGTCCGCATGAAGGCCTCCTAACTCATCAGTGCAACATCTCCGTGAACACAAAAATCAAAGAACCACAGAGGTGAGACAACGGTGAGGACTCGACAGCAAGAAACCACTGAAATGCTGGAGCAAAAGAAAACCAACAGAGACTCCGATGGGCCCGACCAGAGACAGAGCATCAGGCACCAACCAACATTACTTTGAATTAGACCTCTCTAATTCTCAATAAGCCTTTACGTTGGAGCCGTCATAGAATCTGAGGCCTGACCCACCGGTGTGCAATTAAAGAGGGAAGCAAAGTTGCCAACCGTGATTGGGTTAACTACCATGCATGCAGTCTGTCGTATAACATCCATGTTGTACCCAATCTTTTTATATCGAAGAATGATTTTAAAAAATTGGGTGCTGAAGTCATTGCGGTTATATATTTTTCTGAATTTATATACTTAGTCACCATAAAATTCGGGTTCCGATAGACCTTGTTGCAGAAGAGATTTAAGTCCAATATTGAATTTTGAAATTAAATCAGAATGGCGTCTATAAAATGTTGAAAAGGCTTTGCGAAGTTTATGGTACCGATAACCCTGATTAAGGAGTCTAGCCGTTAATAATTTATTACGAGTGTTGAAGTCAGTTACTTGACTACACACTCTAGCAAATCGAATTAATTGCGAAATATAAACGCCATAGGACGGCGCACGAGGAACATCACCATCCAAAAAAGGAAAATTTACAATCTCAAAATCAAAGTCATCGCGTTTATCATAAATTTTTAAAAGTTGCTCAGATAGCTTCCTGTGCAAATATCTAAACATAGTTTAGCTCCAATGAACAAGATGGCCGCATGGGATGGGAATAGAAAACAATCTTTAAACAACAACTCCTATACCCTTGGGCCAATTTCATGAAACTTCAGTGGAAATTTCATGAAGCCCCCCCCAGTGGAAATCTTTCCACTGACCGTTCCAAGGCGGTTCTTCTGTGGTGGTTTATTTATGTTGTTGATTGTTACTTACTGTGTGTATCACTTGTGTCTTTTTATTTTGGATGACCATATGGCAATTTTGTGGGAAAGTAACTGTCCTTATGGCCTTCCTTTGTTTAGGTTTCCATTATGGTCTGGTCGCTTCATATTTGTGTTTCTTTCCCTTTGGTGTCTTTGATGGGTGGAGTCAGTTAATTGTATCGATTCCTGATCTTTGTTTTTCTTCTACTTTTCATAAGAAAGTTGCTTAGGTCACCATCTACCAAAATAGGAATTTACTTCCATATAAGCACTATGCTTACCGTCAGGTCCTATGTCATTTTGCGTGTATGTATCTATGTGTCTTTGTAAGTTATTGGCAAATAAATATTGTTTAAACCAAAATACCTCAGATGCTAGAAATAAAAAACTTGTAAATGACAACATCTGCTTCTTTGTTCCAGTTCAATGTAAACTTCTAAGGAATGTTGCTTAGGAGACCCTCTATTACACTAGCTATACAGGTTCTGCTCCAGTGAAAAAGATGGCACCCAGAGCTAAAAATAGAAAACCCTTAAATGACAACTTCTCCTATACATTCGGTCAATTTCATTTAAACTTCTTAAGAACGTTGCTTATATCACCCTCTACAGAAAGCACTATACAGTTCTGCTCGGATGAACAAGATGGCTGCCAGAGTTTAAAATAAATATACAAGAGACCTTCTATTAGTTCTGCTCCAGTTAACAAGATGGCAGCCAGAGCTGAAATGGGAAATACGTTTAAACGTTAATTCCTCCCATTCATTTGGTTCATTTTCACTCAAACGTAATGGGAAGATTGCTTAACCCTAATCTTGCTGAATATTCATTTAAGCCACTCCCATTTCTGTCTGTCAACCAATCAAATTACTTGATGTAAGTTATTGCTACAAATTCATAAACTGAATGTCAAACAGTGTAGATCCTGATCAGATGGCTTCTGAAGAAGCCATCTGATCTGGATTTACAATGTTTCCAAAGATAGCGGTTGTCGTGAACAGCAAGATAAGGGTTAAGTGATCTTCGGCCAAAATGTTTATGTTTAATGGAGAAAATGCCTGGCAGACTTAAAATTGGAAAAAATCTGTATTTAAATGATGACCTGCAAGAATGTTGCCCAGGTGACCTTCCATAAATGTCAGCTACTATGCTCAGTGGAATAAAATGGTTGTCAGTTATCCACATGACTTTCGGAAGCTTCATACCATCTTGAAATCAGGTGAGCGATTCAGGGCCATCTTAGCTTATACTAACTTATTTTAGTTCGATTGCGATGAAAGCTCCAAGCTTATTGAATCGCTCTCGAACACCAATTCCGGATGTTATCAAGCACGCGCGAGAGAGGTAGTGCCTTTTACACCACTGTTACCCATTTACACCTGGGTCGAGTGGGGCATTGTCATACCGATTCTTGCCCAAGGACACACCTCGCCTCCGGTGGCCCGATTCGAATCCACAACTTTCGATTATAAGTCGAACACGCTAAAATAAGAGGGCCATCTTAGGGCCATCTTGGCCCTCTTGTTCATATTTCTACTCATAATATATACTGTTGGAACACGATGAGGCGGTTCTAACGAGTACCCACAATCTATCTTTTTGAGCAGAAATAAGAACAATAATGTATACACCTGAAAACCCCAGTTTAACTATATAAAGGTGGAGCTTATGGTGGTCAAAATTATATAAGTGTGTTTGCGTGTTGATACACGCTATAATTATAGACCTGTTTTGACATAGCAAGCTAGGGACTGATACTTCAGCACCCATCATGAGTAATAGCACATTTACATTTCAGGCCTCATATTGTTCAGACATTTGCAGGATTTCAGGCTTTTAGAGCTTGATTTTTTTCTTGATTTCAGGCTCTTGTGCCTACAGTCTGTTAAACAAAACTATTTAACCGTTATCCTGCTAAATAAATTTATTAACCCACGCCCATTTCTGACTATAAGTCAACCAAAATACTTGATATTTTCACCAACTGCATTACAAACTGTTGATCCTGATCAGATGGCTTCTTCAGAGTCCATCTGATCTGGATCTACACTGTTTGCAAAGGTAATAGTTGTGTCTTGTTTAGCAGAATTAGGGTTGAAGCTACAAAATCGGGGCTTTCAGGCATCGAAAAGCGTGGTCAGTACGAGGCCTGACATTTACACCCCCCTAAAATGAACATCCCCGTACACTCTGCAGTAACCTTGTAGTTTAAAGGATTATGCATTATTTTCAATATTTCTACAGTACACTACGATAACACGCCTATACAAATACACTGTAAACTTTACCGCCGAAAAAACGCAAAATTTCAGATGAAAATTGGGATATTTTTATTATTTCTGCTCAAAATATAGATTGTTGGTTCTCGTTAGATCCGCCTCATCGAGGCGGTTCTAACGAATACCGACAATCTATATTTTAGACTAGAAATAAGAAAAATAAAGTTTACTCCTGTAAACCGCTGTTTCACTATATAAAAGTGGGGTTCCAGGGGGTCAAAATTATATAGGCGTGTTTTCGTGATGAACACATCAAGGTGTGCCAGGGATGATGCAAGGCGTCATATTATCTTATATACTTAGCAGTTAAATCAATGCATATCTGACAAAAATTAAAAACGACATCTAACACTCGTGAAATGATATCATATTATTTCACTAGTGACTAATACCATTCTTATTGTTTCGCTATGGCGAGCGGGACTACTTTGTTTTCGTTTACGTTCTGCTATAATTAATACTTTGGCTATAACATAAAAAGAACCTTTACTTTTTTCGGCGGGTACCAAAAATATTTCATAACGTCCGAATTTACACGAGTCCATTAACAGAGGTTTCACTGTAATACCATGATTTCATCGATCGATCGATCAATCGATAGATCCATCGATAATCTGTTGCTACAAATGGCTCAGGTTGGAGAATAGAAGTGAATGCAATGATCAGGAATCGTTACCATTAACCAACAGCACACAGCAGTGAAATCAGAGGGAAAGAAACACAAACATGAAATAACTAGACCCTTATGGAAACATCAATAGCGGAAAGCCAAAAGGACAGTAACTTTCCCACAAAATGGCCAACTGGCTATCCCAAAACAAAATAATATAAGTGAAACACACACTCAAAGGCAGAAGAACCGCCTTGGAACGGTCAGTGAAACGAATGCCACTGCGGGGTGGGGGGGGGGGGGTGGGGGTGTGTGGGGGGGGGGTCTTGAATCGATTTTTCGCCGCTGCAATCCTCGCAGAAAAAAGTAGAATAGCGAAATAACGTCGAAAGAAAAATATCCTTGGGCGAATCCTGATGCTTATCTTGTAATTACTTTGAAACTTAAATGGCTTGAACACCGATTGTGTACTCATTGGGCGATTCTGCAGACAAAACGCAATATACCAAATCGAAAAGAATGTCCCTAAGCCATTCACATTATTTTCCTCGCACTGTAATTTTACAATCAGAAAACAATTGTTATTTAAACTTTATCTTGCAGTGAAATCAATGCATATCTGAATGAATCAAGCACCAGTGTAATGCGTTCTTAGTGGCTGTTATCATTTATATTGTTTCACTGTAGCCAACCGGGAATACTTTTTTTTATACCCCCGCAAACGTAGTTTGAAGGGGTATACTGGAATCAGCCTGTCGGTTGGTTTGTCGGGCGGTCGGGTGATCTGTCTGCAAAATATTGTCCGCTCAACTCCTTCTTCACTATCAGTCGGATTCAATTGATACTTGCCATAATTGTTCACCAGGAGGGGTAGATGTGCAAGACACAATTTTCACTAAAGTTTGTCCCATAATTACGGAGTTATGGTCCTTGATTTGCTAAAAAATGTGCTAAAAACGTTGTCCGCTCAACTCCTTCTTCACTATCAGTCGGATTCAATTGATACTTGCCATAATTGTTCACCAGGAGGGGTAGATGTGCAAGACACAATTTTCACTAAAGTTTGTCCCATAATTACGGAGTGATGGTCCTTGATTTGCTAAAAAATGTGCTAAAAACGTTGTCCGCTCAACTCCTCCTTCACTATCAGTCGGATTCAATTGATACTTGCCATAATTGTTCACCAGGAGGGGTAGATGTGCAAGACACAATTTTCACTAAAGTTTGTCCCATGATTACGGAGTTATGGTCCTTGATTTGCTAAAAAATGTGCTAAAAACGTTGTCCGCTCAACTCCTCCTTCACTATCAGTCGGATTCAATTGATACTTGCCATAATTGTTCACCAGGAGGGGTAGATGTGCAAGACACAATTTTCACTAAAGTTTGTCCCATAATTACGGAGTTATGGTCCTTGATTTGCTAAAAAATGTGCTAAAAACGTTGTCCGCTCAACTCCTCCTTCACTATCAGTCGGATTCAATTGATACTTGCCATAATTGTTCACCAGGAGGGGTAGATGTGCAAGACACAATTTTCACTAAAGTTTGTCCCATAATTACGGAGTTATGGTCCTTGATTTGCTAAAAAATGTGCTAAAAACGTTGTCCGCTCAACTCCTCCTTCACTATCAGTCGGATTCAATTGATACTTGCCATAATTGTTCACCAGGAGGGGTAGATGTGCAAGACACAATTTCACTAAAGTTTGTCCCATAATTACGGAGTTATGGTCCTTGATTTGCTAAAAAATGTGCTAAAAACGTTGTCCGCTCAACTCCTTCTTCACTATCAGTCGGATTCAATTGATACTTGCCATAATTGTTCACCAGGAGGGGTAGATGTGCAAGACACAATTTTCACTAAAGTTTGTCCCATAATTACGGAGTGATGGTCCTTGATTTGCTAAAAAATGTGCTAAAAACGTTGTCCGCTCAACTCCTCCTTCACTATCAGTCGGATTCAATTGATACTGGCCATAATTGTTCACCAGGAGGGGTAGATGTGCAAGACACAATTTTCACTAAAGTTTGTCCCATGATTACGGAGTTATGGTCCTTGATTTGCTAAAAAATGTGCTAAAAACGTTGTCCGCTCAACTCCTCCTTCACTATCAGTCGGATTCAATTGATACTTGCCATAATTGTTCACCAGGAGGGGTAGATGTGCAAGACACAATTTTCACTAAAGTTTGTCCCATAATTACGGAGTTATGGTCCTTGATTTGCTAAAAAATGTGCTAAAAACGTTGTCCGCTCAACTCCTCCTTCACTATCAGTCGGATTCAATTGATACTTGCCATAATTGTTCACCAGGAGGGGTAGATGTGCAAGACACAATTTTCACTAAAGTTTGTCCCATAATTACGGAGTTATGGTCCTTGATTTGCTAAAAAATGTGCTAAAAACGTTGTCCGCTCAACTCCTCCTTCACTATCAGTCGGATTCAATTGATACTTGCCATAATTGTTCACCAGGAGGGGTAGATGTGCAAGACACAATTTTCACTAAAGTTTGTCCCATAATTACGGAGTTATGGTCCTTGATTTGCTAAAAAATGTGCTAAAAACGTTGTCCGCTCAACTCCTCCTTCACTATCAGTCGGATTCAATTAATACTTGCCATAATTGTTCACCAGGAGGGGTAGATGTGCAAGACGCAAATTTCACTAAAGTTTGTCCCATATTTACGGAGTTATGGTCCTTGATTTGCTAAAAAATGTGCTAAAACCTTGTCCGCTCAACTCCTCCTTCACTATCAGCCGGATTCAATTGATACTTGCCATAATTGTTCACCAGGAGGGGTAGATGTGCAAGACGCAAATGTCACTAAAGTTTGTCCCATATTTACGGAGTTATGGTCCTTGATTTGCTAAAATATGTGCTAAAACCTTGTCCGCTCAACTCCTTCTTCACTATCAGTCGGATTCAATTGATACTTGCCATAATTGTTCACCAGGAGGGGTAGATGTGCAAGACGCAAAATTGACTAAATTTTGTCCCATATTTACGGAGTTATGGCCCTTGATTTGCTAAAAAATGTGCTAAGAACATTGTCTGCTCAACTCCTCCTTCACTATCAGTCGGATTCAATTGATACTTGCCAAAATTGTTCACCAGGAGGGGTAGATGTGCAAGACGTAAATTTCGCTAAAGTTTGTCCCATATTTACAGAGTTATGGCCCCTGATTCAATTTGAAGCATACTTTCTTGGCCCTGATTTGCTTGCAAACATCTTGTCCACAGGAGAATCTGTCCAACCGTTATGTAATTATTGCGGATTCAATGGATACTTGGCATACTTATTCGCTAGGATAAGTAGATGTTCAAGACGCAAATTTCAGGAGAATCTGTTCAACAATTATCGAGTTATTGCCCCTGAATGGACTCAGTGGACACTGTTTATGTTTGCTTTCTGTGAAGTATTGAGGCGGGGGAAATAATCATCACCTTTAGTGATAGTTCCTCTAGTTTGTTTTGGTACTGCTACATTGTATCAATTTTGCGTTGTGCTATGATATAAAAAGAAAATTTATTTTTCTTCGGCGAAACATCTTTCATCTTGGCGACAGAAACATCCGAATTTTCACGATTGCGCAGATTCTTGTGAGCTGAAAACATCCGAGTTTTCACGAGTGCTGTTTGGATGTTTACAGCACACAAGATGAAATATTTTTGGTATCAGCCTAAAAAGTACATAGGCTAAAAATCCATATCTCGAGCAAGGTTTCATAGTCCAAAGGGTGTCCGAGCGATTGAAGACTGACTATACATGTACCTATTTTCATTTCAGAGAGATGGTTCGTTTGCTAACACTAAGAGACCCGGATGATGCCATGTTTGCTGGCATGTTTCCTCTGCATGCATGTCTGAATCATTCATGCGACAATAATGTTGAAGTGCTTGACGGTCATCCGGGCGTCTTGGTCAGGGCGAAACGACCTATCAAACAGGGAGAAGAACTGTTTACAACTTACATCAACACGAAAATGAACAGACGAGAGCGACGCGCGTGGCTGTTCAGGGGATACAATTTCTGGTGTCAGTGTAGGCGGTGTAAGTTCGAGGGTGATGGGCCGGAAGTATGTACGCAGTGTGGGAAGACATCGAAGGAGGATGGAAAAGAAAAGTTCCCCGGATGTGGAAAATGTCACAGGGCCTGGTATTGCTCGACCGCGTGTCAAAAGACTGCCTGGAAGAAAGGACACAAGAAAATTTGCAGTACGGCCCATTCTATAACATCTAGCGCCGCGGATCATTACATGAATGCTGTTTGACCTTACAAGCAAACATAAATAATGCGGACCGTTTGTCTTCTAAAGCCCTGTAGTTATTTCCATGAAGTCCCTTTGTGTTTCGCAATTCTAACTGAAATGATTAATAATACAAGATAGTAAAAGGATGGCGGTATGGTAAATTGTGAAACTGAACTGGCCCATGTGGTTGATTGCCAGCAATGTTTTTTTTTTGTTTCACACCGTGTTGCGTTCAATACAATTATATTTTATTTATATGTGTATTTTCGTAAGATGCCTCGGTAGTACCGCTACTTAGCTTTACTTTATCTAAAAGTATTTCTTTCGACATCTCTGTATGCAAGATTTTACTTTCCTCTGCGCAGTCTTATTCGTAAAGTTATACACCGAATGAAACTTAGGATGTCGTATGTTAACATATCGTTAAACTAGAATCATTTGATACGGCAAAATGCTAAGATACTGCTGACAAAATGTGAGCAGCTCTACTCACACTGTTTCACTGTATTAGATATTGTTCTTGGTAGGACAGTTAATGCTTTTACCAAAACCGAACTTACGTCGGATGCTTTGATCGCCTGTGTCTTGTACCATTAGCGTTTGCCAGTCGGGAAGAATTCCCTGCTTGATGTACCATAAGATACCTTCCGGCCCCATCAAATGCCACTTTCATAAATTTTGAGCCAGGTGACGTCATGAGTAAAGAGCACTCTTATCGCATAAGCGAAAAGAAAAGCCTCAGCCGAGCATCTTATAAGACTAGATGATTGGTTTCTTGCGCTTAGCTTTCTCAAGGTTTCCATCACGTCTACGGACAGCAAAGGCTTTGGCGAGACTGAACATGCGCAGTCGACTGTGCAGTCGACTGCGCATGCGTAGTCTTTCCAGCTTCTGCTGCACACCCATGCGATTAGTATCCTTTTCTCATGGGCTGGCTAGTTAATTTTTAATTATCTCTATAATGTGGAAATATATTTGTTTTAAAAGTTTACTATTGTACTGTAATAACATGAATTTTGAGAGTTACTGACGCTTATTTCTATACATTTTAGATTGAAGACCTTTCCACGAACCCATGTGTGTACGATTAGATACCTACGTGTGTGTGTCGAATCATCTGACCCGTGGTTCATGGGGACTTGTTTTCCCTCACAAGTCACAACATCAAACCATTTCTCTCCTCTTTAACCTCAACCCAACGCTTGGCATGCTCGACCATATGCACCATATTTATTTCACTCACCCAAGCATGCACGTAAATGTATTATTCAATTTGTATGACGATATACCGAAATGCCGAAACATACGAGTACTTCGGGAAATTATCCGATTAAGCCTATACCTCATTTAGTCCCCACACTCACTCAATATTTTACAACAAAAACAAAAAATATGGGGCGATCGGGTGAGGAGAGGTGCTGTGTATCTTGCATCACTGGGGCAGTTTTTTAATAGGGCAAGGCCGGCTGTCTTGCAGCAGGTACGACTAGATGGGAGTGTTGTTATTTCATCTGTTTCTACACTTCCATTTATTTTCCTCTTTCTCTTGTACCCGTTACATTCATCGCCTCTACTATCTCTTCTATCTCTTTTCTCCCTTTCGCTGGGAGACAACATAAAATAACCCACAATTTGTTTGTTTGATTTCAGGTTTTACATCCCCGTCAACACTGTAAAGGTCATGTTGGAGACGTTGCTTCCCTGACATTGAGATGAAATGACATCTCAAGCCCTGTCGCCCAATAAAACCAATAGGACTTATAAGCATGGACGGTCCGTCTCGTGCGCACCGCTTTGCCTGGACAGGCTTAGATCTTCTAAGCGGTTTACCAGGACTCGTGTGTGGGTAGGATTCAGCTCTGCATGGAAGCATCATGTAGCCCATATATTTCTTCAAGCCCACAAGGGTTGATGTATGTCATTTAAACTCAACCCAATCAAAACTCCTAACTCACTTTCATGATGTATAAAATAATTATATACAGTAAAATTCCTACATTAAGACCACCTTTGGGAATGTTCAAAAGTGGTCTTGAAGAACACTTTTGAACAGACCCAAGGGTAGTTTCTGACCAGAGGACACTGTATGCAGAAAATAAAAAAAAAATAATTGAAACTTTCTAAATAATCTTTCTAAAGCAGAATTAGTATCAATTTTGGGTGGTCTTAATAGCGGATTTTTACTGTATTTTTTGCGTTTTCTTACCAAGTTCTGAAAGAGATTTTACATTTATTGCAGCTTTCTGGCTTTTGGCTGCAGGGCATTTTTATGTTTTTAATGAGCTGTGTCAAGCAAAAGTGTGTCATCAACTATTGTGCGAAAAAAAATCAAACTTAGTTCACAAGCCAATATAAAAAGTATTCTGATAGTTGCATGAGGTGTCAATATGTATTCTGTCTTAGTCTGTATTCCCTTTGCTAAGCCAATGCACAGCAAAGTCTACAAAGCTACAACCAACTACAGTCGAACTTCGATGGCTCGAACACCGATGGCTCGTTTACCATGGCTGAGTCGAACCCATTTTTGAGCCCAAGGGAATTCCTCTGCTTAAGAAAAAGTTTGGGATAATTAAGGAGATTTTCGACTTGTATCTTGCAAATGTATGCTGTGTGTACTCATTAGAATCGCCTCAATGAGGCGATTCTAATGAGTACACACAGCATACATTTATGTTACAGAACAATGAAAAGAAGTAAAAAACAAACCGTTATGTTTTCTGGAAGTATGCAACAGTGGCTCGAACTTCCGCTGTCTCGAACAAATTTCCATGGTCCCAAAGGGGTTCGAGCCATCGAAGTTCGACTGTACATTAAACCGGATCGTTATATGTTTCAAAACATTCAAATGCAATTTCAGTTACAAACACTTGCGACTACTAAGACATAGACAGTAAAATTCCTTTATTTATCATATGACGTCGCGTCTGACAGTGTAATAACGCCATGTAATATTTTCGATAATCCACTAGTGGATTAAATATGCAAATTAGGTAGATACGTCCCGTAACGTTACATGTACGACGTCCTTAACGACGTCGCGTTTACTAACGGCAGAATATTGACATTTTTATAAACACTGGTGAATAAAATGAGTTAAAATGCCATATGATAAATAGAATCTTGCATTCGTGCTCATGTATTAATGAATTTATTAAATTCGTTGAGGAAAAAAGATAAAATGCTCGGCAAAGCCTCACATTTTATCCATTTTCCTCAACTCGTTTAATAAATTCAATAGTGCATGAAGACTCATGTACGCTCCTCTATTTAGACCACCTGTGGGACTGTTCAAAATTGGTCTTTACCCGACATTGAGAGGAAAAGAAATCTCAAGCCTTGCCGCCTGAGGAAACCAAACATCTTTATTTGCACGGACGGTCCAACTCGTATCACTTTACCTTAGCAGGCTGAGACCGAAAAAAAAATTAAAATTTTAGGATGAAAAATTGTGATATTTTCCTTATTTCTGCTCAAAATATAGAACGTGGGTACCCGTTAGAACCGCCCCATCTAGGCGGTTCTAACGAGTACCAACAATCTATATTTTAGAGCAGAAATAACAAAAATAAGGTTTACTTCTGTGAACCCCAGTTTTGCTATATAAAAGTGGGATTCAAGGGGGTCAAAACTATATAGGTGTGTTTTCGTGATGTTCTCGATTTGTATCGTATCCAAGGGTAGGATAACCTGGGTAGGATAAGAATTCCAACACAAGTCCAAGGTTTCCTGATCTGGCGTGCAAGAAACTTTTCTCGGATCCCATAAAACGTCAATTTGTAGACTTTGCTTGCAAGTGGCTCGGTTTACCTTTATACGCATCCCTGTCCATCTTGTTGTTAGCATTTTACCATATATACTTTTCTAACTGGATGTTGTCAGTTTCAGGTTTTTGTTTCCTCAGTTCAAGACCCAATTGGTACTTCACACGGATTCAACAATACATGCTAACTCAATGTTGAATATATGGAACAACAATCGTTTTTCATGCATTAACATTTGCCTGGTCCCGAACAGGAGGTGCAAACAGCCTCCTCGGGACCCGGCAAATGTTAATACAATGAAATAGCTATGGATGATCATTGTTCTTGGATAACTTACGATTCTAAAAGCACATTTTGATGAAAACGCCATATAAACTCCATATGAACTCTTCAAATGCGACCGACAAACCAACATGGCTGCTAGTTCGGAACGAGGTTTACAATGACATTGCATTGGCCCCGCCCATCGGGGCTTGAAGAGATAGATCGGCTGCATGATGCTTCCATTCAGGGCGATAACGTAACTGCACTCAACGTAACGTAAACAAAACAAAACCCGTCTTGTGACATGAAAAGCTCAAAATCCAATGTGAACATCATTTGAAAATGCTTTTTGATGTTTGAGCATGGATTTCTGTCATTTTCTCAATGGCCCCAAACAACTATATGCATGGGTATTTGTGCAAGAATCAACGTTCTTGAATAAGAAGCCTATGAACATAGCTGTTTGAAGCTATTCTTGAACGAACTAGAAGCCGTGTTAAAACAACCAAAACCATGTTCAAATCATGAAATTCACATGCTATTTGAACATTGACTTTAACGTTTGATATCACAAGATGCACCCTGCATTGTTTACGTTACGTTAAGCGGCGTAAAGCTATCGCCCTGAACATAGCATTTTAGAATTTTATGATGACGTCAAAGGGTCATTGCGTAACTGGCGTCATAGTAGACATTCTGAAGCGTTTATATGGAGTTTATATGGAGCTTAGGGGAGTTTTTGTCACAATTTGCCATTGAATTGTAAGTAATGATTTAAGAACAACTGTCATCCACGGTTATTTCATTGCAGTAACATTTGCCGGGTCCCTCGGAACATAGTTGGACACTCGGCCAAGCAGCCTCGTGTTCAAAAAGCTTCTCCCGGCCCGGCAAATGTCCATGCATGAAAAACCATTGGGGCGTCCAACTGATACTGGCTTACAGCTGGGCAAGGCCTGCTCTCCTTGCAGGAGATAAGGGTGGATGGGAATGTTTTTATTTCCGGGGTGAGGCGGAGGTGTCATGCATCTTATGTCATTGGGGAGTCCCAACTGATACTGGCTTACAGCTGGGCAAGGCCTGCTCTCCTTGTAGGAGATAAGGGTGGATGGGAATGTTTTTATTTCCGGGGTGAGGCGGAGGTGTCATGCATCTTATGTCATTGGGGCGTCCAACTGATACTGGCTTACAGCTGGGCAAGGCCTGCTCTCCTTGTAGGAGATAAGGGTGGATGGGAATGTTTTTATTTCCGGGGTGAGGCGGAGGTGTCATGCATCTTATGTCATTGGGGCGTCCAACTGATACTGGCTTACAGCTGGGCAAGGCCTGCTCTCCTTGTAGGAGATAAGGGTGGATGGGAATGTTTTTATTTACGGGGTGAGGCGGAGGTGTCATGCATCTTATGTCATTGGGGCGTCCAACTGATACTGGCTTACAGCTGGGCAAGGCCTGCTCTCCTTGTAGCAGATAAGGGTAGACTGGATGAATGGTTTTTCTTCACTTTCATTCATTTTTCTCCAACTCCCGTTTCTGTCTTTTATAACCTCTACTATCTCCTCTATCTCTCTTCTCCCTTTCTCTGGGAGACGACTCAAAATGACCCACATCAGAACTATCAATCAAATCAATATTTCGATACCTGCCGGAGTCGGCAACATTCGTTCGTAGAGATTGATCATGAAATCTTTTCTACGGCCATTCTCTCCCTTTGGCTAATTCAAGAAGGGCAGTTGTCAGTTTCTGGCGAAAGAATGTACACTGTTCTGGTTAACCGCTTTCGTATTAGCCTGCCCAGTATAAGTGTGGATAGGTAAACTGACCAGCTCCAAAATGACCTTAAATGTGTTGACAGGGCCGTTAACCTCCAATACAAACAAATAAAACAATCAAATCCATGTGCACAGATGCTTGAAGACAAATTTTCGCTTGTTGTGACTATATATATTCAATTTTTAATACTTTATTTTAACACTATCAACCCTGTAGACCGGAACAGACACCCATGCAAACTGTTTAGACCCGGATGAAATGGCTCATTATGAGCCGCCCCATTAAAATCTACACTGTTTGCGTCTCTTGTCGTCCGAAACAAAAAAACTTTTATCGCATTTGAGAAAAACAAAGGTACAGATCAACCTGCGCAGTGCAGATCGCGCATGCAGATCAGCCTGCGCATCCGCGAAGTCTGATAACCACTCTGTGGTCGCCACTTGGACACGTTTTCGTGATTTTTTTGGAGGTTTAGATGTACACGCCGGTTTTTGTCTTACCTTGTCAAAAAATCCGAAAACAGATTTTCAGGCACCAGGACTCATATGGAAGAGTCCACTTTGGAATCAGGGATGTTAGTGTTACCTGTTACTGTTATTAGTTTTTCATTTGGCTTTCGGTGTGCATTTAGCTTATAGGATTTCTTTAGGAGTTTTAAATCTATCTGTGCTGTGGCGTGCTTCGAAGTTCCCCGGTAGAATTTTGAGGAGTTACAAAAATAGGCGTTAGATTCGCTACACATATTACGTTTGTGAGGTATCCAAAAATATTTCTGTGCTGTGATGTGCTTCGACGTTCCCAAACAACATACTTACAGAATAATATGGAGTTACTAAGAGAGTCGTAGCGCTTTCTAAGAATATTTTGTATGTATTACGCAAATGTTTGGATTATTCAAAACTGTATATGTGTTTTGGTGTGCTTCGAAGTTACCGACAATATCTAGGAAGAAGTGCACAGCTGAAGCGCTCGTTCAGAATGAATTGTACCAAAAATATAGCCACGATAACTGTGCTGTGATGCATGTCGAAAACACGCCTATACAAATGCAATGGAAATTTTTCCGCCGAAAAAATTAAAATTTTAAGATGAAAAATTGTGATATTTTTCTTATTTCTGCCATAAAATATAGATTGTAGTTACTCGTTAGCACCGCCTAATCAAGGCGGTTCTAACGACTACCAATACATGTAATTTATGTGTTTGAGCAGAAATAAGAAAAATAAGGTATACCCCTGCAAACACCAGTTTTACTATTATAAAAGTGGGGTTTAAGGGGGTCAAATTGATATAGGCATGTTTCGTGATGATATTCGGATGTAGTACCCAAATGTTTGAATTATTCAAAACTGTATGTGTTTTGGTGTACTTAGAAGTTCCCGACAATATCTTGGAAGAATTGCACAGCTGTAGCGCTCGCTCAGAATAGATTGTACCAAAACTATAGCCATGATAACTGTGCTGTGATGTCTTCGAAATATCTGGGGACATACTGGAAGGAATGCATGGAGATACAAGTATACATGAAGTTGTTTGTTTGTTTGTATTGGATTTAACGGCCAAGTCAACAGTATTTTAGGTCATTTTTGAGCCGGTAAGTTTACCTATCCACACTTATCCTGGACAGGCTTATACGTAAGCTGTTTACCATAGTGTTATAGTGCACGTTCATTCGCCAGAAACTGACAACAACTGCCCTTCTTGAATCAGCGGAAGGGAGAGAATGACCTTAGAAAAGATTTCATGATCAGTCTCCACGAAAGAATGTTGCCGAACCCGGCAGGTATTTAACCCGCGTCCCCCTGATCACCAGTCAGATGCGCATCCAACTGAGCTACCGAGGCCGCTTACATGTAGTTGTAGGGCTCGCTAGGCATATACATGTAATGCATGTACATAATGATATTTATTCGCGGCGGGCCGAGGCCATTTCAAAATATATCTGTGATCGGCTTCAAAGTTTCCGACAACAGCCTGGAAGAATTACATGGAGAAACAAACCTAGTTGTAGCGCTTAGTATGCATTTTACACATAAACATATTTGGGTTGTTCAGTTGAAGTGAAATCAAATTGCGATAACATAACCGGGCGACAAGTGCATTTTTCACATCTCCATAATGGCTATTTTTTTCTGGTGAAAATCCATGATATTTTTCTTATTTATACTGCAAACATAGGTTGTGAGTACTCTTTGAGAACCGTCGAGGCGGTTTTAACACGTGCCCACAACCTATGTCTACATGAAGGAGCAGAAATAATAATGTATATTCCCATAAACTTCAGTTTTCTCTTTATAATATGGGGTTTAGGGATGTTCATTGCTCGGACTTGTTCACGTGATGACAACAGGCCTCCATGGCATAATAGTTAAAAGCGCTGACTTTATCATTTGTTCGTACCTCGCTCGGGTCACATGTGAGATGCCAAGTTCTGCAACGGAAGGACAGTCATGTGTTTTTTTCTCCGCATACTCCGGTTTTCGCACACCCCTGATTAACGATTGGCTCGAATTAAGTGAAATAATCTTGAAAGGGCCGTAACCACCCCCAATAAATAAATAAATAAATGGCCGCAATAGACAGCAATTTTGAATTTTTTTCTGTAACAGAGGGGCTCCACTTAACGGAAAGAAGTCGGCCCCCTTTGGGACAAAATCTTTCCTTTGAGGGTAGCTCAGTAGCTCAGAATTTCACTCCTCTGGGAGCTAAATTCTTTCCTTTTAAATGAGCCCCATTCAGACAAGGACTATTTTTCTTGTTGATCCTAACAATAACTTGGTCGGATCATCGGATGTTCCAAACTTACTAAGTGGTATAGATGTTTCCATGCGATTTGCCATATGACAAAGTTTTTCTTGCACACCAGACAAGGAATTCCGTGATCTTACTCTGGGATAGAAATTTATGTTTTGACCCTGGTGTTCCGACCAAAAATCGAATACAATCGCGTGTTTGATAAATGCACTGGTTGATTACGACCTCGTATGCGCCGTCGTTAAGGTTGACGTCACAGCAACATCACTAAACATTCCTGCAGTGTCAACACAATATGGCGGACGTTGGTAACCGAAGTGACTGCAGCATTAAAAATCCGCTTTAAGAAATGGAAGGTATGCAAGAAAAAGAATCCAATATGGGTGTGAGGGGTGGATAGAAAAATCCGTCCCTCGGGATCACTGTCCGGCATCACTCGGCAAGCCTCGTGATGCCGGACAGTGTCCCTCGGGACGGATTTTTCCATCCACCCCTCACACCCATATAAGATTCTTATAGTACAAAATCCGGGTAACGGATACATGTACATGTATTTATTGTCATAGTGCTGTGTAAAAAGGATTGAGCGTAAAGTGGATTGTCTGAAAAATGTGAATTCTAATGCACTTGGTATGTAACAGGACGTTTGATTGGATAACGTCAAAAATTTGCGACAGTATATTCTGCGATATACAGTCCGGAAACTCGACGTAACCACGTAACGTCACTTTTCATTGGTTGGCATTTGGTTTTACGCCCTGACAGCGATTGCGTTTTGTGCAAAATAGTACAGATTTCAAAAAACAACCGAAATTGTCATTTGGGGAGGTAAATAGTCGGTTTAACGGTCGCATATTCCTTTTAACGCTGACGCGTCGCCGTAAAACGAAATTTCCGACCGTAAAACCGCCCATTTACCTCGCCAAATGACAATTTCGAATACAATTATCCCCTACATGTAATTGGGCGGGGTCCGATCAGGGTCAACAATGTGTACCTAAAATACAAAAATTTAAAGTTTACATCAAACAGTTTCTGTCCCGGATCATTTTCAACGCCTACCTTCAGGGACAAGCGACCAACCAGTGATGTCAGTGGTTTGATTTTTGTCCCACCATTACGAAAATACGCCTACTCATATGTATTGTAAACGTTAACGCCGAAAAAACACACGAAAATTTTAAGATGAAAATCTGTGATATTTTTCATATTTCTGCTCAAAATATAGATTGTGCGCACTCATTAGAACCGCCTTATCATCGAGGCGGGTCTAACGAGTATCCACAGTCTATATTTTAGAGCAGAAATAAGAAAAATAATGTTCACCCATGTAAACTCTATTTTTTCTATATAAAAGTTGAGTTCGAGGGGTCAAAATTGTATAGGTGTAGTTTCGAGATGTAATGTATTGTTCCTTGGCATACGGACAACACGCCCATGCAGCATGGCGCTGTGTTTCCATGGCTCTAGAAAAAAATAAGTCAGAGAAACTTTTGCCCCAATTTGTGGTATCTTTTTTTTTTATTTTGTGCTCCAAAAAAGACATAGTGGATGCTTGTTAGAACGATAACACATCCGTGTGCATAGTGCATTCTTTTATATCTAAAAAATGGATACTTTTTTAATGAAATTCCATGATATCTTTCTTATTAATGCTCCAAAAATAGGTTGTAGGTGCTCGTTAGAACCGCCTCGCTGAGGCGGTTCTAACGAGTACCGACAACCTATGTTTTAGAGCAGGAATAAGAAAAAAATGAATACCCCTGTAAACCCAGTATTCCATGTATAAATTGGGGTTTAGAGGGGCGTTCATTACACGGACTCGTTAACATGATGTTATTGGGAACATAACAGTGTGGTTGGTATTGGGCATTTTTCCTAACTCCTATTTTTTCTGATGATACATTACGAAAACATGCCTATACAAATACATTATACATTTTCTGTTTTTGAGCAGAAATAAGAAAAAATAATGTATACCCCTGCAAACCCCAGTTTTACTAATTAAGTAGTGGGGTTTAAGGGGGTCAAATCAATATAGGCGTGTTTTCGCGATGATTATTTTTTTGTTCGTTGTACTACATTTTATTGGTTATACTACATGTACCAAACATAGGTTGAAGTTGCTTGATGGAACCGCCTTATTGAGACTGAGTACAGACGGCACCTGAATCTGATCAGGATCTACAGTGCTTGCAAAGGTAGTGGTTTAGGTGTTCAACATAGCAATAGTTGATACATGTACCCTACGTAACCGTAATGTTTATAGCTCAGATAGTTCGTTAGTGACGAGATTCGGTCCATACAACTCCTTGAACGACCTGCCTACTTTCTTTTGGGCACAAAACGCATTCGGGAACCAGGGATCTTCCAAACAAGTGCAGATCTTTTTACCCATCCTTCGAAATTCCCCGCCCCTAATCGTTTTCTTTCCAACTCGGCAAGTGGTTCCTGAAATGAAAACATCACGTGAACAAGTCCATGAAATAAAGACCCCCCTAAACTCTACTTCATACAGAGAAAACTGGGGTTTACGGGGGTAAACATTATTTTCCTTATTTCTGCTCCAAGACATAGGTTGTGGGTACTCGTTAGAACCGCCTAAATGAGGCGGTTCTAACGAGCACCCAAAAGCTATGTTTGGAGTATAAATAAGAAAAATATCACAAATTTTCATTAGAAAAATCACCTTTTTTGAGGTTTGAAAAATGCACTATATCACACGAATATGTTATCGTAAAATAACCTCTTATAATCGCAATTACGTATACGATAACGCATACGCCCGACTGTGGGCATTCTTTCATATCTCCAAAATGGTGACTATTCTGATGAAAATTTGTGATGTTTTTCATATTTAAACACCAAACATAGGTTGCACCCCCATCCATAGGAAAAAGGGTCTGCATGGTACTTCCATGCAGAGCTGAAACTGACCTCACATGAGTACTGGTAAACCGCTTAGAAGGCCTGTTCGGTCACTTCTGTGTTCTTTAAAATCTCTGTTTTACATGGGTCGCTTGAGTTGGCTGGGAAGAGGGGGGGGGGGGGGGCGTGCTTGTTTTAAAATAAAAACAAAACATTTTATTGTGACTAAAGTATCAGTTAGAGGGGAACCAGTCTATCCTTATGTATAAAATTTTGATGCAAACATCTTGCGAGTTTCATAAATTTCGTATGAAGTGAGTGAGTGAGTTTGAGTTTAACGTCCCACCAACAGCTAAGGTCATACTGAGACGGAAATTTCATATGAAATGACCACAAGTTCATAATAATAACTATTTAATGGGACTAAATTGCCGAAAAACTAGAAAACATATGGCTGTCACGGACGGCTTCATGACGTTACACGCCAGTAACCAGGTAAGGTCATATCATTAACTCGCCTTACGAAAAGAAGGGGGAGCTATTGCCACACCCCCGGGCGTCCGTCGTTAGCGTCGGGGTCATCGTCGGCGTCGGCGTCCGCATTTGGTTAAAGTTTACCTGCAAGCTCTTATATGTGAAGTTTTACAAGTTTATTTTGAATATTTAATTAATAATTGGCAAAACAACAATATTAAACATTATCATTGTACTTCATTTTACAGGTTTTTTTGGCTTAAACTCTGAATCAAAGGGTTGTGGGTTCAAATCCCGGTGGAGGATAATTTTTTTTATTTTCTTTTAAAAACACAGCGAGTCCGACTTTCAGGGTCCGGGACTCAAGGTCAAGGTCTATATACATGTAGCTATTTTTAGAAAAACTTTGTCATCGCTCTAGTGCCTTCATTTATTGATGGATTTTAATATAACTTCACACAAATGTTGGGTATGATATCTCAAGCGACTTTGACTTTCAGGGTACGGGGCTTAAGATCAAGGACTGGGGCTCAAGGTCAATGTCACTGTGGTTATTTTCAGGAAATCTTGCCATCGCTCTAGCGCGTACAAGTATTGCTGGAATTAAATATAACTTCACTTAAAGGTTGGTTATAATGATTTCTCAAGCGAGTTCAACTTTTAGGATACGGGGCTTTAGGTCGAGGTCACTGTGGCTATTTTTAGAAAACACTTTGTCATGGCTCAAGTGCCTACATTTAATGATGGATTTTAATATAGCTTCACACAAATGTTGGGTATGATGATATCTCGAGCATGTTCGACTTTCAGGGTCCGGGACAGAAGGTCAAGGTCACTGTGGTTATTTTTAGAAAATCTTGTCATCGCTCTAAAGCTTACAATTATTGCTGGAATTAAATATAAATTCACTCAAAGATTGGGTATAATGATATCTCAAGCGAGATCAACTTTTAGGATCCGGGGCTTAACGTCGAGGTCACTGTGGGTATGATGCTATCTCGCGCATGTTAGACTTTCAGGGTCCGGGACAGAAGGTCAAGGTCACTGTGGCTATTTTAGAAAAAACTTTGTCAATGCTCTAGCCCCTGCATTTACTTCACACACATGTTGGGTAAGATGATATCTCTAACGAGTTGGACTTTCAGGGTGCAGGGGTCAAGGTCACTGTGGCTATTTTTAGAAAAACTAAGTCATGTCTCTAGTGCCTACATTTATTGATGGACTTCAATATAACTTCACACAAATGTTGGGTTTAATGATATCCCGAGCAAGTTCGGCTTTCAGGGTCCAGGGCTGAAGGTCAAGGTCACTGTGGCTATTTGTAGAAACACTTTGTCATTGCTCTAGCCCCTGCATTTATTGATGGATTTTAATATAACTTCACACACGTATTGGATATGATGATATATCTAACGAGTTGGATTTTCAGGGTCCAGGGCTCACGGTCAAGGTCACTGTGGCTATTTTTATGAAAAACTTAGTCATGGCTCTAGTGCCTACATTTATTGATGGATTTTAATATAACTTCACACAAATATTGGGTATGATGATATAGGTCAAGGTCACTGTGGCTGTTTTTAGAAAAACTTTGTCATTGCTCTTGCCCATGTATTTATTGATTGATTTCAATATAACTTCACACACATGTTGGGTATGATGATATCTCTAGTGAGTTGGAATTTCAGGGTCCAGGGCTCAAGATCAAGGTCACTGTGGCTATTATTAGAAAACTTTGTCATCGCATTTATTTATTTATTTTTAAGTCACACAAATGTTTCATTTGGTAATATCTCAAGCAAGTTCGACCTTTAGGGTCCTAGGCTCAGGGTCTCTGTGGCTTTTGCATTAAAGGCTGTAATTTTTGGTTCGCTTTCAGTTGCTTAAGTCTGTATAGCTCTTTTACACAAGAAAATGACTTTTTTGGCAAAACCTGCAAAACTGGAATTGTTTTTCTTTTTTTCAAATAAAAACACTTTAAACAAAATTTCATCTTCAGTGGTGCATAGGGGTACCAACTGAGTCTATTTTAAATGCTGCAGTATATCGGGCTATTTTACAGAACAAAAAAATCATTTTTGATAACTTGCACCCATCTAACTTAGGCCATCCAAAGGCGAGCTATGTTGTCTTCTGACAACTCTTGTTTTTATGTTAATATGATCATTACGAAAACACGCCTATACAAATGCATTGTAATCCATACCGCCTAAAAATCGAAATTTTAAGATAAAAAAATGTAATATTAATTTTATTTCTGCTCAAAACATAGATTGAGGGTACACGTGTTACAAAACCAAGAAATGTGCAGCGGTTGTTTATTAGAACGTTTACATTATTTATGTAGCTCAGAAATTTGAGGTCAGACAAACTTGTGTATAGTACAATAGAAATTTGGGTATGTTGAACAAGCTGTCGTCCAGGTTGAATCATACTTCTCAAAAGGAAACGCATTTCTTGGATTTTTACAGCTCGAATGTCGAGATGTATGAATTAAAAATAGAACTAGGACGCTCATAGGTTAACCTCTTATCTTTCTTGATCCACAAAAGGCAACACCATCATTGAGAAGATATTTTTGTTTTCATATTAATATTTTCGCGCAGAGTTTGTTTCAGTCGGGCTCTGAATTACTGTTGAATAAGATCTTTGTATATTTCAGGTAAGATTCCTTTCAGTTTTTGCAGAAAATCTCTAAGTTAATTTTTGGGAGAAAACTTGCAGTTTACTATTATCTAATTAAGAAAATATTGATATTAAATTTGTAAAGCTATGCACAGATTTATTGTTGTAGTTGGGAGTGTTTTACATAAAAATAAGGCTTCAAAATAATGCAGAATTTCTAAAATATTAAATAAAGAAATAATCAAATTGACAAGTATTGAAATTCTTAACTTGTGAATTTTATTTTATTAAACTGTTATTGGAGTATGGTCAATGAGAAAACCAGAAAATTATGTTTATTGCATTTTTACAGGACAATTCTTTATTATATCAATGCTGTGTTAACTTGCATATAATTTTGTGTGTGTGTTGAAATTATATTTATTTTATTATGTTCAGTCGGGCTCTGAATTACTGTTGATTAAGATCTTTGTATATTTCAGAGAACAACACTTCCGTAAAATAAAATAAGGAAAAGCCTTATGATGTCTTGTTGTTACCCCGACTCATCAATGCAGTAACCTGCAGACCAGTGCACTCTGTGTTATGATATCAGGCAGTTTCGTGTTCAACTGATGTCCGTCCGGTGCCTCTCGTTATAACCGTTTGTGACTGTAGAGCAGGTAAAACTGGATCAAACTATCAAAACCAGTTTTGTCTCACATGGTGGAGAATATCCGGAGTTCAGTCATTATATCATGCAAATGATGTCAACAATCGATTATAATTTACGGAGTAAAACAGACTTTTCCTCTGCTCCGCCACTGGATCGTATCAGGGACAGATTTAGAAATATAAGTGACATTTTGGAGATCTCACGACGAAAAACAGAAGAGTTGCGCAAATGTTTCTGTCGTCCTCAAGGCACCGATTACCTCGACACACCAGCACCATCAGCCACTGTACAAGATATGGTCACGCCAACGACCTCATTTTTATCAGGCGATTTATCGAAAAAACTACATTTCCCCAGCCCACCACATTATAGTGCTATAATTTCGACAACTTCGGACGGTGTATTACAATATCAAGCTACAGGGAGATATTCGCAGTCAAATCTGTCTACAAGTACAGTTATTTCTTCAGGGTTATCGTTTCCTGGGATAAAAGCAACTCCGTACACGACAACAACGAGTGCACAATCCACAACAACTAGTGCAAAATCAATAACATCGAGGGACGAACAAGCCAAGACGACGAAACCGACGGTCGATCGGACGGTTGGTGCTTCCTTTTCGACAGCGACAGGGACGATTGGTGTATCAACAGCGTTCTCAGGACTTACTTAAGCTGTTACGAGTGTAACCTTGCCGAAACAAACAATTTCGGGGATTAATGTGACAGTTAATAATCCAAGTGAGACAGTAACTGGTGTTAGTTTACAAATTGTCTCCAGTGTGAGTGATACAATGTCATCAAATCAGGATAATATAAGAGGTAAGCTTACCACCAGATTGTAAAATTAGACGAATACACTGGCGAAACTAGCATAAATTCGTGGCTAAATAAATTTGATAATTACTGTTTAATAAACAGAATAGACAATTAAGAGCAAGCAGCAGTCCTACCATTTTTTCTCAGTTTAAATGCGTCCGTTTTCTACGTGAACTGCCAACTAATGTTAAAAATAATATTGATGAGTTAAAACTGGCCTTCGGACAACACTATCAAGAAGACTCTAAATACATAGATTTCACTATTCTCACGGCAAAGCAGGGCAAACATGAATCCATTAACGAATTCCTATCTAGGTTATTTAAGCTGTATCAAGACAAAAACATACCTGAGTCCATCATCATAAGCGTAGCAATATCTGGATTTAATCCAGGCATCAGGAAATCCGCTGTTATGTCTGAGCCAAAAACGCTAAGCTAACTGGTTAGAGTCGCAAAATTATCTGAATCCACAGAAGAAAAATCTTCTTCTGATCTTGAAACCCTTATTAATGAAATATAGGGTTTAAAATCACAAATTTTCAAACAAGCAGAACACGAGGTATCACAAATTGCTAAAAATTATAAATTCCAGACAAATGATATGCAAAGCGCACACACATCATAATTTCCAATACGCAATATTCCTGTACAGCCACGTTTAACAGGTAATACAGCAGAGCAACAATTTGATTCCTACTTACCTCCGAAAATATACAAAACATCAGCAACTTTTCAACAACATAGACCGCCTACCACTAATTTTAACAGGCAACGTAGGTGTACTAGGTGTGGAAACTTAAATTGTAATTTCATGACATGTAAAGTTAAAAACCACAGGTGTAACTTTTGCGGATCCTTCGGTCATCATACGTCGTGCTGCACACGTGCGCACCGCTGACAAGATTTGAACATATCACCAGAATCTAAAAGACAAGGCGCCCCTTTTACAAATAAATGCAATAAGAGGTATAAACATGATATTTTAATGGTTGCGCCAATGAAACATAATCAAGTTTTAATAAGAATGGGGGGAAAATGCATCCCAGATTTAATTGAAACAGGTCGTGGTTTGTAAAACGCCACAGACTGTTGTTAAGCCCTCTTACGTTAATCAAATACATACGGCAGGGGAGGTGCACATCCAGTCACTGCGCAGGTTAATTTAGAAATATGTATTGGGGGTTTGCGCATTAAACACACGTTTCATATAATATCAGGTTTAGTTGTCTAAATCGCGACGGAAGTAAGGGCGAGGATTGTGGCCACGTAAAATCGATTTAAGCCCCCCAAGTGGAAATCTTCCACTGACCGTTCCAAGGCGGCTCTTCTGTGGCGATTTATTTATGTTGTTGTTTGTTACTTACTGTGTGTATCACTTGTGTCTTTTGGTTTTGGATGGCCATATGGCCATTTTGTGGGAAAGTAACTGTCCTTATGGCCTTCCTTTGTTTAGGTTTCCATTATGGTCTGGTCGCTTAATGTTTGTATTTCTTTTCCTTTGGTGTCTTTTATGGGTGGAGTTAGTTAATTGTATCAATTCCTGATCTTTGTTTTACTTCTACTTTTAATGAAAAATGTTATTTTAGGCATAGATATGTTGCGCAAGAACAAGGCATGCATAGATTTTGTTGAAAATACAATCACCTTTCCAACACAGGATGTTGTTTGTCCACTATTAAAAGGCAAGCGTAAATATTTGAAAACCGCACGAACCTTGACAGCGTTCCGTTAACTGATAAACGGTTGAATGTAACCAGTCTTTTACTCAATAGTAGCGATAACAAAATAATACAGCTACCTATCACAAATCTAACACATGAAACAGTGCGTATATATCCAAATTCTTGCATTGCAAAGGTTGAAAATGTGAAAAAGAATAATATAGTGCATGAGCATCAAATCAATAATACACATAACAAAGAAAACACTCAAAAACAAAATGAGGACATTTCCTTTAATATTTCAGTGGAGGAACTAAATGTTAAAGAAAGGGAAAAACTATTACGGTTTCTTAAATCTAAGAGGGATATTTTTGCAACTTCACTTAATGAAATAGGCCATACGCTCTAAATTGAACACTTTATTGATATTCGCCCAGACGCAGTACCTTTTCAAAGTAGGCCATATAAAATATCTCCGAAAATGAAACAAATTATCGAGCAAGAGACAGAAAAATTTCTTGAGGCAGGGTTAACTGAGCCCAGCACTTCGCCATATTGCTCTCCCACTGCCATGATTTTAAAACCAGACAAAACTTACAGGATGTGTGTTAGCCTAGCCACTAGGTGTTAAAATGAATATAAAGGAATTAAAATCATCTTCTACAATAAGATTAACAGAGTTTTAAAGTTTAGCTAGTCTAGTCTCTCTGGCTCAATTTTAATGCTTAGTTCTTTGCGACATGTTTCCCCTCAAACTTTGGAGTGGAAATCTGTTCAAATCCATCACTGTCAGATCTGGCCAGCATGATAGAGATAAGAGCAGGTGTTTATGACCAGGTGTTTACATAGTACATAAACAGAGGTCTGGTGCTAACCTGCTGCTAAAATTACTGAGCAAATTGTCAGAAACCAGCTTCCATAATACAGTTAATATAAATATATGTGGAATTTGAGAAAAATTCGGAAATAAAATGGGTGAAATAACCAAGCAATCATGTATGCTCTCAATAAAAATGGATATTCTGTACAAAGACGTAACCAAAGAACAACAATTAAGACCTATATGAAAGGAAAAGATGTTCTTTTTTTCTCCAACTGGAAGCGGCAAAAGTTTACTGTTTGAAATGTCACCATTTTTATTCCAGTATTTAGAGAAAAAAGATAAGGAATGTACATTTGTTGTTGTTTCACCTCTGGCAGCACTAATGAGATCACAAGTTCAAAGATTGTTAGACAAATAAATAAAAGCTTTGTACTTAAAAGATCCAAATCCATGATATTTTAATTTTTTATACTGCAAACATAGGTTGTGGGTGCTCGTTAGAACCGCCCCAATGAGGTTGTTCTAACGAGCACCCACAATGTATGTTTGTGGGTTCTCATTAGAACCATCTCAATGAGTACCCACAACCTATGTCTTGGAGCAGAAATAAGGAAAATAATGTATACCAATGTAAACCCCAGATTTCTCTATATATAGTGGGATGTTGAGCGGTGTCCATTACACGGTCTTGTTAACGTGATGCGTGCCGAGCATGACAATGTAATGAATGCTCCTCTGGACCCCCATTTTATATAGAGAAACGTGGGGTTTGTTTTACGAGAGTTTTCATAATTGACATTATTTTTGCTTCAAATATAGATTGTGGGTCATTGTTAGAACGCCTCCTTGAGGTGGTTCAAATAGGACCTCAGAATCTTTGTTTGGCTAAAACCACCTCTTTAACGGAGCATTCACAATCTATTTTTGGACTCGAAATAAGACAAATGAGTTACCAAATGCAATCACAAATTAACAGGTTATATGGTCACTAAAACCAAAACTAAATATAAATTGGGCTAATTTTAAAGTGCTCAACAGAATAACGGATCAATACTTGGCAGTTCCGAAAACCATAAATTTAACTTTGATTGATGCAATGTTCCTCTATAAAATTTTAAAAGGACATTATTCAGCACACATATATTTAAATGATAAGGGAATAAAAGTGCCAGTTGGTGGTTATGCTTTGCCTGAAACAAATACACAGAATATGGGTCTGTACCCAGATTTGTCACGTAATTATTAAATTTGTTATTTATTTAAAAATATTTTATGGAGTGTAGTGGAATGAAACACAGTTCTTTTGGGGCGAAACGGGAAGGCCGTCCATAGAAACAGACGTGTTTTAGTTCACTGCAAACAAGTGAGATGTTATATACATTGATGTAGGAAACTAGCAAGCCGCACTGAAGTTGATCTATGTAACGCATGTGTGACGATGAATGAGTGAGAGTATGACATTTTTAATTTTTAGTCAGGTACTGAAACCTGAAAATGGTTGACATGAGACACAAAGTGCAATTACATGTCAAATTATGAGGAAATATTGTCAAAAGAATGTATAATTATTGAAAATATGAACACCTGGAAACTGAGAAAACATTGTGCATATTTTCGGTTATTTGATTATAAGATTCCTCCAAAATGTAACCGTCATCCAAATATTATTTGGGATGGGGACACGCCTAACTTTATTGAAGTAGCTTTTCCAGGCACACATTCTATTTCAGATAATGAAATATTTTTCAAGATTGGGTCAGAAGACCCACCTTATCTTCCAAGACTGCTGAGCTGTTTAAATATCTACTGAAAATTCATTTTAGCAGATTTCTTTTGTGTGGAAGAAATTTTCAATGAAATATTTATTTATTATGCATATAACTTAACTTTATCTCCTGTCTTTATGAAATGTTTCTTTAAATATTGGGGACCAAAACCATTGACTCCCCACTAAGCTATTATAATGTTTTCACGGAGAATTTTAGTATTCCAAAGTATGAATTAAACTTTGATAGACTAGAATATATAAAAACTAACCATCTAAAAAAGCTAGCACGGGAAAAAGATAGACAAGAACAATTTCATCGAAATTTGAAAAAGGATAATTGTTATAGTTGCCATCAAACTATTTATTTTACATACAATGTAAATCAGAATTTGCTAACATATGATACTAAGAAAGTTTTATTTTTACCGTGCTGTGCTACTTTAGTACACCCTTACTGCGTGAGATATATGCTTATCTCTGACCCACCGTCAAAACAATGTATAAGATGCAAATCAATACTTTGTGGGGGAATTCATGGGGCAATAATCGATACTGCTAGAATGAGAAGAAAGTGGGTTAGGCAGTTGAATGGTTTTAAAATTTTAATTTAATTATAAATGTTCATGATGAAAATATACAGACTTTTTACCAAGGTGTAGAGTATCTGTATATATCGGAGAGTTAAATTTTGCACTGATGAGTTAGGAGGCCTTCAGCCGGACTGAACAAATTATTTGTCTAAATCGCGACGGAAGTAAGGGCGAGGATTGTGGCCACGTAAAATCGATTTAAGCCCCCCAGTGGAAATCTTCCACTGACCGTTCCAAGGCGGCTCTTCTGTGGCGATTTATTTATGTTGTTGTTTGTTACTTACTGTGTGTATCACTTGTGTCTTTTGGTTTTGGATGGCCATATGGCCATTTTGTGGGAAAGTAACTGTCCTTATGGCCTTCCTTTGTTTAGGTTTCCATTATGGTCTGGTCGCTTAGTGTTTGTATTTCTTTCCCTTTGGTGTCTTTTATGGGTGGATTAAGTTAATTGTATCAATTCCTGATCTTTGTTTTACTTCTACTTTTAGTATGGATTGGCGTTTCCCTCCCTTGACTGACGAAATATTTAATGAATCGGTAGATATTCATGAATCGGTAGATATTCAGCCTACCGATAACTGAGCGCTACGGTTATAACGAATATTTCTAACAAGTATATTTTAATTATAAATGTTCATGATGAAAATATACAGACTTTTTACCAAGGTGTAGAGTATCTGTATATATCGGAGAGTTAAATTTTAAGCTCAGTTGTTTGGCTGAACCAGGGAAAACCGTCGCCCCTGCCGTATCCAGACGGGTTGTATATAGATGTAAAAAGATGTATATAGATTATGGTTATACTTTATCTGTTGTTGTTACGCTACTGATATGTCTGGCATTACATTATTTAACAATGTACTGGAGGCGAAAGAAAAATGTTGAAATCAGTGACTCAAAACCCGAAATTAATGACAGAAAGAGACAATATTCCAAGCCAGTCGCTCGACTGGCTCCTTTTCGAGTCATCCCGAGAGGTGTGGGAAGGGGAGCGCTTTCCTATTATGTGGGAGCTTCTCATCCTCCAATGCACTTTCCCTTTCCTGCAACATCAAAGAACTGGTTTGATGCCAAGAAACTCGGTGTCGATGACCATCCACCAGAATCTACGGTCTCTTGGTCGCGGTTTAAGCCCTTATGCTTATACTAGTTCAGCTCTGAATAATACTGTCAACAGTTATGCTAATACTAGGGATAATAGTAATAGTAATTCAACAGTATAGGGCTATAGATATCCTATTGGGTGGTTGGGTGTCGATTAACTTTCGATCCATGGGCGAATATGATTGTGAATCTTACATCGTAGGGATGTCTTATCAGCATTGGCTTATGATATGACAAATCATGGTTGTACTTGCAACACATGCTGGGTACGGGTGGATTATAATATCTTTCTTTTTGTACTACTTAATCTTTCTTATCTTTCTCTAGAAAGTAGCTTTTGATGATTGGGTGTCGCTTTCTGTAGTGCAAATCCAATTAGGGATTTGTTGAAATTTCTTTTATGCCTTAAAACAATGTTCAAAAGAGAAAAAAATGAGGTGGAAAGAACTAAAAATAAATAAATGCATAAATAATAAATAAATGCATAAATAATAAATAAATAAATAAATAAATAAATAAATTAATAAATGAAGAAATAAATAAATTTTGTAAACATACTTAGAATTAGTGTTTTCTTAAAATCTGTAAGAAGAATAAAATTAAAACGTAGCTAAATTTAATGTCTTTATGTTAGAGATCTCTTTCATTCCAACGTCTTCGTTCTTTTCTTTTCTTTTTTTATCCCACTCATATAGTTGTTATAGTAAACGCCTCTACCTCTCATCCTGGTGAGCCTCCTTTGTTCGTGATACCTATCCTGACAGAAACTATTAGCTTCCACGAGGTTTCTCAAACGAAATCTTATTGTTTTTCGTTTTTCTTAATGACCAGTGTACCTTTTTACATTAGGTTGTTTACTTTTTCTTTCATTCTTTTCTTATGCCTTTGTCCGATCGTCTTGTGTTTTAGCAAGACGCTAATGGTCTTTTGGGTAACATTCCATTTTGAAATGACATTTTAGGACAAAACTCCAATGCCAGGCATATCAAATTTTATTTTTGTTGTAACATTGTCTGTTTTATGTATAAGTTATTGTGTAATTGTTGTATTCTTACTTAAAGTAAAAAAAATGTAGTTACATGGATCACTAAAAAAATTAATGTGTTTCTCTGAATAAAATCTATAACCAAAACAACATTTATCATTGTATTACTTTGGGGATTACTGAAATCAATCAAACGAATATATATATTTGGGTAAATGAAAAAACAAATATAAAAAAATATTGTCTTTGAGTATGACTGTTTAGGTCTTGATCCATCCTTGTAAATACTTGTCGATAACATTGTGCATAGTTAAGCATTTTGAAGACAAGGTGCAAGATCAAATTATTGAGAAATGAAATCCACAAGAACTTCTTTTTGACACGAGGGCGTGTCATTTTCGAAAGTGGGGCATATGTTACAAAACCAAGAAATGTGCAGTGGCTGTTTATTAGAACGTTTACATTATTTCTGAAGCTCAGACTTTTGAGGTCAGACAAACTTGTGTATAGTGCAATAGAAATTTGGGTGTGTTGAACTAGCTTTCGGACAGGTTGTATCATACTTCTCAAAAGGAAAGGCAAATACTTCGATTTTTACAGCTCGAATGTCGAGTTGTATGAAAAAAATAGAACTAGGACGCCCACAGGTTAACCACTGATCTTTCTTGATCCAAAAAAGGCAACACCATCATTGAGAAGATAATGTCGTTTTCATATTAATGTTTTCGCGCAGCGTTTTTTTCAGTCGGGCTCTGAATTACTGTTTAATAAGATCTTTGTATAGTTCAGTTAAGATTCCTTTCCGTTTTTTGCAGAAAATCTCTAAGTAAATTTTTGGGATAAAACTTGCAGTTTACTATTATTTAATTAAGAAAATATTGATATTAAATTTGTAGAATTATGCACAGATTTATTGTTGTAGTTGGGAGTCTTTTACATACATTACGAAAACACGCCTATTCAAAGATATTGGAAATATTTTTCCAACAAAAATGACATTTTTCAGATAAAAATGCTACAGATGTCAATATTTCTGCTGGGCCCCCGCCCATAGGGGCTTGAAGAAATATATGGGCTGCATGATGCTTCCAAGCAGAGCTGACTCCGGCCCGCATTGGACGACAGGGCTTGAGATGTCATTTCATCTCAATGTCGGGTAAAAGTCCCACAAAATTGGAAGCAACGTCTCCAAAATGACCTTTACAATGTTGACGGAGACGTTAAACCTCAAATCAAACAAACAAACAATATTTCTTCTCAAAACATAGATTGTGTGTATTCGTTAGAACCGCCTCGCCGAGGCGGTTCTAACGAGTTCCCCCAAGCTATGTTTTGAGCAGAAATAAGAAGAATAACGTATACCCCTGTAAACCCCAGTTTTACTATATAAAAGCGGGGTTGAAGGGGGTCAAATTTATATAAGCGTGTTCTCGTGATGAAAATAAGGCTTCAAAATAAAACAGAATTTCTAAAGTATTAAATAAAGAAATAATCAAATTGACAAGTATTGAAATTCTTAACTTGTGAAATTATTTTATTAAACTGTTATTGGAATAAATATGTTCAATGAGAAAACCAGAAAATAATGTTAATTACATTTTTACAGGACAGTTCTTTATTATATCAATGCCGTGATAACTTGCAAATACTTTTGTATGTGTGTTGAAATTGTATTTATTTTATTATGTTCAGTCGGGCTCTGAATTACTGTTGAATAAGATCTTTGTATATTTCAGAGAACAACACTTTCGTAAAATAAAATAAGAAAAAGCCTTATGATGTCTTGTTGTTATCCCGACTCATCGATGCAGTAACCTGCAGACTGGTGCACCCTGTGTTATGATATCAGGCAGTTTCGTGTTCAACTGATGTCCGTCCGGTGCCTCTCGTTATAACCGTTTGTGACTGTAGAGCAGATAAAACTGGCTCAAACTATCAAAACCAGTTTTATCTCACACGTTAGAATCGCCTCATCAAGGCCGCCCTGTAAACCCAATTTTTACTATATAAAGGTGGGGTTGGGGGGGGGGGGTTAGAATTATATAGGCGTGTTTTCATGATGAGCGACGTTACATGATACATTTTGACTATAGAAATGTCAGTACAGACAGCTAATCTAATACATGTACCTCGTGGGCAGTGTAGACAACAATCCTGGTCGAGTTCAGGGTCTACACAGGTTAATTCAATCTCTGGGCATGCTGGTCGAAGTTGAATTGTCACTTTTCCCTCTTCACACACAAATGCCTGGCAGCGGTTACCAATTGGACCTGAAAAGAATTAAGCATATGTCTGTCCATCGCGAAAACACGCTTATTTACATGTAATTCTGACCTCCTTGAACCCCACTTTTATACAGTAAAACTGGGGTTAACAGGGGTAAATCTTATTTTACTTATTTCTGCTCTAATTTATTGATTGTGGGTACTCGTTAGACACGCATCGATGCGGGGATTCTTACGTGTACCCGCAATCTATATTTTAACAGAAATAAGAAAAATATCACATTTTTTCTTCTTAAAATTTTCATTTTTTGTCGTCGGTAAAATTTACAATGTATTTATATAGGCGTTTTTTTGTCAATGCGGTGTTATAACCTTGTGTAAGAAACGTCGGTCAGTTATGTTAAGAACACCAAAGTGCTGATCAGACTGCGCATGCGCGCAGTCTGATGCAGTCTGATCAGAACCTTAGTTTTCCTTGCTTGGATAGTACAATGCATGTCATTCTTGCACACCAGATAAGGAAACCTAGGCATTACGAAAACACGCCTATACAAAGACATGCAAATTGTAACCCCGAAAAATGAAAATTTTCAGATGAAAAATTAGTTTTCTTATTTCTGCTCAAAATATAGATTGTGGATACTCGTTAGAACCTCCTCGTTGTGGCTGTTCTAACGAGTAACCACAAGCTATGTTTTTGAGGAGAAATAAGAAAAATAATGTATACCCCTGCAATCCCCAGTTTAATTATATAAAAGTAGGGTTTAAGGGGGTTAAAATTATATAGGCATGTTTTCGTGATGATGTAAGCCAGTAAGAGAAATCCTACTCGGGTTATCCTACCCAAGGATAGCATAAAAATCGAGAAATGTGCACTGGTTAAACAGGGTGTCACAATACGTTGTCGTCAAGTTTGACGTCACTGTACGTGCAGTGACGACAAAAACGCCTCATAATGGTCATCAAAAGTATGACGGATATCGACAACTGAATTAACTATACAAGGGATCTTACATGAGTGCTCATGTATCATTGAATTTATTAAACGAGTTGAGGAAAAGGGATAAAATGCGAGGCTCAACGAGTTTAATAAATTCAATAATACACGAGCACGAATGCAAGATTCCATTTATCATATGACATTTAAAGCGCATTTTATTCACGATTCTTTACAAAAATGTCAACATTCCGCCATTAGTACACGCGACGTCGTTAAGGACGTCGTACATGTAACGTTACGGGACGTATCTAGCTAATTTGCATATTTAATTCACTAGTGGATTATCGAAAATATTACATGGCGTTATTACACACTCATACGTGACGTCATATGATAAACAAAGGTATACAAAAAATAAATTTTACATGGGAGTTAGGGGTTTATAGAACAAGCCGTCCCTCGTGATCACTACCCGGCATCACTCGGTAGGTCTCGTGATGCCGGATAGTGACCCTTGGGATGGAATTTTCTATAGAAGAAAAATATCCGTCCCGAAGCATCGCAAACCTTGTGACGCCGGACAGCGACCCTCGAGGCGTTTTTTTTTCTATCCAACCCTCACTCATATGTAAGATACGTAACATTTCAAGGTTATTATAGCCAAGCAGATGCAGATTTTCTTGTGGCTGGATCCAAAGATACATTTATGACTTTTGATGCTCTACGCATTGTCATTACGATAATACACCCGTACGAAATAGTGCACATTACGCAAACACGCCTTTTCGAATACATTGCCACCTTTATCGCCGAAAAAATGAAAATTTTATGATGAAAAATTGTGATATTTTTCTTATTTCTGCTCCAAATATAGAAAGTGGGCACTCGTTAGAACCGCCTCATCGAGGCGGTTCTAACGAGTACCCACATTCTATATTTTAGTGCAGAAATTAGAAAAATATGGTATACCCCCGGAAACCCAAGTTTTACTATATAAAAGTGGGGTTCAAGGGGGTCAAAAGTATATAGGCGTGTTTTCGTGATGTTTTTTCACAGCTCCAAAATGGCTACAATAAATGTAGAGATGAAATTGCTGCTGCCTTGAATCGATGGTGTTAACGAGAGTATGCTGAGCATAAAGCTCTAAAAGAACGGAAACTTAGCATTCTAAAATTAGTGAACAAACACATTTCTTTTTTATTCGCAAATTGCGAACTTATTACCTCTTAAGTCTAAGACGTCTTTACGTCACCTTCAACTAGGTATTCAAGAATTTCATAGGAAGTTTGTTTTGGCTCCATCTGATAAGGCCGCTAAAAATGTGGTCGTTGTTTGACGGCTTCACTATGTTAACACTCTTCAGCAAGAACTTGGTGGTACTAAGGCCTATGTACGTTAGTCTTTAGCTGTAGAGGGCTTTAGTTGATGACTTTGTCATTCAGCCACCAAGTTTGCTGTCTGTGTTACAGAGGGCCAAGACAAGCTTCCAACGTTATATCGGTTACCTAAACTTCATAGAAGACCACACAAAGCACGGTTTACTGCAAATCCAAGCTCTTGTACCACCACTGAACACTCCAAATTATTAAATTCATGTTTTACTGCCATCAATAAACATGTGGTATCTTCGAAAGATCAGGTAGAAATCTGTTTTGGTCTATAAAAAATTCTTATGAAGTTTTAAATAAATTGAAATCCAGGCGTTTTCGTGCTTCAACCTTGTTTCATCTCTGTAGTTTTTTTTTTATTTGTATGTTCTCGGAGATGTTACACTGATGAGTTAGGAAGCCTTCATGAGGACTAAACAAAATTAGTGTATACCGCGACAGAAGTAAGGGCGAGGATTATGGCCATGTAAAATCAATTTCAGCCCCCCAGTGGAATTCTTTCCACTGACCGTTCCAAGGCGGTTCTTCTGTGGCGGTTTATTTATGTTGTTGTTTGTTACTTACTGTGTGTATCACGTGTGTCTTTTTATTTTGGATGGCCATTTTGCCATTTTGTGGGATAATAACTGTCCTTATGGCCTTCCTTTGTTTAGGTTTCCATTATGGTCTAGTCGCTTCATGGGTGTGTTTCTTTCCCTTTTGGTGTCTTTGATGGGTGGAGCAAGTTAATTGTATCGATTCCTGATCTTTGTTTTACTTCTACTTTCAAGTCTGTCTACTTTTGATTTTTCCACCCTTTACACTACACTTCTTCATAATCTTATAAAAGATACACTTAATGAATTAATTGAATGGACATTTAATAGGGAAGACTCTCCGTACCTTGCATGTAATGTAAGAAATGCCTTTTTCACTTCTGAAGAGCATAAAAATTATACTTTATGGTCATATCAGAAAGTGTGTGGAGCTCTCGCCTTTCTACTTGACAATATTTACATAAGATTTGGTACTAAGTTATTTAGACAAGTTGTGGGTATTCCAATGGGTACTAATTGCGCACCACTTGTGGCTGATCTGTTTTTGTTCTGTAATGAGAGTGACTTCATGATGTCCCTCTCTGCTGAAAACCAGTCTGAAATCGTTGAAGCTTTGAGCTCCATTTCTAGATATTTGGATGATTTATTAAATATTGATAATACCTATTTCGATGGTTTAATCAGTCAAATTTAAACCCTAGAACTTCAGTTGAATAAAGCAAATTCTTCTGATACCGAGGCACCGTTTTTGGATTTACATCTTTCTATTGTAGATGGGTTTATTTCTTGCAAAATTTATGATAGACGCGATGATTTTGATTTTGAGATTGTAAATTTTCCTTGTTTGGATGGTGATGTTCCTCGTGCGCCATCCTATGGCGTTTATATTTCGCAATTGATTCGATTTTCTAGAGTGTGTAGTCATATAACTGACTTCAACCCTCGTAATAAATTGTTAACGGCTGAACTTCTCAATCAGGGTTATCGGTACCATAAACTACGAAAAGCCTTTTTCTAAATTTTATAGATGCCATTCTGATTTAATTTCAAAATTAAATATTGGACTTAAATCTCTTCTGCAACAAGGTATATCGGAACCCGAATTTTATGGTGACTTAGTACATAAATTCAGAAAAAATATATAGCCGCAATGACTTCAGCACCCAATTTCGTAAAATCATTCTTCGATATAAAAAATTGGGTACACCATAAATGTTATACGACAGACTGCATGCATGGTAGTTAACCCAATCACGGTTGACAACTCTGCTTCCCGCTTTAATTGCACGCCGGTGGGTCAGGCCTCAGATTCTATGACGGTTCCAACGTAAAGGCTTATATTGGTTGGTACCTGATGCTCTGTCTCTGGTCGGGCCCATCGGGGTCTAACTGTTAGTTTTCTTTTGCTCCAGCATTTCAGTGGTTTCTTGCTGTCGAGTCCTCGCCGTTGTTTCATCTCTGTGGTTGTTTGATTTTTGGAGCGTAGCTGTTGCAGCGTAGCTCCAGTGAGATGAGAAGTGATTTCGGCACTACTTTCGGTGTTAATGCATATGACCTGAGAATATAGTACCCCGTGTTAACGTAGTAGATTATTACGCCATGCGGTATCTTTTTATAGACTGCTTCACAGACCACCTATTTCAAACGGAATAGATGAATATTTTTAATTGATGAACTGTGTAGCAGTCTAATCGTTTTATAGTTCAGTTCATATAACCCAGTTTACAGCCCATTTGTACCATAAAATCCCAAACCTGGCAACCTGCAAACAGGACAAACCCAGATCAGATACCACACAACGCCGAGTCTCATTATGACCTTCACTGCATACTTACAAAAAAGGTTCAGCCATTTTTTGCCAAATATTTCGTGGAAGCCACAACCTGACATCCCTGATTTTAAAATGAACTCATCCCATACTGATATAAGGTGTTGAGGATTCCATTCGTTTAAAATGGGTTAAAAGGACGCAGTGTGGATCGATAATGTATTACCAAAATAAGACAGTTGGAATGAGTTTGGACAGGTGCACGTCAAGGCTTATATTGAAAGGAGTAAATTTTGCAGTTTAGACACAGATGAGACGCCACTTGTTGTAGCGTCTGATTTGGGTCTGCTATGTTTGTCCCTAAAAAGGCTGCTAGACATATACTCAGAGTATGGGTTAATGTGTGTGTGTGTGTGGGGGGGGGGGTGTTACTTTTTTAAAGCGACCTGTCTGCGTCCTAGGCACGTGACCATAAATAAAGCAAATTTTCAGCTCAGACGCAAGTTCGATACCTGCCGGGTTCGGCAACATTCTTTCCAGGAGATTGATCGTGAAATCTGTTCCACGGCGATTCTATCCCTTTCGCTGATCCAAGAAGGGCAGTTGTTGGTTTCCGGTCTTATAACTTTCAACCCGACGGGTAAATTTTTATAATGTTTTGCATGCAGATGTAAATTGACAAGATCAAGCTAATGGTATTGTCTAATGCCAGATAGCTTTATAAACAGCCTCACCGAGGCAATTTTTAAAGACTGATTGCGGATGTTTAACTTATAAACTGCTGGGAAAAGTATGATAATTTTTCACAATCAAGTCGTAACCAAGAAGAATGTCTAATGCAAGATAAATAACCTCCCAAAGGTAATTTTTCAAAAACTGATTCCATAAAATAACTTTAAAGCCGCCAAACAATTGCGCAAGCCGCAGTTATTGCACGACTATAGCTCAGCAGAAATCTTCAAGTAAACTGTTGAACTGCATGGTTGCTGTATTGCTCAAAAACATTGATTGTGGGTTCTTGATAAAACTGCCTCGCCAAGGCGGTTCAATCAAGTCCCCGCAATCAATGTTTTGAGCAGAGATAAGAAAATATCACAATTTTGTATCTTAAAATTTCCATTTTTTTTTTTTTTGCCAAAAAAAATGACAATGTATTTGTACAGGCGTGTTTTCGTAATGGTTGTTGCGGGGTCTACACCTTAGCGTGAGTTAATTTCAATTTTGGTCTTGTTGCTTTAACACGACTTCTGGCCCAGAATAGCTTCAAACAGCTATGTTCATTGGATCAATATGAGCCTGAATTAAAATACCAATCAGACGCTAAATCAAATTATCAAAGCTACGCTCCATCAGCACTCTCAGTGCTTTTTGTGTTCACGGAGATGTTGCACTGATGAGTTAGGAGGCCTTCATTCGGACTGAACAAATTATTTGTCTTAATCGCGACGGAAGTAAGGGCGAGGATTGTGGCCACGTAAAATCGATTTAAGCCCCCCAGTGGAATTCGTTTCCGCTGACCGTTCCAAGGCGGTACTTCTGTCGCGGTTTATTTTTGTTATGGTTTGTTTTTGGGTGTTTGTGTCGCTTATATTATTTTTATTTTGGATAGCTATTGACCATTTTGTGGGAAAGTAACTGTCCTTTTGGCTTTCCGCTATTGATGTTTCAATTAGGGTCTGTTGTTTCATGTTTGTGTTTCTTTCCCTTTGGTGTCTCTGATGGGAGCTGTGGGTTAATTGTATCGATTCCTGATCATTGCCTCCACGTCTACTTTTCTAAAGAAAATCCGTAATATTTTTCTTATTTATATTGCAAACATAGGTTGTAGGTGCTCGCTAGATCCGCCTCGTTGCGCCGGTTCTAAAGAGTACCCACAGCCTATGTCCTGGAGTAGAAGTAAGAAAACAATATATATACCCCGTAACCCCAGGTTTATGCCCCGCCATTCGAAGAATGAAGGGCATATAGCGTTGCCCCTGTCCGTCCGTCCGTCCGTCCGTACGTTCGTTAATTCGTTCGTTCGTTCGTCCGTCCGACACTTAAACAGAGTCAATAACTTCCTTATTTCTGGGTGGATTTTGAAATTACTTTGAAGAAATGTTAACCGTCATGAGACGATATGTAACGTGCAAAATCCAGGCCCGTACCTCCAAGGGCAAGGTCATACTTAGATGTCAAAGGTAAAAAAGGGTCCGAAACTTAAACGCAGTCAATAACTTTCTTATTTCTGGATAGATTTTAAAATTACTTTACAGAAATGTTAACCATCATGAGACGAGGTGCCACATGCAAAACCAGGTCCGTACCTCCAATGTCAAGGTCATACATAGATGTCAAAGGTCAATAAAAGGGTCCGAAACTTAAACGCAGTCAATAACTTTCTTATTTCTGGATGGATTTTGAAATGACTTTGTAGGATTGTTTAACAACCATGAGACAATGTGTCACGTGCAAAACCCAGGTCTGTACCTCCAAGGTAAATGTCTTACTTAGAGGTCAAATGTCCAAAAAAAGGGGTCCGAAGCTTATACATGGCCAATAACTTTCTTATTTCTGCATGGATTTTGAAATTGCTTGGCAGAAATGTTAACCATCATAAGACGATGAGTCATGCACAAAACCCATATCCATACCTCCAAGGTCAAGGTCGTACTTAGAGGTCAAAGCAAAAAATAAGTGTCCAAAATTTAAACATGGTCAATAACTTTCTAATTTCTGAACGGACTTTGAATTTACTAGGCAGAAGTGTTAGCCATCATGAGACAATCTGCCTCACACAAAATCAAGGTCCTTACCTCCAAGGTAAATTTCATACTTAGAGGTAAAAGATTAAAGAAGGGTCCATATCTTAAACACAGTCAATAACTTTGTTATTTCTGGATGGATTTTGAAATTACTTGGCAGAAATGTTAACCTTCATGAGACGATGTGTCGTGCCCAAGAACCAGGTTGGTACCTCCACGGTAAATGTCATAATTACGTAGACGTAAAAGGTAAATAAAATTGTCTTTTTCTTGTGCCGGGTTATTCTGAATGTATTTGGAAATTACTTCGTAGAAATGTTAACCATCATGAGTCAATGTGTCATATGCAAGACCCGGTTGGTACATCCAAGGTCAAGGTCATACTTCCAGGTCAAAGGTAAAGAAAAGTGTTTTTTTTCTTGTGTCCGCTTAATATCGTTGTTGTTCATGGATGGATTTTTCAGGCGAGGGCATCCGTGTCCTATGGGCGCATTTCTAGTCTCTATATAATGTTGGGTTTAGGGGGTGTTCTTTTCACGGACGCTTTCACGTGATGGTCTCCAATAATAGCACGTTAACAAATTCATGTATTTGAAAACCTTGTAAACCCCACTTTATATAGAGAAAGCTTGAGTTTGCAGGGGGTATTTACATGTAAATCATAATTCCTATTTCTCCCTAAAATCATAGATTGTAGGTACACGTTAGACCCGTCCCATCCGCCCGATAAAGGCTGTGACCGACCGAATGACTAAACCGGTTCTAAATAGCACCCACAATCTATTATTTGGAGCAGAAATAAGACCAATATCGAAAACTTTCTTAAGAAAAAAAATATCAGTTTTTTGAGATTCGAAAAATGCATTATGTCACACAGTGCATAACCCTAATACAACGTTATATGTTTAACTGTTTTGTTTGTTTTAAGGTTTTACATCCCCGTCAACACTATTTATGTCATTTTGAAGACGTTTTTTTCCGGTGCCTTTCGTTATAGCTGCTGGGAATGTGTAGCAGAGAAAACTGGCTCAACCATGCAAGCCAATTTTGTTTCAGGGTATACATTTTTTTTCTATTCCGGCTCAAATGACCGAAGCGGTTCGAACAAGTACCCACAATCTATGTTTTGCACGTGGCGTTTCTAACGAGTACTCACAATCAAAACAAATTTGGGCAGAATTTGAAAACTATCGCAATTTTTATCGTTTTAACCACAAATTTCTAATATACAGTGAAATTCCACTATTATGACCACCTAAAATTAAGACTAAATCTGCCTTTAAAAGCTTATTAAGAAGGGTGGAGCTATTCTTTCGTTGTGTTTTCTGCATACAATATCCTCTGGTCTGGAACCACCTTTGGGACTGTTCTAAAGTTGTCTTAAAGATCACATTGGAACAGTCCCAAATGTGGTCTTAATAAGGGAATTTTACTGTAAATATGTGAATAATGCTAGACTTGATAACGCCTTCATCCTGTACGTTCATTTTGTTTTTCATGTACTTGCATATACTTGGTTTAAATATCGTTTCAATAGAAATCATTTTTTTATTATTATTAATAACTTTTTATTATATAACTTAACTATTTGTTTAAGTATGAAAACAACCTTTAAAATAATTCGGATTTAAAGAACTTAATGTTTAAATTCCAACAGTTCGAATATTCTACAATACCTGGCATGAACTTGTGTTTGTTGAACACGCACGTGCAGACTGGGCAACACTGGTCTTCCGGATGGGCGATAAGTGACCGCTTACACGTCAAAGTAGGACAGACCGTCTTTTCACACGTGACTCGCCCATTGTCATGGCATTCACAGGTGTTGCACTTGTCGTTAGGATCAACGAATGGCCCTGTGGAAGACCGAACGAAATAAATAGTCTTTATCATATTACGTCGCGTCTGAGAGTGTAATAACGCCATGTAATAAATTCGATATTCCACTAGTGGATTAAATATGCACATTAGTAAGATACGCCCCGTGACGTTACAGGTACGACGTCCTTAACGACGTCGCGTTTTCTAATGGCGGAATATTGACATTTTTGTAAAGCAGTAGTGAATAAAATGCGTTTTAAATGTCACATGATAAATAGAATCTTGCATTCGTGCTCATGTATTATGAATTTATTAAACTCGTTGAGGAAAAGGGATAAAATGCTCGGCTTAATTTATTTAACTCGTTGAGGATAAGGGATAAAATGCTCGGCAAAGCCTCGCATTTTACCCCTTTCCCTCAACTCGTTTAATAAATTCACTAATACATGAACACTCATGTAAGATCCTCCATATAAAAAGGTAATCCTTTGGAAGCAAGGACTACAACACAAAACTGAAACATGTAAAGGGTGCAAGTTACAGTAAAGCCTCCATAATTTGTCACCTCTGTTAAGCATCCCTCTCTTCAGCAGCCACAATAATTCCTCCCATAGCATTTTACTATATATTTTACCTCTGCTCAGCAGCCACCCTCTCCTCAAGCCAGCAGCCACCTTACCAATCTAAATTCCCTCTATTTAACAGCCAGAGTTGACTCAGTAGCAAAAAATCAGATGTAAAAATAGGAATTTCTCTTCTGGTGTATTTATTTATTTCAAAATTTATTTTTCCCATAATTACCATTGTGATGTATTAATTGGCAAGTGAAGAGAAACATAAATTATGGAGAGCATTCAGATGACATCTCTCAATCAATTATTTTTCTTTTACTACATCCATGTTTAGCTATCTTTAGTATTCACCATTTTATGCCTGTCGTTTGTTACGAGATGGAATAGGAAACCTCTCTGGTGCTTATGGACATCTAAATTAGTTTAGTAGATATATGGTAGGGCGGTGCGAGTGAAATATTTTGGGGTGAAATATGGTACGCAAACTGTGCTGCTCCATGAACCAGTCATGCACATATCATACGATGTATGCATGAGTGGTTTATAGAGATCTGTTTTTACAATACAGGGGGCCGCTATAAGGCTGAGTTCTATAAAATTTGCCTAAAAATCGCCAACCGCCAAATTGTGCCATATATGATTTTCATTCCCGTCACGTGTTGTGTGGGTGTTCGTTTTGACAGGAGTCATGGCATTGATTTATAGGGTCGTTTCATCAATTTTTCCTATGGGAAATATACTATTTGAACGCAAATCCATTATCTACTCGATTTTTGCTATCTAGCTTTATTTGTGGACGGTATCTCCACCTCGCCACGATCTTAGCAAGCTAATATGAGTATGCATGATTTTCTGGTAGTATTCATTGATATAAAAAAAACCTGAGAAAAACGAACACTTTAGCAGCAGGTCAAGTTGTAAGAGTGTACACAACATTGTGACGGGAAAAGAGAAAGTATATTGAAAGGTATGTTGAATCTATGTTTAGTATTATTTTTGTATGAACATGCTTGTAGGTTTTGGAGGGGTTTACTTGTTGTATACCCCAACTTTCTGAAGCCTATTCTGAATTCACTGTTGAAGCCTGTAGTGATTAGGCTACTGGCTTTGCCAGCTAGACGTCGCAGGATCGATCCCAGGCTTCTTCAGTAGTGGAATGAGTCTTTCTAAGTGAGGTCCTGTCTCATTCTGACCTTAGATGTTGGTGAGACGTAAAGTTTGGACACCCGCTCATTCTAGATTCATTTAGGCTTTTAGACCCCTTTTGTAGAATGTAATTAATAAACGCCGGGTCACTTGTTTGACCCATGACTTTTGTCTAGCTGTGGTTAGAATACCGTGGTTCCGTCCCAATATGATATTAGGTATAGAGGGGACGTAAACTTAAGACGGATTTAACCATATCTTCATCATCAGGGCGAACTCTTACAAGAGCCTGTCGGGTTATCCGTGATGATGAACCGTAATGAATTTTATTTTACAAGCATGTTCACGTTGACTAGAAATAATTTTGTTCAAGAAGAATTACGAGTTCATTTTGTAATGATGCCGTTTTTGTCTGATATCTCAGTTTGTGCATGTATGTACATATAAAGAACGTGATGATGATAAGTGGGAGTATTTGGTCGCCACTCGTCATAACGGCCTGAGCGGCGGGGATGACGTCAGCTGCGTCATCGGCGTCGCGAGGACGGTTGTGACGGGGTGCCTACCAAATAGAGAGAATTTACGGCAAACAGTGTTGGCCCTTATGAGACACTAACAAATGTTGTGGTATATAGATGAAAATCATCTGTTTGTAGTTTCTATCTGTTATTAATGTAATGAATTTGTGAATAGCTATATTTGTGAGCCGTGTCGCGGAGAAGGATATGAAATAGAGATTGTTATGTTTCCTGTAATTGGCGGCTGACCAGGTAGCGCAAAGGCGTGGTCTGTTCAATTGCCTCTTACTTGTGATAATGTAGTGAGCACAAATTTGATGAGTATTATGCTCAGTAGTAGTGAGCATTAATTGATTTCTGTAGTGCTCAGTAAGGAAACATGAACTTTGAGTATTATTGTGTTAAGCGCTGGGTGCTGATAATTTGATGCACAGTCAAGTTGAGTTCTGCTGTACGGTTATTTGTCGCATGCACAAATCAGCCTGTATGTCTGGTTCGCGCATGCGCAATAACGGTATATGCATGAACATATTATTACTTCTCCGGGAGGGGGATCATGATATAGCATGTATGTTTTGTGACTCGTGTCTTAGTCCAGTTATCGTAATTTGCAGGCACAACAATGTGTGGTGACCTGCTGCTCCCTGCGATATAGCAGCAGGTACTGGTACGACGCTGGGGGTTAGGGTCCAGCACGGGCGGACAGACCACCATAATCTGCGTATACCAATGTCCATTGTAAACAAATGTGAGACCAGGGAAGAGCTCAACTAAATAACCTGCAGGTGATTCGGACGATCGCTAAACCTGTGATCGGCAAACCTGTGATCGCTAAACCTGTGATCGGCAAACCTGTGATCGCTAAACCTGTGATCGGCAACTATGTCGATAGACTAGTTTGCACTAGTTCGCGAGAGGAAAATTCACGCGAGAGAGGGATTCACCCTAAGTTATAAACTGGCCAGTCGCGTCTTGAGTTGTTTCTTTTTTGTTTTTGTTGTTGTTTTTGTTGTTTGCTTCTGTAGGTATTCACGTCACCCGTTCCGAGCACAGAACATTGTTTTGCCTTCGGAGCGGACGTCGTGAGTTGGCTACAGAAGCAACAATTTGTGATGTTTTGTGTTAGTAAGTGTAAAATGTAGATACTGTAAATAATTCATGTCATTCATCTAATATCTTTCTTGTGCCTTACCCCACAGCTGCCTGTAAACCTGTCAGAGATCACGCTCGGTTATCTTGTCAGCATGGGGGTTTGCGGGACGCCGTAAACCCACATGTAACATCGTTAACAACCCATACATCATCCCAGACACTTCCCTCTGTTAAACAGCCACCTCCCTTAAACAGTCAGTTTTGGAGTTTGTCCAGGATGGCTGTTTAATGGAGGTATTTAATGGGCCAGACTGCATGTAGCTAGTTTCGGCCAATAGCAGTAATCAGCAGTGACATCGCAGCGTAGGACAAACAAATCCATTCCATATACATGCATGATCAATGACTGCATCACGAAAACACGCATATATGGTATATGGTTTTGACCCCCTTAGACCCCTTGTGTGTAATTTCTGTCACACATTAATGACGTTTAGCTGGCTGACTTTTCACAAACAGAGAATATATGTTATTTTTCGATGAGACATTGATTTCTAAAAAAACAGTGAAAATAAAAATCGAATTTTCACTGTTTGAAACGGTGACAATATCGATTTCGATTTCACTGAGAAATCTCTATATTTCATTGAAAAACATGTAAGAAAAAAGTGACTCAAATTTTCGTTTTCGTCGTTTAAAAACCCGCAGTAAGTCAAGTTGATTATATTTTGTAGACGTCCTTTCGGATCATTTACTCCATTGTGAAATTGGACAAATATTCGAGGGTCACTGATGTGACCTAATTAGCCGAAACTTACTGGTCTGGCCATAATTTTAAGCTATTTGATGTATTATAGACGCCATTCTGATTTAATTTCAAAATTCAATATTAGACTTAAATCTCTTCTGCAACAAGGTCTATCGGAACCCGAATTTTATGGTGACTTAGTATATAAATTCAGAAAAATATATAACCGCAATGACTTCAGCACCGAATTTCGTAAAATCATTCTTCGATATAAAAAGATTGGGTGCAACATGGATGTTATACGACAGACTGCATGCATGGTAGTTAACCCAATCACGGTTGGCAACTTGGCTTCCCTCTTTAATTGCACGTCGGTGGGTCAGGCCTCAGATTCTATGACGGCTCCAACGAAAAGGCTTATTGAGAATTAGAGAGATCTAATTCAAGGTAATGTTGGTTGGTGCCTGATGCTCTGTCTCTGGTCGGGCTCATCGGAGTCTAACTGTTGGTTTTCTTTTGCTCCAGCATTTCAGTGGTTTCTTGCTGTCGAGTCCTCAACGTTGTCTCACCTCTGTGGTTCTTAATTTTTTTTTGTTCACGGAGATGTTGCACTGTTGAGTTAGGAGGCATTCATACGGACTGAACAAATTATTTGTGTAAATCGCGACGGAAGTAAGGGCGAGGATTGTGGCCACATAAAATCGATTTAAGCCCCCAAGTGGAAATCTTTCCACCTACCGTTCCAAGGCGGTTCTTCTTTATTAATGGTGTTTTTGTTACTTACTGTGTGTATCACTTGTGTCTTTTTATTTTGGATGGCCATATGGCCATTTTGTGGGAAAGTAACTGTCCTTATGGCCTTCCTTTGTTTAGGTTTCCATTATGGTCTGGTCGCTTAGTGTTTCTTTTCCTTTGGTGTCTTTGATGGGTGGAGTAAGTTAATTGTATCGATTCCTGATCTTTGTTTTACTTCTACTTCGAAAGGATAGCATATTCCGTGTATCACACATAGATAGACTTTATTGAGTGCAACGGGTGTATATTAAATTATTTATTGACTTTCCTGTGTTTCTCAGAGGCCATCCGTATTAACACTGAGGTGAAGAATCAATAATCATGTTTTTAATTGTTTTGTTTGAAATGAGGTTTAACGTCCCCGTCAACACTGCAAAGGTCATTTTGGAGACGTCGCTTCCAATTTTGTGGGACACTGAGATGAAATGACTTCTCAAGCCCTGCCGCCCTATGAAACCAACAGGGTATATAAGCATGAACGGTCCGACACGCAGCGCTTTGCCTGGGCAGGCTTAGATCCTCTAAGCGGTTTAGCAATACTCGTGTTCGGGTCGGTTTCAGCTCTGCGTCGATGCATCGTGCAGCCCATATATTTCTTCAAGCCCCGGTGGGCGGGGGACGCCATGTTTTTAATGGTGTTAATTAATAAAATTTGTAATAATCAAGTAATTTCGCGTTGTCCCAGTTACAGGCCCTCGGTCAGCTGTATTGGCGTCGGCCTTCGGCCTCCGGCCAATACAACAGACCTCGGACCAGTAACAGGGCCAATACGAAATTACTTGATTAATAACGATATATTACTAACCGACTTCATAATGGTTCCCATTCATTTCACAGCCTACGGATGGTCTTGTTGTGACCTCGATGCATTCACCACAGCACTCTCCACTAACAGGTTTTCGTCCTCCAGAGCAAGGCGCACACGTGACCATGGCACATGTGACGTCAGAATCCTGACAGTAACAGGTTTCACACGGGCCCTTTACTGGTATTTGGTCTCCTGGAAACAAAGTTTGAAAACTCAGATCGTTAAATCAACAAATCCGTATGATATATAGAGGATATTAAGTGTGTGAACTTGGCTTGGACTCTGGAGTTTGGAGTATGACATTCAATACCAAGCTTGGTTTTCACAAACAAGAATGGGTTTCACAAGCAAGGCTAGTATTGTATCTCAGATTGACTTTCAATCCTAAGCCTAACATTCAACACCAAGCTGGTATTTCAAGGCTGGTATTGTTTCTTAGCTTGATACTAATACTCCTGATTCATGTGATTGTAAAAACTCAAAGTATTGCTATCCTGCTGCTGGTCATGTAATTACTGGCAATTTGAAAATTATTCCTGATTCTAGGATAAGGAATATAATTTCTAAAGGACCGAAATATCGGTTTCCTTCTAAAATTGATTTCAGTAAATGTAGAGATGAAATCGCTGCTTCCTTGAATGAATTCGGTAATCGATGGTGTAAGCGAGAGTATGTTGAGTGTAAAGCCCTATTGGACTGGAAACTTAGCATTTTAAGACTAGTGAATAAACGCATTTCTTTCTATTCTCAAAATACTAACTTATTACCTCCTAAGCCCAAGACGTCTTTACGTCATCTTAAACTAGGTATTCAAGAATTTCATAAGAAGTTTGTTTTGGCCCCTGCAGACAAGGCCGCTAACAACGTCGTCGTTGTGTGACGGCTCCACTATGTTAACACGCTTAAGCAGGAGCTTGGTGGTACTAAGGCCTATGAACTTCAGCCTTTGGCTGAAGAGAGAGCTATAGTAGATAAACATGTTTGTCTTTCAGCCACCAAGTTTGCTGTGTGTGTTAACGAAGGCCAAGACAAGCTTCCTACGCTATACTGGTTACCAAAACTTCATAAAAAACCTTACAAAGCACGGTTTATTGCAAATTCTAGCTCTTGCACTACCACTGAACTTTCTAAATTATTAACTTCCTGTCTTACTGCTATTAAAACGCATGTAATTAAATATTGTGATAAAGTCTTTGAAAGATCAGGAAGAAATCTGTTTTGGTCTATAAAAAATTCGAATGAGGTTTTAAATAAATTGAAATCTAGACAGTTTCGTGCTTCTAGTCTGTCTACCTACGATTTTTCCACTCTTTACACTACACTTCCTCATAATCTTATAAAAGAAAAGCTTAATGATTTAATTGAATGGGCTTTTCACAGAGAAGATTCTCTCTATCTTGCATGTAATGTCAGAAATGCATTTTTCACTTCTAAAGAGCATAAGAATTATACACTTTGGTCATGTCAGAAAGTGTGTGATGCCCTCACCTTTCTACTTGACAATATTTATATTAGATTCGGTACTAAGTTATTTAGACAAATTGTGGGTATTCCGATGGGTACTAATTGCGCACCTCTTGTGGCTGATCTGTTCTTGTATTGTTATGAAAGAGACTTCATTTTGTCGCTTTCCATTGATAACCAATCTGAAATTATTGAAGCTTTTAGCTCTACTTCTAGATATTTAGATGATTTATTAAATATTGATAATACCTATTTTGATGGTTTGATCAGTCAGATTTACCCCCTTGAACTTCAGTTAAATAAAGCAAATTCTTCTGATACCGAGGCCCCGTTTTTGGATTTACATCTTTCTATTGTAGATGGGTTTATTTCTTGCAAAATTTATGATAGACGCGATGATTTTGATTTTGAGATTGTAAATTTTCCTTGTTTGGATGGTGATGTTCCTCGTGCGCCATCCTATGGCGTTTATATTTCGCAATTAATTCGATTTGCTAGAGTGTGTAGTCATGTAACTGACTTCAACACTCGTAATAAATTATTAACGGCTAAACTCCTTAATCAGGGTTATCGGTACCATAAACTACGCAAAGCCTTTTCAAAATTTTATAGACGCCATTCTGATTTAATTTCAAAATTCAATATTGGACTTAAATCTCTTCTGCAACAAGGTCTATCGGAACCCGAATTTTATGGTGACTTAGTATATAAATTCAGAAAAATATATAACCGCAATGACTTCAGCACCCAATTTCGTAAAATCATTCTTCGATATAAAAAGATTGGGTACAACATGGATATTATACGACAGACTGCATGCATGGTAGTTAACCCAATCACGGTTGGCAACTTTGCTTTCCTCTTTAATTGCACGCCGGTGGGTCAGGCCTCAGATTCTATGACGGCTCCAACGTAAAGGCTTATTGAAAATTAAAGAGATAATGTTGGTTGGTGCCTGATGCTCTGTCTCTGGTCGGGCTCATCGGAGTCTAACTGTTGGTTTTCTTTTGCTCCAGCATTTCAGTGGTTTCTTGCTGTCGAGTCCTCACCGTTGTCTCACCTCTGTGGTTCTTTGATTTCTGTGTTCACGGAGATGTTGCACTGATGAGTTAGGAGGCCTTCATGCGGACTGAACAAATTATTTGTCTTAATCGCGACGGAAGTAAGGGCGAGGATTGTGGCCACGTAAAATCGATTTAAGCCCCCCAGTGGAAATCTTCCACTGACCGTTCCAAGGCGGCTCTTCCGTGGCATTTTATTTATGTTGTTGTTTGTTACTTACTGTGTATATCACTTGTGTCTTTTAATTTTGGATGGCCATATGGCCATTTTGTGGGAAAGTAACTGTCCATATGGCCTTCCTTTGTTTAGGTTTCCATTATGGTCTGGTCGCTTAATGTTTGTATTTCTTTCCCTTTGGTGTCTTTTATGGATGGAGTAAGTTAATTGTATCAATTCCTGATCTTTGTTTTACTTCTACTTGGCATTCAATCCTAAGACTAACATTCAATACCAAGCTGGTATTTCAAGGCTGGTATTGTTTCTTAGCTTGGCATTCAATCATAAGCCTAACATTCAATACCAAGCTGCTATTGTTTCTTGCTAGTAGTGTTTCTTAGCTTGGCATTCAGTCCTAGGCCTAACATTCAATACCAAGCTAACATTTCAAGGCTGGTATTGTTTCATCGCTTGGCATTCAATCCTTAGCCTAACATTCAATACCAAGCTGGTATTTCAAGGCTGGTATTGTTTCTTAGCTTGGCATTCAATCTTAAGCCTAACATTCAATACCAAGTTGGTATTTCAAGGCTGGTATTGTTTCTTAGCTTGGCATTCAATCCTAAGCCTAACATTCAATACCAAGCTGGTATTTCAAGGCTGGTATTGTTTCTTAGCTTGGCATTCAAAGTCGTCACGTTGACGTGCTTGACCGCTTGTCATATGCTCATTGTCACAGGTAGCTTAAAACCAATTGCATTTCTTTATATACTGCCATACGCCCTCGCGGACATTCTAGGCAGGTGTGTATTTTACATACACTCCAGTTTTGCAGGATGGAAAATAAAAATAAAAAATGAGTTCCTTTAAGAGCAATGAAAACATTCATAAGAAAGAAGATGGGTCATACCACGTAGTTTCGGCTAATAAAGCCTCATCACTGACCCTGTAATGATCCGTCAAAGAAAGCCAGAGGAAACATACTGCAATTTTGCGAATTTCGAATGGGTCCCAATAATTAAAAACCTGTCTAGAATATGAGTCTAAACCAATAATTTATTTCAGATTTCTCAGAATATTCAAGCTGATCTCAAAGGACCAAAAGTAAAATATGAACTGCACTATGATTGATGTACGGGGAGACGTTTTACCGCCGCCACACGGCACAACACCAGCTGCAGTGAAGGCAAATAAAAATAAAAAATGAGTTCCTTTAAGAGCAATGAAAACATTCATAAGAAAGAAGATGGGTCATACCACGTAGTTTCGGTCAATAAAGCCTCATCAGTGACCCTGTAATGATCCGGCAAAGAAAGCCAGAGGAAACATACTGCAATTTTGCGAATTTCGAATAGGCAGTCGATTCAAAGACTGATATAAATCCAAATGGGTCCAAATAATTAAAAACCTGTCTAGAATATGAGTCTAAACCAATAATTTATTTCAGATTTCTCAGAATATTCACGCTGATCTCAAAGGACCAAAGTAAAATATGAATTGCACTATGGTTGATGTACGGGGAGACGTTTTACCGCCGCCACGCGGCACAACACCAGCTGCAGTGAAGGCAAATAAAAATAAAAAATGAGTTCCTTTAAGAGCAATGAAAACATTCATAAGAAAGAAGATGGGTCATACCACGTAGTTTCGGTTAATAAAGCCTACACATTAATCATGTAATTATGGTATGGTTCTTTAACCTGCTCAGGGAATGGTTCTCCCTCCAGTTAACGTCCCGATCCGAAGGACGGTGCACTTTATGACATTCGTCCCTGCAAATGATGCCAATGGAGCGTGTTCGGACACCTAAATGTTATTGCTGCTGCCGGGGATCGAACAGGGACCTCTAGCATCAGAGGCAAATGCACTAACAACTGAGCTATCACGCAGATTGAAGCTAAATAATCCAGAAAGTTAACTAAATAGAGAAAAAGGCTAGCAGTTATCCGAAAGTAATTATAAAATACAGTTTTATAGAGGAGGGGTGTGACTGACGAATTTAGAACACATGTGATCCTACGTTGTTGCCGACGTTGACATTAAATATGTTCTATAAAAGGGTTATCCTTTGGAAGCAAGGAATACACCACAGAAGTGAACAATATGGAGTGTACATGTTTTCTTGGCCACACTAGCTAGTTTCGGCCAATTCGGCCTCATCAGTGACCCTCAGATATATATTCAAAATTCCACAATAGAATCCATGATCCCAAAGGACAAAAAAATATAATCTACACTATGATGTCGTTACGTTGATCTACGGTCGTCATTGCATAGCATTTTTAATATAAATATATATTCAAGGCAAAGCAAATACCAAGCTTGGTTTTCACAAACAAGAATGGGGTTCACAAGCAAGGCTGGTACTGTTTTTCAGCTTGGCATTCAATTCTAAGCCTAACAGTCAACACCAAGCTGGTATTTCAAGGCTGATATTGTTTCTTAGCTTGGCATTCAACCCTAAGCTTAACATTTAACACCAAGCTTGGTATTTGCTTTGCCTTGAATATATATTTTTATTAAACTGCTATGCAATGACGACAATAGAAACAAAACTAGCCTTGAAATGCCAGCTTGGTATTAAATGTTAGGCCCAGGATTGAATGCCAAGCGTAGAAACAATACCAGCCTTGAAATGCCAGCTTGGTGTTGAAAGTTAGGCTAAGGATTGAATGTCAAGCGAAGAAACAATACCAGCCTTGAAATACCAGCTTGGTATTGAATGTTAGGCTTAGGATTGAATGCCAAGCTAAGAAACAATACTAGCCTTGAAATACCATCTTGGTATTGAATGTTAGGCTTAGGATTGAATGCCAAGCTAAGAAACAATACCAGCCTTGAAATACCAGCTTGGTATCGAATGCTAGGCTTAGGATTGAATGTCAAGCTGAGATAAAACACCAGGCTTGCTTGTGAAACACATTCTTGTTTGTAGAACCAAGCTTGGTATTGAATGTCATACTCCAAACTCCAGACTCCAAGCCAAGGATATTTACTTTTTTGAAACAAGAATGGGTTTCACAAGCAAGGCTGGTATTGTATCTCAGCTCGACATTCAGTCCTAAGCCTAACATTCAATATCAAGCTTGTATGTCAAGGCTGGCATAGTTTCTTCGCTTTGCATTCAATCCTAGGCCTAGCATTCAACACCAAGCTGGTATCTCAAGACTTGTATTGTTTCTTAGTTTGGCATTCAATCCTAAGCCTCACATTCAACACTAAGCAGGCATTTCAAAGCTGGTATTGTTTCTACGCTTGGCATTCAATCCTAAGCCTAACATTCAATACCAAGCTGGTTTTTCAAGGCTGGTATTGTTTTTCAGCTTGGCATTCAATCCTAAGCCTAACATTCAACACCAAGCTGGTATTTCAAGGCTGGTATTGTTTCTTCGCTTTGCATTCAATCTTAAGCCTAACATTCAACATCAAGCTGGCATTTCAAGGCTTGTATTGTTTCTTCGCTTGGCATTCAATCCTAAGCCTAACATTCAACACCAGGCTGGTATGGTATCTTAGTTTGGCATTCAATGCTAAGCCTAACAGTTAATACCAAGCTGGTATTGTATCTCAGCTTGACATTCAATCCTAAGCCTAATATTCAATACCAAGCTGGTATTGTTTCTTAGCTTTGCATTCAATCCTAAGCATAACATTCAATAACAAGCTGGTATTTCAAGGCTGGTATTGTTTCTCAGCTTGGTATTCAATCCTAAGCCTAACATTCAATACCAAGCTGGTATTCAATCTCAGGGCGGGAATTCGATTTGGCGGTCTGCTTATGTTAAAGAAAGGTTTTGGTGGTCCAGGGGAACTATTAACTGATTATTGTGGTCAAATTAATGTGTCTGCAAAATGTGTTATAAGTGCTATGTTACACTATCCAGTGGGTAAGAGAGCTAACTCTTAATCATTAGGTCTTTCACCACTGTGGTTCGCGCCTCGCTTGGAACACACGTGAGCAACGGAAGGTCAGGTACTTTATATCCAGGTTCTCAAGTTTCCGATCACATCGGCTCGAAATAAGTGAAATAATCTTGAAAGGAACGTGAAACCGAAACAAAATGACTGAAAATGTGTTCGATTAATTTACATTTTACAGCTCTAAAATGAATTATGCATCATGCAGCTCAATCTATTTCACTTATGGGCTTAAACCACAATCCTCGCCCTTACTTCTGTCGTGGCTGGGACAAATAATTTACGCCTCGATGAGGCGGTTCTAACGAGTGCCCACAATCTATATTTTGAGCAGAAACAGGAAAAATATCACAATTTTTCATCCTAAAATTTTCATTGTTTCGGCGTTAAGGTGGCAATATATTTGTATAGGCGTGTTTGCGTAATGAAATATACACACCGTTCTTGTAGCTATTTCCATTCACAACACATCCTATGATAGGCTCTGTGGTGACCTCTCTGCACTCGCCGCAGCATGAACCGTCCACGGGCACGTGAATTCCAGGGCATGGCATGCAGGCCATTTCTGCACATATGGCGTCATTATCCTCACATGTACAGCGTTCACACGGGTTCTCAGTTGGTATATGGTCTCCTGCAACAACCGTGTATGGAACATCAAAATCAAAACTCGTACTTATGGGATATCTATATTCAAGGTAAATCGGCGGTTTTTCGGTCGGAAATTTCGTTTTACGGCGACGCGTTAGCCGAGCCGTAAAACGGAACTTGCGACCGTAAAACCGACGATTTACTCCCCAAATGACAATTTTCCATACAATTATCCCGATTCTATTGCACTTAATCAGCATTTGTCCGAACTTATCATATTTTGCTCAAAGCGGAAAGCGCTGTGAGCTGCGTTAAACCAAATGCGAACCAACGAACACCAACGTTACATGATGATGTCGCAGAATATACAGTCGCAAATGCTTTAAGTTATCCAATCAGACGTCGCGTTACATACGCAAGTACCATTAGGAAAACATGTCCGTAAGAAATAATGGCGTCCAACATGGTGTCAGAAAATGATAAAGATTAGGTAAAAATGATAACATCTTTATTATTTCTGCTTTCAACATAGATTGTGGGTGCTCGTTAGAACCGCCTCAATGAGGCGGTTCTAACGAGTACCCACAATCTATGTTTTTGAGCAAAAAAAGGCAGATAATGTATACCCCCGTAAACCCCGTTTTTCTCTATATAAATTGGGGTTTAGGGGGTCTTCGTTTCACGGTCTTGTTATCGTGATGATTAAAATGAGCACAGCACACACACACACACACACACACACACACACACACACACACACACACACACACACACACACACACACACACACACACACACACACACACACACACACACACACACTCTCTCTCTCTCTCTCTCTCTCTCTCTCTCTCTCTCTCTCTCTCTCTCTCTCTCTTTAATTTATCCTTTACTTATTTTCAATAGTAAATGGAAAATCGAAACAGAAGGCTCAATGAGCCTAAACCGCTCAACTGAGAAACTTAAATTTAAACAATTCACAAATTTGATTTGAAAACTTGTTGATGGAATCCTTTAACCCTTTTTGTACGAAATGGAATCTTCCTCCTTATATATAGCAGGCGTCCATTTCAAAGTTTAGGGGTGCACTGTTTGCCAATTACCCGTTTAGGGGTTTCGGTATAAAATGGGTGAATTGCACCTGATAGTTAATGCTAGCCACAAAGGTAATATAACTCCAAATTCAACCTACTCATATCTTCAATTCTCAGTTGGCGGCGGCTTATCATAAAGAACAAGAATATATATGGTTTAGGGGTGGGGATCTGAAAGGTTTTTGAGATATTAAGCCTTTTGTGAAGTGAATGGGTAGGGCATATCCCCAGAGAACAAAAAGTCATAAGCAACAGTCCTATCATAAGTAACAGCAATATATATGTTCTAAGTGTCTGGGTATATACTGTACGGTTTTCTGAGATATTAAAACGTACAAGAACTGGGGGTGGGGGGGGAGGGGGGGGGGCGAGGTTAGTGCAACTGGATGCGTCTTGACATATGTTACAAGAATATATACGATTAGAGGTTGAGATCTGAACGGTTTCCGGGATATTCGCTCTTTATGAAGCGAACGAGGGGAGCATACCCCCTCCAACCCCCGTCGGTGTCTTTGGATGTGTTTCACCATATGAAACAAGCCTGACCCGGTTATAACTTGTATGCCGTTGATACAACTATAGCCACAGCACTTCCCCCATTCACCGGAACTTCTTTTCCACGACGGGGTAAACAGTCCATCACTGCGCAGTGAATGGAGTCCTGCAGTCCGCAGGTACACTTATCACAAGGGTTGTCGGTATCAACAACCCCCATACAATTACCGTTTGTTTATTTATTTATTTGCAGTAGAACTTCGATGGCTCGAACACCGATGGCTCGTTTACCATGGATGCGTCGAACCCATTCCTTAGCCCCTAGCGAAATCCTCTACATAAGAAATAGTGGGGGATAATTAAGGAGCTTTTAGTCTTTTATCTTGCAAATGTATGCTGTGTGTACTCATTAGAATCGCCTCGATGAGGCGATTCTTATGAGTACACACACGATACATTTTCATTATAGAACACCGAAAAGAGGTAAAAAAGTATCTCGTTATGCCTCCTGACAGTAACCTCAGTGGCTCGAACTAACCCAGTCTCGAACAAATTTTCATGGTCCCAAAGGTGTTCGAGCCATTGAAGTTCGACTGTATTTATTTAGCCTGAAAAAAAGTTGTTGTTCTTTGTCAGATAACCTCTTGTGATAACGTTTTCTTTTTCACGCTCCAAACACGGGTTCTAATGCATTTGCGTATGTACATGTAACGCGACTGTCTGAAACCCGACGTCATCACGTAACGTCGTTTTTCATTGGCTGACATTTGGTTTTATGCAGCTCACAGCGCTTGCGCCTTTGTGCAAAAGATTATAATTTTAATAAAACCGAATAAATGCATCAGAAGGGGGAAAACTGTATTGAGGGGTCATTTGGGGAGGTAAATAGTCGATTTGAAGCTCATTCGAGGCGGTTCTTACGAGTACCCACAACCTATGTTGGAACAAAAATAGGAAGAATAATCTATACCCCCCTTAACCCAGTTTTCTCTATATAAAGTGGGGTTTGGGGGGGGGGGGGTCTTTATTTCACGGAATTGATAGTGTGACGTATCACAAGAACAAGCTTGCTCAGACGATATTATAAGAATCTCATATGGGTGTAAGGGGTGTATGGAAAATTCCGTCCCGAGGGTCACTGTCCGGCATCACGAGGCTTGCCGAGTGATGCCGGACAGTGATCCCGAGGGACGGCTTTTTCTATCCACCCCTCGCCCCCATATAGGATTCTTTTTCTTGCATACCTTCCATTTTCAGCGCGGATTTTTAATGCTGCAGTCACTTCGGTTACCAACGTCCGCCATATTGTGATGACACTACAGGAATGTTTAGTGAAGTAACGTAACGTACATGACGTCAACCTTAACGACGGCGCATACGAGGTCGTATTCAACCAGTGCATTTATCAAACACGCGGGAATATTCGATTTTGGGTCGGAACACCAGGGTCAGAACATAAATTTCTATCCCAGGGTAAAATCACGGATTTCCTTGTCTGGTGTGCAAGAATATTCTTTTCTAATTCTAAGTCAAAACATAGATTACGGGTGCTTGTTTGAACCGTTCCATTGGGCAAAAATTATAAATAAATCTATACCACTGTGAACCCCACTTTTGTCTGTTTACACGGGGTTAAATACCCGGACTTGTTAACCGCATTTTCTGGTGGTTCTAACAAGTGGGCGTACCTTTTGTTTCGAGCGGCCAAAAAAATCAAAGGGATTTAAGCTCAGTGTTTGGTGGTAACAGCCGACACGCTGAAAATAAAACCGCAATGCTAACACTTCAGTTGGGCACTTGCACTTTAAGCAACGTCACACCAAACGTATGCCGTTGTGTTGTTGTTGATATATAGAGAATGCCAGGTGAGTGTCTTTTGATATCAAGTTTATCAGGCAAGGCTTCGAGAACGCTTGTAGAATCGAGAGGCTTGCCGAGCGATTCTCTAACTGCGTTCTCGGAGCCCAGCCTAATAAACTTGATACACAGTATCAAATGACACTAATCTGGTATTAATTTCATCAGTTTACATGTATCCCCTTGTACACTCTTGAATTAGCTATTTAGGATCAGTTATCGATGGTTCTCAGTGCGTCCCAACATTCTGGCGGTGATATATTATGTAGCAGCTGACCATATTTTTCCTATAATATTTTTTTTTTCAATTATTGTGTTTCCATTAATAATAACATTTTTACCATTTTTTTTTCTAGTAGTTCATTCATAAAAGCGCAATGTCACTTTGACCTGAAAGCTCACTTGTCCTGAGATAGCACATCTTTATCAGGTCAATGTGCTGCAATACAATCAATATGGAGGGTAACTGATAAAATGTCAGGTCTGTCCAACGCAGACCTGAGAACTTGTCAAAGTGCTTAGAAGATTTAATTTAATTCAAAACAATTGAAACAATCTGAGAGAAAACAGACCTTTTTGATTCTGAAAAATACGCACCGTTCTGGTACCGATTTCCATTCACTTCGCATCCGTTAATAGGTTGTGTGGTGACTCTGCACTCTCCGCAGCACGAACCCTCTACGGGCACGTGCATACCAATGCATGGCATGCAGGCCATTACAGCACACATGACGTCATTTTCCTGACATGTACAGTCTTCACACGGGTCCTCCGTTGGTATATATTCTCCTGCAACGACAATGGATGTAAAATAAAAATACTGAGATAAGACACGGCAATTTCTACATGTACAAAAAAGACGCAGTGCGATTGAGAAGACCATTATTTTCTTTCCTTTACGAAAACACGCCCAAACAAATACAGTGTAACCTTTCTTTCTTTCTTTTTCTTTCTTCCGATACTTCTAAACCTCATAAGAGGACAACAGAAGGGTATCCGGTATACCAAGTGCTAAAGGGGGTTAGCTGAAATAAAAGGTAAGCAAAGAAGGTGAAATGAGTTTATACATTGCGAAAAGAAAGTTAGTATAGTTAAAAGATAAAACAGAATCTGGTGGCTTAGGGGGACACATGCACCACCTGGCAGACAGCATGACAGAACTGTGCCAAGGTTGGTAGCAAGACAATATAGGCTGGAAGAGCGTTCCAGTGTATAACTGATCTTGGGAAGAAGCTATACTTGTGATAGTTGGTCTGGGTGGGGATTTGCTTGTATGCCAAAGGGTGGATAAATTTCGACTCTCTGCGATTTGGTGTGAGGTAATCTGAGACAGGGATTGCAACAAGGTCATGCGTGACCTTGTATAGCATGATAAGGCGATTATCACCGAAAAAAAATAAATAAATAAGATGAAAAATTGTGGTATTTTTCCTTATTTCTTTTTAAAATATAGAGCGTGGGTACTCGTTAGAACCGCTTTGATGCACTCCAGGTTTTAAGAAAAATAATGTTTACCCTTTTGAACCCCAGTTTTATTATACGAACGTGGGGTTTAAGGGGGTCAAAGGTATACAGGCATGTTTTAACGAGTTCCCACAATCTATATTTTAGCGCAGAAATAACAAAAATAAGGTTTTCCCCTGTTAACCCCGATTTTACTGTATAAAAGTGTGGCCCCCGCCCATAGGGGCTTGAAGAAATATATGGGCTACATGATGCTTCCACGCAGAGCTGAATCCGGCCCACACACTAGTACTGGTAAACCACTTAGAGGATCTAAGCCTGTCCAGGAACCGCGGTGCGAGGCGGACCGTCCATGCGAATAAACCCTATTGGTTTCATTGGGCGGCAGGGCTTGAGATGTCATTTCATCTCAATGTCGGGTAAAAGTCCCACAAAATTGGAAGCAACGTCTCTAAAATGACCTTTACAGTGTTGACGGGGACGTTAAACCTCAAATCAAACAAACAAAAAACTGTATAAAAGTGGGGTTCAAGGGGGTCAAAATTATATAGGCGTGTTTTCGTGACGCTTTCTGTCTTTCTTCTTTCTTTCTTTCTTTCTTTCTTTCTTTCTTTCGCCATAAAAATAGATATTCTTGTGAGGAATCCTTCACTTTCAAAATAAAGTGCCTTGCTCACGGACAGAACACTTATGTCGGTCTCGTTGGAGAACGAGCCCACTAATCTCTATTGATATCTTCACACCATTGAACCGTCACACGGAGAGGCACTATCCCATAGCGCTCGACTACTCCAAGCCTGCAACCTTTAGCAGAAAGCATGACCCCTCTTACCAGCCTGTCATGGCAAATATCACAGGATTTGACGGTAGGCGCTAGGGCTTATTTACGTCATGCTGCCTCGTCTATGACTTGAGGGCAGTGTAAATGTGTTCCATGGATAAGAAAGAGAGAAAGAAAGGCAGAAAGAAAGAAAGACGTCAATTTCACTGAAGTAATATGAAAAAACAAATCACAAAACTATCACCAGGCACTCCGTCTTGGAGCTATGAAAAAACGCGCAATGTCACGTGCATGTATTTCAAGTAAATTATCAAGTATTGCATACCTTTACTGTAAAGGATTCCGTCTTTCTTGCAGCCTGACCCGGGTATCACTTGTATGCCGTTGATAAAACAATCGCCACAGCACTGTCCCATCATCGGAACCTCTTCTCCACGGCAGGGTAAACAGTCCATCACTGCGCAGTCAATGGAACCCTGCAGTCCGCAGGTACACATTTCACAAGGGTTGCCGGTATCAACAACCTCCCCTACAATAATCGTTTATTTATTTATTTATTTATTTATTTATTTGCCATTACTATAGTTTAGCAACGACCTTTGAGAGTTCAACGTTCAAGCGTGGCAAGACTATTCCATGTTTTAGGGGAAGCAGGTTTCGGATTATTTTTTTTCACAGCATTTTAAAATTATAAATAAGTTTTTTGATAATTCCATTATGTAGAAGTCGTGGCCAAGTTGTTAGTATGATGCAATGCGAATCTCAGTAAAACTTTATCTCTCATTGTAAAATCCCAACTGAAGGCGACTTACCTAAAACACGGACTAGTCCAAAATTAAAAGTGCAGTCGCGTCTCACTGCGTTTTGAAAGACTATATCATTTTATCTACATTACGAAAACACATGCCTTTACAAATATACTGAAGATTATACCGCCGAAACAACGAAACATTGAAGATGAAAAAATTGTGATATTTTTATTATGTTCAAATTAAGGTATCCACAATCTATATTTTAGAGCAGAAAGCTGCTCAAAATATAGATTGTGGGTTCATGATAGAACCGCCTCATCGAGACGGTTCTAACGAGTACCCTCAGTCTATATTTTAGAGAAGAAACAAAAAAAAATAATGTTTACTCCCTTAAACTCCATTTTTACTGTATACAAGTGGGGTTCAAGGGGCCAGAATTATATAGGCGCGTTTTCGTGATGTTATCATAATTAATATTTTAATAAGAATGCATGTAGCTGTCATTGTCGACAAATGAGAAAACTTTTACTGTTTTACACCATCCATCACGAAAACAAGCCTATATAATTTTGACCCCCTTAAAACCCACTTTATACAGTAAAACTGGGGTTTCCGGGGGTATGCCTTATTTTTCTTATTTCTGCTCTAAAATATAGATTGTGGGTATTCGTTAGAACCGCCTCGATGAGGCGGTTCTAACGAGTGCCCACAATCTACATGAATATTTTGAGCAGAAATAAGAAAAGTATCACAATTTTACATCATGAAGTTTTCATTTTTTCGGCGATAAAGGTGGCAATGTATTTGTATAGGCGTGTTTGCGTAATGGTGGTAACAAATGCGTGTAATGAACACCCTTAGAAATCCCTTTTCATATAGGGAAAGTTAAGGTTTACACGGGTATACAATATATTCCTTGTAGTCCCTCAAATTCAGGGAGTTTACTACTTAGCCCATGTTAAATATGGTATTTATTTAACAAATGAATTTTATCTTTCTGCTGTTCATGACATTATGATCGCAGTGGGTCGCATGCGAACTAAATGAACCCGAAGGTTCATATAAACTTTGCTAGCGATCCGCTATCAGTCATACGTTCATGAAAAGCAGAAAAAAATAAGTTTAACTTTTTATATTTACATTCTTTGCCCCTCATCACTTGGCGATAAAATGCTTACAAAGCTGGAAAAAATTTACACGCTGTTTTTCTACAAACGACGTTGACGGCACCAACGTCCTTAGACAACCATGGTTTAGACTGACGTCACTAGACGTCACTGAAAATCATGTGACTCGATGCGTTCATAGACGTATGAACTTCGTTGTTTTCTATAGGGTTACATACATGTGAGACTTTACAGAAGCCTCCGTGGTGTAGTGGTGGTTATGCTACTCGCCTTGTAAACCAGGGGTCGCAGGATCGATCCCGGGCTTCTCCAGACTTTCGGATGAGTCTTTAAACCGAGGTCCCGTCTCCGTATGGCCTTAGCTTTTGGTGGGGCTTAAACTCAAACACTCACTCACTCATGTAAGACTTTACACTGGAAATGTAAATACATGTATAAACCGGGAGGTTGAACATCCGATAAAGAAACGAGTGCGCTTGCGCCCTTCGCACTCGTTTCTTTATCGGATATTCAACCTCCCAAGGTTTATAAATTCCATATTTCTAATAGGCTTAGTCAATAAACTGTATATTGCTTGCATTTTGATAGAGCTGAAGGATCATGTTGCATCTTATTCTTAATACATTTCACTCTTAACGTGCAGTGACATTAAAGGCATCAGAGGACAGTTTCGCATTTGAGGGTGGACGTTTTTCCAAAAAATTATAGTAGTAGGGTCAGTAACGGCATGTTTGCTCATAAAAATGTGATATGTGGATATTATTTGCCAATGTGGGCTTGTTTGCTGAGTATCTGTACTTTTATGAAATGGAATACGAAACTGTCACTCCAGCTGTCTGGAAACTGTGCAAGTTCAAGGTGCAGCAGCACATCTGAATTCACGACGGTAGTTTTGGCACTAGAAAGTGGCTGTTTTTCAAAGGGGGTTCCTGTGAAAGTTTACTGGTTGTGGTATACTTTTCTGTCTATTTCTTTGCATGTGACTGAGTGCACATGACATTTCAACAGGTGTCAAGTACTGGTGTTTTGGGAGTAAATTGACAGGATCTGTCAAACTGAGGTGGAACCATGCGTTTGTGTATGTGAAAAGTAGCGGGTGGTGTAAGTGGAATGATGCTGCTGTCAGCATATGCAAAAAGAGAAGTGTTTCTTTGGTATTCTGTTTTGATTTTGTGCATGTATTGAGCACTTTGAAACCAGATCAGAAGTTATCGATTTCTCCAGGAGTTAACGATAACGATTCAAAAAGTTAGTGTTGCGCGGAGAAAAAAGTGCTCCGATTAACTGTCCTCTGATGCCTTTAGGGAAAATGTAAAAAAAAATCAAATTTTCTTTTGGGGTCTTATTCACTGCAATTTGAAAAGCTAATTATTTGTCGAATGAGTACGCGCATTGTTTTTGTGCATTGCGCAATCCATATTTACGCATGAAATGATACGCTATAGGTACCGGAATTGGCAACGTGTCACCACATTCTAGAGCCCGACCATTGGTCTGCATTTGCATTCAAAATTCGAACACCGCCAGAGGACTGCTCATTTTACAGGACAAATGCTTAACATTGGGTGCATTCTGTGCCTACATGGCATCTTGAGCGGGGTACGGGAGAAGTGGGATTGACCTACTTCTTACGTCCTCCGCGAAAGAAGTCACCTAACTCCCAATCGGCTAGCTGATAACCGTCAAGCAGACAGGAGTCAGCATATTGGCAGCCTAAGGAAAAGAGCAGTACCTACAACTTATCCCAGCTGGCGAACTGGGGGTAGCCCCTATGTGCCCTTGGCGCCCGGTTACCTTAAAAACAACAGTCAGTCAGTCTATAGGTACCGCGTGATTGTCCGATTTAAAACCGACAAACAGTTTTCTTACACCAGACTGCAGCTTGTGCCCTTAAACATTTAATTCACCTACTGGGGATGGAAATATTGATCATTTTCAATGATTTGAATATTTTTTCACCTAAATATGGCCTTAAAGAGCATGATTCAAGCTAGTATGGCTTTGTTTTGGGCCAGGTTTTCCATGGCATTTCTATGAATTTTCCATTGCGGAAATGGGCAAATTTTATTGAAGTGAAAAATTTGGTTCTGGTCCACACCACAGAGGCACAGACATTCTATCAAACAGTATAATCTACCAGAAAAAGCAATTGACAGCATTCCAATACAATTCAACAGGGGATATTTTAAACAAAAACAGTCGTCGAGCTTGGTAAGGGCGCACAGATGATATCCGTTTTGGTGAAAAGCTTGTATGGCATCGCAATGCGTGCGCTTGTCTGAAATTACATCGCATTGATTTTGCACGAGTCCATTCAGATATTTCACTCAGGAGTACTTGATATGATACTTTGCACATTTGTGCCCTAACCATCTTTGTGTTAATGTTTAGGACCTGTCTCATGAGCCACATACTGTGAAAAACAAAAGGTAAATCAGTAAAAATGATGGACAGTGCCATGACCACTAAAGTTGCAAAGGTAGTCTCATCCAGAGATCTCAAATTTGTGCTGTTCTAATGTCCCAGAAGCTTCTCCAGTTTCTTAATATTAACAACAATGTTATTTTCATCACTGTAGGACCTTCTATGTGTCCAAGGATGTGGTTTGGACACAATATTCTGATTGATTTTTTTCTCTTTTCCAGTCTGTTGTTGTTACCTCAGAATACTCACCAGGCCTAGTTGCAAATTGCTGATGACAGCACATCTGCCAGTCAAGAAGTTCTTCTTATTGAAGTACATGTAAGTACAGTTTCTTGCAGCCAGAAAGTGTATTCTTGTGCTGACTCCATTTCATATAATGCAGAATGACAAGGCTAGTGCAACCTTACACTCCTCTCTGATTCTTTATGGAATTGCTTTATAGTATGGGGATCAGTTCTTACCTTGTAGTATGCCCCAAACTCAGAAAATAATGCCTTTGTAACAGAAACAAAGTAGAACCTTCCTCAAACACATTCAGAACTGAGTTACCCTTTTTTGCAGTTTCTGGTATGCATTCTGTTTGTTGTTTTATCATGACCTGTAGACTCTGGTTTAGTCAAAATTTAGCTTCAGTAGAAATCTGATCATTTTTGTTGTTTTAGAGCCTGTCACTATCTTTATCTAAGACAGTTATCAGATAAGAAATGACACAACTGACTTAATCGGTTTGTTCTCTCCCTTTTTTCTTACCTGCAGAGGGTGTCCACTATAGACTCTGATCAGTAGCAAAGGGGAGATAATGAATATCTCAAAGGCCTAGTCAATTTATGGAAACTTGGGGGTTGGGGTGGGTTCTTAAGTTTACGGCCCATTTCCACCTATTCAGTCATTTAGGGCCAGTGCTATCAGTAACATGTTGTACATCAAACATCACTGTTTACATCCCTGTTAACCACATTGCTGTGTTTTAGCAAATGACATCTCCAGAAAGCTTCGTCCATTGTGCACTCAGTGCGCAATTCTCCGCATATGCCCGCTCTTCAGTATTAATGAAATTCCAAAAGGGCTATGAAAGCAACAACATGTATTTTAGTCAACACGTTTTTTATTTGTTTTTATTACAAATAAGCCGAATTACCTTTTGGGATCACCAATGGCTGAAAATCACATAAAACTTCCAAACTTAAGGTATCGGGGGACAGTTTCGCATCTTAGGGTATATTATAGTAGTAGGGTCAATAACGGCATGGTTGCTCATAAAAATTGTAATATGTGGATATTTTTTGACAATGTGAGCTTGTTTGCAGAGTATCTGTACTTATATGAAATGGAATACGAAACTGTCACCCCAGCTGTCTTGACGCTGTGCAAGTTCAAGGTGCAGCGGCACATCTGAATCCACGACGGTAGCGTTGGCACTAAAAAGTGGCTGTTTTTTCAAAGGGGATTCCTGAAAAAGTTTACTGTTTGTGGTATACTTTTCTGTCTATTTCTTTGCATGTGACCGAGTGTACATGACAATTCAACAGGTTTCAAGTACTGGTGTTTTGGGAGTAAATTGACAGGATCTGTCAAACTGAGGCGGAGTCATGCTTTTTGTATGTGAAAAATAGTGGGTGGAGTAAGTGGAATGATGCCGCTGTCAGCCTATGCAAAAAGAGAAGTGTTTCTTTGGTCTGTTTTGATTTTGTACATGTATTGAACACTTTGAAACTAGATCAGAAGTAATCGCTTTCTCAAGGAGTTGTCGATAACGATTCATAAAGTTAGTGTGGCGGGGAGAAAAAGTGCTCCGATTAACTGTCCCCTGATGCCTAAGCAGACTGAAACTAGAATTGTGTTTGTGAAACACTTTGCCCCCAACCATATGCTTGTCCCTAAATGGGACAGTATGCATTTTGTTCACAAAATTTTCCCATAGCCACAATGCATAAGTCTGAAAAGGGGCATAACTCCGTTAAATGTTTTCGGAATTTCGTCAAATGTTTATCAGGTCATCTACGCCTTAGACCCAAAAAGACTACTTAATATCATGAGCCTAGTTCAAGCGTTTGCTAACAAGGTTTCCCTCAAGCCACAATGCGTAGGTCCGAAAAAGAGCGTAACTCCATTAAATATTTTCGGAATTTCATAAAACGTTAATCAGGTCATCTATACCTTAGACCCAAACTGTCTACTAAATATCATGAGCCTAGCTGAAGCAGTTCTCCAGATATGTTGCTCACAAGGTTTCCCCATTGCCACAATGCATAAGTCCGAAAAGGGGCGTTACTCCATTAAATATTTTCGGAATTTCATCAAAAGTTAATCAAGTCATCTACACATTAGACCCAAACTCTCTACTAAATATCATGAGCCTAGCTCAAGCAGCTCTTCAGATATTTTGTTCACAAGGTTTCCCCATAGCCGCAATGCATATGTCCGAAAAGGGGCATTACTCCCTTAAATATTTTCGGTATTTCGTCAAAAGTTAATCAGGTCATCTACACCTTAGACCCAAACCGTTTACTAAATATCATGAGCCCAGCTCAAGTGGTTCTCCAGATATCTTGCTCACAAGGTTTCCCCATAGCCACAATGTATAAGTCCGAAAAGGGGCGTAACTCTGCAAAGACAAGTCCGGCGAAAAAAAATAAGTGTCCGCTTATTTTTCATGCACATTCCATATATGAAATTTCGAGATCCTAGATCAAACCATTCTTGAGTTTCCTACAGGGTGAAAGCGGAACGGGCAGACAGACGGACACGACAGAACCAATATGCCCGTTCAACTTCTTCGAAGTTTGGGGCATAACAAAATCTGAACAAACGCAATCTTGAAATGGCTTTCTATTGTTCTGTATTAAAATAAGAGAACTAAGATAATTATTGTGATAAAACAATTATAAATTCGAGTGTACAGTAACCAAACTTACGCCTTATTCGGTAGATATGTCTAGGTAATCTTTATTTCAACGCTTCCCCTGAGTCCAGCAGCTTACATTTTGGTCTGAGACACCGTTGACGTGACGTTAAGAACTGTCGACGTTAATTAAACTTTTCCGCGTCTAAATACAACGATTGCATCGAAAAAGTAGGACCGGCTATAGGGATATAGTTCCTAAGAGGAAATAAATTTTCCTAGGTTATAGGTGATTTCAAGTCATTGAGAAATCGTGGTATTTCTTAGTTATGCATGTAATATATTGTTTGTTTGATTTGAGGTTTAACGTCCCTGTCAGCACTGTAGAGGTCATTTTGGAGACGTTAAATATAACATATACAGTAGAACTTCGTTGGCTCGAACACCGATGGCTCGTTTCCCATGGCTGGGTCGAACTCGTACTTGAGCCCCTGGGGAAATCCTCAAGATACGAAATGGTGGGGGATGATTAAGGAGATTTTAGTCTTTTATCTTGCACATGTGTGCTGTGTGTACTCATTAGAATCGCCTCGGTGAGGCGACTCTAATGAGTACACACAGCATACATTTTCATTATAGAACATCGAAAAGATGTCTAAAAGTATCTCGTTATAGCCCCTGACAGTAACCTCAGTGGCTCGAACTACCCCTGTCTCGAACAGATTTTCGAGGTCCCAAAGGTGTTCGAGCCATTGAAGTTCGACTGTATTTAGATTTATTTGCTATTTAGAAACGAGTCCGTACAATGTATTGGAATGGTTAAAGTTTTTGTGAGAAAAAAAATGTCACAAGAAATAGAGGATCTTACATAAGTGTTCATGTATTATTGAATTTATTAAACGAGTTGAGGGAAAGGGATAAAATGCTCGGCAGAGCCTCGCATTTTATCCCTTTCCCTCAACTCGTTTAATAAATTCAATAATACATGAGCACGAATGCAAGATTCTATTTATCATATGACATTTAAAACGCATTTTATTCACGATTGTTAACAAAAATATCAATATTCCGCCATTAGTAAGTGCGACGTCGTTAAGGACGTCGTACATGTAACGTTACGGAATGTATCTAGCTAATTTGCATATTTAATCCACTAGTGGATTATCGAAAATATTACATGGCGTTATTACACTCTCAGACGCGACGTCATATGATAGAATAATTAAAACAAGGCCAGTTTTAAAACTCGATGTTTCTTGATGTAATATTCCACTGTGATATATATATTTGCTTAAATATGCTGAAATTTTATTTGATTGTTTAAATTAAGGTTTAACGTCCCCTCCAATACTATATGGGTCATTATATTGTGGGTGCTTGTTAGAACCACCTCAATGAGACTGTTCTAGCAAGCACTAATGAACAATATGTCGTGGAACATGAATGTGGAAATTATGTATGTCATCGAGTTTTTGGTGCGATTGTCTCACAATCGCACCAGAGGGAACCCTTAAGCTGAAATCTGATCGCTAATGCAAACGGCCGAAGAACCACTAAAATTCTCCGTGATAAAATATTGTTCCATATTCAAAACAGTTTGAAAAGTCTCACGATAGGCTTTCAGTTAAACTAAATATTATAATTTGTATGTTCTATCAATCAGCATCATGAACGCACATATCCAACCGTTAATTTTTCAATATTTTTTTTTTTTTTTTCAAAAGAAGTCTTAACAATGAAAAGCATTGATGACGTATCCACGAAGAATACAAGGCACGCCAATGGTAAAACCAGTGATAACCGCGGTAACGAGACGTTTCGCGACATAGATGTTTCGCCCCAAACCGGTCTCAAAACGGGAACGGAAGCTGATTAACCGATCCGGAAAATCCCTTCTACCTTGCATATTTTATTAAATAAGAATCAATAGATCAATACAATACACCAATTTTATGCTGCCTCAGTACAATAAACCCATTTTGTACCGGAAATTCAAAACTGGTAACTGGCAAACAGTGCAGACCAAGATCAGATACCATAGAACGCAGCGTCTTATCAGGGCCTACACTGATTGTTTGTGAAAGGTTCAGCCATTATTCAGATAAATTTTGAAGAAGCCGCAATCCGAAACCCCTAAGTTTTGGAATGGACTTGTGCTATACTGATAAATACGTTGATGGTTATATTCATTAAATATGGGTTAAAAGTACGCGGTGAGGTAGATTATGTAATGCTAGGCATCATTTAACGGAATATCCAAGCTTATCAGTTTGGGATGGTCCTTGTACACACTTGAATTAGCAATTCACGATCAGTTATCGATGGTCCTCAGTGCCTCCTAACATTCTGGTGGTCGATATATTTTGTATCAGCTGACCATATTTTTCCTACATATTTGTTTTCGATTATTTGTTCCATTTTTCCAGTAATAATAACACTTTGGCCATTTTTTTCTGATAATCCGGTTCATTCATAAAAGTGCAATGTCACGTTGACCTGATAAAGCTGACTTGTCCTAAGATAGGATATTTTTATCAAGTCAATGTGTTGCAATGCATTCAATTAGGAGGGTAACTGATGAAATGTTAACTCGATGGGTCAGCTCTCTCCCACGTAGACTTGCGAACTTGTCAAAGTGCTTAGAAGATTTAATTTAATTCAAAACAAGTGAAATAATTTGAGAGAAAACAGACCTTTTTGATTTCGAAAAATACGCACCGTTCTTGTACCGATTTCCATTCACTACACATCCTATAATAGGTTGTGTGGTGACCTCTCTGCACTCGCCGCAGCACGAACCCTCTATGGGTACGTGAATACCAAGGCATGGCATGCAGGCCATTACAGCACACATGACGTCATTGTCCTGACATGTACAGTCTTCACATGGGTCCTCCGTTGGTATATATTCTCCTGCAATGACAATGACTTTAAAATAGTTGGTATATATTCTCCTGTAACGACAATGAATGTAAAATAGTTGGTAGATATTCTCCTGCAACGACAATGAATATAAAATAGTTGGTATATATTCTCCTGTAACGACTATGAATGTAAAATAGTTGGTATATATTCTCCTGCAACGACAATGAATGTAAAATAGTTGGAATATATTCTTCTGTAACGACAATGAATGTATAATAGTTGGTATATATTCTCCTGCAACAACAATGAATGTAAAATAGTTGGTATATATTCTCCTGTTACGTAAATGAATGTAAAAAAGTTGGTATATATTCTCCTGCAGCGACAATGAATGTAAAATAAAAATACTGAGACAAGACACGACAATTTCTACATGTAAAAAAGACGTGCGATTTGAGAAGACCCTTATTTTCTTTCCTTTACGAAAACACGCCCATACAAATACATTGTAACCTATATCACCGAAAATAAAAACCTTTAAGATGAAAATTTGTGGCATTTTCCATATTTCTGTTCAAAATATAGAGTGTGGGTACTCGTTCGAACCGCCTTGATGTACTCGTTAGAACCATCTCATCGAGGCGGTTCTATCGAGTATCCGCAATCTATGTTTTAGAGCAGAGATAAGAAAATAATGTTTACCCCTTTAAACCCCAGTTTTATTATACAAGGGGGTCAAAGTATATAGGCATGTTTTAATGAGTACCCACAATCTATATTTTAAAGCAGAAAAGAAATAAGAAAAATAAGGTTTACCCCTGTAAACCCAAGTTTTATTATATACAAGTGGGGTTCAAGGGGGATCAAAATTATATAGGCGTGCTTTTGGGATGCCTTCTTTCTTTCTTTTTTTTTTCTTCCTTCCGCCATAATAATAGTTCTTTTTATGAAGAACCTCACCAAAAAAATATAGTGCCTTGCTCACGGACAAAACACTTATGTCGGTTTCATTGGGGAACGAGCCTATAAGTCTCTGGTTAGATTCTTCGCCATTGCACCATACGGAGAAATACTACCCCGTAGCGCTCGACTGCTCCGTGTCTGCAACCTTTAGCACAAAACATGATCACTCTTAACAGCCTGGCAAATAGCTTGTGGAGAAAAACCTCTAATGCGGGAAATCATATCACAGGATTTGACGGTAGACGCTAGGGCTTATTTAAGTCATCATTACGCAAACACGCCTATACAAATACATTGCCACCTTCATAGCCGAAAAAAAATGAGAATTTTATGAAGAAAAATTGCGATATTTTTCTTATTTCTGCTCAAAACATAGATTGTTGGTACTCGTTAGAACCGCCTCGACGAGGCGGTTCTAACGAATACCCACAATCTATATTTTAGAGCAGAAATAAGATAAACAACTTTACCCCCAATAACCCCAGTTTTACTTTATAAAATTTTAAGCAGTGTTCAATTGGGTCATAATTATATAGGCATGTTTTCGTGATGTGTTGCCTGGTCTATGACTTGAGGGCAGTGTAAATGTGTTTCATGGATAAGAAAGAAAGATAGAAAGAAAGAAAGAAAGAAAGAAAGAAAAAAGAAAGAAAGAAATAAAGAAAATCATCACTCACACTCGAGTTATATGAAAAAAAATCACAAACTGATATAAGACAAATGCCACTCAGTCTTGGAGCAATAAAATAACGCCACGTATCACGTGCAAGTAAATGCTCAAGTATTGCATAATAGAAGTAAATCAAAGATCAGGAATCGATACAATTAACTTACTCCACCCATCAAAGACACCTAAGGGAAAGAAACACAAACATGAAGCGACCAGACCATAATGGAAACCTAAACAAAGGACGGCCATAAGGACAGTTACTTTCACACAAAATGGCCAAACGGCAATCCGAAATAAAAAGACACAAGTGATACACACAGTAAGTAACAAACAACAACATAAATAAACCGCCACAGAAGAACCGCCTTGGAACGGTCAGTGGAAATAATCCACTTAAAGCGATTTTACATGGCCATAATCCTCGCCCTTACCTCTGTCGCGGTAAACACTGATTTTGTTTTGTCCGCATGAAGGCTTCCTAACTCATCATGCATACCTTTCCTATAAAGCGTCCCGTCCTTCTTGCAGCCTGACCCGGGTATCACTAGTATGCCGTTGATAAAACAATCGCCACAACACTGTCCCTCCACCGGAACTTCTTCTCCACGACAAGGTAAACAGTCCATCACTGCGCAGTCAATGGAGCCCTGCAGGCCGCAGGTACACATTTCACAAGGGTTGCCAGTATCAACAACCTCACCTACAATAATCGTTTATTTATTTTATTTTTTATTTATTTGTCTTTTCTATTATTATTATTATTATTATTACTAGTTATTATATAATTAATAATAATACTATTATTATTATCATTATTATTACGATAAATCTATTTAAGAAGAATGCATACAGTTGTCATTTTTGGCAAACGAGGGAACTTTTTTTTTACACCACCACGTAAACAAATCCGAATAATGAACACTCTTAGAAAGCCAGTTTTATATAGTTAAAGTTTGGGTTTACAAGGGTATACCATATTGCACGACCCGCAGAAAAAGCGACCGACTGAAGTCGGTTGATTTTCTAAGAGTGCCCTAAAATAACCGTGTCATTCTGTCATTCGGTCAATCGGTCATTCTGTCAGTCTGTCAGTCTGTCTGTCCGTCCGTAACCCGTTTGTGAAAATTGGTGATAGTGACTTAACCGCTTGGAATATTTAAACAATTTTTGGCATACTGATAGATATCAATGAGATCTAACCAATGAACTTGCGAAATATTACATTCGATTTAGTATAGCCTCGCCGAGGCGAAAATGTGAAAATTTTCGAACTGCTTCTCCTCGAAAACCGTTGGGCCGATTGAAGTCAATCGTCTCCCCGTACGGCCGTCTCCCCGTACATCAACCATAGTGCAGTTTATATTTTACTTTTGGTCCATTGAGATCAGCGTGAATATTCTGAGAAATCGGAAATAAATTATTGGTTTAGACTCATATTCTAGACAGGTTTTTAATTATTTGGACCACATTTTGATTTATATCAGTCTTTGAAACGACTGCCTATTCGAAATTCGCAAAATTGCAATATGTTTCCTCTGGCTTTCTTTACCGGATCATTACAGGGTCACTGATGTGGCTTTATTAGCCGAAACTACGTAGTATGACCCATCTTCTTTCTTATGAATGTTTTCATTGCTCTTAAAGGAACTCATTTTTGATTTTTATTCATATGGAGCCTCTATGGGATGGTGGAAACCAAAATTTGCTCATGGGGTCCAGGTCACATGACCAAAATGGCCGCCAAGCCATATATGGTCTGTCTGTCCGCCCATAACCCGTTTGTGAAAATTGGTGATAGTGACTTAACCGCTTGATATATTTGAAAATTTTTTGGCATACTGATAGATATCAATGAGATCTAACCAATGAACTTGCGAAATATTATATTCCATTTAGCATAGCCTCGCCGAGGCGAAAAATCCGTACCCCGTTTGTGAAAATTGGTGATAGTGACTTAACCGTTTGGAATATTTAAACAATTTTTGGCATACTGATAGATATCAATGGGATCTAACCAATGAACTTAAAAATATTACATTCCATTTAGTATAGCCTCGCCGAGGCGAAAAATGTGAAAATTTTCGAACTGCTTCTCCTCGGAAACCGTTGGGCCTATTGAAGTCAAATTTCATATGGAGCTTTTATGGGATGGGGGAAACCAAAATTTGCTCATGGGGTCAAGGTCACATGACCAAAATGGCCGCCAAGCCATATATGGTCTGTCTGTCTGTCCATCCGTAACCCGTTTGTGAAAATTGGTGATAGTGACTTAACCGCTTGGAATATTTAAACAGTTTTTGGCATACCGATAGATATCAATTACATCTAACCAATGAACTTGCGAAATATTACATTCCATTTAGTATAGCCTCGCCGAGGCGAAAATGTGAAAATTTTCGAACTGCTTCTCCTCGGAAACCTTTGGGCCGATTGAAGTTAAATTTTATATGGAGCCTCTATGGTGGAAACCAAAATTTGCTCATGGGGTGCAGGTCACATGACCAAAATGGCCGCCAAGCCATATATGGTCTGTCTGTCTGTCCGTCCGTAACCCGTTTGTGAAAAAATTAGTGATAGTGACTTAACCGCTGGGAATATTTAAACAATTTTTGGCATACTGATAGATATTAACGAGATCTAACCAATGAACTTGCGAAATATTACATTCCATTTAGTATAGCCTCGCCGAGGCGAAAAATCCGTAACCCGTTTGTGAAAATTGGTGATAGTGACTTAACCGCTTGAAAAATTTAAACAAGTTTTGGCATACTGATAGATATCAATGAGATCTAACCAATGAACTTGCGAAATATTACATTCCATTTAGTATAGCCTCACCGAGGCGAAAAATGTGAAAATTTTCGAACTGCTTCTCCTCGGAAACCGTTGGGCCGATTGAAGTCAAATTTCATATGGAGCCTCTATGGGATGGGGGAAATCAAACTTTGCTCATGGGGTCCAGGTCACATGACCAAAATTGCCGCCAAACCATATATGGTCTGTCTGTCTGTCCGTCCGTAACCCGTTTGTGAAAATTGGTGATAGTGACTTAACCGCTTGGAATATTTAAACAATTTTTGGCATACTAATAGATATCAATGAGATCTAACCAATAAACTTGCGAAATATTACATTCCATTTAGTATAGCCTCGCAGAGGCGAAAAATGTGAAAATTTTCGAACTGCTTCTCCTCGGAAACCGTTGGGCCTATTGAAGTCAAATTTCATATGGAGCTTTTATGGGATGGGGGAAACCAAAATTTGCTCATGGGGTCAAGGTCACATGACCAAAATGGCCGCCAAGCCATATATGGTAAAAACCCTTCAAAAATAGTCTTCTCCAGAACCACTGGGCAGATTTCCACGAAACTTGATAAATGGCATCTTGGACGCAGGCCCATCATAAATTGCTAAAATGGTGACCCTGGGTTGACCTTGACCTTCTTTGTGCCTAGGTCAAACTTTGACACATATGCTTTTGTATTGGAAAATGTGAGAATGCATTTTATCCTGCAAACGATTCAGAATACAGTACTAAAGTATAAGATATATTTTTGCTCCTTACGATAAGGCGCATTTATTGGGGGAACCGTTTTAGGTCAAGGTCACATGACCAAAATGGCCGCCATACCCATATATGGTAACACTCATAAAGCTAAAAGCATCCGGCGGGTCGTGCACTTCAGCTGAAGTACTGGTTTTCCTTGTTAATTGCCCCTCAAATTTATTTAGAACTAAGGCGGTTCTAACAAGCCCTTACAATATATGCTTCATGCAGCAATGCTATATGTGGTCCGATTGCTGTTTTTAAACGTACCACCCTATTCTGCTATACCTGTCAGGGATTCTGGGATATTCTATGGCGGAAGACTAAACCGGATTGCTAGTTTGATCCACGTTCATCTGACCAAGAAGTACTCTATTGTTGCCATCCGTCGTACACAAGACCCACTATAAGTGTAAGTATCCGAAGTTTATAGTGGCGACGAGGAAAAACAGCGGATTTTTTTTTATATTTTCCGCATTTCCAGACCCGACAAATCCGCCTTTGCCGAGTAGACATTCAAGGAGGGAAAGACAATTTGCAAGTGCGCAGAAGGAAACCTGTCTTTGCAATTGTGATCCTGAAGGTTGGATTGAATCTGCAAGGTCCAATTTGTTGTGGATCCATTTTGTCTCGTAAGAATTCATCCACTCCTTTTCGATTCATACAAGCCCATCTTATTTCCCAGGACCCTCTACGACGTTCCTGTACAGACTGGCTTATTCTGCTGCTGTATTTTGTAGACAGCTGCCTCATGTTCGCACTCATGGACTGCTAAACCTCAAATTGCTATTTTTCAGATTTCATGATTAGGTGGTTTCTCTCGGGTACTGTAGTTTTTGCCCGTCTCTGCCCATTGGCCGGCTGTGAACAGAGGAATCGAACAAACACCTTTATTGTGAGCACTTCTGATTCGTGATAAACAGAACAATATACTAGTCATCCCGTTTACACTAGTTTGACTCATGTGGAGACATACACGATTATACTGCTGTCTACAATATGTTGAATAATATTTGCCAAATGGAATCACAGTTTACAGATATTTTTCTAATCAATTTTTTTACCTCTTTCAGCATTTGTTGTGATTGCCAATTAAATCATTGCGATTGCCGTATTCGGTTTCAGATTGCAAATTTGCCTTGAAGAATAAATTACAATCATTAAATTGTGTGTTGTTAGTTAGATCTTGATTCGATAAAATATATGTCTTTTGACAAGGTGAAAATTAATTTCTGTTCACCACGAGAACTTATGAGTTTGCCCGGTATTGGGAGAACCCTGTCTGATGCCATCATAAACCTGAGAGAGAGTAAGGGTAATTTTAAGCTAGAGGATTTGGTGCAAGTGCAATATTTGCATATCTCAGAGTCCTTACTTAAAAAAAAATGACTTTGAGCCATATACACCATCTCGAACCTGAGTGCCTGACAGTATGAACAGGGACCCAATGGCCAGTGCAGTAGATCAAGTCATTGCCAGATCAAATTTACGAGGCCCTCCAACACAATATCAAAACCCATACATCTATGTCAAGTGACGCAAGCATCAACTCTTCAATTGGGCAAGGCAGCCCGGCACAAGGCTATAGGGTCGAGGCAGTTTACCCCGGGAGGGTGAGACAGTTTACCCCGGGAGGGGTGAGACAGTTTACCCCGGGAATTTACCACAACAGTGGAGACATTCAAATCAGGGGCATAATATGGGGGGACCACCAACCTATCAAATATCCTATCTAGACGCACGTTTAGAGCACAACCAGCTAAGGCCATCCTTGACAAATATTCCTAATTTCCAAACTTTCCAGGGCACAAACTTTGCTAGCCCGTCAACTGTGAAAATAGAACCTGGGTATCAACCCGCTCCATTACAGACACAGGGTCAACTGTTTGGGGCACCCGGCAACCTTAGTCAGCCAGCCAATGACAGACGTTGGGTTTCTCCAAGCCCTCAAAATCAGATTGGTTACCAAAGCCTTTAAGTTTTGATCCCGCCTTAACTACATGGGAGGCTTTTTATCTGAAATTCAGCAATTATGCGGAAGAAAAGCATTGGAAAGCAGACCAGTGCAAGTCTAAATTAATTTATGTTTTGGAAGGAAAAGCTTCTGATTTTTTTGCAACTTTGCACGAGCGGTCTCCAAAATTAGAATATTATGACATCATTAACAAAATGAAGGCTCGTTTCGCTTTTCACGAACTGGCTGAAACTTCTCACTTAGCCTTTATAAACAGGCATCAAGCAAGAGATGAAAAAAAATGAAGAATGTGCTGACCGAGTTCTTACTTTGGCCACCAAAGCTTACAAAACTTTACCAGACGAGCACATAAAAACAGGCTGTATTGCGCTTTTGTCATGGTTGTTTTGACCGAATTGCTGGTGTGCATGTAGCCAATAAAATGTTTAGTCACATGGAAGAGTCTATAGACTGAAATAAAGTGGTACCAGTACAACAGCAAAATGTTTCAAGATAAGTCGAGAGACCGCAAAAACATATCTCAGGTGAGCGAATATCTGCCAGAGGATTTTTCAAATTTCAATGTTCGTGCTACTAGGTTACACGATTCCCGTTTTCGGTCAAGGTAGTCCCGTCCTAAACAACGAGGACGGTATGCATATATGGGGTCTAAGCACTACCAATTGGCACCCGATATCTCCAGAGAGAAAACTGAAACTACAGCCAAATCAGCAGACGTTAAGGAGAGGCTTTCCCGCATTGAGGAGATACTGCAACTGTTGGTGGAGGATATGAACAATCAAAAGTCTTCAGAACGGAAACCATTGAGCAATCGGAGTCCTTCGCCATCAAACAGGGGTGCTCAAGGGGGTAGATCACCGTCACCAAGTCGCTGTTTTAATTGCAATGCAGAGGGTCATTTCAAAAGAGAAGGTGTCATTCAATGTTGGTGAGGAGGATTTAAACAGCAATGGGTCGGACCCGCAGGCCTAGGCCCGGCCTACAAGATAACAAAGGCCGTTTTACTGAACCCGACACGAGTGACAAAAGGTGGGGTCCGCTTGACCAAGAGGAGAGTTTGCGAAGTAAGCAACAGGAGGATACGCAGTCCGATACAGATTCTGTGACAGTGAAGGATTATGGAGATTGGATTGATGGGGTTTACTCTCAGGAATTTGGTACATCTACCCCGAAAGAGAAAGCTCTAAGTACCTCTAAGTAATATGAAGATTGGCTGGACTTGAAGTATGAAGAAACCTTCAGCAGCCTATCACTCAACAGTTCCGATTTAGAAGAGTCATTAACAACGAAAGACAAGGACACCGACAAAGCAGACTCTAGATGTTACATTTCAAGTTACAGGGTGACCAGGAATGAATATTCTAATAACAGTAAAGAGGGGTACTTGGTACCGAAGGATACTGTGAACGCGGATTCTAGTAACGTTAAAGAGGGGTACCTGGTTCCAGAGGAAACTGTGAACCTGGATTATAGTAACGTTAAAGAGGGATACTTGGTACCGAAGAATACCGCGAATGAGGCTTCTAGTGAAGTTAAAGTGGGGTACATGGTACCGACAGTTACGGGAAAAAATATTTCTAGCAGTATTAAAGAGGGGTACATTGCACCGAAGTTATCTGGCATTCATAACCTTGAGGAAGGATGCTGGGTGCCCAATCCCTCAAACCGGGCGCCCGAGGCCAAAATGACTGTCAGTAACAAAGAATCGCAGGGGATTGAAAATGACCCACTCAAACTTCAAACAGTTGGACGGGAGTTGAGCTCCAAAAATTCGGTAAGGTTTATTGAACTTGACAGTTTTATTTTAGGTGCTACAGTCAGTCTATGCATTCCGATGGTGAGACCACCACTTGGGAGGATATCATCATCTCTCAATTACGTTCATCGTCAATGTAAAGAGTTTCAGTAGTTTTGCAGGCAAACCACTGAGCGCAGTAGTGGATACAGCCGCTGAAGTCACAATTATTTCGGATATGGTTTTTACAGAAATGGACCCCAAACCCCCCTGCTTGAAAAAGGTTATATTACACACAGCAGGGAGAGATATGAAAATGCAAGGCTTTGTTGTAGGTCCCGTTAATTTGCAATTGAGTAGCTGCATTTTTCCAGAAGCCGACTATGTGGCCCCAATTCAGGGTGATATGTTATTAGGTCTAGATTTCCTGTTAGAGTGAGTGAGTGTTTGAGTTTTACGTCCCACCAACAGCTAAGGTCATACGGAGACGGGACCTCGGTTTAAAGACTCATCCGAAAGTCTGGAGAAGCCCGGGATCGATCTTGCGACCCCTGGTTTACAAGGCGAGTAGCGTAACCACTGCACCACGGAGGCTTCTAGATTTCCTGTTAAGGCATGGTCTTGATATAAAGTTGGAAGAACTTTACCTTAGTCTCAGGGAAAAGGGCGAGAAAATCCCTATTAAGGTAGAGAAGTCTAACAACAAGGAAAATACCGTTGCTCTGATCACTATACATAATACCACTAAAATCCCCCCAAATTCTGTTGTCAGGCTCCAATGTGAAATAACAGATATACTAGCAGATTACATTATTGAACCTGATCTTGATATCGGCGTTGGTATTCCTAGAACTTTGCACTCGGGTGGTTATTAACCACATATCTGCATGTTGAACCTAACTGATCGCTCAGTTAAACTACAACGGAAACAACAGGTGGCTAAAGCATTTCCTATTTGCCACGGCCATTCTATTTCATTGGATGAAACAGGGAACATTTCACTAAATCTTAACACATTACTTAATGACTTTGATTCTGTTGAAGAAGATGGGGCCCCAGAACCTACTAAACTGTCCACATTGACAGAGTTCCCACAACACAATAAATCAGGTAGCATCTATACCGTCCCCAATATAGCCCACCCTCATCAAGTAGACCCCATGTTTTTCATTTCAGTGTTGCAAAAATAAGTCCAACGGATGAGGGCAAAAAACAAAAAAAGTAGTCGGGGGCGAACCAATAGTATTGCCGGTTCACCTCGACAAACTTGTTCACCAACCGTGGGACCCAGGTGGATGCCGAGGTCTTCTTTAATGCCCTTGGGGTCACAACCCCGTCAATAGATGTTGTTACTGTGGCAGAGCTAGCGATGGGTCAGTATGACCTGGCAAAGAGACGAGGGGACGAGTCCTAGCTGCGAAAAGTACGTCAATTGGCTGCCTTATTCTTTCCCACGAGCTGGATGGACAGTCACCTCTGTCGTTGGACGAAAAGAAAAGCTTACGTGTCTCGGCGTTACAAGCCCTCAGCCACCATAGGAGCTACTACAACTCTGCAATGAGACGGACGCATCACAGTCGAGGGACAAGACCTCCCGTGTGTGAGGGTTAATTTAGCATCCCCTCCTGCAAGCACCCAAAAACATGGTCAGATCAAGGGGTAGAGATGAACACCGGAGAGAGTCTAAAAGAGATGATGAATGTTCCGGGGGAATTCCCCGACATAGAGCTACTTTGTCTAGGACTGCCACGTCTAAGGATGAATCCCGCCCACACAGGAGCAAGTCTCCAGGGGGTTCCAGAGCTGCTTCATCTAGGAATGACATGTCCAGGGATGAATCCCGTCCACACAGGAGCAAGTCTCCGGGAGTTTCCAAGCGAACCAGTTCCCGTAGGCATAGATAGCAGTCAAGACCATCTTATAGGTCAACTGTGCGACCCCCACCCCGGGAGGACTCAAGACCTTCAAGTTCCAGAAGGAGACCCATCATACATGAACATAGGTCCTCAGAGACCGATAAGAAGGGTTACAGGTCACAAGTTCTGCCTCTACCGCGGGAACCAGCAAGGCTTGAAGGTTCTAGGAAAAGGCATGCCACCCAGGAATCCAGTTATGAGGAAACAGCCAAGAAGACGTGGCAGGGTACCAAATATCAGGGTTGTCCGGTACGTGGCTGCTTGGTGTACACCAAGTTCCTGAATGAACATATTCAGTCCGAGCTTCTACCCAGTCTCATTCACCAGCTGGATCAAGTCGACAGAGCCTTGAGAAAACATATCGACAGCGTCTTCACGGCCTGACACAGTTAGCCTCAAGTCCTATAGGACCAGGATCTTCTCCCCAAGATCTGATTGGATATGTGAATGGGCGCCTGCAATACATTATTCACGTGCCAACAAATATCTGGGGCCCATTGCAGCATGATATGTACGCTCTGTGTCAGTTCGCGGGTTGGCCAGTCCCAGATCAATTCAACGTATTTTCAAAGATCAACTCTTCAGCCGCTCTTGTTTACTGGCGGGTACTGGTTTACCTGATTGGTCAGCTGAGTGATGAGAAGAAGGCAGAGTTTACCTCACCTACCATAGAAGTGATTCTGGGGAGTTACCGCGTTGTGATCAGACAAGTTTGGAGACATCTTCCTTAAAGACATGGACTGGAGGAAAGCGACAGAAGTCAACTTGAGAATCCGTCTGTGCTGTCTGAGAAACCCTTTCGCAAGGCAGAGGTGTGAACACCGTGGGTCTACACCGACCGCTGACAGTTACAACCAGGGAAATGGAGGGGGAAACCACACAGATCACTACCTGTTCCTCAGGAACATTTCCCCTTGCAGCGTTCGATAGCCATTTCATCTGGATAGAACTGCTCAACAACTGTGGGGGACAGCCGATCTTTCAACGGTGACCGTTGAGGACATCTTCAAACATCCTTTGCCACATACTCCAGCACATCCTGTGAATTTGGTTGAAGGTGTAATGGTGTTCTGTGATCCCGATACCAGGTTAGCTCTTCCCGAAATGGTTGGAAAGTGGAAGGTTGCAGTTGGGCAACTGCTTAGACGCCTACCTGGCTAGGTTAGAGAGCTTGTTGTGCTCAAACCATCTTGTCCAAAGTTGTGGCGTTAGGTGAAATTGGACTGGACCTCTCTGTACCCGATTACCTCTGGGAGGATCAGGACTTGATGTTCAAGAGACCAGTGACCCTCTGTAACCCAAACAAGGTGCTAGTTTTACACCTCAGGGGGTCTTCCCCGATTCACTGTTCGGACGTTCTGATGAATGCACTCCAGATTGTGCGTAAGACATGCTCCCCAGAACAATAAATCCACCTCCACTGTTTCATGGGCCACCAATCAGATATTGATTATTGGCTAGATGAATTTCCGAACTGTTATTTTGGTTTCATGGCTAGGGTGTCCTCATTCAACAAAGCCCAGCTTGAGTGGTTGAGAGCTGTTCCAGAGAATAGGATCCTGTTGGAAACCGACTCTCCCTACATGCCTGCAAAAACAGACAACCGCGTGAATACACCAGCCTACATAGTGATGTTGCAGACTGTCGTTTGAAGGGTTGCTGGCGGTCACTGCGACAAATGGCCAGCGACTGTATCAGTAAGCCTTTTCCTGTATTTTAGGGGTCTAGCCCTGTAAACTGCATCATTTCCACTTGGTGTCTTGCCCCGTAATATATAGCTAGGACAGTATCCTCAGGTCCAAAACGATAGAAGGATGGTGAATGTGGTCCGATTGCTGTTTTTAGACGTAGCACCCCATTCTGCTATACCTATCAGGGATTCTGGGATATTCTATGGCGAAAGACTGAACCGTATGGCTGCTTTGATCCACGTTCATCTGACCAAGAAGTACTCTATTGTTGCCATCCGTCGTACACAAGACCCACTATAAGTGTAAGTATCCAAAGTTTATATAATAAATGTCACTAGAAAATGATTAGAACCAAGTCAGATTTGAAACGTGATTTTTCTTAAAGTAACAAATGAATACTCTGTGATTTTTGCTTAAATATGCTGAAATATATAGTATTGCGGGTGCTTGCTATGTTCTAGCAAGCACTAATGATCAATGATGCGGAAATTATGAAATGGTTTGCAAACCATTTTAATCTGTACATGTATATAAAAGTTTGGCTCACCCGAGAATTTTACAGGAGTCTTTTTTTAGATGCGATGCTATTTCTTTAAATGTTATTCTTTACATGTATAAATACTGAGCCAACCCACGATAAAAACTACATTTAAACATGCGATCAGCGAAGACTCAAATCAGACTAAGCGTTTGCGCAGTCGCTGATCAATCGAGTCTTCGATAGTCCACGGTCTGTCCGAAGGGAGATACATGTACATGTAAACCTCGCCTTACCGACTGGTTGCGCAGGCTGATCAAAGTTTATGCAGATCGCAAGGTCTTACTAAAATTGTAGGTTTTGCCATACGCTGACTCTAAAACAAATTCTAACACAGCGCGTCTATATAGGCAATTAAAATAAATCTGTTTTATTCTGCAACAAATCACAGCTCGGAAGAGCGTGACGTGTGACGTCATTAAAACTGTCATTTTATGCCGTCACTAGTCGATTTTCTTGACGTTAGACGGTGTAACGTCATTTTCTCGCATCGAAAACGTAACAGTAAGAAAAGGATATAAATACAATGTACATGTGTTTCAGTCGATACTTTTATTAGCGGAATTTCTTCTAACAATGGCGAAAGGTTGTGAGACTTTCAAGGAAACAACAACATTATTGCCGATTTTCAGCGTGTTAGAATCGAAATAGATCAGCTCTAGTCTGTGATTTGTTGAGTAATAAAACACAGTTTGTCGGTCAGTTGCAAGTAGACAATTCACGCGCGCTACGCGCTCGTGATTTGATCTACTTTACATCTGACCTCCAAACAAATTACTATTAGTAAATTATTACTCAACAAATCACAGCTAGAGCTTATATATTTCTTAAAAAAAAAAAAAAAAAAAAACAACAACAAAAAACGTACATACCGATTTCGTAGGATTTCCCATTTCTGTCCCGGCATAACATCGGTGTCACTGTAGGGGTCCGGGCCGTGGCACATACCACCAGAACGAAAAGTGCCAAACCGAGGATTTCCAGACATACCGTCATATTGATTCTAAAAATTGATATCGTCCCCTTAACAAATCCGTGTAATAAATTGAGACTCTTGAAACCCCGACTTTATATAGAGAAAAGTGAATGCTGCAAGGCTATATATAATGTTTCTTATTTAATAGGATAACCCACCAACAATCAATGTCTGGAGATTTAGGGCACCAGTTAAAGCCCCCTCAATAAGGGGATACTAACGGGCAATCACAATCTATGTTTCGATCATAAATAAGAAAAAAAAAAATGTATTTTTAAGGGGGATTGGAACACCTTCAGGGGAGGCAACTCCTTCAAAAGTACATGTATTTTTGTATGCCATGTCAATAGGGCTCAATTCTTAAAAGAAAGAATTTGCTCCAGAGGAGCAGATTTTTTCCTTTAAGAGGAGACCCCTTTTTCAGTGGGACAGCGCTTTTAGAAAAGCAAACAGGAAGTACCCAAAGTTGTCTCCCTTTGAAAAAGGGCGGAAAAATCTGCCAGGTGTTCCCATTCCCCTTAAGAACAATACAATGCCCATCATGGGTATGCTTTCCAGATTTTTCAGTCCATAACCAATGTATATATAAATTGCAATAGATCCCAAAGGTGTTTTGCTGAATTATCTGAGCCGTGATATATGTACAACAGAGCCGGGCCACAGCATTTCCTACAGTTTAAATGTGTACCCAGCGAAGACTCAGATCAGCAAGCGGATCTGCGCAGTTTGATCAGAGTCTTCGTTCTGCGCTCTAAGGATAGCTAAGGGCCCAGGCCCATTGCTCCTGAAAGCAGCGGGAGAAGTCTGTTGTCAGACTATATGGATGCGCAGGCTGATCTGAGTCTTGGCTGGGCGCACATGTAGATTGCAGGAAATGCTATGCTCCGGTTCACATTAAGCAATAATGTGATTTTGGATTTTTTTTTTTTTTTTTGCGGGGCATATACTCAGATCGGCCTGTGCATAGTTGCTCGAGTACAGTCTCCTTGTTGTGGGTTAAATTGCAGGGTAGTCCCGCTGACTCAAAGCTGATCTGAGTCCTCGCTTGGTGCACAGGTCGAAGATACTTCTTCGCTTGGCGTGGCCTTTTTTAAGGGATTGGGTACACCTTCAGGGGAGGCAACACCTGCAAAAGTATTTTTGTCTCCCATGTCAATAGGGGTCAACTCTTAAAGGAGAGAATTTGCTCCTGAGGAGCAAATTCTTTCCTTTAAGAGTAGACCCCGTTTTCATTGGGACAGGGGTTATAGAAAAGCGAACTAGAATTTCCGAAAGCTGTCTCCATTGATTAATGGTGGGGAGAACAATGTGCTAGGTGTTCCCATTCCCCTTAAGCGGTGAGGATTAAGGTTTAATGAGCTTTACAGTGGGCATTTAATGAGGACAAATTATTTTCAAATATAGTATCACCTTTCACCGAAATATTTGAAAACAACTTAAATATATACATTTATCGGTCGCTTTTCTAGGTTAATATGCGCTTTAAGGTCAAATAGCTCAGCAATGAACGAATGTTATTTCTCTCTCTTTCTCTCTTCACAATTTCCAGCTTCTGCGCTATACATGTACATGTATTTTGGTAACCCATTTCAACAGAGTGAACAGGCATTGCAATCTTAATGACGTAACAATACGATATTTATTTTGAATTACATTGTATTATAATTTATCAGCGACCTTTGAGAGTTCATAGTTCAAGCGTGACAAAATCAGTCCATATTTTAGGGGAAGCAGGTTTCGGATATCTTTTTCAAAATATATATTTTAGAAATATAAATGATTTTTTTTTGACAAGGGCATTATGTACATGTAGAAGTCTTGGCCAAGTGGTTAATGTGCTGCACTATGAATCTTACAAAAAACTATATCGCCTAACGTAAAATCCGAACTATAGGCGATTTTCCTAAAACACGGACGAGTCCAAAATTAAAAGTGCAGTCACGTCTCACTGCATTTTGAAAGACTATACATGCAATCATCACTGCTTGCGATCAACAGTTTAAGACTTTTTTTGTACACGTAGCACTTGAGACACAGGATGATTCCTTTTGTACTGAATAGTGATTAAGTAAATATGTTTTACCTAAAACTATAGGATTTGCATTTCTTATGGGCAGCATTATATTTGTTTGATCTGATGTTTAACATCCCCGTTAACACTATTTAGGTCCATTTTATGGGACTTTTACCCGACATTGAGACAGAATGACATCTCAGTCCCAGCCGCCAAATGGTACCAATAGGATTTATATGCATGGACGGTGACTCGCACTACTTTGCCTGTGCAGGACCGTTCCAATGCGGTTCTTCTGCCGCGGTTTATTAGTTCACATGAGCACAAAGTGCTCAAGGTGAGGTATTGTGATCACCCCGTGTCCGTCGTCGGTCGTGCGTCGTGCGTGGTGCGGTGTCCGTTGTGCGTCGTCAACAATTCACTTAAATCACATCTCCTTCTTAACCGGTGAATGGACAGTAATGTTCATTGGATGACCCTCTACCAAAATTGCTAAAATGGTTCCGCTCCGCTGAACAAAATGACCACCAGAGCTAAATATAGAAAACATTTAAACGACATCTCCTCCTAGCTCTTTGGATCGATTTCAAAATAATTTCACACGAATGTTCCTTGGATGACCCTCTACCAAAATTGCTAAAATTGTTCCACTCCGCTGAACAAAATGGCCACCAGAGCTAAAAATAGAAAAACCTTTAAACGACATCTGCCCAAGCCCTTCGGCTTGATTTCAAAATAATTTCACAGAAATGTTTCTAAGGTTACCCTGTACAAAAATTGCGAAAATGGTTCTGCTCCGCTGAATAAAATGGCGACCAGAGCTAAAAATAGAAAAAAATTTAAACGACATCTCATTGGCTCGATTTCAAAATAATTGCACAGAAATGTTCTTTGGGCGACCCCCTACCAGAAGTGCTAAAACGGTTTCGCACCGCCAGACCTAAAAATAGAAAAACCTTCAAACAACATCTCCTAGCCCATTTGCTCGATTTTAAAACGATGTTACAGATATTGTCCTTGGGTTACGTTTTCTTTAAACGACATCTCCTAAACCACTGAACGGGTTTTGACCAAACTTCACAGGAATGATCCTTAGATGGTCCCCTTTCAACGTTCCGGTCTGTTGCACATCTAGGTCACGGGAGCTAAAAATATATATTTTTTACTGAAAATTTTTAAAATGTTCACCTCTGAAACCGCATGGCCAGGTCTTTTACATTTGGTTTGAAGCTTCATCTAGTGGACCTCTACCAAGATTGTTCAAATTATAGCCCTGGGGCCGAAAATGCCCCCGCCCCGGGGCCCTTTGGTTTTTCATAGGCTTATATAGGGAAAATATTTAAAATTCTTCTCCTCTGAAACCAAAAGGCCCAGGTCTTTGATATTTGGTATGAAGCTTCATCTAGTGGACCTCTACCAAAATTGTTCAAATTATAGCCCTGGGGCCAAAACTGCCCCCGCCTGGGGGCCTTTGGTTTTACATAGGCTTATATAGGGAAAATCCCTAAAAATCATCTTCTCTGAAACCGCAGGGCCCAGGTCTTTGATATTTGGTGTGAAGCTTCATCTAGTGGACTTCTACCAAGAGTGTTCAAATCATAGCCCTAGGGCGAAATATTCCCCCGCCTCGGGGCCCTTCATTTTGACATTGACTTATATAGGACAATTGAAAAAAATCTTCTACTCTGAAACCACAAGGCCCAAGTCTTTCATATTTGGTGTGAAGCTTAATCTAAATTGTTCAAATTATAACCCTAGGAAACAGCAGTCAAGGCAATGACAACCGTTGAAAATCTTCTTGTCTGAAAGCCGAAGGCCAAGGTCTTTGATATTTGGTATGAGGCTTTGTCGTGTGGATTTCTGCCAAGATTATAAAAATCGCCCGCCCCGGGGACCCCAATGTTTATATAGACCTATATAAGGAAAACCTTCAAAATATTCTTGTCTGAAACCGGAAGGATCCAGTCTTTGATATTTGGTATGAAGCTTCACCTTTTAGACCACTATCAAGATTATTTATATTATAGCCCGGGTGGGTGGGTGGGGGGCAATAATGGCTCTCTCGCAGGGGCCCACTTGATACCCTATGAATCAGGTGAGCGATCCAGGGCCATCGTGGCCCTCTTGGTTTTGTTTTGGTTTGTCTTTGAGTGTGTGTATCGCTTATATTATTTTGTTGGCCATTTTGTGAGAACGTAACTGTCCTTTTGGCTTTCCGCTATTGATGTTTCCATTAGGGTCTACTTGTTTCATGTTTGTGTTTCTTTCCCTTTGGTGTCTCTGATGGGAGCTGTGGGTTAATGTATCGATTCCTGATCATTGCATTCACTTCTAATTTAGACCTTGGAAGTGGTTTACCATTACTTATGTGCGGTCGGTTTCAGCTCTGCGTGGAAGCCCTATGCGGCCCAATCTATTTATCCTTGTTTGACAAATCGCAGAATATAACTTGATATTGTCAGTTTTTTAATTACGGCTTTTGTGTGCCTGAATTCCCCTTAGTTTCTTGGGTGTGAGGTGTGGGGTAATTGAATCGATTCCTGATCATTGCCTTTTTTTCTATTTTGTATAATGATAACAATGAGTTTCTAATGTATATCAATAGCTCAACACTCAGTAATTCAAAAAGCATATGCTTAACTTCCCACAAAAAATAAGAATTGAATTGTTATCTTTATCTTTTTCATTACGAAAACACGCCTATACAAATACATTGTAAACTTAACCGCCGAAAAAACGAACATTTTAAGACGAAAAATCGTGATATTTTTCTTATTTCGCTCAAAATATAGATTGCGAATACTCGTTAGAACCGCCTAATCGAGGCGGTTCTATCGAGTACCAACAATCTATATTTTGGAACAGAAATAAGAAAAAATAACCTATATCACTGTAAACCCCAGTTTTACTATATAAAAGAGGGTTCAATGGGGTATTATTATACAGGCGTGTTTTCGTGATGTGATTAAACAATCTTATGCTTATCTACCCACAAAGAAGAATAAGAACTTATTATATATCTTTATTTTTCTTCCTGTCGTAAAAGCAACAAGATATAGAATATGAAAAACCAATAAAAGTATTTTTTTGTTCATTTTATTGAACTCAAAACCAACCAATTAATAAGCATTGGGGATCATACATTACTACCCATTTGGATTTTGCTGCATCATCTGCTTCTCTCGACTACCGCACCGTGCAACATAGTGCAATTTTTCACATCTCCAAAATGGCTATTTTTCTGTTGTAAATCCGTGATATTTTTCTTATTTGTACTGCAAACATAGGTTGTGGGTGCTCGATAGAACCGCCTGATTGAGGCGGTTCTAACGAGTACCCACAATCTATGTTTTGGAGCAGAAGTAAGACAAATAATATTTGACCCATATAAAACGGGTTTAAGGGGGTGTTCACTTCAGGTACCTGTCCACATGATGACATCTACTTCTTTCGACTACCAAATTGTCAGATCAAAAGGTTTTGGTTTACGTCTCATGTCACAAAGCACTGTGAAGGCTTTATAACACTTATACTGTAAATTTTTACGCCCCCGCCCATCGGGGATTAAAGAAATAGATAGGCTGTATAATGCTTCCACGCAGAGCTGAAACTGACCCGTCCATGCTTATAAACCCTATTGGTTTCATGGGGCGGCAGGGTTTGAGATGTCATTCCATCTCAATGTCGGGTAAAAGTCCCACAAAATTGGAAGCAACGTCTCCAAAATGACCTTTACAGTGTTGACGGGGACGTTAAACAGCAAATCAAACAAATCCAACAAAACTGTAAATTTCAACAAATATCATCAAGACACAATATGTTTTGTGCCATTAAACAATCAGTGGTTGTCACTGACAAGTGGGTATGCTCTTGAACTAGTACAGCGATCGTTTTGACAGTCAAAATATTTCAGATTAAAGACACTTAACTGCTATTCATATCTTTGATCTTTACATGAAAAAGACACATTTGACAGTAGCGCCAAGAATAGAATTTACATTGTAGCATCTAAAACATAATTGCCAGTAATTACTTTGTTAATAATATTGGTTGCGTGTGCTAATTACAAATGCCTCATTGGGGTTATTGTAATAAGCATACTCAATTTTTGAAGTAAAACTAAAACAAGAGGCCCATGGGCCACAATGCTCACCAGAGCTCAGACGGGCACTGCCCACTGGCAGCAATGTATGGTTTCAGGTTTTTATTTATTGATTATAAAGTCTCCCAAACAAACCCCCATTTTCAAATGAGCACCCATGTGGACTCTGTATCTGAAATATTAGGCCTTTTATGAGGAGGAGGAATGAGACATGCACCCAACAGAGCCCAGGCTGGTATCACTGAATCCATCTTATCATAAGGCACAAGAATATATATGGTTTAGGGGTTGGGATGTGTACTATTCCTGAGAAATGAGGCCTTTTTAGCTGCGGAGGGGTTGGAGCATGGCCCTGGCAGACCCCGGGAAAGCCAAGATTGTAAGTTTGTTGTCGCTGAATGTGTCTTATAATAAGGACCAAGAAAATATATTGTTTAGGGGTGGGGATATGAACAGTTTCCAAGATATGAGGCCCTCTTATGAAATGATGAGCAGAGGAATGGCCCCTGTGGACCACCAAGTTGGTGTGACTGAATGTGTCTAATCATAAGAAACAAGAACATATATGATTATGAGGTGGGGATCTTAATGGTGTCTGAGATCTATGGCCTTTTATGAAGTGGAGGGGTGGGCCATGGCATCAGCATGTTGCCCTAGCACATAAAGACCCCACGCTGATGTGAGTGAATGAGTCTTATTATAGGAAACACAAATATACATATTTTAGGGGTTGGAATCTGAACAGTTTCTAAGATATATGGCATTTTATGAAGTGGAAGGATGGGGCATAGCCCCAGCATACGCCCAGAGACCCCTAGGTTGGTATCACTGAATGTGTCACATTATAGGGAACAAGAATATATATGGTTTAGGGGTGGGGGTTCTGAATGGTTTCTGAGATATTGAGCCTTTTACGAAGTGAAGGATAAATTGTTGAAAGCGACGTTAAACCCAAATTCACACACACACACACACACACACACACACACACACACACACACACACACACACACACACACACACACACACACACACACACACACACACACACACACACACACACACACACACACACACACACACACACACACACACACACACACACACACACACACACACACACACACACACACGAAGTGGAGGGGGTTGAGCATGGCCCGGGCACATCCCAGCAGGGGACCCCCATGTTGGTTTCACTGAATGCGTCTTATCATAACAAACAAGAATATATATGGTTTTGGGGTGGGGTTCTGAATGGTTTCCGAGACATATCACCTTTTATGAAGTGGAGTTGTGGGGCACAGCCCCCATGCGGCCCGGGAGACCCTCAGGTTGGTATCACTGAATGCTCATATCATAAAGAACTAGAATTTATATGCTTTAGGGGTGGGGATCTGAACGGTTTCTGAGATATTGGGCCTTTTACGAAGTGGAGGGGGTGGGGCATAGCCCGGCACATCCTAGGGGACCCCCAGATTGGTGTCACTGAATGCATCTTATCATAAGAAACAAGCATATATATGGTTAAGGGGTGGGCTCTGAACAGTTTCACAGATATATGGTCTTTTGTGAAGTCGAGGGGTGAGTATGACCCGGGCGCACCCTAGGTGACCCCTAGGTTGGTGTCACTGAATGTGTCTTTTCATAAGTAACAAGAATACATATGCTTTTGGGGTGGGGATCTGTAAGGTTTCTGGAATATTTAGCCTTTTATGAAGTGGAGGGGTTTTGGCATGGCCCCCGCACATCCCGGGGGACCCCCAAGTTGGTGTCACTGAATGCGACTTATCATAAGGAACCAGAATATATATGGTTTAGGGGTGGGGATCTGTAAGGTTACTGGGATATTGGGCCTTTTATGACGTGGAGGGGGTGGGGCATGGCCTAGGCACATCGTGGGGACCCCCAGGTTGGTGTCACTGAGTCCATCTTATCATAAGGAACAAGAATATATATGGTTTAGGGGTGGGGATCTCAATGGTTTCTGAGATAAATGACATTTTATGAAGTGGAGTGGATGGGGCATGTCCCTGGCACATCCCGGGGGACCCCCAGGTTGGTGTCACTTAATGCATCTTATCATAAGGAACAAGAATATATATGGTTTAGGGGTTGGGATCTGTAAGGTTTCTGAGATATAAGGCATTTTATGAAGTGGAGGGGGCGGGGCATGGACCCGGCACAACCTAGGGGACCCACAGATTGACATAAAAGCATTTGGCTGAGAGACGTTTACTCAAGGAACATGTTTATGTAAGTTTTGTCAAAATATCTGCAATGACTTTGCAGTAAATGCCATTTTTCAGTTTTCCCCATTATAAGTCAATGGAAACTCTAAGTTGCCATAGCAACAAAACTAAAAGGCCAAATTTCATAAAAAACAAAACAAAACCTGTAAAGGCAAATATGGTGAATATTTTCATAAAGTCTCAGCCTCCTTGAGCATATGGTTTCTGAGGAGATGAATTTTTAAGTATTTTTTGTCTATTTTTTGCATTTTGGTTTCCATGGCAACCAATAAAAATGAGCAGAAGGTAAAAAATCATACGGCAGATAGTAGATTGCCTATGGAACATTTCTATGAAAGTTTTGTCAAAATATCTGCAGAGGCTTGGCAGTAAATGCCATTTTTCAATTTTCCCCATTATAAGCCTATTGAAACTACAAGTTGCCATAGCAACCAAACTAATAAGCCGATTTTAATAAAAAAAACACAAACTTTCAACCCTCCAAGCCCAAGGATGCTACAGATAAAATTTGGGCCCAAGCGGCCCAGCGGCTTCAGAGGAGATGTCGTTTGAAAGTGTTGACGAAGACGCAGACGCAGACGACGACGACGACGGACAACTGCCTATCCTATAAGCTGCCCCGGCGCCTTCGGCTCTGGTGAGGTAAAATGCCTTTTTGGTCAGAAATAAGCCAAGATTAGTGTCAGGACTTTAGCTTTGTACCATTCTATACGTTGGCAAACAGCAAGGGCTCTGGCGAGACTGCGCAGATAAGCATTCGCGACAGAGTCTTTGCTTTTCACTTTGGCGTAAGGCATCACTGATAGATTTAGATAGTTGTAGTAGCATTGGTTTTCACTATTGTTTTTGGTTTTTGTCGCCAAATAGTGTTGCGACGTTATGATGTCGTGAATCCGACGTCATAACGCCGTGACAACGTTTGGCATAACAAATAAATTCAAAATGGTGGAAAGAACAGTCCCAAAAGTGGTTCCCGACAAGAAGACGTTGTGTGCAGAAAACACGAAGAAACATGCAGTGTTTCGTGTTTCTAATCTAAGTCTCAAGTCCAATAACAGTTGTGCCTGTTTGTCATTCTGTAGCTATTTAACAGTTTCCATAAAAACATGGAAAGTGCGAAAATCATGGATTCCAGCGAAACTTTGTGGAAATGTTACCTTACTGCCATGTGTTTATTGACATTTTTTTTTCATATCAACTCTCAACCGTTCCCATGGAAACGGCGGTTTTGTTTTCCAGAAGCTAAATATTCAGACCTCATGGAATTAATAGGCCCCGCCCATAGGGGCTTGAAGAAATATATGGGCTGCATGATGCTTCCGTGCAGAGCTGAAACCGACCCGCACACGAGTACTGGTAGACCGCTTAGAGGATCAAAGCCTGCCAAGGCAAAGCGGTGCGAGTCGGCCCGTCCATGCTTATAAACCCTATTGGTTTCATTGGGCGGCAGGGCTTGAGATGTCATTTCATCTCAATGTCGGGTAAAAGTTCCAAAAAATTGGAAGCAACGTCTCCAAAATGACCTTTACAGTGTTGACTGGGATGTTAAACCTCAAATCAAACAAAACATGGAATGGATAAATAGAGGATCTTTTTGTTTGTTTGTTTGATTTGAGGTTTAACGTCCCCGCCAACACTGTAAAGGTCATTTTGGAGACGTTGCTTCCAATTTTGTGGGACTTTTACCCGACATTGAGATGAAATGACATCTCAAGCCCTGTCGCCCAATGAAACCAATAGGGTTTATTAGCATGGACGGTCCGCCTCGCACCGCGGTTCCTGGACAGGCTTAGATCCTCTAAGCGGTTTACCAGTACTAGTGTGCGGGCCGGATTCAGCTCTGCGTGGAAGCATCATGCAGCCCATATATTTCTTTAAGCCCCTATGGGCGGGGGCTTAAATAGAGGATCTTACATGAGTGCTCATGTATTATTGAATTTATTAAACGAGTTGAGGGAAATGGATAAAATGCGAGGCTTTGCCGAGCTTTTTATCCCTTTTCCTCAACGAGTTTAATAAATTCAATATTACATGAGCACGAATGCAAGATTCTATTTATCATATGACATTTAACACGCATTTTATTCACGACTGTTTACAAAAATGTCAATATTCCGCCATTAGTAAACACGACGTCGTAAAGGACGCCGTACATGTAACGTTACGTGACGTATCTAGCTAATTTGCATATTTAATCCACTAGTGGATTATCGAAAATATAACATGTCGTTATTACACTTTCAGACGCGACGTCATGTGATAAAGGTCGTCTGTCATTACTGACAATGACCGATCTTAATCATATTTGAGTGTTCCAAGATGGCTGATGAGACCCATTCTAGCTCTGAACTACATGTATTGCAAATAGAACAACACAGGCTAGAGGATGACAGCTCTGTTGGTGATGCCTTAGCTCGCGTTTCTGCTCAACTTCACTGATTCGTTTTGCCTCATATTCATTGGCACCCCTTTAGATGAGACCTCGCTACTTTGCTCTGTCCTGTGCAATTTGTTCCCGCGACCCTGGCGGAATGTTGAAGTCCCTGAGGGAGGCTTTGAGGGTGTACTTGTAGCACTTCTTCTGACCGCCTTGGGCGCATTTGCCTATTTCTAGTTCTCCAAAGAGAATTTTCTTTGGCAAACGTTCCTCAGGCATTCTGGTAACATGGCTTGTCCATCTTAACTGTGCTAATTTAAGAAGAGTATGTACACTTTGCATCCCTTATGGAATTATTGTAATAAAAACGGCAAACATTTCTCAGACAATGATACTTTATTTATTCTTTATACTCGTACATTGTATTTTGGAAACATATTTTGCATTGTTATATCCGGTCGTATCTATTTTCGCGGCCGATTTCCGTCAAGTATAAGATTTTATAGGTAGAAACTGACCCTTGGTTTAGGTGAAAAAGTGACCATGCATTTTCCACATCACGACAACACGCCTATATAATTTTGATCCCCTTGAACCCCACTTTTATATAGTAAAATTGGGGTTTCCGGGGGTATACCTTATTTTTCTAATTTCTGCTCTAAAATATAGATTGTGGGTACTCGTTAGAACCGCCTCGATGAGGCGGTTCTAACGTGTGCCCACAATCTTTATTTTGAGCAGAAATAAGAAAAATATCACAATTTTTTCTTCATAAAATTTTCATTTTTTCGACGATAAAGGTGGCAATGTATTTGTATAGGTAAGTTTACGTAATGAATCTATTCCGCAAGGACAACAACCTCCGGGAATAAGCATAGCATCAGAAGAATCAAAGCGCCAAAGGCACTGAAATGACAGATTTAGAAAATTTAGAAAAGTAGTTCTGCAAATTCAATTGTATGCTATGTTTGCAGAATGATGTCTATACACCAGTGGTATCATGAAATGCCATTCGATGTTTCAAATTTTGGAAAGAAACTATTTACGTCTTCAAAACCAAACATTAAAATTTAAGTTTTAACAATACAACTGGCAATTAGTAACATTTTTGTCTGGTCGGTTGTGGATACTTCCCCCCCCCCCCCCCCCCCAAAAAAAAAAGATACTCTGTTTTTCATAAAGAGATCGGACGAGAAAGGCTGGTCAGTCCAGTACATGAATTCCATTGGCTTGAAGACATTTTTGAGTAAGAACACCACTATAAACACGCGCGTAATCCTGCTGGATAAGATATCCCGGATTCTGAGCGTAAACAAATAAATGGAACCACGTGAGGCCGACGCACTTGATCGATGTAACGTCTCGCTGTTCAGTTAACGTCTCAGCCATGATCTTGAATGTTCTTAATGTCGCTAGCTACAATAGCTCGACATACCATTTCGCTTATTCCATCCGGTATGTCATGCTCTATTACGCACACGTCGCCTCGGCATACCTTACACCTATGTGTCGAAACATCCCGAAACGACAATCGGCGTGATTCACGTTGAAGTGCGATGTGTCACTGAAACGCATATCACGCGAGTCGCTTAGACGCAAATATACATGTGCGTATTTCATGCGCCAGCGTAAGTGTTCCGTACTGTGTCGACGTCTTAATTTTGGTCACGACAGGGACGTCTAGCTCTCAAAAGTGCATCGCATAAGTGCGACGAACAGTGTCAGTGCTTATTAGTCGGTAGTTGAAACCCTTTGTTTATCTACAGGTACAGTGTAGCAGATGCCCGCGCATATGCGTCTGTTGGATGAATCGATCTTGACGTACTGACGTCAGTCTTCCGCTACGCCGACGTCCACTAGCGTCTTCTGTTGATAGTAAGATATCGCTCCAACAGACAAATATATCACACACATGTGGCACCCAAAATCAGAGTCAACGCCATCCGCTTTCTGACCAGCTTCTAACTGTCCATTAGAAGCCTCCGTGGTGTAGTGGTTATGCTACTCGCCTTGTAAACCAGGGATCGCAAGATCGATCCCGAACTTCTCCAGACTTTCGGATGTGTCTTTAAACCGAGGTATCGCCTCCGTATGACCCTAGCTGTTGGTGGGACGTAAAACTCAAACACTCACTCACTCACTCTAACTGTCCAGGGTTTAGTGAAAAATGTTGCAATACGTTCTCACTTGATGCTTTTTTGAGAACAAAATGCAATTTCTTCTTTTCTAGACACGACCTTACATCACACATCAAAAGTTTGATCCTGAACATGTGGTTTCTATCAGTGCTGGCGTGAAGGTGGTACACAGGATCGTTGGCCCCCGCCCATCAGGGCTTAAAGAAATAGATGGGCTGCATGATGCTTCCACGCAGAGCTGAAACCGACCCGCACACGAGTACTGGTAATCTGCTTAGAGGATCTAAGCCTGCCCAGACAAGAGGTGCGAGTCGGACCGTCCATGCATATAAACCCTATTGGTTTTGATTGGGCGGCAGGGCTTGAGATGTCATTTCATCTTAGTGTCGGGTAAAAGTCCCACAAAATTGGAAGCAACGTCTCCAAAATGACCTATACAGTGTTGACGGGGACGTTAAACCTCAAATCAAACAATACAAAACACAGGATCGTGGCCGGACTGGTAACCATATGTCACGGTTGATTGATTTAACCTTTTTAGCTCAAGGGCATGGTGCCTAAGCGTGTTGTAATCATGCAATCGTTTGGTTTCAAAATCAAAGCACCGAAAGTGTTGGTGGGATGTAGGTTGGGGTAAAAGTCCTGGGCTGAGATTAAACTGTTTAATTTAACTCTGAAATTCCAAACAAATAGTGAAGATTTTGATAAGAAGCGCGTTCTGCAGCGTCCGAACTTGGTCTACACTGTTTGCCAAGCTCACCCTATGTTTCCAGGATGACCCTCTTCAGTCTTATATTATATGGAATACCCCGATCTCACTGCGGCTATTTTCTGCAAGAAAAAGGTTATTCTGAGAAGTCAGTGATAGTCACGTAGACGTTAGCTCTGAATCCCTTTTTTATTAGTAACTTCGGGTCGAATGCCAAACAATCAACCCAAACATAGTCGGGTCGATTGTCAGTCTTGGTTACATGTAAGTGTTATCTGTAAAATCTGCACTTGAAAAAATGTTCGATCTGGCAAACAATGTAGACTAAGATCAAACGCCACAGAACACGGTGCTGATCTTGTTCTACATTTTTTGCATCAGTTACTAAACTTCTGTTCAGTTACAACGGATCAGTCCAAATCCTGGTTCATGACCAGCCTGCATTTAGAGACAATCGGCATGAGTGTTGTCAGTGCTTTGATTTATTCACTGCCTTGAGTTTCTGGAGTGTACTCTTCCATCACTGAAGTTGGGCTCGTCCATTCTGCTAAATATAGCACCTAGAATTATATCACAGGACCTACACTGTTTGCATAGGTATCTGTACCATATTCCAGGGTTGAAAGGGACAGCCTTTTCTCGCAAAGTCTGATATACGCCTAGTTGTAACTGACCTAGACTTGACCTCGAATGTCGGAAAACCCATTAATATTCTGGTCTGCAGCTTACCGGCTGGTCTTTAAGGATTACATATTGACAGCACTGTTAGAAAACAGTGTAAAACCTGAGCAGACGTCTAAGCAGATGCCGCATTGATCTAGGTATTCAGTCTCGCATGATGCAGCTGATTCGTATGAAGTGCTGAATATATTCTCTGAAAGGTAAGATAAAATCGTCAAGTCGTCTGCTTCAAAAGTTTCTATTGCGATTATAGGATGTACAATTTTGATAACTGCGCCTAACCGGACTACATTTTTGTGCGGACCCATATTTCTTTGGCGGTCAAAGCCGGAAGAAAGTCGTAAGAAAGCCGGAACTACTTTACAACACGCAGGATAGCTAGAGATGATAGATAGAATCTGTCATTAAAAAGCATAAGTTCAACTCACATAATTTGCATAGTGTTGGTTTAATCCTTTTGGCATTGTGCAGTAATACGATTTTGAATGTAGTATAAATTCGACTTTTCATACCAATAGAGAGAACTAAATCTATGCAAATTATTCCCCTTGTTCACTCTTCTTATATCCACCATATTTGCATTATTTGCTAGCTCCCAGCTTGCACATTGCCAATATTGGAAAAAAACAGGTAACCAGACCCACTGACCTTTCAAGGTCAGGGGGTCTGGTTAAGATTGCGATAAACTTGTCCATTTACGCGTATTGTCCGCGTGACACACGCGCATTGCGTGCGTGTGAAATTATCGCGTTTCAATGCGCGGTTCATCGCGTTCATACGCGATTTCAACGCGTTAAATATCAGCCAATAAAAGTGATCATTCGAAACGCGTTAGGTAAATTCAATACGCGTTTCTGTTCGAGAGAATTTCAACCAATAAGAATAAAACAGGTATGTGACGATAAAACGAGTGATTGCGAGAGAACACGGGCCAATCAAAATCCTCGTTGCTTGTATGTTTACCCTTATGTTTTTTTTTTTTTTTTTTTTTTTTGGTATTGTTGTTTTTTTAATTCGTTCGTTAATTATTGACAGTATATAAATTGGTCTTTCTTATCAGTTGTGATTCCTTCGGATAAACAAACACACCTACATTTGGATTGCATAACACCTTTAGAGATAAAACTCACTTGGGGGTATTCTGAAGAATGTCATGTAGGTAGGGGACCAGGTGAGGGATATTATTTACCCTGGGATATGTAATTTACAAGCCACCGCTATTTACTGGTTAACGGCGGCTTGTCATGGTGTTGATGGCTGTTTCTAACTCGTACCCACAATCTATGTTTGGAGCAGAAATAGGAAAAATATTGTAGACGCCTGAAAAACACATTTTAACCCATATGACAATGTAATCTACCGATTCCAGGACAAAATCCCCCCGGACATAATCCCCCCCCCCGGACAAAATCCCCCCTTTTTGTAAAGGCGGACAAAATCCCCCCCCCAACATTTGTTCAGGTGGACAAAATCCCCCTGGACAAAATCCCCCACACACATAATCCCCCCTGCTGTTTATAAAGGTGGACAGTATCCTGCACACCTCCACATGCACAATTACTGGTTTTTGAAACTCAGTCTGTCGTTTTGAAAACTGCAGATTCCATATCAGATTTGTACAGTACTATCATAGATATATTGGTGCTCATGGAGAAATTATTGCCCGTCAACACTGTATAGGTAATTTTGGAGATGTATTTATAATATCAAAGTAAAAAGGGCAAACTTGTATTAACTTTTTGTACTTGTACATGTGTGCTTTGGGGTTTTATGGACCTCTCAACCCATTAGGATTATATCTGGCATGATCAGTTAACCTAACCCAGTTCCAGGCACACTTAGATTCCAGATCTTAGATTTCTGATCTGTATTGATTCCTGATCATTGCCTTCACTTCTATTTTAGAACCGCTACCATTATGAAAAACGCCTGTTCAAATATATTGAAAATTGACATATTCCAATAACAGATTCCGATATTTTTCATATTTCTGCTCAAACACATAGATTGTGGGTAGTGGAAGGATAATTAACTAGAACAATTTAGAGTAAGGTTGATTTTGTTCCGGGAGGGATTTTGTCCAACCTGACATACAGCGAGGGGGATTTTGTCAGGGGGATTTTGTCCGAGGGGGATTTTGTCCGCCTTTACAGTAAGGGGGGATTTTGTCCGGGGAGGATTATGTCCGGGGGGATTTTGTCCGGCAACCCTTTTACCTTACACGTTTGGAGTGGTTCAATATCAATTATAAGGGTGTCAGGTATGTGCTGTTTGATGTAAGTTGTACCAAAATGTATGTTCTTTGAGCAAACAGTGTAGACTCAGATCACACGCCACTTTCGAGACGTCTTATCTGGGCCTACACTGTCTGTCAATGTCCCAAAAAGGGCCGCTAGGAATATATGGGTGAAAGTTAATATCTCGACGCACACTGGTCATACTTATTTAGTATACAATATTATCCATAGCACCAGCCACTTCGGCCAGGCCCTTAGGTGTGTGTGTTTGGTGGTGGGGTGGGAGGTGGGGGGGGGGGGCAATAGTAAGGTCACACTAAAAGTTTTGCAACAAAATTCCTTAATTACCACTGGCCAGTACTCGAAACTTCTTATAACAAAGTAAGTTGTTGTTTTTTTTTTTCTATGTTTTTTTTTTTTTTAAATTACCTTTCAGGATTATTTCCCTTATTTCGGGCCGATCGTTATTGAGAGGAGTAGTACCCTGAGAAAAAAATCAACCTGACTCATTGTTGCAGTTCACATGTGGTCCAGGCGATTATGTTCAGTTTCTATAAAACTGCGTGTGAGAGATACTTTTACGTCCCACCAGCAATTGAGGTCATTTTGAGTCGGGACATCGGTGTAAATACTCATTTGAAAGTCTGGAGAAGCCGGGAATCGATTCAACGACCCTTGCTTTTCGAGGCATTATAAATCTGGGACATTGCACCTGAATAAATATGGAAATTAACTCGCATATACTGGCATCACATTAAGGGCTGTCATCAGAATGTTCCATCAGACTGCATAGCTCGACTGGAAAAGTGTCATTTAGGTTATGCGCGTGGACGGGCATCACAGAAGCACGCCTATTCAGATATATTGAAGTTTCATAAATTAAAAAAAAAAAAAATGAAAATTTTCAGATCAAGAATCTTATATTTTTCATATTTATGCTCAAAACAAAGATTTGGGTACTCGTTATAACCGCCTCGACGTTCGGTTCGGTTCTAACCAGTATCAAGACTCTATGTTTTGAGCAATAATATGAAAAAATATACATACCCTTGTAAGCCCCAGTTTTGCGATATAAAAGTGGGGTTAACATCACGAAAACATGCCTATATAATTTTGACCCCTTGAACCCCAACTTTATATAGAAAAACTGGGGTTTACTGGGGTATATCTTATTTTTCTTATTTCTGCTCTAAATATAGATTGTTGGTACATGTACTCGTTAGAACCGCCTCTTGTTGGTACTCGTTAGAACCGCCTCGATGAGGCGGTTCTAACGTGTACCCACAATCTATTTTTTGAGCAGAAATAAGAAAACTATCACAATTTTTCATCTTAAAATTTGTGTTTCCGGCGGTAAAGTTTACAATGTATTTGTATAGGCGGGTTTTCGTACATGGACGTGTTGCCGTATTCAATACCCCGTAAACCCAACTTTTCACTTAATAAAGTGGGGTTTAGAGGGTGTTTATTAATAGGCTTGTTGATCAGATGGAAAATAAATTAAGAAAAAGGCAACAAATAAATAAATTACAATATATAAATAAATAAATGAGCCCTTCTGTGAGTGAGTGGGTGAATGAAAAAGGTTTATTTCTGGTCTTGAAATCTTGAATAAGTGAAGATAATGAGGTGTTATTTTAACCCATTGTATGCGGGAAACCACTAAATGGGTACCTTGGCAAACAGTGCAGGCCCAGATCAGACGTCACAGAACGCGGCGTCTGATCAGGGCCTGTACTATTTGCCAACAGAATTTTCCATCAAAAATTGAATGAAAACGTAAAAATGAGCCTGACACCCCAAATATAAAAAATGGAATTGTCCAACATATAGCAATGGAAGAGTCCACTAGCATACAATTGGTTAAATAACTAGCTTTATAGCTCCCAGGTGCACCTGGGTGTCATAAAACTGTTGTTCAATAAACATCCTGCATTTTGGCAGTCAACTTCGTCAACTTCAATCACTATGCAGTACCTATATTTTACCATTTACCCCGAGGCAAATTGCACAGTTTTACTGCAACTGCATAAATGTCTTATCCATTTACCTTCAGTTTCTCTGTTTCAATTTATTCTGTTTCTGGTTTTGGAAGTAATCAGATAATAAAAAAAAACTTAAACAACCTAAATTGGAAGAAAAGCTACGACCGAAATAGTTACGCGGTATTGATTGGTTGCTTTGGACACGCAGAGCAGGTTGTATCTGCGTTATCGACACGCAGGCCTGATTGGCTGATCGGAAATCGCGATTTATGCGCAGTATCGCGTTTTTCATAAAGAAAATTCATTGGCTAAAATGTAATTCGCAGTTGAAACGCGTGAACTGCGCGTGCGTTCTCACGCGTTACAAACACGAGACAAGTGAGTGTGCGCTGACAAGATAATCGCAAGCGTATCTGTAACCTTCAGACTAGGAACCAGCAGATAATGCAAATAAGGTGAATAAATGGAAACAGTAGACGAAAACAACCAAAAGATCAAGGAAGTGAACACTTTAGCATTTGTATAAAGGGAAGAGCTGGGAACCGTTGTTTGAAGTATCTTTCGTAGAATTCTAGAAGTACATGTATCGGCCAATAGAATTTCACATATTACAGTAAAATGCAAATATTAAGACCACCTTTGTGACTGTTTAAAAGTGGACTTCACGGCCACTTTTGAACAGTCCCGAAGGTGGTCCCTGACCAGAGTACATTCTTTGCATAAAACACGAAGAAAGAACAACTGCATCCTTCAAAATAAGCTTTTGAAATTAGAAGTAGTCTTTATTTTAGGTGGAATTTCACTGTACTTGATCCTCTTCTCTTATAATTATCATACAGTTACGGGAGTCAAGCCATTTTTTTCGCATGGTACATATTTTCGGTAAATGCGGGGACATGGAAATTCTACAATCTCTGCAGTGTGTAAGCGACTTTTCTATATACCTCAGGTGTTGGCTTAGATAGATAGATAGATAGTTAGATAGATAGATAGATAGATAGATAGATAGAGAGAGAGAGAGAGAGAGAGAGAGAGAGAGAGAGAGAGAGAGAGAGAGAGAGAGAGAGAGAGAGAGAGAGAGAGAGAGAGAGAGAGAGAGAGAGAGAGAGAGAGAGAGAGAGAGAGAGAGATAGATAGATAGATAGATAGATAGATAGATAGATAGATAGATACTGTAGTGTTGTTTAAATGAGTGATAAAATCATTTTTAATGGAGAAGGGGGGAAAATTCAGTCAAAGTAAATGATAGAGTTACGGAACCTAGAAAGAATGTAGTTCTTCTGACAGTGGGGTATTTGTGTTAAGTTTCATGAAGTAAGGTCAAATACATTTGGAAATATTGTTAAGGATAAAGTTAGATCGAAGTTCAAAGGTAAAGGTCACAGGTCAAACAGTTTTATATCGAACAAAAGGTCTTGTCCCAAGGGACATCCGTGTGAAGTTTTAAGGTTCTGTCATGAATAGCACAGTCAGCCCTCTATATACCGACAATCGACAGAACGATAAAACCCGTTATTACGACAATTTCAATGAAACGAATCCTTAGCTAAAATTGATAGGGTTTAATGGTAATATTCAAGAATATTGTAATTATTTAATACTCTAAGAAGCAAATGTTATGGATATTTGTTAGAATCGCCTCGACGAGGCGATTCTAACAAATATCAACGCCATTTGTTGCTTAAGAAGCAAATGTTATGGATATTCAAGAATATTGTATTTATTTGATACTCCAAGAAGCAAATGTTATGGATATTTGTTAGAATCGCCTCGACGAGGCGATTCTAACAAATATCCGCAACATTTGTTGCTTGGAGTAATTAAGCGAGAAAGTCCTTTTTACTCCTTATTGGGGTTATTTGTAACGGCTAAATCATCACTAAAACACGCCTATATAATATTGATCCCCTCGAACCCCACTTTTATATTGTAAAACTGGGGTTTACAGGGGTAAAACTTATTTTTCTTATTTCTGCTCTAAATCATAGATTGTGGGTACTCGTTAGAACCGCCGCGATGAGGCGGTTCTAACTTGTACCCACAGTCTATATTTTGAGCACAAATAAGAAAAATATCACAATTTTTCATCTGAAAATTGTTGTTTTTAGGCGATAAAATTTACCATGTATTGGAATAGGCGTGTTTTCATAATGCCTTATAACGGCACCATATTGGGGAACAAATACTGTCGTTATAACGAGGGTCCTCTGTGTTGAAATGAGAGATAAATTGTTTTCAGCAAAAATAGAAAAAGGGGAGACAATTCAGCCCCCCCCCCCCCCCCAAAAAAAAAAAAAAAAATAAAATAAAAATAAAAAAATAAACAAATACAGTCGTGGCCCTTCGTCAGAATGTAGCTCTTATGATGGTCAGTATGTGTATGAAGTTTCATGTTTGGTTGTTTGAATTGAGGTTGCCAAAAAGATTGAGGGAGCCACTGCGTATCGCCTGAAGAAGCCACTAGAAAGAACGATTCTGATCAATATTGCGTTTACCGCAATTTCGATTAATATGCTTGTTTATTTGATTGAGGTTTAATGTCCCCGTCAACAGTATTAAGGTCATTCTGGAGACGTTGTTTCCAGTTTTGTGAGATATTTACGCGACACTGGAATTACATCAGAAGCCCCGGTTTATATGCATGGACCACCCGACCCGCTCCACTTTGCTCTTGCAGGCTTAATTAGTGTAAACCGCGACAGAGGTAAGGGCGAGGATTATGGCCATGTAAGGTCAATTTAAACCCCCCAGTGGAATTCTTTCCACTGACCGTTCCATAACGGGCCTCCGTGGCCTAGTGGTTAAGAGCGCTGACTCTTGATCTTTAGGTCTCTCACCGCTGTGGTTCGAGCCTCGCTCGGATTACATGTGAGACGCCAAGTTCTGCAACGGAAGGTCAGGTGGTTTTTCTCCGGGTACTCCGGTTTTCGCCCACCTCTGATTAACGATCGGTTCGATATGAGTGAAATAATCTTGAAAGGGCCGTAAAACCAAAACCAAAAAAACAAAAAAAAAAAAAAAAAACAAACAAAAAAAAAAACACTGACCGTTCCAAGGCGGTTCTTCTGTGGCGGTTTATTTATGTTGTTTTTTGTTACTACTTACTGTGTGTATCACTTGTGTCTTTTTTTTTTCGATGGCAATTTGGCCATTTCGTGGGAAAGTAACTGTCCTTATGGCCATTCTTTGTTTAGGTTTCCATTATGGTCTGATCGCTTCATGTTTATGTTTCTTTCCCTTTGGTGTCTTTGATGGGGGGGGGGGGGGGGGGGGTAATTTAATTGTATCGATTCCTGATCGTTTTTTTACTTCTACTTAGACCTTGTAAGCCTTTCATCAGTACTCATGTGCGGGTTCAGCTCCGCCGCTGAAAGCACAATGCAGCCTTATCTTTTTGTTTAAGCCCCGATGGGCAGGGGCCTCCATTAATGGGCACTACGTATTTCTGTTTAACATCAAATCAAAATTATTTCCTACTTTATTTGATTACTGATTTCCACAGACATCTTTGTTAACAAGTTGGCTGCTTTCAAAAAGCATCCAGTAGGTTTGGTCTTGTCAGTCTACATTCTGATTTGAGCCAGCTGATATCATTATCCCAATTAATGCATTTTTTGAATAAAAATAATAAACTTTAAACATTCCAAGGCGCTTCTTCTGTCGTGGTATATTTTTGTTAAGGTTTGTCTGAAGTTTGGAGGCCTTCATGCGGACTATTTGTCTAAATCGCGACGGACGTAAGGGCGAGGATTGTGGCCACGTATAATTGATTTAAGTCCCCCAGTGGAATTCGTTTCCGCTGACCGTTCCAAGGCGGTTCTTCTGTCGCGGTTTATTTTTGTTATGGTTGTCTTTGGATGTTTGTGTCGCTTATGTTATTTTATTTTGGATAGCCTATTGGCCATTTTATGGGAATGTAACTGTCCTTTTGGCTTTCCGCTGTACGTGTTTCCATTAGTGTATGTTGTTTCATGTTTGTGTGTCTTTCCCTTTGGTGTCTCTGATGGGAGCTGTGGGTTGATTGTAACGATTCCTGATCATTGCCTCCACTTCTATTTTTTAATACAAAACGTGTATATAAAATTTCGAAGTCTGTGACCTTGATATCAGGAGGGGTAGGTAGTGATGAGTATTCTGTGGTAAATTGTTTAACGCCATGGCAAGTATAAACTAAATGTAACTTACATATGGTTTACACATGTATAGCACAAAACTTAACCAAACGAAAATGTAAACCGAATTTTTCAAAGGTCATAACTCTATTAATATTTGGTGGACAGTAATTCTCGAAACTTAAGGCACATCTTCACATCTTAGCGTTACTACATACACATTTTAGGCTTGATCGGAGGAAAACTGTATAGTAGGAGTTATACGGAAACGAAAAAAAAAGTTTACGAACGGACGGACGGACAGCAACCACATCACTTAATACGGCCGTTTTTTTTTTTTTTTGTTGTTGTTGTTGTTTTTCAAACGGGTATATAAAAAAATTTTTCCTAAGTCATCAGGCCTTCTATAGGGCCTTGATTATCTATTTCATGTGTTGTTAACGTCCCTGTTAACACTGTATGAGTCGTTTTTGAGACATTGCTTCCAATCTGTCGCCCAATGAAACTAAATGGTTGAAATGCATGAACGGTCCGACTCGAGCCACTTTTCCTGGGCAGGCTTAAAACTTCTAGGCGATTTAACACTTCTCGTGTGCGGCCGGTATCAGCTCTGTGTGGAAGCATCATGCAGCCCAATCTATTTCTTCAATCTCCGATGGACGGGGGCCGATCAGACCTTGGGGCAATATATTGGACTACATGAGCTGAAACCGACCGAACTTTGAAGTATTGCTGAACCGCCTAGGAAGATCTAAGCCTGCCCAGACAAAGTGCTGCGAATCAGACTGTATCTTAAACCTCGGCAGTACCCTGCGCAAAAACCTGAAATTTGATATCCTTTTGTATATCTTTCTGGATCACAATTTAATTGTAAAAGAAACTGATTAGTAAAACGTCAAGTATTGAGTGGAAATAAAGAACACCACTCTCGGCTTATCAGATACAATAGCTCCCATCGAATGCGCCAAAAAGTCTTTTAACAACTCAGTCTGTAACTGATGGCAGGTCACTCAGAAGTCATGGCGTTTTTGAACAGAAACTATTGCTATCTGTGCTGGGCTCAAGAACAATAAACAACGACCCATCAGCGTTATGACTTTGTTTCGCTCCCTAAATATTTTATATATTTGGAAGAGATAGAACCTTCGACCTTGGCACTGACGTTAATTCTAGTAGCAAAGCCATGAAAATGTTTTTACACACCCAGCGATCTTTTTCATGTTTGGTTTTACGATCCTTTCAAGATTATTTTACTCACATCAAGCCGATCCTTAATCAGAGGTGAGCGAAAACTGGAGTACCCGATGAAAAACCTCCTGACCTTCCGTTGCAGAATTTCTCATTATGTGACCTGAGCCATGCTCAAACCTACAGCGTTGAGAGACCTAATGATTAAGAGTCAGCACTTTTATCCACTAGGCCACGGAGGCCCGTTACACCCAGCGATCTTTATAAATGAGGAAAATAACGTTCTCAGTCTTTCCAACATTTACATATACGTATTATTAGAGCTATCAGCGTACCGAAAGATGTTCAGAACATATAAATCTGTTCCTATCTGTGTGAAGTAAACTTTGCAAGTTTTGTTTATTTGTATTTAACGGCCCAGTCAACACTGATTTGGGTCATGTTTGGGCCTGTCAGTGTACCTATCCACGCTTTTCCTGAGCATGCTTATCCGCAAGCGGTTTACCAGTTCAGCCCACATCCTGTCGCCAAAAACTGACCCCTGCCCTTCCTGAATCAGCGGAAGGGAGAGAATGACCATAGAAAAGATTTCATAATCTCCACGAAGGAATGTTGCCGACCCCGGTAGGTATCGAACCCGAGTCTTCCTTATCACCAGTCAGACTGCATCCGACTGAATTACCGCAGCCCGTCACACTTTGTGAGTAGTAGTAGTTATGTTCTGTTGTTTTTCGTTTCCATGGCCCCATGGACTTACTCCATAATGGCATTGCAAGACGTAAAATTTGCGAAAATGACTGCGGCTGTTATAAGTCCCCAATAAGGGAAATAGGTACGCCTTAAGGGGTTGGAGCTACTCCTGCAAAAGTAGTTTCTCTTCGGATATGCCTAAGGGGTATACTCTTAAAGGAAAGAATTTTCTCCTGGGGAGCAAATTCTTCCCTTTTACAGTAGACCCCTTGAGGAGCAAATTCTTCCCCTTTTAGAGTAGACCCCTTTTTCAGTTGGACAGAGCCAACAGAGTAGTATTGTTGAAGTTGAAACGCTTGCTTTTCGGTCTGTTTCGCTATTCAGGCAATCTGTTTGCTGTAATTGCAATATAGTATTGCATCATCGTTAAGGCTGATTGGTTGATCGTGTCACGTGCCCCTCCATGGAACAGTTACAATCTGGTCATTAGACCCGGTTTTCCCGCCTCATGGCGACCAAACCAATAAGTAAGTCTCCAAGTTCTTTTTTTCATCAGGCTACATGCATTAACCCAGTGGACTTACAGCGCGTATGGAACGTCATATCAACGTCGATACAACGTCATGACGTTACATCGAAGTTGATACGACGTTGCTAAGATGCTATGTGCCCGCTGGGAAAATTCATTGTAAAATTCTGGAATATTGCCATTTTTTTTTTCCAGTCAACTTATTAAAAGGGCAGCCGCAACGATTAAAAGTCCCACAAAATTGGAAGCAACGTCTCCAAAATGCCGTATATAGTGTTGACGGGGACGTTAAACATCAAATCAAACGGAAAAAACAAAACAACGATTCATTTTGTGGGACCACTGAAACGTGAGAGATTTTTTCTGATCTTTTGTTTGCCATTTATCCGAGTACAGAAGGCTTCTGGATACCAAGGATCTGTGCAGCGGTATGTCTTTTTTCCAATTCTCTTAAATTCACCGGCCTTTATAATGTTTTTTTCCGTCTATTCAAGGTGTACCTGAAAGAGACACAAAGATAAAACCAGCGGACAACAAGTCCCGAATGACACACATTAAGATAACACATCCGTGCGACATAGTGCATGTTTGCATCTCCAAAGTGGCTACATTTCTGATGAAAATCTGTTATTTTTTCTATTTATTCTTCATAGGTTGTAGGTGCTTGATAGAACCGCCTCACTGAGGCGGGTAAAATGAGTACTCACAACCTATGTACATGTATTGGAGTAGAAATAAGAAAAAAAAAATCTCGTGTACCCGTAAACCTCAGTTTTCTGTATATAAAATGTGGTTTATGGGGTTGTTCATTTCACGGACTTGTTCACGTGATGATGTGCCACCTCATGAGAAAATATGTCTGTGGTGTTTGTGACATACAGTAAAATTTCGCTATTCATTACGATAACACACCCGTGCGACATAGTGCATTTTTTCACATATCCAAAATGGCTACTTTTCTGATGAAAATCTTCGGCATTTTTCTTATTTTTACTGCAAACATAGGTTGTGAGTGCTCGTAAGAACCGCCTCATTGAGGCGGTTCTAACGAGTACCCACAACCTATATATTGGAGCAGAAATAATAAAAATAATGTATACCCCCGTAAACCCCAGTTTTCTCTATTTAAAGTGGGGTTTAAGGTGTTCATTTCACGGACATGATCACGTGATGACGACCACCTAAAATTAAGGCTAAATCTGCTTTTAAAAGCTTATTGAGAAGGTTTCAGTCATTTTTTCTTCAAGTTTTCTACACCCAATGTCTCATAAAATTCCTTTATTTTCATTCTTTAAGACCATTTTCGAACAGTTCCAAAGGTGGTCTTAATATAGGAATTTTACAGTATATACAAACTGACTTTCTCAGCTACATAATCCAGCAAGAGTCATGAAAAGTGTAGGTACTGTGTAAGTATAAAATCAGCGAACTCAAAGGCGCTGAATAGCGTGCGCCTTCGCATTGCTGATCTGCACATTTCTTGTTCGCAATTCTAAAATAGCGCACCTATTGAACTGTGATTTATTATGCAACAAATCTCTTGTCGAAAGGGCATGACGAGTGACGTCATTAAAAGCCGCCTTTTATGACGTCAGTCGTAGATCTTTTGGTCTTACCATGTGAAACGTAATTTCTCGCGATTTTTGAAAGGTTTGGAGAATTTGAAGGAAACAGCAAAATTATTGTCGATTTAAAGTGTGTTAAACTCGAAATAGATCAGCTCTTGCGTGTGGTATGTTTATGTAATAAATCACAGTTTGTCTTGAAGACAAATCACTCGCGGTACGCGCTGATGTTGGGGTCTACTTTACAACTGACCTCCAAACTGTGATTTATTACTCAAAAAATCACTGCTAAATCTTATCTATTTCTTAACTGACAACACAGGTTTTCTCATGACCTGGGTCACATGTCTCCTCTGCATGCTGATATCTCAGATAAATGTTTGTTTGAGGCAAATGTACTTGGAAGGTCAAGAATACGTAAATGGGCTCCCCCATAGATTTTATTTTTCAAATTTCGCATCGAAACATGCAATGAAAACTATAGGTTAACGAGTTTGTTTAGGCACCAGGACAGCACGAAAACCAGACTCCTTTGTATTGAAAACAATGCCAAATCCGACGAAAATTGTCGATTTTTCAAGCTTTATTGTCAATAGCAAATATACTGGTCTATAGAATTTTTCCTTAAAATGGAAGTGGAGGCGATGATCAGGAATCGATACAATTAACCCACAGCTCCCATCAGAGACACCAAAGAGAAAGAAACACAAACGTAAAACAACAGACCCTAATGGAAACACCAATAGCGGAAAGCAAAAGAAAAAACAGTTACTTCCCCACAAAATGGTCAATAGGCTATCCAAAATAAAATAATATTAGCGACACAAACACCCAAAGACAAGCCATAACAAAAATAAACCGCAACAGAAGAACCGCCTTGAAACGGTCAGTGTAAACGAAGTCCACTGTGGGGCTTAATTCGATGTAACGTGGCCACAATCCTCGCCTTTATTTCCGTCGCTATTAAGACAAATAATTTGTTCAGTCCGCATAAAGGCCTCCTAACACATCAGTGCAACATCTCCGTGAACACAAAAATCACACAACCACAGAGATGAAACAACGATGAGGACTCGACAGCAAGAAACCACTGAAATGCTGGAGCAAAAGAAAACCAACAGTTGGACTCCGATGAGCCCGACCAGAGACAGAGCATCAGGTACCAAGCAAAATAAGCCTTTACGCTGGAACCGTCATAGAATCTGAGGCCTGACCCACCGGCGTACAATTGAAGAGGGAAGCAAAGTTGTCAACAGTGATTGCGTTAACTACCATGCATGCAGTCTGTCGTATAACATTTATGTTGTACCCAATCTTTTTATATCGAAGAATGATTTTACAAAATTGGGTGCTGAAGTCATTGCGGTTATATATTTTTCTGAATTTATATACCAAATAGACCTTGTTGCAGAAGAGATTTAAGTCCAATACTGAATTTTGAAATTAAACCAGAATGACGTCTATAAAATTTTGAAAAGGCTTTGCGTAGTTTATGGTACCGATAACCCTGATTAAGAAGTTTAGCCGTTCACAATTTATTACGAGTGTTGAAGTCAGTTACATGACTACATACTCTGGCAAATCGAATTAATTGCGAAATCTAAACGCCATAGGCTGGCGCACGAGTAACATCACCATCCAGAAAAGTAGAATTTACAATCTCAAATTCAAAATCATCGCGTCTATCATAAATTTTGCAAGAAACAAACCCATCTACAATAGATAGATGTAAATCCAAAAACGGGGCCTCGGTATCAGAAGAATTTGCTTTATTTAACTTAAGTTCTGGATGGGTAAATTTGACTGATCAAACCATCGAAATAGGTATTATCAATATTCTATATATCATCCAAATATCAAGAAGTGCAGCTAAAAGCTTTAATGATTTAAGACTGGTTTATAGCAGAAAAGGGACATCATGAAGTCTCTGTCATAACAAAACAAAAACAGATCAGCCACAAGTGGTGCGCAATTAGTAACCATCGGAATACCCACAATTTGTCTAACTAACTTAGTACCAAATCTTATGTAAATATTGTCAAGTAAAACGGTGAGAGCTTCACACACTTTCTTACATGACCATAAAGTACAATTTTTATGATCTTCAGAAGTGAGAAAAATCATTTCTTACATTACATGCAAGATAGAGGGAGTCTTCCCTATGAAATGTCCATTCAATTAAATCATTTAGTTTTTCTTTTATAAGATTATGAGGAAGTGTAACGAAAGGAAAAATCATAAGTAGAAAGACTTGAAACACGAAAACGCCTGGATTTCAATTTATTTAAAACTTCATTAGAATTGTTTAAAGGCCAAAACAGATTTTTACCTGATCTTTCAAAGACTTTGTCGTAATATTTTATCACATGTTTTTTGATGGCAGTAAAACATAAAGTTAATAATTTGGAGAGTTCATTGGTGGTACAAGAGCTTGAATTTGCAAGAAAAAAAACGTGCTTTGTATGGTCTTTTATGAAGTTTCGGTAACCAATATAACGTATGAAGCTTGTCTTGGCCTTCTGTAACACAGATAGCAAACTTGGTGGCTGAATGACAAATGTGGTCATCACATAAGCCCTCTCTACAGCTAAAGGCTGAAGTTCATAGGCCTTAGTACCACTAGGTTCTTGCTGAAGAGTGTTAACATAGTGAAGCCGTCAAACAACAACCCCATTGTTAGCGGCCTTATCAGCTGGAGCCAAAACAAACTTCCTACGAATTTCTTGAATACCTAGTTTAAGGTGACTTAAAGGCGTCTAAGGTTTAGGAGGTAATAAGTTTGTATTTTGCGAATAAAAAGAAATGCGTTTGTTCACTAATTTCAGAATGCTAAGTTTTCATTCTTTAAGAGCTTTATGCTCAACATACTCTCGTTTACGCCATCGATTTCCAAATTCATTCAAGGCAGCAGCGATTTCATATCTACATTAACTGAAATCAATTTTAGAAGGAAATCGATATTTCGGTCCTTTAGAAATTATATTACGTATCCTAGACTCAGGAATAATTTTTAAGTTGCCAGTAATAATATGACCAGCAGCAGTATGGCAGAACACTGATTTTTTTTGCAATCACATGTATCAGGAGTGTTAGTGTCAATATCAAGATCAGAAACAAGTTTATTGAAATTAGAAATGATAGATCTAACAGGTTTATTGTATTTATAGCCAATTATGGGTGTTTCAGTATTTTGAAAATAAGCAGGAATGGATGAAATAACCTATATCTTGGTGTAGAGATAACCAAAATAATTTATACCCCTATAAACCCAAGAATAATATGTGTAAAGCGAGGTTTAGATGGGTGTTCTTTTCACGGAGACTACACTTGGGCAATGGTTATTTTAAAAATGAGCCCCGCCAAGCGAATTTGTGTCTTCGAGCATTCCGTCATGACAAATTTTAACTGCGCATGCCCAACCATTCAGAGGGGCCAGGGATATGGCTTTCTGTCTGAAGGTTCCTCTTGATTTAGTGCTTGTATGAGCGAGCAGCGAAGGTTCTGGTGAGACTTTGCGAATGCGCAGGCTCGCCTGAACCTTCGCTGCTCGCAGAAGCGATAAGTACCAAAATCGCTTGACGGGGCCCAAATGATTTTACTCAACATTTACTAGGCGCAATCCCATCATGTTATACATCAAATTAAAGCAACGAAACTGAAGTATAATTTAAGCCATTGTATACACTGTAAAATAAAGTTGGTCTAAGCAGTATTTTTTTAAACCATTCACATATACAGAACACAATATTACATGGTATAGGATCTGATAAAAAGCTCTGAGCTTATATACATCATCTCCTATGACAGTATAACAGTGATGACAGTCATACTGTCTTAATGATGAGTACCAGATAAGCTGGTTATCACACATGTTAAACATTTAAGGGGAAGGGGAACACCTAGGAGATGTTTCCGCCATTTTTCAACGGGAGACAACTTTCGGGACTTCCTGTTCCCTTTTCTGTAAGCCCTGTCCCACTAAAAAAGGGGTCTACTCTTAAAGGAAAGAATTTGCTCCTCAGGAGAAATTCTTTCCTTTAAGAGTTGACCCCTTTTGACATGGGAGACAAAATACTTTTGCAGGAGTTGCCTCTCCTGAAGGTGTTCCCATTCCCCTTAAAGATGGTGATAATGATAATACTGAATAATAATAAAAATAATAATAATAATAATAATAATAATCTGATACTAAACACTGCATGGCCTTGACAACTCAAGTACATACAGACATAGCGATCCATGGAATATGTTTTTGTAATATGAAGATGCATATACAATATAGTTGCACTGACATTACAATGCTGGTAGCACGTGTAGTTTGAAACTCACCGAGACCGAGGACGACACTCTAAGGAAATGTTTGACTTTTAATTTGAATTGATGCTGGTGCCTTGGAAGTATACGACATATATGGCGACATATATACTTGAATCGTTTCGTGGCTTTGGTGTAGTTGTATTGATGCTATCAAATAAAAAGTAAAACTATGAGAATTTTAAATCTTTTTTTATTCATATTTTACTTACTGCAAAAAAAATGACCCTTTTCTCGAAAAGGCACCACAAGTACATGCTCTGCAATACTTTTTACCAAAATGGATAAGATATTAAAATTATGTGATACATTTATCAAGTTGTGACTTTAAAAAAAAATCGTGCCAAATATTATGCCATTTGGGTGCTAATTTAAGAAAATGAGTCGCTTAAAAGACAGCCACCCAAACAGAAGTTGTTGTTTTTTTTTCCTGAAAAAAAAAAACGTCTGCTGCCAATATTAACCCTATTTTAGCTGAGATTGACATGGCTGATACAGCAGTCCATCACGAAAACACGCCTATATAATTTTGACCCCTTGAACCCCACTTTTATATAGTAAAACTGGGGTTTCCGGGGTATACCTTATTTTTCTTATTTCTGCTCTAAAATATAGATTCTGGGTACTCGTTAGAACCGCCTCGATGAGGCGGTTCTAACAAGTGACAACAATCTATATTTGGAGCAGAAATGAGAAAAATATCACAATTTTTCATCATAACATTTTCATTCTTTTCGCCGATAAAGGTGGCAATGTCGGGTAAAAGTCCCACAAAATTGGAAGCAACGTCTCAAAAATGACATATACAGTGTTGACAGGGACGTTAAATCTCAAATAAAACAAACAAAATCAATAACTAACCTGTTAATGTCCTATGAGCTTATTTGAAACAAAAATAATTCTCAGGGATTTACAGTTATTTTCACATTTCGTTTGATGGCAAGCTTATTAAAATACAGAAAGTCAGGTGTTTAACATAAGATTTGAAATATAAAAAGGATTTAGAAAATGTAATGTGTGCAAAATGCAGAAAATATTGATATCATGATGTAGTCTATCCTTAACTTGATAGTAAAGATTGACTTTACTTACCGTTTGGACAATATGGACAGCAGTCTTCGCCAACCGGTGGGTCTACACAGGTCAGCTTATCCGTTGAACACACCGGTGGCTGAAACTTTATCTTCCCGCCTTCACAAATCAGACCGTCGCATTTGTCCCCAACTGGGCCTGTCAAAGTCAAGTTTATTCATTAATTGGGGACGGGGACGGGGACGGGGGTAGGGTGGTGAAGAGGTTGGAGGGTTAGGGTTTGGGACTTTGTATATTCACTAGCAGTTATTCTCAAGACTTCGCAATACAGATTTCCTTAAAGGGAAAACTGTATTGGTCAGATTCTTGTAATACCTCCTCGAACAGACTTAAACAAGTGCGCTACCAAGATCCCTTAACTGGAAAGGTAATTGCCTATTTGAGGCAGTTCTAACTATTTGTTTGTTTTGGTTTGAATTTTAATGTCCAGTCAAAACTATACAGTAGAACTTCGATGGCTCGAAAACCGACGGCTCGTTTACCCGTTCTTGAGTCTCTAGGGAATTTCTGTACGTAAGAAATAGGGAGAGTAAAAATTAGGATATTTTCGTCTTTTATCTTACAAATGTATGCTGTGTGTACTCATTAGAATCGCCTCGATGAGGCGATTCTAATGAGTACACACAACATACATTTTTCATTATAGAACACAGAAAAAGATGTCCTAATGTATGTCGTTATGCCTCCTGGCATTAGCCCTCAGTGGCTCGAACTACCCCTGTCTCGAACAGATTTTCGAGGTCCCAAAGGTGTTCGAGCCATTGAAGTTTGACTGTACTTAAGTACCTGAGCACACATTTTGTAGGCAGTGTTATACATAAGCCGTTAACATTCTAACACCAGGAGCTAATGACATGTATTAGTCAGACGTGCATACGTCTGATCAACCGAGACCATTACTCTAAATCCGTTCGTCTAGTGATATTGTGGGAAGATTTGGGATCTGATTGTATCAGTTCCTGGTCGTTTCGCTTTTAAATTTTGATTAACATTAAGTGTGTGGGGTAATGCAACACGTTCAATACATATTCGCCAAACGGCTTTTTGTTTTCTGTGGTGACATGAGCTTGATTGAACGAACATACAAAAGTAATCAAGGGATTCGCCTTACACTCATCACATGGAAGGCAATGGCCATTTTTCGATACAATTAGCTCGCAACTCCCATCGAAGACATTAAAGGGAACAAATAACTTTCTCTAAAATGACAACCTTACAAGCGCTAATCCAGAAGGACAGTTACTTTCCCGCAAAATGGCCAAACGGCTATCCAAAATTAAAATACACCCAGTAATACATATATGCAAAGACGACCAATAAACTTCTATAGACAAACCACCTTGGAAGGTCAGTAAAAAAGTGTTTTTATCGGGATGGGGATGGGGTGGGATTTAACCCTTGTCCTGCTAATCCCGGATATGCCTTATCTTTGAAACAATGTAGATCCAGATCAGATGGCTTCTGACGAAGCCATCTGATCAGGATCTACATGGTTTGCCATTCAGATTGTGAATTTGTTGCAATAATTTACATCGAGCAATCTGATTGGTTGATAATCAGTAGTAGGTGTGGCATATTTGAATATTCAGCAGGACAAGGGTTAATCAATTTTTACGTGGCAACAATCCTCGCCCTTTGTTTTCCCGTGTTTTAGACAAATAATTTGTTTAGTCCTCCTGAAGGATTTTAATTCATCAGTGCAATTTTCCGAGAACCTAAAAATCAAACAACTACAGAGATGGCTTGAAAGCATAAAAGTCTTTGTAAATAATATCCGTGTATACCACACTATATATTGGAAAAAATTGTGTGTTTCAAAAGTGTCTATTATTTAAGGGATAACTATATTCAAAATTGTCATTTGGGGAGGTAAATGAGTGTTTTTCTGTCGGACATGTCGTTTCATGACGACGCGTTAGCGGAGCCGAAAACGGAATTTGCGACCGTAAAACTGGACATTCACTTTTCAAAATGACAATTTTCAATCGAGTTATTCCCATTGTAATGCACTTATTCAGTTGCCTTGTTAAAATTGTGTTAAAGTGACAAGCACTGCGAACTGCGTAAGACCAAATGCTACATCATGACGTCGGGTTTCCGAAAGTTCATCGCAGGATATAGTGTCGCAAATGTTTGACGTTAACCAATCAAACGTGGCGTTTCATACACAAGTGCATCAGAATTTTCCTTTTCTTATTTGCTTTAAAACATGAAATATTGCCACTCAAATATGTACCATAACAAATTATAAACAAACAACGAGTATACAGCAACCACCAGAACTTCAGTTAAATAAAGAAAATTCTTCTGATACAGAGGCCCCGTTTTTTTCTATTTACATCCATCTATTGTAGACTTCTTAATAAGGAGATGTTGCACTGATGAGTTAGGAGGCCTTCATGCTGACTGAACAAATTATTTGTCTAAATTGCGACGGAAGTAACGGCGAGGATTGTGGCCACGCAAAGTCGATTTATAATAGAAGTGGAGGCAATGATCAGGAAACGATACTGTTAACCCACAGCTCCCATCAGAGACAGCAAAGGGAAAGAAACACAAACATGAAACAAAAGACCCTAATGGAAACATCAATAGGCCAAAAGGCCTGTTACTTTCCCACAACATGCCCAATTGGCTATCCAAAAAAGAACAATATAAGCGACACAAACACCCAAAGACAACCCTTAAAAAACTGCGACAGAATAACCGCCTAGGAAGGGTCAGTGAAACGAAGTCCACTTGGTGTGTGTGTGTGGGGTGGGGGGGGGGGGGGGCTTAAATCGAATTTACGTGGCCACAATCCTCGCCCCTACTTCCGTCGCGATTTTTCAGTCTGCATGAAGGCCTCTAACTCATCGGTGAAACATCTCCGTGAACACAAAAACCAAACAACCACAGAGATGAAACAACAGTGAGGACTAGACAGCAAGAAATTACTGTAAATCTGGAGCCAAAATAGCCCAACAGTTAAACTCTGATGGACAAGACCAGAGACAGAGCATCAGACACCAACCAACATTACTTAAGCCCCCAGTGGAATTCGTTTCACTGACCGCTCCAAAACGGTTCTTCTGTCGTGGTTTATTTCGTTATTTTGTGTCTTGGGTGTTTGTGTCGCTTATATTATTTTATTTTGGATAGCATATTGGCCATTTTGTGGGAAAGTAACTGTCCTTTTGGCTTCCCGCTGTTGCTGTTTCCATTAGAGTCTGTTGTTTCATGTTTGTGTTTCTTTCCCTTTGCTGTCTCTGATGGGAGCTGTGGGTTAATTGTATCGATTCCTGATCATTGCCATCACTTCTATTTTGTTTCTTGCAAAATTTATGATAAACGCGATGATTTTTATTTTGAGATTGTATAGTTTCCTTTCTTGGATGGTGATGTTCCTCGTGCGGCATCCTATGGCGTTTATATTTCGCAATTTATTCTGTTTGCCAGAGTTTCTAGTCATGTAACTGACAAACAATTGTTAACTGCTAAGTTTCTTAATCAGGGTTAATTTGCCGAAACTAGCTAGTCTGGCCCAGAAAACATGCACACTTTCTATTTTCCATTTCTGTGGTGTATTCCTTGCTTCCAAAGGATAACCCTTTTACAAAACATATTAAACGTCACTACAGCTAGTGTCTGGGAATGTGTGGCGGCCGTAAAATGTCTGCCTGTCCTACATAATAGTGTAGTTTATATTTTCTTGTCCTTTGGGATCATCGATTCCTTTGTGGAATTTTGAAAATATTTGAGGGTCACTGATGAGGTCTAATTGTCCGCAACTAACTAGTCTGGCCCAGAAAACATGTACACTTCATATTTTCCATCTTTGTGGTGTTTTCCTTGCTTCCAAATGATAACCCTTTTAACGAACATATTTATCGGTATCATAAACTACACGAAACCATTTTACAAAATTTTATAGACGTCATTATGATTTAATTTAGAAACTCAATGTTGGACTTAAATCTCTTCTGCAACAAGGTTTATTTTTACCCGAAATGTATGGTTACTTAGTATATAAATTCAGAAAAATATATAATTGCAATGATTTCAGCGCCTAATTTCGTAAAATTATTCTTCGATATAAAAAAGATTGGGTACAACATAAATGTTATACGACAGACTGCATGCATGGTAGTTAACCCAATCACGGTTGATAACTTTGCTTCTCTTTTAAATAGCACGCGGTTGGGTCACGCCTCAGATTCTATGACGGTTCCAGCTTAAAGGCTTACAGAGAATTAATATTTCTGTAATGTTGTTCGTTGCCTGAGGCTCTGTTTCTGGTCGGGTCCATCGGAGTCTAACTGCTTGTTCCTTTTTGCTTCAGCATTCAATAATTTCTTACTGTCGAGTCCTCACAGTTGTTCTCGGAGATATTGTACCGATGTATTACGAGGACTGAACAAATTATTTGTCTTAACAAATTAATTGTCTAAATCGCGACGGAAGTAAGGGCGAGGATTACGTTGGAATTCGTTTCACTGACCGTTCCAAGGCGGTTCTTCTGCCGCGGTTTAATTTTGTTATGATTTGCCTTTGAGTGTGTGTATCGCTTATATTATTTTGTTATGGTTAGCCTATTTGCCATTTTGTGGGAAAGAATCTGCCCGTTTGACTTTCTGTTATTGATGTTTCCATTAGGATCTAGTTGTTTCTTGTTTGTGTTTCTTTCCCTTTGGCGTCTCTGATGGGAGCTGTGGGTTAACTGTATCGATTCCTGATCATTGCCTTCACTTCTAATATGAATGGGCCGTTAAACTCCAATACTAACAAACAAACTTCCGCTGATTCAAGAAGGGCAGTTGCCAGTTTCTTGCGAAAGAGTGTGCACTATACTGGTTAGCCGCTTACGTAAAAGCTTGCCAATGAAAAATTTGGATAGGTAAACTGATCGGCTCAAAAATCCCTAAAATAGTGTTGACTGGGCCGTAAAACTCCAATAAAAAGAAACAAACCAAAAGCTCGTCCTGACAGTGCACAAACGTAACCAAGTTAGGGGACAATAATATCACATTACGCATATTTAATTATTTGACGACCTATTCATCACGAAAACACGCCTATATAATTTTGACCCCCTAGAACCACACATGTATATAGTAAAACTGGGGTTTAAAGGGGTAAACCTTATTTTTTCTTATTTATTCTCTAAAATATAGATTGTGGGTACTCGTTAGAACCGCCTCATCGAGGCGGTTCTAACGAGTACCCACAAACTATTTTGAACACAAATAAGAAAAAAATACAATTTTCGTTTTTTTTTAGGCGGATAAAATTTACAATGTATTGTATAGTGCTGTTTTCGTAATGTGATCAGGGTCTTCGCCGGTCTAACATATACTTACCTGGCGCATATTTCTTTCCGTTCCATTCACATACATCTACTAACAAAGACAGGACGTTATCCTCTTGGCATTCACCGCAATATGAACCTTGCACCGGTACTCTGGTTCCCGCACATGGAGCACACGCAACCGAGGAACATTTTACTTCACCGCCATTATAGTCATAACAGTAGCACTCCTGGCATGGGTCTGCCACTGGTACCTGGACCCAGGATTACAATGCGTACTTAAGTTTTAAGTACCTACTTAAACTAAGTATTTACTTAACTGGCGTATAAAGTGAACTACAAAGAAATTCGTTCGTTTAAGTCGATACTTAACCAAAGAAAATACTTAAATATTTAAGGTAACCCAGGTAGGTACCTTATCTTTTAAGATTTGACCTTGACACATGAATGTATATATCAATAACGGCAAACCTTTGAGCTTTTATTTGTTCGAAAACACCAGTGATGCTCGGTAGCTCAAAAGGTAGAATGTTTTATTGATATACCAGAGGTCCTGGGTTCGAGTCCCGTCGGGCCATTTTTTTCCTCCCTGTGGGGCAAGTTTACTTGCCATTTTGGTACTGGGATGTATTTCTCCCTTGATTTGTCAAAGTGTGCGACGAACAGAGCTATGTAAAAACTTCCTTTTACATAATACTGTTTATCATATGACGTTATTGATAAGCAGTGGATAATGTCGTGTAATAAAAATCGTATGACCACACGTGTAATAACACTTTGGCGGGATTACGTAACGTCATGACGACGTCCATGTCAACCATGCATTTTCTGTGAAGAAAAGTGTCAACTTTGATGGCGATAAAATCTAATTTCAAGTGGCCATATGATAAACAGAATCTTACACTCGTGGTCACTTCATATGGATTTTATGAAACTCGCTAAAGGCTCGTTTCATAAATTTCATATTCATATGAAATGACCACTCGTGTATTGTAAGACCCTCTATATAATACTGATGACAGGGCAATAATTAATTGTTTGGTGCGGGAAGGTTATTATACGTGAGAGGGGATCCTAAATGACTTGATTGTGTGTGTGTGTGTGTGGGTGTGTGCGTGCGTGCGTGTGTGCGTGCGTGTGTGTGTGTGCGGGGGGGGGGCGCATACCACTTTTGTCTGTTAGTTAAAAACTGATCCTGTGGCACATCGAGTCCATGTTCCTACGCTTATGCCCTGCTAGTTTTACGCATACACTGTTCACAACGTTCATATGCCTTCAACGTCAACGCCCATTGAGATCATAGAGAACCATGGTTTAGGGTGTAGACTTGCGACACTTGACGTCATTGAAAAACATGTGATTCGATGCGTTCATGGAAGTATGAACAGGCGTATAGGTTTACAATAGGTTTTACACTTGAAAAGTAAATATTAAGTATTTTGGCGTGAACAACTGTAACGTATGTCAACGATGTACTTTTGTTGGGCAAATGGTCAAGGTAAAGGCAATAAAATCCTATTTAAAATCCAATTCGAAGGCCCGTTTCGTAACTTTCATATGAAAGGACCATTTGTGTAAGATTCTCGATACCAAAATTAATGAACTACAAAGAAGTTTTTTTGATTGATTGATTGATTGATTTGAGATTTAACGTCCTCGCAACACTATTTAGGTTTGATTTTGGAAGTGTTGATTCCAATTTAAGGCCTGCTTTCCTAGCAGCAGGTAATGGTAGAGGGGAATGTTGTTATTTCTTCTCTTTCTGCACATCCAATCATTTGCCTCTTCTCCCTGCCTGGAAATGCTCAATTAAAATGAGTTTGAGGCGTTCCACCTCCCTTTGTAAGCTCTTGCATGCGAGTAATTAAGTGGGTTTGTGAGTGAGTGAGCGCTTTATGTCTCACCTCACTCATAAAAAGACGGGGAAATCCAAGATCGAAAGTACAGTGATTTTATATTCATTTTTTGTTGTTGTTGTTTTTTTTTACTCCGACTGGAGCTACGGTTTTCTCCGTGTTTGTCTGTATGATGTTCGATCGTATCCTTTATGACTATATCAGCTACATACATGTAATGATGACATCCGAAAACAATATCGTAGCTTGGGTAAAGTGTCGGAGTCTTCCCTGTTCTTCACCATAGCGCAGAATATGTTTATTTTCTTAATTATCGACTCTACCAGATTGTTTTGAATATTATTCAATACGACTGACGGCATGAGAAGGGTTGAATCATGGACAAACCACATAAAAACGATTCCGCCCCCGCCCCTCGGAGCTTGAAGAAACAGACTGGGCTGCATGTTGCTTCCATGCAGAGCTGAAACTGACCACACATAACGTAAACACGCCTATACAAATACAATATAAACTTTACCTCCATAAAAGGAAATTTTTAAGATGAAAAATTGTGGTATTTTTTCTTATTTCTGCTCAAAATAAAGACTTTTGGTACACGTTAGGCGGTTGTAACCGGTACCCACATTCTGTATTTTAGAGCGGAAATAAGTAAACAAAAAGGTAGACCCCCCTCCACCCTAAACCCCAGTTTTACAAAATAAAAGTGGGGTTCAAGGGGGTCAGAATTATACATAAGCACCCTAGTACTTGTAAACAGCTTGGAAGGACTAAGCCTGCCCAGGCAAAGTGGCGTGAGTCACACCGTCCACTGCATATAAGCCTTTTGGTTTCATTGGGCGACAGGGCTTGAGGTTTCATTTCATCTCAGAGTCGGTAAACGTCCCACAAAATTGGAAGCAACGTCTCCAAAATGACCTGCATAGTGTTGACAGGGACGTTAAACATCAATTCAAATAAGACTCCATAAAACCGAGCTTTGCATATTCAAATATTGTATGAGTTCTTGTTTCTGAAGGGACCCCATAGAAACAGCGTTTTGAATATGTCGTGGTGCTACTTGCCCGCACAATTTGAGATCGAGTGTGATCCTTCAATTACACAGGTTTTGTAGTATATAAAACGTTTTTCATGGTTTATGCAGTGAAATGGAAACTAAACCATCATATTTTCTATTGTCTCCATCCATTCAAGCAGAAGCCGAGATTTTTGACAGATCGCGGGAAAGTTGTGGGCCGCCTACATCAATGTGTAATTGAAACTTACGTCCTAATCTTCGTGAAAATTTCCGTCAAAATTACGACTTCATCCGAAGTTAAATACTTAGCTAAGTAAATGAAATAGGTGGCTTTCGAATGCACTTTTTAAGGAAATACTTTACTAAGATAAGAATTCCTCCTTAAATCGTTAAGTCGACCTTAACTTAAGGAACGATTGTAATCCTGGGCCCTGGTCCCCTGTTTTGAAAAAAATAATGTTTTATGTATCTTTGAAAGTTATCAATGGTACTCGTTTTTCAGCGTATTATATTCAGATTCAATGAAAACGAACCACTAGTATTATACCTCAAATTTTAATTGTTCGAGCATTTTATCATTTGAATTCACAGACTCGCTACAAAGTTACAGCATTTCATTGGGTGCAGAGATACGGAGACTCGAATAAGTCCATACACACGAAAAATCAGAATCACAGATCCTAATGCCGGGTATGTCCATCATTAGTATCATGTGTTGCTTGGCATCGACGCCCCATGCTTCGAATTAAAGGCTGTATCTGGTCTTGTGTGATGTTGTCCCATTCTTCCTGTAGCGCCATGACAAGCTGCTGACGGTTGATTGGCGGATGACGTCGGCTGTACCCACGTTTTCCGAGCTGGTCCCAAACGTGCTCAATTGGGTTTAAATCCGCCGAAAACGCAGGCAAAGGAAGAACTTGCACACCATTTTGATTGAAAAAGTCCATGGTTAGCCGCGCAGAATGACCACGTGCATTGTCCTGTTGAACAAGCGTAACGTCACCATTATTGCGTAAAAACGGTTCCACCTCAGGCTCATATATTTCATCGACGTACCGACGTGCCGTCGAACTGCCATCAACAATAATGTATTGGGTTTTGTGGCGCCATCAGATCATTCCCCACACCATGACGCTACCACCACCCCAACGTGACACCTGTTTAACACAACACTCTTGCAATCGCTCCCCACGTCGACGCAATTCTTGATGCCGCCTACCAGACCTTTCCACACAAAAACGGGACTCGTCCGTGAACAGACCACCACGCCAATGCTGTTGTGTCCATCGGATACGCTATCGACACCAATTAAAGCGACTGATTTGACGTCCTGCCGTCAAAACGTCCCCCTGTACGTCTTATGGCTAGAAATGCCGTGTTCCTGGAGACGCCGCCGTACAGTTAAGGCACTTACGCGTAGGTTATGGGTCCTCACTGTCTCCTGGGCAATTTCCACAGACGTCCTAAATCGGTCGCGTAAATGACTCAAAACAATGTACCGGTCCCGCTGACCTGTAGTAGCACGTTCACGTCCATGGCGTTGTCTATTGTCCACAGACCACGTAGTGTTGTGCCTTTCAACCAATCGAGCAATCGTAGTGTGCGAACTCCCATACGTTCTGCAACTTGGCAGCATGGAAGGTCACCTTCAATCACACCAATGTTCTTATGAAATGTTTTGCTGGCTTTTTACGTAAAAATCCGGACCTTATAATGACAGTAATGAAAGTCCCAAAAATATCGTGATTACGAAAATTTTGCAATTTTTGCAATTTGCACGTGCACATGCACATAAAAATCACGCAGTATTCATGTCAAACAAACTCATGCTTCGGTGACAACTTTGCAATACCGTATTAACTAGTTGAAAAAGTCAGTCATATTTACCTTAAATGTACGGACCCCGCCCATCGGGACTTGAAGAAACAGATGGGCTGCATGATGCTTTCACGTAGAGCTGAAACCGACCCCACACGAGTACTGGTTTATATACCCCTTAGTACGAGTACTGGTAAACCCCTAAGTACGAGTACTGGTAAACCCCTTAGAGGATCTAAGCCTGCCCATGCAAAGCGGTGGGAGTCGGACCGTCAATGTTATAAACCCTATTTGGTTTCATTTGGCGATAGGGCTTGAGATGTCATTTCATCTCAATGTTGGGTAAAAGTCCGACAAAATTGGAAGCAACGTCTCCAAAATTACTTAAATAGTGTTGACGGGGACGTTAATCCTCAAATCAATCAATCCAAAAAATTTACCTTATACTAAAGAAATCACAATTCTAAAAGTGGTGCGTTTTCAATGAATCTAGGTATAATAGAAGGAAATAAAGTTTCAAGCAGGTGTAATCTATTCGCCATATTTGCATTTTTGCTGGCTCCCAGCTTGCACATTGTCAATATTGGAAAAACAGATAACCAGACCCCCTGACCTTTCAAGGTCAGGGGGTCTGGTTACCTGTTTTTCCAACTCTGATAACTTTCAGACTAGGAACCAGTAGATATTGCAAATAAGTTGAATGGCATAACTTTAAACATAAAGGTTCAAGCAAGTGTATTCTTGCACACCAGACAAGGAAATCCGTGATTTTACCCTGGGATAGAAATTCATGTTCTGACCCTGGTGTTCCGGCCCAAAATCGAATATATTCGCGTGTTTGATAAATGCACTGGTTGATTACGACCTCGCATGCTGCGTCGTTAAGGTTGACGTCACTGCAACGTCACTAAACATTCCTGCAGTGTCAACACAATATGGCGGACGTTGTTAACCGAAGTGACTGCAGCATTAAAAATCCGCTTTAAGAAATGGAAGGTATGCAAGAAAAAGAATCCAATATGGGTGTGAGGGGTGGATAGAAAAATCCGTCCCTCGGGATCACTGTCCGGCATCACTCGGCAAGCCTCGTGATGCCGGACAGTGTCCCTCGGGACGGATTTTTTCCATCCACCCCTCACACCCATATAAGATTCTTATAATCTACCACTTCATACCGTTAGCAGATCCGGCTCCTGCAGCCAAGTTATTGAAGTCCAGATATCTTGGTGTAGGAGCCGGACCTTCTGGCGAAGTTCAACAACCTTGCGGTAGGATACGGATCTTCATGCGACGTATGTATTAAAACCCCGCTGTTAAGACCACCCAAATACTATAGGGAACAAGGTACTAGAACCCCCTTCTCAGAAGGATCCTATTTTTATCAGAGAATTCAATTTATTAGCCTCTTAACAGTGATAGAATTCGTTAAATAAACACCAGTTGATGGCTGAAGCAGTTATCTCTAATATCACTTACTTGATGTTTATATACATGCAAAAGAGGTGCTTTTTGAATGCCCGGGAAAGGATAATTCATGAAGCGTTGTTATAGTGGTTTCTTTCAACTGTTTAAATAAATGATATGGTACCACCTATAGGCAGATATAATACCCGCAACACTGAGTTAATGCTGGGGCTTGTATCTAGCAGTGAATCTCCCATCAGCAGTCATCAAAAATGACTTGTGTAAATAATCAGATTTCATGACCATGCTGCCTGAATTTTCATAACTTCTACCTTGTTCCTATAAGTACAAAGAGCTCGGTGGCGCAGGGACTAGCCTCTGATGCTAGAGCTCTCACAGCAGATAATCGCTCACTGTGTCCAGCCAAGTGTGCCATGAGCCTAAGTTGCTTTAACATATAGATTGCTATACCTTTAACCTGCTGAAATTAAATGTGAATAGACAACATTTCGTATTGTTTTTATCATAAACAAACAACGAGTATACAGTACAGATGCTGGCCTAGTCAATGCACCGATGTAACCCATACAGATTCTGATTTTGGAACAAGGATATCACATTATCCATATATAGAGAATACCAGGTGAGTGTCTTTTGATATCAAGTTTATCAGGCAAGGCTTTGAGAACGCTTGTAGAATCGCGAGGTTCGCCGAGCGATTCTACATGCGTTTTCGAAGCCGAGCCTGATAAACTTGATATCAAATGACACGAATCTGGTATTCTATTTATCAGTTTATCCAATTATACACTTACATTTTTGCCATTTTTCCAGCAGTCCAGTTCTAAGAAGTGCAATGTCACGTTGACCTGATAAAGCTCACTTGTCCTGAGATAGCATATGTTTATAAGGTCAATGTGCTACAATGCAATTAATATATGGGACGACTGATACTTAACTATTTGACGACTTGTTGATCAGAGTCTTCCCTTCTTTTTAATAGGGTGATTTCAAGACAGACTTACCTGGTGCATACTGTTTTCCGTTAAATTCACAAACTCCCGAAGACTTGCATTCGCCGCAACATGAATCTGGCACGGGTATCCTGGTTCCCGCACACGGATCACACACAACTGTTGAACACTTGACTTCACCACCATTATTGTCATAACAATAACACTCCTGGCATGGGTCTACCACTGGTACCCGGTCCCCTGTAGTCAAAAATTATTTTGGGTCTTTTTTAAAGTTATCAATAGCACTCGGTTCTAAGTATAAAATTAGGACGTGACAGGGCATGAAGGGCATAAATTTTCAAGCAGGTGAAATCTACCGCTTCATTATGCTAGAAGATCCGGCTCCTACAGGAAGGTTGTTAAGTTCAACAACCTTGCGGTAGGAGCCGGAAGTCCAACAACTTCGAGTTCATACAGGGATCTTCTTGCGATGCATATATTTAAATTCCGCTGTTTAGACTACCCAAAGAGCTTCGCTGCTGACAGTGATGTTCACTAGCCTCTGAGAAGTCTCAAATTCAAACCGGCAGCAGTTGAATTGACATGTGTGTCAGGTAGCCTCAGTTATACCTATACCTTTAATCTGCTAAAATTAAATGTGAGTAGACAACATTTTATACCGCAATCAGCCTTTCTAGTAATCTAATAAAGGGGTGTTATAATCGGTAGTTACCTCTAATTCCCTCGTCTGACTCATAATACGGCTAGTGACCGTTTAAAGACCGGACCTTCTTTCCAGATGGATAAGTTGCAAGAGTAAACAATAACATGAAACTTTTATACCCGGGAATCCAAACCAACTTCAAGTTATTATCTTAAAGTTTACAATATTTATTTAAATATTTTTTTTTAGAAATTTCAGTTAGAGTCTCACACTCTCGGGCTTTCCTGGTTTGAATGGTCCGTTGGAATAATTGTACACAGTTACTGCTGTTGCATCTAAACCTCGAAAATTATTTCTAAAGCTAAAATAAACTATTTGTTTGCAGATTTTCATACAGACTGTAAATATGTTCTAGAAAGGGTTATCCTTTGGAAGCAAGGAATACACCACAGAACTGAAAAATATGGAGTGTACATGTTTTCTGGGCCAAACTAGCTATTTTCAGCCATTTAGGCCTCATCAGTGACCCTCAGATATTTTCAAAATCCCACAATGGAATCAATGATCCCAAAGGACAAGAAAATATAAACTACACTATAATATAGGGCGTCGAGAACCTTTTATTCAAGCCACCTTGTTGTTTCTTGCGTCTCGTCAAAAACGTTGCACTCGTTTCATCACGCTATTTACGTGTGTGCGCACGGCTCCCGCCCATCGGGGCTTGAAGAAATATATGGGCTGCATGATGCTTCCACGCAGAGCTGAATCCGATGCACACACGAGTACTGGTTAACCGCTTAGAGGATCGAAGCCTGCCCAGGCAAAGCGGTGTGAGTGTCGTTCCGTCCATGCTTATAAACCCTATTGGTTTCATTGGGCGACAGGGCTTGAGAAGTCATTTCATCTCAATATCGGGTAAAGGTCCCACAAAATTGGAAGCAACGTCTCCGAAATGACCTTTACAATGTTGACGGGGACGTTAAACCTCAAATCAAACAAACAAACGTGTGTGCGCGACAATTTTACCTGCTTCTGTCTGCAGTCTTTTTTGTGAAATTTGATAAATTATTTAAAAAACCCGTGATTTTTTTAGACTGAAGTTTAAACTAAATACATGATTAGAGTCTTCAATAATATAACCGATTCGCCGCGACAGTTCTATAGGGCCTTGCTAAAGCTCGCCCCTGGCTCATCGATTATATTTTATTATCAAATGACGTCGTTGATAAGCAATGGATAACGTCGTGTAATAAATATCGTATGAACACACTGTAATAACACTTTGGCGGGATTAAGTAACGTCATAGCGACGTTCATGTCAACAATGCATTTTTGCCGAATAATTGTCAAATTTAAAGGCGATAAAATCCTATTTAAAGTGGTCATAAGGCAAACAGAATCTTATACTCGTGGTCATTTCATATGAAATTTATTAAACTCGCCGAAGGTTCGTTTCATTAATATCATATAAAATAGCGTTTAAATGTTTTTTTTTTTTTTTTTTTTTTTTTGTTTGTTTTTTTTTTCAGCTTAAAAGTTTGCCCTATAAGCATATTTTCGTCATGTGATGTGGAAAAAATGATGTAAACATAAGAAATATTTTTTCTGCTGTTCATGAAGCTATGAACGACAGCGGGTCGGTAGCATGAACCCCTTTACTTTGCAGGCGACCCACTGTGTTTATACTTTCATGAACAGCAGAAAAATAAAAAGCATTTCTTGATGAACGTGTCATATTGACGTTATCAACTAAATATAAAGACCGCATATGAGCATTGCATGCGTAAATGTAGCAGTACATGCATAAGCGTAGAAACATGGACCCGATGTGCCACAGGATCAGTTTAAATAACAGACAGAAGTGATTCGCGCCGAAGCACCCCCCCCCCCCCCCCCACACACACACCTACCCTGACAAAAACAACAAGTCGTTTAAGGCCCCTCTCACTTGTAAGAACCTTCCTACACTAAACAATAAATTGTTGTCCTGTCACCAGTATTATTAAAGCAAGTTTTAACACAGCTTTATTAGTCGCGCACTGAGGAATACACCCCCGGTAGCATAATACCTTATCCCCTTAGTTGACTTGCGCCACAGGGAGGGAAAAAAATAGGTACGTCCGGGACTCGAACCCAGGGCCTCTCCCATATCGCTCAAACACTCTACCGTCTGAGTTACCCAGCCACACGGTTGACTTATTTGATTATGCTATGTTCCTTTTCTTGGCCGAATCGACTATACAGTGTGCATCTTATTATTTTTTTGATGAGAAGCGATACCGATCTCTTATTTCGGCATTTTTGCATCTCTTTGTCATCTAAAACTTTCCTTTCTTTCGTCGTAGTTGATGCCTTCTTCTCGAGCAGATAAAAGCCCTTATGCATACATTCATGTGTCAAGGTCAAATCTTATAAGTTAAGGTACCTAACTGGGATACCTTAAATATTTAAGTATTGTGTTCGGTTAATTAACGACTTAAACGAGAGAATTTCTTTGAAGTTCACTTTATACGACAATTAAGTAAATACTTAGTTTAAGTAGCTACTTAAAACTTAAGTACGCATTGTAATTCTGGGCCCTGTAGAAGTGCCACTACAAAGAGATTGACTGGTAGGTCGAAGAGGTCTGTATTTACTGCGTTGAAACTATAGATTTAGAGGACTCATTGAAACTTCGAAACGATTTTAGGATGTTGGGCAACAATATGGATAATGAGATTTCAGCCTGTTAAATGCAACATTATACAGATGACTAGGAACAGAGCCAATAAAACCGAGGCCTCTTACACTTTAGAAGGAACGATCCTCGAAAATGTAGACAACCATGCATGACTTGAGATAGACTGGCTCCCTGCCGTATGTTCATATTTTTCTAACCTGATCAAGAAACACAATCCAAACATTTCTTTTCCTTCACAGTTGTCTTTCTTTCTACGGTTAGAACAAACTCAGCTGGAATCAGTAAAACATTAGTGAAAACATATTTTTGTAAGTTTGACAAATTAATAGTTTGACGATGGGAGCCAGTCTAGACTTGAGATGGAATACGCAATAATTGGATTAATTGCAACATGTGCGCTAAGGCAAATCCTGAGAAGAAACTTTTATGAGCGTTACCACGATGTAAAAGAAGCAGCATGAACATAAGATTCTTGCACACCAGACAAGAAAATCCGTGATTTTACCCTGGGATAGTAATTTATGTTCTGACCCTAGTGTTCTGACCCAAAATCGAATATAATCCCGTGTTTGATAAAAATACTGGTTGATTACAACCTCATGCGCGGCGTCGTCATGCGTGACGTCACTTAACATTCCTGTCGTGTCATCACAAAATGGCAGATGCCGGTAACCGAAGTGACCGCAGCATTAAAAATTCGCTATAGAAATGGAAGGTATGCAAGAAAAATAATCCTTTTTGGGTGTGAGGGGTGAATTGAAAAATCCGTCCCTCGGGATCACTGTCCGGCATCACTCGGCAAGCCTCGTGATGCCGGACAGTGACCCTCGGGACGGATTTTTCCCATCCACCCTCACACCCATATAAGATTCTTTTAATCTTATATGGGTGTGAGGGGTGGATGGGAAAAACCGTCCCGGGGGTCACTGTCCGGCATCACAGGGCTTGCCGAGTGATGCCGGACAGTGATCCCGAGGGACGATTTTATCTATCCGCCCTCACAGCCATATTGGATTCTTTTTCTTGCATACCTTCCATTTCTTAGCGCGGATTTTTAATGCTGCAGTCACTTCGGTTACCAACGTCCGCCATATTGTGTTGACACTGCAGGAATGTTTACTGACGTCACGTAACGTGCTGTGACGTCAACCTTAACAACGGCGCATACGAGGTCGTAATCAACCAGTGCATTTATCAGACACGCGATTATATTCGATTTAGGGTCGGAACACCAGGGTCAGAACATAAATTTCTATCCCAGGGTAAAATCACGGATTTCCTTGTCCGATGTGCAAGAAATTACTTATACGCCAAATGTCGAGTTTAGTAACTGTGGGAGTGGTACTTCAAGAAAAAAGTGAATAAAGTTCAGAATATAGCTGCTAGATTTGTAAATTGTAATGCAATTTTAAAACTTGGAATATGACTGCAATACTTAAAAACTAAAGATGCCAGTCTCTCGGGGACATCGCGAGAGACAGCTAGCCTCACGGTCGGGGACAACAGGAGAGACAGTAGAGAGATTATGTATCAATGTCATGTATTTCGGCACATGAGTTTTCTCCTATGTCCACAAAACTTGCCTTAGTCCCGCTTCAGAAATCATCACCCATTGGCATTTCAGACCCCGCACAACAAGAAGTGACATTTACAAAGGACACTTCGTCCTTGAGAAAAAGTAGACATTAAAATGCCCTTCCTAATTCGATAATTTCCACAGCTGAAAGTGCAGAATATACTTCATCATATGACGTCGCGTATGAGAGTGTAATAACGCCATTTATCATATGACGTCGCGTCTGAGAGTGTAATAACGCCATTTATTATATACCTACAAGAAATACTGCTGTCTACTATCAGTTTTCCGACACAAAAATACAGAATCCCGTATCACGCACTCGCGTTTTCCGATTCCGTATCCCACTCCTGCAAACCCTGAGTCCCGGCATTTGTTGCGACGTTAGAAAACAGCCATCGATAACGCGGAACCAAACGTTCGAAATGATGACGTCACTTACACACAGAATGTAACGTCAAAGTTTCCCGCCAATTTACGTTGACAAAAGACTTTATTAAAAGCGAAAAAAGGTATACAATAAACGTATTATCACTAACTTGATCTGTCGCACAGTATCACGTCTCTTGGATGTTTCCAGATCTTACGCATCACACTCGACGCTGCGCGTCTCGTGTGATACGCTGATCTGGAAACATCCACTCGACGTGATACAATGCGTCAGATCAAGTTACTGTAGTAATAATATGTATGTATTATTTTCGATAATCCACTAGTGGATTAAATATGCAAATTAGCTAGATATGCCCCGAACTTTACATGTACGACGCCATTAACGACGTCGCGTTTACTAACGGCGGCAAACTGACATTTTTTGTAAACAATCGTAAATAAAGTGCGTTTTAAATGTTATATGATAAATAGAATCTTTCATTCGTGCTCATGTATTATTGGATTTATTAAACTCGTTGAGGAAAAGGGATAAAATGCTCGGCAAAGCCTCGCATTTTATTCCATTTCCTAAACTCGTTTAACAAATTCAATAATACATGAACACTCATGTTAGATCCTCTATATATTACACGCATAACAGAGAAATACTACGGTTTCTACCAGACATAAACTTGCTATTTTCCCATTTGCTAAGAAGAAGGTGGGGAAATAAATCAGTTTAGCTGAAACTAATTTATATTCAAGATACAAGATACCACATTTATAGTGAAATCCTTATATTCAAACGCGTGAAAGTTTCAGTCACGTCGACGTTATTCATGGCTTTATTGCAAAATTCAGCGTGTTTGTAAATTCAGAATGCGTGACGTTTGAGTCGGAGGCAACTCCGAAACAAAAGAAAACATGGATATGACCATTGAATACGAGATGAAATTTTTGCTTTATTTAATCTCATATTTTAGTTGTTTTATCACTGAAACACTTTGTTTCTTCTGTTTTTATTCAAAACTTTAGAAAGCGCTTTAAAATGGCGCACATCCAGTTTTTCTTCATACCCAGCTTCTTTTAACACTCCGCTGATTGAACCGTTAACATGAGCTGCAAACAGTCACCTGAACGGGAATTCAGATTCAAAATCAAGATCCAAACTGTCTTAAAAGTCTATGGAAGTGCATGCAATATACAGATTGTTCATTTTTCTATTTGAAATATGGGATTTATAAACCTCGGGAGGTAAAACAATCCGTTAAAGAAACTCGTGCTTCGTACTCGTTTCTTTAGCGAATTGTTTTACCTCCCTCGGTTTATAAACCCCGTATTTCAAATAGGAGAACGAATAATCTCTATGTAATAAATTCCGTAATCCACTTGTTGATTGCATATGCAAATTACGCCCGTAACGTTACACGTACGACGTCCTTGACGAACACGTACGACGTCCTTGACGACGTCGCGTTTACTAATGACGAAATATTGACATTTTTGTATACAAATCGGGAATAAAATGCGTTTTAAATGTCATATGATAAAAAGGAATCTTGCATTCGTGCTCGTGTATTAGAAGCTTCGCATTTTATCCCGTTTTCCTCAACTCGTTTAATAAATTCAATTATACACGACTACGGATGTAAGATTCTCTATGCAGTTTTGGTGAGAGCTCGGGACTAACTTCCCGTAGCACAGGTTCTGGTGAATGGATGTCATTTGGAGTTTCACCAGCGACAAATTTTATTCCTGATAAAAACTTCGGTGTCCAAACACAACCGCTGACATCATTTGAAGGATGGAAGTGTGCTGTCCTTCGGAACGTGACATTAACAAAGCCCCCCATTCCCTTCCCTATGTATGGAGATCACCCTGAATCGCTCAGTTAAGCCGTTTTACCGCTTCACCCCTGATTTTCTATAACAGAAGGCTCCATCTTTAAGTTGGGCACATTCATTCTTGTAATTAGGGGGTTTGGACAAAACAATTGGCAGTGTAGGTCAAGATGAGACGACTCAGCTGGGTCTAAACAGTTTGCGTAGGTATTTATACCAGTCTTCAGAACTGAACGGGTTCAAATCTCAATTAAAATAAATAATTTGGACACAAAAATATGTTCGAACCCAACCCTTTCCTAACTCCCTCAAAATCTGCCATTGCACATGGTATGTTGAGGATTTTAGTTGGCCTCGGTTATGTTTATTTACCAAAATTATAGTAAGTCCCATCCTTGACACACCCATCCGACAAACAGTTTCCACAGCACTGGCCCACTACCGGAACTACTTCTTCTTGGCAGGCGGGGCACGTGACCTCTTCACAAATAATGGCCCCAGTCAAACTACATTTGCACGTTTCACACGGATTTTCGGTCTTCACTTGATCACCTGAAGTGAGCATAGGAGGGTACAGTAAAATCCTACACAACGATGACCTTTGTGACTGTTCAAAAGTGGTCTTTAAGACCACTTTTGAACAGACCCAAAGGCGGTCTCTGCATTGGTGACACTAGGCGAAGAAAACACAGAGAAAGAAAATCTGAAACCTTCTTAATAAGATTTTAAAAGCAGATTTAGTCTTATTTCAGCGAAGTTTACTGTACATATACGTGTGTAGCGCCCATATGTGTCCGACAAATTATGTGTTCCACAAATCTCTGTTTTTTTTTTTTTTTTTTTTTTTTTTTTCAGGAAGCTGTAGAAAGTGTAAGGAAAGAATTGTCGTGCCGCATTTAGTTTAAAATAATGGGAAAATAGTTAAAAAAATATTCAAGATTTTTCTAAAAATATTGCGTCGGGCACTTAGTGCAGTATTTTTATATGTGTAATTTATAAGGCCTATTTATCGTGATATTAAGAAATAGTCTGGTTGCGGTTTTAGATTGATTGCCTAATTCATTTGAGTTTAACGACACATCAACCCTTGTGGGCCATTTTGTGTCATCTCCCAGAGAGTGGGAGAAAAGAAAAAAAGAAGAAAGTGGAAGAGATGCAAGCGAGGGACAGAGGAGAAAGAGGAAAATGAATGGAAGTATAGAAACAGAAGAAATACATGTAACAGCATTCCCCTGTCTGCACATTCCTGTTGAAAGGACATCAGGCCTTGCCCAACTGTAAACCAATATCAGTGGGACGCCCAAGTGACTAAAGATACCCACCCAACCAGCCCTGCCGTTTTAGAAGTTAAGCTTAGCCAATAATACGTTTCCTTACCTACAGAGTATATTACATTGTTGCTATCTACGCAGCCTGGTATACACCGTGGGCAACAGCGCCCGGGCTCGTATACCGGTATGCCAGGGCAGTGCTTCATGCATACTTTCTCGGAGCACTTTATCTGCCCATTCTGACGACAGTAACATCTCTGACATGAGTTATCAGTATTTACCATTTCATCTGAAATAATAGTAATTGCTTCAGCATCAATTACGGTAACAAACTCGTGCGACATAATGTATTTTTTTCACATTTCCAAAATGGCTATATTTCTGATGAAAATTAGTGATATTTGTCTTATTAATACTACAAACATAGGTTGTGGGTGCTCGTAAGAACCACCTCTTTGAGTACCCACAATCTATGTCTTGAAGCAGAAATAAGAAAAAATAATAATACCCCCGTAAACCCCAGTTTTTTCTATATAAGGTAGGGTTTAGATTGGTGTTTATTTCACGGACTTGTTGACGTTATGAGCGATAAACCAGTGGTCACCTCAGCGAAATGCATGCAGCAGAAAATTGTAACAGAAATAATAATAATAACAAACATAATGTTATTTGTGTTTTATGTTTGTTTGATTTGAGGTTTAACGTCCCCGTCAACACTGTAAATGTCATTTTGGAGACGCTGCTTCCAATTTTGTGGGACTTTTACCAGACATTGCGATGAAATGACATCACAAGCCCTGTCGCCCAATGAAACCAATAGGATTTATAAGCATAAGCTTTTCCTGGGCAGGTTTACCAGTACCCGTGTGCGGTCAGTTTCAGCTCAGCGTGGAAGCATCATGCAGCCCTTCTATTTCTTAAAGCCTCGATGGGCGGGGCCGTGGTTGTTGTTCGTTAGAACACCCTCAGTTTTGGCGTTTCTGTTGAGTACGTAAGTCTCTCTGTCGAGCCAAAAAAAAAAAAAAATAAAATAAAAAAGACGAAGAAGAAAGAACAGAAATAAAGCGCGCCCATGTAATCCTCACCTTTTATATGAAGTTCGTTTTTTCGAGGTATTACCAAAATACACCTGTACAAATATAATGCAAACTTTACTGCCAAAAACGAAACTTTTTAGATGAAAAATTGTAGTTTTTTTTTTCTTATTTCTTCTTAAAATATAGATTGTGGGTACACGTTAGAACCGCCTCATTGAGGCGGTTCTAACGAGTATCCACAATCTTTTTTTTACAACAGAAATAAGAAAAATATGGTTTACCCCTAAAAACCCCAGCTTTACTGTATAAAAGTGGCGTTAAGGGGGTCGGAATTAAAAAGGCGTGTTTTCGTGATGGAATTCTAAACATGTACCATCTCGAAAACACGCCTATATAATTTTGACCCCCATGAACCCCACTTTTATAAAGTAAAACTGGGGTTTACGGGGGTATACCTTATTTTTCTTATTTATGTTCTAAAATATAGATTGTGGGTACTCGTGAGAACCGCCTCGATGAGGCGGTTCTAACGAGTGCCCACAATCTATATTTTGAGCAGAAAAAAGAAAAATATCACAATTTTTCATCATAAAATTTTCATTTTTTTCGGCGATAAAGGTGGCAATGTATTTGTACAGGCGTGTTTGCGTAATGATAATGATAAACACACCAGTATTGTAAGTGTTTCCTTTGTCGTCCTGGCAAACGGCGTCCACACCGGAACTCAGAATGAAACATCCCACAATGGCAACGATGAAAAACAACCGAACAGAAATTTGAACTGATGACACCCTCATCCTTCCTGGTTAAAAGCCAGTCTCCAGGTGGCCACACTGAGGCTACCCTGTAAATATATCAGCAGATATTGAATTTTAAATAAATGTCAAAAACACATTATCCCATTTTGTACTGAATGGAATCTTCGGCCTTATATGTAGCAAGAGGCCATTTCAAAATTATGGGGTATTAATTTGTGAAATCTTGAAAATTTATTTGGAAAACTGCTGAACCTTTTTTTTGCACATCGTTCTGGTCCTGCCCTGTTTGTCACTATCACGTTTACGGGTTTCCTGTACAAAACGGGTTATATCTTATTGAGCACAATAGAAAAACAGTTAATACATGTATAAAAATATTTTACGACCTGACTCGCTACATATTTATGAGCCAACACACAAGATAAGACATCATTCTTATGTTCCTCATGGGCACGCGCTAAAACAATATGAGCCGGCGCATGTCAAAACCTCCAATAAGCCCAGAGCGACCAGCAGAGACTCAAATCAACCTGCGCACCCATCCACTATGCACCCACAATCTATTTTTTTTCGCAGAAAAAAAGACAAATATCACAATTTATCATATGAAAAGTCTTTTTTTGCAGAAGGTTTTTTAACATAAATACAGACCAGCTACCGGTAATAACCCATATTTTTTTCTCCGCGGTATAAGGCTTTTTTTCTCGGAGAACAAGCGAGAAATTTCTCCGAAAAAAAAAAGCGTTTCAAAACGGTTATTTTCTCCGCGAAACGCCGCGAAATTTCTCCGCGAACATCGCTTTTTCTCGGAGAAAGACAATTAGTACAAGTGAAGTCTTTTACGGTGTTTCTCCGCGAAATCTGCTTATACCTACATGTACGTATATTTGTTCATGTCCATGTATTTTTTAATGCATTAAAGTTTGGTACACAAAATTTGAAGCATATGACGAAATGCATGTTCTTTGTACAAAGATGGACAACTCTAGCGATCGTAAAGTATGATTTTGATCCGGTTGGAATCATAATGATATGCATCTTATGCTCTTTACAACGCAGTATGAACATGATGAATGTTTTTCTGTTTTCCTTTTTTTACTGTTGTGTAAACGCTTCATAAATTGAAAACTGTTGATTTTCTATCGGTTCACCATATTGGGAGTACTTTATTTTTTTCTCAAGTAAATACTTTAGAAAACTCAAACTCAATGTATATAATAACGGGGATCCTGCTTGTACATGTATATGTGGGCGCTGATCTCACCCTACATTTTGGTTGATCTTTTTCTTACACTGCGAGTAATTAAACATCACTGATGCTTACACTTAAGCTCACATTGAGGCCCGCTTGTGCCTCTTGCCTTTACAATTCAATTTTGCTCATACATGTACAATAACCCATTTAAGACTGGAAACCCCTAAACCGGTGCCGTGGCAACCAGAGCAGGTCCAGATCAGACGCAGCAGAACGCGGCATCTGATCAGGGCCTACACTGTTTGCAAAAGGTTCGGCCATTTTCCTAATACATTTTGAAGACAACACAACCTGAAACCCCTACATTTTGAAATGGACTCATGTTATATGTAAGGAGGCAGATTCCATTTGGTACAAAAAGGGTTAATATGGGGAAATTGCGCGGCAAGCATTCCAATGCTGCATATAAGTCTGATCTCTGATCTCTAACTTGGAGCAGAACTACAAAATTCTCCAAGATACTCAGCGAAGTTTGTACAGCCATGCAAACTGGTATCTTATTAAGTCTACTGGTCCCCGTGTCCTAATGGGTAAGAGCCCTGACGCATAACCCATTCAGTACCACAAACCCCTAAAGGGGTACCTTGGCAAACAGTGCAGGCCCAGATCAGACACCACAGAACGCGGCGTCTGATCAGGGTCTACACTGTTTGCAAAACGATAAGCCATTTCCCGAACAAAATTTTTAAGGAAAAACAACCTGACACCGCTAAGTTTCAAAATGGACTCCTGTATATACATGTATAAGGAGAAAGATTCCATTTGGTACAAAAAGGGTTAATCATCGGGTCCATATGTCTCTCCGCTGTGGTTTGCGCCTCGCTCGGGCCACAAATGAGACGCCAAGATCTGCTTCAAAAGGTGGTCTTACTCCGGTTTTAGCTCAACTCTGATTAGCGGTCCGTTCGAAATAAGGGAAATAATCTTGAAAGTGCCGTAAATCCACTAAACACCCCGAGGATAATGGGCATCCTTAAAGCGCTGGCACTCATTAGGACTCTCACTGCTGTTGTTCGCACCTCGTTCGGTTCAAAATCTGCAACGTTGCGAATTGAGCGCGGTCGGCTCGCAATAAATGAATTTGTCCTGACATCATGAAAACACACCTGGGCAGGCTTAGATCATGTAAGCGGTTTACCAGGACTCACATGCGGGTCGGTTTCAGCTATGCGTGGAAGCATCATGCAGCCCATCTATTTCATCAAGCTGAGCTTTCGGTAAATGCCACACATCATCATGATGTTAATAACCTACATGTACGACTCATTATGAGAACTCGCCTATTCAAATATATTGAAAATTTTACCACTAAAACCGGAAAATTTTCGGATAAAAATTCTGGCATTTTTTCATATTTCTGCTCAAGATTTTGGGTACACTTTAAAACGACTCGGCGAGACGGTTCTAACGAGTACCCACCATCTATGTGAGCAGAAATTAGATAAATAATGTATACTCCTGTAACCCCAGTTAAAAATGGGGTTTAATCGGGTAACAAATAAATAGGCGTATTTTTGTGATGTGAATAAAAGCTGTCATGAGACTTTTAAAAAGGGATTATACAAAGGAGAAATAAATTGCTTAAATGAAATTGTGTAACATGAAAGAATATTTGATTATAATTTAACAATGACTACCATTTGTCCTCGTTTACAAAAACAACGCCAAACAAACGAAGAAATAATAATGAGCCGAAAATTTCAAGTAAGCCCAGTTGTATTTTTTCTCCGCGAAACGCGGGTAATTTCATTTTCAATGAAAGCAATCGGTCAAATTTTCGCCGAGAATCTCCGAGAATTTTAGCAGCGAAACCGGGAGAAATTTCAGCGAGAAATGTCTCGCTCATTATATCTTTTCCCGCTGTTTTGCGGAGGAAATAGCCGATTTCGCGTTAGGCGGTTTCTCCGCGAAACAAAAAATGGGTTATTACCGGTAGCTGGACTGTATATATATTCTATATTCTGCTCAAAACAGACTGTGGATACTCGTTTAAACCTTGAGGCTGATCCGTGTAACCAGCAGTCACAGTGTTGGTGCTGAAACGAGAAAGATTTGTTTTTGATTTGTTTGATTTGAGGTTTACCGTCCCCGTCGACACTATATAGGTCATTTTGGAGACGTTGCTTCCAATTTTGTGGGACTTTTACCCGACATTGAGATGAAATGACATCTCAATCCCTGCCGCCCAATGAAACCAATAGGGTATATGAGCATGGACGGGCCGACTCGCACAGCTTTTCCTAGGCAGGCTTAGATCCTCTAATCGGTTTACCAGTACTCGTGTGGGGGTCGTTTTCAGCTCTGCGTGGAAGCACAAGGCAGCCCATCTATTTCTTCATTCCCCGATGGGCGGGGGCCAAAACGAGACACCTGTATATACATGTATTAAAATGTCCGAGCAGGCACTCGACATTAAATCGAGCGTGGTAGCTCAATGGTTAGTGCACTTGCCTATGATGCTAGAGGGTCCCGGTTTGATTCCCGGCAGCGGTAATAAAACTGCGGTGTCCGAACATGCTCCGTTTGAATGCCACAAAGTGCATCGTCCTCCGCATCGGGACGTTAACTGGGGACCCCTGCACGTGCAGGGAGGCGCACGTGCAGGGAGGCCCATTCTGTGCAGGTTAAAGATCTCTAACCAGTGCTTCAGCTGAAGTACACGACCCGCCGGATGCTTTTAGCTTTCTGAGTGTTACCATATATGGGTATTGCGGCCATGTTGGTCATGTGACCTGGACATAAAACGGTTCCCCCGATAAATGCGCCTTATCGTTAGGAGCAAAAATATATCTTATACTTTAGTACTGTATTCTGAATCGTTTGCAGGATAAACTGCATTCTCACTTTTCAAATACAAAAGCATCTGTGTCAAAGTTTGACCTACTGAGGCACAAAGAAGGTCAAGGTCAACCCAGGCTCACCATTTTAGCAATTTATGATTGGCCTATGTCCCAGATGCTATTTATCAAGTTTCGTGGAAATCTGCCCAGTGGTTCTGGAGAAGACTATTTTTGAAGGGTTTTTACCATATATGGCTTGGCGGCCATTTTGGTCATGTGACCTGGACCCCATGAGCAAATTTTGGTTTTCCCCATTCCATAGAGGCTCCATATGAAATTTAACTTCAATCGGCCCAACGGTTTCCGAGGAGAAGCAGTTCGAAAATTTTCACATTTTTCGCCTCGGCGAGGCTATACTAAATGGAATGTAATATTTCGCAAGTTTATTGGTTAGATCTCATTGATATCTATCAGTATGCCAAAAATTGTTTAAATATTCCAAGCGGTTAAGTCACTGTCACCAATTTTCACAAACGGGTTACGGACGGACAGACAGACTGACAGAATGACAGACTGACAGAATGACAGAAGGACACGGTGATTTTAGGGCACTCTTAGAAAAGCGACCGACTTCAGTCGGTCGCTTTTTCTGCGGGTCGTGCAATTACCGTGTATGTTTTCATCCTTCAAACCTGGAGCGTCAGTGACCGATCACACTAGAATTGAAAACGCTCCAATGTTGATTCGACCGATAGTAGAAAGAAAAAATTGAAAACGCTGTTCCAACGTTGAGTCAAGTTTTCGTTGGGGAGGGGGTGGTAGGCGGTCAAAATTATATAGGTGTGTTTTTATGGTTTGTATCAACGACGAGACGCATAAAAACCCTATTGGTTTCACTGGGCGGCAGGGATTGAGATGTCATTTTATCTCAATGTCGAGTAAAATTCCCACAAAATTGGATGATAAACCTCAAAGCAAACAAACAAACAAACCGACAGAAAAGCAGAAATATTGGTCAATTAAAGTCTGTTACATGAAATCTTGCAGAAAAGGACAAATATTGGTTTCTTGAGGGGAATGTCAACACCTGGCATATTCCACCATTTTTTTCAAAAGGGGACAACTTTCGGGACTTCCTGACTGCTTTTCTATAAGCTCTGTCCCACAAAAAAGTGATCTACTCTTAAAGGAAAGAATTTGCTCCTCGGGAGCAAATTCTTTCCTTTAAGGGTGGCCACTGTTGGCAGAAAATAAATAAACAAAAACCAAAATATGTGTCACTTACTTGCTCGACTCGACGGTTACTGAGAACTCATCCGTAAAAGATTTGGGCGGATTTTTGCGTGCCCCCAGGAGACCTGTTGGGTCCACACTTTTAAATCTGCACAACTTCCTTTTCATATCTATCAAATCCAAAATATCAGAACAATTTGTCTAGTGGTTACTGAGAACTTGTCTGGACAAAAATTGGGCGGAAAAAAGAGAAGAAACCCAGAAAAACTAATAAGTCTCGTTTTGGAGACGAAACCCTTATCCTGCTGAATAAATTAATTTAGCCACACCCATTGCCGACTATCAAACATTCAAATTTCTTAACACAATTCACAAACTGCATGACAAGCAGTGTAGAACCTGATCACACTGCTTCTTCAAAAGTCATCTGATCTTGATCTACACTGTTTGCAAAAGGAGGAGTTGTTATGTTCAGCGTACACTTCACCCACCTTATAGCTGAGCCTCCTGTTGTGTCCATTTCTGTATGTATTGCAATTTCAAAGTCCTCACTCTTTACATTATAAATTACATGGACTTGTGTCAAAAATATAAAGAAGTTGTTTTGTGAAAGCAAAATGTGAGGGTTGATTCTATTAGTTCATGGCGGTTTAAAATATTAGGTAATATACTCTTTTAAAAACAACGTTCTCATCAAGCTATAAGCTGAAACCATAAAGGCGAGATGCAGAGGTGTAAATTGTCAACCAAGGTATGCACATGTGATATTATGTAATCAGACAGGACAGTCGTCGGCAGTCGTGAGCGGATGACAAAGGCGACCTCAGTGGAAAGGGGAAGCGTCCCCGACTACCCAAATTGCCCTGGTGAGAAGTGGTCAGTGAGTATAATATAAATCAAAGTACTGAAAGTACTAATAGAAGGTGATGGTAGAAAACAGTTAGTTTTTACACTGGGCCATTTCATTTCATTATCATTTTTTTTTTAGTTTTTAAAACAGTCAATGGTTATGTATGATTATAGTAACGCGAGGGGCAGACACATGAAATGTCAAAAACACGAACGGTACATGTTGTGAATCCCTTCTTGTGTCAATGAGAATAATTCTGGAGACAATTACCTACAAACGTCATAGACTCTAGCAAACAAGATAATTTACTCAATACTCTATTCGTGCTAGCAAATGGCTTTCTTACGCCAACGGCCTCCGCCCATAGGGGCTTGAAGAAATATATGGACTGCATGATGCTTCCACGCAGAGCTGAATCCGGCCCGCACACTAGTACTGGCAAACCGCTAAGAGGATCTAAGCCTGTCCAGGAACCGCGGTGCGAGGCGGACCGTCCATGCTAATAAACCCTTTTGGTTTCATTGGGCGACAGGGCTTGAGATGTAATTTCATCTCAATGTCGGGTAAAAGTCCCACAAAGTTGGAAGCAACGTCTCCAAAATGACCTTTACAGTGTTGACGGGGACGTTAAACCTCAAACCAAACAACAAAAATTTCTTACACCAATATTCCGGGACACCGGCTGGTTTTTGGGTCGATGGGTTTACGATCGACCCTAATTTACTAAATGGCCAAACGGAATTCATGCAGTTGTCCACGTGACCATCACTGATTTTATGTTTTATTAATAGAACTTGAAACGTTCAGCTATTTTTATGAATGCAACAGGAGCTATCTAAAGTGTCTTGACAGGAATCGTGTGCTGGATAATACCAAGATCAGACGCGGCGGAATGTGGCGTCTGATCAGCAGGTTGCACAGGAACTTCACTGTTTGCTTAAATAGTGGCATTTGAGGGTTAAACGAAATAGTATAAGAATGCTAGGTTGCCCACGTAATGAAAGAAAAACAATATCTTAATCCAGGCCACGATGTCACGTGACGTCTTTCGGAACATTCTATTTACAAACTGTTACACAAATGTATGCCAAGTCGAGTAAAAATAGACTTTTCGCAGCCCTGCTAAGAACTTAATTTTAGCACCCTGAAATGATGGGTAGCCAAGACTTTGAAGGTGGTACCGTAATTAGACATACAGCGTACACCAAGATCGGATGTAGAGTACATTGCTTCTTATCAGGTCGGCACTGTTCGCCATATGTATGCAACAACAGTTTTGAACATGATTCAGGACCGTACGCAGACTCTGAAAAGGGGCGGGTTGAGGATGCGAATTTCAGGTATTTTGCAGAGGGTGAAAAACTGTATGAATCTGAAATAATTTCCAAAAGATGTTGAACGAAATCCAAGTACTATCCTAAGACGTCAGAGCGCAGCGTAAGAAGAAAATTCTGGACTGTGCTCGTTTGTTTGATTTAAGGTTTAACGTCCCCGTCAACACTGGATAGGTCATTTGGAGACGTTACTTCCAATGTTACGGGACTTTCAGCTCTGTGTGGAAGCATCATGCAGCCCATCTGTTTATTCAGGCCCGATGGGCGGGGGCGGGTGGACTGTGCTCGTACACTTGGGCATTGGCAAACAGAATCTACATAATCAGGTGCCACATAACGCGATGTCTGATCAGCTCTACTGTGCTTGCTTAAAGTTAAACGAACAGTTCGATTCTCAGCTCAGGACTATTTTCCCAACCTACACTCAGGGACGATCGACCCACCAGTACTCTAAGTGCTTTGATTATCTGAGGCTTCGATCACAAGTTTAAAAGTTTGTAGGTTGCTATGTTTTGTCAAGTGTTTGAAAGACGTCCATCGATCCAGTGAAACCTGGATTAAACAAGAGGGCAATAATGGCCCTGGAACGCTCACCTGATCCGAATTGTACAGATAAAGTGGTAGGTAATATAAGGTGGAGTGGAGTGGTTTGAGCCATTTTAGTCGAGAGTGACCAAAGGAACATTCCTGTGAAATTATTTCAAAATCAGTCTACCTATTTAGTAGTACATCACGTGAACAAGTCCGTGAAATGAAGACCCCTCTAAACCCCCACTTCATATAGAGAACACTGGGGTTACGGGATGGGGGTATACATTATTTTTCATACTTCTGCTCAAAGACATAGGTTGTGGGTACTCGTTAGAACCGCCTCATTAAGGCGGTTCTAACGAGCACCCACAACCTATCTTTTGATCATTGTTAAGAAAAATATCACGGATTTTCATCGGAAAAGTAGCCATTTTGGGGATGTTAAAAATGCACTATTTCGCATGGGTGTGTTATCGTATTGAGAAGTCAGTTTAAAGCTTGTTTATTGTTCGTTTGGTGGCTTTTATGTTCAGTGCAGCGAAACTATTTTTAGCAACTTTGTCAGAGGGTCACCCATGGAACATTCCTTCCAAATTATTTTCTTTCTGCATGAGGATGAAGTCTTTTCATAGTTCCCTTTTAAAGAGCTGACTTATACGTTACTGTCTGAACATTTTCCGGACATTGAGGGTCATGTCCTAGTGCATTGAGATGAATTTGCTCAGCATCACATGAGCAAGTCCCTAAAATGACCCCCCCCCCCATTTCAAACCCCCTTTATATGGAGAAAACTTGGGTTTACGAGGGTATACATTATTTTTCTTATTTCTGCTCCAAGACATAGGCTGTGGGTACTCGTTAGAACCGCCTTACTCAACCTATGTTTTGAACATTTATATAAAAAATATCAAGGCTTTTCATTAGAAAACTAGCCGTTTTGGAGATGTGAAAAATTCTCTATGTTACGCGGGTGAGTTATCGTAATGGTCTAACTTACAATACCTCGCTGTGACAATTGGCGGGGGTTATGGGGGTGGGGGTGGGGGGCGTGGGGACAAGAATTGTCATAAAATTCTAGCAATATGAGTCATTGGTTCCCTTTGGCAATACAGAGCTAACTTGTATGTCACTATCTGGACATATTGTGGACATTACTAATAATGTCAAATGGTGACAAAGCGGGGTGGTTATGTGTCAGTGGTTCCCTTTGACAATACAGAGCTGACTTGTATGTCACTGTCTAGGTACTTTGTGGACATTGAGGGTCAGGTCTTAGTGCTGAAGGAGGAGATGAACCGGCTCAGCCTTAACCCTATATAAAACCAGTGGGCTCCGGGCAGGTCCAGTTTTGACCCGATGGGGTTATAATTTTGACAATCTTGGTAGAGGGCAACTAGAGGAAGTTTCATTCCAAATATCAAAGACTTGGACCTTCTGCTTTCAGACGAGAAGGAATTTAAAGGTTTTCAGTACGTAAGTCTACGTGAAACCAGTGGGCCCTGGGGTGGGGCCATTTTTGACTCCAGGGCTTTGATTTGAATAATCTTGGTAGAGATCACCCGCATGAAACTTCTAGCAAAATATCAAAGACCTGGGCCTTGGGTTTTTTAGAATAACATTTTAAAGGTTTTCCATATATGGCTATGTAAAACCGGTGGTGCCTGAGGCGGGGCAACCTTTGGCCCCATGGCTATAATTTACACAGCATAGTAGAGAACAACCAGATGAAGTATCATACCAAATATCAAAGACCTGGGCCTCTGGTTTCAGACAAGAACCTTTTTAAATGTTTTCCATATATAAGTCAAAATAAAACCAGTGGGCCCCATGGCAGGGCCATTTTTGACCCAAGGGCTATAAATTGAATAATCTTGGTAGAGGCCTGCTTGATGACTCTTAACACCAAATATCAAAGACCTGGGCCTTGCGTTTTCAGAGAAGTTTTTTAAGATTTTCCCTATATATCCCAATGTAAGACCAAAGGGCACCCGGGGGTGGGGGAGGGGGCAGTTTTGGCACAAGGACTATAATTTGAAACTCTTGATATAGGTCCACAAGACGAAGCTACATACCAAATATCAAATATCTGAGATCTGAGGCTTATGGTTTCAGACAAGAAGATTTTTGAAGATTTTCCCGCGAGATGTCTATGTAAAACCAGTGGGCTACAGGGCGGGGGCATTTTTGGTCACAGGGCTATAATTCTAACAATCTTGATGGAGGTCCACTAGACGCAGCTTCATATCAAATACCAAACACCTCATCCTCCTGGTTTCTGACAAGAAGATTTTCAAAGGGTTTCCCTATATAAGTCAATGTAAAACCAAAGGGCCCTGATGTGGGGGCATTTTTGGCACCAGGGCTATAATTTGAAGTCGGAAAGTCCATTGGTCTCATAGTGTGGCAAGGCTTTAAATGCTATTTCATCACAATGTAAGGGAAGAGTCCAACGAAATTCGAAGCACGTCTATACAGTTTGTTTTTATTTGTTTGAGGTTTAACACCCCGTCAACACTTTATAGGTCATTTTGGAGACGTCGCTTCCAATTTTGTCGGCCTTTTACCCGACATTGAGATATAATGGCAACTCAGCCTCTGCCGCACAATGCAATCAATAGAGTTTATATGCATGGATGGTCCAACTCGCACCACTTTTCCTGGGCAGGCTTAGTATTGGAACCTTTAAGCTGTCTACCAGTACCCATGTTCAGTCGATTTCAGCTCTGCGTGGAAGCATCATGCAGCCCAATCTGGTTCCTCAAGCCCCCGTGGGCGGGGCCGTTATACAGTCTTGACGGGGACGTTAAACGTCAAATCAAATAAATCACATTCACCTCAGTAAAAAAAGGACATATTCAGATACAGAAGAAGAGGAAACAAAATCTGATATTTTCTGACCTCGGCTAAAAAAAAAACAAGCACCCACCGCCCGGAATAAATATGTATTACCCCGTACTATAAACGTTAGGATTAAGGAGTTTAAGTTATAAAGTCATATTTTCCTGATGGTTCACAGAAATATATCCATGCAACAGTGAATCGGCCCCCGCCCATCGGGGCTTGATGTCATATATGGGCTGCATGATGCTTCCACGCAGAGCTGAATCCGACCCGCATACGAGTACTGGTTAACCGCTTAGAGGATCTAAGCCTGCCCAAGTAAAGCGGTGCGCACGAGTCGGACCGTCCATGCTTATAAACGCTATTGGTTTCATTGGGCGAAAGGGCTGGAGATGTCATTTAATCTCAATGTCGGGTAAAAGTCCCACAAAATTGGAAGCAACGTCTCCAAAATGACCTTTACAGTGTTGACGGGGACGTTAAACCTCTAATCAAACACATGCAACAGTGAAGGTAACTTCGCTCTATCCGCCCCGCCCATAGGGGCTTGTAGAAATATGGGCTGCATGATGCTTCCACGCAGAGCTGAAACCGACCGCACACTAGTACTGGTAAACCGCTTAGAGGATCTAAGCCTGTCCAGGAACCGCGGTGCGAGGTGGACCGTCCATGCTAATAAACCCTATTGGTTTCATTGGGTGACAGGGCTTAAGAGGTCATTTCATCTCAATGTCGGGTAAAAGTCCCACAAAATTGGAATCAACGTCTCCAAAATGATTTTTACAGTGTTGACGGGGACGTTAAACTTCGAATCAAACAATCACTCTATCTGTAGTATAGCAAGTCGTAGTATTCCATTCATACTGTCAACTTAATCATTGAATTTTTAATCCGCGGTCTAGATTTTGAGCGAGTTCAGTTGACGTAGAGTTGACTTGCTCCAAAACGCGCCGTGTAGGAATATTGCGACTGCTAGAGTTAACTTAGTATGAAGGTTGGAAGCCTTGCCTAGAAACAACGAATACGGTGGAAGGTGGAAAATTGTTAGTTAAATGCAATCCGAAAATCGATTATTTCCAACTGTTTGAAATTTTGCCCACGTGTTGGAAAAGTCACGTCCAACTTGAAACCATGTTTATACTTTCGATTTACTCGAGGGCAAACGATGACATTTTATTGCCGTCAGTAGAGTTCTGAATCTGAATCTGAATCGTTACTGGTAACGCATCAACTCTAATAGTGCGGCACGAGCCATAACTCGCGTGTTTTGGTGTAACTATAGTTAACTGTAGAAAGTCAACCAAACTCGCTCTTAATAACTAGGCAAGGTCAGCTGCGAAACGAGACCAATTTCAAATCTAGATCCATTTTATGACATTTAACCCTGAAGTTCATTGTTTGTGTATTTTGCATCCACATTTTTTTTCAATCTGCATATTATTTTCACATATCAAATGATACAGGCGAGTCTCTTCAGTGATTTATGAGGACCTATTTTTCTTGAAACAGAGGAGTGATGCGGTTTTTTTGTTTGATTTGAGGTTTAACGTCCCCGTCAACACTGTAAAGGTCATTTTGGAGACGTTGCTTCCAATTTTGTGGGACTTTTACCCGACATTGAGATGAAATGACATCTCAAGCCCTGCCGCCCAATCAAACCAATAGGGTTTATTAGCATGGACGGTCCGCCTCGCACCGCAGTTCCTGGACAGGCTTAGATCCTCTAAGCTGTTTACCAGTACTAGTGTGCGGGCCAGATTCAGCTCTGCGTGGAAGCATCATGCAGCCCATATATTCCTTTAAGCCCCTATGGGCGGGGGCTATGGAGTGATGCGGTATCAAGGGAATTCTTTGAAGTGTTGCCATAAGAAAGTGAGACCTGAAAGGTCATCGACTTCTAAAAACTAAAAACAATCTGACAATCAAGGCAGGTGCCTACCATATCCAGCGCTCCCAACCATCGCCCGTCCGTCATGACGTACCCGTGGTCGATTGTCACCGAGTGTAGGCTGGGAAAATACATTAAGAAAACACGCCTATACAAATGCATTGTAAACTTAACCGCCGAAAAAACGAAACTTTTACGGTGAAAAAGTGTGATATTTTTCTTATTTCTGCTTTAAATATAGATTGTGCCGCCTCGTCGAGGTGGTTCTAACAGGTACCCTCAATAAATACTTTAGAGCAGAAATCATAAAAATAAAAGTTAACCCCTGTAAACTCCAGTTTTACTATATATAAGTTGGGTTCAAGGGGGTCAAAATTATATAGGCCTGTTTTCGTGATGAGTCCGGACTGAGATCCAAACTGTTTTGTTCAACTGTTTGGTTTGCTGATCGATACGTCATCTACAGCGATCAACCGCTGAAACCGGAAACTTTTCGAATACAATTCGAATTTACTGTATTTACTATATTTTAAGGTCAGATATCTTTTATCTTATTGTAATAAAATGAGGTATCTTATTTGCCATATAAAATATCTGATACATAATCTAAGATATAGAGGAACTTACACTAGTGGTCATTTTCATATCATATATATGATCTGAGACTTGGGCGAGTTTCATTAATTTCATATGAAATGACCACGAGAGTAAGATTCTGTTTATCATATGACCAGTTTAAATTGGATTTTATCGCCTTTAGATATGACAATTTGTCATGACGTTATTTAATCCCTTCAATGTGCTATTACACGTGTAGACATACGATTTTTATTACACGACGTTACCCACTGCTTATCAACAATGCTATGCATCAAAGGGGATATTTGAGATACCATATTAGATGTCTAATAGTTTAAACTTGAATATATCAGAGAGCTGCCTATTTTGACTCATTATATAGAGAAAAGCGGGTTTACATGGGTACACCTCGTTTCCCTTATTTTTTTTGCTCTAAAACATAGATTGTGGTATTTTTACTCGTTAGAACAGCTTCAATGAGGCGGATTTCATCACGGTAACAAGTCTGTATAATGAGCACCCCATAAACCCCACTTTATATAGAGAAACTGGGGTTTACCGGGTACACATTATTTTCGTTATTTCTGCTCCAAGACATAGGATATGGGTACTAGTTAGAACCGCCTCAATGAGGCGGTTCTAACGAGCACCCAAAACCTATGCTTGGAGATATTATTAGAAAAATATCACAAATATTCTTCAGAAAAATAACTGCAAATACACTATGTCACACGGACGCGGTATCGTAATGTAACGAGGACACAAAATGACTGTGAGACGACTGTGTTATTCTTATGTAATCTAATGTCATGTTATTCTATTTAATCTTTGTCATCACTGCTGGAAGCACCCCGAAGAAAGTATCTCACGCGGCGCAGATGTTTGAATTTATTAAAATCATTCTTCTTCGCCTTCTTCTTCTTTTTCGTCTTCTTCTTCGTCGTCGTTCATTTATATATTTTTCTACGTCAACATCATCATTATTAGCATCATCATTATCGTCGTTATGATTATTATTATTAGAGTTATTTGTATCATTATTATTATCATTTCGCCTCAGCCAATCAGGGCTCGGAGAAATAGATTGGGCTGCATGGTGTTTCCACGCAGAGCTGAAACTCACCACACATGAGTACTGGTATACCGCTTAGAAGGACTAAGCCTGCCCAGACAAAGTGATGTGAGTCAGATCATCCAATGCATATAAGGCCTTTTGGTAACATTAGGCGACAGGGCTTTAGATGTCATTTTATCTCAATGTCGGGTAAAAATCTCACAAAATTGGAAGCAACGACTCCAAAATGATCTAAAAAGTGTTGACGGGGGCGTTAAACGTCAGTTCAAGCAGGCAAGCAAGTATCATTATTATTATCATCATCATAATTATTATTTATGTTATTTATACTATTGTAATTACATCATCATCGTCATCATCATCATCGGCATCATCATCATCATTGTTATTTTGCAAATATGTTTATAATACCACAATGAATGTTTATAATACCACAATAAATGTTTAAATATACATACAGTATATAAAATTGTTTATATTTTTATATGTTTTTTCGGTCGAATGTGTATCTTCGCGGGTTCGATCATTACGATTACACACCCGTTCGACATAATTCATTTTTTCACATCTCTAAAATGGCTGTTTTTTTCTGATGAAAATACGTGAGTTTTCATATTTAAACTGCAAACATAGGTTGCAAGTTCGTTCGAGCCGCCTCACTGAGGCGGTTTTAACGAGTAGACAAACAAAGGTTGTGGGTACTCGTTTGAACCGCCTTATCATTGAGGCGGTTCAAACGAGTACCCACAACCTGTGTATGAACCGCCTCATTCCGCCTCATCGAGGCCGTTCAAACGAGTACCCACAACCTATGTATAGGAGCCGAAATAAGAAAAATAATGTACATCCCAGTAAACCCCATTTTTTCTCTATATAAAGCTATGTTTGGGGGTGTTCATTTCACGGACTACTCGAAACAAGCGAACAAAGCCGGCCTCTGTAGCTCAGTCGGATGCGCGTCTGACTGGTGATCAGGAGGATTCGCCGGGGTCGGCAACATTCTTTCGTGGAGATTGATCATGAAATCTTTTCTACGGTCATTCTCACCCTTTGCGCTGATTCAAGAAGACCAGTTGTCAGTTTCAGGCGAAAGAATGTGTACTATACTGGTTAACCGCTTACGTATGAGGCTGCCGAGGAAAAGTGTGGCTAGGTAAACTGACCGCTTTGACTGGGCCGTTAAACTCCAATACAAACAAACAAAACAAAACAAGTGAACAAAGGACCTAGAAGAAACTCTAGATGTATCAGTAGCCTGCCTGGCTCATTTAATTTAATTACTTCTTTTTTATTTGATATTGACAAAGTTCATCGATAAAGTTCTGCATGAATTTCATTGTTTTGTTGACTTTATTTTAAAGGGTTTATAAAGTAGGATCGCATTTAAGTTTGCTGGTACTAAACATTGCGACCTATTTGATAGAAACCCTATCTAAACTTTACCCTGTTTGTACCCAATGGACCCTTCCTCCTTATATATAGCAGGAGTCCATTTCACAATTTAGGAGTGTCAGGTTGTGTTTTCATCAAAATTTATTTGGAAAATGACTGAACTTTTCGCAAACAGTGGAGGCCCTGATCAGACGCCGCGTTCTGCGGCGTCTGATCTGGGCCTGCACTGTTTGCCACGGTACCCGTTTAGGGGTTTCCAGTCTGAAATGGGTTAAAGGCTGTATACTGTATGTAATAAGTTGATCAGCTTATAAAAAATCTAAGACATCAGGTTAATTTTTTGTTTTGTTTGATTTGAGGGTTACCGTCCCCGCCAACACTGTAAAGGCCATTTTGGAGACGTTGCTTCCAATTTTGTGGGACTTTTATCCGACATTGAGATGAAATGACATCTCAAACCCTGTCGCCAAATGAAACCAATAGGGTTTATAAGCATGGACGGTCCAACTCGCACCACTTACATACTTTGCCTACTGGGCAGGCTTAGATCCTCTAAGCGGTTACCAGTACTCGTTTGCTGTCGGTTTCAGCTCTGCGTGGAAGCATAATGCAGCCGATCTATTTCTTCAAACCCCGATGGGCGGGGGCCGCTAAACACCAGGTTAACAAGTCCGTGAAATAAACACCCCTCTAAACCACAAATAAAGAAAAGTGGGATTTACCGGGGTATTGCTTAGTTTCCTTATTTGTGGTCAAATATATGGATTGTGGATACTCGTTAGAACCGCCACGCCGGCCTCGGTAGCTGAGTCGGATGCGCGTCTCACTGGTGATCCTAGGCAGGCTTATACGTAAGCGGTTCACCAGTACAGTGCACAATCTTTCGCCTGAAACTGGCAACTGCCCTTCTTGAATCAGCGGAAGGGAGAGAATGACGGTAGAAAAGATTTCATTCTAAATCTCCACGAAAGAATGTTGCCGACCCCAGCAGGTATCAAACCCGCGTCCTCCTGATCACCAGTCAGACGCACACCCGACTTCCGAGGCCGGCAAACAATTATTGAAATATTATTAATCAAATGTGAAATATTGTCTGAAGTTTAGCAAACATCGCAAGCCATAGCAATCGGTCAACAACTAAATACAGTAAAATGCCGCTATTGCATGTAAGACCATCTAAAATTAAGACTAATTCTGCATGGCCCCCGTCCATAGGGGCTTCAAGACATATATGGGCTGCATGATGCTTCCACGCAGAGCTGAATCCGGCCCGCACACTAGTAAACCGTTTAGAGGATCTAAGCCTGTCCAGGAACCGCGGTGCGAGGCGGACCGTCCATGCTAATAAACCCTATTGGTTTCATTTGGCGACAGGGCTTGAGATGTCATTTCATCTCAATGTCGGGTCAAAGTCCCACAAAATTGGAAGCAACGTATCCAAAATGACCTTTACAGTGTTGACGGGGACGTTTAGCCTCAAATCAATCAAAGTGGTCAATCTGGTCAGAGACCATCCCTGGGACTGTTCAAAAGTGGTCTTAAAGACCACTTTTGAACAGTCCCAAAGGTGGTCTTAATGTAGGAATTTTACTGTATATACTCTTAACGAGAAATGAACGCAAAGCATTTCCTGCAATTTATATTTGCGCCCAGCGAAGAATCAGATCAGCCTCCGCATTTATGTGGTCCGACCAGAGACTTCGCTTGCTGCATGAAGGAGCGTTGGGCCCACAGCTATCACTAGAGCGCACAACGAAGACTCTGATCAGCCTGCGCTGATGCGCAGGTTGATCTGAGTCTTCGCTGGGCGCACATGTAAATTGTAGGAAATGTTGTGCTCCGGCTCAAAAAGAAGTGAAGGCATGCAATTACCCAAATCCCCCCAGGGAAATAAACACAGACATAAAAGAAATTTACCATAATGGTTAAGTCACTAACGGAAAATCAAAAGGACATATCTTCCCACAAAATGACCACACGGCTATACAAAACAAAAAGATATTAACAATACATACATGCAAAGTCAAATTATAACATTAGTTAACCACAACAGAAGATCCGCATAAGACAAGCAAAGATTTCTTAAAATGGATCAAGCAATGTACATTGATTGGACTCATTTGGAGGAGCACTTTATTTCATTTTTGGGTCTGATTAACATTTGAGATGTATTTTGGTTGGACAGGTCAGTATTCTGTAATGAAATGTACATTAATTTATATCTCTGATGGGTTGTTAGAATATACTAAATGATGTTTCAAATATTCAAAGTTTTAATAGTTTTATGTCAATAGGTATAACTAACTTAATACAAGCAATTGACTGACTGACTGACCGACTGACTGATGCACGTACTGTCTGATTGACTGACTGACCTACTCGCTCGCTCGCTCGCTCAGTCGGTCAGTCAGTCAGTCACTCGCACAGTCGGTCACTCACTCACTCACTCACTCACTCACTCACTCACTCACTCACTCACTCACTCACTCACACTCACTCACTCACACTCACTCACTCACTCACTAAAATAAATAAATGATACCACTGTTTTTGGTGGCTTAATTTTTTTCTTCAGTATCTGGCAAAATATTGATCCAGTTTTATCAGCTTTACAAAACTTCTGTTTTAAATTTTCACATAAAATAATGACACTTAAGTTTAGTCAAGTTCTCAGGAAAATGAGTGCTGGAGGGAATTGATTGAATAAAAAGGATGACAGAAACTGAAAAACAATCGACTAAGATTGTGTTTGTAAGACCCAATAAGGTCAATGGTAAGATTTATCTTTTAATGTTATCGGGTGTGACTGTATAAATTTTACATATACATGTAAATGTATTATATGAATGTCTTAAAGCACACACATTTATTTCCCTTTGTTTCACTAAAGAAATGAAGCCATTGTTTTGCGTTACGCCTATACAAATATATTGTAAATTTTACTGCCGAAAATGTAAAATTTTAATATGAAAAATTGTAATATTTTTCTTATACTGCTCAATTTATAGAGTGTGGGTACTCGTTAGATCCGCCTCATCGAGTACCTACAACGAATACCCACAATCCTTCTTTTAGAGCAGAAATAAGATAAATAAGGTTTACCCATGTGAACCCAAATTTTACTATTTATAAGTCGGGTTCAAGGGTGTCAACATTTATATAGGCGTGTTTTCGTGATGATTGGCGGATACACGACATCATGGTCACGAGCAAAACTCATTTTATTATTTTTTTTCAATATTGGTGCAATGCTGATGGTCTGTAGAGTTAGCTCCAAAATGGGTGCCACAAGAGAAATTATTTTTTGGTACTAGACTTATAGGTTAGTGCCTTTAAATTGTGAATTATTCGGCACGAGTTCATATGGCGAAGGACGCGTGAGTACGTCTCTGTCATATGATTTTTGTTTTTGTTTGATTTGAGGTTTAACGTCCGCCTCAACACTGTAAATGTCATTTTGGAGACGTTGCTTCCAGTTTTGTGGGACTTTTATCCGACACTGAGATGAAATGACATCTCAAGCCCTGCCGCCCAATGAAACCAATAAGGTTTATAAGCATGGGCGGTATGACTCGCATCGCTTTGCCTGGTGGGCAGGCTTATTATCCTCAAAGCGGTTTACCAGTACTCGTGTGCGGTTCGGTTACAGCTCTGCGGGGAAGCATCATGCAGCCCATCTATTTCTTCAAGCCCCAATGGGCGGGGGCTACTCCGTCATATGAACGAGTGCGAATAGTTCAATACATGACTATTTAAATTCACGATGCCTGATTATATATCTTTAAGAAGCTTGCAATGGAAAATAATGCAGGTCATTGAGTGTCTTCCTACACGTCGAAAAACCACGCCCAACATGATAGAAGTGAAGATGACGTTAATGTTATTGAGGATTCCAAACACAGGACGCCATTTTCATCACGTGAGCAAGTCGGTGAAATGAACACCCCGTACACCCCACTTTATATAGAGAAAACTGGGGTTAAAGGGGGTTAACATTATTTTTCTTATTTCAGCTCCAAAAACATAGGTTGTGGGTACTCGTTAGAACCGCCTTAATGAGGCGGTTCTAACGAGCACCCACAACCTTTGTTAGCAGTAGTAATAAGAAATATATTAGGGATTTTCATCAGAAAAGTAGCCATTTGGAGATATGAAAAATGCACAATGTCGCACGGGTGTGTTTTTGTAATGTTCCGAAGTGTCCGTTTTATGTCTTTCAAAATACTCCTGATTTCCCAAATGAAGCAGTTATTAAAAATCTAAACTCATAAACGTGGTTTATGCACCATGCTACAACCTGTAATCTTTTGTTTTACGTTCTTTTCGTCGATACGCACAACAAGATGCCTGCCGAATTTTAGTCTCGAAATGAACACATTTTAAAGTAGTTCTGTTGTGAACGACACAGCTCCTGGAAAATAAGCGCATCACGTTTTTTTTTTCATTGCCTAGAAACGTATCACGTGCACATCACGAAAACACGCCTATATAATTTTGACCCCCTTAAACCCCACTTTTATAATAACACTTGGGTTTGCAGGGGTAAACCTTATTTTTCATATTTCTGCTCTAAAATATAGATTGTGGGTACTTGTTAGAACCGCCTCGATTGTGGGTACTCGTTAGAACCGCCTCGATGAGGCGGTTCTAACGAATACCCACAATCTATATTAGATTGTGGATACTCGTAAGAACGGCATCACCGAATACGAATACCCACAATCTATATTGAGCAGAAATAAGAAAATATCACGCTTTTTATCGGAAAATATTCATTTTTGGCGGTAAAATTAATAATGTTTTTGAATAGGCGTGTTTTCGTAAAGTATATAATAAAATAAAATATTGGTATTTGGTAAAGAGCGGTAAGTATTGTGATAGAGATGACAAAAAAATCAAAATTTTAGAAGAAAAAAAAAAAAAACAAAAAAAAAACGAAACCATGCTGGTGAGAAATAAACTAATTTATCATATGACGTCGCGTCTGAGAATGTAATAACTCCACGTAATAAATTCGATAACCCACTAATGGATTAAATATGCAAATTAGATTAAAGATACGCGCCCTAACGTTACATATGCGACATCCTTTACGGCGTCGCGTCTACTAATGTCAAAATGTTGACATTTTTATTAAACAGTCGTGAATAAAATGAGTTATAAATGTCATATGGTTTTGTTTGATTCGAGGTTTAACGTCCCCGTCAACACTGTAAAGGTCATGGTATTCGTGCTCGTGTTTTATTGAATTTATTAAACTCGTTGAGGAAAAGGGATAAAATGCGAGGCTTTAAACTCGTTGAGGAAAAGGGATAAAATGCGAGGCAAAGCCTCACATTTTATCCCTTTTCCTCAACTCGTTTAATAAATTCAATAATACATGAGTACATATGTAAGATCCTCTATTTCAGCCACAAACTACGAAGAACTTAACCACAAAAACAATCAAAGGTTTATAACCGGAAATAGTTCACTCCATGCCAAGACTGCTGGAACAAAATTCCAGGATGGAGGACATCATAGTATGGTGGACACATGCGAGATGGTTACCTTGAGTTGGGAAAATGTGAACGTGTTCGTAAAGCCACCTAACAGACTCGGTTGTAGAGGACCTGACCCAAAAGTTCCCTGGAAACAAGTTCTTAGAAACGGTACCTTGCTAATCCCCATTCATAACGATAGCACACCCGTGTGGCATTGTGCATCTCCAAAATGCTTATTTTTCTGATTTTTCTGATGAAAAATCATGATATTTCTGATTTATACTTCAAACCAAGGTTGTTGGTGCTCATAACATTGAGGCGGTTCAAATAGGTACCCACTACAGCCATTGTCTTGAAACGGAATAGAGAAAAATAGTGTATACCTCTGTAAACCCAAGTTTTCTTGATATAAAGTCGAGTGTAGAAGGATTTTACGTTCTTGTTAACGTAATGCAAAGACAAATAAACGTTTGCACATATTATGCAAGAATCTGTGTAAGCGGCCACCTTTTTGCTTGGATAACACAGGTTACATGTATTATGCCTTTAATAAGATCTCATAGATTTTCTGAATGTTTCTTCTTTTACTGAACTATATGTAGCGCTTAGTGTCAACGCTTAATACTAGGCTGTCACGTGTTTGCTAGTCTATGATGATGGTGATGATGGTGATGAAGAAGAAGAAGAGTTTTCATCTCTGCTGAAAATAGCAGAAAATCAATTCACACGTTTCTAGCCAAGTTTTCTGTATATAAAGTGAGATTTGTGGGGTTGTTCTTTTATATTGACTTCTTGTCGCGATTAAACTTGGAGAAATAGATTTGACTGCACGGTGCTTCGACGCAGAGCCGAAACCGGCCGCGCACATGAGCACTGGTAAACCGCTTAGAAGGTCTGAGCCTGCCAAGGCAAAGTGGTGCTAGTCACTGAATATAAACCCTTTTGGTTTCATTGGGCTTGCCGCCAAAATGTCATTTCATCTCAAGTTCGGGTTAAAGTCCCATAAAATTGAAATCATCGTCTCAAAAATGGCCTAAATAATGTTGACGGGGACGCTAAACTCCAAATCAAACAGTCAAAACCCCTTGTTTTCCGAACCCCTGCGAAGACAAATGAGCCAGCGCACGACAAAACCTACAATTAGACATGTGTGTCCAGCGAAGAATTAGATCAGCCTGCGCATTCGTATAGTATAACCAGAGAATTCTCTTGCTGGATGGAGGAGCATGGGTCCTTAGCTATCCTTAGAGCGAGCGCACAGCGAAGACTCTGATCAGTCTCTGCGCATGCGCAGGTTGACCTGAGTCTTCGCTGGGTGCGCATGTCTTATTGCAGGTTTAGTCGAGCGCTGGCTCTCATAAGAAACAATTACTCCTTTAGTCGAACTTCATTGGCTAGAACACCTTTGGGACTATAAACATTTGTTCGATACACGGGTAGTTCGAGCTACTGAGGGTTGATCTTAAAGCCAGGACAGGAGGCATCATATGGACATGTTTTCAATTTTCTTCAAAATAAATGTCTGATGTGTATACTCATTAAAATCGCCTCATCGAGGCGATTCGAATTAGTACATACAGCATGGGACTTAAGAGCGAGTTCGAAAAAGCGATGGTAAACGAGTACTCGTTGTGCGAACCACCGAAGATTCACTGTGTCATGCAGGTATCGGTCCTCAGCGGCCACCTTTTAAGGCGTTTTTGCGCTTACCCACAATCTAAAGTTTTATTAGCAAAGATAAGCACATATTGTATGCCCTGTCTTTGTTTGTTTGTTTGATTTGAGGTTTTATGTCCCCGTCAATACTGTATAGGTCATTTTGTAGACGTTGCTTCCAATTTTGTGGGACTTTTATCCGACACTGAGATGAAATGACATCTCAAGCCCTGTCGCCCAATGAAACCAATAGGTTTATAAGCACGGACAGTCCTACACGGTATTCCGTTCGACCTGGACGGAATTGGAAAAAAAGTAGCTCACTAAAAGAGAAGTTTTTTTCTTGGATATCTGTTTGGTTTCTTGTCTGATTCATAACAGACAAGCGTAAACCAGCAACATTTTATTGCTGGTTACCCTAGATTGTGATTTGTTTGTCTTGTAAATTGAAAAAAATTGCTGACATTCTTTCCCGCCATTACCTCACTAGTGGGTGGGGTAACGTAAACTGAAATTCTTAGGATCAAAATTAGGTCGCTTGTCACATTCATTTTTCTGGAGAGCCTGTGTGTTGTCAGATATTTGAGTGTGCTGAGCTGTATATAATTGGACCAGTATACTGAATAGTCCTTTGTAGCTGTCAGTGTGCTGGCTGTGACAAACTCGGAATCAGGATTCTTGCTTGACACCCCATAATAAATCATTAGAAATTATCAAATCACTACCCGGTATATTAAAATGAAGGTCTCCCTGTTTCCCATGGTCTTAATTCTTGGGTTCACTCTTTGGAAAACAACTTATAGAATGCATCCAGATGATGGAAATCAGGAGTGCAAGATTACAATTAAGGAGAGTAGTAGTAGAATTTCCCAGTACTTGGCATTTACAAGGAAGAATGGGAACAGAAGGTGTTCGGAGGGCTTGCGAAACTTCAAGTCCTCGCGCGGTACAAATTTGGCTTTACTTCTAATCTTGGCCGGAGGCATTGAAACTAACCCCGGCCCAAGGTTTCGCTGCGGACTCTGCAAAAAATATTTCAAAGGTTCCGAGAAATGGATAGAATGTGAGGACTGTAACAAGCGCTTTCACTCCTCATGTTCTGATTTGGATAACAGTCAATTGTTAGAAGTTGAATGTAGAGCTGGAACTTGGTATTGCAAAGACTGCAAAGCTGACTGTGGTTTTTGCAGTGGTGCTTTCCTTAATGGCCACAAAGCCGTTCAGTGTGATCAATGTGAAATGTGGATACACACTGACTGTTCGTTCATTTCAGATGCAGAATATGGCACTTTGGTAAATTCAAGCTGCCACTGGATATGTCCAAAATGTGAGGTCTGTAACTTTTCAGACTCCTTCTTTGATGAATATGTAGAACTGAGTAAGCCAAACAGGTTTGAACCTCTGCCAGAGGATAAGAGAGGCAAATCTTCGACTGCTGATGAAACTAAGTCAAATTTTGTGAAAGGTTTGAAACTTTGCAGTATAAACATAAATGGAATTAGAGGGAAAATTCTTGAACTTCTAGCTTTCCTCGATACATCTCAACCTCATATTGTTGCTATTCAGGAAACAAAGATTGACAGTTCAGTTACTACATCTGAGCTTTTCCCTGAAACTTGTCAGTACTGTGTGTACAGAAAAGATAGGAACTCTCATGGCGGTGGGGCGATGTTGCTCATTCATAGAGACATCCCTCACATGCCTTTCATGGAACTTGAAAATGACACCGAATCGGTCTGGGTTAAGGTTTTTGCAAAAAAAAACTTCCCACTTCGTAGCAAGTTGGTATCGACCATCAAATGGTACAATCGAAAACTTCCAGTTGTTTAAAGACCAACTGGATTGCATTAAATCGCAGCATAAGGGTAAAAAACTCCCGGCTGTACATGTACTAGGTGACCTCAACTTCAGAGACATTGCTTGGCCCGAAAGGCACAATGCTGAGTCAGTCGGAAGGACAAATATTAATTGACATTATGAACGATCATGGCCTTGAACAAATTGTTAACTTCCCCACTCGTGATAAGAACACATTGGATCTGATCCTTACGACTTTGCCAGGACAATTCGAAGACACTCATTCCCAAGATAAACTAAGTGACCACGATGTTGTCTCCGGATATTTAAAAATTCACATCCCACCAATAAAGAAACCTCGGAGGAAGGTGTACTCATATTAGAAAGGTGACTATGAAACTATGAGGAAGGATGCACCCAGATTTGCAAAGGAGAATTACTTTAATGGTCATTCAGGAGCTCGGTCTGTACAGGAGAATTTTGATTTGATAACTCCTTTTATTCACACTTCGGCCGAAAATCATATCCCCTCAAAAACTAGTAGGTCTGTATCTTCTATTCCCTGGATCACTCCAGAGATAAGAAGGAAAATTCGCAGAAGATTCATGCAAAGGCAAAAAAGACGGGAAGTGGTAAACTCCGGACAAAATTTGAAAACTTGAGACGTGAAATCAAGACTGATATAAAAAAAATCAGCATTGTTTGTATGTGAATAACTTGGTAGGTGATGTAAAGGCAAATCCCAGAGACTTCTACAGATATATTAATAGCCAGAAGAAAGACAGGCAAGGTATCCCGCCCCTTAATAAAAGAGGAGGGGACGGGGTTGCTGAATCAGACTCTGAAAGGGCAGAAGAACTAGTTGGTCAATTCAATGATATATTTAATAAAACTGAGTTCACGGAGGTTCCATTGACTGGAAGATCGGCCCCATTCATGAATAATATTGTTGTGACAGCTGCAGGAGTGATCAAATTACTTCAAGGCTTAAACCCCAGTAAGGCCTTAGGGCCTGATGAGCTTCATCCTAGAGTCCTGAAGGAACTAGCAAATGAGTTGGGTCCAGTTTTTGCACACTTGTTTCAACAGTCTCTTGATACGGGTGAAATCCCCAAAGAATGGCTCTTAGCAAACATTTGTCCACTCTTCAAAAAAAGGAGATAGGGCTCTTGCCCGTAATTATCGCCCTGTGTCTCTTACTTGTGTTCTATGTAAATTGCTGGAACATATAGTCTGCTCAAACATCATGGCCCACTTGGACGAACATAAACTTTTGTCAGACAGACAACATGCATTTAGGAAAAGGCACAGTTGTGAAACTCAGCTAAGCACGGTTATTAATGACTGGGCAAAATCTTGGACAAAGGGGGACAGGTGGACACATTTATTCTGGACTTCGAGAAGGTTTTTGACACCCCTCCTCATGAACTACTTAAATCTAAGTTATTTGGTTATGGAATTGGGGGAAAGACCCTCAAATGGATAGATTCCTTTCTTTGCTACAGAAAACAGCAGGTTGTTGTTAATTGTGAATCTTCGGAGTCGGCTCCAGTTTTGTCTGGAGTCCCGCAAGGGACCGTTCTTGGTCCACTTTTGTACTCCCTGTACACCAATGATATTTCCACTGACATTGACTCAGAAATAAGACTGTTCGCAGATGACTGTGTTTGTTACCGGGAAATTAGAGATACAGATGACTCATTGAAACTTCAGGCTGACATAGATAGATTGGGATGTTGGGCACGTAAATGGGGCATGAGATTTCAGCAAGTTAAATGCAATACTATGCAGATAACTAGGAAGAGATCTAATAAAGTTGAGGCTTCTTACACCTTAGAGGGAACGGTCCTCGAGAATGTGGACTCCATTAAATACCTTGGAGTGACAATCTCACACAACTTGAGATGGAATACTCATATTAGCAACATGTGTACTAAGGCAAATAGAACGCTTGGTTTCCTGAGGCGAAATCTTCATCAGTGCCCTCAGGATGTAAAAGAGGCAGCATATAAAGGTCTTGTTCGCCCAATCTTGGAATATGGTAGTTGTATATGGGACCCCAGTGGAGTGGTCCTTAACGATGAAATTGAGAAAGTTCAGAATAGAGCTGCTAGATTTGTAACAGGCAATTACTGCTTTGAAACTGGGAGCATGACTGGAATACTTGGAAAATTAAAATGGGAGTCTCTCAAGCAAAGAAGAAAAGACAGTAGGCTAATCCTTTTATACAAAGGTCTAAAGGGTGCTGCCAGCATTCCAACAGATGACTTTGTTCCCCCAGCTAGACACTGTAGAAATCACCATTCGTTGGCATTTCCGACCCTTAGCGCAAGAACTGACATTTATAAAGAGTCGTTCTTACCCAGAACCATTAGAGATTGGAATGCCCTTCCCGATTCGATCATTTCGACAGCTGAAGGTGCTGATGATTGTGTAGCTAAATTTACCTCTTTTGTTAGAGCTAGGGACTAAATTCCCACATCACAGGTCCTGGTGTATGAATGTCATTTGACGTGTCACCAGTAGCAATTCTGATTCTGATTCTGACTCGCACCGCTTTGCTTGGGCAAGTTTAGATCCTCTAAGCGGTTTACCAGTACTCGTGTGCGGTCGGTTTCAGCTCTGCGTGGAAGCATCATGCAGCCCATTTTCTTCAAGCCCCTGTCATTCCCAGTTTTTGATATATGAACTGGGCTATACAGGGGTATTTAGTTAAATGGTAGCGTTTTGTCTAGTACACTTTGATTCTATGATGCGCCAAAAGACAGGAATGATATACAACCTGCTCATATATACAAAATGCTGGCAGTTTTAATATTTAGCAGCAGGAAAACAGTTGCGTTGGGTAATTCTTGACAGTCATTTTGCCATTCTACTCCAGTTTACGACTTACATGTGAGATACACTACATGTGAGATACACAGGCGAACAGTTGCCAGAATTTATTTCTTATTTTACTTTTGTAGTCCATGGGGTTCTAAAACCTGGAACACTGCTGGCAATTCTGGGCGCCAGGTAAGTGCCAATATGTTCTTTTATCATTTACTCTCCCCCTAAATCAAGTGCATTGCAACACATTGAACAGACAAATATATGCTATCTCAGGACAAGTAAGCTTCAACAGGTCGACCTGACATTGCAATTCTATGAAATGGACTACTGGGAAAAAAATGGCAAAACTGTAAGCGTGTACAAGGGGATTAACTGATAAATGGAATACCAGATTCGTGTCATTTCATATCAACTGCATCAGGCTCTGCTTCGAGAACGCATGTAGCATCGCTCGGCTAGCCTCGCGTTTCTACAAGCATTCGCGAAGCATTGCCTGATAAGCTTGATATCAAAAGACACGAACCTGGTATTCTCTATATTTAGACTACTTAAAACAGGTAAATTATATACATCCTTCCATTTACCATTACGCATATCTACATCCGATGTTGTTGTTGCACCCCCTTGTGACCAAACAAAATCGTCCACCTTGTAACCGTGGGAAGTTTAAGTTGTTATGAAGAGGACCCTTGCCTAATAACGACAGTATTTAATTTTCTAACAATTTGCCGCTTCCCCGAATTTGCCGCTATAGAGAATCACAATAAGAAATAGTATAACAAGTACTATAATAAAGGTTTTTTCCCTAGTTTCACAAAATGTTGCGGACGTTTGTTAGAATCGCCTCAAATATCCACAATATTTATTTCTTGACGTATTCAACAATTAAAACATTCTTGATTATCTCCATTAACCCTTTTTGTACAAATGGAATCTCCCTCCTTATATATAGCAGGAGTTCATTTCAAAATTTAGTGGTGGCATTTTTCAAAATTTATTTGGAAAATGACTGGACTTTAAGCAAACACTGGAGGCCCTGATCAGACGCCGCATTCTGCGGCGTCTGATCTGGGCCTGCACTGCTTGCCAGGGTACCCGTTTTTGGGTTGCTGGTACAAATGGGTTAATTCGCCTCACATTCAATCACATTCCAATGGGTACTAATTGTGCATAGTTGCTTGCCGAATTGTTCTTGTACTCGTATGAGGCGGAGTTTGTACAAGGTCTCATCAAAGCAGGCAAGAAACGCCTTGCACAACAATTCAATTTCACCTACAGGTATATAGATGATTTATTGTCTCAGAAAAATGCTAAATTTGGAGTACTTGGAATTCATCTATCCACGTGAACTTGAAATTAAGGAAACAACAGAGACTGCAACCTCCTCCTCATACTTGGATTGTTATCTCTATATTGACAACGGGAAGCTTACTACTAGGCTGTACGATAAACGAGATGACTTCAATTTTCCCATTTTTAACTTTCCCTTCCTGAGCAGTAATATCCCGTCTGCACCAACATATGGAGTTTACGTTTCACAGTTAATTCGTTATGCTAGAGCCTAGTCAAAGTATCAGGACTTTATGGAACGTGGGAAGGTGCTCACTATCAGGTTGTTATGCCAGGGGTATCAAAAAACCAAACTGGTATCAACACTAAAGAAGTTTTATGGGAGGCACCATGATCTTGTGGATCAGTACAATGTGGCCATTTCCAGAATTATTTCTGATATGTTTGCCAATGGAAAGCCAAAGGAAGACTTCCAAAATCCCGGACATACCCTTCCCGGCATTTACACCTTTTCTTCGTTCGGGTCGATGGGCATGGTGGGCGAAGCTTGCTTAACAAGTAATGCTTAATATCCGCGGACGCCTGATTACACTCTTCTGGAGTCCATGTCTGTTGATTTTTTGAATGTCGGAATAAAGAGAGCTGACTGTGTAGGGGACGCCATTTTTATTCTAACATTAATTTGTTGTAAGTTTTTTCGCGAACATCCTAACCAGGGGCCGCAAAAAGAGTTTTTCAGCGATTGGTGAGGGTCTCAACAGTGTCTCAAGTGTTTGCAAATGCTTCATTTCTGGGAAACTAGGCACACACGGGTATACGCATTTACGTCTACATGCGTCGGTTCATTTGGGACTATTGATTCTGTCAAATAAACAGCCATACTTACATAATGTAATAGGGCCTACATGTATATAGTCGTTCTTGTGCTTTCGGTCATTAAGACAACAATAGCGCGCTGGTAAACACAAAATTGTATAGAGAAAAGTGAGGTTTACAAGGTTAAATATAAATTGAGCCGGGGCACAGCATTTTCTACAATTTACATGTGCGCCCAGCGAAAACTCAGATTAGCCTGCGCATCCAAAGAGTCTGCTCTTGCTGCACGAAGGAGCATTTGGTCCTTAGTTATCCATGGAGCGCATAACTATTACTGTGATTACACTGCGCGGATACTCAGGCTGATCTGCGTCTTTGCTGGATGCACATTTAAATTCATTACGAAAACATGCCTATACAAATACATTGTAAATTTTACCACCAAAAATATGAACATTTTCAGATGAAAACTTGTAATATTTTTCTTATTTCGGCTCAAAATATAGATTATGGGTACACGTTAGAACCGCCTCATCGAGGCGGTTCTAACGAGTACCCACAATCTATATTTTAGAGCAGAAAAAAGAAAAGTAAGGTTTACGCCCGTAAATCCCAGTTTTACTGTATAAAAGTGGGGTTCAAGGGGGTCAAAACCATATAGGCGTGTTTTCGTGATGGTTGGAAAAAGACAATCTCAGTTTGGAGAAGAAATAAACCCAAAAAAATCCCGAAAAAAAAGTTCATTTTCCCTTTAATGTCATAGTGGTTCTGGGAAGACGACTTTGTTAAATACGCTGACTTCAAGAAGTAATAGTCCCCGCTTGGTGACGAATGGTGACATCAGAGTTAATGGCGTCAACGTTGGCCGAGGGATCAGAAATATATCTGGTTATGTACAACAGGATGATCTATTTATAGCTACCATGACAGTCAGGGAACACCTAATGTTTAGGGTAAGGATATAAAATATTCATCGTATAAAGTCGCTGTTGTTTAGTGTTGGGATAGCGTCATGCCATATGATCATACGGGTACTGATATGTAACGTCATGACGCCGTCTGTGTGTTTTTTACGGACCTTCTATGGCAATACAATAGGATAAGATAAACAGAACCTTGCACTGATGGTAATTTTTCTAGAAATTTATCAAACTCGCCTAAGGTTAGTTTCATAAAGGTCATATGAATTCTCCACACGTGTATGTATGTATGTATTTCGGTTTTACGTGCCACCAACAGCTAAGGTACGTAGACTTGACCTCGATTTAAAGACTCATCCGAAAGTCTGGAGAAGCCCGGGATCGATTCCAAACGTGTAAGACCGTCTATATTGTTCGTTTTCCTTGTGCGTTTGTTTACCAGTAAAATGCAAAGCAACTCAACCAAAGCGTCATCTCTGACTAGTACCCGTATGTTACATATAGAAAAATTGACTTCGTAATCCAATTGGGAAGGATGTTCGATTCCAATCGGCCCCCGCCCATAGGGGCTTGAAGAAGGGCTGCATGCTGCTTCCACGCAGAGCTGAATCCGGCCCTCACACTAGTACTGGTAAACCGCTTAGAGGATCTAAGCTCGTCCAGGAACCGCGATGCTAATTGGTTTCATCGGGCGACAGGGCTTGAGATGTCATTTCGTCTCAATGTCGGGTAAAAGTCCCACAAAATTGGAATCAACGTCTCCAAAATGACCTTTACAGTTTGACGGGGACGTTAAACCTCAAATCAAACAAACAAACAAAACAAACAAATGTTCTATTCCAGGGAGATTCAGTTCCGAGCAATACGGTAATGTTTGTCTGTTGGTTATCAACATGAAAACACGACTATATAATTATGACTCCCTTGAACCCCACTTTTATATAGTAAAACGGGGTTTACAAGGGTAAGCCTTATTTTTCTTATTTCTGTTCTTAAATATAGATTGCAGGTACACATTAGAACCGCCTCATAGAGGCGGTTCTAACGTGTACCCACAAGCTATTTTTTGAGCAGAAATAAGAAACATATCACAATTTTTCACCTCAAAATTTTTTCGTTTTTCAGCGGACAAAATTACAATGTATTTGTATAGGCATGTTTAAGTTATCAGTAAAATGCAGAGAAAGGATAAAATGGCGGAAAACTTTTTTGTACCAAAATTTAATTTGTGACCTCCGTGATCTAGCTGGTGCTTTTCTTCTGCTCTGACGTCGGATTGTTGTTGAGTCCTCAACCCGAATCAATGATAATATCAATCAATACATAACCATTTTACCACGTATTTTATCATGACTCACTGTTGAGCTAGAAAGCCTCCATGCGAATCAATTTGTTATTGTTATTTTGTTTGATACTGCCCTGACACTGAGGGCGAGGGTTGGAATTTCATAAGCTCCCCAGTAGTTTCACTACTGACCGTCCCAAGGCGGTCATTCTTTTGCAGTGTCTTTTTTGTTATTTGGCTTTGTGCCGTTGGTTCATGTTTCGTCTATCTGTATGTGTGCCTGCGTGTCTCTTTCTACGGCTGCATCATCACGAAAACACGCCTATAAGATTCTGATCCCCTTGAACCCCACTTTTATATAGTAAAACTGGGGTTTACAGGGGTAAACCTTATTTTTCTTATTTCTGCTCTAAAATATAGGCGGTTCTAACGAGTGCCCACAATCTATATTTTGAGCAGAAATAAGAAAAATATCACAAGTTTTCATCTTAAATTTTTCATTTTTTCGGTGATAAAGGTGGCAATGTATTTGTATAGGCGTGTTTTGCATAATGTCTTATATTGTGGCCTTTCCTGAGTTACCTTTTCTTACTAGCTTGTAATTGGATCAGAAAACAGTTTCGATATCAGAGTGCCACGGTGTGCCGATTCAGGTTAATTCGTTTCCGGATAGTTGCTTAAAATCTTTAATTTATATTCATTTTCAAAATGTTGCGTCAAACTGAACCCAGGAACAAACAGAAGACAATAAAGCATGGTCAAAATACATTGAACGCTTTTGAAAATAGAACCAGGCAATCATACATTACATAGTAGCCTCTGTGGTGTAGTGGTTATGCTAATTGCCTGATAAACCAGGGATCGCAGGATCGATTCTGGGCTTCTTCAGACTTTCGGATGAGTCTTTTCCTGATCTTTGTTTTACTTCTACTTTAAACCGAGGCCCGTCTCCGTATTACCTTAGCTGTTGCTGGGACGTAAAACTGAAAAACACTCACACATCATACATTACCGGTTTTACTTCCAGGCACTGTTAAGAATGGAACACGATTTGTCGAAGACAAGAAGAATGCAAAGGGTTGAAGAAGTTATACAAGAGGTAAAGAGAGCGTGGAACACTTGTCCACTACAACGTACAGTAGAACTTCGAACACTGATGGCTCGTGTACCAAGGATGTGTCGAACCCATTCTTGAGCCCCTAGCTAAATCCTCTACATAAGAAATAGTGGGGGATAATTAAGGCCATTTTAGTCTTTTATCTTGCAAATGTATGCTGTGTGTACTCATTAGAATCGCCTCGATGAGGCGATTCCAATGAGTACACACAGCATACATATTCATTATAGAACATCGAAAAGATGTCTAAAAGTATCTCGTTATGCCTCCTGGCAGTAATCTCCAGTGGCTCGAACTACCCCTGTCTCGAACAGATTTTCGAGGTCCCAAAGGTGTTCGAGCCGTTGAAGTTCGACTGTAGTTTCTTAGCAGTTCACAATACATGTACACTGATTTAAACATGTGTGCATTTCATTTTTAGGCATAAAATAGAGGATCTTACATGAATGTTCATGTATTATTGAATTTATTAAACGAGTTAAGGAAAAGGGATAAAAAGCGAGGCATTCATTAAACGAGTTAAGAAATTGGATAAAATGCGAGGCTTCGCCGAGAATTTTGTCCTTCATCAACGAGTTTAATGAATCCATTAATACCTGAGCACGGATGCAAGGTTCTATGTATCATACGACATTTAAAACGCTTTTAATTTACGATTTTGTTCAAAAATGTCAATCAGTATTCCGTTATATGCAAAACGCAACGTCGTTAAAGACGTCGTACGTGTAACGTTACGGGACGCATCTAAATAACTTGTATATTTTATTCACTAGTGGATTACCAACTTTATTACATAGAGGATCTTACACGAGTGGTCATTTCATATGAAATTTATGAAACGAGCCTTCGGCGAGTTTCATAAATTTTATATGAAACGAACACGAGTGTAAGATTCTGTTTATCATATGACCACTTTAACTTGGATTTTATCGCCTTTAAAGGACAATTTTATCTACAAAAAAGCATGGTTTTTGGACGTCGTCATGGCGTTACTTAACCCCGCCAAAATGTTATTACACGTGTGGTCATACGACTTTTATTACATGACGTTATCCACTCCTTATCAACGACGTCATATGATAAGTAGAGGATCTTACACGAGTGGTCATTTCATATGAAATTTATGAAACGAGCCTTCGGCGAGTTTCATAAATGTCATATGAAATGACCACGAGTATAAGATTCTCTTTATCATATGACTACTTTAAATTAGATTTCACCCCCATTTAATTTGACAAGTTTTCTACGAAAAATGCATTGTTGACATGGACGTCGTCATGACTTTACTTAATCCCGCCAAAGTGTTATTACACGTGTGGTCATACGATTTTTATTACACGACGTTATCCACTGCTTATCAACGACGTCATATGATAAACGATGTTATTACATTTTAAGACGCGATGTCAAACAGGGTATTCATTTCTTTGATTCCACAAGTTCTTATAACAGATAACGCTTGCCGGTCGGTTTTGAACGGAACCCGGGAAGGGACCTGCGATTCACTTATTAAAATGTTTTGCGAACAAAATAAAAGTTGTGCTAGAGGATATTATATTGTGCGCATATGATTATATCTTGTGTGGAAAACATAATATCTTGTGCGAACAGTTTATTATCTTGTGCACACAAGATAAAATCTTGTTCACACAATTTAATATCTTTTGCGCACAAGATATTATCTTGTTCGCACAACATATTATTTTGTTTGCACAACATATATATTTTGGGGATAGCATAATATCTTATGCATCTGATTAAATTATACTAACAACATAATATGTTGTGCGAACAAGATAAAGTTGGGTGAGCAAGATAATTATCTTGTGCGCACAAGATAATAAGTTGTGTCACAAGATATTATGTTGTCCGTACATGTACAAGATATTAAGTTGTGCGAACAAGATAATATCTTATGCGCACAAAACATTATGTTGTCTGCACAAAATCTTTGTTGAACAAACAGGATATTATGTTGTGCTAACAAGATAATATGTTGTGCGAACAAGATAATATGTTGTGCGAACAAGATATCTCGTGCACACAAGATATTATGTTTTCTGCACAAGATTTATGTTGTGTAAACAAGATAATATCTTGTGAGAACAAGATGTTATCATGTTCGCACAAAATGTGCGCACAAGATTTTATCTTGTTCGCACAACATATTAAAATAAATTGCATGTCCCTTCCAGGATTCCATAGTTTTTTAGGTGGCTGGATTTTTAATAAAATGTATCAAGTAGCTAATCTTATGTCTAATGTGCTCTTGAATATATCCATTGTCATGACTCATTTATGAGTTTCTCTCCTGCAATGTTCTGTTTTTCATGATTATATTATGTCACAGAGCTGAAATGTGACATATGTATGTCGTTTATGCGAAGAGGATCAAATACAGTGGACTATCTTTAAAAGGACAGTATCTGTTCCCTAAAAATTTACTGTTTTAAAGAATTTGTCATTATAAAGAATCCCAATAGGGAGTATGAAGGCAATAAAAGCCCTTTCCCCTTAATTTGTCCAAGAAACAATTTTTTTATAATCGCCTCTCCTAGGCGATTCTAATACATATCTTAAACATTTCTTTCTTGGGGTATTAGAGTCTAAGAGACTGTCTAGGTATGGATTTGATCTACTCGTTTCCAATCTGAGAGATGCCCGCGCCGATATATCTGTGTTTCTAAGCCTTGAGCTATGCAATTGTCGTTATGTACATGTGGCGTTTGCCGGGTCGTTCATTAAGTCCAGCAATTACATGTACATTGTATACAGGATAAACCTCGATATCCGTTGCTTAACTTCGTGAACAAGCCAACCACTCTACCCTCGTCGCTTAGAGAACCGGCTCCTACTGTAAAAGTGGTATACATCAGAATCCGTTACAATCCTGTCCGCATCTCTTGACTTTGTCCCAAAGAAGTCACACATGCCTCACAATGCAAACCCGAGAGGGAGTCTATGCAACACCCCAGGGACGCTGATTTCACCCCACCACTGTCACCAATATAGCGTTTACCGGGTCGTCCACGAATTCAAGCAAAATGATTACCAATCCAAGTGTTTACCGCGATACACTCTACCCGCGTCGATAAAAGGGCCGGCACCTGCAGCGAGGCTATAGAAGTGGTACATGTATTATGTACCATTAACCGATACAGTTATACAAGTTACGCAAACACGCCTATACAAATACATTGCCACCTTTATCGCCAACAAAATGAAAATTTATGATGAAAAAATTGTGATATTTTTCTTATTTCTGAGTAGAAATAAAAAAAATAAGGTATACCCGCGGAAACCCCAGTTTTACTATACAAAAGAGGGGTTCAAGGGGGTCAAAATTATATAGGCGTGTTATCGTGAAGACAAATTTTGTCGCATTACAAAAACATGCCCATTCAAATACGTTGTAAACTGTACCGCCAAAAACGCGAAAATTTTACGCTGAAATTTTGTGATTGTTTTCCTTATTTCTGCTTAAAAAATTGATTGTGGAGTACACAAATCTATATTTTAGGGCAGAAATAAGAAAGTAAGGTTTACCCCTGTAAACCCCATTTTTACTTTTAAAAGAAAGTGGGGATTAAGAGGGTCAAAATTAAATAGGCGTGTTTTAAATATATTAACAATAAGGCTTGGCAGTATATGATATAGGACAGCCTAGATGGCAATTATAAAGGATTGCTGAATCCCGGAAAACCAAAACGAAGTAGTATCAAATAAACCCCTATATGCAGAATGTACTGCAGTGCCAGACAGCCTTATATGCACTACATTTGCATCCTTTTTTGGGGATGCCTCTGTGGCGCAGTGGTTAAGGACGTCGGGCACTGCAGTGATAGGCGACGTCGCCGCATCTGTGCGTGGGTTCGAACCGCAGTAAAAGCAAATATTTATTTATCCCCGATTATGTCCCCACTATAGTTGAAAAGACAAAAAGTCGTTTCCATTGCTGGAAATTAATCATAATCCCAGAATACAAAACAAAACGAAGTATCATCATCAACGGAATTTTGATTAACGTGCAGGTACAGGGGCAACGTCCACATAAGTGGGCCCCCTTCCAGGTAGCTGTCTTGCTGCACGCATGACATATCTTACACCAGATCTCCAGGCTTTGGAGTCTGACTGTTGGTTTTCTTTTGCTCCGGTATTTCTGTTGTTTTTTGCTGTCGAGTCATCACCGTTGTTTCATCTCTGTGGTTTTTTGATTTTTGTGTTCACGGAGATGTTGCACTGATGAGTTAGGAGGCCTTCATGCGGACTGAACAAATTATTTGTCTTAATCGCGACGGAAGTAAGGGCGAGGATTGTGGTCACGTAAAATCGATTTAAGCCGCCCAGTGGAATTCGTTTCCGCTGACCGTTCCAATGCGGTTCTTCTGTCGCGATTTATTTTTGTAATGATTTGTCTTAAGGTGTTTGTGTCGCTCATATTATTTTATTTTGGATAGCCTTTTGGCCATTTTGTGGGAAAGTAACTGTCATTTTGGCTTTCCGCTCTTGGTGTTTCCGTTGGGGTCTGTTGTTTCATGTTTGTCTTCGTTTCCCTTTGGCGTCTTTGATGGGAGCTGTAAGTTAATTGTATCGATTCCTGACCATTGCCTCTACTTCTGTTTTGTCAATCATGAGGATCGATAGCAGAGAGCTTCCATTCTCTGCAATCTCTTTCTGTTAGCTGCTTCCAGGTCATTTTTGGCCTTCCAGGTCCCCGCTTTCCACCTTCCTGTATGTCACAGGCAGTCTTGACTGCATCGTTGGAGCGTTCCACATGCCCATACCAGCGAAGCCTTCTCTCTTTCAGGATGAGGTCCAGGTCCTCAATGTCAAGGCGCTCAAGTAACTCACTGGACCTGATGGTGACAGTGTCATGTGGCTTGATATTGCAGATCTGTCAGACCATTGCCTTGTCATTCCGCTGAAGACTTTGGAGGTTTGGCTTTGCCAATGGCCATGTCTCACTGGCATGGAGCTTTGCGCTCCGAACACAAGAGCTATACACACGGTCACGTGTCTTGAACGAGAGGTGGCGGGAAGAGAGAACTGGTAGCAGCTCCTTGAATTTCTACCAGGCTGTTTTCACACGTGATGTAGTTGAAAGTACGGAACCACCCGCTGCAGAGAGCATATCACCTAGGTAGCAAAAGGAAGCTACAACCTCCAGCTTGTCGGATCCGACTTGGACTTCCCTCTGTGGTCTGCCATCTAAGGGGCGTGCAGTTCCTTGGCACCGTGTACACCTGTAACCAGGGTCCTCTATCAAGCGTTTGAGCCCACTGCATTTCTTGTGCACCCAGAACTTGGAGCCATTACAAAAGATATTGTTGCTGCCCATTCCAGTGCGACATACAGCGCATGGGAACTGTCCTCTACTCTGCAAGAGGTCCAGACCTGTACCACAGAACATGATCTTTGTCTTTCCTGCATTCACTCTCAGCCCTTTTCGCCTCCATTGCGCCTTTCCAAGTTAAGAGCCTCCTGACACATTCCTCAAGGGATTCAGCTACGAAGACAAGGTCATCAGCAATAAGGTCCTCACACTCGGAACTCGCATGACAAGGCTTCAAGCACAATGATTAAAAGCAGTGGGCTGGGAACAGAGCCTTGATGAACACCCACCTTCACCTCGAATTATTCACTGTAACCATCACCAACGCGGACACGGCTCTGAGCATTAACATACATCCCTTGGACCAGTTGCACAATCCACTCGTCCACTCCAAGTTTTCTTTGTGCCCACCAGATGGCTTTCCGAGGCACTCGGTCAAATGCCTTCTACATGTCTACAAAAGCCATGTGGAGTCTCGTGTTGGCCGCCAGGTACTTCTGTTGCAGTTGCCGTACAACATAAATTGCGTCTATTGTGCCTCTTCCTGGGACGAAGCCAAACTGGGAATCGTCGATGGACACCCACTGCCTAATGTGGTCATCCACAATCCTCTCCAGGACTTTCATGACCTGTTCTGTCAGCTTGAGACCACGATAGTTGCCCCGTTCCAATGCATCGCCCTTGCCCGTGTAGAGACAGATAATGAAACTCTGTTCCCAGTCAGAGGGTACCTTTCCATCACGGATGATTGCAGCTGCAAGGTCGCGGATCATCGAGGCACCCGCATCACCTGCAGCTCTTATCATCTCCACCACTATGCCGGAGGGGCCCGGTGCTTTGCCAGTCTTCATCTGAGAGATAGCCTTCTTAACCATATCAATAGTGATTGGGATATGCGGCCCTTCTACTGGTGGTTCATCAGACAGGTGGTCTGGGTCCCAGTCGAACTCAACATTGAGTAGCCTTTGGTAGTGTTCTAACCAGACCCGCTGCTTTGAGTCTTCAAAGGTAGTAAAGGATTATTGCCTTGACTGGTGAATATTGTCCAGAGTTGGGATGTTGATAACTTAACGAAGGAAAATATTCACCAACATTAGCCCAATAAACTTTTTGTTATATAGACATACATATTTTCCGTAAATACCAGTATTTTGTAGTCACAACATGTGCATTTTCACAGAATTTGTATGCGCGCATAGCAGTTCTTTCGCGCACAGTCATTTACTTAAGACGTCATTAGATGCGATATGGCCGAGCTGAAAAATTTCATGTCTAGTGATATCATTTCTTTTGTTACTCGGAATTTCGTGTATTTCTAAACATGCGATATTTACGGTTTGATTAGCGATGCAATAACAACCACAACAGTTATAATAATAATGATAATTAAATTAATAATAATTGTAATAATAATCATAATAATACTAATAATTAAAAAGTACTAATAATATACCAGACCAAAGTATAATTAAGGGAGGTGAATATCATAATATATTTCTCCTTGATGGCCAAAAACTGAAACAAAAACGTCGCCGTGTATCACATTTACATTCCAATACACTTATGTTCTGCTCATCATGGTGATATTATGCAGACATGTCAGTGATGTTTTTTCTCTTTCTTTAATTTCAGCTGGGACTAATCAAATGTGCCGACAATATAATCGGGAGCCCAGATGAACAGAAAGGAATATCTGGCGGAGAAATGCGGCGACTCTCTTTTGCTTCTGAGGTAATGAACTGTGAGTACAGCAGGAGAGATTACGTAGGGTGTCACATTGCCTTTGGAGAGTTTCATTAATTTTATATACGAACTGTTTATGAATGTGATATTCTTTTTATCATTTATTTTGGCCATTATTCTGTGCATTTTCTGTGTAGAAAATGCTTTATTGCTCCAACAGAAAACCACCATGTTAACAAGGCCGAGTAATGAACACCCCTCAAAACCACACTTTTAGTAGAGAAAACTGACATTTACGGGGTTCAACAGTATTTGTCTTATTTCTTCTCCAAGAAATATGTTCCATTAGAACAGCCTCCATCTATGTTTGGAATATAAATGAGAAAATATTACAAATTCTCACCAGAAAAACTACCCTTTTGGAAGTATGAAAGAATGCACTTTATCATATGACGTCGCGTCTGAGAGTGTAATAACGCTATGTAATATTTTCGATAATCCACCGGTGAATTAAATATGCAAATTAGTTAGAAACGCCCCGTAACGTTACATGTACGACATCCTTAACGACGTCGCATTTACTAATGGCGAGATATTGCGATTTTAATAAACAAATGCATTATAAATGTCATATGATAAATAGATCTTGCATTCGTGCGCATGTATTATTGAATTTATTATACTCATTGAAGAAAAGGGATAAAATACTCGGAAAGCCTTGCATTTTATCCCTTTTCCTCAACTCGTTTAATAAGTTCAATAATAGATGAACACTCATATAAGATCCTCTATATATCACACGGATATGTTATCGTACATTGTCACGGAATGTGTAGCAAATGCGTTACAGTTTCAACTGAAAGAAGATCCATGGTCACGAAGTGTGTAGAAAGTACGTTATTGCTCCAAGAGTGTAGGAAATGCGTTATTGCTCCGACTGAAAATCATTACGTTGTCACAGACTGTCTAGAAAATGCGTTATATCTTCCACTGAAAAAATAACGTTGTCATGAACTTGCTAGAAAATGCGTTATTGCTTCAACAGAAAACATTACGTTGACACGGACTGTCTAGAAAACGCGTTTTTTGCTTCAACTGAAAACTTGGCGTTGTCAGGAACTGTCTAAAGATGCATTTTCTCTTCAACTGAAAACATTACGTTGCCACGGACTGTGTAGAAAATTGGTTATTGTTTCGACTGAAAACATTACGATGTCACAGACTGTCTGGAAAATGCGTTATTGCTCCAACAGAAAACATTACGTTGTCTAGGACAGCGTGACGTTGTGACATGCTATTACCAAATGTTGCACACGGAAAATATGCTGTGACGTTATGACATTGCTACCAACGTAAGCCATGGGTAGATATCTCACATTAAAATGAGGCCGGCGTCCACGAAAGTACGACAGAATGAAACAAATAAATGAGTAAGATGTGCACGACAAATAAAAAGTCATTTTTGCCATAACCAGGTCTTGACGAACCCACCACTTCTCTTCTGCGATGAACCTACGTCAGGGCTAGACTCCTTCATGGCGGAGAATATAGTACAGACACTGAAAACAATGGCCGGAAAAGGCAAAAGCATTCTATGTACCATCCACCAACCCTCTTCAGAAGTGTATGCCTTGTTTGACCAGTAGGTTTGACTTACCATGTCTATTTCATGATTACCAGACTTTCAGAGGTGGCAGCATAGCACAAGTAATGGAGATAAAATCATATTATAGGATCATTTTTATGGATTTTATTTATATTTAAACACAGGCTGGTTAGCCACAAACTGCATGAAAAATAGAAGTGGAGTCGATACAATCAACACTCACCTCCCATCAGAGACACCAAAGGGAAAGAAACACAAACATGAAATAACTAGACCCTAATGAAAACATCAATATGGGAACGCCATAGGACAGTTACTTTCCGACAAAATGGCCATTTGGTCATCCAAAACAAAAAGCTATAAGCTTTACACATATTCAAAGTCGAAATACATAAAGAAATAATCGCGACAGAAGAACCGCGGATTAATCTATTTTACATGACTGCAATCCGAAGGGCTTTATACTAAGTTTGTGAGTGATTCACCTGCGTTTAAACACCGATAAAATACACACAAATAATAATTCATTTCAAAAATTCCAACTTTGTCATTGAACATTGAAATGTTAAAATGTCTTTAAATAGTAAACTTAAGGAATTCTTTCGAAAGCGTAGGAATGGATTTACCAACGGCCATGGCAGGATGATTATTCATTTAGAAACTGCCATCCTTGAAAGAGAAATCCAAACGAAAAAAACTCAATTCTTTAAATTCATTTTATTTGTCTTCTAACATTCACGTCTTCAATAAGTGCTAATCTTTTAATCGAGCACTTCATATACAATGCCGTAACGCGCGGGTTCTAAACGTGCGCTTTGACGTCACGTATATATGTGAAATATTTCTGATATTCTTGCTCATGGAATTTATCGAAGTATAAAACTTTTATTTCAACCAATCAATTAGCTCGAAATGTACGTCGAAATGTACGTACTGGTCGAAAATTGGAATTATAGCCCCATAACATTACGAAAGCACGCCCCTTCAAATGTGCTGAAAATTTTATTATCAAAACATGAAACGTTTCAGATAAAAAAACATCTGATATTTTTCTTTTTTCTGCTCAAAACATGAAGAACAATAATGTGTACCACTGTAAACCCCAGTGTTACGATAAAAAGTATGGTTTAAGGGGTTAAACATTATGAAGACGTGTTTTCGTGATGCAACAAGCTGTGTATACGGGTTATATTTGCCTCATCGCTTCCGTTTGGTGCCACTGGTAAACTGTACGTTTTTAGTGAAGCCTTTCACAGCGTATGTTATTCACTTATTTTTTGTACACAGATTTGATATAGCGTCAAAACTAGTTAAAACGACAGTTCTACAGTTGAACGAATCATTAGGCAAGATCAGACGGATTTTATTTGTTTGTTGTCCCGCCAACAACTGGTTTGATGTCGGTACTGGACCTGGGTTCAAAGACTCATCCTAATGTCTGGACAACCCCATTAACTTTGTTTATAAGGCGAGTAGCCTTAACCACGACGGCTTCTTATCAGATTGATTATGAACAAATATATGGATATTTTAATATGCAAAAAACAAATCTTGTTAAAATTTGCTAACCGTCTAAACGAAGCAATTCGAATAAATGTCTACGTAAAGTCATAAGGGAAAATCATAATATTTACTTTTATCTTACTCTTTGTTGGGGCTACAGAAAATTTTCATTCTACTATTCTGGAAGGAAAAATCGATCTTTACCTCGTAAGCAATGAATTTTGTTGAAGAAATAAAACTAAAAATGTTCTTGATTTTATGTTGGTAATGCGTAGCTACAAATGTAGCTTACTTAATCAAACTCTGTTCGGACCATTGCGTGTCATTTTTATTGCTTTTGTATTAGGATCGGAAACTAAAGGACATTGTGTGTTCCTTGCTTCCAAAGGATCTAAATTCAGAACTTATTTAAATTGCATAAAATATTAAGGGATAACATGTATATACGATAGACCAGGTAGCTTGCCTGCCTTGCTCTGCAGCCATCTATATGGTGTTTTTCTTCGTTTAAAATAGTTTGCGTCTATGTTTTTGTGTGTGTTTTTATTTTCACTCGAAAGAGGTGCTGTGGCAATGTCTTTGGCTGTGAAAAGTATGGTCCTACTTCTTTCATTACACTATTCTATGCTGAACAGTTAAGCTGTGCTCATGTTATCTAATTCAAGAATATCACAAACGTAAGGGAAATGTATCCCCTTTTCTATTATTTCAGAGTTCTGATCATGGCCGAAGGGCGCACAGCGTTTCTCGGGAATGTGAACGATGCACTAGCGTTTTTCAAGACGTAAGTAAAACGTACATAAGAAACTGTAACTAGACCACAAGACCAGTAGTTTTTGCTAGATATGATCGCAAGATGAAGATTTCATTCATCGCCCTGAATGACATTTTCCATTCCTGGCTGTGATATGTTTGCAGCAATTTTTCATAGTCTAAAGTAACTACTAATATAGTTGCCCTCGCCCATCGGGGCTTGGAGAAATAGATTGGGCTGCACGATGCTTACATGCAGAGCTGAAACCGACCGTACACGAGTACTTGTAAACCGCTTAGAAGGTCTAAGCCCGCTCAGGCAAAGTGGTGCGAGCACATGTATTTTGGTTTCATTGGGCTGCAAGAATTGAGATGCCATTTCATCTCAATGTCGGGAAAAGTCCCACAAAATTGGAAGCAACGTCTCCAAAATGACCTAAGTAGTGTTGACGGAGACGTTAAACCTCAAACAAACAAACTACTAATTTAGTTATATGCCAGACAGAGGCGTCGCATTTAGGAGGGTATAAAGAGTACCTATCATAAACTCTATTGTAGTAAATAAATAATGGTTATACTGTTTACTTGTAAAGAAGATGTAAAGCAAAGATCAGGAATCGATACAAGTAACTTACTCCACCCATCAAAGACACCAAAGGGGAAGAAAACAAAATATGAAGCGACCAGACCATAATGGAAACCTAAACAAAGGAAGGTCATAAGGACAGTTAATTTCCCACAAAATGGCCTAATGGCCATCCAAAATAACAAGTCACAAGTGATACACACAGTAAGTAACAAACAACAACATAAACAAACCGCCACAGAAGAACCGCGTTGAAAACTTACCCCAGTCGTGTTGGTATATTTAGCACGGACATGGTTGTTTGATATTGAATTAGATTTATCTTACAAATTTACAAATTCTCACAGATGCACCTGTCATTCTACTATGTTTGATGAAATTTTGAAAGTTCAGCCATTTTCCAAATCAATTCTGAAGAAAACACAGCCTGGCACCCCTTAATTTTGAAATGGACACCTGCTATATATTAAGGAGGTAGATTTCATTTGGTACAAAAAGGGTTAATCACTTCAGATTGCTTTTCTTCTGAAAGGTACATAATGAAGTATCTTCCATAACAGAACAAGGGCATATCAAACACAGGCAGTAGGTAATTCGTACCCATCGAAATTGATAAAATTTTTTGGAATACCTTAGAATCTAATCTTATCAAACGATCTAAGTAAAAAAGGTGACAGCTTCATACTTTTCAAACTTCGAATTCCAGAGTGCCTTTTCATGTAACTGATCTAAACTCTCGTAAAAATTGTGAACTGCTAAACTTCTTAGTCAGGGTTATCTGTAACATAAACTACGCAAAGCTTTTAAAAACATTAGACATCATTACTATTTAATTTCAAAATTCAATGTTGGACTTAAATCTCTTCTGCAACAAGGTCTATTGGTTGCAATGACTTCAGTACCCAATTTCGTAAAACCATTCTTCGATATAAAAAGATTGGGTACAATATAAATGTTATACAACAGACTGCTTGCATGGTAGTTATCCTAATCAAGGTGGGCAAAGTTTCTTCCCTTTTTAATTGCACGCCGTAGGGTAAGGCCTCAGATTCTATGACGGTTTAAGCGTAAAGGCTTACTGTGAATTAGAAATAATCTTATTTTATGTACTGTTGGTTGGTGTCTGATGCTCTATTTCCGGATGGGCCAATCGGTGTCTGACTTTTGGTTTTCTATTGCTCCAGTATTTCAGTGGTTTTCTGCTGTTGAGTCCTCATCGTTGTTTCATCTCTGTGGTTGATTGATTTTTGTGTTCACATAGATGTTGCATTGGTGAGTTAGGAGGCCTTCATGCGGACTGAACCAAGGCGGTTCTTCTGTCGTGGTTTATTTTCGTTATGGCTTGTCTTTGAGGGTGTGTATCGCTTATAGCATTTTGTTTTGGATAGCCAGTTTGGCATTTTCTGGTACAGAAACTGTCTTTGTGGCTTTCCGCTATTGATGTTTCATTAAGGGTCTAGTTGTTTCGTGTTTGTGATTCTTTCCCTTGGTGTCTCTGATGGGAGCTGTGGGTTAATTGTATAGATTCCTGATCATCGCATTTACTTCTAGTTTTCAAACATGACCGAACGGTTAAATTGCTATGCTCTTCAGAACGCAAAATACATTTCTTTCATTACATATCCGACCTTTTTATTGTTGCATTTATCAAAATGTGGACTTCAAATTCATGAATACTGTAAATCGCGAGTCTTTCGCTTTTCTTTGTTTTGTTTTTAAACAATAATTTGTAATCACTGACTCACTCGCTATGTACAAATTCGCTTCATGTTATCGATTACTCATAAATTATATATCGTGATATTTGGCGAAGGTAACGAAAACTGAAATATTCGCAAAAATAAACTTTTCGCGATCATTGATGAAATTATATTACATATTATTAGATAGAAGTGTATGCAATGATCTGAAATCGATACAGTTAACCCATAGCTCCCATCAGAGACACCAAAGGGAAATAAGCACAAACTCAAAACACCTAGACCCTGATGGAAACATCAATAGCGGAAAGCCAAAAGGATAGTTACTTTCCCCAAAAATGGCCAACTGGCTATCCAAAACAAAATAATATAAGCGAAACACACACTAATAAAGACAAACCAAAACAAAAATAAACCGCGACAGAAGACTTTTTGTTTCTATTTGTTTGTCAGAGTTGGTTTTCCGTGTCCAGTGAATTTTAACCCAGCAGATTTCTACATTCATACTTTGGCGGTGGTACCAGGCAATGAAGTGAACTGTAAATCTAGAGTAGAGGTAACTGAATGCAAGAAGCAAAATGTTCGGACATGTTCATTGAGCGAATAGTCATCTCGGACTTCACATCCTGTCACTTAGGATACAGCCATTTCTTATAGTCTAAAGTAATTTTTGTTCCATGGGAACCCCTTTACTGCAAAGTAAATGCACAAAAGAACGATCCTTACAATTAACCCATTGGTAAGGCTAGCGTCAGCAAAAGGGACACCAACAAGCAATTTAGACCAAGAATGAGTGAGCAAGTAAGTGAATAAGAGTAAGATTAAAAGAAAGAGTCGGTCAATACTCGTATTAGACTGTTTCTACTCCGTGAAATGAACTCCCATGCACACCCCACTTTATATAGAAAATAGTTGAGTTTACAGGGGTGTACGTTATATTTCTTATTTTTGCTCCGGAAGTAGTTTTGATTAATGTTTTGAAAAACTACCACAAATTTTCATCAGAAAACATAGCCGCTTTGGAGACATAAATGAATGCACTGTTAACAATGTCACACAGCTGTGTGATGGTAATGCACATTGACACTGTTGACTTCAACGCAGATGCCCACATGTATCGAACGGTCGATTGCAATATATTCGTATAAAATATTCGAAATTAAAATAGTCGTAGAACCTGTCCAAACAATCGGTCTTGTATTCACCTCTATTTTAACGAAACGGCCATTATATAGAGGATCTTACATGAGTGTTCATGTATAATTGAATTTATTAAACGAGTTGAAGAAAAGGGATAAAATGCGAGGCTTTGCCATGAAAACGTGATATTTACCAGACGTTGTTGTTTATTGTCGCCACAGATAATTTGTGATGCCTATGATAAATCGGATGCCCACCAAGAACTTGTTGCTTTTTCCAAATCCACGAATGACAATCCCAGGCTGGATGGAGTGATTGTAAGTGTTCAAGACCATTTTGCATGCACTTATCATGTTCATGAATCGCTGTATTTAATATTATTATTTACGGGCCCCCATGGTCTAGTGGATAAGACGCTGGCCATTAATCATTAGGTCTCTCACCGCTGTGGTTCTAGCCTGGCTTTGGTCACATGTGAGATGCCAAGTTCTGCAACGGAAGGTCTCGTTGTTTTTCTCCGGGTACTCCGGTTTTATTCCACCTCTGATAAACAATCGGCTCAATATGAGTGAAATAATCTTGAAAGGGCGATAAAACAAAAAGAAAACAACAAAAAAAAACATATTATTATTTATCATCTTTTGTATTGAGAACAACGGATGTAGATTTATACGTTGTCATATATATTTTTCTCTGACGCATACTGACTTTTCTACTTTGTAACCAAAACCTATGATTATAATTAGGTAAAATACAATACACATAAAAAATATCAATATGTGTTTTGAGCAAAAAAAATATATATTGATTCGCATGGGCATTCTCTCAAGATGTTATGACAAAAATAGTGAAGGGAAAACAGATCACCATCTATTTCTTATACCACGAGAACCATTAACAAATTGACCTAAAACATCATTTAGATATAATATTTTTGTCTTGTTTTTCCTTAAAGCATCGATTGTGAGTGAGTGTTAGAACTGCATTACTGAGACAACTGAAACACATGCCCAAATTTATATTTGAATGATTACCTTTTAGACTCCCACTAATACTTTACGTACTGTGGGTTATACAGGTGAACATCGATTTGTTTGTTTGGTTTGAGTTTTAACGTCCCCATCAACACCGTATAGGTCATTTTGGAGACGTTGCTTCCAATTTTGGGGGACTTTTATCCGGCATTGAGATGGAATGACATCTCAAGCCCTGTCACCCAATCAAACCAATAGGGTAAATGCTTTGTAAGCATGGACGACCGTCCATGCTTACAAAGTATTTACCCTATTGGTTTGATTGGGTGACAGGGCTACGCTTTGCTTCTGCAGGCTTAGATGCTCTAAGCGGTTTACCAGTACTCTTGTGCGGTTAGTTTCAGCTCTGCATGGAAGCATCATGCAGCCCATCTATTGCTTCAAGCCCCGATGTGCGGGGCCGACAGGTGATCATTGACCGAACGGACTTGTTTACGAGACAAATGAAAAACACACACAAACTTGCAGTAGAACTGTGAAAGACAGAAGAGCCACGATAGGAACACAATCCCAAAACTTAGAGTTAAATTAAGTAACACCAAAAGACATAAAACAATGAATGAAACTGAAACAGGGACACATTTTTACAATATATCAGCTGGGTGCGATTACGGAATCATGTCAAGAATCGCCCCAGGTCCAGTGTTATGCTCGATAATATTTAGTAGTCAAGTCAGTTACAGGGAACCCCAGCGGATTTTAAACTCGCAATCTGTCTCCTTGTACAAAATAAAAAATGAACAAATGAAAACCCTTGCAAACCTGACTTTTTTAGATGATGTCGTGTTAAAAGGGAGTCCATTACACGATCATGTAATCGTGATGTCCTAATAACATGTATGGACAACAAACACTCAGTAAGTAATGCGGTCTAAACAACTGACTGCAATTTGCCAATGGGAGGCAAATAGAATATAAAAAACATACACACTGTCATTAGAACAACACATACCTATAAAAGAGCCATAGCATAAGCATATACCTCTTCTTGCTAAACAAAGAGTTCATGGCTCTATTATTAAACAATTCTTTCCAATTTTACCATGCCATTAAATGGCTGTGTGTACGGAACTGAAACAAACATCTGTTTGAACCTTATGTAAGTGTATTTGTTTTTTGTTCCAAAGCAATTTTTGTAGTCCTGTTTATTCGCTTTCAGTATCAAGAAGCGTTCAGCAGCATGTCAAGGTAAGTCATTTTTTTAGGAGCGAGGGGAGGGGGTTACGGCCCTTTCAAGGTTATTCCACTCATATCGATCTGATCGTTAATCAAATGTGTGCGAAGTAGAAGTAAAACAAAGATCAGGAATCGATACAATTAACTTACTCTACCGATCAAAGACACCAAAGGGAAAGAAACACAAATATGAAGCGACCAGACCATAATGGAAACCTAAACAAAGGATGGCCATAAGGACAGTTACTTTCTCACAAAATTGCCAAATGGCCATCCAAAATAAAAAGACACAAGTGATACACACAGTGAGTAGTAACAAAGAACAACATAAATAAACCGCCACAGAAGAACCGCCTTGGAACGGTCAGTGGAAAAAATTCCACTGGTGGACTAAATTCGATTTTACATGGCCATAATCCTCGCCCTTACCCCTGTCGCGGTATACACTAATTTTGTTTAGTCTGCATGAAGGCCTCCTAACTCATCAGTGTAACATCTCCGAGAACATACAATAAAAAAATTACAGAGATGAAACAAGGTTGAGGACTAAACAGCATACAACAACAGAATTGCTGAAAGAATACTAAAATAAAATAAAATTCCATTTATGTTTTTACGTTGGAACCGTCATATAATCTTAAGCCCGACCCACCGTTGTGCAATCAAAGAGGGAAGCAAAGTTGCCAACCGTGATTGGGTTAACCACCATGCATGCAGTCTGTTTTATAATATTGATGTTGTACCCAATCTTTATATATCGACGAACGATTTTACGAAATTGGGTGTTAAGGTCATTACAGGCATGTATTTTTCTAAATTTATATACTAAGTCACCGCAGAATTCGGGCTCCGATAGGCCTTGTAGTAGAAGTGTTTTAAGTCCAACATTGAATTTTGAAACCAAATCAGAATGACTTCTACAAAACTTATAAAAGGCTTTACGTAGTTTATGATACCGATACCCCTGATTAAGAAGTTTAGCGGTTAATAATTTATTAAGAGTGTTGAAGTCGGATACATGACTAGACACTCTAGCGAATCGAATTAACTGCGAAATATAAACCCCGTACGATATCGCACGAGGAACAGCTTCGTCCAAAAAAGGAAAATTTACAATCTCGAAATCAAAATCATCGCGTTTATCATAAATGTTGCAAGAAACAAATCCATCTACAATAGATGAATGTAAATCCAAAAAGGGGGTCTCGGTATCAGAGGAATTTGCCTTGTTTAACTGAACTTCTAGGGGATAAATCTGACTGAAAACCGGAGTACCCAGACAAAAACCACATGACCTTCCATTGCAGAACTTGTCGTCTCACATGTGACCCACAGCGGTGAGAGGACTAATTATTAAGAGTCAGTGCTCTTATCCACTAGGCCACGGAGGCCCGTCCAAGGTAAATAATACAAAGGTAAAAGTTTTATCAAGGTGAAAGCATTTTTTTACTGGACGCACAGTCTGTACGGATGTTTGTCGACCTCGATAGCCCCGTCAAAAGCGTGTCAGAATGGTTGGTGATCAGGAGGTCAAGGGTTCCATACCTTCCGGATCGGCAACATTTTTTCGTGGAGACTAATCACGAAATCTTACCTACAGTCATTCCCTCGCAAGTGTTGGATTTTGACAAAAATGTACACTATACTGGTTCACCGCTTATGCATAGTATATAGAAGTGAAGGCAATGATCAGCACACCTCCCATCATATAAGCTTGCCACAGAACAGTATGGTAAGATAAACAAGCCGCTCAATATGACCTAAATAGTGTTGACTAGGTCGGTAAACTCCAAACAAACAAAGGAAGTACATATTACATTTTTGTTGGTATCCAAAGAAATGTTTTCATAGAGAAGATTCCATGGAGAAGAGTCCCTCTATCGTGCTTCTTTCTACATATCATTACAATATTTTGACAGATTGTGGGGATTCCGATTGGTACGATCTTCGCATCACTTGTGGCTAAATTGTTATACCCCCGGCGTATGCCATGGGGGTATATAGTTTTTGTCTTTTCCGTCTGTCTGTCCGTAAACAATTATTTTGTGTCAAAGATATCTCAGGAACTGCTTCACATAGAAACTTGAAATTTTGCACACATGATCAGTATGACTACTTGTATTGTGGGAAAGAAAATAAGGGCCAAGGGGTCAGGCCTTTTAGAGTTATTTCCCTTTGTAGTTCGGCACTGGCCGGGGGTATACGTGCCCCACTGGGCACTTTTGTCTAGTTCTTATTGCGCTCTTCTGGAGTACACTCTTTCGCCTGATTACACTCTTCTGGAGTCAATATCTGTTGATCTGAACATCGATATTTGCCATCTGTCTATAGATTAATGATTTTGGGTCAACGCGTTGGTACTACGACCTAAACTACTTTGTATGAAAGTAACTGCTCTGTCTCTGGTCTGGCCCATCGGAGTCTGTGCAGGGAGAACCACACCTGTGCGACCATAATTGCATGTTTCATCCAGGTAACTGGAGTGTATGTAATATACACCTGCGAGTAATCGCCGAATGTGACCGATCGCAGTACCAGTAGAAAGAAAGAAAGAAAGATCTTGTAACAAACAAAGTATGCACATGTGAAATATGAAATCCAAATCACTTACCAGTCGGAAGTTTTGTCCACTGTTTTCAAAACGTAGGTAAAACATCAACGTCAAGGTATAAAAGCCACACATTATAGTGCCACTTGAAAGGTCTTGTAACTGGGAATGCCCCTTTGAAATATGAAAGCCATATCAGATATCAATAAAATGTTATGGCCAATGTTAAGGTTTTTTGTTTAATTATAGGTCAAACGTCAAGGTCAAGGTCATAAGTTAAAAATAATATGGCACGGCAGAAAACGCCTTTCTAGTTATTGGGATGATTTATTAAATATCGACATTACTTATTATGATGGTTTGACCAGTAAAATTTACAGAACTTCAGTTAAATAAAGCAAATTCTTCTGATACCGAGACCCCGTTTTTGGATTTACATCTCCCTATTGTAGATGGGTTGTAAATTTTCCTTTCTTTGATGATGATGTTCCTCGTGCGGCATCCGTTTATTCGCGTTTATATTTCGCAAGTAATTCGATTTGCCAGAGAGTGTCTGGTCATGTGAAGAACTCAACACTTGTAATAAATTGGTATCTGCTAAACTTCTTAATCAGGGTTAGCCGGATCAAAAACTATGCAAAGCCTTTTTCTAAGTTTTATAGATGTCATTCCGATTTAGTTTCAAATTTCGATGTTGGACTTAAATCTCTTTTGCAACGGGGTCAATAGCAACCCTAAACTAATGGCGACATAGTATATAAATTCTGAAAAGTATATACTTGCAAAGACTTCAGTACCCAATTTTGCAAAAACATTCTTCGATATAAAAAGATTGCTACAACATAAACGTTATACGACAGACTGCACGCATGGCAATTAAGCCAATCACGGTTGATAACTTTGCTTCTCTCTTTAATTGCACGCCGGTTGGTCAAACCTAAGATTCTACGACAGTTGCAGCGTAAAGGCGTACTTAGATTCAAAATTTAATGTTTGTAATGTTGGTTGGTTAATGGTGCTCTGTCTCTCGTCGGGCCCATCGGAGTCTAATCGGAGTCTAACTGTTGGTTTTCGTTTGCTCCAGCATTTCAGTGGTTTGTTGCTGACGGGTCCTGGCCGTTGTTTCATGTTTGTCGTTGTTTGATTCTTGTGTTCTCGGAGATGCTGAACTGATGAGTTAGGAATAATAAGTTCTGAATAGCTAGATCCTTTGGAAGCAAAGAAAACACCAAATAAACGAAAATAGAAGACTCGGTTTTATTGAGTCTGTTCATGACCAGTACTGAAATGTGCTACACCGGCCACGTTCCCTAGCACTGGCTTAAGCAGAACTCTATTTTCAAAATGATTCTAAATGAACTCAATGATCCCAAAGGACCAAAAAATATAATCTGCACTAAGATGGATGTACGGGGGGACTTTTTTACGGCCGCCACATTTTTTGTCTTAATCGCGACGGCAGTATAGGAAAGGAAAGCGGCCGCGTAAAATCGATTTAAGGCCCCCCCACCCCCATGGTGGAATTTGTTTCACTGACCGTTCCAAGGCTGTTCTTCTGTCGCGTTTTATTTTCGTTTTAGTTTGCTTGTGAGTGTTTGTATCGCTTATATCGTTTTGTTTTGGATAGTCAATTGACCATTTCGTTGGAAAGTAACTGTCCTTTTGGCTTTCCGCATTATGACCTAAATATATAATGTTTGTGTTCTTTTCCCTTTGGTGTCTCTGATGGGATGCGTGTGTTAAATGTATCTATTCCTTATGATTGCCTTCACTTCTATATACTCAGATTCAATGAAAACGCACCGAATGTACTATACCTCAAATTTTAAATGATGCTCAATATTTCCAGCATTTGATCACGTTAAATAAATTATCACTAACTTATACACAGACTCACAACAGAGTAACAGCATTTCATTGGATGCAGAAATACGGAGACTCGAATAAGTCCACACGCCCGAAAAATCAGAATTACTTATCCTAATACCATGAGCAGGACACCACGTGAACGCAGTTGTTTCCATCGGATACGCTGTCGACACCAATTAAAGCGGCTGATTCGACGCACAGCCGTCAAAACGTTTCCCATATAAGTCTTATGTTTAGAAATACCGCGTTCCTGGAGACGCCGCCGTTCAGTTAAGGCACTTATAAGCAGGTTATGGGTTCCCACTGTCTCCTGGGAAGTTCCCACATGCGCACTGAATCGGTCGCGTAAATGACTCAAAACAATGTACCGTTCCTGCTTACGTTAGTAACACGTTCACGTCCAAGGCGTTGTCTATCATCCAAAGACCCCGCAGCGTTGTGCCTTTCAACCAATCGAGCAATCGTATTGGGCGAACAACCCTTACGTTCTGCAACTTGGCAGTATGCAAACAAACCTTAAATCATACCGTGGACACGATGTCCCATTTGTTTCTTCTTATGAATTGTTGTGCTGGGTTTTTAACGTAAAGAATCCGGACCTTATAATGCCAGTGAAGAAAGTGCCAAAATTATCGAGTTTACGAAACTTTTGCATTTTTTTATTTATTTATTTATTATTTTTTTTTGCACATGCGCATCATGAATATCACGCAGTATTCGTGTCAAACTAACTCATGCTGCGGTGACAACTTTACCATTCCGCATTTATCAGATGAAACAGTGGTCAGTTTTACCTTAAACTAAAGAAATCAAAATTCTAAAGGTGTTGCGTTTTCATTGAAGCTGAGTATATTTTGCGACAAGGTATACATGTTGCCAGTTACCATTTAAACTTTATGCCCAGTGTTAACGTTTTCGAGGATAAATAAACAGACAGACAGACAGACAGACAGGCAGACAGACCAAAAACAATAAGCACCCGGAATCTTTGAAAAAATGTACAGATACTTAGCCTACACTGCCAACTTTGCATATTAGTTGCATGGCGTTGGGTTGGACTTAGGTCTCTCTGCTGGCTCCATCCTAAATATTTTAAGAGGGATAGCGCCCGATAGGGTTTGTCCTGAGCTCGGATCTTGATGTGACTTCTGTTTTTCGTCTGTTGTGATGTCAGACTGTTGCTGAGTATTTGTCACTGATTCATGGTTGTCTTAAGTCAATGATATCCAGTAGTAGTTTTTATGGGGGTTGCTCCAATGACCCATAATTTCGGTACGATTCCTCCATAAGGGTCAATTTGTTATTGGTGTTTTGTAAGAATCTGCACTGAAATGAGGGCGATTGTTACACATTCGTGGTCGCCCAACAATGTATTTGTTGACAGTTAAAGGCGGTCGTTTCTTTGTGGCTTTTATGTTGTTTTTGGATATATGCGTTGGTGCTAGTCTAGTTTAATAATTCATTTTACCAGCGTATCATATAACATCGTTGTTATCCGATTTGGGCAACTATTATGAAAACAAGCCTATTCAAATATATTGGTAGAATTTTGCCACACAAAAAAAATCAGATGAAAAATTCAAATATTTTCATGATAGTGCTCAAAACATAGATTTTTTGGGAACTCGTTAGGTTCGCCTCGGCTAGGAGGTTCTAAAGACGACCCATAATATATTTTTTGATAGAAATGAGAAAAAAATGAATACCCCTGTAAACTCCAGATTTACTATATAATAAAAGTGGGGTTTAAGGGGGTCAAAATTATATATGCGTGTTTTCGTGATGGTCAAATAATAAAAACATTTGGCTACACTTGTAGCGTTACATGTAACGTTATGTTGCCGTCCGTGATAACCCTATTTTTCTAGTCTTTTGAACTTCTTCGGCAACCATATGTTAAACAGAATCTTACACGCATGGTCATTTCATAATGAAATGTATGAAACTTGCCAGAGGCTCTATTCAAATATTTCATATGAAATGACCAATTGTTTAAGATAGCCTTTATGGGTTTTAATGTCATGTTCGCTTTGACTTCTTTTAACCCGTTTTTACCAAATGCAATCTTCGTCCTAATATAAAGCAGGAGTCCATTGCAAAATTTAATGGTGTCCGGTTGTGTTTTCTTAAAAATCTATTCAGGAATTGCCTTAACTTTTTGCAAACAGTGTAGGCCCTGATCAGACACCGCGTTCTGTGGTGTCTGATCTAGGTCTGCCATGTTTGCCAAGGTACCCCTTTAGGGGTTTCTGGTACTGAATGGGTTAACAGTTTACACTGTCTGTTTTATGTTCATGGCTTTTCCTTTGAAACCGTTTCCTTCTATTATTCAGATACAAGTCAAGTTGGTGTCAACAGTTTACTGCAGTGTTCATGAGATGTTTGCGGACAACGTTTAGGGAACCTATGGTCATCAAAGTCCGCCTGGCACAAACCATGGTAATGTTTTATTTGTGTGAACTCCTGGAATGTTTGCGCGATCAGTTATCCCGGATCTTAGATCAACCTTAGACATAATAAGAGAAGTAAGGGAAATGGATACACATTTAGGGTAGGCAACTCCTCCAAAGTTATTTTAGCCTCCCATGGCAATATGGTTCAGCACTTAAAGGAACGAATTTGCTTCTGAGAAGCAAATTCCTCCCTTTAAGAGTTGACCCCTTTTTCCATGGGACAGAGCTTATAGAAAAGCGAACAGGATGTTCCGAAAATTGTCTTCCTTTGAAAAATGGCAGAAAAATCTGCCAGGTATACCCATTCCACGTTCGCTGCTCAGAGGGTACCACACTTCCAGAATATTATAAGAATATTACATGGGTGTGAGGGGTGGATGGAAAAAATCCGTTCCGAGGATCACTGTCCGGCATCACGTGGCGTGCCGAGTGATGCAGGACAGTGATCCCGAAGGACGGATTTATTATCCACCCCTGACACCAATGTAGTATTCTTATTCTTGCATACCTTCTATTTCTGCGCGTGGATTTTTAGAACTGCAGTCACTCCGGTTGCCGAAGTCCGCCATATTGTGATGACACTACAGTTATCATTAGTGACATCACGTAACGTGCTGTGACGTCAAATTTAAAGACGATGCATATGAGGTCGTATTCAACCAGTACATATCAAACACGTCAGAGTATTCGATTTATACCCTGACCCTGGGTAAGAATACCAGGGTTAGAACAGAATTTCTATCCCAGGCTAAAACTACAGATTTCCTTATCAATAGAGGGTCTTACAGGAGTGTTCGTGTATTATTAAATTTATTATACGAGTTGAGAATAGGGAAAACAATGCGAGGCTGTGCCGAGCATTTTATCGCTTCTCGCCACGAGTTTAATAAATTCAAAGATACATTATCACAAATACAAGATTCTCTTTATGGTATGGACTCATCTTAATTACAGTTATCGCATAAAAACGTTGACATTTATGTAAACGAGACCTGTGCAACGTAACCAGCATAATCCACTAGTGGATTACCGAATTCATTACAAGGCGTGTTTACACTCTCAGTCCCGACTGCATATTAAAAATATGTAAATACCCGTTCTAGTCTGTGTAGCTGTAAGCCTGTGGTTTAGTTTGTGCGCGTCTGATTGTGGATCAGGAATTCTCGGGTATGATCCCAGACAGGACGGCAATATTCTGTTGGGGAAATTAATATGATTTGTTTTAAAAGTTCATACTTTCCCCTGCCCTGAATTGAGAAAAGAAAGTTTTTGCTTCTGCTAAAAGAATGTAAGATGTACTGGTTAACTGCTTATGTATATAAAATCTGATATGCGTTCTGTTTCACATAAGGTTGGAAACGCCCATCTACAACAGAATACCATATAAGATACTTTTTATTGCACAATACCACCTAAAATTTTCATTTTACTTTATTTTACTTTTTATTTTTCACGCACTGCACTTATGTAGTTTGCATTGGTAAGCATACCAGGGTTAGAACAGAATTTCTGTCCCAGGCTAAAACCACGGAATCACCTTATCTGGTGTGCAAGAAGATGTATAAATGTTCTATAAAAGGGTAATCCCTTGGAAGCACCCACTACAACACAGAACTGACCGTGGAGTGTTCAAGTTTGTTTGGGACAGACTAGTTAATTTCGGCTGATTAATCGATTAGCCTGCCCAGAAAAACTTTGTAAGGTAAACTAATCGACTCACCATCACCTCCATAGTGACCTCGATAGTGGTGTCTTGGCCGCTGAACTCCAAACCAATCAAAAGGCTATTTTATCTGTTATAACAGCTCTGCTGGCACTTAACGTTATGTTCTGCTTGGGATGTGAATAAACGCCAAATGATATGTCATATTTCTTTAATTGTAAAGGTCATTGGGCTATTGGTTGGCGTGATCTACCTCCAACAGGACATTAACCAAGAAGGTGTCATGAACATAAACGGGGCTTTGTTTATTTTTCTGTTGAATGCGACATGGGTTAATGTATTTGCAGTTGCAAACGTGAGTACCATTTACCGGTTCTTCATTTCTACATTTTTTCATCAAATAGAAGTAGATCATAACGAAAACACGCCTATATAATTCTGACCCCCTTGAACCCCACTTTTATATAGTAAAACTGGGGTTTCCGGGGCTATACCTTATTTTTCTAATTTCTGCTCTAAAATATAGATCGTGGGTACTCGTTAGAACCGCCTCGATTAGGCGGTTCTAACGAGTGCCCACAATCAATATTTAGCGCAGAAATAAGAAAAATCTCACAATTTTTTATCATAAAATTTTCATTTTTTCGGCGATAAAGGTGGTAATGTATTTGTAAAGGCGTGTTTTCGTAATGCGCAGATATGATAAACAGTGATCGTTCTTTGTTTACTACATTATGGTAATATTGCCTTTACGCGTCAACTCGAGTACGTCGACTCCTCAATCAAACTTTTCACAATAGATAAATCAGGAATCGTTACAATTACCTCGCGCCTCCCATCCAAAACACCAAAGAGAAAGAAACACAAACATAAAATAGCTTCACTATAATGCAAACTTAACAAGCGGAACGCCAAATGGCTAGTTACTTTCCCCAAAAATGACCAAACGGCAAGCCAAAATAAAAAAGAGAAACATTAGCCGTACACACATGCAAAGACGAACTATAACAATAATAAACCACAACAGAAGACCGGCTTCGAACTTTTTACTAGGGAGTTTAATTCGATTTTACATGGCCACAATCCTCGCCCTAGGTTCTGTTGGGGTTTAGACGAATAGTTGTTCAGTCCACGTACACAAAAATCGCCTTTCAAATGCATCAGGAACATTTCATATAGTAATGCACGCTTTTATTCATACACATTTGCTCTGAATCCCTCTGCGCCCAAAAGACAACAATGTGCCTAATCAAGATAAGTTGGCCGTGTGTTGGCCATGCCACCGTACACCAAATTGATTACAGAAACTCGAACTTTAATGCACTACAGAATAACCAAGAAAGGTCACGACAATCGCAAGCAGCCACCAAACTAAGGAAACAAACCAGCAGTAGGATAGCATACTAAATAACACAAAAGTCTGACGATGGTCAGTAGAAAAATGACTGTGTTCGGGATGGCAACTCTAAAGTTTACGAATTGTATCCTTGGTCTTGACTCAAATGCAGGTTTCTGCACAATGATAAATTAAAAATGAATCGTATGGGGGACCCAAGCTCAACAGTGAGTCATGATGACAACATTCAGATAACAACAACAACATATATGTAGGCAATAATGAATCAGAGTTGAAGACTCGAAGATCTGACGCCAAAGCAGAATATACCGACCAGGAAGATAACATCATGGCGGTGCAGAACTCATTTCTTTACTTATTCTTGTCATTACTATTTATTTGCGCTAACACAACCATATAATACAAGGGTGTCATCTTGGCAGAGTATAGTTAAAGCTGTGTTTAGGAACCATCTGTCAAATTAAATGCGTTTGTTGTTTTACTTAGAAAAGGAACAGTGTCAATTACCATTTTTCAGACATTTCCAATAGAAATGCCAATATTTCTGCGAGAGTACGGAATTGGCCTATACAGAGTAGATGTATACTTTTTATGCAAGATGATAGCTGAGGTAAATTGTACTAAATATATTGCGTTTTTTTATATATCTGGGATAAACACGGGTTCTAAATAGTGTTCACAAGCTCTATGAAAGAAAGTCCTTTTGATTTCAAAGTTTATTCCAGGGATTAGTTCATATAAATTACAAAGCTACCTTAAGATGTATCAATTTTAAAACACTGTATAAGCTACCTTTACACTGCCGACCAGATCAACGTGATCAAACACCACGAAACGATCGGTGACTAGTAGAGCTCGCTCGGCAGGAATGGGCGAAAGGTCTATATTGACCGGCTCATTCTGCCTTCCTTAAGTTTCCTGAAAATGTTGGTCATGTCCAAAAAAAACGAGTATCGATCGAGTAGCCAAGAGCTGAAAGACCCATCTGGAAGAGTTCGTGTATGGGCTATGTAGTGGTTGTATAGATCATGAATCGTGTAGAGATTTATTTCGGTCAGGATAATTTTTTGTAACGATCAGAACCCGACAATCTCGACATCTTTTCGACCAATACCCGACTATTTCTCGAAAAACACTACTCATATTCAATCTGTTGCCCAGATCAAGGAGATCTCCACACGACTGCATGCAGTCGCTTCCAGATCAGCAACTCATCCCCTTTCGACCAGACTGGATCGTTTCCGTACAGTCACGCGATCGCTATTTGCACTCAACCGAGACACGGTTCTTTATAAAGGACGTGCAGATCTGACCATCGCTTATTGTCTGCTACGAACGCGAGGAAAGCACGATAGGGTTCCGCGAAAAGTGGAAAACGCACCTTGCTGCTGCTAATGAAATTACACCCTCTTCGCTCATACGTACTCATTAGTAGGGAAAGAAATGGGGTCATCGGCTTGCATTCAATTACCTATTATTGACTGACTTCAGCGCACAACATGCCTTAAGAGCAACAGTTTGATGTTGTAAAATGCTCCGTATACAACCCATAATACTCAAGACTAATGAAGGTAAAGATCGGGCTGGTCTTGCCAAGATCGAGTAGAGATCGACTGCTGGCCGAATCTGTCGAGTAAAGATCGTCTATGGGTCGTGTAGAGGTCGACCTGTTCAAGAACATGTCGTGTAGGGGACCTGTATGAATATGTTTTATCAGCGTAATTTTGGGTGTCTGCATGGTCTTAAGTGTCGTCCGGGTGTCCTGTATTGGCAAATAGTGGGCGACTTAAAGTAATGTGCAAGTCTTTGGCCGCCTTCAGTTGGCAAATTTATGCATTCGCGACGATCAAGTTGATCAGCCCGACAGTATGTGAACATAGCTGACTTTAGACTTAAGGCGTGAGAAACCTTCTGAATCACGTTGAATAAGTCCGCCTTTTGCAAAAATGGTGTATGAAAACGGTTTTCTTGAACATCTTCAGTCACAGTCTTTTCTCTCAGTAAACAGCATAAAATCTTTCGATTTCTCAACGCTCTACACAACTACTCCCCATGATAAATTGAAATCTAAACTCAAGGAAATCATAAATCAATGTTTTTTCCACAAGAATGGTAACCGTCGCTACCAGTATGTTGTCCTTGGCTACAAAGACACATACTTCGTTCGAGATCACTCTGGTGCACCACAAAAGTACACTGATGCAGATGTCATAAGGATGCTGGAATATCTAATTGACAATATTTTCGTGGAGTTCAGTGGCCTATTATTTCAGCAAACAATTGGCATACCAATGGGTACTAATTGTGCACCGTTGCTTGCCGACTTGTTTTTGTACTCGTATGAGGCGGAGTTTGTACAAAGTCTCCTCAAAGCAGGCAAGAAACGCCTTGCACAGCAATTCAATTTCACCTACAGATATATAGAGGATTTGTTGTCTCTGAAAAATGCTAACTTTGCAGAGTACTTGGAATTCATCTATCCACGTGAACTTGAAATTAAGGAAACAACAGAGACTGCAACCTCCTCCTCATACTTGGATTGTTATCTCTATTTTGACAACGGGAAGCTTACTACTAGGCTGTGCGATAAACGAGATGACTTCAACCCACTGTTAACCTTCCCTTCCTGAGCAGTAATATACCGTCTGCACCAGCATATGGAGTTTACGTTTCACAGTTAATCCGTTATGCTAGAGCCTGTTCAAAGTATCAGGACTTTATGGAATGTGGGAAGGTGCTCACTACCAGGTTGTTATGCCAGGGGTATCAAAAAAAAAAAAAAACTGGTTTCAACACTAAAGAAGTTTTATGGGAGGCACCATGATCTTGTGGATCCGTACAATGTGGCCATTTCCAGAATTATTTCTGATATGTTTGCCAATGGAAAGCCATAGGAAGACTTCCAAAATCTCGGACATACCCTTCCCGGCATTTACACCTTTTCTTCGTTCGGGTCGATGGGCATGGTGGGCGAAGCTTGCTTACCAAGTAATACTTAATATCCGCGGACGCCTGATTACACTCTTCTGGAGTCCATGTCTGTTGATCCGAACATTGATATTTGCCATTTTGTCTATGGATTAACGATTTTGGATTAACGCTTTGGTAGTACGACTTAAAGTACTTTTCCTTTCGAAATAGAAGTGGAGGCAATGAACAGGAATCGATACAATTAACACAGCTCCCACCAGAGACACCAAAGGGGAAGAAACATAAACATGAAGCATCAGTCCCTACTGGAAACATCAATAGCAGAAAGCCACAATGACAGTTACTTTCCCACAAAATGGTCAATAGGCTGTCCAAATTAACATATAATCGACACAAACCATAACAAAAATAAACCGCGACAGAAGAACCGCCTTTGAACGGTCAGCGGAAACGTATTCCACTGGGGGACTTAAATCGATTTTACGTGGCCACAATCCTCGCCCATACTTCCGTCGCGATTAAGACAAAAAAATGTTTGTCCGCATGAAGGCCTCCGAACTCATCAATGCAACACCTCAGTGAACACAAAAATCAATCAACCACAGAGATGAAACAACGGTGAGGACTTGACAGCAAGAAACCACTGAAATGCTGGAGCAAAAGAAAACCAACAATTAGACTCCGACGGGCTCGATCAGAGACAGAGAATCAGGTACCAACCAACACAAGCCTTTACGTTGGAACGGTCATATAATCTGAGGCCTGACCCACCGGCGTGCAGTTAAAGAGGGAAGCAAAGTTGCGAACCGTGATTGGTTTAACGACCATGCGTGCAGTCTGTCTTATAACATTTATGTTGTACCAAGTCTTTTTATATCGAAGAATATTTTTTTCGAAATTGGGTGCTGAAGTCATTGCGGTTGTATAATTTTCTGAATTTATATACTAAGTCACCATAAAATTCGGGTTCCGATAGACCTTATTGCAGAAGAGATTTAAGTCCAATATTGAATTTTGAAATCAAATCAGAATGACGTCTATAAAACTTGGAAAAGGCTTTTCGTAGTTTATGGTACCGATAACCCTGATTAAGAAGTTTAGCCGTTAACAATTTATTACGAGTGTTGAAGTCAGATACATGACTACACACTCTAGCAAATCGAATTAAGTGCGAAGTATAAACGCCATAGGATGGCGCACGAGGAACACCACTATCCAAAAAAGGAAAATTTACGTTCTCAAAATCAAAATCATCGCGCTTATCACAAATTTTGCATGAAACAAACCCATCTACAATAGATAGATGTAAATCCAGAAGAATTTGCTTTATTCACTTTAAGTTCTTGGGGGTAAATTTTACTGATCAAACATCGAAATAGGTATTATCAATATTTAATAAATCATCCAAATATTTAGTAGTGGAGCTAAAAGCTGCAATGATTTCAGACTGGTTTTCAGCAGAAAGGGACATCATGAAGTCTCTCTCATAACAGAACAAAAACAGATCTGCCATCGGAATATCCTCAACTTATCCAAATAACTTAGTACCGAATCTTATGTAACTATTGTCAAGTAAAAGGTGAGAGCTTCACACACTTTCTGACGAAGAACGGGAATACACCTAAATTTAAAATTGTGCGGTGCAGTTGTACAAGTCTTCTTTGCCAGAATAGCTTGTTCCAGCCAGTTAGGTCTCTTAAGTAAGCTTTGATGCTTTCAGATATCAACAATGTAAGCAATGGCTCTAAAAGACGAGACATATTATAAACACTATGCTGACGGGAATGGTGATATTATATAAAATTGAGTAATTTACATTTGTATTTATTATTGTACTTTTGTCAAAGAACCTCTGAACCTCAGAGTGCAAGTGGTGGTTCAAACACGTGTTTGCGATTCATGTTTGTGTCAGCAGAAAGGGAATAAATATTAAGACAGGTTTCATTAAATTCATCAAAGAACCAATTTTGAGCGATGCATCACGAAAACACGCCTATAATTTTGACCTCCTTACACCCCACTTTTATATAGTAAAACTGAGGTTTACAGGGGTATTCCGTATTTTCCTTATTTCTACTCTAAAATATTGATTATGGGTACTCGTTAGAACCGCCTCAACGGGCATATAATACATAAAACATTTTCATCTTCAATATTTTTTTTCTTTGCGGCGATAAAGTTTACACTGTATTTATATAGGCGTATTTTCGTAAATTCTAGAGTTCATTAAGGTTGACATCAAAACAAATCACGAGGAAAATTGGTAAACCCGGAAGGATAAAAAGATAATACCAGGTCCGTGCCATTTGATATCAAGTTTATTAGGCAAGGCTTTGATAACACTTGTAGAATCGCGAGGCTTGCCGAGCGATTCTACATACGTTCTCGAAGCCGAGTCTGATAAACTTGATATCAAAAGACAAGAATCGGGTATTCTATTTATCAGTTAATCCCCTTCTACACACCTACCGTTTTGCCATTTTTCCACTAGTTCATTCCAAAGAAGTGCAATATCACGTTGACCTGATAAAGCTCACTTGTCCTGAGATAGCATATCTTTATCAGGTCAGTATGTTACAATACAATTATTATTGGGGGTAATTGATAAATACTGCTTATAGCCCGATGTTGTTGATACTTTTATGAACGTTAAACAAAATTACTTTATCAATTATATTTTATTTATTTTCTATCCAGTTTTGGACGGAAAGTATCTGGGTAGACAGCTATATTTTAAACAAGAAAATAACTGCATACAGTTTTCCTACTAACGTCGGTTTCGCGGCGTTGACGTAATTACATCACCATCGTCCAGTTATATTGGGGAGAACAATTATTTATTTTGGCGTCAAGTTATGGTCAAGTGTCGTCATGTGAGTCAGTGTATGTATTGAGTTTTTAAACAACATCGCGTCCATACAGCTATAGTTTTGTTTTCTTTAAATGCGCAGAGAATGTAAATATTCTAATATACGTGCATGTAAAACACTAATTATAAACGAAACCGAGCTATGTTGGATTTGATCCGGCATTCAGTAATACAATGTATAATCCACCCCTTGTACTTGAAAATGTTATTTTACCTTTGATAGTGTCTAAATAGTGGATCTAGTCTAAAAGTGGTTCTTCGTGGAATCATCCTCCCTCATTAAAATTTTGAGACTGTAAATCTTTCTGGTATTCTAACTTTAAACAATTTTGCAGCCTGAAAAGCTATGTTAAACGTTAGAAAAGTCATTTCCACTAGTTACCTGCCATCATTTTGAAATTCGTTAAGATGTTTTTAACTTCTGCGTGTGCTTATAATTATCTGATTATTTTGTCATTTTTAACTGCTTTGCCATATGAAATGATCAAAGCGTTAACTAATCGTTAATGTAAGACATCGTTAATTTGGAACAACTTACCCAAAATGAACAAGGCCTGTTTCTGGTCGGGCTCATCGGAGTCTAACTGTTGGTTTTCTTTTGCTCCAGCATTTCAGTGGTTTCTTGCTGTCGAGTGCTCACCGTTGTCTCACCTCTGTGGTTCTTTGATTTCTGTGTTCACGGAGATGTTGCACTGATGAGTTAGGAGGCCTTCATGCGGACTGAACAATTTTTTTTTGTCTAAATCGCGACGGAAGTAAGGGCGAGGATTGTGGCCACGTAAAATCGATTTAAGCCCCCCAGTGGAAATCTTCCACTGACCGTTCCAAGGCGGCTCTTCTGTGGCGATTATTTATGTTGTTGTTTGTTACTTACTGTGTGTATCACTTGTGTCTTTTAATTTTGGATGGCCATATGGCCATTTTGTGGGAAAGTAACTGTCCATATGGCCTTCCTTTGTTTAGGTTTCCATTATGGTGTGGTCGCTTAATGTTTGTATTTCTTTCCCTTTGGTGTCTTTTATGGATGGAGTAAGTTAATTGTATCAATTCCTGATCTTTGTTTTACTTCTACTGTTATATTTTCAGCTTCCTTGGTTCATTATTATACCAGTACTTTTCAATGCAGTGGTCTATTTTATGATAGGTAAGTGTATTTGGAAAAAGTCTCCCTGGCCTACATCATAGCGTAGTTTATATTTTCTTGTCCTTTGGTATCATTGTCACTGATGAGGCCTATTTGGCCGAAACTAGCTAGTCTGGCACAGAAAACATGTACACTGCATATTTTCGAGTTCCAGGTGTATTCCTTGCTTCCAAAGAATAACCATTTCTAGAACATATTTGACGTCACTGCAGCTGGTGTGTGGGAATGTGTGACGGCCATAAAAAGTCTAACTGCCCTACATAATAGTGTAGTTTATATTTTCTTGTCCTTTTGGATCATTGATTCCATTTTTGAATTTTGAAAATATTTGAGGGTCACTGAGGAGGCCTGATTGACCGAAACTAGCTAATCTGGCCTAGAAAACATGTACACTCCATATTGTCCAGTTCTGTATTCCTTGCTTCCAAAGGATAACCTTCCTATAACATATTCGAAAAATAATCAAAATGACGCATTCAAATGTAAAACAAAGACTCCACCACATTTCGCTATTGCTTACAAAAAAAAAAAATAATTCCCGCACGGCTTATTGAATTCTAACTGTTGGTTTTCTTTTTGCTCCAGCATTTCAGTGGTTTCTTGCTGTCGAGTCCTCACCGTTGTTTCATCTCTGTGGTTGTTTGATTATTTGTGTTCACGAAGATGTTGCACTGATGGGTTAGGAGGCCTTCATGCGGACGAAACAAAGTGTTTGTCTAAATCGCGACGGAAGTAAGGGCGAGGATTGTGGCCATGTAAAATCGACTTAAGCCCCCCAGTGGAATTTGTTTCCACTGACCGTTCCAAGGCGGTGCTTCTGTCGCGTTTTATTTTTGTTATGGTGTGTCTTTGGGTGTTTGTGTCGCTTATATTGTTTTACTTTGGATATCCTATTGGCCATTTTGTGGGAAAGTAACTGTCCTTTTGGCTTTCCGCTATTGACGATTAGGTTTGTTGTTTCATGTGTGTGCTTCTTTCCCCTTGTGTCTCTGATGGGAGCTGCTGGTTGATTGTATCGATTCGTTATCATTGCCTCCACTTCTATTTTGCATATCAGAGCTGTTTTGTTCGTGCCATGTGGTAGCTGTAAAAGGTCTCCCCGTACATGCATTTAATGCTCTTATTTTTCCAATCCTCAGGGATTGCTTTTGCAATAGCTTTTCATCGTTCCTTAATTTGACATCCTTTCGGTACCTGTTGAAGGTCTTGATTGGACCGATGTTCGTATATCGTTGCATAACAATTGTTTGTTTGATACCGATGGGCTTTATATAGGCATAGCTGTTGTGTGGGCTTTTGTTTTACTCGCCTTCTTTTTGAATCGCTTTCTATTTGAAGGATTAACAATTCTTCCGTATTCTGTTTAACTTAATGACCGGTATGAATATCGCTTTAGTTTGGACGGTATCGCCCCTTTAAACAAAAATGAGTGTCACAAATAAATTTAAACTTACAATATCTGCCCTTAGGTTACATTCTGCTTATTCTGTACGGATTCCCCATTCTATTAATAATTTTAGTGCTGTGTTGCCGTCGGCATAGGTGAGGCCCATTAATTTTGTTTCTGCCGCTTCCGTTAATTTAAGTGGAGCAGCTAACACTAATCTATTTAAAACAATATGAGAGTTAGATTATTTCCTCTCAAATCGCCAATTCTTCGGAAATATACCAATCAGGAGAATTGGAATGTATCCTACTATTTTCAAGGGCAATGCTAAGAGGTGCAGGTGTTTTCACATTTATGCACTGCGTCTACCGTTTCTTCGTCTGTAAACGGTAGACGTTTTTCTGTAGTTAACATGTCCGATTTGACATGTAAGTCTACGGATTTGATATATGTGATAACCTGATATATGTAAATTTTAAATTGCAGTATGTCGGGCAAACTAATCGTATGTTAAAAACACGATTTAACGCACACTATCGTAGAATGAGTAAGCCTAAAAACGACCACTTTCTTGTACCGTCATTTCAGACGTAAAGGTCATTCTATTAAACATAATTCTATACAACAATAGGAAAAATTATTATGATGTAAATTATACAGCGAGGTTTAACATTATTAAACGGCATGAAACTGAATTAAAATGGATTCAATTATTACAGACACCTTTTCCATGTGGTTTTAATGACAACATTTATCGTGAGGGTAATATATCTAAAATGCCCGACTTTGATTTTTTCTCGCTTCTGGACTGTCGAAAGCGTAAAACTAGATCGCACGGCACCAGAAAAAATGGTAATTATAAACGTAAATTACGTGCTTTTAAAAGAAACAATACCAGACTGAAGTGACTGTCCATAATGTTATTGAATCATGGACGCCACTCAATGCTCGCTTTCTATGTTCATTACACATTTCTGTATTACGGATTCTGGATACCGAGGCGAATAAATTCTACGATAGTTCCAAAAATTTATACGACGCTGCTCTTTTAATTAGAGGTTATACTCAGTATGCTCATCGTCCTTTTATCGATTCTGAAATTAATCACAAACGTCATTTCATCAAAATATCCTTCATTAATAAGGGATTGGATTTTATAGATTTACCTAGTATCCTCCGGGACAGTTTGGTTATTTCATCCATTCCTGCTTATTTTTAAAAATACTGAAACGCCCATAATTTGCTAAAAATACAATAAACCGGTTAGATCTATCATTTTTTATTTCAATAAACTTGTTTCTGATCTTGATATTGACACTTACACCCCTGATACATGTGATTGTAAAATTCAGTGTTTTGCTATCCTGCTATTTTCCACCCTTTATAGCCCGGTCACACCTTAACGTTTCTGCTACGTTTCACCACGTTTCTGACAAAAACCCAAAACGTGGCCAAACGTCGCAACCTGCTGCGTTTTTTATGCAAATTAGATGTCTTGTTGTGTACATGGAGTATGAGCTACGTTTCTACTGCGAAGCTGCGGCGTAAGACCCACGTATCGCGGCGTTTGCGTGACGTAAGTGCTGCGTATATCGCGTTGCTGTTACGTAGGAGCTGCGTTTCATTCTGACCTGCGACGTTGCTGTTGCGTAACAGCGGCGTTTTAAAACGTATGTGGTAATAGTATTGTTGTCATTCATTCAAGTGACATCGAAGTATCAACATGACAAGGAAGAGAGGAAAGGCAACTTGCAAGACGGACCCGAATGCTTGCTGTTGTATATATATAATTTATATATGAGACCACTTGATCGAGATTAAAATGTATTATGCGATGCCACTTGACCTCATTTGAAACTCAACAAAAGCCACAATCGTCGCTATTACGCCGCAGGTAAACATGAAACGCCACAGCTATTTTTACTACGTCGTACATACGCAGCAATAACGTCGCACATACGACAGCTACGTAGTACTTACGCCATGCTTACGTTATGATACGCCGTGGAAACGGCGTATTTAAAATTAAAACGTAACAGATACGCCGTAGATACGAAAGGAACGTCGCTGTTACGCAGCGACAACGTGTCGTACGCCACACTTACGTGGTAAGTCTTGAGTGACGTATGTGCGGCGTAAGAGGCGTTTGTGCTACGCTGCTGCTGCGTTCCCTTCCTTTGCACTGCGTTTCTGCTACGTATGTACGACGTTTCGAACCTGCCACGTATGTGCGACGTAAAGAAGTTGCATGCAACTTCTTTACGTGGCAGCCTCGCGTAAGAGGCGTTCCTGCTACGTATCTCGGCGTAAGAGCTACGTTCCTGCGGCGTACCTTTCGTTTCGCCACGTATTGAGGAACGTAGCGCTTACGCGGGTCGAAACGTAAAGGTGTGACCGGGGTATTACACTACACTTCCTCATAATCCTATAAAACGGAAACTTAATGAATTAATTGAATGGACATTTCATGGGGAGGACACCCTCTATCTTGCATGTAATGTAAGAAATGCCTTTTCACTTCTGAAGAGCATACAAATTATACTTTATGGTCATGTCAGAAAGTGTTTGAAGCTCTCACCTTTCTACTTGACAATATTTACATAAGATTTGGTACTAAGTTATTTAGACACGTTGTGAGTATTCCGATGGGTGCTACTTCCGCACCACTTGTGGCTGATTTGTTTTTGTTATGTTATGAGAGGGACTTCATGATGTCCCTTTCTGCTGAAAACCAGTCTGAAATCATTGAAGCTTTTAGCTCCACTTCTAGATATTTTGATGATTTATTGAATATTGACAATACCTATCTTGATGGTTTGATCAGTCAAATTTACCCCCAAGAACTTCAGTTAAATAAAGCAAATTCTTCTGATACCGAGGCCCCGTTTTTGGATTTACATCGATCTATTGTAGATGGGTTTATTTCGTGCAAAATGTATGATAAAAGCGATGATTTTGATTTTGAGATTGTAAATTTTCCTTTTTTGGATGGTGATGTTCCTCGTGCGCCATCCTATGACGTTTATATCTCGCAATAAATTCGATTTGCCAGAGTGTGTGGTCATGTAACCGACTTCAACACTCGAAATAAATTGTTAACGGCTAAACTTCTTAATCAGGGTTAGCGGCACCATAAACTACGCAAAGGCTTTTCAAAATTTTATAGACGTCATTCTGATTTAATTTCAAAATTCAATATTGGACGTAAATCTCATCTGCAACAAGGTCTATCGGAACCCGAATTTTACGGTGACTTAGTATATAAATTCAGAAAAAATATATAATCGCAATGACTTCAGCACCCAATTTCTAAAAATCATTCTTCGATATAAAAAGATTGGGTACAACATAAATGTTATACGACAGACTGCATGCATGGTAGTTAACCCAATCACGGTTGTCAACATTGCTCCCATCTTTAATTGCACGCCAGTGGGTCTGGCCTCAGATTCTATGACGGTTCCAGCTTAAAGGCTTATTGAGAATTAGAGAGATCTCATTCAAGGTAATGTTGGTTGGTACCCGATGCCCTATCTCTGGTCGGCCCATCAGAGTCTAACTGTTGGTTTTCTTTTGCTCCAGCATTTCAGTGGTTTCTTGGTGTCGAGTCCTCACCGTTGTTTCATCTCTGCGGTTGTTTGATCATTTGTGTTAACGGAGATATTAGACTCTGATGGGTTAGGAGGCCTTCATGCGGACTAAACAAATTATTTGTCTAAATCGCGACGAAAGTAAGGGCGAGGACTGTGGCCACGTCAAATCGATTTAAGCTCCGCAGTTGAATTCGTTTCCGCTGACCGTTCCGAGGCGGTTCTTCTGTCACGGTTTATTTTTGTTATGTTTGTCTTTTGGTTTTGTGTCGCTTATGTTATTGTATTTTGGATAGCCTATTGGTCATTTTGTGGGAAAGTAACTGTCCTTTTGGCTTTCTGCTATTTATGTTTCCATTAGGTCTGTTGTTTCATGTGTGTGCTTCTTTCCCTTTGGTGTCTCTTATGGATGCTGTGTGTTGATTGTATCGATTCCTGATCATTGCCTCCACTTCTATTAAGTAAGGCGACGAACAAAACAAACATATCTCCTCAGGTTGAGATGCTCGAAAGGTAGGAACAAAACATCACTACGAAATAAAAGATGGATCAAAAGTCATGGCAACAAATGAAACATAACAGTCAACACCATCTCTGTATAGAATGCGTGTAATGAACACCCGTAAATGCTTATCACTATTTAACTCATTAAAAAGGAAACCCCAAAACGGGTAATTGACAAACAGTGCAGACTCAGATCAGACGCCACAGATCGCGGTGTCTGACCAGGCCTACACTATTTGGGAAAAAGTTAGGCCATTTTCCAAATAAATTTTGACGAAAACACAACCTGATACCCCATAATTTTGAAATGGATTCCTGCTATATATAAGAAGGAAGATTACATTTGTTACAAAAAGGGTTAGGAGGCCTTCATGCGGACTGAACAGTTTTTTTTGTCTAACTCGCGACGGAAATAAGGGCGGGGATTGTGTCCACGTAAAATAGATTGAACCCCCCCCCCCCCCCAATGGAATTAGATTCAGCGACCGTTTCAAGGCGGTTCTTCCGTCGCGATTTATTTTTGTTATGGTTTGTCTTTTGAGTGTGTATATCGCTTATATTATTTTGTTTTGGATAGCCAATTGGCCATTTTGTGGGAAACTAACTGTCCTTTTGGCTTTCCGCTATTGATGTTTCTATTAGGGTTTCGTTATTTCATGTTTGTGCTTCTTTCACGTTGGTGTTTCTGATGGGAGCTGTGGGTAAATTGTATCAATTCCTGATCATTGCATCACTTCTATATTAAAAAGAAAAGAAATGAGGATCATTTTGTAGATTTGTTGTGTAAAACAAAAATAGTAAGTACCAGTTAAAATCGCCTCATCACTGTGACGTTTCTAAGATCAATGAGATTGTTCTTCTGCGCACACAATGTTCGAAGCATAAATTAGAAAGGGTATTGATCAAAAAAAATTTATCAGAAAAATAATATCACTTTGGCTTAATAATAATTTAATTTTGTTCGATTGTGATGATGAAAGCTTCAAGCTTATTTGAATCGCTCTCGAAAACTCATTCCGGATGTTATCGTGCGAGAGAGAGGCAGTGACTTTTACACCACTGCTACCCATTTACACATACCCATATATGTATATCACTTTTAGATCATCGAAAGCAGTTCTGTTATATCTGCGTGTTGCACCTTCGCCGTATAAGTTAATGAGCTGACAAAAATTAGTCCTTATCCATTATAAGGGAACCTGATGTTTAAGCAATGTGCATGATGTTCTTGCGATCGGATTTCCAAACTACCGCGAAATCAAATAATCTATGTAAGAAACCAAAATTAGACATTACATACAGAAATCAGACATGAACAGTAGCAGGGGTGACATTAATGGTAATTAAGAACAACGTATAAATTATCAGCGTGATGTGAGATATTAATAATTCGAAAATAATAATGCTTGGGTTCGCGAATACATTTCATGTCTGAATTTTTATTCCTAAGACTGTTATCTTTTATCTATTCTACAGGGTTATATGACACAGTAGAAGCTTTCTTTGTTTGCAGTGCTGTCTTGGTCTTAGTCGCTAACGTATCTGTTTCTTTCGGTAAGTATTTAACGATACTGTACTAAACATGGGTCTCTTTAACATTTCCAGGCCATTGTATTATAATCAAAGAAAAATTTCAATACACAACAATGAAAATTTACTATATTTAGACAACTGTCGCACGCACAAACAAACAATGTTGCGTACATCTATCTTAATGTACTTGTACATCATTTATTTCGTTTCGCAAAAAACGATTTAAGCCCCCCCCCGCCCCCCCCCCCCCTCACGAGTGGAATTCGTTTCACTGACCGTTCCAAGGCTGTTCTCCTGTCGCGGTTTATTTTTGTAATGGTTTGTCTTTGTGTGCGTGTGTGTATTGCGTAAATTATTTTGTTTTGGATAGCCAATTGGCCATTTTGTTGGAAAGTGACTGTCCTTTTGGCTTTCCGCTATTGATGTTTCCATTAGGGTCTAGTTGTTGTATGTATGTGCTTCTTTCCCTTTGGTGTCTCTGATCGGGCCTGTGGGTTAATTGTATCGATTCATGATCATTTTCTTCACTTCTATTCTATAATAGTTTCTAGTGTTTTTGCCAGTTACGAGCCATAAGTTGACCTCCAAAACATACGCTACCACCTACAATTCCTTCGTTCAGGTCAATAGGCATGCTGGGCGAAGCTTGCTTACCAAGTAATGCTTACTGTCCACGGACGCCTGATTACACCCTTTATTCTGGGGTTCATGCCTATTGGTCTGAACATTCTGATTGGACATTCGTTTACGGATTTATGAGCTTAGATTGTGGCTTGGGTACAATGACCAGAACTATTTATGTCTGCCAACCTGCATGATTCAAAATGGTTGTACTGAAAATAAGCAGAACCACACAGTAAAAGCCACTGCGACGGCCCCGCCCACCGGGGCTTAAAGAAATAAATGGGCAGCATGATTCTTCCACGCAGAGCTGAACCCGACCGCACACAAGTACTGGTAATCCGCTTAGAGGATCTAAGCCTGCCCAGGGAAAGCGGTGCGAGTCTGATCGTCTATGCTTATAAACCTTATTGTTTTCATTGGGCGACAGGGCTTGAGGTGTCATTTAATCTCAGTCTCGGGTAAAAGTCCCACAAAATTGGAAGCAACGTTTCCAAAATGACCTATATAGTGTTGACGGGGACGTTTAACCTCAAACCAAACAAACAAACAAACAAAAGCCACAGCGACAGTAGAACAAAAATGCTTTATGATATGAAGACATACGTGCACCAACAGCATATTCAGTTAACATTAGTTACAAATTCACGTGCGTCTGAGAGCCGTGGTTTCAATACCCTACTGAATCACACATTACTAAGAAACAAAATGTGGTTTATAAGGGCGATACTTTGGTTGACTTCCCCATCTGTTGACGTCCCCATCTGAGGGTAGGTCTGATATTTCTTGGGTTTGACCCTTCGTGACCTTACTGGTGATTTTCTACTACTCTGACGTCGGATTGTTGTTGAGTCCTGAACCCTGATTCATGATAGTAATAATCTTTATCATCTGACGTCGCGTCTGAGAGTGTAATAACGCCATGTAATATTTTCGATAATCCACTAGTGGATTAAATATGCAAATTTGCTAGACACGTCCCGTAACGTTACATGTAAGACGTCCTTAACGACGTTGCGTTTACTTATGGCGGAATATTGACATTTTTGTAAACAATCGTGAATAAAATGTCATATGATAAATAGAATCTTGCATTCGTGCTCAAGTATTATTGAATTTATTAAACTATTTGAGGAAAAGGAATAAAATGCTCGGCAGGCCTCGCATTTTATCCCTTTTCCTCAACTCGTTTAATAAATTCAATAATACATGAACACTCATGTAAGATCCTCTATATGTTTGATACTGCACTTGAACTGAGGGTGAGGGTTGAAATTTCATAAACTCCGGTGTTTTAAGTCCCCTGGTAGTTTTACTATTGACCGTCCTTTTGCAGTGTTTTATCTGTTAATTGGCTTAATGTCGTTGGTTCATGTTTTGTCTATTTTGTGTGTGCCTCCATGTCATTTACTTTCTTTATGTGACTTGAGATGGTTGCGCGCTTCGATAATGGCCTTTCCTGAGTGACCTTTCTGACTAGTTTACTCCAACCGAAGGCTAATCATCACAATGTTGATTATATCTCCTATTGTCGTGAAACTCTCTTTTTGTTTTAAACCCCTTTTTTCTCCACGACAACGGAAATTACTTATCCAACAAACACTTTTTATTCCATTTTTTTAGTTTTATTTTTCCCAACTACTCTACTCTTAAGCTTTATTTTATCTCCAAACCTTGGTGCATGGTTGCTCTTTATATACCCTGATCAGACTCATTTAAAAATCATGCAAAAAGCATGCAAGGTGTGAGTTTTATGCGCCTCCGACGGAGATGAATGAAACTCACGTGCGGTAGAGACAAACACACGCCAAGCATGGATAACTGTTTATATTCAACGGAGCAGAGCAAATAACAGATAATAAAAAAATATAATAAATCCATTCGAAAACTTGCGACACCTAGTCTTTTGGGATCATTCATTTCATTGTAGAATTTGGAAAATTTGGCCAAACCTAGATAATCTGGGCCAGTAAAAAAACTTGTCTTACTTTTATGTTCAATGTGGTATTCAATACTTTCAATGTATAACCCTCATTAGAACATTTCCAGATGCAGTTGAAATGACACATGCGTCTTGTATGTACATGTGGAGAATAGTTTTGTGCAACAATGTTCCGTGATTATGTTCCAGGGTACCTCATATCCACAGTAGCGGATTCTGTGAACACAGCATTGGCTGTGGCGCCACCGCTGCTAGTCCCGTTGGTTATGTTTGGTGGGTTCTTCCTCAACACAGGGTAAGCAGTTTGGCATTGCTTAAACAAAATGAAAGGAAAGTGTTACTCCAAAAAGTAACGACATCACGTAAACAAGTCCGCGAAATGAACACCCCATTAAACCCCACTTTATATATAGAAAAAACTTGGATATACGGGATATACATTATTTTCCTTATTTCTGCTCCAGACCATAGGTTGCTGGCACTCGTTAGAATCGCCTCGTCAATGATCTTTGTTTTACTTCTACTTTTCTAACGAGTACTCAGAACCTATATTTGAAGTACAAGTAAGAAACATATCGCGGATTTTCATTAGAAAAGTAGCCACTTTGGAGATCTGACAAAACATGCACTATGTCGCACAGATGTGTTATCGTACCGACACTAAAAGCATTTCAATTTCAAGCCAGCAAGAGAAGAAACTACAGTAGAACTTCAATGGCTCGAACACCTTTAGGACCTCGAAAATCTGTTCGAGACAGGAGTAGTTCGAGCCATCGAGCGTTACTGCCAGGAGGCATAAGGAGATCCTTTTTGGACATTTTTTGGTGTTCTATAATGAAAATGTATGCTGTGTGTACTCATTAGAATCGCCTCATCGAGGCGATTCTAATGAGTATACACAGCATACATTTGCAAGTAAAAAAAGGCGAAAATCTCTTAAAGTATCCCACTATTTCTTACGTACAGGATTTCACTAGGGGCTCAATAATGGGTTCGACTCAGTCATGGTAAACGAGCCATCGGTGTTCGAGCCATCGGAGTTTTACTGTACAAAGAAAATAATTCCTGGTTCGATACACAAACAATAATACTTTCATCAAGATAACAAGTCCATGTAAAGAACACCCCTCTAACCCCAACTATATATGGAGATAATTGGGGTTTACTGGGTGTACATTGTTTGTCTTATTTTTGCTCAAAAACATTTATTGCAGGTGCTCGTTAGAATTGAGTCGGTTCTATCGAGCATCTGCAATCAAGGTTGAAGCAGAAATAAAAAGATTTCAATTGTTTTACTAATATTCGTCATTTCAGACACCATGTTTGACACCATTACTCCACATGTACTTGTTTTCCTAATTTAAACAACTACAAAGGAACAGCCACATTCCATGGCTGTTTTGCGTAAAGCCTTCTCGGCGGCGGGCTTCAAGTCCAAAGTTGAAGTACAACTGTTGGTTTTCGTTTGCTTGAGTCTCCATCGCGGCATCATCTCTGCATTCGTTTGTTTTAAGTGCTCGGAGATTTTACACTTATGAGTTAGAAAACCTTCACGCGGACTGAACAGATTATTTGTCTAAACAACAACAGTATACCAAGGGCATAAGTCGGCGCCACGTAAAATTGATTTAAGCCCCCCCAGTATTCATATTACTGAACGTTCCAAGGAGGGTGTTTCTTTTTATTTCTGTTATTGTCTGTCTTTGCATGTACATGTGCACTGCTTTTGTTTGTTTGATTAGAGGTTTAACGTCCCCGTCAACACTGTAAAGGTCATTTTGGAGACGTTGCTTCCAATTTTGTGGGACTTTTACCCGACATTGAGATGAAATGACATCTCAAGCCCTGTCGCCCAATGAAACCAATAGGGTTTTAGCATGGACGGTCCGCCTCGCACCGCGGTTCCTGGACAGGCTTAGATCCTCTAAGCGGTTTACCAGTACTAGTGTGCGGGCCGGATTCAGCTCTGCGTGGAAGCATCATGCAGCCCATATATTTCTTCAAGCCCCTATGGGCGGGGGCCGACATGTGCATTGCTAACAAAGTTTTCATTTTGGATTCCCGTTTGACCATATTTCGGGAAGGAAACTTTCGTTTTGTCCTTCTGCTTGTCATGGTTTGATTGCGGCGAACTTGCTTCATCACGAAAACACACCTATAAATTTTTTACCCCCTTGAACCCCACTTCTATATAGAAAAACTGGGGTTCACAAGGGTAATCCTTATTTTTTTTCTTATAGAAATAAGAAGAGTATCACAATTTTTCATCTTGAAATTTTCATTTTTTTCGGCGGTAAAATTTATAATGTATTTGTATAGGCGTGTTTTCGTAATCTTATGTTGGTGCTTCTTGCCTTTTGCTGTCTTGGATAGGAGGCATCACGAAAACCCGCCTATATAAATTTGACCCCCTCCATCCCCACTTTTATATAGAAAAAACTGGGGTTTACAGGGGTAAACAATATTTTTCTTATTTTTGCTCTAAAATATAGATTGTGGGTACTGGTTAGAACCGCCTCATCGAGGCGGTTCTAACGAGTACCCAAAATCTATATTTTGAGCAGAAATAAGAAAAATATCATGATTTTTATCGGAAATTTTACATTTTTTCGGTGGTAAAATTTACAATGTATTCGAATAGACGTGTTTTCGTAATGGTGTAAATAATAATATCGATTCCTGATCATTGCCTTCACTTCTATTTTGGAAAATATTCAACATCGTTTGTTTTTGTTTGATTTGAGGTTTAACGTCCCCGTCAACACAGTATAGGTCATTTTGGAGACGCTGCTTCTAATTTTGTGGGACTTTTACCCGACACTGAGATGAAATGACATCTCAAGCCCTGTCGCCCAATGAAACCAATAGGGTTTATAAGCATGGACGGTCCGCCTCACACCCCGGTTCCTGGACAGGCTTAGATCCTCTAAGTGGTTTACCAGTACTAGTGTGCGGACGGTTTCAGCTCTGCGTGGAAGCATCATGCAGCCCATCTATTTCTTCAAGCCCCGATGGGCGGGTGTGGTCAACATCGACCACAATGCGATATCCTACAAAATAACAATAGCCATTACGATAACATATCCGTGTGGTATAGTACATTTTTCCATACCTCAAAAAAGGATAATTTTATGATGAAAATTTGTGATAATTTTCTTATTTATACGCCAAACATAGGTTTTGGGTGCTCGTTAGAACCGCCTCAACGAGGCGGTTCTGACGAGTACCCACAACCTATGTCTCTGAGCAGAAATAATAAAAATAATGTATTCCCCGTAAACCCAAGTTTTCTCTGTATAATGTGGGGTTTATGGGGTCTTTATTTCACGGACTTGTTCACGTGATGAAAGTGATACCATTGAGAAATCCTTGCTCTACTTACCGGGGAAAACGAAGTTCTTTGTTCGTCCTATTCAGTTTAGAAAAATAATGCGCTTATAAAACTAATAGGCTACTTTGGTACGGAGTCCCCTTACCTGGATTTAGCCTATCCATGTCAAATTGTATACAAGTATAAGCTTTTACAAAAAGCTTGAGTCTATGCTCAGCACACATTAATTTGTGTAGTACCTCGATTGGAAAGTAAAATTACAAAACTTATCATGTGTATCTTTTAATAATTTGTCAGTTGATGTGTACGTTTATAACAGTCACGGATTACAAATAATGATTTCCAAATGTTCTCTCCAATGTGACATAAAAACAAAATTACCAATCTTTCACCATCAATTACAACTTCTTGTACTACATGCCTACTTTTACGTTTTCTTTCATTTCGCATTCTAGGTTAACCTGTTAACCTTTTCATCTCGCATTTTAGGTTAATCTTTCATTTCGCTTTCAAGAATAACCTTAAAATGAGGAAAACCCTTCCAGCTTGCCGTCTAACAAAAACGTGAAAAAATAGATGTGCTGCATTATGAGAGCAAAGTCAACAGCATGTTATCCACAAATATATATTCATTTTGCAAGCGTGAGAGCACTCATGTATGCAGATGTGATAAACTTAAGGCAGCGGTCCGGTAATTACCGGGTTTTAATAATTGTGATTAATAACTATGATGACCAGTCAACAGGAAGTCACTCAACCAGTCGCGACCTTTTCTTAAATGTTTCTGGAGCAAAAGTCATCATTGTTGGCGTAGACAATAAATTTATATATGTACGCTGTGAAGAATATTTGAATTCATGGTGAAGGTTGGAGCCCTGCAAAACCGATTTAAACTCTCTCTTGTGATATTCATTGTTACCCGGATGCATGCAAATTAAGTCCTGTTTGACGCACGTTCGTTTTTTTTATTATTATTATTATTCATTTTTGACATTGTAATCACCTCGCCGGTGAGTGAAGAGCTGCTGTTTTTGATTTCCTGTGCATCACGCGAACGAGTCCGTGAAATGAACCCCCTTTACACCCTACTTTATATAGAGAAAACTGGGGTTTAGTGGGGTATACATTATTTTCCTTTTTTCTGCTCATAGACATTGGTTGTGGGTACTCGTTAGAACCGCCTCAATGAGGCGGGTCTAATGAGCACCCACAACCTATGTTTGAAGTAAAAATAACAAAAATATCACAGATTTACATCAGAAAAGTAGCCATTTTGGAGATGTGAAAAAATGCACTATGTCGCACGGGTATGTTATCGTAATGGTGAATGTTCTTTATTCGTACTGCTCCTCATGCTGACAAGCCCGTGAAATGAACACCACTCGTAACCCCATAATATGTAGAGAACACCGGGGTTTACCGTTTGCTTATTTCTGATCTAAGACATAGGTTGTTGAAACGCGTTAGGACCGCCACTCTAACGAGCACCAAAAACCTATGATCGGAGTAAAAATAAAATAAAAAAATGTAAAAAAAAATTCCATCGGATAAATAGCCATTTAGGAGAAATAAAACAATGCACTATGTCACATGGGTATGTTATCCTAATGCTCCTGGTAGAGCATGTTCTCTGATTGTGGCACTTTCTTGCCATCTTCAGTTGTACGTTCCATATTTCCATATGAGCCCCGCCAAGCGAATTTGTGTCTTCGAGCATTCCGTCATGACAAATTTTAACTGCGCATGCCCAGCCATTCAGAGGGGCCAGGGATATGGCTTTCTGTATGAAGGTTCCTCTTGATTGACTGCTTGTATGAGCGAGCAGCGAAGGTTCTGGCGAGACTGCGCGGATGCGCAGGCTCGCCTGAACCTTCACTGCTCGCAAAGGCGATAAGTACCAAAATCGCTTGACGGGGCCCATATAAAAACACACCCGTATCATGCGTATGTAATATTTAAAATCGTGTCTTTTATATCTCTTTCAGATGAAAAATTATGATGTTTTTTCTTATTCCTAGTCCATTTATATATTGTGAGTGTTTGTTTGAACCGCCTCAATGAGACGGTTCTAACAAACATCCACTATTTATGCCATTAAAGGAAATTAAAAGAACTTATAAATACCACTGTAAACCATTTTTTTTTGTATATAAAGTGGGATTAAGAAGGGATGTGTTTTTAACACTGACTAGTTAGTAGTTACTCCGATGGCAGCTTTGTTGCATTTCTATTTCCTGTGTGTTGCTAAATAGAAGTGAAGGCAATGAGCAAGAATCGATACAATTAACCCGCAGCTCGCAGCAGTGACATCAAAGGGAAAGAAACACAAATATGAATTAACTAGACCCTAATGGAAACATCAGTAGCGGAAAGCCAAAAAGACAGTCAGTTTACCACAAAAACTGACACCAACCTGTCCCTTTCTAAAGATTTTCAAGCTGATATTTACAGCCACGTAACCAGCACTTTAGCAATAAGATTTCTCCCCGTCGCACGTTTTATGCTGTTTGCACGAACATCAAAGACGCGCCGAAAGGTTTGTCGCACCGTGTTGAACTTTCTAACGTGTACCTACAACCTGTATTTCTCGAGGCGGTTCTAACGAGTACCCACAATCTATACTTTTGGGAAGAAATAAGGAAAATATCACAATTTTTCATCTCAAAATTTTCATTTTTTTCGGCTGTAAATTTTAGAATGAATTTGTATTAGCATTTTTCCATAATTTCAGGTCTGTTGCTAATTATTTTGTATGGCTAGAATATTTATCATGGTTTAAATATTCCAATGAGTTGTTGGCGGTAAACCAGTGGAAAAATATAGATTCTATAGGTAAGAAGTAGATGATCTTACACGAGTGGTCATACTCTGTTTTTATTATTCCATCTACTATATAGAGGATCTTACATGAGTGTTCATGTATTATTGAATTTATTAATTGAGTTGAGGAAAAGGGATAAAATGCGAGGCTTTGCCAAGCATTTTATCCCTGTTTCTCAACGAAACTAGCTAGTCTGGCCCAGAAAACATATACACTCCATATTTTTCAGTTTTGTGGTGTATTCCTTGCTTCCAAAGGATAACCCTTTTATAGAACATATTTAACTTCATTACAGCTGGTGTGTGGGAATGTGTGGCGGCGGTAAAACGTCTCCCTGCCCTACATCATAGTGTAGAGTATATTTTCTTGTCCTTTCGGATCATTGATTCCATTGTGGAATTTGGAAAATATCTGCGGGTCACTGATGAGGCCTAATTGGCCGAAACTAGCTAGTCTGGCCCAAAAATCATATACACTCCATATGTTTCAGTTCTGTGGTGTGTTCCTTGCTTCCAAAGGATAACCTTTTTATAGAATCTATTTATTTTATGGCATTTAAAACGCATTTTTATTCACGATTTGTTAACAAAAATGTCAATATTCCGCCATTAGTAAACGCGACGTCGTACATGTACCGTTACGGAACGTATCTAACAAATTTGTAAATTTAATCAACTAGTGGATTATCGAATTTATTACATAGAGTTTATTACTCAGCCGATTCTAAATATGGGATTTATAAACCGAGGGAGGTTGAAGATCCGATAAAGAAACGAGTGCGCTTGCGCACGAGTTTCTTTATAGGATGTTCAACCTCCCGAGGTTTATAAATCCCATATTTAGAATGGGCTGAATCAATAAACTATATATTACATGCATTTGATAGAGCTGATGGATCATTTTGCATCTAATTCTGTTTACAGTTCACTGTTAACATACAGTCTATGCAAAAGGTAGTGGGCGCAGTGACACATAAGCTGACTGAAACAAAAACTGTATGGACGCCATCTTGAAAGCGGTTCCTATTGTAATGCATGAAGATGGAAGAAATAAAGTATTATAATGATAAAACAATTAAAAATGCGAGAGAACGGTCACCAAACGTACCCCTCATTCTGTAGTTATGTCCAGATAATCTGTATTCCAACCTTGCATCCTACTCGAACGTCACGCATTCTGAACGTTTGTTGATATCTTCTCAGACGCCATTGAGATGACGTCATGATTAACGTCGACGTGTCTGAACTTTCCCGCGTTTGAATATAGCGATTTCATTGCAAAAGCAGTACCTTGTTTCTTGTGTCAAAAGTAGTTCCAGCGAAATATTTCTCCTTAGCTAAAAGGAAAATACCATGTTTTTGTCTGATACAAATCATGGTATTTCTCTGTTATGCATGTAATATATGGCGTTATTACACTCTCAGACGCGACGTCATTTGATAAATTAAGTTTCACGATGCATTTTTGCTATAGGATGAGTGTGCATCACGATAACAAGCCCATATAATTTTGACCCACTTGAACCCCACTTTTATATAGTAAAACTGGGCTTTTCAGGGGTAAACATTTTTTTTCTTATTTCTGCTCAAAAACATAGATTGTGGGTACTCGATAGAACCGCCTCCTCGAGGCGGTTCTATCGAGTGCCCAAAATCTATATTTTGAGCAGGGATAAGAAAAATATCACAATTTTTTTTATCTTAAATTTTCATTTTTTCGGCGATAAAGGTGACAATGTATTTGTATGGGCGTGTTTGCGTAATGGAACCAGTTTTAACGTGAGTTAACTACATCACAATCCAATATTGTTTTACTATTGGACGCGGCCCCGCCCATCGGGGCTTGAAAAAATAGATTGGTTGCACGATGCTTCCAGCAAAGCTGAACCCGACTGTTCACGAGTAATGGTAAACCGCTTAGAAAATCTAAAATAGAAGAGAAGGCAATGATCAGGAATCGATATAATTAACCCACAGCTCCAATCAAAGACACCAAATGGAAAAAACGGTGCGAGTAGAACGTCCATGTTTAAAGTTATAAACCTATTGGTTTCATTGAGATGTCATTTCATCCAAATGTCGGGTAAAAGTCCCACAAAATTTGAAACAACGTCTCCAAAATGACCTAAACAGTGTTGATGGGGACGTTAATCTACAAATCAAGCATAAATTATACTACTCGACGATTCTATTGGACGGTCATGCGTCTATATAATATATGCATTTTTGGAATCAATGTTTGAACCTTGGTATATCCTGAACAGTATTGTGAAGAACCAAGTGAAAACACAGTTAATCGGTTTTTTATATTTGTTGTCTTTGCATACTATTTTAGTCATAATAATGATTGAAACATGGTGGTATTTTTCAAGACATGAAAGTAACGAATCTCTTTCAAACCGTTCACTGATCTCTCATCGCTAAAACACACCTGTATAATTTTTACCCCTTTGAACCCCACTTTTATACAGTAAAACTGGGGTTTACAGGGGTAAGCCTTATGTTTCTTATTTTTGTTCTAAAATATAGATTGTTGGTACTCATTAGAACCGCCTCCATGAGGCGGTTCTAACGAGTACACACAATATATATTTTGTGCAGAAATAAGAAAATATCATAATTTAGCATTTGAAAATTTTCGTTTATTCTGCAATAAAGGTTTCAATGCATTTGTATAGGCGCGGACAGTTTACTGGCTGAATTGGGTAATAAAACAATTATTTCATAGCAGCTTGGAGTATAGTCAAAACTATAGCCCCTCGGTACTGTGAACGACCTGGTGCACTATTGCCCGAGGCCTTCGGCCTCTTGCTATAGTGCATTAAAATCAGAAATTAACAAAGTAGAAGTAAAACAAAGATCAGGAATCGATACAATTAACTTACTCCACCCATCAAAGACACCAAAGGGAAAGAAACACAAACATGAAGCGACTAGACAATAATGGAAACCTCAACAGAGGAAGGCCATAAGGACAGTTACTTTCCAACAAAATGGCCAAATGGCCATCCAAAATGAAAAGACACAAGTGATACACACAGTAAGTAACAAAAAACAACATAAATAAACCACCACAGAAGAACCGCCTTGGAACGGTCAGTGGAAAGAATTTCAAGAGGGGGGGGGGGGCTTAAATCGATTTTACATGGCCTACGTGAGCCAAATTTCTAAAACAAACAAACAAAACAAAACAAAAACATTGGGTTTACAAGGTTAGTTGTGGAATTAATAACGAGATGCAGCATTCTTTACAAAGAATAACAAAGTTATAAAACATCTTTCAATATTGCCACATGATTCGATGCATTCCTTACATGGCTCTTATTTTTCATCATTTTTTAACCACCTTTTGTTTTTACGGCTTTTGATCTCAAAGTAAAATATTCTAGATAAGGTGAAAGGTGTAATAATCATATCAAAACTAGGAATACGCGGTTAAGCTTGATCATCCAAAAAGTTTTGTCATAATCTTGAGTGAATGTTTAGGTGGTTGTTTCTAAATCCATATATTATTTTCACAGACTGTCCAGCTGACACGACAGGGAACCCGTGTGATAGCAGATGTCTTTATAGGGATGGTGATAGTGTTATCGAATACCTCAAGTTTGATAAAGTAAGCAAAGCATCATGATGTTAACTCCTTAATCCGTGTAATCCTTGTTAATATCTGTTTATATAGAGAAATCTAGGATTTATAGGGGTATACATTTGTTGTTTTTTTATTTCTGCTTGTATACATACGGCTAATGGTTTACGGGTACTCGCTTGAATCAACTTAGACAAACATCCCCATTTCATGTTTGGGATATGAAATTAATAAAGGAATTATTCATACGGCTCCATAAGAAAGATGTCACAACAGTGTCATAAAGCACAATCTATTAAATAATACTAATAAATGTTAGCGACGCAGATCAGACACAACTTTAGAATGCCTAGAACGGTAAGGTGTGACTGGTAACTTTGCATTTGGTAGCTTGTGTGTTTCCATATATCACGTAGTAGCCTTTCAGATGGTTGTGTTCTTTGGGTTTGACTTTTCCGGAGTAACGCTTACTTTTGTCGGAACATACTTCCTGGAATTAAGATAGCGAGAGGTTACTTATAACTATAATGCTACCATTTTTGTTGTCATTTCTTTGATTAATATATGTTACTTAGTTTGTGAGTGGATTCGAATCACGACAAACGCAAATAATATAATGTTACGAGTAGATACTAAGTAATCAATGTGATTTACATTTATTAATGTAAATATATAGTATACCGGTTCTTAACTTTTAGCAATACCGTCGTGGAAATGTTACATTGCCATTACCTACACCCAACCTAATAACATACGAATATATAATTTTGTATATGCTCATGTGTAATGGAATTTCTAATATTGTAATTAAATATAAATACACCATATATGGTTTAAAAGAACAAGAGGGCCCAATGGCCCTATATCGCTCACCTGTGTACCAGAAAATCATTAGTGTAGGAGACCACTTGACATTGCTTCATACTAAATATATAAGCTCAGGCAAAGCGTTGTCCATGCTTATAAACCCTATTGGTTTCATTTGGCGACAGGGCTTGAGATGTAATTTCATCTCAATGTCAGGTAGAAGTCCCACAAAATTGGAAGAGACATCTCCAAAATGACCTTTATAGTGTTGACAGGGTTGTAAAACCTCAAATCAAACAAAATCTGTGCCTTATGGTTTTGGAAAAAAAGATGTTTTTAAGTTTTTTCCAGTATAAGTCTATAGAAGCTAATGAGCCCTGGGGCTTGGCCAATTTTGACCCAAAGGGCATGGTTGGCAGGATTTATGTAGGCGACTATTTTGTGTTGCTATATATTAAATATCTAAGGTCTGTATTTCATGGTTTCAAAGAAGATGTTTGAAGCTTTTTTCAATAATAAGTTTGTTGGAGTTAGGGGGCCACAGGATTTGGCCAATTTGGACTAAATATCTAAGTTCTGTGCTTCACAGTTTCTGAGAAGAAGATTTTTTAAGCTTTCTTCCATTATGGGTCTATGGGAGCTAAGGGGCACCGGGGCGTGGCCCATTTGGACCCCAGGGGCATGATTAGCAGGAAATATGTAGGTGATCACTTGCCGTTGCTACATGCTAAATATCTAACCTCTGGGCCCTCTGGTTTCAGAGAAGAAGATTGTTTAGGCTTTTCTCCATTATGAGTCTATGGGAGCTAAGGGGGTCCCAGGGTGTGGCCCATTTGGAGCCCAGGGGTGGTTTGTCGGGAATTATGTATTTCATGGTTTCAAAGAAGATGTTTGAAGCTTTTTTCAATAATAAGTTTGTTGGAGTTAAGGGGCCACATGATTTGGCCAATTTGGACTAAATATCTAAGTTCTGTGCTTCACAGTTTCTGAGAAGAAGATTTTTTAAGCTTTCTTCCATTATGAGTCGATGGGAGCTAAGGGGCACCGGGGCGTGGCCCATTTGGACTCCAGGGGCATGATTAGCAGGAAATATGTAGGTGATCACTTGCCATTGCTACATGCTAAATATCTAAGCTCTGGGCCCTGTGGTTTCAGAGTAGAAGATTTTTGAAGCTTTTTTCCATTATGAGTCTAGGGGACCTAAGGGGCCCCAGCCCATTTGGACCACAGGGGCATGATTGGCAGGATTTATGTAGGTGACCACTTGCCATTGCTACATGCTAATTATCTAAGCTCTGGGCCCTGTGGTTTCAGAGAAAAAGATTTTTGAAGGTTTCCATTATGAGTCTATGGGAGCTAAGGGGCCCCGGGGCGTGGCTCGTTTGGACCACAGGGGCATGATTGGCAGGAATTCTGTAGGTGACCACTTGCTGTTGCTACATGCTAAATATCTAAGCTCTGGGCCCTGTGGTTTCAGAGAAGAAGATTTTTGAAGCTTTTTTTCCATTATGAGTCTATGGGAGCTAAAGGACCCCAGGGTGTGGCCCATTTGGAACCCAGGGGCATGATTGGCAGGAATTATGTAGTTGACCACTTGCCCTTCCTACATGCTAAATATCTAAGCTCTGGGCCCTGTGGTTTCAGAGAAGAAGATTTTTGAAGCTTTTTTCCATTATGAGTCTATAGGAGATAATGGGCCCAGGGTCGTGGTCCGTTTTGACCCCAGGGGCATGATTGGCAGGAATTATGTAGGTGACAACTTGCCGTTACTACATGCTAAATATATAAGCTCTGGGCCCTGTGGTTTCAGAGAAGAAGATTTTTTAAGCTTTTTTTCCATTATGAGTCTATGGGAGCGAAGGGGCCCCGGGCGTGGCCCATTTGGAACCCAGGGGCATGATTGGCAGGAATTATGTAGGTGACCACCTGCAATTGCTACATGCTAAATATCTAAGCTCTGGGCCATGTGGTTTCAGAGAAGAATATTTTTGAAGGGTTTTTTCCATTATGAGTCTATGGGAGCGAAGGGGCCCCATGGTGTGGCCCATTTGGCACCCAGGGGCATGATTGGCAGGAATTCTGTAGTTGACCACTTGCCCTTGCTACATGCTAAATATCTAAGCTCTTGGCCCTGTGGTTTCAGAGAAGAAGATTTTTAAAATTTTTCCCTTTTATAAGTCTATGGGAGCTATATGTTGCCATGGCAACCAGAATTCCAATCTGATCAGCCCAAAAACCTTATGCAACCTTTCCCCCTACATGATGATGCTTCACAGGAAATTTGATCAAGATTGGCCATGGGGTATTGGAGATATACTTATTTAAAATTGTTTACGGACGGACGGACGGACGGACGCACGGACGCACGCACGCACGACGGACGACGGACAAAAAGTGATCCCAAAAGCTCACCCCGTCTCTACGTGACAGGTGAGCTAATAAAAACCAATGCCTGCAGTCACTCAAAAACTACCAGGCGTCGCTTTAAGAGAAGAAATGAAACGTGAGAACAAATTCACTAAATAGAAGTAGAGGCAATGACCAGGAATCGATACAGTTAACCCACAGCTCCCATCAGAGACACCAATAGGAAAGAAACCCAAACATGAAGCAACAGATCCCGACGGAAACACCAACAGCGGAAAGACGAAAGGACAGTTACTTTCCCACAAAATGGCCTAAAGGCTATGCAAAATAAAATAATATAAGCGACACAAACACCCAAAGACAAACCATAACAAAAATAAACCAGGACAGAAGATCTGCCTTAGAACGGTCAGCGAAAACGAATTCCACGGGGGGGGGGGGGGGTTAAATTGATTTTACGTGGCCACAATCCTCGCCCTTACTTCCGTCGCGATTCAGACAAATAATTTGTTCAGTCCGCATGAAGGCCTTTTAACTCATCAGTGCAATATCCCCGTGAACACAGAAATCAAACAACCACAGAGATGAAACAACGGTGAGGACTCGACAACAAGAAACAAAGGAAATGCTGGAGCAAAAGAAAACCACCAGTTAGACTTCAATGGGCCCGACCAGAGACAGAGCATCAGGTATCAACCAACATAAGCTTTTACATTGGAACCATCATAGAATCTGAGGCCTGACCCACCGGCGTGCAATTAAAGAAGGAAGCAAAGTTGTCAACCGTGATTGGCTTAACTACCATGCATGCAGTCTGTCGTATAACATTTATGTTGTACCCAATCTTTTTATATTGAAGAATGATTTTACGAAATTTTGTGCTGAATGCATTGCGGTTATATTTTTTTTTATAAATTTACATACTAAGTCATCATAAAATTCGGGTTCCGATAAACCTTGTTGCAGAAGAGATTATAGTAAAGCATTGAATTTTGAAATTAAATCCTAATGACGTCTATAAAATTATGAAAAAGGCTTTCCGTAATGTATGGTACCGATAACCCTGATTAAGAAAATCAGCCGTTAACAATGAATTACGAGTGTTAAAGTCAGTTACATGACTACACACTCTGGCCAATCGAATTTATTGTGAAATATAAACGCCATAGGATGGCGCACGTGGAACATCACCATCCAAAAGAGAAAAGTTTACAATCTCAAAATCAAAATCACAGTGTTTATCAAAAATTTTGCAAGAAACAAATCCAGCCACAATAGAAAGACGTAAATCTAAAAACGGTTATCAGCAGAAAGGGACATCATGAAGTCTCTCTCATAACAAAACAAAAACAGATCAGCCACAAGTGGTGCGCAATTAGCACCCATCGGTACACCCACAACTTGTCTAAATAACTTAGTACCAAATCTTATGTAATTATTGTCAAGTAGAAAGGTGAGAGCTTCACACACCTTCTGGCATGACCATAAAGTACAGCTTTATGCTCTTCAGAAGTGAAAAACCCATTTCTTACTTTTATTACATATAAAATAGAGGGAGTCTTCCCTATGAAATGTCCATTCAATTAATTCAATAAGTTTTTTTATAAGATTATGAGGAAGTGTAGTGCAAAGGGTGGAAAATCGTAAGTAGACAGACTTGAAGCACGAAAACGCCTGGATTTCAATTTATTTAAATTTTCATTAGAATTTTTTATAGACCAAAACAGATTTCCACCTGATCTTTCGACTACTTTGTCGCAATATTTTATCACATGCTTTATGACGGCAGTTAAACATGAAGTTAATAATATTTTATGACAGTGTAGCTGGTCTTTAGTGCAGTGTGACGGTCGTAAAACGTCTCCCCGTACTTCATCATAGTGCAGATTATATTTTTATTTTCTTTGGATGCGTCGGGTCCATTGCGAGTAATTTGAAAATCGAGTACCGCTGAAATCGATGCTAGGGGGCGTATTCAGCCTTGCTGACAACAGTGCTGTTTATGAAGAAACTCAATAAAACCGAGTTTCCGGTTTTCATTCTAATATGTTAATGAGAAATTGACTTTTCATCATTTTTCGAATGAGCCTCCATAGCACAGTGGATAGGAGCTCTGTCTCTTAATCATTGGGTCTCTTGCCTCTGTGGATTCAAGATTCGCTTAGGTCACTTGAGACGTCAAGCTCTATATTGGAGGGTCAAGTGTTTTTTGTCCGGGTACTCTGGTTTTTGCCCACCTGTGGTTGGAGATTGGCTCAGAATGGGTGAAATGATCTTAGGGGGTCATAAAAAATATATATATACATTTTTCGAGACTGTTTATTTTAGTTAAAAGTCCTGCTGATCACATTCTGGGTATATTTTCAGGTTTTGATTATTCATTGTGGGGTGAGAAATTTATTTTTTAATGCTGATAAATTCTATCAGTGGAAATCATTTATTGACTTTCAGCCGTTAGTTATTGATCTTAAATGGGGGATAAAATTGATTAGGTTCTAAAACATTACATTAATATCCCTGGATCAGCAGTTCTTGTCTGTACATAACATTGTAGCATTGTAGTGTTAGCTAAAATGCTGATAATTTGACATGTAAATTTTGTATGTAAATCAACTCCGATTTAATCCAAATTTTGTCAAGAGTCACGTAAAAATGATATCTATTGATTAGCATAGACGGTAAAATTCTAATTTGTGTTGTAAACGAAATAGTAAAATTGACCTCTATTTTACTAAGTTCATACTCTTACCGGTATTTTTGACACAGATAAATTTTGAGACAACCCCTGATTCCATATTCTTGGATTTTATCAATGAAAATGTATTAATACACCTGGGGTCAGAGCATTAGAAAAGTTATCTAATGTCATATTAATAACCCCAATACATTTAGCTTTATTTGACCAAATTGATCAAAACAGGTGTGCATTTTTGAGTATTTGGGTCTTTATTAGAAAAAGCAGTATTATTTTGGTATTTTTTTCTCAAATTTATAAGTAGAATTACTGTTTTTCTGGAATTAGAGTCTGAAGTCAATGAACTTGACCCAGATTCGTTCTGAGTTGCAGAACACAGAATTATAGCTTGGAATGGCTTGGAATTTATTTGAAACATGTTCTATGTTGAAAATTAATGTGCGGTCTGCACTTAACAAGTATATCAAACAATTGAAGCTACAGGAAAATGCACTGTAAATTTCTCAGAACAATATGGCTGCCATTTCTGGACAGTGCATGATATTGACAAGTCTATGTAATTAGTTTAAGGAAAGCCTTGCCAAATATGCAGTCAAGAAGTTTTGTACACTCAAAGATTAAACCTATCCAAATTTTGATGAAATCTAGCCTTTGAAATGATTTACCTGTTAATTAGAATGAATGCTACTGAAATTACCTTTTGTTATGACTTGTCCACATATAGGAATCAGTCCAGTTAAAAAGTTCTTATAAGTGGCACAGTTTAGCCATTATCATATCCATATGATGTAAAATTGTTTTTATTCCATTTTGATGTGTGATAAGTCCAAAGCCATGTTCTTATTTTGTAGACTTCTGTTGCAGAATACTTTGAACTGTGGAAAAACTTTATGACCACCATTTTGGAAATTAATTAACATAATTAATATGCATTAATTGGAAGATTCTTTAACATTGGTGTAGGAAGAGGTTGTATTTTGCTTAAATACCTTGTATTTTTATAGCAGATACTAAATTTGAGCTTTCAACATCAATTTACCGCATTGTTTAACCATTTGTAAAGATTGGATGTTGGGACTATTTCTTAAAGCTAAAAATAGATATTTGTTTTCAGTCTGAGAGAGAGAGAGAGATGAGATTTTATACCTGGTTTACCAAAATTCCTATAAAAATCCATTCAACGGTTTTGAGTGTTCTTTTACTTTTTTGGTATAAAATGGTTTAACAGGTAATCTGAATAATGCTGGAATATTTGTTGGTGCATGACATATGGTCAGCAAGTTCGAAATGTGATTTATTGTTAGTTTTCTGTAATTGATAGATAAAAAGGCTTTATTTATAAGCTGCTAGGTTTTTAGGTTCTTAAATGCCTAGCAGACTCCTGCAGTATTTTTCCAGCCAATCCATAAGCCTAGATTATATCCTGTGATGTAACTTGCTGTTTTGGTAAATAAAAATCATAAGAACAGCCAGCAGAGACTATTCCGTTCAAAATCTTTTAAGGGTAAACTCCAAGCTTTGGACATTGGAAATTAATTAATTTATTTTTGAGCCTTTTGGAAACAAGTCTAAATTCACAGTAAGGAATCATTTTAAATAATTCTGGAAAAATAGTTTTAATTATTAAATCCTATTTTATTGATGGCAAGAGGATTTTAAGCAATTTTATAAGTGGATTTTAACTTTCAATGTTGTGGGTATTTGTTAGAGATCTGGAGTCTAAATCATAGGGTTCTCCGAAAAGGTTTTTCTGGCAGTTGCATACTATGTGCATGCAAAGGTATGCACTTTTACTCATGTAAAGGTATTGCATATTGTCATATAAGACCTATTTGAAATCTTTATTATGATGACTGTGGTGAAGCAGAACTACTTAGTTTAACTTCACAATAATTTTGAAGCATACTTCATAAATATCACAGATATATACCTTCAAGTTTGGAATATTAGCAAGATTCTTGCAACGTGCACAAAAGTGACACCCAAATTTGAGGTATATCTTTTGATCTCATTCCAGACTCTACTTGTTCTAATATTCATACTTATCGAGGACAACAAAAGAAAAAGAACCAAGTAAACCCATTCTATCTTCTACCTTTTTCCCCCTTCTTTTTAGTACATACATTGAAAGTTTAGAGGCTTTGAACATGTGGATACATTTTCATACATTGGTGCAGGCTCTGCAGTCCTGTTGAACTTCAAGAAGCATCTAGACCCAGTGTCCAAATATCCCTTTATGGTCCCCATTATGAGGATTATCTCAGCTGGCATTAGTTATTATTTATTAGTTAAGATCCATTATATTTGTGTGCTTTTACATGTTGAAATTACTTTTCATTATTCTGCATGAAATTGTAATGAAAATTTGACCAAGGATAAATTCAGATTATCAGCAGAACAGTCTTTCTCTGAATTCCAACCCCATTAATTCTATAAAAAGAAGTGAACATATGCATTCGGCGTCTGCTGATTAACGAGAGCGTTAATCCTATAACAGAGTACATCTATTTCCTGACAGAGTTATCTACCTTGGGAACTTATTAGAGCTTATCCAATTGTGCTTATCAATTGGTGGTGTCAGATTTATTTTAAAACTAAATGATCCAGAAGTAGAAGCACGGACTTCGAGAACTCTTGCCCTGTAGTAAGTATGTCGGCGTGGGTTGTGGACCCAGCTTTATGGATGGAGTAGGTTAATTGTATCAATTCCTGATCTTTGTTTTACTTCTACTTTACTACAAAATATTCTTTGCTTCCAAAGTTAATCTTTTTCATTTATTTTACGACACTGCAGCTGGCGTTTAGTGCTGTGTGGCGGTCGTAAAACGTCTCCCCGTACTTCATCATAGTGCACATTATATTTTTATTTTCTTTGGATGCATCGAGTCCATTGCGAGTAATTTGAAAATCGAGTACCGCTGAAATCGATGCTAGGGGGCGTATTCAGCCTTGCAGACAACAGAGCTGTTTATAAAGAAACTCAATAAAACCGAGTTTCCGGTTTTCATTCTAATATGTATTCTTTGCTTCCAAAGTTAACCTTTTTGATTTATTGAGTGGTGCTACAAGAGCTTGAATTTGCAATAAACCGTGCTTTGTTTGGTCGTTTGCCTGGTATTACTTGAGCCCCGCCAAGCGAATTTGTGTCTTCGAGCATTCCGTCATGACAAATTTTAACTGCGCATGCCCAGCCATTCAGAGGGGCCAGTGATGTGGCTTTCTGTTTGAACGTTCCTCTTGATTCACTGCTTGTATGAGCGAGCAGCGAAGGTTCTGGCGAGACTTCGCGGATGCGCAGGCACGCCTGAACCTTCGCTGCTCGCATAGGCGATAAGTACCAAAATCGCTTGACGGGGCCCACTTATGAACGTTCATCAGTTACACAAGCCCATGTATCGAATCCACAACTAATGGGTCTGTATTTATAAATGCTTCAGTGAGTAAAAGCGAGCCAATATAGTTCACACTCATTACAGATAGTCGATTCCTACGGATTTAATTTTGCTTTATGCAATCACAGGGCTCCGAAAAGTATCGCAATATGCCTACGTGATATCTAATCTAAACCTGTTCTGCTTAAATGACAGAAAAAGGCGGTGAGGCAGTTCCGTCAACCTGTATTTAGAACATGGATAATTAGAGTCACGATGTTTACTGTCTGAAATACGTATTATCTATTGCAGCAATTCAATTTCACGAGTCGGATTTCCTCTTATTACAATTGTGATGTAAGCTGATCCTTTTTTGCAGGACAAAACAATACTGGATATAAGTGTTTTGGTTGGTCTTCTAGTGGGATACAGACTTGCTGCGTTTGTCGTGCTCTTCTTCAAAGCACGACGTTCGAAAGCATGAGACCAGATAAATGGGAATTCCACCTAACAAGCACACGGCTACGCAACGACACGCAACGTTGTATTAGATTTCATTTATGCAATAGCATTGTATCAACGTTGATTATGCGTTGTTCTATCGCCAGATACCCTGTGTTTCAGAATAACTTATTTCATCACAGTGAATGAAATTGAAAATGATTTAGACTTGCCGCAGGAAACCGCCAACTAAGCTTTAACCCTAAAGACGTTAAGCAAAAAACTGCATTTGAAAATGCTGTCTGTACTTAAGGAGCAGTCGGATCTGGGTCCACACTGTTTGCAACAATACACGTTAAAGTATCCAGTAGACAACGAAACAGCCAACAACTGTTAAGGATTCAAGCCACAAGAAAGTACAACTGTAGCTGTGTTTGAATATCATGGATGGTTTACTAACTTGGCGGTTTTCTTAACAGGTTTTGTTACATTTTAACTAGCTGTTATCAAATAAGCATGTCCCTGAAACAAACCCCGCGGAAAATCATCTATAAATAAAGATAGCATTTATCCGCTGTCGCACAGCAAGGAAATTGTATAAACAGCATGAATATGTCTGTTTTAGGCAGCATGGGCAGTCTGTATAAAACGCATAATTAAATCCTTCAAAGATTGTTCTTGAAACAAAAAGGACATTTGTACACGCATTTGAAAAATGATAACATTGTTTGACCCATGGATGAAAAATAACATGTTTTACCCATCTGAAAGAAGTGTTCCTTTGCATGTCATCTTAATCACATGAGAAAACATTTTTTCTTGCATACCAGATAAGGAAATCCATAGTTTAAGCTTGGGATAGAAATACTGTTCTAACCCTGGTGTTCCTACCTAATACCGAATATTGTCGCGAGTTTGATAAATGGACTGGTTGAATACGACCTCATATGCGCCTTCGTTAAGGTTGACGTCACAGCACGTTATGTGACGTCACGTAACATTCCTATAGTGTCATCATAATATGGCGGACGTGGGTAACAGAAGTGACTGCAGCATTAAAAATCGGCGCTAAGAAATGGAAGGTATGCAAGAAAAAGAATCCTATATGGGTGTGAGGGGTGGATAGAAAAATCAGTCCCTAGGGATCACTGTCTGGCATCGCTCGGTAAGCCTCGGGATGTTGTCCGGCATCACTCAGCATGCCTCGTGATGCCGTACAGTGACCCTCGGGACGGATTTTTCCATGCACCCCTCACACCCATAGTCGATTCTTATATTATGCCAGATGCCGATCTGCTTGGACATCCGCGCAGTCTCATCAGTCCCTTAGAGTTCATTTCTGGAAAGGTACATTGTCTTAAGGGGAGTAGGAACATCAGGCAGATTTTCACGCCATTTTTCAAAAGGATGCAACTTTTGGGACTGCCTGTTTGCTTTTCTATAAGCCATGTCCGACCGAAAAAGGGGTCTACTTTTAAAGGAAAGAATTTGCTCCTCAGGAGAAAATTCTTTCCTTTAAGAGTTGACCCCTCTAGACATGGGAGACAAAACAATTTTTGTAGGAGTGTTGCCTCCTGTAAAGGTGTTTCCATTCCCCTTAAGCGTCTACGTCTATACTTAAATGTTTGAAGCCCGTGTTAGTTATATATAGCTGAGCAGGCTGGCTTGTTTCTTACCAGGTCGAAAACATCGAAGGATAATTAAAAGTTTGAACTTGTCTACGACGGTCTGTAAACACGCCTTTCGTGGTCCATCTGGTGGTTTTCTTTAGCTCCAGCTTAAAATGTGCAGGGAACAAGCTACGAGCCCTCATCTTTAATTCATGACAGTTATTCAATTTGATTTGTGCTTCAGTTTGATCCAATTTGTATGTTATCCTGTGATGGTCTATTCACCTTATTTGCATTAGCTGCTGGTTCCTAGTCTGAAGGTTATCAGTGTTGGAAAAACAGGTAACCAGACCCCCCTGACCTTTTAAGGTCGAGGGGGGGTCTGGTTACCTGTTTTTCCAATATTGACAATGTGCAAGCTGGGAGCCAGCAAAAATGCAAATATGGTGAATTGATTGAAATAGTAACCTTCAGGTGGACCAACTATTTTGTGTGTTGTAAATAACATTAAAACCTAGTGTGAAGGTTGGGCCCATAGACTCGATCTTAACTGCCCAGATGTTCTGGATTTGTTTTATTTGAGATTTAACGTCCCCGTCAACACTGTAAAGGTCATTTTGGAGACGTTGCTTCCAGTTTTGTGGGACTTTTACCCGACACTGAGATGAAATGAGATCTCAAGCCCTGTCGCCCAATGAAACCAAAAGGGTTTATTAGCATGGACGGTCCGCCTCGCACCGCGGTTGCTTGACAGGCTTAGATTCTCTAAGCGGTTTACCAGTACTAGTGTGCGGGCCAGATTCAGCATCATGCAGCCCATATATTTCTTCAAACCCCTATGGGCGGGGGCTTATTTCAATTTGTATGTTATCCTGTGATGGTCTATCCACCTTATTTGCATTAGCTGCTGGTTCCTAGTCTGAAGGTTATCAGTGTTGGAAAAACAGGTAACCAGACCCACCTGACCTTTTAAGGTCGGGGGGAGGGTCTGGTTACCTGTTTTTCCAATATTGACAATGTGCAAGCTGGGAGCCAGCAAAAATGCAAATATGGTGAATTGATTGAAATAGTAACCTTCAGGTGGACCAACTATTTTGTGTGTTGTAAATAACATTAGAATCTAGAGTGAAGGTTGGGTCCATAGAATCGATTTTAACTCCCCAGATGTTCTCGCTACTGACCATCCTAAGCCAGTGGTTCTAATGTTGTTTGTTTTAAATGTCATCACGAAAACACGCTTATATAATTTTAACCCACTTGAACCCCGCTTTTATATAGTAAAACTGGGGTTTCCGGGGGTAGACCTTACTTTTTTTATTTCTGCTCTAAAATATAGATTGTTGGTATTCGTTAGAACCTCCTCATTTCTGCTCTAAAATATAGATTGTTGGTATTCGTAAGAACCTCCTCGATGAGGCGGTTCTAACGAATACCTACAATCCGTATTTTGAGCAGAAATAAGAAAAATATCACAATTTTTCATCCTAAAATTTTCATTTTTTCGGCGATAAAGGTGGCAATGTATTTGTATAGGTGTGTTTGCGTAATGTAATTTGTCAGACTTTTCGAAGGGGCTCTTCATGTTATGTGTGCTAATGGTTGTGAATTATTATTATTTATTAATTTAATTTTCATTTATAATGCCTTTTGCACCTTGATTACCATTTGGGCCCCGCCAAGCGATTTTGGTACTTATCGCCTATGCGAGCAGCGAAGGTTCAGGCGAGCCTGCACATCCGCGCAGTCTCGCCAGAACCTTTGCTGCTCGCTCATACAAGCAGTGAATCAAGAGGAACCTTCAGACGAAAAGCCATATCCCTGGCCCCTCTGAATGGCTGGGCATGCGCAGTTAAAATTGGTCATGACGGAATGCTCGAAGACACAAATTCGCTTGGCGGGAATCATTTGTGGGAAAGCAGGAGCTGGTTGCTGTGCTGTTTGTGATTCTTTTGTGTCTCCTGTTTTGTTTTTCTTCATTGTTATTTACTCTTTCTTCTAAGTGCCATTGGTAGGCTGTAATCTTTAATTGTGGCATTTTCTGGGCATCTATTTGTACATTTTTATTGTATAGCAGATCAAAAGGATATCCCAAAAAGTATAACAACATAACACTACGATATACAGTCGAACTTCAATGGCTCGAACACCTTTGGGACCTAGAAAATCTGTTCGAGACAGGGGTAGTTCGAGCCACTGAGCTAACTGTCAGGAGGCATAACGAGATACTTTTAGACATCTTTCGGGTGTTCTATAATGAAAATGTATGCTGTGTGTACTCATTAGAATCGCCTAATCGAGGCGATTCTAATGAGTACACACAGCATACATTTCCAAGATAAAAGACTAAAATCCCCTTAATTGTCCCCCACTATTTCTTATGTAGAGGATTTCGCTAGGGACTCAAGAACTGGTTCGACTCAGTCATGGTAAACGAGACATCGGTGTTCGAGCCATCGAAGTTCTACTGTACTTATTTAATTTTAATTGATTATGCCTTTTGCACCTTGATCACCTCTTTTGGGAAAGGAGGAGCTGGCTGATGTGCTGTTTGTGATTCTTTTTTGTTTCCTTTTTTGTTTTCCTTCATTGTTAGTTACTCTTTCTCTTGGTGCCATTGGTAAACTGTAATATGAGGATCAACCATGGTTTTTCATGCATTAACATTCGCCGGATCCCGAGGAAGCTGTTTGAATGTGAGGCCGCCAGGCCGAATATCTTCCGAGGGCTCCAGCAAATTTTAATGCAACGAAATAGCCGTGGATGATCGTTGTTCTTGCATAACTTACGATTCCGACAGCAAATTTTGACGAAAACGCCCAAAAGCTCCAAAATAAACTCCATATTAACTCTTCAAATGCGACCGGCGAATCAACATGGCGGCAAGTTCAGAATGTTGATAACAATGACGTTGTTACGCATTAACCATCTGACGTCATCATAGAACCCTAAAACGCTACGTTCAGGGCGATAACGTTACGTCCCTCAACTTAATGTAAACAAAGCAAGGCCAGTCTTGTGATATCAAAAGCTCAAAATCCATGTTCAAACAGCACTAGAATTTCATGATTTCAACATGTTTTTTTGCTGTATGAGCACGGCTTTCGGTCCATTTGACAATAACTTCAAACAGCCATGCGCATAGATTTTTATGCAAGAATCTTTAATTGTGGCTTTTCCTAGGCATCTGTTGCTATATTTGAGCCAGCGCACGACAAAATCTACAATAAGACATATGCGTCCACTGAAGATTTAGATCAGCCTGCGTATCCATATAGTATAACCAGAGACTTCTCTTGCTGCACGAAGAAGCATTGGGTCCTTAGTTATCCTTAGAGCGCAGAACGAAGACTCTGATCAGACTTCGCGGATGCGCAGGCTGATCTGAGTCTTCGTTGGGCGCACATGTCTTATTGTAGGTTTTGTTGTGCGCTGGCTCATGTTTATTGTATAGCAGATCAAAAGAATATCGCAAAAAATATAACAACATAACATATCTACGATATATTGGTACCCATTACGCAAACACGCCTATATAAATACATTGCCATCTTTATCGCCGAAAAAATGAAAATTTTATGATGAAATATTGTGATATTATTCTTATTTCTGCTATAAGTATAAATTGTGGGCACTCGTCGAGGCGGTTCTAACGAGTACCAACAACCTATATTTTAGAGCAGAAATAAGAAAAATAAGGTGTACCCACGGAAACCCTAGTTTTACTCTATAAAAGTGGGGTTCAAGGGGGTCCAAATTATATAGGCGTGTTTTCGTGATGCCTGTCTCGAACAAATATCGGTTGTCCCAAAGGTACTTGAGCCATTGAAATTCGACGTTATCACACACAGTGTACTGTTGTCCTACTGGGCATCAATTATAATTCATTTTTATACTAATTTGACTTTTGTGAATAAATGTTTATTATCTGACGTCGGAACCTCCTTTCACATTTTCTGTATGGAAAGTGTGCAACACCATGAGCAACAAGGTGTCCAATGTACGAGCTCGTATGCTGGTGGACTTTTCCACTGTTGTATATTGGACAAGTCTTTCTGTCGTTTTAGGGGTTTCGGGTCTATTTTTTTCCATTTCTGACTGAAATCCTGTAACTAACAGTTAGCAAACAGTGTTGATCCTATCTGATCCGGGTCTATAATGTTTGCCGATGTTCCCTTTTAACGGGTTTCCAGGTCATTACGCAAACACGCCTATACAAATACATTGCCACCTTTATCGCCGAAAAAAATGAAAATTTTATGATGAAATATTGTGATATTTTTCTGATTTCTGCTCAAAATATAAATTGTGGGCACTCGATAGAACCGCCTCATCGACGCGGTTCCAACAAGTACCCACAATCTATATTTTAGAGCAGAAATAAGAAAAATAAGGTATACCCCCGGAAACCCTAGTTTTACTATATAAAAGTGGGGTTCAAGGGGGTAAAAATTATATAGGCGTGTTTTCGTGATGCCTGTCTCGAACAAATATCGGTTGTCCCAAAGGTTCTTGAGCCAATGAAATTCGACGTTATCACACACAGTGTACTGTTGTCCTACTGTGCATCAATGACAATTCATTTTTATACTATTTTGACTTTTGTGAATAAATGTTTATTATCTGACGTCGGAACCTCCTTTCACATTTTCTGTATGGAAAGTGTGCAACACCATGAGCAACAAGGTGTCCAATGTACGAGCTCGTATGCTGGTGGACTTTTCCACTGTTGTATATTCGACAAGTCTTTCTGTCGTTTTAGGGGTGTCGGGTCTATTTTTTTCCATTTCTGACTGAAATCATGTTACTAACAGTTAGCAAACAGTGTTGATCCTATCTGATCCGGGTCTACAATGTTTGCCGATGTTCCCTTTTATCGGGTTTCCAGGTCATTACGCAAACACGCCTATACAAATACATTGCCACCTTTATCGCCGAAAAAATGAAAATTTTATGATGAAATATTGTGATATTTTTCTTATTTCTGCTCAAAATATAAATTGTGGGCACTCGTTAGAACCGCCTCATCGAGGCGGTTCTAACGACTACCCACAATCTATATTTTAGAGCAGAAATAAGAAAAATAAGATATACCTCCGGAAACCCCAGTTTTACTCTATAAAAGTGGGGTTCAAAGGGTCAAAATTATATAGGCGTGTTTTCGTGATGCCTGTTTCGAACAAATATCGGTTGTCCCAAAGGTACTTGAGCCATTGAAATTGGACGTTATCACACAAAGTGTATTGTTGTCCTACTATGCATCAATGACAATTCATTTTTATACTAATTTGACTTTTGTGAATAAATGTTTATTATCTGACTTCGGAACCTCCTTTCACATTTTCTGTATGGAAAGTGTGCAACACCATGAGCAACAAGGTGTCCAATGTACGAGCTCGTATGCTGGTGGACTTTTCCACTGTTGTATATTGGACAAGTCTTTCTGTCGTTTTATGGGTGTCGGGTCTATTTTTTTCCATTTCTGACTGAAATCTTGTAACTAACAGTTAGCAAACAGTGTTGATCCTATCTGATCCGGGTCGACAATGTTTGCTGATGTTCCCTTTTAACGGGTTTCCAGGTCATTACGCAAACACGCCTATACAAATACATTGCCATCTTTATCGCCGAAAAAATGAAAATTTTATGATGAAATATTGTGATATTTTTCTTATTTCTGCTCAAAATATAAATTGTGGGCACTCGATAGAACCGCCTCATCGACGCGGTTCCAACGAGTACCCACAATCTTTATTTTAGAGCAGAAATAAGAAAAAATAAGGTGTACCCACGGAAACCCTAGTTTTACTATATAAAAGTGGGGTTCAAGGGGGTCAAAATTATATAGGCGTGGTTTCGTGATGCCTGTCTCGAACAAATATCGGTTGTCCCAAAGGTACTTGAGCCATTGAAATTCGACGTTATCACACACAGTTTATTGTTGTCCTACTGTGCATCAATGACAATTCATTTTTATACTATTTTGACTTTTGTGAATAAATGTTTATTATCTGACGTCGGAACCTCCTTTCAAATTTTCTGTATGGAAAGTGTGCAACACCATGAGCAACAAGGTGTCCAATGTACGAGCTCGTATGCTGGTGGACTTTTCCACTGTTGTATATTGGACAAGTCTTTCTGTCGTTTTAGGGGTGTCGGGTCTATTTATTTCCATTTCTGACTGAAATCTTGTAACTAACAGTTAGCAAACAGTGTTGATCCTATCTGATCCGGGTCTACAATGTTTGCCGATGTTCCCTTTTAACGGGTTTCCAGGTCATTACGCAAACACGCCTATACAAATACATTGCCATCTTTATCGCCGAAAAAATGAAAATTTTATGATGAAATATTGTGATATTTTTCTTATTTCTGCTCAAAATATAAATTGTGGGCACTCGATAGAACCGCCTCATCGAGGCGGTTCTAACGAGTGCCCACAATCTATATTTTAGAGCAGAAATAAGAAAAATAAGGTATGGCCCCCGAAACCCCAGTTTTACTATATAAAAGTGGGGTTCAAGGGGGTAAAAATTATATAGGCGTGTTTTCGTGATGCCTATCTCGAACAAATATCGGTTGTCCCAAAGGTACTTGAGCCATTGAAATTCGACGTTATCACACACAGTGTATTGTTGTCCTACTGTGCATCAATGACAATTCATTTTTATACTATTTTGACTTTTGTGAATAAATGTTTATTTTCTGACGTCGGAACCTCCTTTCACATTTTCTGTATGGAAAGTGCGCAACACCATGAGCAACAAGGTGTCCAATGTACGAGCTCGTATGCTGGTGGACTTTTCCACTGTTGTATACTGGACAAGTCATTCTGTCGTTTTAGGGGTGTCGGTCTTTTTTTTTCCATTTCTGACTGAAATCCTGTAACTAACAGTTAACAAACAGTGTTGATCCTATCTGATCCGGGTCTACAATGTTTGCCGATGTTCCCTTTTAACGGGTTTCCAGGTCATTACGCAAACACGCCTATACAAATACATTGCCACCTTTATCGCCGAAAAAATGAAAATTTTATGATGAAATATTGTGATATTTTTCTTATTTCTGCTCAAAATATAAATTGTGGGCACTCGATAGAACCGCCTCATCGAGGCGGTTCTCACGAGTACCCACAATCTTTATTTTAGAGCAGAAATAAGAAAAATAAGGTGTACCCACGGAAACCCTAGTTTTACTATATAAAAGTGGGGTTCAAGGGGGTCAAACTTATATAGGCGTGTTTTCGTGATGCCTGTCTCGGAACAAATATCGGTTGTCCCAAAGGTACTTGAGCCATTGAAATTCGACGTTATCACAGACAGTGTAATGTTGTCCTACTGTGCATCAATGACAATTCATTTTTATACTAATTTGAATTTTGTGAATAAATGTTTATTATCTGACGTCGGTATTGGTATTTTTAGAAAATAAGGTAAATTTTCATCTTATCTCATACGAAAAAACAACGGCACCCGCACATCAGGGCTTGAAGAAATAGATGGGCTGCATGATGCTTCCACGCAGAGCTGAAACTGACCAGATCTAGGCCTGCCCGGGAAAAAGCGGTGCGAGTCGGCCCGTCCGTGCCAATAAACCGTATTGGTTTCATTGGGCGACAGCGCTTGAGATGTCATTTCATCTCAATAACGGGTAAAAGTCCCACAAAATTGGAAGCAATGTCTCCAAAATGACCTTTACAGTGTTGATGGGGACGTTAAACCGCAAATCAAACAAATACGAAAAACATATACAACAAGAGGGCCATGATGGCCCTGAATCGCTCACCTGAATCCAAGATGTTTCAAAGCTTATGGAAATGAAGGATTCACTGCTTTAAGGAGATGTGGACCAAAGATTTTTCTTTGGAGGTTATTTTTCATTGTAGTGGAATTTGAAGGTTTTTCTATTTTTAGTTCTGGTGTCCATTTTGTTTAACAGAGCGGAACAGTTTAGGCAATTTTGAAAGAGGGTCACTCAAGGAACATTCCTGTAAAATTATTTTCAAATCGGGCTCTTTGCTTAGGAGAAGATGTCATTTAAAGGTTTTTCTATATTTAGCTCTGGTGGCCATTTTGTTTAACGAGCGGAACGATTTAGACAATTTTAAAAAAGGGTCACTCGACGAACGTTCCTGTGAAATTATTTCCTAATCGTGCCATTTGCCTTGGAGGAGATGTCATTTAAATGTTTTTCTATTTTTAGCTCTGGCGGCCATTTTTTTAACAGACTGGAACAATTTAGGCAATTTTGAAAGAGGGTCACTCAAGGAACATTCCTGTGAAGTTATTTTCAAATCGGGCCATTTGCCTAGGAGGAAATGTCATTTGAAGGTTTTTTCTATTTTTATCTCTGGTGGCCATTTTGTTTAACGGAGCGGAACGATTTAGGCAATTTTGAAAGAGGGTCACTCAAGCAACATTCCTGTGAAATTATTTTCAAATCGGGCCATTTGCCTAGGAGGAGTCATTTAAAGGTGTTTCTATTTTTGGCTCTGGCGGCCATTTTGTTTAACGGAGCAGAATGATTAATGCAATTTTGAAAGAGGCTCACTCAAGGAACGTTCCTGTGAAATTATTTTCAAATTGGGCCATTTGCCTAGGAGGAGATGTCATTTAAAGGTTTTTCTATTTTTAGCTCTGGCGGCCATTCCTGTGAAATTATATCAAAATCCATTCACTGGTTTAGGAGGAGATGTCATTTAAGTAAATTGTTGACAGACGCACAACGCACGACGCACAACGCACGACGCACGACGGACGACGGACATTGACCGATCACAATAGCCCACCTTGAGCCTTCGGCTCAGGTGAGCTAAAACAAACCAAAAACGACTGTGAAGATAACATAATCATGTTAGATTACACAGTGTGAAAACATCACATATATCTTCATAGTGTGAAAATTTCTTGTTTATTTGTTTTACATATGTATGGTGGCATGTAGCTGCCATCGAGATGCGAGATCCTACTTACTAAGTCGATGTATTTTATGTTGACATACTAGTGTAAGGCGACATATTTGGTTTGTTTATCGTTATGATAAAAAATATCTCGATTTTCATTAACTAGCCCAGAAACTGTTTTACAATGACACCCAGTTCATTGATATTTTTACAACGAAGTGTTACTTACTATGTTGACATAAACTCGTTGTAATTTTTGTGATTATTGCTTTGTAATGACATCATGATAGGGTAAGTCGACTAAGGTTTTTTATGTTTACTTATTTTTAAGTTGATTTATCTATATTTAATATGTGTGTATCAGGACAAACTGCGGACGAACAACCGTTTGCTTACACACAAAACAAGAGGACCAAGCTAGCTTGGTCCTGTATCGCTCACCTGAGCTAACAGATTCAAAGTTTAAGGAAGTGCCAACCTTTACTGAAGGCTTTGTAGGAGGACATGGTGATGACAGGGTAAGCATTTTCTGAAAATCAAGTAGAATGTAACTCTATGATAAACAGGCTGACCTCACCGGTTTTCAAACTCATTCAAGCTTTTATTCCTGACTTGCTAAGAAGATCCGATCTAAACTGAAGTGGCTATGGTGATGACAAGTTCAAAAACAAGTTTTCAAACTCCTCCAAGCTTTCTGCCTGACTTCCTTGTTTGTAAGTTTCATCAAGATCCGTTCAAAACTAAAGGGGCAGGAGTGATGACAATGTTGAAAATAGGCATTTTCAGCAATCAAAGGCACGTCACTCTATTATAAATGTGCCGACTTGGCCGGTATTCCAACTCACCTGAGGTTTTATTCCCAGCCACCTTACATGTAAGTTTCAGAAAGATCCGATCAGACTTGGCCAGTATTCAAACTCATCCAAGATTTTATTCCCAGCCACCCTACATATAAGTTTCAGAAAAATCCGATCAAAACTGAAGGGGCTACAGTGATGACAGGGTCAAAATTTGGCATTTTTAGCAATCAAAGGGATGTTACTCTAAAATAAATGAGCCGACCTGGCCAGTTTTCGAACTCATCCGAGGTTTCATCCCCAGCCACCTTACATATAAGTTTCAGAAAAATCTGATCAAAACTGAAGGGGCTACGGTAATGACAAGGTCAAAAATCAACATTTTCAGCCATCAAAGGGACATAACTCTACGATAAATGGGTTGACTTGGCCTGTTTTCGAACTTATCCAAGATTTTATCACCAGCCACCTTACATATAAGTTTCAGAAAGATCCAATCAAAACTGAAGGGGCTACCGTGATGACAAGGTAAAAAATCGGCATAATCGGCATTTTCAGCAATCAAAGGGATGTAACTCTATGATAAATGGGCCAACTTGGCTGGTATTCCAACTCATCCTAGGTTTTATCTCCATTCACCTTACATATAGGTTTCAGAAAGATTAGATCAAAACTGCAGCTTCGGTGATGACAAGGTAAAGAATCGACATTTTCAGCCATCAAAGGGACATAACTATATAGTAAATGGGGCAACTTGGCCGGTTTTCGAACTCATCCGAGGTTTTATCCCAAGCCACCTTACATATAAGTTTCAGAAAGATCCGATCAAAACTGAAGGGGCTACAGTGATGACAAGGTCAAAAATCAACATTTTCAGCAATCAAAGGGACCTTACTCTATGATAAATAGGCCACCTTTGCTGGTATGCGAACTCATCCGAGGTTTTATACCCAGCCACCTTGCATATAAGTTTCAGGAAGTTCCGATCAAAACTGAAAGGGCTACGGTGATGACAAGGTCAAAAATCGGCATTTTCAGCAATCAAAGGGACGTTACTCTGTGATAAATGGACCAACTTTGCTGGTTTCGAACTTATCCGAGATTTTATCCTCAGCCACTTTACATATAAGTTTCAGAAAGATTCGATCAAAACTGAAAGGGCTACAGTGATGACAAGGTCAAAAATAAGCATTTTCAGTAATCAAAGGGAGGTTACTCTACGATAAATGGGCCGACTTGGTCAGTTTTCGAACTCATCCGAGATTTTATCCCCAGCCACCTTACATATAAGTGTCAGAAAGATCCGATCAAAACTGAAGGGGCTACGGTGATGACAAGGTCGAAAATCGGCATTTTCAGCAATCAAAGGGACATAACTCTATGATAAATCGGCGGACTTGGCCGGTTTTCGAACTTATCCGAGGTTTTATCCCCAGCCACATTACATATAAGTTTCATAAAGATCCGATCAAAACTGAAGGGGCTACGGTGATGACAAGGTCGAAAATTGGTATTTTCAGCAATCAAAGGGACGTAACTCTATGATAATTGGGCCGACTTAGCCGGTTTTCGAACTTATCCGAGTTTTTATCCCCAGTCACCTTACATATAAGTTTCAGAAAGATCCGATCAAAACTAAAGGCGCTACGGTGATGACAAGGTAAAAAATCGGCATTTTCAGCAATCAAAGGGACGTTACTCTGTGATAAATGGACCAACTTTGCTGGTTTTCGAACTCATCCGAGATTTTATCCTCAGCCACTTTCTATATAAGTTTCAGAAAGATTCGATCAAAACTGAAAGGGCTACAGTGATGACAAGGTCAAAAATCAGCATTTTCAGCAATCAAAGGGACGTTACTCCACGATAAATGGGCCGACTTGGTCAGTTTTCGAACTCATCTGAGATGTTATCCCCAGCCACCTTACATATAAGTTTCAGAAAGATCCGATCAAAACTGAAGGGGCTACGGTGATGACAAGGTCGAAAATTGGTATTTTCAGCAATCAAAGGGACGTAACTCTATGATTATTGGGCCGACTTGGCCGGTTTTCGAACTCATCCGAGTTTTTATCCCCAGTCACCTTACATATAAGTTTCAGAAAGATCCGATCAAAACTGAAGGCGCTACGGTGATGACAAGCATTTTCCCATAGTAAGTCTATGGGACCTTGTGGTTGCCATAGGAACCAAAGTTTTAGAGCGATTTCGAAAAAAAGTTTATGTCATCAATGCCCCACCAGAGGCATGCTACAGATGAGAAATGATTGAGATCAGCCTGCAGGATACAGAGATATAGCTGCTCAAAAGTGTGGACGGACGACGGACGACGGACGACGGAGGACCCACTATACTATAAGCTCCCCTGGAGCCTTCGGCCCAGGTGAGCTAATAAAACCAATATAGATCAAGCACATGTGCTAGAATGTATATGATTCCTGTATGTGCTTACATGTACGTGCTAACATTTTGAAATCCGTGGTTGGTTGCTAACTGGGCATGTGGCCTTTCACAGGACAAAGAGAGGACCTCTGCTATGCGCAGACATCTACACATCCCACTAAAACAATAAATTGAGTCGGAAAATACTTTTTTAGCTGCTGCACATCGTCTTCTCAGCAAAGTTACCACGAGGTAAATCCCAAATATCTATGACCGCTACACGTCTAGTTTTCTTATGGAAAACGAGCGTGTTATAATATGTCAGATACAAACCCTGAGTTGAAGCCTCGTGTGGGGGTGGGGGAACTAAGGGCCATTTGGTATGGGTGAGCGGACAGGATTTTGAAAACATACCCCATTCATATTCTTGTACTGTGAGAAAAGGGACCCATCCATATACTTAACTTTCGAAAATGTCACACCCATAATATGAACTTTTATCATATGACGTCGTTGATAAGCAGTGGATAACGTCGTGTAATAAAAATCGTATGACCACACGTGTAATAACACTTTGGCGGGATTAAATAACGTCATGACGACGTCCATGTCAACAATGCATTTTTCGTAGAAAATTTGTCAAACAAAAAGGCGATGAAATCCAATTTAAAGTAGTCATATGATAAAGAGAATCTTACACTCGTGGTCATTTCATATGAAATTTATGAAACTCGCCGAAGGCTCGTTTCATAAATTTCATATGAAATGACCACTCATGTAAGATCCTCTATGTATCACATACAATAAAAACTTTTAGAAAAACCGTGCTGTCTGTCGGTCAGTCGTAAGTGCATAGTTCGCTCGCGTGCGTCGTGTTCTTTTTCACTTTTACGAGTGATTTCCTGTCAGTGATATATTAAGCAAGTAGTCACTACCAGCACGAATCTATTTCCTAAATAAAAGCTAACGCTCAAGACATAAAAGTGGAGCTGTGGCTTAAGAGTCTTTATACTTTTGTTGGGTGCAACGAGGACTTTCTGTTATTCTGAAGATTTGCCTATAACCCATATATATATATAATCTATTCTATTCTGTTACATTCTCTAATTTAACGGCGACCTAATACCGGCTTTTATACTCCTTAAATGCTACATGGTTTATTGTCATGTAAGTTTAAAGCACTGAGACGACTTTGTAGTGAACTAAAAGGATATATAAATAAAGTGTCGTTTTTAAAATAAGTCGACTTGCCTGTTCCGCAAGGCGCCTTATAAGCTATTATTTTTCAAGTTTGTGTATGTCATATTAAAGCACTTTCTCACTTTCTCGCTCATTTTTAGCAAAAATTTAGATAAAAATGACAGAAATATAAGACGACATATTTTATGTCGACTAAATATAAGAGAACATATTTCATGTAGACTTAAAATATCTCAATGAACAAGAAAATTATGTAGACTTAATGGTACTTTGGTTGTTTTATCTGTATAATAAGTATACTTAATATCTCGCATCCCGATGGCAGCTACATGCCACCATACATATGCATTGATTTTCCTGATAAGTATAAAACTAAATCAGATTATTTTTATTTTTCAAATTTGCCCGTGGTAATTGTTTGATTTTCTTCAGGAATTCCGTACAATTAAGTGATTTGTTATCTACCAAAGCTACTCACTTGCCTATCATCAGGTACAAGACACTGACTAAACATTGATTCATTGTTAAAACATTACAAACGTTCATTACAAACGTCGTTTCAACGTTCAGTTCATGTCTGGAATCACCATGAAAACACGCCTATATAACTTTGACCCCGTTGAACCCCATTTTTATATAAAAATTGGGGTTTACAGGGGTAAACATTATTTTTTTCTTATTTCTACTCTAAAATATACATCGTGGGTACTCGTTAGAACCGCCTCGATGAGACGGTTTTAACCAGTACCCACAATCTATATTTTAAGCAAAAATAAGAAAAATATCACATTTTTTCATCTAAAAATATAGTTTTTTTCGGCAGAAAAGTTTACAAAGTATTTTTATTGGCGTGTTTTCGTAATGAAGCATGTACTTTCAGAAAAAAATACATCACGAAAACACTCCTATATAATTTTAATCCCCTTAACCCCCCCCCCTTTTATATAGTAAAACTGGGGTTTACAGTGGTATATATTTATCTTCCTTTTTCTCCTCTAAAACATAGATAAGAAGCCTCTGTGGTGTAGTGGTTACGCTACCCGCCTTGTAAACAAGGGGTCGCAGGATCGATACCGGGCTTATCCAGACTTTTGGATGAATCTTTAAACTGGGGTCCCGTCTCCGTATGACCTAAGCTGTAGGTGGGATGTAAAAATCAAACACTCACACTCTAAAACTTAGATTGTGGATACTTGTTTGAACCGCCTCGTAGAGTCGGTTCTAACGAGTTCCTACAATCTGCATGTATGTTTTCAGTCGAAATATTAAAAATAACAGATTATTTTTCTGTAGATTTTCATATTTGGTAGTAAAATTTTCAGTATAAGTGTATTTGAGTATGCATGTTTTAGTAATGCGTGTTCCAGCGGTGTCAATGCAAACTGAATGGAACTTGACCCATTTTCTTTCTTATGAATGTTTTCAATGCTCTTAAAGGAACTCAATTTTGATTTTTATTTGCCTTCACTGCAGCTGGTGTTGTGCCGTGTGGCGGCCGTAAAACGTCTCCCCGTACATCAACCATAGTGCAGTTTATATTTTACTTTTGGTCCTTTGAGATCAGCGTGAATATTCTGAGAAATCAGAAATAAATTATTGGTTTAGACTCGTATTCTAGACAGGCTTTTAATTATTTGGACCCAATTTTGATTTATATCAGTCTTTGAATCGACTGCCTATTCGAAATTCGCAAAATTGCAGTATGTTTCCTCTGGCTTTCTTTATCAGATCATTACAGGGTCACTGATGAGGCTTTATTAGCCGAAACTACGTAGTATGACCCATTTTCTTTCTTATGAATGTTTTCATTGCTCTTAAAGGAACTCAATTTTGATTTTTATTGGTGTCAAGGGTCGTCTACGTCTTGTGACTGTTCCTCTCCCTTGGTTTTTAACTTTTAACATTACGAAAATAAGCCTATTCAAATACACTGTAAAGTTTTCTGCTGAAAAATCTAAAATTTTTAAGATGAAAAATTGTGGTATTTTTATATTTCTGCACAAAATATAGATTGTAATAAGGAAAATAAGGTTTACCGCTCTAAACCCCAGTTTTACCATATAAAAGTGGGGTTTAAGGGGTCAAAATTATATAGGTATGTTTTCGTGATGGACTGTTCCTCTCCCTTGATTTTTCGTTTAACTGTTTGGAAGATTGATTGATTGATTGATTTGAGGTTTAACGTCCCCGTCAACACTGTAAAGGTCATTTTGGAGACGTTGCTTCCAATTTTGTGGGACTTTTACCCGACATTGAGATGAAATGACATCTCAAGCCCTGTCGCCCAATGAAACCAATAGAGTTTATTAGCATGGACGGTCCGCCTCGCACCTGGGTTCCTGGACAGGCTTAGATCCTATAAGCGGTTTACCAGTACTAGTGTGCGGGTCGGATTCAGCTCTGCGTGGAAGCATCGTGCAGCCCATATATTTCTTCAAGCCCCTATGGGCGGGGGCGGAACTGTTTGGAAGAAAGAACGAAGACGGTCTGTTCTGACTAATAACCTCCTTTTTCGGTTTGCGAGTTTTGAGGATAGATCATTCCGTGGTATTTCATAGGAATCACCTTGGGTACATGTAGATCATTTATAAAACTACACTCCAAAAGGCACAGGAAACGCAGATAACGTCATCATGGTGTTGCATCGACGTTGATGCGACGTTCGTAAGATGCCATGTCCCCAGTGCGGCGTACAATCAACCAAAACACTGGTGAATATCTCTAAATACAGACAAAAATAAAAGTCAGACTGTTTCGGCTATCCTAGATAGAACTAGAAAATTTGTTTATGAAACACTATGCCCCCAACCATATGCTTGCCACTAATAGACGCATAATTAAACAAGAGGGCCCAGAGGGCCCTGGTTCGCTCACCTGATCCAATGTATAACAAGTGGGCCCCGGGCAGGGTCAATTTTGGCCCCAGGGCTATAATTTGAACAATCTTGGTAGAGGTCCACAAGATGAAGCTTCATATCGAATATGAAAGACCTGGGCTTTCTGGTTTCAGAGAAGAAGATTTTAAAGGTTTACCCTGCATATAGAAGTCCATGTAAAACAAGATTTTCCCTATATAAGTCTATGTTAAACCAAAGGGCCCCGGAGCAGGGGCTTTTTTGGCCCCAGGGCTATAATTTGAACAATCTTGGTAGAGGTCCACTAGCTGAAGCTTCATAACAAATATCAAAGACCTAAGCCTTGTGTTTCAGAGAAGATGATTTTTAAAGATTTCAGGCCTCCCAGTGGCCCACTATATAGGTTATTTACAGGTTTTTCAATAAAAATACAGGTTAAAAAATGAGTCTTCCAAACTTACATAAAGATTTAAAACTGAAGAAAAAATATTTGATGAATTTTTGTGCCACAATTACTCAGATAAAGTTGATCTGAATTTTACAAAGTCCGAGCGAGCGAGCGAGGAAAGAAATTACAATTTCTTGACAGTTTTCTTCACTTTTTTATGGGACTAAAAAGTAAAAAATAGTTGTGCATTTTGAAGAAAAGTTAGGGTTGCGTCGCAAGAAGGTTCAAAAAGTGAAAAATATAGTTTTTTTCATGAAAATACAGGCTTTTTAGAGGTTTTATGAACAAAATAAAGGTTTTATAGGTTTGGCACAAAATTATAGGTTATTATAGGTTTTATAGGTTTTGCTAGGAGGCCTGAGATTTTCCCTATATAAGTCTATGTAAAACCAAAGGGCCACATGGCGGAGGCATTTTTGGTCTCAGGGCTATAATTTGAACAATCCTTATAGAGGTCCACTAGCTGAAGCTTCATAACAAATATCGAAGACCTAAGCCTTGTGGTTTCAAAGAAGAAGATTTTTCAAGATTTTCCCTATATACGTCTATGTAAAACCAAAGGGCCCCGGAGCGGGGGCATTTTTGGCCCCAGGGCTATAATTTGAACAATCTTGGTAGAGTTCCACAAGATGAAGCTTCATACCAAATATCAAAGACCGGGGCCTTGCAGTTAATGAGAAGAAGATTTTTCATGATTTTCCCTATATAAGCCTATGTAAAACAAAAGGGCCCTGGTGCGGGGGCATTTTTGGCCCCAGCACTATAATTTGAATTATCTTGGTAGGGGTCCACTAGATGAAGCTTCATACCAAATATCAAAGACCTGGGCCTTGCGGTTTCAGAGAAGAAGATTTTTCAAGATTTTCCCTATATAAGCCCATGTAAAACCAAAGGGCCCCGTGTGGGGGGCATTTTTAGCTCCAGCACTATAATTTGAACAATCTTGGTAGGGGTCCACTAGATGAAGCTTCATACCAAATATCAAAGACCTGGGCCTTGCGGTTTCAGAGAAGAAGATTTTTAAAGATTTTCCCTATATAAGCCTATGTAAAACCAGAGGGCCCTGGTTCGCTCACCTGATCCAATGTATAACAAGTGGGCCCTGGGCACGGTCAATTTTGGCCCCAGGGCTATAATTTGAACAATCTTGGTAGAGGTCCACAAGATGAAACTTCTTATCGAAATGAAAGACCTGGGCTTTCTGGTTTCAGAGAAGAAGATTTTAAAGGTTTACCCTGTATATAGAAGTCTATGTAAAACAAGATTTTCCCTATATAAGTCTATGTTAAACCAAAGGGCCCTGGAGCGGGGCATTTTTAGCCCCAGGGCTATAATTTTAACAATCTTGGTAGAGGTCCACTAGCTGAAGCTTCATAACAAATATCAAAGACCTAAACCTTGTGTTTCAGAGAAGATGATTTTTAAAGATTATCCCTATATAAGTCTATGTAAAACCAAAGGGCCACATGGCGGGGGCATTTCTGGTCTCAGGGCTATAATTTGAACAATCTTTATAGAGGTCCACTAGCTAAAGCTTCATAACAAATATTGAAGACCTAAGCCTTGTGGTTTCAGAGAAGAAGATTTTTCAAGATTTTCCTTATATAAGTCTATGTAAAACCAAAGGGCCCCGGAGCGGGGGCATTTTTGGCTCCAGGGCTATAATTTGAACAATCTTGGTAGAGGTCCACAAGATGAAGCTTCATACCAAATATCAAAGACCTGGGCCTTGCAGTTTCAGAGAAGAAGATTTTCCCTATATAAGCCTATGTAAAACAAAAAGGCCCTGGTGCAGGGGCATTTTTGGCCCCAGCACTATAATTTGAACAATCTTGGTAGGGGTCCACTAGATGAAGCTTCATACCAAATATCAAAGACCTGGGCCTTGCGGTTTCAGAGAAGAAAATTTTTCAAGATTTTCCCTATATAAGCCCATGTCAAACCAAAGGGCCCTGGTGCGGGGGGCATTTTTAGCTACAGCACTATAATTTGAACAAACTTGGTAGGGGTCCACTAGATGAAGCTTCATACCAAATATCAAAGACCTGGGCCTTGGGGTTTCAGAGAAGAAGATTTTTAAAGATTTCCCCTATATAAGCCTATGTAAAACAAAAGGGCCCTGGTGAGGGGGCATTTTTGGCCCCAGCGCTATAATTTGAACAATCTTGGTAGGGGTCCACTAGATGAAGCTTCATACCAAATATCAAAGACCTGGGCCTTGCGGTTTCAGAGAAGAAGATTTTTCAAGATTTTCCCTATATAAGCCCATGTAAAACCAAAGGGCCCCCGTGCAGGGACATTTTTAGCTCCAGCACTATAATTTGAACAATCTTGGTAGGGGTCCACTAGATGAAGCTTCATACCAAACATCAAAGACCTGGGCCTTGCGGTTTCAGAGAAGAAGATTTTTAAAGATTTTTCCCTATATAAGCCCATGTAAAATCAAAGGGCCCCCATGCGGGGGCATTTTTGGTCCCAGCACTATAATTTGAACAATCTTGGTAGGGGTCCACTAGATGAAGCTTCATACCAAATATCAAAGACCTGGGCCTTGCAGTTTCAGAGAAGAAGATTTTCCCTATATAAGCCTATGTAAAACAAAAAGGCCCTGGTGCAGGGGCATTTTTGGCCCCAGCACTATAATTTGAACAATCTTGGTAGGGGTCCACTAGATGAAGTTTCATACCAAATATCAAAGACCTGGGCCTTGCGGTTTCAGAGAAGAAATTTTTTCAAGATTTTCCCTATATAAGCCCATGTCAAACCAAAGGGCCCTGGTGCGGGGGGGGGGGCATTTTTAGCTACAGCACTATTATTTGAACAAACTTGGTAGGGGTCCACTAGATGAAGCTTCATACCAAATATCAAAGACCTGGGCCTTGGGGTTTCAGAGAAGATAATTTTTAAAGATTTTCCCTATATAAGCCTATGTAAAACAAAAAGGCCCTGGTGAGGGGGCATTTTTGGCCCCAGCGCTATAATTTGAACAATCTTGGTAGGGGTCCACTAGATGAAGCTTCATACCAAATATCAAAGACCTGTGCCTTGCGGTTTCAGAGAAGAAGTTTTTTCAAGATTTTCCCTATATAAGCCCATGTAAAACCAAAGGGCCCCCGTGCAGGGACATTTTAGCTCCAGCACTATAATTTGAACAATCTTGATAGGGGTCCACTAGATAAAGCTTCATACCAAATATCAAAGACCTGGGCCTTGCGATTTCAGAGAAGAAGATTTTTCAAGATTTTCCCTATATAAGCCCATGTAAACCAAAGGGCCCCCGTGTGGGGGCATTTTTGGCCCCAGCACTAAAATTTGAACAATCTTGGTAGGGGTCCACTAGATGAAGCTTCATACCAAATATCAAAGACCTGGGCCTTGCGGTTTCAGAGAAGAAAATTTTTCAAGATTTTCCCTATATAAGCCCATGTCAAACCAAAGGGCCCTGGTGCGGGGGGCATTTTTAGCTACAGCACTATAATTTGAACAAACTTGGTAGGGGTCCACTAGATGAAGCTTCATACCAAATATCAAAGACCTGGGCCTTGGGGTTTCAGAGAAGAAGATTTTTAAAGATTTTCCCTATATAAGCCTATGTAAAACAAAAGGGCCCTGGTGAGGGGGCATTTTTGGCCCCAGCGCTATAATTTGAACATTCTTGGTAGGGGTCCACTAGATGAAGCTTCATACCAAATATCAAAGACCTGGGCCTTGCGGTTTCAGAGAAGAAGATTTTTCAAGATTTTCCCTATATAAGCCCATGTAAAACCAAAGGGCCCCCGTGCAGGGACATTTTAGCTCCAGCACTATAATTTGAACAATCTTGGTAGGGGTCCACTAGATAAAGCTTCATACCAAATATCAAAGACCTGGGCCTTGCGATTTCAGAGAAGAAGATTTTTCAAGATTTTCCCTATATAAGCCCATGTAAACCAAAGGGCCCCCGTGTGGGGGCATTTTTGGCCCCAGCACTAAAATTTGAACAATCTTGGTAGGGGTCCACTAGATGAAGCTTCATACCAAATATCAAAGACCTGGGCCTTGCGGTTTCAGAGAAGAAGATTTTTCAAGATTTTCCCTATATAAGCCCATGTAAAACCAAAGGGCCCTGGTGCGGGGGGCATTTTTAGCTCCAGCACTATAATTTGAACAATCTTGGTAGGGGTCCACTAGATGAAGCTTCATACCAAATATCAAAGACCTGGGCCTTGCGGTTTCAGAGAAGAAGATTTTTTAAGTTTTCGGTGAAAAAAATCTATTTTTAGCTACTGTGACCTATATGTGCAACGGACCGGAACCATTTGAACAACTTTGAAAGGGAACCACCTAAGGATCATTCCTGTGAAGTTTGGTCAAAATCCGATCAGTGGTTTAGGAGGAGATGTCGTTTGAAGAAAAGTTTACGGACGCACGCACGCACGGACGCACGGACGCACGCACGGACGACGGACAAAAAGTGATCCCAAAAGCTCACCGTGTCACTACGTGACAGGTGAGCTAAAAATCATAATTAAACAAGGTTTCCCCATTGCCACAGTGCATAAGTCCGGAAAGGGGCGTTACTCCATTAAATATTTTCGGAATCTCATCAAAATTAAATAAGGTCATCTGCACATTAGACCCAAACTCTCTACTAAATATTATGAGCCTAGCTTAAGCGGTTCTTCAGATATTTTGTCTTTGCCGCGCAATGCAGAAGTCCAAAACAGGGCGTTACTCCGTTAAATATTTTTGGAATTTCATCAAAAGTTAATCACGTCATCTGGACCTTAGACCCAAACTGTTTACTAAATATCATGAGCCTAGCTCAAGTGCTTCTCCAGATATCTTGCTCACAAGGTTTCCCTATAGCCACAATGCATAAGTCCGAAAAGGGGCCTAACTCAAGACAAGTCCGGCGAAAATAAATATATGTGTCCGCTTATTTTTCATGCACATTCCATATATGAAATATCGAGATCCTAGCTCAAACCATTGAGTTTCCTACACGGTGAAAGCATAACGGACAGTTGGACAGACAGACAGACAGACAGACAGACGGACAAGACAGAAGCAATATGCCCAATCAACTTCTTCGAAGTGGGGGGCATAATAAAAAGCTAAAATGTTGCCTTTGGAAACAAAGATCACATAAAAGAACCAAATCGGAGACTGGGTTTAATTGAGTCTCTTCATACACAGAAATGTAGTTTGCACCCTAGCACCGATTTTCAATTTAACCAGAATGAGCTCAATGATCCCAAAGGAAACGAAAATATAATCTGCACAATGATGAAGCACGGGGAAACTTTTTACTGCCGCCACACGACACTTAACATCAGCTGCAGTGAGATAAACTTAAAAGCTAAAAGGTTGCTTTGGAAACAAAAAACACATAAAAGAACGAAAACGGAGACTCGGTTTTATTGAGTCTTTTCATACACAGATATGCAGTTTACAAGGCTGTATACGCCCCCTTGCACCGGCTTCTGTGGTATTCAATTTTCAATGTAACCAGAATGGGCTAATTAATTTAAAGGAAACGAAAATATAATCTGCACTATGATGAAGCACGGGGAGACTTTTTACAGCCGCCATATGGCACTTAACATTAGCTGCAGTAAGGTAAAATAAAAAGCTAAAATGTTGCCTTTGGAAATAAAGCCCAGTTTTCGGTACTTGTGATTTCTTAATTTTCATTGATATGCATATTAATCAAAATATATACCTAGTATCCTAGGATTTGACATTTGGAAACATTGACATCTGCTCAGACGCAGCGTCACTGAATGCTTACAGCACGGACATTGATGCATATCATAAAAACGACGCATATACTTTAAACATATTTTATTACCACATACTGAGCAATAGGATTCGGCCAAAAGCTCTAAAATCTTTGGTTATTGGCACTTTCCATACAACAAACATAGACAATGGCACAAAGTTAAAACAATAACAAACAATGCATATAGATAGATACCAAATAAACTTACGTTTGGTAATATAAGTGATATTAAAGGAGAAGAGAGGTGCTTTAAGCTTGACCTCCGACCAACAACTAAAGTATTACCCGACATCGACAGACTGTACCTGTCCAGATCTACTGAGGTAGATTCTACTGAGGTAGATTGATAAAGCATAACGGGCTTAAAACAATTACAAGGGTATACTGATATTTCAAGCTACATTGACGGGCAAGAAACTGATGTTTTAGATATAGCAACTAAGAGGTATTGTATCATCCATTCAGTGAATCATGAAAACACGCCTATATAATTTTGACCCCATTGAACCCCATTTTTATATAGTAAAACTGGGGTCTACAGGGGTAAACCGTTTTTTGTTCTTATTTCTACTCTAAAATATAGATTGTGGGGCGGTTCTAACGAGTACACACAATCTATATTTTGAGCCGAAATAAGAAAAATATCACAGTTTTTCATCTTACAATTTCCGTTTTTCAGCGGTAAAATTTACAATGCATTTGTATAGGTGTGTTTTCTTATTGACAGAGATGGTCATAAAAATGTGTGTTTGCCGAGGCTATTCTTCACCTTTGTTGTTCATACAAAGAAAAATGATGTGTACCCCTGTAAATCCCAGTTTTGCTATATGAAAGTGGGCTTTAAGGGGGTAAAACTTAAATAGGTATGTTTTCATGATGGTAATGTTTTTGTAAATCCCAATACTATTAATCATCCGGGTAACATAATGCAATCTTTCATACCTCCAAACCGGTTGATTTTCGGATGAAAATTTGTGATAATTTTCTTATCTTAAGTAGAAGTAAAACAAAGATCAGGAATTGATACAATTAACTTACTCCACCCATAAAAGACACCAAAGGGAAAGAAATACAAACATTAAGCGACCAGACCATAATGGAAACCTAAACAAAGGAAGGCCATAAGGACAGTTACTTTCCCACAAAATGGCCATATGGCCATCCAAAACCAAAAGACACAAGTGATACACACAGCAAGGAACAAACAACAACATAAATAAATCGCCACAGAAGAGCCGCCTTGGAACAATGCGGAATCTTCAAACATAGATTGCGGGTGCTCGTAATAACAGCCTCTTTTTTATCTTTACTTCAAGCATAGAACCGCCTCATTGAGTACCCCTAAACCCATGTCTCGAAGAAAAAAAAAAGAAAAAGAATGTATACCGCTGTAAATTTCTGTTTACTCTGTATAAGGTGGGTTTACAAGGGTGTTTCTATACACGGACTTGTTAACAGAATGTGATAAATAACATCATCAATAAATGACATAAATACATAACCATAGTAGCACTTCACTATAGTAGCATTTCACTAAAGTACATTGTAGCTCTTCGCTATGGTAGCATTTCACTATAGTACATTGTAGCACTTCACTATAGTACATTGTAGCACTTCACTATAGTACATTGTACACTTCACCATAGTAGCACTTCACTATAGTACATTGTACACTTCACCATAGTAGCACTTCACTATAGTACATTGTAACACTTCACTATAGTACATTGTACACTTCACTATAGTAGCATTTCACTATAGTTCATTGTAGCACTTTACTATAGTACATTGAAGCACATCACTATAGTAGCACTTCACTAAAGTACACTGTAGCACGTCACTTTAGTAGCACTTCACTATGTATTTGAATGATCAAGTACACTAGTGACACGCGAACTCACAAGCAAATGCATCTTATAGGATTTTTGTAGTTCTGTGTATGTTTTGGATATTTATTAGAACCGCATTAATGTCAGGGTTCTAACGAACAACCAAATAAGTTCTGAAGTTAGACCCTTTGGAAGCAAGAATAATACCAATGAACGAAAATAGCAGACTCAGTTTTATTGAGTCTCTTCATGACCAGTACTAAAATGTGCAATGCTGTACACGCCCTCTAGCGCCGGCTTAAGCAGAACTCTATTTTCAAAGCCTATTTTCGAAGCGAAAATAAATAAGAATTAAATCTTGAAATTCAAACCAGAAATATATTTTGAATAAAACTTAATCACTTGGGTGTGGTTGGTTGCGAATACATCTCTGCTAACATTATGATAACAAGCTAATGTGAGATAATACTGTCTAACATTATGGTAACAAGCTAATGTGAGATAATACTGTCTCTCATGTCTCTTAAAAAGAACGTTTTCTAATACTAAATACTTTCTGCATTTTTCTACAAACAAATAGTGTGCTGCTCTTGGAACCACTTCAATGAGGCGGTTCTAATGAACACACAAATCTATGTTTTAAGCACAAATAGCTCTTATCCTGCTGTTCACAACAACCCCTAACTTTGAAAACAAAGTAGATCCAGATCAGATGGCTTCTGAAGAAGCCATCTGATCAGGATCTACCCTGTTTGACATGAATTTTATGGATTTGTAAGAATAAATGACATGAAGTTATCTGATTGGTTCAAAGTCAGAAACTGGCCCCGATAGCTCAGTTGGTAGGGTGTCCGCTCCGGGGAACGGGAGGTCACGGGTTCGATCCCGGGCCGCGACATACCAAAGTCGTTAAAAATGGTACCAGCTGATCCTCACTTGACACTCAGATTTACGGGGTAGAGCTAGGATTGGTCGACCCAGTGTCAGGATAATGTGACTGGGTGTGGCATCATGTAATGTGTCTGGCACATGATACTTCAGTGAGGCAGCACTATAAAAGTGAGCATTGAGCTCCCTGACACAACCAGACACCGTCGTGATATGACTAAAAATTGTTGAAAGCGAAGTTAAACACACACTCAAAGTCAGAAATGGGTGTGGCTAATCTGAATGTTCAGCAAGAGAAGGGTTAATATAAATATAGTAGAACTTCGATGGCTCGAACACCGATGGTTCGTTTACCATGGCTGAGTCGAACCTGTTATTGAGTCCCTTTGGAATTCCTCTACATTAGAAACAGTGCGGGATAATTAAGGATATTTTCGACTATTAGCTTGTAAATATATGCTGTGTTCTCATTAGAATCGCCTCAATTGAGTACACACAACATAGAACATAAGGTGCCCCAGAATTAACCCCGTTATGCCTCCTGGAAGTAACCCACAGTGACTCGAACTACCCCCGTCTCGAACAGATTTTCATGGTCCCAAAAGTGTATGAGCCATTTAAGTTCGACTGTATAGTATACCCTCGTAAAACCAACGTTTTAGTCTATAACATGTGTTTTTAAACAATGTTTCTAATTCCAGCTGGTTAACGTGATGTGATGAAAGGTATAAATTACGAAAACACGCCTATATAATGCTGACCCCATTGAACCCCACTTTTATACAGTAAAACTTTGATGTTACATGAGTAAACCTTATTTTTCTTATTCCTGCTGTAAAATATAGATTGTGGGTACTCGTTAGAACCGCCTCGATGAGGCGGTTCTAACGTGTATCCACAATATATCTTTTGAGCAGAAATAAGAAAAATTTTTCATCTGAAATTTTAGGTTTTTTTTGGCGGCAAAATGTATAGGCGTGCTTTCGTAATGATGGTCATGACTTTGAGCGCCGTGCCTTGAAATAAAGTATTAAAAACGCCATCAGCCTGTATCCAATGAGAAGAACAACCAGTACAATGGCATCGACGACAATGTTGTCCTGTAATAGAAAAAAATATATATGAGAAACAATAATCAAAGCACTGATACGATTGGCGCATCTATTCTCACTGATTGTAGGCAGAACAGATACGGAATTGGCATACAATCATTAATTATGATTACAGTCCCGACAAAAAATCTAACATTGCGGTTTATTTTTGATGTGGTGTGTATCGCTTATATTTTTTGTTTTGGATAGCCAATTGGCCATTTTGTGGGCATCACGAAAACACGCCTATATCATTTTGACCCCCTTGTACCCCACTTTTATATACTAAAACCGGGGTTTTCGGGGGTATACCTTTATTTTTCTTATTTCTGATCTAGAATATAGATTGTGGGTACTCGTTAGAACCACCTCGATGAGGCGGTTCTAATGAGTGCCCACAATCTATATTTTGAGCAGAAACAAGAAAAATATCACAATTTATCATCTTCAAATTTTCATTTTTTCGGTTATAAAGGTGGCAATGTATTTGTATAGGCTTCTTTGTGTAATGGAAAGTAAATGCCCTTGTGGCTTTTCGCTATTGATGTTTCCATTAGGCTTTAGTTATTTCATGTTAGTGTTTCTTTCCCTTTGGTTTCTCTTATGGGAACTTTGGGTTTATTGTATCGATTCCTGATCATTGCCTTCCCATCTATTTTCTATATAGCAAAAGCTACCCACTGCTTTCAAGCAAAAAATATGCGTTTTTGCTGTACCCAGTGCTCGGACAGCACCCAATGAGTATGTGTTAAAGACGATGCAATTTCACTGCATTGCATCAACCTTGACACGTCATTGTCTAAACGTAATTTGCCCAGGGGGTGGTTAAATTCTCAACCTAACGCTTACTAACATAATTGTAAGCCCTGAACACAATACAACGAAATTTATACTATGGATGGAACAAAATTCAACCGTATCCTAGTAAGGGATGATTTTTGTCGTTCAAGCTTCTAGTATGGCAGGTTCTGCATAGCATTCGGCGGTATGCTTGTCATTACATCACGAGCCCATGCCTTGACAATACTGATCCCCTTGAACCCACCATTATAAAGTAAAACTGGGTTTATAGGGGTAAACATTACTTTTCTAATTTCTGCTCTAAAAGATCAATTGTTGGTACCCGTTAGAAACGCATCGTGGGGCGGTTCTAACGTCGACCCACAAGCTATATTTCGAGCAGAAATAAGAAAAATATCACAATTTTTCATCTTCAATTTTTCATTTTTACATCGGTAAAATTTGCAATGTATTCGTATAGTTGTGTTTTCGTAATGGTTATCAGTAGGGTATAGAATAGAAATAAATCGAAATATGCTGATTCTCAGTCAGTCTTTCTTTGCAACATGTAGGATGTTTATTTTATGAATATGTTCTAAAACGCTTATCCTTTGTAATCATGGAATACACCATAGATCTGAAAAATTGTTTGTTTGTTTGATTTGAGGTTTAACGTCCCCGTCAACACTGTAAAGGTCATTTTCGAGACGTTGCTTCCAATTTTGTGGGACTTTTAGCCGACATTGAGATGAAATGACATCTCAGGCCTTGTCACCCAATAAAGCCAATAGGGTATATTAGCATGGATGGTCTGCCTCGCACCGCGGTTCCTGGACAGGCTTAGATCCTCTAAGCGGTTTACCAGTACTAGTGTGCGGGCCGGATTCAGCTGTGCGTGGAAGCATCATGCAGCCCATATATTTCTTCAAGCCCCTATGTACAGGGCCCAGTTAGCTTAACGAGCTCGTTAGTTGTTAAATTGTTAACTGCTCTAGCAAGTACAACATATAAAATTTTGTTATTTTTTGCTGGATATATGAGAGTAGCTACTCACATTTTTTCAGCAAAAATATGAATACATTTGACATAATAAATGAGTTTTAACAAAATGTTAACTAAAGACGTCGCTAATTTTGAACAACTGGCCCTAAATGTTTCTGGTCTAGACAAGCTAGTTTCGGTTAAGCAGGCATCGTTTGTGTTTCCCCTAAAGTTTCAGCTCAACCTCGCTTTCAGTTCGGGAGATGCCCTTTGAAGAATTTCAAGATGGTCGCCATGGCAGTAATCTTAGATATTGGAACGGATCAATTTTAGCAATTCTGAATATTCATGTCGCCTCAATGCCTCTCATCAAGTTTCACCTTCATTCGACTTCTGTTTCGGGAGGAGGTATCGCTTAAAGAATATCAAGATGGCTGCAATGGTGGCCAGCCACCTTGGATACTGGAACAGAACAAATTTGGCAATTCTGAATATATATGTCGCCATAATGGAGGAGGGCACAACGAACAACAGGCCACGGCATAAGATGACTTGGAGCTTCGCTCCTGGTCAGTTAATAGGTGACTGCAAAAAATAAATGAAGAATGGTTTATGAGTCAGTTGCAAAATAGAAGTAGAGGCAAAGTAGATCATAATCAAGAGCGGAGCGCAAATAGCTACCTACAACAACCAACAAAGCGTCAGGCGGGATTTTTAATCATTACGCAAAAATGCCTATACAAATACATTGCCACCTTTATCGCCTAAAAAATGAAAATTTTATGATGAAAAATTGTGATATTTTTCTTATTTCTGCTTAAAATAAAGATTGTCTTCATCTAGGCGGTTCTAACGAGTACCACAATCTATATTTTAGAGCAGAAATAAGAAAAATAAGGTATACCCCCGGAAACCCCAGTTTTACTATATAAAAGTGGGGTTCAAGGAGGTCAAAATTATATAGGTGTTTTCTTGATGTGGACTATGATAAGGACAGCATAACATTTGCTCTTTTGAGGTGATGAGATTTAATAAAGAGAACTCCTACTTTATATTCTACTTCTTGTGTCGACTATATGGGCAAGCCTTGACGAATGTCTTAAGATGATAGCTATGATTCCAAAGTCTTAAACAGCATTACACCATCCCATTATTTCAAGGTCAGAGATCAAGAGACACCTTCCCATGCTAGCTATGCTCATGGAAGACAATTCTTTTTTCTTAGCAGGAATAGACACAAAAGAATATAATCTATATTTTGTTTCTAATAAAAAGGTATTTGACTCTTATAAGTAAGTCTGCAAATCTTCCCATCTTTTGTTGCGCTAATAGATTTAAATAAAATTCTGCAGGGAAGATGCCGTAATTTCGGTGTCGACGTCCTACGCCCAGTGTTGTTTTTTTCAGTAAGAAATATGGAACCGGTTCTGTATTTTAAATGAGCACTGTGATGGAATGCTACACATACATGTTTATATATTGAGCCTATTAGTTCACGTGGATATTAATTGGTGCATAACTGACCTTTTTTCTGCTGCAAAATTTCTGATATACAGAGGACCCTAGTTATGACGACGGTATTTGTTCCCTATCACTTTACCGTTATAAAGAATTTGCCACTCTAGATATTCCAAATAAGGAGAAAAATAATAGAAAATAAACGGTCTTTACCCTCAAATACTCAAATAATCAAATGCTGTTAATCGTGGATGGGATTCTAACAGATATCCATAGCATTTGTTTCTTGAAGGAATTAATACAATATTCTTGTATTTATCATAAGACGTCGCGTCTGAGAATGTAATAACGCCATGTAATAAATTCGATAATCCACTAGTGGATTAAATATGCAAATAAGCTGATAAGTTAGATATGCCCATTAACGTTACATGTACGGCGTCCGTAACGACGTCGGGTCTACTAATGGCGGAATATTGACATTTTTTGTTAAAGAATCGTGAAAAAAAAATGAGTTTTGAATGTCATATAAAAAATAGAATCTTGCATTTGTGCTCATGAATTATTGAATTATTAAACTCGTTGAAGAAAAGGGATAAATGCTCGGCAAAGCTTCGCATTTTATCCCTTTTCCTCAACTCATTTAATAAATTCAATAATACAGGGTGTCCAAAAAGTAAGTTAACAGTTTTAACCCGTCATAACTTTTTTAATTTTAAAGCTATTTTGATGAACAATATTCCAAATTAACGCACATATCCTAAAGTTTTTATACGACATAATTAAAACGCGCCAAAATAATTGACGTTGTCGCAAAATGACGTCATTTAAAATCTTGTTTTTTCCAAGATGGCGCGTTTGACGTTAGCCCAGCGTATTTTCATTGTAAAGAACTTTTACGAAACTAAAAGCGCTACAGATGTTCAAAGAAAATTTAAATATTCATTTAATGGTGATACTGTAAGTCGACTAAATATCTACAAGACTATCAGAAAATTTGAAGAAACGGGATCGGTGAAAGACGCGCAAAAGTCGGGACGGCCGAAGACCAGTAGAAGTGATGAAAATGTGAGCACGCTTCAAGAACTTATGCAAGACAGTCCTGAAAACTCAATTCGGCGTACATCCTCGGAGACAGGTATCCCCAAATCATCCGTTCATAACATAATAAGAAAAGATTTAGAACTTTATCCATATAAAATACAAATTATGCAGAGCTTAAATATAACGGATCAAGTGGAAAGGCTATCATTTTGTAACTGGGCATCAGACGTTATTGACACTTACGCCGATGCTTTTAATAATGTGTGGTTTAGCGATGAGTCACATTTCCTTTTATCAGGACATGTTTGCAAACAGAACATGAGATTTTGGGCAAATGAACAGCCCCACCAAATAGCAGAAAGGCCACTCCATAGCGATAAAATTACAGTTTGGTGTGCTATGTCATCCAGGGGAATCATTGGACCGTATGTGTTTAGCGATACTGTTAATTCAGACCGCTACATGTCGCTATTAAACAACAAGTTTTTACCGGAATTGCGGAAACGATCAACTGACATTAACAGTGAATGGTTTATGCAAGATGGAGCAACACCACATACGGCTAACAAAGTGTTAGATATGTTACATGACACATTTGATGAGCGGGTAATTTCCAGACGATATCCCGAAGTGAAACAATGCGGCGTAACTTGGCCTGCGCACAGTCCAGACCTGAACCCCTGTGATTTCTTTCTTTGGGGTTATCTTAAATCGGTTGTTTACAAGCCCAGACCCACAGATACTGCTATGTTATTAAAACAAATACGCAGGGAAGTCAAGAAGATAAGTGTTGGCAATTGTGCTAGAGTAATTGAAAATTTCAAGCAGCGAGTACGGGAAGGAAAACGTCGAAAGGGGCGGCATCTGGAAAACGTCATAAATTACTAAATTGACGTCACTGGACAAATTTGGTATTTTTTGTTTATTGTTTGTTATTTTTTTATGCTTTAATGGATTTGTATGAAATTTTATAAGAAAAAACTTAAGGATATATGCTATGTCTGTGAGAAATTTTATACCGCTTTCACAACGTTATGATGTATTAAAATCTCGTCAAAACTGTTAACTTACTTTTTGGACACCCTGTACATGAACACTCATGTAAGATCCTCTATATCTCTTTAAACCCATCCGATTTTTAGCTTAGGGTTTGTTCTATTGAAATTGACGTTTATAGAACGTCACATCGATTTGACGATTTGTTATTTGATTTGACGTTGACCTAGCGACATGTGTCTGCTGGGTTCTATCGCTATATAAAATGTCAGTATAAAGGGGGTTACATGTATCTGGTGAAATAGAGGTTGAATCCTCTCATTAGAACTGCTTCAGTAAGAATGCTCTAATAAGGGGGTTCTAATGAGTGCCTTAATTCTATGTTTCGTTGTATAAATAAAAAGAATAATGTACTGCATTGTTAACTCAATACTCCATGTATAAAGTGGGACTAACAAGATTGTTACGTCCATTCGGAATAAGGAAATCTATAATAATTCCAATTTTATGTAATTATGTAAATTTCGAGTGACTTCATTAGTTAAAATAAAAGTTTTATACTTCGATAAATTCCATGAGCAAGAATCTCAGAACTATGTTACATAGCAACAGGTAAGAATATTACGTTACGTCAAAGAGTACGTTTAGAACCAGCACGTTATGTCATGTATATTAAGTGACGTAAATAGCGTTTGATTAACGATTGAAAACTATCGAAAACGTAAACATTAGAAGAGAAATAAACTGAATATTCTTACTTGACGTTTTTTTTTGTTGTTGTTGTTTTTTTTCGCTTGGGTTTCTTACAAAGATGGCAGCTTCTGACTCAATTCCACCGTGGCAGTTGCTAAGTCATTCTTATGCTTTCGAAAGAATACCTAAAGTATGGTGGCATTTTTAACATTTCAATGACAAACTTGGAATTATAAGGAATGTGGGTTTTATCAATGTGTAAATTTCGGCGATTCACTCACACACTGCATAAAGCCAGAAGATTCTTATCAATGTGTAAATTCCAGCGAATCACTCACAAATGCAGTTTGTCAGTGATTCCCCCGTGTTTAAAATCCACAAAAATGAAATTCATGACTTATAGTGATCATTTTACATACTCTGTCGAAGCTGAGGTAGTCAATAACAGCATCACCATCCCTGAACAAGCAACCTGCACCATAAGACATCTCTGTAGCATTGGTAAGATGATTGGCATGTATAGTACTATTAGATGGCGGGTTCCCTGGACAACCACCTATAAAAGTATGTTATAGATATTGGAAAAATTACGTTAACAAGTCGATGATAAAGACGCATCACTGAAACCCTTCACACGGTACTCAATGTGTTGTGTTAACTTGGAAAACAGTTTTTATGGCTTACAGCCGGTGTTAAGGCAATGTGTGGTGATCGTATATTCTTGCATAAATATCTATGTGCATTGCTGTTTGAAGCCATTGTCAAATGGGCGGAAAGCTGTGCTCAAACAGTACAACACATGTTCAAATCATGAAATTCGCGTGCTGTTTGAACATGGATTTAGAGCTTTTGATATCACAAGACGGACCTTGCTTTGTTACCTTACGTTGAGCGACGTTACATTATTGCCCTGAAAGTAGCGTTTAGGTTTCTATGATGACGTCAGATGGTTACTGCGTAACCTCGTGATGCTAGACAGTAACCCTTGTGACGGAATTTTTCCAACCACCACTCACAGCATATAAGATTCTCGATTTTCGGCTTTGTGTTGAAGTCCTTGCTTCCAAGGAATTACCTTTCCATAGCAGCTAGACCACACGCCTATACAAATACATTATTAACTTTACCTCCGAAAATCGAAATTATTAGATGAAAAAATGTGCTATTTAAAAAAGGTTTACCCCTGTAGATCCCAGTTTTGCTGTATAAAAGTGGGGTTCAATGGGTGTCAAAATTATGTAGGCGTGTTTTCGTGATGCAAATAAGGGAAATCGATGATACTCGCAGATCGCAGGTTGTGTCGTTCGATGACCGACTGGCGTTTAAACTGATACTTTTTTCAACACACCAGGCCCCTCGATGCCTAATGATTAAGGGTGCTGCTTCTTAAACAATAGGTCTCTCCCCCGTGAGTCCAGGCATCGCTCGGGGGTCTCTCCAACGTGAGTTCATGCGTCGCTCGGGGTCTCTCCGCCGTGAGTTCCGGCATCGCTCGGGTCACGTGAATTGTTTGTTTGTTTGTATTGGAATTTAACGGCTCAGTCAACACTATTTTAGGTAATTTTGAGCTGGTTAGTTTTTTCTGTCAGCACTTTTCATTGGCTAGCTTATACGTAAGTGGTTCACCAGTACAGTGCACATTCTTTCGCCAGAAACAGACAACTGCCATTTCTTCAATCAGCGGAAGGGAGAAAATGGCCGTAGAAAAGATTTCAAGATCAATCTCCACGAAAGAATCCGATCCCATGAAGCGAAGGTTGTTTTTATCCGGGTACTCCAAAATGTGTGCTCATGGTTGATATTTGAGTGAAATAATCTTGGAAGGGCCGAAAAGACAGAATAAAATTCTTGATATAATCTTTTCTGGTCATGCATGGAATAGATCTTTTAAACAATTATGATGAAAGTGAGAATGATGATCCATTTTATATCGGTTTAATTTTGTAACTCCGTAAACCTAAGCTTTAAAATTAAGATGAGAATAGTAGCTATATTATCGCTTGTATACGTCGCATGACAGCGAAACGAAACTGATCTTTCAAACAACTACGCTTTGTCTCTGGTCGGGCCCATCGGAGTCTAACTATTGGTTTTCTTTTGCTCCATCATTTCTATGTTGTTGTCGAGCCTACATCGTTGTTTCATCTCTTTTTGTGTTCTCGGAGACGTAACACTGCTGAGTTAGGAGGCCTTCATGTGGACTGAACAAATTGTTTGTCTAAATCGCGACGGAAGGGCAAGGATTGCGGCCGCGTAAAATCGATTTAAGCACCCCCCCCCCCCCCCACACACACACACACACACCACCCCAGTGGTATTCGTTTCACTGACCGTTGCAAAGCGGTTCTTCTGTCTCGGTTTGTTTTTGTTATGGTTCGTCTTTGCGTATGTTTATCTCTTATATTTTGTTTTGGTTTTGGATAGCCAATTGGCCATTTTGTGGGAAAGTAACTTGGCTTTTGGCTTTCCGCTATTGGTGATTCTATTAGGGTCTAGTTATTCCATGTTTGTGTTTCTTTCCCTTTGGTGTATCTAATGGGAACTGTGGGTTAATTCTATCGATTCCTGATCATTGCATTCACTTCTATTTAGCTTAGCTTAGCTTACCTACCTATCTCCTTTACATTTTGCCATTGATTAATGGTAAGTAGCTCATTTGAGTATTTAAACCAAGATAAATATTCCAACCATTTGAAATAATCTGGAACAGACCTGAAATCAAGAAACAATTATTCAAAAGCCAGATCATTGAAATGCATCACGAAAACCCGCCTATATAAATTTGACCCCCTGAACCCAACTTTTATATAGTAAAACAGGGGTTTACAGGGGTTAACCTTATTTTTCTTATTTCTGCTCTAAAATATAGCTTGTAGGTACTTGTTAGAACCAACTCGATGAGGCGGTTCTAACGAGTACCCACACTTTATAATCGAGGCAGTCTAACGGGTACCTATAATCTATATTTTAGAGCAGAAATAAAAAAATATCACAATATTTCACCATGATATTTTTTTTTTCGGCGGTAAAGCTTACAATGCATTTGTATAGGCGTGTTTTCGTAATGAATATCTTAGTAATCACAGTTTTACATATACTGAGAAATGGCATTTAACAAGAGTATTGTCGGTTGTAATAAACTTCGTATACTCATTTTTCTTCCACACCAGATAAGGAAATCCTGGTCTTAATCCTGGGATAGAAATTTTTATCCTATCTATGTTATCCTACCCATGGGCATGATAGAATTTTCTCAAGTTTGATATACACTGGTATAATAAGACGTCTTAATGTTATACGCCGTCGTTAAGTTTGGCGTCACTGCACATACAATGTCGTCAAAAACGCCTCGTTACGGTCATCAAACTATGGCTGACGTCGCCAGTCGAAGTGACTGCAAGCTTCGTGATGCCGACACCCTTGGGACAATTTTTTTCTATCCTTTCCTCACACCCATGTAAGATTCTTTAAATAACCGCCTCGTTAAGGCAGTGCTAATGATCACCCCCACCTATGTTTGTAGCCGAAATAGAAAAGACTACATATATTCGTATTAGAAAAATGTGATTTAAACATAAAATAAGTATGAAGAACAACATAGCAGTGTACATAAGAAACAACAGAAATGTCATATTATCCAATATATGAAAAAAAAATTCCATCTTATAAGTTTGGAGTGGTGCATTACCAACTACTGGGGTGTCAAGCTTGCTTTTTTCTGGTAGGTTTTTAAAAATGGTCGAACTTCCATTAAACAGTGTACTGCATCACAACCTCTTTATAGCACTATTGTTGGGGTCATGCAGAAATCTTGCTAGTTAAACAATCGTGTTTTTCCAAAGAAAAATGTAAAGATAGCATTTATGGTCAGTTTGCTCTATAATCTATTATATTTTTATATTGTATAGGATTTATCGTTAGACGCCGCGTGTCAACAGCGTTTGTCATTGTCCCACAAATGGGCCGCCAGGTATATAAAGGTTAATAAATTGTAAAGGTTAATAAAACCCACTTTTTAAGAAATGCTTGGTGGCAGCGGTGGGATGAAACAGTGCCGCTAGTTTGTTACATAGACTCCACCCTCGAGTTTGTTTGGTGAGGCATATATGACTTCGGGACGGAGTCAAGAGATGAGGGGGAGAAATGTAACGGTTATTTATATATACCACCTTTACAGCCTTGCTGTAGGAGCTGGCCCTTTTGGCGATGCGTGTAGAGTGGTTGTCTTTATCACGAAGTTAAGCAACGGGCATTGCGGTAAGTACCTGGATGGGTGACAGCGTTGCTTTGACTTCGTGGACGATGGAAACAGTGCCGCTGGTTTGTTGCATAGACTCCGCGCTCGGGTTTGCCTGGTGAGGCTTGTGTGACTTCGGGATGAAGGCAAGAAATGAGGGGAATAAATGTAACGGTTATGGACAAATACCCTTGGCTCTTTCACCAATGTAGAGTGTACCGGGTCGTCCACGAAGTCAAGCAACACGGTCACCCATCCAGGTAATAACCACAATATCCGTTGCTTTACTTCGTCTCTACCCGCGTCGCTAAAAGAGCCGGCTGTTTAAGTGGTAAATATCAATAACCGAGTGCCTTATTTGATCGGTTCTATTGAGTACCCATCTTCAATGTTGGAGCAATAATAGTACAATCATGCAAAACCTTGCAATCCTTATACTATTTAGAAAAAAATAGGCCAACCGTAGCCATCTATCACGGGTAGGCATCGCATGGACATGCAAACGGGACGGGGAACAACCACAAAAACTGAAATCCAGGAGGATTTCTTCTGCAGTAGTGACAGATCCTTCATGACGGTCATGAAATATCAGGTTTCGCCCATCTTTACATATTAACAATTTATTGGCCTATCCTGGAGTCTGCAGTAATGTCTACCGCCATACCTTTTGTTAAGAAAGAATCCACTAAACATGATAAGAGGGATTAACAAAGACGAACTTAGTGCCAATGCTGCGTTCACAGATTCAACCACACTGGATACCAAATAACCTGTAACAAAATATAAGTCTTAGAGTTAATTCTATAAATATGTGCTGTTAATAATAATGTTTTTAAAGAGGACTGTCATATATCCCAAATACTACGAGCAACTTACATCTGTTTTCAGAGCAGAAACAAGGACAACAAGACAGATTTTCGATAACAAATGACAGCTTATAGATACATGAATCAAAATACTATCTACCACTTGTCTTTGTCAAAATGAATAGGGTGTGCATTGGTTTCCTAATTATTCTTTAAAGGCGTATAAAGTGCCTGTGGCTCTAACATAGACACACAAACTATATTAACCACACCCATCTCTGACTCTCCATACAGCTTGCAAGACTACAGAAATACGTCTAATCAAACGTGTTGATGACTGGTCAAACTATTCGCAAGTCGTAATATCCGATTATTGCCATCGTGTGAGGAGAATATGACCCTCGACAGGTAATGTTGCCCTAGGGCGAATTGCTCACCATCGACAGGCAATATTGCCCTCGCCCGAGTGCAATATTACCTGTCGAGGGTGAACAAATCGCCACATTCCCCTCACACAAGGGCAACAAATGATTTAATATACCGAATCCACACTTCTAGAGCTTCTTTTAGAGAATCACAAGTGCAAGCGACAAGTGCACTTGTATTTTTCAGCAGTGACGTCTGAAGGGATTATACAGGCGTGGCCGGTGTTGCACATTTTAGTACTGGCCATGAAGAGACTCAATAAAACCGAGTTTGCTAGTTTCATTTATTCTTTGCTTATAAAGGATCTAACCATTCAGAACGTATTGAAATGAATATGATAAATTATTGCCCTGCAAGTGGAATGCTCTCGGCCAATCAGAATTATAGAATAGCTTATGCATATTAATGAGATATAATTATGATAATTTTATCAAGGTATTGTTTTAGATGCTGTAATAATAAAAGCCGTAACACAGCTAACGTGGCTTTTGCCCCAGTCAACAAAACAGAAGTGAAAGCATCAAAAATTGGCGTTGAGTGCGTCTTGTGAAGGAATTTTCTTTGGCCTCGAGCAATAGGAATCAGGTCGTCCACATTACCTCGGGGCAATAGTTTGACTATAATCCAAGCTGCCATGAAATAACTGCATTTTATACTCACCAAATGAAACTGACGTATTTGCTACCAAGACTAGAACACCACAACACACAAGGAATGCTTCTGCAGACTCATATAGGCCTGGAACAGAAATTTGATTGATATCAATGTATGTGTTAGAAGCTATTATACTAACTGTAATAAAAAATGATCCTAAAATATTTATGAGATTAATCTACCTCTCTTCCCTTAGCATTCGGAATATTCTTTCTGAATATGTTCTAGAAAGGGTTATTCTTTGGAAGCAAAGAATACACCACAGAACTGGAAACTATGGAGTGTACATGTTTTCTGGGCCAGACTAGCTAGTTTCGGCCTTTTAGGCCTCATCAGTGACCCTCAAATATGTTCAAAATTCAACAATGGAATCAATGATCCCAAATGACAAGAAAATATAAACTACACTATGATGTAGGACGGGGAGTCATTTTATGGCTGCCACACATTCCAAGACACCAGGTGTAGTGAAGTTAAATATATTCTAGAAAGGCATATCCTTTGTAAGCAAAGAATACATCACAGAACTAGAAAATATAGAGTGTAACTGTTTTCTGGGCCAGACTAGCTAGTTTCGGAAAATTAGGCCTCATCACGAAAACCAGTCCATGCAATGAACACCCCATTAAACTCAACTTTATATTGAGAACATTTGGATTTTGCAGGCGTATACATTTGTTTTTTAATTTCTGCTCCATGACACAGGTTAAGGGTACTCGTTAGACCCGCCTCAAAGTGGTGGTTCTAACGAGCACCTAGAACCTGTTTGGAGTACAAATAAGAAAGATATCACAAATTTTCATCGAATAAGTAACCTTTGAAGATATAAGCCCACAAAGTAACAAGGGTATGTTATCGCAATGCCAAAATGTTGTGTACATAATTTGCAGCATTTGATCTGGAAATACATTATGTGCCAATGTCCAAGCGGATGACCTATCCAATATTTTACAGAACTGAAGCCCACTTCACACAGCACTCTTACGTCACAATGGAATTGAAACTGATTTCGTACAAACTAATGATGGTCACATGGACATCAGCATCGTAAAGCTACTGCGCTTAGAAACTTTGTGTCTACTGATAAACAATTACACTGTGCACGGGACCAAAGTAAGCAGAAATGTATTCCGGAGCACGTGTGTTCAGCAGATACTCAATTAAGCCAGAAAACCAAAACAGAATGCAGTCATCTCGACCTGCATAAAGGAGCATTGCAATATCTTGGTTCAGGTGTTTAAAATTTAACATGTCGAAAGCTAACATATCGTTAAACCCTTGATCCTTTATATTGGTAAATAAGCTAATATTTTTGCTGCAAAAATGTGAGTAGCTTATACAAATGGATGCTGAAATAACTAACTCATCACAAAACACGCCTGTATAATTCTGACCCCCTTGAACCCCACTTTTATATTCTAAAACTTGGATTAACAGGGGTATACCTTATTTTTTTTACAGGGGTATACCTAAATATAGACCGGCCCCCGCCCATAGGGGCTTGAAGAAATATATGGGCGGCATGATGCTTCCACGCAGAGCTGAATCCGGCCCGCAGACTAGTACTGGTAAACCGCATGGAGGATCTAAGCCTGTCCAGGAACCGCGGTGGGAGGCAGACCGTCCATGCTAATAAAACCTATTGGTTTCATTGGGCGACAGGGCTTGAGATGTCATTTCATCTTTATGTCGGGTAAAAGTCCAACAAAATTGGAAGCAACATCTCCCAAATTACCTTTACAGTGTTGACGGGGACGTTAAACCTCAAACAAACAAAATACCTAAATAAAGATTGTGGGTACTCGTTAGAACCGCCTCGATGAGGCGGTTCTAACGTGTACCCACAATCTATATTTTGAAAAGAATTACGAAAAATGTCACACAATTTCATCTTATAATTTTCGTTTTTATCCGTCAGTAATTTTTACAATGTATTTGTACAGGCGTGCTTTCGAGATGTGGAGAAACTCAGTGGTGAAAAGATAAACAAACAACTTACCAACCATAAAGTAGACTATTGCACAAAAGAGGGCTGGCAGAATACTAAACACTGGAAACTGAAAGAGTAAACACATCCTATGTTTTTGTTCAGCAATAAGAAAAATAATGTTTACCCTCAGAAACCCCAGTGTTACTATATAAAAGTGGGGTTCAAGGGGATCAGAATTATATAGGCTTGTTTTCATGATGTTACCGACCTGCCTTCTCAGCTACACAAACTAGCACATTACGAAAACACGCCTATACAAATACATTGATACATTTATGCCGAAAAAATGAAAATTTTCAGATGAAAAATTGTGATATTTTTCTTATTTCTGTTCAAAATATAGATTGTGGGTACTCGTAAGAACCGCCTCATCGAGGCGGTTCTAACGAGTACCCATACTCTATATCTTAGAGCAGAAATAAGAAAAATAAGGTTTACCCCTGCAAACCCCAGTTTTACAATACAAGAGGGCCCAGAGGGCCCTGAATCGCTCACCTGAGAATCAGTGTCTCTAGTACATTCTTGGCCCAAGGGCTATACTAGGTGAAGCTTCATACCAAATATCAAAGACCTGAGCCTTGTGGTTTCAGAGATGAAGATTTTTAAATATTTTCCATATATAAGCCTATGAAAAACCAAAGGGCCCCAGGGATGGGGGCATTTTTGGCCCCAGGGCTATAATTTGAACAATCTTGGTACAGGTCCACTAGATGAAGCGTCACACCAAATATCAAAGATCTGAGCCTTGCGGTTTCAGAGAAGAAGATTTTTAAAGATTTTACCTATATAAGCCTTTGTAAACACTGAGGCCCCCAGGGCGGGGGCATTTCCGGCCCAAGGATCATAATTTGAACAATCTTGGTAGAGGTCCACTAGATAAAATTTATACCAAATATCGAAGACCTGGGCCTTTTGGTTTCAGAGAAGAAGATTTTTAAAGATTTTCCCTGTATAAGCCTATGTAAAAACCAAAGGCCCCCCGGGGCGGGGGCATTTTTGGCCCTGGGGCTATAATTTGAACAATCTTGGTAGAGGTCCACTAGGTGAAGCTTCACACCAAATATCAAAGACCTCGGCCTTGCGGTTTCAGAATAGAAGATTTTAAAGATTTTCCCTATATAAGCCTATGTAAAACGAAAGGCCCCCGGGGCGGGTGCATTTTTGGCCCTAGGGCTATAATTCGAACAATCTTGGTAGAGGTCCACTAGGTGAAGCTTCACACCAAATATCAAAGACCTGGGCCTTGCGGTTTCAGAGAAGAAGATTTGTAAAGATTTTACCAATATAAGCCTTTGTAAACGCTGAGGCCCCCAGGGCGGGGGCATTTCCGGCCCAAGGATCATAATTTGAACAATCTTGGTAGAGGTCCACAAGATAAAGCTTTATACCAAATATCGAAGACCTGGGCCTTTTGGTTTCAGAGAAGAAGATTTTTAAAGATTTTCCCTGTATAAGCCTATGTAAAAACCAAAGGCCCCCGGGGCGGGTGCATTTTTGGTCCTGGGGCTATAATTTGATTAATCTTGGTAGAGGTCCACTACGTGAAGCTTCACACCAAATATCAAAGACCTGAGCCTTGTGATGTCAGAGAAGCAGTTTTTTTTAAAGATTTTCCCTATATAAGCCTATGTAAAACCAAAGGCCCCCGGGACGGGGACATTTTTGGCCCTAGGGCTATAATTTGAACAATCTTGGTAGAGGTCCACTAGATTAAGCTTCATACCAAATATCAGAGACCTGGGCCTTTCAGTTTCAGAGAAGAAGATTTTTAAAGATTTTCCCTGTATAAGCCTATGTAAAACCAAAGGCCCTTAGGGCGGGGGCATTTTTGGCCCTAGGGCTATAATTCGAACAATATCTTGGTAGAGGTCCACTAGGTGAAGCTTCACACCAAATATCAAAGAACTTGGCCTTGTGGTTTCAGAGAAGAAGAGTTTTAAAGATTTTACCTATATAAGCCTTTGTAAACACTGAGGCCCCCAGGGCGAGGGGCATTTCCGGCCCAAGGATCATAATTTGAACAATCTTGGTAGAGGTCCACTAGATTAAGCTTTATACCAAATATCAAAGACCTGGGCCTTTTGGTTTCAGAGAAGAAGATTTTTAAAGATTTTCCCTGTATAAGCCTATGTAAAAACCAAAGGCCCCCGGGGCGGGGGCATTTTTGGCCCTGGGGCTATAATTTGAACAAGCTTGGTAGAGGTCCACTACGTGAAGCTTCACACCAAATATCAAAGACCTGAGCCTTGTGATGTCAGAGAAGCAGATTTTTAAAGATTTTCCCTATATAAGCCTATGTAAAACCAAAGGCCCCTGGGGCGGGGACATTTTTGGCCCTAAGGCTATAATTTGAACAATCTTGGTAGAGGTCCACTAGATGAAGCTTCATACCAAATATCAGAGACCTGGGCCTTTCAGTTTCAGAGAAGAAGATTTTTAAAGATTTTCCCTGTATAAGCCTATGTTAAACCAAAGGCCCTTAGAGCGGGGGCATTTTTGGCCCTAGGGCTATAATTTGAACAATCTTGGTAGAGGTCCACTAGGTGAAGCTGCACACCAAATATCAAAGAACTGGGCCTTGTGGTTTCAGAGAAGAAGATTTTTAAAGATTTTCCCTATATAAGCCTATGTAAACACAAAGGCCCCTGGGGCGGGGGCATTTCTGGCCCAAGGGCCATAATTTGAACAATCTTGGTAGAGGTCCACTAGATGAAGCTTCATACCAAATATCGAAGACCTGGGCCTTTTGGTTTCAGAGAAGAAGATTTTTAAAGTTTTCATTTCAAAAATCTATTTTTAGCTCCTGTGACCCAGATGTGCAATGGACCGGAACCATTTGAACAACTTTGAAAGGGGACCACCTAAGGATCATTCCTGTGAAGTTTGGTCAAAATCCGATCAGTGGTTTAGGAGGAGATGTCATTTGAAGAAAAAGTTTACGCACACACGCACGCACGCACACACGCACGCACGCACGACGGACGACGGACAAAAAGTGATCCCAAAAGCTCACCTCGTCACTACGTGACAGGTGAGCTAATAAAACTGGGGTTCGAGGGGGTCAAAATTATATAGGCGTGTTTTCACGATGAAGATTCTTGAATTGAAATTTTAGATATAGAAACTAGAGGTATTGTACTATCAACAACAGCCATGAGCACAACGGTGCTCAATACGACAACTCAACCGTGAAATATAGCGCATTTAAATCATTACAAAAGCACGCCTCTACAAATATATTGCAAACTTTAAGGCCGATAAAACGAAACTTACGGAAGATGAAAAATTGTGACTGTTTTCTTATTTCTGCTCAAAATGTAGATTGTTGGTACTCGTTAGAACCTCCTCATCAAGGCGGTTTAAACGGGTACTCACAATCTATATTTTAAAGCAGAAATAAGGAAAATAAGATTTACCCATGTAAACCTCAATATTACTAGAAGAAACAAGAGGCTCAATGAGCCTAAACCGCTCACCTGAGGAACTTAAGTTTTAACAATTCACAGACTTGACTACTAAATCTGCTGATAGAATCCAGCCCATTGACCCTTACAGGATATAAGTCATGATTATTGCATTGCATTCCAAGTTTGAGACTTCTAGCTTCTATAGTTCCTGAGAAATCTTTGACGAAAATTTAACATTGGTCAAAATGGAGAGAAAGAAGAATGAAAGAACAGATGAACAAATAAGCTGAGAAAGCCCAATGTCTCTTACACAAAATAAGTCATCATTATTCTATTGAATACCAAATTTGATGCTTCTAGCTTTTATAGTTCCTGAGAAATCTTTGATTAAAAATTTAACATTGGTCTATTATCTCTATATGGAGAGAAAGAAGAATGAAGGAATAAATGAACCAGACTAGCTCCAAAACCTAATGCAGCCTTTCCCCTTGCCCAATGGTGCTACACATAAAATTTAAACAAGATTGGTCGACTGCCTTCTGAGATATGCTTCATTGAAAGTGTGGACGACGGATGGACGGACGACAGACGACGGACTCCGGAGCCTTGGTATACTATCGGCTCACTGGAGCCTTTGGCTCAGGTGAGCTAAAAATTCAAGTCGCTATTTCTGTCACAACATTTTCCCTACGTTAAGTCTATGGGCAAATTTTTTTGTCTCTCAAGGTCACCTAACTCCGAGGTCAATATTCCGATTCGGCCCAAAATTGAACTTAACCGAGATTTTATGCCTGTCCTCCTCGTTACCTGCAAGTTTGAAGCTGATATGAATAAAAATAAAGTTGCTATCGTGGTCACAACGTATTTTTTTATGCTCAAGGACAGGTAACTCCAAGGCAAATAATCCGATTCGGCCCAAAATCGAACTTAACCGAGATTTTATGTCTGTCCTCGTTACCTGCAAGTTTGAAGCTGACTCGAAAAAAATTCAAGTCGCTATCGTAGTCACAACATTTTCCCTATGTAAAGTCTATGGGCAAATTTTTTGTCGCTCAAGGTCATGTAACTCCGAGGTCAATATTCCGATTCGAACTCAACTGAGATTTTATGCCTGTCCACGTTACCTGCAAGTTTGAAGCTGATCTGAATAAAAATAAAATTGCTATCGTGGTCACAACGTATTTTTTTATGCTCAAGGGCAGGTAACTCCAAGGCAAATAATCCGATTCGGCCCAAAATCTAACTTAACCGAGATTTTATGTCTGTCCTCGTTACCTGCAAGTTTGAAGCTGATCTGAAAAAAATTCAAGTCGCTATCGTAGTCACAACATTTTCCCTATGTTAAGTCTATGGGCAAATTTTTTGTCGCTCAAGGTCACGTAACTCCGAGGTCAATATTCCGATTCGGCCCAAAATCGAACTTAACCGGGATTTTATGCCTGTCCTCGTTACCTGCAAGTTTGAAGCTGATCTGAATAAAAATAAAGTTGCTATCGTGGTCACAACGTATTTTTTCATGCTCAAGGGCAGGTAACTCCAAGGCAAATAATCCGATTCGGCCCAAAATCAAACTTAACCGTGATTTTATGTCTGTCCTCGTTACCTGCAAGTTTGAAGCTGATCTGAAAAAAATTCAAGTCGCTATCGTAGTCACAACATTTTCCCTATGTTAAGTCTATGGGCAAATTTTTTGTCGCTCAAGGTCACGTAACTCCGAGGTCAATATTCCGATTCTGCCCAAAATCGAACTTAACCGAGATTTTATGCCTGTCCTCGTTACTAGCTACAGTGATGACAACATTTTCGCCATGTTAAGTCGACAGGCAATTTTTCGGGCGCTCAAGGGGACGTAACTCTTGAGTGAATTATCTGATTCGGCCCAAAATCGAACTTGACCGAGATTTAATGCCTGTACTGGTTATCTGCAAGAATGAAGTCGATCAGAAAAAAAATTGACGGAGCTAGAGTGATGACAAGCTTTTTCCTATGTGAAGTCTATGGGAGCTAGATGTTGCCATGGCAACCAGAGTTCCACTCAGATCTGCCTGAAAACCTAATGAAGCCTTTCCACTTGCCCAATAATGTGACACATGAAATTTGATCAAAGTTGGCCAAGTAGTCTTTAAGATATACATTTTTGAAATTCCCATTAACACTAATGCAAAAACACACAAGGGCAGGTAACTCCTAAGTGAATGATCCGATTCTGCCAGTTATCGAACTTGACCGAGATTTCATGGCTGTGCTGGTTATCTGCAAGAATAAAGCCAATCTGAAAATAATTGAAGCAGCTACGGTGATGACAACATTCTCCCCATGTTAAGTCAATAGGCAATTTTTTCAACGCTCAAGGGCATGTAACTCCTGAGTGAATAATCCGATTCAGCCCAAAATCGAACTTGATCGAGATTTCATGTCTGTCCTCGTTATCTGCAAGAATGAAGTCGATCAGAAAAAAATTGACGGAGCTAAAGTGATGACAAGCTTTTTCCTAACGCTCAAGGGCACGTAACTCCTGAGTGAATAATCCGATTCAGCCCAAAATCGAACTTGATCGAGATTTCATGCCTGTCCTCGTTATCTGCAAGAATGAAGTCGATCAGAAAAAAATTGACGGAGCTAGAGTGATGACAAACTTTTTCCTATGTTAAGTCTATGGGAGCTATTTGTTGCCATGGCAACCAGAGTTCCAATCCGATCTGCCCGAAAACAGTATGCAGCCTTTCCCCCTACCTGATAATGCTTCACATGAAATTTGATCAAGATTGGCCCACTGGTTCCGGAGATATACTTCTTTGAAAGTGTGGACGACGACGACGGACGACGACGACGGACGACGACGGACGCCGGCTCGTGGTATACTAATACCTCACATGAGCCTTCGGCTCAGGTGAGCTAAAAAGTGGGGATTCAAGGGGTCAAAATTATATAGGTATGTTTTTCTGATGTGGCTACTTTTTTGATGAAAATCCGAAATGTTTTTATTATTTATACTGCAAACATAGATAGTGGGAGCTCGTTAGAACCGCCTCGGTACTAACAAGTAACCACAACCCTATGCCTTGGATGAGAAATAAGAAAAATAATGTATACCCCCGTAAACCACAGTTTTCTCTATAGAAAATAGGGTTTAGGTATTCATTACACGGGCTAGTTCACGTGTTGCTGATCAGGTGTGCATATACGCAGGCTGATCTTCTACTTTGTTTTTGGAAAAAGGTTAGCAAATTTCTTCTTTCGCCATGGCTCGTAATAGATATAAAAGTACAGCTAGATACTCGTGAATTTGACATACATACCTCTGCTAAAATTTTACCGATGAAATAGACATCAACTCTGTATAAACCAATACCATACTCTCGTAAAAATATAGGTAGTTCTGTTGGAAATATCTGCAACAAATCGGCATAGTCATGTAAATGCAAATTGATCTAATACTGCGATATAAACTCATCTCTTTAGTATAGCGCACCCATCATGAAAACACGCCTATATAATTTTGACACCCTTAAACCCAGCTTTGCTCGTATATAGTAAAACTGGGGTTTACAGGTAGTCATTTTTATTTCTGTTAAACACATAGATTGAACCGACTCTAATGACTTCCTACAATATATGTTTTGAGCAAAAATGTGAAAAATATCGCAATTGTTTGATATGAAAGGTTTTATTTTTCTGTGGTAAAATTTTCTATATACTTGAATAGGCGTGTTTTTCATAAATCCACATTGGGCGGCAGGGCTTGAGATATCATTCCATCTCGATGTTGGTTTAAAGTCCCAAACCATTGGAAGCAATGTCTCCAAAATGACCTAAATAATGTTGACGGGGACGCTAAACTTCAATTCAAACAAACGTAGAACTCAACGAGTTCCCACATCTTTTTTTTTTTAAAAATAAGGAACATAATGTTTACCCCTGTAAACACCACTTTTGACCATATAAAGAGGAATTTACAGGGGTGTTTGTTTCACGGACCAGTTAACGTGATGATGACTCTAATGTGTGCTGTAGACATAGGTAATTGTTTGAACTTCCAAACCACCTAAATAATGCGGTTCTTACAATTTCCTCTATAAACTAAGAAAAATGGTGCATACACATATGGGTTCTATCTAAAGTGGAATTTACAAGAATTTGTATTAAATGGAATCGTGTAACACACAATCTTGACAGATGTTATGCGACAGAAATCATGCTTGGTTGAGCACCATTTTACAGTAAGCTCGTATGTTGCATGGCCATGGGTTGGCCCTCCGACACTGTGAGGCTTTAGTCTTAAAACACAAACGAAGATTACCATAGTCATAGGAAACAACCTATAGTTCGAACAAACTGACCTGATACTTGTGAACTCTATTAACATAATTTCATACCCGAATGAATGCATATATTTATCTTCGCCGTTTTCCGAAGATGGTGATACTGTTATACAATACATAGAGGTCGGTAAATGGATCGCTATCCACGTGATGCCGAAAATTCACTAGAAGTTTACGAAAGCCAACGTACTAGACGATAGCATTGACTAATTTATTCCTTGCATAAAGGTCAGTCTCACGTCAAATTATTCGCACTTTACCAATGGCACCAAATGGAAAAGCAAATAAACAATTATGCATACATGTCACACACAACAAGAACAAAGCAACCACTTAACCTTTACGATAAGACACCTGTGTGCACAGTGCATTCTTTCGTACACATGTATCTCCAGAACTGTTACTTTTCTGATAAAAATTCATTATATTTTTGCTATTAAATCTCAAAATATAGGTTGTGGGTGCTGGTTAGAACCGCCCCACTACCCCATTCTATGTCTTAAAGCAGAAATAAGAAAAATAAATATATATATAAATAAATATGTATACCCTGAAAACCCTAGTTTTCCCCATAAAAAGTGGGGTTTCGAGGGTGTTCATTACACAGACTTGTAAACATGATGACTTTTTCTTCAAAATTTTAGTTAACGCATTAAAAGTACTTACATTAGCAACAGCAAATACATGTATATTAAACATGTAGGCTATGAGCAGAAAAATGACGCCGTTGATGTTCATTACCCCTATTTGGTCCACTTCACTACGTAGGTAAATTAAACCAAACAATACTGCAACTACCTGGGATAGAAAAAAAAAACAATCGTACAAAAAATGAAAATGAAACCAAACATCCCTTACTCACATTGACAATTTCAAAAGCCTTAGCCAATGTAAGCAGAATAAGGATTCTTGCAAACCAGACAAGGAAATCCGTGATTTTACCCTGGGATAGAAATTTATGTTCTGACCCTGATGTTCCGACCCTGATGTTCCGACCTAAAATTGAATATAATCGCGTGTTTGATAAATGCACTGGTTGAATACGACCTCACATGCGCCGTCGTTAAGGTTGACGTCATGCACGTTACGTGACGTCACTAAACATCCCTGTAGTCTCAACACAATATGGCGGACGTTGGTAACCGAAGCGACTGCAGCATTAAAAATCCGCGCTAAGAAAGGGAAGGTATGCAAGAAAAAGAATCCAATATGGGTGTGAGGGGTGGATAGAAAAATCCGTCCCTCGGGATCACTGTCCGGCATCACTCGGCAAGCCTCGTGATGCTGGACAGTGACCCTCTTGCCGAGTGATGCCGGACAGTGATCCCGAGGGACGGATTTTTCTATCCACTCCTCACACCCATATAAGATTCTTATAATCTCCGAGGAAACCCTTGTATTGCTTCAAGCTGTACAATTAAACAGCCAAATACAGCCTTAAGATTATCTGAAATATGTGCCCGTCTTGGAAAATAGATCATACGCCTAAAGACGTCATTCAGAATTCAATTCGTAGGAAAGTATAGACATTAAACTAAATTATGATAGCAATAAGATATCAAACTATCTAATTTGCATAAAATCCTCATGCAAAAAATGAAATACTTTCTGTTTTCTTAATCGCTTCTATATAGCAGATTTATAGGGGAAACTCAAAGCATTGCTGATTTTATCTTAAACACCGAATCCGTGGTTTGCAAATATAATTTGTATTACATTGAAACTAATTTGCATAAATTATGCAAACAAGCTATCTTCAAAATTGAAATATCTCACCATGCATTTAACTGTTTTCAAAAACTAAATGGCTTTCAACTCCTGGGACAATATCCCTTTCAAATGCTTCATCTAGAAGAGTGAAACTATGGTAAAAACTATTTCAAAGTTTCGCATGCGCTTCCTTAAGCAAATTAGATGGCTCGAATTTCAACTGTATCCTGGTTGGTTCAGAAGTTACCACTTTCAGACATCTATAAGGTCCCTTTTCCCTGCCAGGTCACATTAGTATTATTATTTTTTTTTTATAATTATTATTATTATATCTTGTTATTGCTGCTGTTGCTATTGTTGTAGTGTAGACATTACTATAACACATCCGTGCGACATAATGCATGTTTTACATCTTTAAAATGGCTACTACTTACATGAAAATCAGTGATATGTTTTCTTAGTTATACCGCAAACAAGTTAGGTTGTGGGTGCTCGTCAGAACCGCCAGTATCCACAACCTATGTCTAGGAGCAGAAATAAGTAAGATGATGAATAACTCCTTTAATCCCAGTTATCTCTATATAAAGTGGGGTTTAGGGGGTATTCATATCAAGGACCTATTCATATGATGATTTTGTTCTTCTTGTTCTCAATATTATTACTCTTCTTATTTTATGTCGTCAATTGTCTTCTTCAAATCTTTTTTATCTTGATCACGTTTGCATCGTCGCTTATGTCGCCGTTTGCGATGGTATAGGCTTGTTGAAACACTTTATGTCCTGCATTGCCTTTTATCATATGAGCCCCATCAAGCGAATTTGTGTCTTCGAGCATTACGTCATGACAAATTTTAACTGCGCATGCCCAGCCATTCAGAGGGGCCAGGGATATGGCTTTCTGTCTGAAGGTTCCTCTTGATTCACTGCTTGTATGAGCGAGCAGCGAAGGTTCTGGCAAGACTGCGCGGATGCGTCTTCGCTGCTCGCATAGGCGATAAGTACCAAAATATCTTGACGGGGCCCATATACTTATTCTTGTACTGCACTTTGGACAACAGATTTTGCACCTTCTATCTCACTATGTTAGTGGCAGACATCTCGCCTACACAGGGCCGGGACAGACTTTCGAGGGCCGGGACAGAAGTCTGTCCTGCCCTTGAGACAACCTGTCGGCCCTGCAAATATAAATACATGAGCAATATCATAAATTTGTTCAAATCACAATAATAAAATAGCTGGAGAAGCCAAAATATGCTTTTTCATTCATTATAGCTCGCCCAAATAAGATTATGTAAGGCTCACCGATTACAACGTATTATTAAAGACACTTATGTATTTACTATATCGTAGAATATTTTTATGTAAACAAGTACATACATGATAAAATAATATAACACGGTTGTTTTGAATTTAGGTCATAGAAAGCATCGGACTGGCTACTGTACGTTCCCTCTTAAAAGATAAAGGAAAAAGACGTCAGCGATGCATTGCCTGCATTGCCGTCGGCCTGTCGCAGTCCTTGCCATTCCGGCTCGGGCTGAGACAGGCAACTCGGGCCGAGGCCAGTGCCGATATAAAAAAAAAAACGTGTAATATTCTATATTTGCAACACGTCTGCAGCAAGGACTGTCGGAATCTGCGTGTAACGGAGATTTGGCTTACATGTAATAAGCTTGAAAGGATTTTGGGTAACGTAATACACTTATTTTTCCGGTGCAGATCCTGAAAATTTATGCTGGCATAAATACATGTATAAGTACATGTATGCTACATTTAGCATGCTTGTTGGTCGACCCATTTACGGTGGTCAACTTCGCTCCTCTCTTTGATTTCGTGGCAGTAGATAAGGTTTCGGCATCGCTGACATCTTTTTCCTTTATCTTTTAAGAGGGAAAGTACAGTGGCCAGTCCGATGCTTTCTATGACCTACATTTAAACGCCTTCCTCTAACCGATGGTTTTCTTCTGCTCTGACACCACATTACTGTCAAGTTATCAATTCCCATTCATCATGTTCATAATTGTCTTCGTTCATACATAAATGTTTTACTATGTATTCTTAAGTCCGCTAAAAGTGTATTTTTTTTTTCCTAACCACCCCAAGGCGGTTGTGCAATCACAGTATCGTATAAATTAGGGTTCTGTTAATTTCGCTCAGAAAAGTGCCCGAGCTACATTTTGGAACTTTTACTCTAACATATTTGACGTTACCTCATTTCCATTGCAATTAGTCCTGTAGGTAGAAAAAGTTGTGTGTCTAATTTAACAGAAGTTCACAGACTGTCCAAATGGTGGCTATTAAAAAGCTTACCAATGTTTGGGACAAACGGAGTTTGAGCACCAAAGGTTCTCTATATGTAGTTCTCAAACATCTCATGAAAACTACACAGAATTGCACAATCCAGCCCGACTCGTATCTGCGAATGAAAACAACACTTTTATCTATACAGCAAGTCTATATGAACTGGAGCAGGACAATACACATTAGAAGAGCTGTGTGACCATCACAAACTCCATTAGGAAAACACGCCTTTTCAAATATATTGAAAATTTTACCACCAAAAATGAAAATTGCCCGATAAAAGTTCTGATTTGTTTTTATATTTCTGCTCAAAACATAGATTGTCGGTACTCGTTAGAACCGCCTCGGCGAGGCGGTTCTAACAAGCATCCACAGTCTATGTTTTTGAGCAGAAATAAGAATAATAATGAATACCCCTCTTAAACCCATTTTACAAGATAAAAGTTGGGTTTAAGGGGGTCAAAATTATAAAGGCGTATTTTCATGATGAAATCAGCCTGTACATCCACTCAGTCTGACCAATCTTAACTATATGTACTTTGTTCAAAAATAATGTCACAGCCTTTGTTTTGAGTAGAAATAAGAAGAAGAGGCCCATGGGCCACTATGCTCACCAGAGGTTATGTGGTATATATCATATACAGGCATGGCGCCCATCTTGGTCATGCGACAACAATCCCATGATTTTTTTTTTTTTTGGTTTGGGTTTTACGGCCCTTTAAAGATTATTTCACTCATATCGAGCCGGTCGTTAATCATAGGTGGGCGAAAACCGGAGTACCCGGAGAAAAACCACCTGACCTTCCGTTGCAGTACTTGGCGTCTTACACGTGACCCGAGCGAGGCTCGAACCTACGGCGGTGAGAGACCTAATGACTAAGAGTCAGCGCTCTTATCCATTAGGCCACGGAGGCCCGTTCACAATCCCATGATTAATTTTTCATTGCCTCATCCCATAGAGGCTCTCCATGTAATTTGGTTTGAATCAGCACAGCAGTTTTAGTGGAGAAGAAAATAAAAAACTGAATCTGAGCCATCCAAGACAAATGTCAGTAATGACCATGACCTTTGGAATTGATTAACTTCCATTCAGACGATTCCAAATAATATTCCTGATGCAACTGGCTACCATGCAATCAGTAAAATCCAATGTCATCACAAAAGCACGCCTCTATAATACTGACCCCCTTGAAACCCACTTTTATAAAGTAAAACAGGGGTTTACAGTGGTAAACCTTTTTGTTCTTATTTCTGCTCTATAATAAAGATTGTGGGTGCTCGTTAGAACCGCCTCGTCGAGGCGGTTCTAACGACTACCCACAATCTATATTTCGAGCAGAATTAAGACAAGAGGCCCATTGTGCCACTACGCTCACCAGAGGTCATGTAGTTTACACCATATACAGGCAAGGTGCCCATCTTGGTCATGTGACAACAATGCCACGAATAATGTTCAATTGCCTCGTCCCCATAGAGGCTTTTAATGTAATTTGGTTTCAATCATCACAGCTCTTTTACTGGAGAAGAAGATAAAAAACTGAATCTGAGCTATCCAAGACAAAGGTCAGTAATGACCTTGACCTTTGGAATTAATTAACTTCCATTCATCTGATTGTAAATAATATTTATGATGGATCCGGCTGCCATGCAATCAGTAAAATCCACTGTCTTGCTCTTTTTCGATACAAATGTCTAAGTGACCAAATCTGACCTTGACGTAAAATAGGTCAAGGCCAGCTAAAGGTCATCAGTTGAATAAATTTGGTAGGACCTGAGTCCCCAATGCTACATACCAAATTTCAAGGTCATCGGCTATTCGGTTCCTGAGAAGAAAATATGAGCATGGCGGCCACATTAGTTAGGTGACCCAGTCCTTACAAACAAATTTCATTCCCCCTACCCATAGAGGCTCCACATGTATTTTGGTTTCAATCATCCCACCAGTTTATAATGAAGTGGAGAAGAAGATCAAAAAAATTAACTGAATCTGAGGCATCCAGGATAAAGGTCAGTAAATGACGATGACCTTTGGAATTGACAAACTTCCATTCAGCTAACTGCAAATATCATTTTTGATGTCAAAGCCTACCAGGCAATCAGAAATATCCACTATTTTGCCTTTTTTCCATACAAATGTCTAAGTGACCAAATTTGACCTTGACATAAAATAGGTGAATGTCAAACAAAAGTCATCATTTGAACAAATTTGGTAGGGATAGAGTCCCCGATGCTGCATACTAAGTTTCAAGATCATCAACCATTCGGTTTTTGAGAAGATATTCAAAGGTTTTTAACCATATATGGGCATGGTGGCCATATTGGTCATGTGAACCAGTCCTCACAAACAAACTTTCGTTCCCCCATTCCAACAAGGCTCCACATGTAATTTGGTTTCAATTGGCCAAGTAGTTTAAGTGAAGAAGATGAAAATACTGAATCTGAGCCGTGCTGGACAAAGGTCGGGAAATGACCTTGACCTTTGGAACTTATTAACTCCCTTTCAGCTGATTGCAAATACCATTTCTGATGCCATTAGTTACCATGCAATCAGAACAAGAGCATCGGTGAAACCGAGGGATGCTCCCCGAAGATGCGCAGTAGTAGGAGGATTACTCTAGTGAAATGATCCTATACACTTTGAAGTTTGATAAGTTTTGTTTGAAGACAAAGGTTATGGGTACTCGTTACAACCGTCTGAATGAGGAGATTCTAATGAGTACTCTCACCTGATGTTTTAAGTACAAATAAAGAAACTAGGTAGTGATTTTCAACAAAGAATGCAAAAAAGGAGAAATTTAATGCCCCTTCCCTGCAAGGACCTGTAAATTTTAAACCATAAGGCTAAGAAACTCAGTTTTGTGTTCCCTAGGAAGTGATTTTCAATGGAAAATTTCACAAGGAATACACATGTGAAACATGAAAGCCCTATTATCCATGGTTATGAAATAACAGGAGATATTTTTTTGAAAAAGGGGAGATAATTAGTGAAAATAAGCATTATAGTTAGGGCCCTTTGTCAGAATGTGGGTTTTTGTGATGTAAGTATGTGTGTGAAGTTTCATGAGAGTAGGACAAATACTTTTAAAATTTTGACCGGGGTTTAAGTTGTTTGGGTATGGCCTGACAAACACACACCCAAAAGCAATTTGTCAGGATGTAGGTCTTGTGATGGTAATTATGTGTGTGATGTTTCATGAGAGGAGACAAAATACTATTGAAGTTATTACCGATGTTAAGGTTTTTCGTTTAGGTGCGACAAACCCTTTGTCAGAACGTAAGTCTTGTGATGGTAAGTATGTGTGTGAAGTTTCATAAGAGTAGGGCCAATTCTTTTGAAGTTATGACCAAGGTTAAGGTTTTTGGTTAAGGTGTGACAAACATGCATTCCGTGGGGTCTGATCTGGGCCTGCACTGTTTGCCAAATGGGTTTAACCAAAAGTCTAAGAATTCCCTAGTTAGTGATTTTCAACAAAGACTGCAAAAATAAGGAGAAATATAAGGCCCCTTCCGTGAAAGGACATGTAAATCTTTGGCCCCCGCCCATAGGGGCTTGAAGAAATATATGGGCTGCATGATGCTTCGACGCAGAGCTGAATCCCGCCCGCACACTAGTACTGGTAAACTGGTTAGAGGATCTTAGCCTGTCCAGGAACCGCGGTGCGAGGCGGACCGTCCATGCTAATAGACCCTATTGGTTTCATTGGGCGGTAGGGCTTGAGATGTCATTTCATCTCAATGTCGGGTAAAAGTCCCATAAAATTGGAAGCAACGTCTCCAAAATGACCTTTACAGTGTTGACGGGGACGTTAAACCTCAAATAAAACAAGCAAATCAAGCAAACAAAAACATGTAAATCTTAAACCACAAGACAAAGAAACTCATTTTTGTGTTCCCTAGTAAGTGATTTTCAATGAAGAATGTCACAAGGCATACATATGTGAAGTATGAAAGCCCTATTACCCATGGTTATGAAACAGGAGATATTTTTTGAAAAAGGGGAGATAATTCAGTGATAATAAGCAACATAAGTATGGCCTTTTGTCAGAATGTAGGTTTTGTGATGGTAAGTATGTGTGAGTAGGATAAATACTTTTAAAATTTTGACCGATTTTAAGTTGTTTGGTTATGGCCTGACAAACACACACCGAAAAGCAATGTAGTTATGGCCCTTTGTCAGAATGTAGGTCTTGTGATAGTAAGTAAGTGTGTGCAGTTTCATGAGAGTAGGGCAAATATTTCTGAAGTTATGACCGAGGTTAAGATTTTTGGTTAAGGCCTGAAAAACACACGGACAAAATCAATATGGTTTGTCAGAATGTAGGTCTTGTGATTGTTAGTATGAGTATGAAGTTTCATGGGAGTAGGGATAATACTTTTGAAGTTATAACTGGTTAAATGTTTTGGTTTAGATTTGAAACTGACTGACAAGGAGATTACTATAGGGCACCCAAAATACTGTGTGGGGCCCTATTTAAGAAGGGAAGTAACTCCGTAAATGCTGTTGGCAGGGTTAAACTTCTTGCATTCTGCGATTCCTCTCATAGCCCCCCTATCAGTGTATAAAGTTTCACTAAATTACCTTTAAAACTTTTAGAGATATGCTCCGGACAAGCTTAATATAGGACGGGTGAAAGTAAAAAGTGAAATAACTCTGTAATTACTTGTGATAGAGATTACAGTTCTGCACTTTGCACTTCCTCTGATGGCCATCTATCAATGTATCAAGTTTCACTTAAATCCCTTCTATACTTTCAGAGATATGCTCCGGACAATCTTTTCATTGAAATAGTTAAGAAGGGAAGTAACTCCATAAATATCGGTGACAGGGTTATGGTTCTTGTATTCTACGATTCCCCTCATCGCCCTCTATTAGTATATCAAGTTTCATTTCAACACCTTTAATTCTTTTAGAGATATCGAGTGTGACGCACTCTGTCCATTGTCATAGCCACCTAACTATACATTTGTTAGTGCGGACGGACGGACGGTCGGTCGGACGGACGATCGGTCGAACGGACGGACAAAGCGGCGACTATATGGCTCCCCCTTCGGGGAGCATAAAAATCCACTGTTTTGGCTTTTTTCCATACACATGGCCAAACTAGACCTTGACGTAAAAAAGGTCAAGGTCAACCAAAGGTCATAATTTGAACAAACTTGGTAGGGCCCGAGTCTCCAATGCTGCATACCAAGTTTCAAGATCATCGGCCATTCGGTTCTTGAGAAGAAGATTTTTAAAGGTTTTTACCATATATGGGCATGGTGGCCATATTGGTCAGGTGCCCCGTCCTCACGTACAAACTTTCGTTCCCTCATTCCATAGAGGCTCCACATGTAATTTGGTTTCAATTGGCCAAGTAGTTTAAGTGAAGAAGAATATGAAAATAGTGAATCTGAGCCGTCCTGGACAAAGGTCGGTAAATGACCTTGACCTTTGGACCTTATAACTTCCATTCAGCTGATTCCAAATACCATTTCTGTTGCCACTAGCTACCATGCAATCAGAAACTCCATGGTTTTGCCTTTTTTCCATACAAATGTGTAAGTGACCAAATTTGACCTTGATGTAAAACAGGTCAAGGTCAACCAAAGGTCATAATTGGAACAAACTTGGTAGGGCCTGAGTCCCCGATGTTGCATACCAAGCTTCAAGATCATCGGCTATTCCGTTCTTGAGAAGAAGATTTTTAAATGTTTTTACCATATATGGGCATGGTGGCGATATTTGTCATGTGACCCAGTCCTCACAAACAAACTTTCTTTCCCCCATTTCATAGAGGCTCAATATGTAATTTGGTTTCAATTGGCCAAGTAGTTTAAGTGAAGAAGAAGATGAAAATACTGAATCTGAGCCGTCCTGGACAAAGGTTGGTAAATGACCTTAACCTTTGGAACTTATAAACTTCCATTAAGCTGATTGCAAATACCATTTCTGATGCCACTAGCTACCATGCAATCAGAACAAGAGGCCCATGGGCCACTACGCTCACCAGAGGTCATGTGGTTTATACCATATAATGGCAAGGTGCCCATCTTCGTCATGTGACAACAAAACCGAATAATGTTTAATTGCCTCACCCCCATAGAGGCTTTTCATGTAATTTGGTTTCAAATAGCACAGCTCTTTTACTGGAGAAGAAGATAAAAATACTGAATCTGAGCCATCCAAGACAAAGGTCAGTAGTGACCTTGACCTTTAGAATTAATAAACTTCCATTCAGCTAACTGCAAATATCATTTTTGATGTCACAGCCTACCAGGCAATCATAAATATCCACTACTTTGCCATTTTTCCATAAAAATGTCTAAGTGGCCAAATTTGACATTGACATAAAACAGGTCAAGGTCAACCAAAGGTCATCATTTGAACAAACTTGGTAGGACCAGAGTCCCTGATGCTGCATACCAAGTTTCAAGATCATCTGCCATTCGGTTTTTGAGAAGAAGATTTTTAAAGGTTTTTACCATATATGGGCATGGCGGCCCATATTGGTCATGTGACCAAATCCTCACGAACATACGTAGAGGCTCCACATGTAATTTGGTTTCAATTGGCCAAGTAGTTAAAGTGAAGAAGAAGATGAAAATACTGAATCTGAGCCGTCCTGGAGAAAGGTCGGTAAATGACCTTGACCTTTGGAACTGACAAAGTAGAAGTAAAACAAAGATCAGGAATTGATACAATTAACTTACTCCATCCATAAAAGACACCAAAGGGAAAGAAATACAAACATTAAGCGACCAGACCATAATGGAAACCTAAACAAAGGAAGGCCATATGGACAGTTACTTTCCCACAAAATGGCCATATGGCCATCCAAAATTAAAAGACACAAGTGATACACACAGTAAGTAACAAACAACAACATAAATAAATCGCCACAGAAGAGCCGCCTTGGAACGGTCAGTGGAAGATTTCCACTGGGGGGCTTAAATCGATTTTACGTGGCCACAATCCTCGCCCTTACTTCCGTCGCGATTTAGACAAATAATTAGTTCAGTCCGCATGAAGGCCTCCTAACTCATCAGTGCAACATCTCCGTGAACACAGAAATCAAAGAACCACAGAGGTGAGACAACGGTGAGGACTCGACAGCAAGAAACCACTGAAATGCTGGAGTAAAAGAAAACCAACAGTTAGACTCCGATGAGCCCGACCAGAGACAGAGCATCAGACACCAACCAACATTATCTCTTTAATTTTCAATAAGCCTTTACGTTGGAGCCGTCATAGAATCTGAGGCCTGACCCACCGGCGTGCAATTAAAGAGGGAAGCAAAGTTGCCAACCGTGATTGGGTTAACTACCATGCATGCAGTCTGTCGTATAATACTTCCATTCAGCTGATTGTAAATACCATTTCTGATGCCACTAGCTAATATACAATAAAAAAATCCACTGTTTTGCCATTTTTCTATACAAATGTCTAAGTGACCAAATTTGACCTTGACTTAAAACAGGCCAAGGTCAACCAAAGGTCATCATTTGAACAAACTTGGAAGGGCCAGGGTCCCTGATGTTGCATACCAAGTTTCAAGATCATCAGCCATTCAGTTCTTGAGTAGAAGATTTTTAAAGGTTTTTACCATATATGGACATGGATGTCATATTGGTCATGTGACCCAGTCCTCACGAACAAACTTTCGTTCCCTCATTCCGTAGAGGTTCCACATGTAATTTGGTTTCAATTGGCCAAGTAGTTTAAGTGAAGAAGACGATAAAAATACTGAATCTGAGCCATCCTGGGCAAAGGTCGGTAAATGACCTTGACCTTTGGAACCGATAAACTTCCATTCAGCTGATTGTAAATACCATTTCTGATGCCACTAGCTAATATACAATCAGAAAAATGCACTGTTTTGCCATTTTTCCATTCAAATCTCTAAGTGACCAAATTTGACCTTGACGTAAAACAGGTCAACCAAAGGTCACCATTTGAACAAACTTGGTAGGGCCAGAGTCCCTGATGCTGCATACCAAGTTTCAAGATCATTGGCCATTCGGTTCTTGAGAAGAAGATTTTAAATGTTTTTACCATATATGGGCATGGTGGCCATATCGGTCAGGTGCCCCGTCCTCACGTACAAACTTTCGTTCCCTCATTCCATAGAGGCTCCACATGTAATTTGGTTTCAATTGGCCAAGTAGTTTAAGTGAAGAAGAAGATGAAAATACTGAATCTGAGCCGTCCTGGACAAAGGTCGGTAAATGACCTTGTCCTTTGGACCTTATAACTTCCATTCAGCTGATTCCAAATACCATTTCTGATGCCACTAGCTACCATGCAATCAGAAACTCCATGGTTTTGCCTTTTTTCCATACAAATGTCTAAGTGACCAAATTTGACCTTGATGTAAAACAGGTCAAGGTCAACCAAAGGTCATAATTGAAACAAACTTGGTAGGGCCTGAGTCCCCGATGCTGCATACCAAGCTTCAAGATCATCGGCTATTCCGTTCTTGAGAAGAAGATTTTTAAAAGTATTTACCATATATGGGCATGGTGGCCATATTGGTCATGTGACCCAGTCCTCACAAACAAACTTTCGTTCCCCCATTTCATAGAGGCTCAATATGTAATTTGGTTTCAATTGGCCAAGTAGTTTAAGTGAAGAAGAAGATGAAAATACTGAATCTGAGCCGTCCTGGACAAAGGTTGGTAAATGACCTTAACCTTTGGAACTTATAAACTTCCATTAAGCTGATTGCAAATACCATTTCTGATGCCACTAGCTACCATGCAATCAGAACAAGAGGCCCATGGGCCACTACGCTCACCAGAGGTCATGTGGTTTATACCATATAATGGCAAGGTGCCCATCTTCGTCGTGTGACAACAAAACCGAATAATGTTTAATTGCCTCACCCCCATAGAGGCTTTTCATGTAATTTGGTTTCAAATAGCACAGCTCTTTTACTGGAGAAGAAGATAAAAATACTGAATCTGAGCCATCCAAGACAAAGGTCAGTAGTGACCTTGACCTTTAGAATTAATAAACTTCCATTCAGCTAACTGCAAATATCATTTTTGATGTCACAGCCTACCAGGCAATCATAAATATCCACTACTTTGCCATTTTTCCATAAAAATGTCTAAGTGGCCAAATTTGACATTGACATAAAACAGGTCAAGGTCAACCAAAGGTCATCATTTGAACAAACTTGGTAGGACCAGAGTCCCTGATGCTGCATACCAAGTTTCAAGATCATCTGCCATTCGGTTTTTGAGAAGAAGATTTTTAAAGGTTTTTACCATATATGGGCATGGCGGCCCATATTGGTCATGTGACCAAATCCTCACGAACATACGTAGAGGCTCCACATGTAATTTGGTTTCAATTGGCCAAGTAGTTAAAGTGAAGAAGAAGATGAAAATACTGAATCTGAGCCGTCCTGGAGAAAGGTCGGTAAATGACCTTGACCTTTGGAACTGACAAAGTAGAAGTAAAACAAAGATCAGGAATTGATACAATTAACTTACTCCATCCATAAAAGACACCAAAGGGAAAGAAATACAAACATTAAGCGACCAGACCATAATGGAAACCTAAACAAAGGAAGGCCATATGGACAGTTACTTTCCCACAAAATGGCCATATGGCCATCCAAAATTAAAAGACACAAGTGATACACACAGTAAGTAACAAACAACAACATAAATAAATCGCCACAGAAGAGCCGCCTTGGAACGGTCAGTGGAAGATTTCCACTGGGGGGGGGGCTTAAATCGATTTTACGTGGCCACAATCCTCGCCCTTACTTCCGTCGCGATTTAGACAAATAATTAGTTCAGTCCGCATGAAGGCCTCCTAACTCATCAGTGCAACATCTCCGTGAACACAGAAATCAAAGAACCACAGAGGTGAGACAACGGTGAGGACTCGACAGCAAGAAACCACTGAAATGCTGGAGTAAAAGAAAACCAACAGTTAGACTCCGATGAGCCCGACCAGAGACAGAGCATCAGACACCAACCAACATTATCTCTTTAATTTTCAATAAGCCTTTACGTTGGAGCCGTCATAGAATCTGAGGCCTGACCCACCGGCGTGCAATTAAAGAGGGAAGCAAAGTTGCCAACCGTGATTGGGTTAACTACCATGCATGCAGTCTGTCGTATAATACTTCCATTCAGCTGATTGTAAATACCATTTCTGATGCCACTAGCTAATATACAATAAAAAAATCCACTGTTTTGCCATTTTTCTATACAAATGTCTAAGTGACCAAATTTGACCTTGACTTAAAACAGGCCAAGGTCAACCAAAGGTCATCATTTGAACAAACTTGGAAGGGCCAGGGTCCCTGATGTTGCATACCAAGTTTCAAGATCATCAGCCATTCAGTTCTTGAGTAGAAGATTTTTAAAGGTTTTTACCATATATGGACATGGATGTCATATTGGTCATGTGACCCAGTCCTCACGAACAAACTTTCGTTCCCTCATTCCGTAGAGGTTCCACATGTAATTTGGTTTCAATTGGCCAAGTAGTTTAAGTGAAGAAGACGATAAAAATACTGAATCTGAGCCATCCTGGGCAAAGGTCGGTAAATGACCTTGACCTTTGGAACCGATAAACTTCCATTCAGCTGATTGTAAATACCATTTCTGATGCCACTAGCTAATATACAATCAGAAAAATGCACTGTTTTGCCATTTTTCCATACAAATCTCTAAGTGACCAAATTTGACCTTGACGTAAAACAGGTCAAGGTCAACCAAAGGTCACCATTTGAACAAACTTGGTAGGGCCAGAGTCCCTGATGCTGCATACCAAGTTTCAAGATCATTGGGCATTCGGTTCTTGAGAAGAAGATTTTAAATGTTTTTACCATATATGGGCATGGTGGCCATATCGGTCAGGTGCCCCGTCCTCACGTACAAACTTTCGTTCCCTCATTCCATAGAGGCTCCACATGTAATTTGGTTTCAATTGGCCAAGTAGTTTAAGTGAAGAAGAAGATGAAAATACTGAATCTGAGCCGTCCTGGACAAAGGTCGGTAAATGACCTTGTCCTTTGGACCTTATAACTTCCATTCAGCTGATTCCAAATACCATTTCTGATGCCACTAGCTACCATGCAATCAGAAACCCCATGGTTTTGCCTTTTTTCCATACAAATGTCTAAGTGACCAAATTTGACCTTGATGTAAAACAGGTCAAGGTCAACCAAAGGTCATAATTGGAACAAACTTGGTAGGGCCTGAGTCCCCGATGCTGCATACCAAGCTTCAAGATCATCGGCTATTCCGTTCTTGAGAAGAAGATTTTTAAAAGTATTTACCATATATGGGCATGGTGGCCATATTGGTCATGTGACCCAGTCCTCACAAACAAACTTTCGTTCCCCCATTTCATAGAGGCTCAATATGTAATTTGGTTTCAATTGGCCAAGTAGTTTAAGTGAAGAAGAAGATGAAAATACTGAATCTACGCCGTCCTGGACAAAGGTTGGTAAATGACCTTAACCTTTGGAACTTATAAACTTCCATTAAGCTGATTGCAAATACCATTTCTGATGCCACTAGCTACCATGCAATCAGAACAAGAGGCCCATGGGCCACTACGCTCACCAGAGGTCATTTGGTTTATACCATATAATGGCAAGGTGCCCATCTTCGTCGTGTGACAACAAAACCGAATAATGTTTAATTGCCTCACCCCCATAGAGGCTTTTCATGTAATTTGGTTTCAAATAGCACAGCTCTTTTACTGGAGAAGAAGATAAAAATACTGAATCTGAGCCATCCAAGACAAAGGTCAGTAGTGACCTTGACCTTTGGAATTAATAAACTTCCATTCAGCTAACTGCAAATATCATTTTTGATGTCACAGCCTACCAGGCAATCAGAAATATCCACTACTTTGCCATTTTTCCATAAAAATGTCTAAGTAACCAAATTTGACATTGACATAAAACAGGTCAAGGTCAACCAAAGGTCATCATTTGAACAAACTTGGTAGGACCAGAGTCCCTGATGCTGCATACCAAGTTTCAAGATCATCTGCCATTCGGTTTTTGAGAAGAAGATTTTTAAAGGTTTTTACCATATATGGGCATGGCGGCCCATATTGGTCATGTGACCAAATCCTCACGAACATACCGATGGCTTAGCGCAAAACTAGGCTAAGTCAGGTTTGTGAAAAATTACAGGAGAGCGAAAACACTGTTTATCTTTTTTCCTTTTTTTCTTTTGGTAACATAGACTTTGGACATGTATGCTGTTATATTTGTTATTTTTCATGATCATAATCATTTTCAAGTTAAACTATGCCTAAATAGCTTAAAATTGTAAATTTGAGTTAGTCATAGTTTTGCGCTGAAAATCGACTAGCTAGTGAAAAGAATCTTGGCGCAAAACTATGACTAAGTCAAGTTAGATATAGTATTGCACTCAAAATTAATGAAATTTTGAAGGAATGGGATAAAAAACTTCTCTAAGTCAAGCTGAATAAATTTCATAAAATAAATTTTAAACTATTTTGTGACTGAAATAATAAAAAAATGCCTAAATAAGCTTTTCAATACATAACGCCCAGTATTATCAATCGTTTAGATGATTCAACAGTTCAAACTCCCAAAACAACAGCAAAATTCAATATAAACTATCATTTAGATTTTCTTATTCAAACTAGATTCTAAGCACTAAGAAGCATTTTAATTTTCAATTTATCATAAAATGACTGATTTAACTCATTTTAAATGGATCTTTGGCAAACAGTACAAGCCCGGATCAGGGCTTTCAGTGTTAGCAGAAAGTTCAACTATTTTTTAATCACTTTCTCTGGTACCCCTAGATAGCAAGACTGACTCCTCTTATATAAAGGGTGAAGATTTTATTCAGCACATAATGGTTTGGTCACATATGAACAATCATTAACCGGGCCGGACTCGGTACCTCAGTCGGATGCGCATCTGACTGGTGCATTACGATAACACACCCGTGCGATAAAGTGCATTTCTTCACATCTCCAAAACGGCTACTTTTCTGATGAAAACCCATGATATTTTTCGTATTTTAACTGCAAACATAGGTTGTGGGTGCTCGTTAGAACCGCCTCATTGAGGTGGTTCTAACGAGTACCCACAACTTATGTCTTGGAGCAGAAATAAGAAAAATAATGTATACGCCCGTACACCCCAGTTTCCTCTATATAAAGTGGGGTTCATGGGGTGTTCTTCTTACGAACTTGTTCACGTAATGGATCAGGAGGACGCTGGTTCGATACCTGCCAAAGTCGGCAAAATTCTTTTGTGGAGATTGATCATGAAATCTTTTCTAAGGTCATTCCCTCCCTTCCGCTGATTCAAGAAGGGCAGTTGTCAGTTTCTGGCGAAAGAAAGTGCACTGTACTGGTTAACCGCTTACGTATAAGCCTGCCCAGAAAAAGTGTGGTTAGGTAAACTGACCAGCTCAAAAATGACCTAAGATAGTGTTGACTTGGCTGTTAAACCCCAATACAAAGCAACAAACAAACAATTTATTAACTAGTAAGCATTTAAATTTTTCCCACACTGTTTTTATCCTGATTGTTGTTTGTTGTTATCGAGTGGATTGCAAATATTAATTCATGCTGATGAAGCTGGGGTGAATAAATATTTGCATCTACCTAAAATTTAATTTTAACTAGAGAACATGATGTATCTTTATAGAAAAGTTTTCCAAAGGACCCTTTGGACATGGACATCGAAAAAGTAAATGCTTCAAATGAGATCAAATGCAGGCTTCAGTACAGGCTTGATATTTTCAACCAAAAACTTTTGCAGTGGCAAACAGTGTAGACTCTAATCAGACTGCTCATTTGAAAGCTGTCTCGTCTATTCTCATGACTCTTTAGTGTCTGAATATTTAGGGTAAATACCTCATTGAAGATACATGTACTTATGCTGAAATTTCCAGAAAATTTTTATAGATAATATTAGAAATAAGATCCATAAATGGTCACCTTTCTTTATAATGTATACATTTTGGCAGCTATCTTGATGTAATGAATAGTGTTATAAAGAGGTTATGATTGTGTACATTGTACATGCTAGATAGTTTACAAACTAATTTCTTTCATAAAGCTTGGGTCTGAAATTGGTGACAATAGCACGGGGTTGCAGTTAAAATGTGGGTCAGACAGTTTGTCTAACCCTTATCCTTCAGAACATGACATCTACCTTTGCAAACAATGTAGATCCAGATCATACGGCTTCTGGCCATCCAATCAGGATCTACACTGTCATGAAGTTTGTGAATTGAATGAGTATAGTGATTGGCTGATAGTCAGCAATGGGTGTGGCTTTATTCATTCATTCAGCAGGATAAGGTCTAACCAGCTATGAATTAAATAGGATCTCATGGGAAAGAACAACATAAAACATGTGATGGGCATGTGGGATCAAACTGGACTTGCATAAGGAAATAAGATATCTGAACTTCTCAAATGATATAATTGGATACATGTTATGAGGTCTATCAAGCACACTATCTTCCACACTCAAAAGAGTGTGTACCCTTCTTAACTGCTGAGCTAGATCTAGGAACTGCACTGGGCCATTGTACCAGTAGTCATACTCAATGGCTACTATATTTGGACTCCTGGATTTTATTTTAAATGACCTTACATCTGACCAGCAAATTTTGTTTCTGTTCAAACCAAGAGCAAACTTTTAAGAAGTTTTGAAACTGAATCTTACTTAAAGATAAGTTAGAAAGAGGTATTCAAACAGTGTTTGTAATACAAGCTGGATTCAAAGACCTTGGGAGTCATTTGCTGCTCCTCAAGGTTAAAACATGCGGCCACAAAAGAACCATCTTTACTTTCTTACTTTTTTGTTTGTCATTTGGCTAAAACTATGTTCTTAATATGACTCCTCATAGTGTAATTGATATTTTCTTGTCATTTAGGATCATTGGTTCCATTGTGCCATTTTGAAAATACTTCAGTGTCACTGACAAGTCCTGGGTGGCCAAAACTGGCTAGTCTGGCCCAGAAAAACATTTACACTTCATATTTTTACAGTTCTGTAGTGAATTCCTTGCTTTCATATAACATATTCAATTTTTTCTATTTCTGTCTGATTTTTTCCAAACTTGTAACAATTTTGAAAGAGTTACATAAATATCAGCATTCCTTCATAGCCGAAAAGCTGGAGAAGCCCCTGATTGAACCCATGATCCCTAGTTTATGAGGCGAGTAGCATAGCCACTTCACCATGGAGGCTTAGAACTACATTTTTGTAGTAGTGGCTTTCTATATAAGATTAACCCTACCTTGTGGGATTCTATTAGGTCTGTTACAATGACAGAATGTGTTGAGATCAATGCTAAAGAAAAGATTAGAGAGTGCTGGAGATGGTTCGATCTCCACAAGCGCCTAGTATTGTTTCCTTCAGCAAGAGACTTTATCCACATTACTTAGTACTGGTTTCTACCCAGGAAGGAAAGAGTGCCACATGGAAGATTAGTACTAGTTTACTAATGTGTTACCCTCTATAAATGAAGTTGATTATTATTATTATTATTATTATTATTATTATTATTATTATTATTATTATTTCATGTCTGCTGAAGTATGGAATGATTTCTTATTGCCCTAATACTGTGCTTGACATTTGCTGTGAAAGATTTTGAAAATTATGCTTGGCCTTATTCAAAATGACCTTTTAGTTTTTATTTGCAGTATATTTGCAGTATATCTGCAGCTATTTTAATGTATAAATTAAATCATGAACTGTTGGGCTTTGGGCTTGCAATCCTTTCAATATTTCACTTATTTTGAGATCACATAATCCAAGTGAGGCTAAAATCCACAATGGTGAGAAGTAAGGGTAGAACTTTGGGCAATGTTGTTATTTCTTCTGTTTCTATATTTCCATTCATTTTCCTTTCTCTCCTGTCCCTCACTTTCATCTCCTTTACCATCTCTTCTATCGTTTTTTCTCCTTTTCTGTGAGAGATGACACAAAATGACCAACAAGGGTTGATGTGTCGACAAACACAAAACAATCAAACAATCAACTGAATGATCAACCATTCTCTTTGGACTTATGTTATGTTTTGTTTGATTTGAGGTTTAACGTACCCGTCAACACGGTAAAGGTCATTTTGGAGACGTTGCTCACAATTTTTTGGGACTTTTACCCGACATTGAGATGAAAAGACATCTCAAGCCCTGTCGCCCAATGAAACCAATAGGGTTTATTAGCATGGATGTTCCGCCTCGCATCGTGGTTCCTGGACAGGCTTAGATCCTCCAAGTGGTTTACCGGTACTAGTGTGCGGGCCGGATTCAGCTCTGCGTGGAAGCATCATTCATGCAGCCCATATTGCCGATTTGGACTAATGTAAAGCAGGATGATGTATTGAAATTTAGGGATGTCAGGTTGAAAATTTTTTGGAATTTATTTAGGACTGTTCTTTTAAAGGGTTATCCTTTGGAAGAAAAGAACTGAAAAGTATGGAGTGTACAGTTTTCTGGGCCAGACAAGCCAGTTTCAGCCAATTAGGCCTCGTCAGTGACCTGCAGATATTTTCGCAATTCCACAAAGGAATCAATGATCCCAAAGGGCAAGAAAACTACACTTTGGTGAAGGGCAGGGAAGCTTTTCATGGCCACCACACATTCCCTGAACATCAGCTGTAGTGATGTTAAATATGTTCTATAAAAGGATCATCCTTTGGAAGCACAGAATGCACCACAGAACTGAAAAGTATGGAGTGAACATGTTTTCTGGGCCAGACTAGCTAGACAAGGAACCCTTGTCTGAACCTTTTTAAGGCGATGATCAGACACTACATTCTGTGGTAATGATCAGTGGGTGCACTCTTTGCCAATGATCCCTTTCCATTAGGCCACAAGGCCTGTATAAAGTAAGTGAATTGACAGCTTTATCAAGTGATACTTGTATATTAATTATTATACTGCTGCAGGTTTCTTTTGTGGTTTACCCCACCCACTCATTTTTCATCGAAATAACATGCTGTTGACCCTCATTAGTTTACTTCACAAAAATGTAAATACTTGCAAATCATCTTGTTGAATCTGTTATTATCTCCTGTAAAATTCAAATATTGGCGGGAAGTAAACTTCGGAATTTCATTCTGAAGTCAAGAATGGGTTCTGAGTTTGAATATTTCTTGATTTTCTTTCTCTCTCTTTTTTTTCGATGATATTCTTCAGTGGCCTTTGTTTTCAAAAAGACACATTTTTATATCATATATTAAGGCAGAAAAAAAAGAATTAAAAATTATTTTATTATAATCCCTGTTATTCTTGCTCAGCGCAAAACCCTATCTAAGTCAAGTTAGTAAGGGTTTTGCACTAACAATTCTTTCGAATTTTATGCAACTGTTAGTGCAAAACCATACCTAACTCCACTTAGAGATAGTTTTGCACTGACAATAAAAACATTTTGACTTAGCATATTTTATTTAAAATTAAATATCTTTGCAAATACTGGGAATATATTTACAATTTTTTGACAGATTTAAGAGGACTTCTCAAGCTTTTAAAATTCATGAAAAAAACTGATCTTGGGAAAAAATGGAGTTAGCCTAGTTTTGCGCTGAGCCATCGATACGTAGAGGCTCCACATGTAATTTGGTTTCAATTGGCCAAGTAGTTAAAGTGAAGAAGAAGATGAAAATACTGAATCTGAGCCGTCCTGGAGAAAGGTCGGTAAATGACCTTGACCTTTGGAACTGACAAACTTCCATTCAGCTGATTGTAAATACCATTTCTGATGCCACTAGCTAATATACAATAAAAAAATCCACTGTTTTGCCATTTTTCTATACAAATGTCTAAGTGACCAAATTTGACCTTGACTTAAAACAGGCCAAGGTCAACCAAAGGTCATCATTTGAACAAACTTGGAAGGGCCAGGGTCCCTGATGCTGCATACCAAGTTTCAAGATCATCAGCCATTCAGTTCTTGAGTAGAAGATTTTTAAAGGTTTTTACCATATATGGACATGGATGTCATATTGGTCATGTGACCCAGTCCTCACGAACAAACTTTCGTTCCCTCATTCCGTAGAGGTTCCACATGTAATTTGGTTTCAATTGGCCAAGTAGTTTAAGTGAAGAAGACGATAAAAATACTGAATCTGAGCCATCCTGGACAAAGGTCGGTAAATGACCTTGACCTTTGGAACCGATAAACTTCCATTCAGCTGATTGTAAATACCATTTCTGATGCCACTAGCTAATATACAATCAGAAAAATCCACTGTTTTGCCATTTTTCCATACAAATCTCTAAGTGACCAAATTTGACCTTGACATAAAACAGGTCAAGGTCAACCAAAGGTCACCATTTGAACAAACTTGGTAGGGCCAGAGTCCCTGATGCTGCATACCAAGTTTCAAGATCATTGGCCGTTCGGTTCTTGAGAAGAAGATTTTTAAAGGTTTTTACCATATATGGGCATGACGGTCCTAAATTGGTCATATGACCCAGTCCTCACGAACAAACTTTTGTTCCCCCATTCCAAAGAGGGTCCACATGTAATTTGGTTTCAATTGGCCAAGTTGTTTATGTGAAGAAGAAGATAAAAATACTGAATCTGAGCCGTCCTGAACAAATGGCGGTAAATGACCTTGACCTCTGAAACTGATAAACTTCCATTCAGCTGATTGCAAATACCATTTCTGATGCCACTAGCTAACATACAGTAAGAAAAATCCACTGTTTTGCAATTTTTCCATACAAATGTCTAAGTGACCAAATTTGACCTTGACGTAAAACAGGTCAAGGTCAACCAAAGGTCATCATTTGAACAAACTTGGTAAGGCCCGAGTCCCCGATGCTGCATACCAAGTTTAAAGATCATCGGCTATTCGGTTCTTGAGAAGAAGATTTTTAAAGGTTTTTACCATATATGGGCATGGCGGCCATATTGGTCATGTGACCCAGTCCTCACGAACAAACTTTTGTTCCCCCACTCCATAGGGGATCCACATGTAATTTGGTTTCAATTGACCAAGTAGTTTAAGTGAAGAAGAAGATAAAAATACTGGATCTGAGCCGTCCTGGACAAAGGTCGGTAAATGACCTTGACCTCTGAAACTGATAAACTTCCATTCAGCTGATTGCAAATACCATTTCTGATGCCACTAGCTCATATACAGTCAGAAAAATCCACTGTTTTGACATTTTTCCATAAAAAATGTCTAAGTGACCAAATTTGACCTTGACATAAAACAGGTCAAGGTCACCAAAGGTCATCATTTGAAAAAAACTTGGTAGGGCCCGAGTCCCCGATGCTGAATACCAAATTTCAAGATCATCGGCTGTTCGGTTGTTGAGAAGAAGATTTTTAAAGGTTTTTACCATATATGGGCATGGCGGCCATATTGGTCATGTGACCCAGTCCTCACCAACAAACTTTCGTTCCCCCTTCCCATAGAGGCTCCACATGTAATTTGGTGTCAATTGGCCGAGTAGTTTCAGAGGAGATGTTGTTTGAAAATGTTGACGACGCAGACGCAGACGACGACGACGACGGACGACGGACCAATGCCTATACTATAAGCTTCCCCGAGCCTTCGGCTCTGGTGAGCTTAAAAGCCACTGTTTTGGCTTTTTTCCATACAAATGTCTAAGTGACCAAACTTGACCTTGACGTAAAAAAGGTCAAGGTCAACCAAAGGTCATAATTTATACGAACTTGGTAGGGCTCGAGTCCCCGATGCTGCTCACCAAGTTTCAAGATCATCGGCCATTCGGTTCTTATGAAGAAGGTTTTTAAAAGTTTTTACCATATATGGGCATGGCGGCCATCTTAGTCATGAGACCCAGTCTTCATGAACAAACTTTCGTCCCCCCTTCCCACAGAGTCTCCACATGTAATATGGTTTCAATTGGCCAAGTAGTTTCAGATTAGAAGTCTTTTGAAAATGTTGACGCAGACGCGGACGCGGATGCTGACGACGGACGGCAGATCACTGCCTATGCTATAAGCTCCCCCGGAGCCTTCGGCTCTGGGGAGCTAAAAATATCACAATATTTCAACTTAAAATTTTCCTTTTTTTTCGGCGGAAATGTTTGCAATGTATTTGTATAGGCGTGTTTTCGTAATGCTTGCCAAATATCATACAAATGTTTAAGTGACCAAATTTGACCTTGACGTTAAACAGGTCAAGGCCCAACAAAGATCATTTGAACAAACTTGGTAGAGCCCGAGTCCCGATGCTACAAACAAAGTTCCATAGTCATTTGCCGCTTGGATCCTGAGCAGAGATTTTTTTAATGTTTCACCATATATGGGCATGGCATTGAACCAAATTTCCTACCGTAAAACCGTCGATTTACCTCACCAGAAATAATTTTGAATACAGGTACCCCATAAATTACCATACCCCTTCTGTACAAGAGGATGGGAACAAAAAGCAACGGCATTAATAATAAAACATAACCATTAGAAAGCCAGAGGAAAGAGTTTTTTTTAAATGGTCACACGGTTAGCCATCATAAAAATACTACCAGGGCTTCCTGCAAAGAAACGAACAGAAGCAAAGACATACAATGACAAAAATAAACCAGAACAGAAAGTTCTCCCCGAAACGGCAAATAAATTCCTCACTGGGGAGCTTAAATTAAATTAACATTAACAACCGCAACCTATGCTCTGTCGTGGTTTACATAAGTAACTTATTCAGTACGCGTATAGGGTTTTTAACTTATCAGTTCAACATCAACGAGAACATACAATTCAAACAAATTCAGAGACGAAACAAAAAAAAACAATAAGGACTCAACATCAGGAAATAACTGAAATGCTGAAACAAATAAAAAGAAAAAAAAAGGAAAACCGACAATTGGACTCGGACTCAAGCATCAAGGACATAAGATGTCCAATAGAAAATCATGTTATCTTGCCATTTTCCTAATATGCGGAATAATTTTTCAAGGCCTAGCTCAAACAGGAATAAGAACACTGCCACCACAGGTCACTGAAAGAAGCAAAATACTTGGTGACATAATGGCACACAAAAAATATTACGTACACCAACAACATGAATCCCATTTTAATGCACCTGTGTATATAACGCGACGTTTGATTGGATAATGTCAAAATTTGCGACAGTATATCATACGATATACTGTGGGAGACCTGACGTCATGATGTAACGTGGCTTTTCATTCGGTAACGTTTGGTTTTTACGCAGCTCACAGAGCCTGTCGCTTTGAACAAAATAGTACACTTTTTAACAAAATCGAATAAGTGCATTAGAATGTGGATAACTATTGAAAAGTGTCAATTGAGCAGGTAAATCATTGGTTTTACGCTGACGCGTCGCCGTAAAACGAAATTACTGACCGTAAAGCCGTCGATTTGCCTCCACAAATGACACTTTTGGATAAAGTTATCCTCTTATCAATAAATATGAAACTACAAAGGAGCGAACACCCTGGGACGGACAGAAGAAAAACTGATGGCTCAGGTTATGTTCATGAAAGAGATCAGCTCTAGCAGCAACACATGCATTTAAATCATTTTGTAAAGTTTTGGTACACAATCTAAACGTCAAAACAACCTTCGAGTTACGTCATTAAACAACGGCTTTTTGTGTCAAATTCCGCCCAGGGATTTATTGCAGAATAAATCACAATTTAGTTTAAACATATTTATTTGGATTACCAACATATTACATACATACATATTATCAATATAGGCGCGCTGTTAGAATGTTGTGCCTGCATCTCACACAATCTACTTTTAGTGGCTCGAGATGATTGTGTTCTTTGCGCATTTCTTTGTCAGAGTAGCGTTTTCATTCCCTGTGCTATATAACTTTTGTTGGTTTATTCAGAGATTGCGATTTTTGATTGTGGGATTTCCGGAGTACTAGTATCCTTTGCTCAATTTTGGTGATTCACTGACCAAATACTGAAATGTTAGGGTACAAGCCCAATATTTTTTAGGGTACAAGCCCAAAAAATATTATGAATCCCAAAAGACGATACTCACCTTGACGTACTGCTGAATGCTTCATCATACTGAAAACAAAAATGTTACTGCAAATTATAAATGCGTTTTATTAGTTATAAACCATATACACAGCATTAAATAAAATATAAGTGAATGCAATGATAAGAGATCGATGCAATTACCTCACTCCTCACACCCAAGACACCAAAGGGAAAGAAACATCAACAATTTTACCGTAATTAAAACGTCACAGTTACTTACTCACAAAATGGCATAAGGGCTATCCAAAATAAAAAGATATTAACAGTACATACATACAAAGACAAACTATATCAATAATAAACCACAATGAAAGAACCGCATTGGAACGGTCAGTAACAAGTTTTTTACTTTTTGGTTGGGGGCTTAAATCGATTTACAAAATGTAAGTAAAAGCAAAGATAAGGAATCGATACAATTAACCCACGCCTCCCATCAGAGACATCAAAGGGAAAGAAACACAAACATGAAATAACTACACCCTAATTGAAACATCAATGGCGGAAAACCAACATGGCAATTACTTTGCCACAAAATCACCACTCGGCTATCCAAACCACAAAGATATAAGCGATACACTCATTCAAAGACAAACTATAGCAAAGCTAAACAGCAACAGAAGAACCCCCTTGGAACAGTCAGTCAAAAGTGTTTCACTGGGGGTGTGTGTGCTTAAATCGATTTTAAGCGGCCGCAATCCGTCGCGATTTTATACTCATATATTACAGTATACGAAAACGAAAATCTGGCCGGTTGAATTCTGCAAGATCATTAACTTCCAGGCTACGTTGCAGGCCTCGGTAGCTCAGTCAGATAGGCGTCTGACTTGTGATCAAGAGGACGCGGGTTCGATACCTGCCGGGTCGGCAACATTATTTCGTGGAGATTGATTATGAAATCTTTTCTACGGTCATTCTCTCCCTTCAGCTAATAATAGAAGGGCAGTTGTTAGTTTCTGGCGAAAGAACGTGCACTCTACTGGCTAACCGCTTACGTATACAAAGTGTGGCTAGTTAACTTGACCAGCTCAAAATTGACCTGAATAGTATTAACTGGGCCCATAAACTCCAATACAAACAAATAAAAAGAATGCCAATGCTAAACGTTAAATTGATTCTACGTGTTCATAAGGAAAATATGTTCATTTGGTTGTTTTCTTTCACGGCTCTGTATATGATACATATCAAAGATTAACGTTGTGATATGCTTTCAAATATTTGATTCAAACATAACTTTGGGTGCTCCATCTTGCAAATACCAACACTATAATAATATGCAAACGTTTTATGAAAAGTAGATGAATGATACATTTACAATGGAGTTTATAAGGGTATTATTTACATGGACTTGTTGAAATGTAAGGTTTGTTTCTACGGGTTCAACAGGCTATTCAATAATGTTGCATATATACATCACAAAAACATGCCTATATAATTTCCACCCCCTTGAACCCCACTTTTATATAGAAAAACTGGGGTTTCCGGGGGTATACCTAATTTTTCTTATTTCTGCTCTAAAATATAGACCGTGGGTACTCGTTAGAACCGCCTCGATGAGGTGGTTCTAACGAGTGCCCACAATCTAAATTTTGAGCAGAAATAAGAAAAATTACACAATTATTTTCATCCTAAAATGTTCATTTTTTCGGCGATAAAGGTGGCAATGTATTTGTATAGGCTTGTTTGGGTAATGAGATGCACCCTAGTTACGGTGATCAATGATAATTAGTATGGAAAATGTATCAACGATATACATCTATGGAGGCATGGTTTAACATTCTGACAGTGGTTTAATTTTTTGTGCAAAATACACATTTTAACAATTTCTGAAAACAAAACTTTGATGTAACTGGGTGTAATAACTACAGCTGATTAGAGCGAATGTCATCCTATAGCTTCAGTTTCGTGTCGCTTTAAGGGCAATGGGAACACCTTCAGGGGAGGCAACTCCTGCACAAGTACTTTTGTCTCCCATGCCAATAGGGGTCAACTCATAAAGGAAAGAATTTGCTCCATAGGAGCAAATTCGTTCTTTTAAGAGTAGACCCCTTTTTCAGTGGATTAGTGCTTATGGAAGAGTCAACAGAAAGTCCAGAAAGTTGCCTCCGCTCGAATGGCGGAACAATCTGCCACGGTGTTCCTAATCCCCTTAAATGTAGAGTCGAAAATTTGCCTTCTAAATGACCTTTTTATCTCTTACATATCTTCGTAGCAGAAATGTGTGTAGTTCAATCAGCGCAAAGGAAGCATTAACAAACTTACTATAACACCATCCAGTGTCGGGTAACTTGTAATACATTCTCGTAATGATTCAATATCTTTGTTTAGACGTGACTTCTCATATTCATCACAAAATGTCTGCAACACAGGGAACAATAACTGATAGCCTTACACAATCGTAACATACATAAAAATGAATTCATATTAAATGCCACAATTTCATGTTGTTGTTGAAAGTGACGGACCAAAACAACACTATTAAGGCCATCTCGAGGCGTCTGACATTTTACTCGCAAGTTTTTTCCGTGAAGAAAGTAACGGGAATCAGCGGGAATCGAACCTGCAACCTCTTGATCACCAGTCAGATTATTACAATGACACACCCGTATGACATAATGCATTCTTTCGTATCCCCCAGATGGCTTCATTTCCGATGAAAATTTGTGATACGAGCGGGTTGTGAGTGGCCGCCTCTTTGAGGTGGTTGTAACGAGTACCCACAACATATGTCTTGGAGCAGAAATAAGCAAAATAATGTATACCCCTGTCAACCTCAGCTTTCTCTAGAGTGAAGCAAAGTTGTCAAACGTGATTGGGTTAACTACCATGTATGCAGTATGTCGTTTACTGGGTTCATATCTTTTTATGTCGAAGAATGATTTTACGAAATTGGGTGCTGAAGTCATTGCTTTTATATATTTTTCTGAATTTATATACTAAGTCACCATAAAATTCGGGTTCCCATAGACCTTGTTGCAGAAGAGATTTAAGTCCAATACTGAATTTTGAAATTAAATCAGAATGACGTCTATAAAATTTTGAAAAGGCTTTGCGTAGTTTATGGTACCGATAACCCTGATTAAGAAGTTTAGCCGTTTACAATTTATTACGAGTGATGAAGTAAGTTTCATGACTACACACTCTGGCTAATCGAATTAATTGCGAAATATAAACGACATAGGATGGTGCACGAGGAACAATACTATCGAAAAAAGGAAACTTTACAATCTCAAAATCAAAATCGTCGCGTTTATCGTAAATTTTGCAAGAAACAAACCCAACTACAATTGATAGATGTAAATCCAAAAACAGGGCCTCGGTATCAGAAGAATTTGCTTTATGAATTGAAATTCTGGGGGGGGGGGGTAAATTTGACTGATCAAACCTTCGAAATAGGTATTATCAATATTTAATAAATCATCCAAATATCTAGAAGTGGAACTAAAAGCTTCAATGATTTCAGACTGGTTTTCAGCAGAAAGGGACATCATGAAGTCTCTCTCATAACAAAATAAATACAGATGAGCCACAAGTGGTGCGCAATTAGTACTCATTGGAATACCCACAACTTGTCTAAATAACTTAGTACCAAATCTTATGTAAATATTGTCAAGTAGAAAGGTGAGAGCTTCACACACTTTCTGACATGACCATAAAGTATAATTTTTATGCTCTTCAGAAGTGAAAAAAGCATTTCTTACATTACATGCAAGATAGAGGGAGTCTTCCCTATGAAATGTCCATTCAATTAAATCATTAAGTCTTTCTTTTATAAGATTATGAGGAAGTGTAGTGTCAAGGGTGGACAAATCATAAATACACATTCTTGAAGCACGAAAACGCCTGGATTTCAGTTTATTTAAAACTTCATTTAATAGAATATTTTATTGACCAAAACAGATTTCTACCTGATCTTTCAAAGACTTTATCACATGTTTTTGATGGCAGTAAAACATGAAGTTAATAATTTGGAGAGTTCAGTGGTGGTACAAGAGCTTGAATTTGAAATAAACCGTGTTTTGTATGGTATTTTATGAATTAGGTAATCAATATAACGTAGGAAGCTTGTCATGGCCTTCTGTAACACAGACAGCAAACTTGGTAGCTGAATGACAAATGTGGTCATCAACTAAAGTCATCTCTACAGCTAAAGGCTGAAGTTCATAGGCGTTAGAACCATCAAGTTCTTGCTGAAGAGCGTTTATATAGTGAAGCCGTCAAACAACGACCACATTGTTAGCGGCCTTATCAGCTGGAGCATAAAGTTTCATAAATATATACCATACGATTTAGGAGTTATGGCCCGGACACAGTTTACCATTAGGAACTAAGTCAAGGGTAGTTAATTAAAAAACCAAGGAGCAAGAGTTGTTTTCCTTGTTCATGACATATCGCCTCAATGCCATGCATGCACCGGTAACGTTTCATAAGTATATTCCATACGGTTTAGGAGTTATGGCCCGGACACAATTTACTATAAGGAACTAAGTCAAGGGCAGATAATTAAACAAGAGGACCATGATGGCCCTGGATCGCTCACCTGATCCATAGAGTAACAAGTGAGCCCCAGTGAGGGCCATTATTGACCCCGGGGTTATAATGTGCATAATGTTGAGGGAGGTCTAAAAAGGTGAAGCTTCATACCAAATATCAACAAAGGCTATAATTTGAACAATCTTGGCAAAGGTCCATTAGATGAAGCTACACAACAAATATCAAAGACCTGGGCCTTGCAGTTTCAGAGAAGTAGATTTTTTTAAAGATATTCCTTACGTAAGCCTATGTAAAACCAAATGGCCCCGGGGCAGGGGCATTTTTGGCCTCAGGGCTATAATTTAAACAATCTTGATAGAGGTCCACTAGATGAAGCTTCACACCAAATATAAAAGACCTGGGCCTTGTTGTTTCACAGAAGAAGATTTTCAAAGATTATCGCTATTATAAGTCTATGTAAAACTAAAGGGCCCTGGGGCAGGGGCATTTGTGGCTCCAGGGCTATAATTTGAACAATCTTGGTAGAGGTCCACAAGCTAAAGCTTCATACCAAATGTCAAAGACCTAGGCCTTGTGGTTTCAGAGTAGAAGATTTTTCAAGATTTACCCTATAAAAGTCTATGAAAAACCAAAGGGCCCAGGAGCGGGGGCATTTTTGGCCCCAGGGCTATAATTTGAACAATCTTGATAGAGGTCCACACGATGAAGCTTCACACCAAATATCAAAGATCTGGGCCTTGCAGTTTCAGAGAATAAGATTTTTAAAGATTTTCCCTATAAAAGCCTATGTAAAACCAAAGGGCCCCGGGGCGGGGGCATTTTTGGCCCAAGCACTATAATTTAAACATTCTTGGTAGGGGTCCACTAGATGAAGCTTCATACCAAATAGCAAAGACCTGAGCCCTTCAGTTTCAGAGAAGAAGATTTTTTAAAGATTTTCCCAATATAAGCCCATGTAAAACCAAAGGGCCCTGGGGCGGGGGCATTTTTGGCCCCAGCACTATAATTTGAACAATCTTGGTAGGGGTCCACTAGATGAAGCTTCATACCAAATATCAAAGACCTGGGCCTTGCGGTTTCAGAGAAGAAGATTTTTAAAGATTTTCCCTATATAAGCCTATGTAAAACCAAAGGGCCCCGGGGCGGGGGCATTTTTGCCCCCAGCACTATAATTTGAACATTCTTGTAAGGGGTCCATAAGATGAAGATTCGTACCAAATATCAAAGACCTGGGTCTTGCAGTTTCAGAGAAGAAGATTTTTAAAGATTTTCCCTATATAAGCCCATGTAAAACCAAAGGGCCCCTGGGCGGGGGCATTTTTGGCCCCAGCACTATAATTTGAACAATATTGGTAGGGGTCCACTAGATGAAGCTTCATACCAAATATCAAAGACCTGGGCCATGTGGTTTCAGAAAAGAAGATTTTAAAAGATTTTCCTTATATAAGCCTATGTAAAACCAAAGGGCCCCGGGACGGGGGCATCTTTGGCCCCAGCACTTTAATTTGAACAATCTTGGTAGGGGTCCTACGGATGAAGATTCATACCAAATATCAAAGACCTGGGCCTTGCAGTTTCAGAGAAGAAGATTTTTAAAGATTTTCCCTATATAAGCCAATGTAAAACCATAGGGCCCTGGGGCGGGGGCATTATTGGCCCCAGCACTATAATTTGAACAATCTTGGTAGGGGTCCACTAGATGAAGCTTCATACCAAATATCAAAGACCTGGGCCATGCAGTTTCAGAGAAGAAGATTTTTTAAGTTTTTGGTGAAAAAAATCCATTTTTGGCTCCTGTGACCTATATGTGCAACGGACCGGAACCATTTGAACAACTTTGAAAGGGGACCACCTAAGGATCATTCTTGTGAAGTTTGGTCAAAATCCGCTCAGTGTTTTAGGAGGAGATGTTGTTTGAAGAAATTGTTTACGCACGGACGCACGGACGCACTGACGCACGGACGCACTGACGCACGACGGACGACGGACAAAAAGTGATCCCAAAAGCTCACCTCGTCACTACGTGACGGTGATCTAAAAAAACAACAAAAAAGCAAGAGTTGTCTTCCTTGTTAATGACACATTGTCTCATTGTCATGCATGCACCTGTAAAGTTTCATAAATATTTTCCATACGGTTTTGGAGACATGGCCCGGACACTGTTTACTATAAGAAACTAAGTCAAGGACAGATAATACAAAAACCAAAAAAGCAAGTGTTGTCTTCCTTGTTCATGACACATCGTCGCAATGCCATGCATGCACCTGTAACGTTCAATAAATAGATTCCGTACGGTTTATGAGTTACGGCCTGGAAACGAAGTGGGATGGATGTACGGACGGACAGACAAGGGTAACACTTAATGCCCTTCCGCTATTCTTTGAATAGGCGGTGGCATGAAAATGCGACCAGAACTCTTCCCTAATCGGCGACACTTAGCTTACAAGACAAGTGCTCTACCTACTGTCAGAGCTATCTGGCCACTAAACATTTTTTCAACTTCGAAGTTTTATAAACTTAGTGGATAAATAGAGGATCTTACATGAGTGGTCATGTATTATTGAATTTATTAAACGAGTTGAGGAAAAGGGATATAATGCGAGGCTTTGCCGAGCATTTTATCCCTTTTCCTCAACGAGTTTAATAAATTCAATAATACATGAGCACGAATGCAAGATTCTATTTATCATATGACATTTAAAACGCATTTTATTCACGATTGTTTACAAAAATATCAATATTCCGCCATTAGTAAACGCGACGCCGTTAAGGACGTCGTACATGTAACATTACGGAACGTATCTAGCTAATTTGCATTTTTAATCCACTAGTGGATTATCGAAAATAATACATGACCTTATTACACTCTCAGACGCGACGTCACATGATAAACAGCACTATTGATGAAGTACGGGGAACCCTTTTACAGGCTACTTAACTGCACCTAACACCGGCTGTTGCAAATAAATCATTACGAAATGAAGTTGAAAAAGGTATACAGGAATACTGGAATGTGCTTTACAAGGAGCGACGATATCCGTCGTGAATATAAGTGAATATATAAAGAAACGAATGCAGAGATAAGCAAAATTAATACATTAACAACTTAAAGCATGTAGGTTGTGAAGTTTTCACTCCAGAGTGTCCAATCTTTGAATTTGTATACGTCTATTCTATTGAAGAGGGGACTTAGTCACTCAACGTAAGTAGGACTTCAAGCAGTATAGATCCTGATGAGATGGCTCATCAGGATCTACACTGCTTGCATAGTATCTGTACTACAGAGATGAAAGGATTAAGTTCGTGAATGTACATTGTGTATACAGTGATATTATTGTTTTCGTAAGATGTTTCATAACGCTAAAGCATATGTTTCTTATATGCATCATGTGTAATGTCACATACGTTACCCTGCCGTCTGTGACATGGCTATGCAATGTTGCCTTGGTGACATGGTAATGCAAGTTATGCTTCAGAAGATATTAACAATTTCATTGCGGCAACATACAAAATATAAATGATCATATAATTTGGAATCTTGTACAAGTCATCAAATCATAAGAAATTCATACATCACAATACTTTAGTAGCTATATAATGGACAGACGTGTGGATTCTCTGAATGGATTAATATTACCTCTACCCGAGCTCTACATGTCTCCTCATTCCCTGGGACTATCGCAAGAGTCTGAATATAATAATCTGCTGGGTTGTAGTTCATGGGACACGGATAACCAGTGCTAAAGTATAGAAAATGAAGAATGATGTAAATGTATTTTCCAAGAAGATACAACTTCTTTACTGTTTTAGCAGACTAAGAAACACATGGTAAAGTTTTTGTTTCCACTTTCCCTGAAGCCAACTAGTAAATGAAAATATAACATCAAGTACCGGCATTAATTTTCTATATGTAGTGGAATGTTGTTCCCACACGCAATTATCAAAGATGTATTTCACTTCATTGCATCTTATATTTAGTGCCTTTGGGTGGCAATATACCACCTCACTATATTTCATCCTATTGTAGTTTGTATTTTTATTTGTATGTGTGCACAGTGTGTCCGATTATTTAATAACCGATTTTCAACAATAAGAACTCATCTATACTACTAAAAGGACGAATAAGCCTAAACAAACAACTTGAAAATGGTAGAAATGTGTTGCGGTTGGTTGGTTGTAATCAATATCGATATATTTTACCTTACATTTCCGGCGTTATTGCATACAAATTACACATTATGGTCATGTCATAAAGTATGTGAAACTCTCGCTTTTCTACTTGACATATTTATACAAGATTTTGTACCAAGTTAGTTAGACAAATTGTGGGTATTCCGATGGGTACGAATTGCGCACCCCTCGTGGCTGATTTGTTCTTGTATTGTTATAAAAGTGACGTCATGACGTCCTTTTCCGTTGACAACCAATTTGAAGTCATTGAAACTTTTAGCTCGTCGTCTAGATATTTGGATGACTTATAAAATATTGACAATACCTACTTCGATGATATGATCAATCAAATTTATCCTCCAAATTTATTATCCCTAAGTAGAAACCAGTACTGAGCGATGAAGATAAAAATCTCTTGCTGAATGAAACAACACTTGACGCTTGCAGGGATCGAGCAGGCTATCTCTCGATCTCAAATCCTATGCTTTACCACTGCACCACAGCGCTTCACACCTTCCAACCAAGACACGAATGCTGTGCCCAGAAATGATACCGCTATAAAAATCCACTGCCACTGGAACAGTCATGCTAAAGGACGTGCTTACTTTACGTGAACGTTATCTTATCTTACCTTTTGAAGAAGTCTAAAGCATCTGTAGAGTCTCCGAGAAACGCTGTACGACCTTCAGCCATTATCATGACCCTAAAATGTTTCATGAGAATTATGTCATTATTATCTTGGCCCCGTCAAGCGATTTTGGTACTTATCGCCTATGCGAGCAGCGAAGGTTCAGGCGAGCCTGCGCATCCGCGCAGTCTCGCCAGAACCTTCGCTGCTGGCTCACACAAGCAGTGAATCAAGAGGAACCTTCGGACAGAAAGCCATATCCCTGGCCCCTCTGAATGGCTGGGCATGCGCAGTTAAAACTTGTCATGACGGAATGCTCAAAGACACAAATTCGCTTGGCGGGGCTCATCTTCAAACGAACTTTAGTGGTATGCGGCTTTAACCCATTGTATTCTGGCGGAATTGTATACCCATTGTATACTGGGTGTTATATAAGAGGTGTCAGGCCTATGTTTTCCTTTTTATTATATTTTTGACGGAAAACTCTGTTAGCAAATAGTGCAGGCCCCGATCAGACGCCGCAGAATGCCTGAGCCTGCACTTTGCCAAGGTACCCCTTTAGGGGTTTCCCGCATACAAAGGGTAAACGTGATGTAGGTGTGGTTTGCATTGTTACACTGTTATTTCCTTTGGTAATCGAAATCAGTGTGGTGTCGTCGAAAAATGGAATTCTGCTGAAGCAGAGAACATAAGCTGTGCTTTGCCTTTCATTCTAACGAATGCCCAAAACATTTGTGGAGTAATAAAGGGAAAAGATTTTATTACTTATTGTACTAGTCCTCAGACGGATATTTATGGCGAAATATTAGGGGACTTATATTGTGATGCCCTCACCTTTCTACTTGACAATATTTATATTAGATTCGGTACTAAGTTGTTTAGACAAATTGTGGGTATTCCGATGGGTACGAATTGCGCACCTCTTGTGGCTGATCTGTCCTTGTATTGTTATGAAAGGGACTTCATGTTGTCGCTTTCCATTGATAACCAATCTGAAATTATTGAAGCTTTTAGCTCCACTTCTAGATATTCAGATGATTTATTAAATATTGATAATACCTATTTCGATGGTTTGATCAGTCAGATTTACCCCCCAGAACTTCAGTTAAATAAAGCAAATTCTTCTGATACCGAGGCCCCGTTTTTGGATTTACATCTATCTATTGTAGATGGGTTTGTTTCGTGCAAAATTTATGATAAACGCGATGACTTTGATTTTGAGATTGTAAATTTTCATTTTTTGGATGGTGATGTTCCTCGTGCGCCATCCTATGGCGTTTATATTTCGCAATTAATTCATTTTGCTAGAGTGTGTAGTCATGTAACTGACTTCAACACTTGTAATAAATTATTAACAGCTAAACTCCTTAATCAGGGTTATCGGTACCATAAACTACGCAAAGCCTTTTCAAAATTTTATAGACGCCATTCTGATTTAATTTCAAAATTCAATATTGGACTTAAATCTCTTCTGCAACAACGTCTATCGGAACCCGAATTTTTTGGTGACTAAGTATATAAATTCAGAAAAATATATAACCGCAACGACTTCAGCACCCAATTTCGTAAAATCATTCTTCGATATAAAAAGATTGGGTACAACATGGATATTATACGACAGACTGCATGCATGGTAGTTAACCTTATCACGGTTGGCAACTTTGCTTCCCTCTTTAATTGCATGCCGGTGGGTCAGACCTCAGATTCTATGACGGCTCCAACGTAAAGGCTTATTGAGAATTAGAGAGATCTAATTCAAGGTAATGTTGGTTGGTGCCTGATGCTCTGTCTCTGGTCGGGCCCATCGGAGTCTAACTGTTGGTTTTCTTTTGCTCCAGCATTTCAGTGGTTTCTTGCTGTCGAGTCCTCACCGTTGTCTCACCTCTGTGGTTCTTTGATTTTTTGTGTTCACGGAGATGTTGCACTGATGAGTTAGGAGGCCTTCATTCGGACTGAACAAATTATTTGTCTTAATCGCGACGGAAGTAAGGGCGAGGATTGTGGCCACGTAAAATCGATTTAAGCCCCCCAGTGGAAATCTTTCCACTGACCGTTCCAAGGCGGTTCTTCTGTGGCGGTTTATTTATGTCGTTGTTTGTTACTTACTATGTGTATCGCTTGTGTCGTTTTATTTTGGACGGCCATATGGCCATTTTGTGGGAAAGTAACTGTCCTTATTGTCTTCCTTTGTTTAGGTTTCCATTATGGTCTGGTCGCTTAATGTTGGTGTTTCTTTCCCTTTGGTGTCTTTTGTGGGTGGAGTAAGTTAATTGTATCGATTCCTGATCTTTGTTTTACTTCTACCTTTTATAGTGTCCTTATAACGAGGGTTGCCTGTATTCCTTGCTCAATAAGAGACTCAGTAAAACCGTGTCTCCGATTTTCGTCCTGTGTTCTTCGTTTCCATAGACAACCTTTTAGCTTTTTAGTTTTCCTAAAGTTAACCATTTCACAGTACATGGATACTAGGTAACAATATAACCGATATTCCCACTGTGTATTCTTTACGGCCAAAGGCAACAGTTTATAGCTTTATTGCATGCAAATGCCTTTGTTTTAAGCAGATGCTGGTTTAACACATATATATGGCAATGGAATCCCCCACCCGATAAGTTTGGAGTGATCCATTTCCAATCATAGAGGTGTCAGGTTTGATTTTGTTTGCGGCAAATTTTACAAAACTGACATTTCTTTAAGCAAACAGTGTAGATCCAGATCAGACGCCGCGTTCTGTAACATCTGATCTGGGTCTGCACTGTTTGCCAATTTCCCAGAAAAAGGGCCGCAAGGAATATATGGATTAAGGAAAACTTTATAAGCAATCACGTTGTCATGTAAGATGGAGCCTATTTGATACTAGCAAAAACGCGAGAAATCCTCAACAAAGCTGTGAATGGCAATAAAAAATTTTCAATGATTATACATGCATATTATGAAAACACTTCATTCTTTTGAAGGACATGAGACCTATTTCAATGTTTTGGCTATACAAACATAATACAGTGAAATCCGCTATTAAGACCACCAAATATTAAGACTAATTCTGATTTAAAAATTTATTGAGTAGGTTGCAGTTACATATATTCTTTGTCTTAATATAGAAATTTTACGGTATGTGACCCTTTCAGAAATGGTTACAAAACGTATTAATTATATAGAGGATCTTACATGAGTGGTCATGTAGTATTGAATTTATTAAACGAGTTGAGGAAAAGGGATAAAATGCGAGGCTTTGCCGAGCATTTTATCCCTTTTCCTCAACGAGTTTAATAAATTCAATAATACATGAGCACGAATGCAAGATTCTATTTATCATATGACATTTAAAACGTATTTTATTCACGATTGTTTACAAAAATGTCAATATTCCGCCATTAGTAAACGCAACGTCGTTAAGGACGTCGTACATGTAAGGTTACGGGACGTATCTAGCTAATTTGCATATTTAATCCACTAGTGGATTATTGAAAATATTACATGGCGTTATTAAACTCTCAGACGCGACGTCATATGATAAAAACTGTTTCAGTGCCGAAGATGAATAATGCACTTGCGACTGCAACATTGGTTTAACTTAGACGAGTACTCAAATTTGTACGAAAATGATATACAAACTTACTTATCAAACAAGGCATAAACTTCTGAAGATGGTTGGTGGATGGAGCAAAGTATAGTTTTGCCTTTATCAGCCATTTTCTTCAATGTCTGTACAATGTTTTCGGCCATGAAAGAGTCCAGCCCTGACGTTGCTTCATCACAGAACAAGAGAGGTGGATTGGTCAAGATCTGTTGAATAAAAGTCATGAACATTAGACATCATTACTTTGATAAGTCAATGAAATACAAATGGTAATATTTTAACAAAAATCGTACGAACATTTTTTCTCTTTTTTTTAAGGAGAGACTACACCATAATCTTGTCAATTTTAATGGTTTTGTTATTTAAATTTTTCAAAACGTGTGTTTTCATTGGCAATTTAATCCCAGTAACCACAAAAGTTTTGGTAGTCCAATGACATTTGATGGCATATAAAATCTTAATTTTCAATGATGGGATATGGTTTGCTATCAATTTGATCATGAAGTTCAATGGCATTAATAAAGATTCTTCGAAGTATGCCATTTCTCAGGCCATAACTCGTCTCTTATAACCATTTGTAAGTAGTTGTTCTTTGTAAAAGAGATCAGTAATGACTGGCCAAATTATTACAGAATAGAAGTGAAGGCAATGATCAGGAATCTATACAATTAATCCAAACCTCCCAACAGAGACACTTTAGGGAACGAAACATAAACCTGGAATAACTAGACCCTAATGGAAACATCAATAGCTGAAAGCCAAAAGGACAGTTACTTTCCAACAAAATGGTCAAATGGCTATCCAAAACAAAAATTCTAACACAGCGCGCCTATATAGGCAGCGGAAAATAACTGTGTTTTATTCTACAACAAATCACGGCAAGGAAGGGCGTGACGAGTGACGTTATTAAAAACTGCAAATTTATGACGTCACTAAGCGATTTCCTTGACGTTGGACGGTGTAGCGTCCTTTTCTCGCATCGAAAACGTTAGAAAAGGATATAAATGCATGTGTTTCAGTCGATAATTTTAGCGGGATTTCTTCTAACAATGGCGATAATTTGTGAGAATTTGAAGGAAACAACAGCATTATTGCTGATTTTCAGCGTGTTAGAATCGAAATAGATCAGCTCTAGTCTGTGATTTGTTGAGTAATAAATCACAGTTTGTCGGTCAGTTGTAAGTAGACAAATCACGCGCGCTACGCGCTCGTGATTTGATCTACTTTACAACTGACCTCCAAACTGTGATTTATTACTCAACAAATCACAGCTAGAGCTGATCTATTTCTTAAATATAAGCGATACACACAATCAAAGACGAACTATACCAAAAATAAATGGCGACAGAAGAACCGCATTTGAACGGTCAGTGAAAATTACTCCACTGGGGGTCTTAACCCTTATCTTGCTGAATATTCATTTATGCCACACCCATTTCTGTCTATCAACCAATCAAATTACTTGATGTAATTTTTTGCTACAAATTCATAAACTGAATGTCAAACAGTGTAGATCCTGATCAGATGGCTTCTTCAGAAGCCAACTGATCTGGATCTACACTGTTTGCAAAGATAGGGGTTGTCGTGAAAAGCAAGATAAGTGTTAAATCGATTTTACGCGACCGCAGGCATCGCCCTTACTTCCGTTGCGATTTAGACAAAGAATTTGTTCAGTCCGCATGAAGGCTTCCTAAATCATCAAAGCATCATCTCCGAGAACACAAATATCAAACAACCACAGAGATGAAACAACGGCAAGGACTCGACAGCAAGAAATGACTGAAATGCTGGAGCAAAAGAAAACCAACAGTTAGACTCCGACTGGCTCGACCAGAGACAGAGCGTCAGGTACCAACCGACATTACCTAAAATTAAATTTTAATTTTTCCCAACTTTAGTCAAAATGTCGATGGTTTTCCCATTTCTAAAGGCCCCGTCCCCATTCTCTAGGAGTCTTTTGCAAGGTGTGCCCTTTTGACATGCAGTGCCGCGTTGCGAAAATGCCCTTTTTTGAGTAGCACCCTGCCCTAAGTTTAGTCTGCGGGAAACACTATTTAATATAAAAATGATAAAATACACCAAGTAAAAGGGGAGTAAAATATCGCTTAAAGATGACCACTGTCTTAAGGCGAAGTCTACCCTTGAAATATAACCTGGCATTGTGCCTTAGCGTACTGAAGCAAACACATCTACATGTACCAAACTATAATGGCAAGCACAAAGGAGTAAGTGGTGAGAATCTGACTGCCTTTGCATATGGACCCTATTGGTTTGTTTGGACGTAGGGCTTGAGCTGTCATTTCATCTCAATGTCGGGTAAACGTCCCACAAAATTGAAGGCAATGTCTCCAAAATGACCTAAATTGTGTTGACAGGGACGTAAAACCTCAATTCAAACAAACAAAAAGAGCCATTATAACCAACGCAAAGCTTTTACCTCTGAAGCAAACGATAATCTTCGCATTTCACCTCCAGAAATTCCTTTTTGTCGTTCTGGGTTTCCGATTATGCTATTTGCACATTTTGATAGCCCAACCTGTAAGACGAAAATAAATGTTAGGAAAACATAAACATGTTAAATTATGTTATCTTTCCTTTTACGTTTTTTTTAAATTCTCATTGTCTTTCTGATGACAAATGGACGCCTCATCACGAAAACACGCCTATATAATTTTGACCCCCTTGATCCCCACTAACATATGAGCCCCGCCAAGCGAATTTGGGTCTTCGAGCATTCCGTCATGACAAACTTTAACTGCGCATGCCCAGCCATTCCCGGGGGCCAGGGATATGGCTTTCTGTCTGAAGGTTCCTCTTGATCCACTGCTTGTATGAGCGAGCAGCGAAGGTTCTGGCGAGACTGCGCGGATGCGCAGGCTCGCCTGAACCTTCGCTGCTCGCATAGGCGATAAGTACCAAAATCGCTTGACGGGGCCCATATAGTAAAACTAGGGTTTACAGGGGTAGCCATTAGTTTTCTCATTTCAGCTCAAAACTATAGAATGTGGGTACTCGTTAGAACCACCTCGATCAGGCGGTTCTAACAAGTACCACAATCTATATTTTGATCAGAAATAAGAAAAATATGACTATTTTTCATCTTAAAATTATCATTTTTTCGCGGTAAAATTAACAATGTATTTGCATAGGTATGTTTTCGTAATGTTGATTTATAATCATGTTAACAGTTCAATGAAATACACACCCTTGTAAACCACGATTAATATAAAGAAACAACTGGGGTTTTAAGGGGTATATATTATTTTTCTAATTTCTGCTTCAATCCATATGTTGTGGGTACTCATTGAGGCGGTTCTAACGAGCACACACAACGTATGTCTGCAGTATAAATAAGAAAAATATCAGAAAAATAAGTTTCGGAAATAAGGAAGAATTTGTTATATCACATGGACCGGCCTCCGTGGCCTACGTGTAGTGTGTAAAAGCTCTGTCTCTTAATTATTAGGTCTCTCACCGTTGTGGGTTCGACCCTCGCCTCGGGCCCATGTAAGACGACAAGTTCTGCAAAGAAAGTTCATGTGGTTTTTCTCCGGTAACTCCTCTGATTAACCATCTCTGATTAACGACCAGCTCGAAATAAGTGACACAATATTGAAAGGGCCGTAAACACCCTCTCCCCCATCACAAAAAAGTGTCGATCTTTATGTGTTACAAATTAAAATTATGGATGCGCGTTAGAACCGCCTAAATGAGTATCTAGTCTATGTTTGTTTGATTTCAGGTTTAACGTCCCCGTCAAACACTGTAAAGGTCATTTTGGAGACGTTGCTTCCAATCTGTGGAACTTTTACCCGACATTGAGATGAAATGACATCTCAAGCCCTGCCGCCCAATGAAACCAATAGGGTTTATAAGCATGGACGGGCCGACTCACACCATTATAAGCCATAGCAACCAAACTAAAGAGCCGTTTGTCATGAAAACACACAAACTTTGAATCTCCCAGCCCAAGGATTCTACATTTGAAATTTGGGTTCAATCGGCCTAGTGGCTTCGGAGGAGACATCGTTTGAAAATGTTGATCCAGACGACGGAAGACGACGCCAGGCGACGCAAGACGACGCAAGACGCCAGACCACGACGACAGACGACTGCCTATCCTATAAGCTCACCCGGATCCTTCGGCTCTGGCTTTTGTCTGATTTGTGGTTTAACGTCCCCGAAAACACTGTAAAGGTCATTTTGGAGACGTTGCTTCCAAATGTGTGGGACTTTTACCCGACATTGAGATAAAATAACATCTCAAGCCCTGCCGCCCAATGAAACCAATAGGGTTTATAAGCATGGACCGTCCGACTCTCGCACTGCTTTGCCTGGGCAGGCTTAGATCCTCTAAGCGGTTTACCAGTACTCGTGTACGTGCGGGTCGGTTCAGCTCTGCTAGGAAGCATTATGGAGCCCATCTATTTCTGATGGACGGGGGCCGGCTCTGGTGAGTTAAAAAATTAGACCTGGAGGTCCTAACTCCGGGCATGAAACATCTGGCTCTATCCCTCAAAAACTTTACGAAAACACGCCTATACAAATACATTGTGAATTTTACCACCAAAAACGAAGATATTAAGATGAAAATTTGTGATATTTTTCTTAATTCAGCTCGAAATATATATTGTGGGTACACGTTAGGACCGCCTCATCAAGGTGGTTCTAACGAGTATCCACAATCAATATTTCAGAGCAGAAATAAGGAATATAATGTTTACCCTGTAAACCCAGTTTTACTATATAAAAGTGGAGCTCAAGGGATCAGAATTAAATAGGCGTGTTTTCAAGATGGTTTTCTGTGATGCCTCACTGTCTGAGTTAGGTAATCTTTCTGTGAGGGAAAAATGATATATGTATAGAATAAATGAACCAGTGTGAAACTTTGGGTGCTGTAAAAAAGATTTATCATTTGGCGTCGCGTCTGAGAGTGTCATAACGCCATGTAATAAATTCCATAAACCACTAGTGGATTAAACAAAATTAGTTAAAAACACCCCCTAACGTTACATGTACGACGTCAATGACGACGTCGCGTTTACTAATGACGGAATATTGACATTTTTGTCAACAAAACGTGAATAATATGCGTTTTAATGTCATAAGATAAATGGAATCTTGCATTCGTGCTCATGTATTACTGAATTTATTTAACGAACTGAGGAAAAGGGATAAAATGCGAGGCAAAGCCTTGCCTTTCATCCCTTTCCCTGAATTCGGTCAATAAATTCAATATTACATGAGCACTCATGTAAGATCCTCTATTTACATCCTATAGATAATTGCAGCATGTTTTCTCACTGTAGATGGTTTTGAATCCAAACTCACTGCACCAACAGTGACGTCAAAAACACGGCCGCATAACTGTCATCAAAATATGGCAGATGTCGACAATCGAAGTGCCTGCATTATAAACAAGATGAGCTTTTGAAACACGAACATATCCCAGGGCCAATGTCTATTTTTTACTTAAGAAATAGATCAGCTCTAACTGTGATTTGTTGAGTAATAAATCACAGTTTGGAGGTCAGTTGTAAAGTAGATCAAATCACGAACGCGTAGGGCGCGTGATTTGTCTACTTACAACAGACAGACAAACTGTGATTTACTTCTCAACAAATCACAAACAAGAGCTGATCTATTCCGATTCTAACGGGCTGAAAATCGGCAATAATGCTGTTGTTTCCTTCAAAATGTCACAACTTTTCGCCATTGTTAGAAGAAATCCCGCTAAAAGTATCGACTGAAAGATATGCATTTATATCCGTTTCTAACGTTTTCGATGCGAGAAAATGACGTTACACCGTCCAAGGTCAATAAAATCTACTAGTGACGTCATAAATTGGCAGTTTTAATGACGTCACTCGTCACGCTCTTCCTTGTCGTGATTTGTTGTAGAACAAGAATTCCGCCGAAGGCTATGTCGCGCCTGTGGGGGCGCAAAGTCACCGAACCATGACATGTAGGCCAAGATCAAACATAGATGCTTGCATAAAAGGCTTGTACTAAGTACCATTAATGAAGTTCAAATAATTCTTGAGAAATGAACTTAACCATTAGGGTGAACGCTAGCATGTTGAACTTTTTCCTTCATTCGCCGGAAATTACCGAGTTGAATATCGATTTCCGTAGGAAATCGGCAGTTAAAGTTACCTGTATATTTTAAAGGTTTTTTATATTAAAATTATGAAGGAAAAAAATCTTAACTCCTCGTATCTTATTTATCCTTAACACCAGAAAAAAGTCACTGTTATCCTCATGTAAGAAAATTATTCAGTTTTTATTTGGTGCATTTCAAAGTGATGAATAATTAATTCTTATTGCTTCCATCTGCAATTTAATGTCATGCCTATATGCTCCATAGACGGCAATGTATTTTTTAAAAAAACGTTCAGATTTCCATGTTTGGTTGCCAATATTAAATAGAAATGATCTGTTTGGAATTAAGTCACTGTTATATACTGTTAGACTGTTGTTCAAAGTTTACGATGCTATAAATTTTTTTTCTACTGAAAAATGATGAATTGCTTCCCCGAGAGCTTAAAAATCGTTTATAAGCTGTTTTTCAGTACTGCAGTTCATGATGCGAAAATCGCTAAGTCCACATTATATGTACCAGAAATCGTATCAAACCTGTAAAGCTTTTTTTGTATTAATTTTGTAATTACTAGTAATAAACAACATGCGGATAATGTACTTGATACAGTGGTTATATATCTCGGATTTCTTTATTTTATTTTGTCTCAGTTTTGTTACATTTATGTTTTCATTCATTATGTATGGGCGGCAAATATGTCAAAAAGGACAAAAATTGTCGAAATCATTAACTGTGAAATGGCGATTAAATGGCGATTAAACCACCATGAAAAGTTAATTGGCAGTCTGAAGCCAGTGATTGATTGTGTTTGTTTGTATTGGAGTTTAACGGCCCAATCAACACTATTTAGGTCAGTTTTGAGCCGGTCAGTTTACCTGTCCACACTTTTCCTGAGCAAGCTTATACGTAAGCGGTTAACCAATACAGTGCACATTCGCCTCATCGAGGGGGTTCAAACGAGCACCAACAATCTATGTTTTGTGCAGAACAAAACACTGTTTGCTATTCTGTTAATTTCTGTTAATGAGTTTCAACTCTGTCTGTCCGCACAGTTACTTTGCAAACAGTGTAGAGCATGGTGCGACTGCTCAGGATGAGCCGTCTTTTCTCCAGATCTACACTGTTTGCCATTCGGTTGACCGTCAATAAAAATGGAATTGTCTAAATTCACATTACGAAATCACGCCTATACCGACAAATTTTACCACAAAAAAATGAAAATGTTTAGATAGAAAATTCTGCTATTTTTCATACTTCTGTTCCAAAAATAGATTATAGGAACTCGTCAGAGCCGCCTCAGTGAGGCAGTTCTAACGAGTATCCACAATCTTTGTTTTGATCAAAAATAAGAAAAAATAATGTATACTACTGTAAACCCCAGTTTTACTGTGTAAAACTTATTTATCTTCACTGCAGCTGATTTGAGGTTTTAGAGTAACAGTCAATAAATTATGTATACCCATATAAACCCAAGTTTAACTATATAAAAGTGGGGTACACGTGGGTCAGAATTATATAGGTGTGTTATCGTGATGACGAAGTTAACAAACGTGCTTTAATTTAACAATGAGTTGGCGCGTGCCCGTCGTCCCCCATTATGTGTTACTCTTTAAAGTGTCAATCTTGTGTAACCCTTAAAGTGCCAATCATAAATTGAAGATAACAATTTGATTAAATAAATAAATAAAGTAACAGTCTCATCATTGTTCACTTTTTGTGATTGATTTGATAGACAATTTTTGTGGTGTCTTGATTTATGTACAGTTTTATTAACTCTTAAAGTGTAAATCATAACTAGTGCAGATGACATTTTCCAGGTTTTGAGTTGATTAATTTCGAAAACACGTCTATTAAAAAATATTGAAAATTTTACCACCAAAAAATGAAAGTATTCAGATAAAAAAATTGCTACTTTTCGTATTTTTTCTGGAAACATAAATTGGTGGAATCGTTAGTTCCACCTCAGCGAGGCGGTTGGGGCAGATGTCCATACCCAAAATAAGTTCTGTGGGGCAAATGTCCAGATCACATTTTTAACTGGGGGGCAAATGTCCAATTTTAGATTAATTCATTGGGGTGGGGGGGGGGCAAATGTCCTGGGGGGCTAACGTCCGGAGACCTCTTTAAATTTTTACTATATTAAAGGAGAGTTTAAGGGGGTTGGAATTACATAGGCATATTTTTATAATGTTAAGCTTAATTCTAAACTCAGTCGAGCACATACTGGGTAACAAACATTTCATGTTTATTATGTTGGTTAAAGCCCAGTTTTGTAATTGTAAAATAAATACATGTAATTAGAATAAGAAATTAAATTTTGTTAAGTCTTATTTAAAATCCTTTCAGTGAAATTGCTAAAAATTACCTTTTTATTATGTAAAAAGGCTATTAAAGTGTTTATTCATGGTGATTATATGCATTATCTATCATGGTCAGACTGGTAAATGGTCAGAGTTTTACACCCCAGTTGGTCCAAGTTGGACTGGTCAAAGTCAGAGTGGTCAGAGTGATTTAAGGTTTTAGGAAATTCTAAAATTGACCCAGTTTCGCAAAAATTTGCAAAATTTTATACTGTTAACCAACATTAGGTACATTTTTTGGTGGCACAACTTAATTTGAGGTTTAACATCCCTGTCAACACTGTTTATGACATTTTGAAGGCATTTCTTCCCATCACGAAAACATGCCTATATAACTTTGACCCCTTAAACCCCATTTTTAAGGGATGTACATTATCTTTATTTCTGCTCAGAAACATAGGTTGTGGGTACTCGAAGAGGCGGTTCTATAGAGTTCCGCATCCTATATTTTGAGCAGAAATAAGAAAAAATAGTCAAATATTTCAACTAAAAATTCATTTTGGGGGGGCAGTAAAATGTACAAATAATTTGTATAGGTGTGTTTTCGTAATGCAATATAGTGAGACCTTTACTCATTATTGAGATGAAATGACATATAAATTCCTGCCGTCCAATGAAAACAATAAGGTTTATATGCAAAGATGGTCCAACTCAAAATTACATGGGCAGGCTTCCACCGGAGGGGTTTATCAGTGCTCATGTGTGATTGTTAACTTAGTCAGCAGATACAAAGCAGAACTTTTTTTTATTTTCTGAAGGAGGTTTCCAAATGATTTTCAGTAAAACAGAAAACATATGCAAATTCAGTGCAGAACCCTCGTTCATGCATGGAAAAGGTAGCTAATGGAGAAAAGTAGGGTATGCATGCAAGTTTTTACATTATTATCCTTAAGTTAGCTTTTCACTTATTATTAAGCTATTTATTAACACTTTTTGTACCAAATGGAATCTTCCTCCTTATATATACCAGGAGTCAATTCCAAAATTAAGGGGTGTTAGGTTTTGTTTTCTTAAAAATTATGAAAATGGCTGAACTTTCTGCAAACAGTGTAGGCCCTGATCAGACGCCACATTCTGAATATCCGTTTTGGGGTTTCTGGTACTAAATGGGTTAAATGAAAACATGTTTAGACAAAGATATTGAAAAGTGAAGGAATTTAAAAGATAGAAAAAAGAAAAAAATGGTATTTTCCTTTTTTTCTCAAAACAGTGATTGTGGGTACCACATCGGCAAGTATCAACACTCCTTGTCTTTAAACAGAAAAATCATGTGTACACCTGTAAAGCCGGTTTTTACTATATGTATATTAAAGGAGAGTTTAAGTGGGGGTGAAAATACATAGGCATGTTTTATAATGTTAATTCTAAACTCAGTCGAGCAAATACTGAGTCTTGATTCATAGATGGATAGAACTACATAACATACATTTTATATTTCTTGTGTTTGTTATAGTCCAATTTTATAATTTTAAAATAATGAAGATAAGCAATTAATTTTTTTTAATTCTTATTTAAAGTCCTTAAAGTGAAATTGCTTAAAACTACCCATTTACTACCTGTAAAAAGGCTATTAAAATGTTTATTCAGGGTGATTATATGCATTATCTATCATGGTCAGACAGGTAAATGGTCAGAGTTTTTTACACCCCAGTTGGTCCAAGTTGGACTTCCTTGGACTGGTCAAAGTCAGAGTGGTCAGAGTGGTTTGGTCAAAGTATTACACCTACCCGAAAAATAATGATCCATATTTTACTACATAAAAGTGGGTAATATGGGGTGTTTTTGTGATGTGATCATAAAACTATTGCAGCCCATTCACATATTAATTGCATGCCTCATTTTAATAAATAAATAACTAAATAAATAAATAAATAGATAAATATGCCGTATCTGTAATCACCTTCTGTGACCGACTTTTAAGGCACTTTTTAGATCTTTCTTGAATTCTTAAAGTGTCAACCATAGCTCGACAAAAAACATTTTTCGAAATTGTGTTAAAATTGTTTAGGACAAACATTACAGCCGATTCAAATATGAGTGAAATGCCCTTTATAATGAATAAATAAATACATAAATAAATAAATAGGCTTATCTGTGTTTACACATTATGTAACTTTTATGACGTCCTTTCAATTATTCAGGGAATATCTTATACAATATACTGTATATCGGTGTAATGTTAACTCTTAAGGTGTCCATTATGACTGCGGCAGACCATCACGAAACTTTGACCCCCCTATAACCCCACATTCATATAGTAAAACTTGGGTTTGCAGGGGTATACATTATTTTTCTTCTTCTTAAAAACATAGATTGTGGGTACTCGTTAGAACCGCCTCGCCGAGGCGGTTCTACCGAGTATCCACAATATATGTCTTGAGCAGAAATAAGAAAAATATCTTCTTTTTTTTTCATCTGAAAATTTTCATTTTTGGTTGTAAAATTTACAATGTATATGTATAGGCGTGTTTTCGTCATGGAACAAAATTGGTTTTAATGTAAGAACTTTCTCATCTGAGTTCATCTGGGCTCCCGCCCATAGGGGCTTGAAGAAATATATGGGCTGCATGATGCTTCCACGTAGAGCTGAATCCGGCCCGCACAATAGTACTGGTAAACCGCTTAGAGGATCTAAGCCTGCATGTCCAGGAACCGCGGTGGGAGGCGGATGCTAATAAACCCTATTGGTTTCATTTGGCGACAGGGCTTGAGATTTCAATTCATCTCAATGTCGGGTAAAAATCCCACAAAATTGTAAGCAACGTCTCCAAAATGACCTTTGCCGTGTTGACGGGGACGTTAAACCTCAAATCAAACAAACAAACAAAATCTGAGTTCATCTTGATCGAGTCTTATAGGCGTGTGTTTGTGATTGGCTAACAATATTTTCATGGCGTTATTTTTTTAAATAAATATATAAAATAAATGCATAAAAAGATCGGAGTCAAGAGATTTCACGTATCATATTTGACCTTAATCCTTATTTAAAATCACTGGACAAGAGACTGACAAGAGATATAGACCCAATATTCTACATGTCAAAAAAAATAAAATAAATAATAATAATAAAAAAAACAAAAAACACTACTACTACTACTAATAATAATAATAATAAAAATAATATTGATATCATTATTATTATTATTATTATTTATTTTTTTTTTATTAAGCAATTCTACATAATGTAGCTCTTCAATATGTTAAATATGTTCGTTCATACTAGATGGCTCGAAATGAAAAGGCATGGTTGTTACTTCAAGAAGTTCTTTTTCAAATTTAGATAGCCTTAATTTGAGCACTAGCGCTCCTTTGAATACCTACAGGTAGATCAAAGTGTCATATCTGCAGATATATGATTACTGATTCCCCGAGGTCAGCGACTAGAGAAAAAATATTGGCTATTCTGTACCTTGATCCCAGGGAGATAACTCGAATATCTCGCCCAGATAGGTTTTAACGGAAATTCACGACTTATTCCGATCGCCGCCTATGAAGGAAAAAGTTCGGTATGGGTGGTCGCAATATTTTACAAAGTCAGTGAACCATGAAATTTAGGTCAAGGTTTAATATGGATGCTTGCATTGACGTTGCCATCCACAGATTCAAGTTTGTACCAAATATCATTAAAGAAGCTCTTGTAGTTCTTGAGAAATAAAACTTGTCCTTTTGGATGAATGCTAGGGTGGTCGCAATATTTTACAAAGTCAGTGAACCATGAAATGTAGGTCAAGGTGAAATATTGATGCTTGCATGTAAGTTGCCATCTCCAGACACAAGTTTGTATGAAGTATCATTAATGAAGCTCTAATAGTTCTTTAGAAATAAACTTGACCATTAGGGTGAACGCTAGGGTGGTCGCAATATTTTACAAAGTCAGTGAACCATGAAATGTAGGTCAAGGTCAAATATGGAAACTTGCATGTAAGTTGTCATTCCCAGACACAAGTTTGTACGAAGTATCATTCACGAAGCTCTTATAGTTCTTGAGAAATAAACTTGACCATTAGGATGAACGCTAGGGTGGTCGCAAATGTTGACGCCTTGACGAACGGACGGACGGACGGACAAACGAACGAACGATCGAACGGACGAACGAACGGACGGAAAACCGGGCGCCCATATCGCGCCATGCTAATAGCAGGCGCGACAGTAAAACACATTTATGTTCCATTGCCTATACAGGCGCGCTGTGTTAGAATTTGAAGTAAGTCACAGGTCAAGGTCAGAGTCTCGGGTCAAATACTCCATATGAGTGGGAAGCCCTTGTCACAAGGAACCCACCTCCCTAAATATGAAGGTTCTGTCACAGACGGTTCAAAAGATTTTTTTTTTTTTTATTTTATTTATTAACAATACTGGAAAGCCCTGTCACAAGGAACTTCCATGCCAAATATGACGGCTCTATGTGTAACGGTTCAAATGTTATGACCAATGTTAATTTTTTTTCTTTAAAGTAGGTCACAGGTCAAGGGCAAGGTTACAGGACAAAATTTTTGTTGAGTGAAAAACCCATTTAACATCGAACTAACAGGCAAAATATGAAGGTTCAATCTGAACGGTTCAAAAGTTATGACTAATGCTAGTTTTTCTTTAAAGTAGGTCACATGTCAAGGTCAAAGGTCATTTTTTAAGTTGGAAGCCCATGTCACAAGAAGCCTACATGCCAAATATGAAGACTCTATCTAAAACGGTTCAAAAGTTATGGCCAATGTTAAAGATCAACTAACAAACAAACAAACAGGGCAAAAACCAATATGTCTCGCTATCGCTACCGGGACATAAAAATCCACTCTCAGGTATGCAAGAAAAAATCTTACATAGATGTGAGGGGTAGACAGCAAAATTCGTCCCTCGGGATTAATGTCCGGAATCACTTGGCAAGCCTCGTGATGCCGGGGAGTGACCCTCGAGAATACTGTCTGGCATTACTCGGCAAGCCTCGTGATTCTGGGCAGTGACCCTCGGGACGGACTTTTCTATCTACGTATCACATCCATGTAAGTTTCTTATAATAATCTGATGCTACGTACCTCTTGTATGACCTCTTCGACTCTTTTTAATCTTCGGGCCTTTGACAATTTCTTATCCATACGTAATAAAGCCTGTATGTAAAATGAAATGCAAACTAAATTAACCCAATGCATGCGGGAAACCCTTAAAGAGGTACCTTGTCAAACAGTGCAGGTCCCTGCACTATTTGCTAACAAACTTTTCCATCAAAAATAGAATACATGTAGAAAAGAAAAACTAGAACTGTCAGAGGGTCTGACTATAGCCCCGCTATAGCCCTGTCAGAGGAGAAAGACTCATGAATTAAAGGTAAAGACTTGTGAGAGGGTTAAATCCCTAACAAGGTACCTACGCCTTATAGACTTTTCGCGTTATTAGATCTGAAAAACAGTCTAAGTTAAAAAATAAGTTTTGGATAATGAAAAAACCACATGCACATCTTAAGACCTCTATGAAAACACCTGTAAAGTTTCAAAAGGATTGACCTAGAACTGTAAGAGGAGTTGCGATCACAAGGTAGCTACTCCCTATACATTTTAACATTAGTAGATCTCAAAAATTGTCTAAGTTAAAAAAGGTGAAATAAGTGAAAAAAATTATTTAAGGATAATGAAAAAAGAATGTGCACATCTTCAGACCTATATGAAAACACATGTAAAGTTTCAAAAGGATTGACGTAGAAATGTAAGAGGAGTTGCGGTAACAAGGTAGCTACACCCTATACATTTTAACATTAGTAGATCTCAAAAATTGTCTAAGTTAAAAAAGGTAATTTAAGTGAAAAAAATTACTTAAGGATAATGAAAAAAATATACGCACATCTTAAGACCTCTATGAAAACACCTGTAAAGTTTCAAAAGGATTGACCTAGAACTGTAAGAGGAGTTGCGATCACAAGGTAGCTACTCCCTATACATTTTAACATTAGTAGATCTCAAAAATTGCCTAAGTTAAAAAAGGTGAAATAAGTGAAAACAATTATTTAAGTATAATGAAAAAAGAATATGCACATCTTCAGACCTATATGAAAACACCTGTAAAGTTTCAAAAGCATTGACGTAGAGCTGTAAGAGGAGTTGCGGTCACAAGGTAGCTACTCCCTATATATTTTAACAAATCCAATACAGCCCCCACTTTTTCAAAGCGGGGCTATAAAAAAGCCTGACACCCCTTACATGACAAATCGAATTGTCCAACATTTAGCAATGGAAGAGTCAACTAGTATGCAATGGGTTAATTACTAGTTAACTCTTGTCATGCTGTTCACAACCAATCTCTTTGGAAACAGTGTAGATCCAGATCAGATGGCTTCTGAAGAAGCCATCTGATCAGGATCTACACTGTTTGACATTCAGTTTATGAATTTGTAGGAATAAATTACATCAAGTATTCTGATTGGTTCAAAGTCAGAGATGGGTGTGGCTAAAATGAATATTCAGCAAGAGAAGGGTTAACATATGTATGCCTAACCACCCTATTCGCAAAAAAATGAATACCCAAATTAGACACCTAGGGGTACGCGTTTGATAAGGGCTTCACTGTTTGTTTCACCCTAAATGACAATGGAATCTTCCATCTAGTAAGTTTGAAGTGGTCCTTTTCAAATTATAGGGGTGTAAGGGATTGTTTTTTTTTTTTTTTTTTTTTTTGTTGTTGTTGTTTTTTTGTGGCAAATTTTACAAAAATGAGTGTTCTTTAAGCAAACAGTGTAGACCCAGTTCCGACGCCGCATTCTGCGGCGTCTGATCTGGGTCTGCACTGTCTGCCAATTTCCCAGAAAAGGGCCGCTATGCCTATATGGGTAAAAGTACGGAAAAGTATGTTTGTTTTAAAAGAAACACTACATCGCAAATGCCAGTTGCGTTTGTTTGTTTATTTTGGAGCTTTACGATCCAGTCAACATTATTTAGGTCATAATGATCCAATTAATTTACCTAACAATTTATAGGTGAGCTGTTAACGTCTGCAGGGCATATTCTTTCGCCAGAAACTGACAACTGCCCGTCTTAAATCAGCTGAAGGGGGCAAATGACTTGATCAATCTCTACGAAAGAATTTTGCTAAACCCCAGCAGTGTCGGACCTCCTGGTCACCAGTCAGATCCACATCAGACTGAGTTCTCGAAGCCGGTATGGAAAGCAAGGTTGGATGATCTATTGGATAGTAATGCTATGGTCACAAAGATTGGCCGGTATCCGGGGATAGGGGGTAATCGGGAGTACACCGCTGGTTTTGGACTTTTTTCCGACATCGGTCAAAAAATTTGTCACAAATCATTTACATAAATGGCACCGTCCAGATACCGTGCAGAGGCCGTCCGAAGACCGTCTGGTAATCGCACGGCGTCTGTTTCCAAAGAGAATTATTTGGGGGCCGGCGAGGCAGTGAATACCGATCGGACATCTAATACTAACCGGCCGATTATCCTATGATGTCCGGGCGATAACCGGCCTATTCACCGGACATCGTACGAATATCGCACGAGTATCCTACGGACAACGAACGATGCTTGCACCAGGCCCGGCCGAATGTCGGGCGGTGTGTTGTCTCTTGTGTTGAAGCAAAATGGAATCGTTTCATCTTGCACGTTTAATTTTTAAATAATCCAAATTCGCAGAAATTGGCAGAAGCGCAGAATTAGCCATTGCATAAACTTGACCAATATACAGCCTATCCTTTCTGCATGACTACGCGGTGAGGCAATGGCAATCCAAGCTGTGTGCAGTGAAGCCTCTGATAAGGCTTCGATTATTGATTTATTACCCTGAACACGGACCTCCCTGGCCTATTGGATAAGAGCGCTGACTTTTAATCCAGCCCGGCTCGGATAACATGTGCGACGCCAAGTTTTGCAACGGAAGGTCATGTGGTTTTGTTCCAGGTACTCCGGATTTCGCCCACCTCTGATTAACGACTGGCTCGATATAAGTGTGACAAGCTTGAAAGTGCCGTAAAACCAAAACAAAACAAATGAACACCAAAACTGTTATTTTCACGAGTGGCGTAGCCACGAGTGAAAATAGCAGTTTTGGTGTTCATGAGTGAAATAAAATTTGATCTTGCACTGAAAAAATCAAATTTTCTGTTTCTTACATGCTTCTAAAGGCAATATTTAGCGTCTTTAATGGTGTCGCTCACATTCGGAGAAAATTATCTTTGTTCCTGTTCGTTTCGCGTCAATTTAGTGGTGTCCATCGTGTTTAGTGGGTATACTATTGGGTGTAAGAAATGGCCTGGGATGGTATTATTATGAATGATTAATGAAATAATTGAGAGAGTAGTTTTCCAAAGAAGTTGCTGGCAAGTCTAACGTCGCGCGACAAAAGACGTGACGTCAGCGTCATAAATGACGTCAGTAACGTCCCCGTCACACATGAACGGGCTATGCGTCAATTAGAACACATTTCAGTATTGTTCAGTTATCTGACAAAGATAAAATTGAAATTAGAGTTAGATTTGAAGAAAAAAGTAGTCCAAAACAGTGAAAAATAAAAAATCGTATTTTCACTGTTTGAAACAGTGAAAATATCGATTTATATTTCACTGATAAATCTCTATCATTCATTGAAAAGCATGTAAGAAAGAAATATGTTACCCTGAATGTAAGGTGTTCCCTGACTGTCATGGTAGGTATAAAGAGATCGTTCTGTTGTATATAGCCAGATATGTTCCTGATACCTCGTCCAACGTTGACGCCATTCACTCTGACGTCACTGCTAACTGACAGCCTTTGACTGCTACTTCTTGACGTCAAGGTATTCAGCAACGTCGTCTTCCCGGACCCGCTTAAAGAGCAGATTTAAAATTACTATATTGAGACTACCTTTGGGACTGTTCAAAAGTGATCACTTTTGAACAGTCCCAAAGGTGGTCCCTGACCAGAGGACACTGTCTGCAGAAAACGCAAAGAAAGAATGAAAACACCTTTCTAGATAAGCTTTTTAAAGAAAAATATGTCTTAATTTTAGGTCTTAATAATTTCGCTAAGAATATTACAATATGAGCTAGCGCATGACAAAACCTACAAAAAAGACTTAAATCTACCAGCGAAGACTCAGATCAGCCTGCGCATCCGCGCAGTCTGATCAGAGTCTTCGCTGATCGCATGAAACTTCTGTTACAAGATTTTTTCTTCTGATTCTCGCGTTATACCCATTAGATTTTGTTTATTAACTAATTGTGAAGGACCGATCTACAACATGGTAACGAATTACACCCCCCTAAACCCCACTTTATATAGAGAAACTGGGGGTTACAGGGGTATACAGTATTATACAGTATATTACTTATTTCTGCTGAAAGACATAGGTTGTGGGTACTGGTTAGAACCGCCTCATTGAGGCGGTTCTAACGGGTATCCAAAACCTATGTTTAGATTATAAATTGAAAAAAGATCAGAAAATTTCATCAGAAAAATAACCATTTTTGAGATATGACAGAAAGCACTATGTCACACGGATGCGTTATCGTAATGTAGAATATGAAAAAAGAATAATAATAGTTGATAAATATTTTGAGAAAAAGGAAAAGGGATAAAGGAATAACCCCAAAATATCTAAATCACATTATTTTTAGCATACCAGTATATTTCTTTCACAGGGCTCTGGATTTGGTTGGTTGATTTGAGGTTTAACGTCCCCGTCAACACTGTAAAGGTCATTTTGGAGACGTTGCTTCCAATTGTTTGGGACTTTTACCCGACATTGAGATGAAATGACATCTCAAGCCCTGTCGCCCAATGACACCAATAGGGTTTATTAGCATGGACGGTCCGCCTCGCACCGCGGTTCCTGGACAGGCTTAGATACTCTTAGCGGTTTACCAGTACTAGTGTGCGGGCCGGATTCAGCTCTGCGTGGAAGCATCATGCAGCCCATATATTTCTTCAAGCCCCTATGGGCGGGGGCCAACAGGGCTCTGGAATATTCTCTGAATGTACATGTATATGTACATGCATATAAGGACAAAAGGTTTTTCTTTAATTCAGTTGGGAGTTTTCTAAATTCTGTTTTGTATTACTAAAGGATTATGATTCAGTTCGGACTAAGTGCTCATACTGTGTGATCTAGGGATATTTGAAATTAGAGCTTAGTACATTTTTGTTCATTACAGTTCAAACATTTTGTCAGTGAGTTATATCATTTCATTTAAAAGATTTGTTTTTTGTTTAGGATACGCTTGGCTCGTTACACTTCAAAAGCCTCCAGACTACATAGAAAGTAAAAAAAAAAAATATTGCAATAGTGAGCGGATACGGAGACTGTCTTATTGTAGTTCTTTTGTCGTGAGCTGGCTCATATTTGGGCTGCAAATCGGATGCGATCCTCTGTTTTACACAGTATGTACGTGCTTGTAATATATAGATGATCTTACACGAGTGGCCATTTCCTATGTAGTTTCTGAAACAAGCCTCAGGCGAGTTTAATCAATTTCTTATGAATTAATCACGAGGATAAGATTCTGTTGATCACATAACGATTTTAAATTCGCTGTTTTTGCCGAAGAAAGGCCATGAACATCAGTAGAGGACAGCCTAATGACGTTACGCGCTAGTTACCACGTGTTATTACACTATGACATGACATATCCGCTATATAAATAACAACGACTTAATATGATAGGATATTTATCATCTTCTACACCTGTGGACACAAAAGCGTTCAAACTTTGATGAGCTTGATTTCATTTTGATTTGATGTTTCATTCAAAATTTCCTTACATCCTGTCAGTCAAATGCAAGCCAGGAATGTATTGAAAACAAAAAGTGTTGTACATTTCATTGTAGACTCCGGCACTGTCCAATCAAAATACCTCTCCAATCCCAAACCGGCCCTAAAAGTTGAAAAAAGTGCCTGCCGCAATGGGACAAATCAATGTATATTTCTTGATCCAGTTTTTGAATGGCATTTGCTTGTCAGACTAACTTGATACAAAGAGATTCATTACAAGGTACTTTATAGGAGTTTGTACAGTTTTGAGTCCACATGTGTATTTGCTTTATCAGTGCATTTACAGAAATCCCATTAGAAAAACATGTCCGTAAGAAATAATGGCGTCCGACATGGTGTCAGAAAATGATAAATATTAGGTAAAAATGATAACATCTTTATTATTTCTGCTTTCAACATAGATTGTGGGTGCTCGTTAGAACCGCCTCATTGAGGCGGTTCTAACGAGTACCCACAATCTATGTTTTTGAGCAAAAACTAGAGCTGTCAGAGGATCTGACTATAGCCCCGCTTCAGCGCTGTCAGAGAAGAAAGTTATTTAAGCTGCAGAGAAAACAGTTATGAACAAGAAATAACTGTTGAAAATTTTACATTATCTGGAAAAACTCTAAGAGTTGTGAGCCCTTGTCCCTCAGTTCAATGAGCATGATACATTACCAGAATGTCCATGTTTATACTAAATTTCATCTTCCATTTTTCAATGTTCAAAGGGTAATAACTCCTAAAGTAGGCAAATCAGAGTCAGGGTTCCTGCGCTCTGCACATTGTCTCATGGTGCTTTACACTTGTGTGAAGTGTCATGAAAATATCTCAAATGGTTTGTGAGTTATGGAGCCGACACAGTCAAAATTGCCTTTTTAAATGTTCAAAGGGCAATAACTCCTAAAGTAGGCAAACCAGAGTTATGGTTCCTGCACTCTGCACATCATCTCAAGGTGCTTTTCATTTATTTGAAGTTTCATGAAAATATCAGAAACGGTTATGGAGCGGACATAGTTAAAATTGCCATTTTTTAATATTCAAAAGCCTATAACTGAAAAAGTAGACAATCCAGAGTTTGGGTTCCTGCGCTCTGCACACGTAATATGGTGCTTTACATTTGTGTGAAGTTTCATAAAATTATCTCAAACGGTTTTTGAGTTATCGAGCAAAGACGGCTAAAATTGATATTTTTCAATATTCAAAGGGAAATAACTCAAAAATTAGGCAATCCAGAGTTATGGTTCCTGCACTCTGCACACCATCTCATGGTGTTTAATGTTTGTGTGAAGTTTCTTGAAAATATGTGAATGGGTTTTAAAGTTATGGAGCGGACACGAAAATTGTTAACAGACACAGACAGACACACAGAAAATACGAAAACCAGAGTTATGGTTCTTGCGCTCTGCACATTGTCTCATAGTGCTTAACATTTGTGTGAAGTTTCATGAAATTATCTCAAACGGTTTTCGAGTTATGAAGCGGACACTGTTAAAATTGCCATTTTTCAATGTTCAAAGGGCAATAACTCCAAAAAAAAGCAATGCAGAGTTATGGTTCCTGCGCTCTGCACATCGTCTCATAGTGCTTAACATTTGTGTGAAGTTTCCTAAAAATATCTCAAACGGTTTTCGAGTTATGAAGCGGACACAATTAAAATTGCCATTTTTCAATGTTCAAAGGGCAATAACTCCAAAAGTAGGCAATCCACAGTTATAATTCCTTCGCTCTGCACATTGTCTTATGGTGTTTAACATTAGTGTGAGGTTTCATGAAAATATGTTAAGCAGATACAAAGTTATGGAGCCAACACAAATTAACGGAATCACGGAATTACGGAATTACGGAATTACGGAAAATGTTCAAAGGGCAATAACTCCAAAAGTAGGCAATCCACAGTTATAATTCCTTCGCTCTGCACATTGTCTTATGGTGTTTAACATTTGTGTGAAGTTTCATGAAAATATGTTAAGCAGATACAAAGTTATGGAGCCAACACAAATTAACGGAATCACGGAATGACAGAGGGACATGGCAAATCCAATATAGCCCCACTTTTTCAAAGCGGGGCTATAATAAGGCAGATTATTGAGGCGATTCTAACGAGTACCCACAATCTATGTTTTTGAGCAAAAATAAGGCAGATAATGTATACCCCCGTAAACCCCACTTTTCTCTATATAAAGTGGGGTTTAGGGGGGGGGGGTCTTCGTTTCACGGACATGTTATCGTGATGCCTCGGACGGAATGTTGTTCAAACTTGAATGAATACATTGATCACAAAGTGACGTCAAACTAAACCACGGTTCTCTCCAATTTGATTGGACGATGTCGACGTTATGGCGGTTCTATCGAGTCCCCGCAATCTATGTTTTGAGCAGAAATAAGAAAAATATCACAATTTTTCATCATAAAATTTTCATTTTTTCGGCGATAAAGGTGGCAATGTATTTGTATAGGCGTGTTTGCGTAATGGAATTTCTTCCGCTGTTCATAAAAACAGCGTGCAATTTTTTCTTGTTTTATCCCTCAAACCCGATTTTTTCGTCACATAATGGGTGGAAAAATAATGTTAATACATCTATTTGTTTGTTTGATTAGAGGTTTAACGTCCCCGTCAACACTGTAAAGGTCATTTTGGAGACGTTGCTTCCAATTTTGTGGGACTTTTACCCGACATTGAGATGAAATGACATCTCAAGCCCTGTCACCCAATGAAACCAATAGGGTATATGAGCATGGACGGTCCGACACTCGCACCACTTTGCCTGGGCAGGCTTAGATCATCTAAGCTATTTACCAGTACTCGTGTGCGGGTGGGATTCAGCTCTGCGTGGAAGCATCATGCAGCCCATCTATTTCTTTAAGCCCCGACGGGCGGGGGCCTAAAAAATACATGTACTAGTAATAAAGGTAATTCATTTAACGTTCATTGAAGTATGAGTAAAGTCGGCCACGAGAAAATCAGTGAAGCCAGTTATCAGGCAGCTTTTCCATGCCTAAAAGGTCCGATTTTGCTGCCTTTGCCCTTATCATGCTGAACACGACAACCATTAACTTTGCAAACAGTGCAGATCAAGAAGCCATCTGAATCTGATCAGGATCTACCCTGTTTGTAGTGCAGTTTGTGAATTGAACAAATATATCGTATCAAGTAATTTGATTGGTGAACAGTCGGAAATGAATGTGGCTAAATATTTTTCAGCTCGATAAGGGTAAACAAAATTAACAGAATATACTAAGAAAAATCAAAATCTAAAAACCTGAAATCAAGAAAAAAAAATCAAGCCATAAAAGCCTGAAAACCTGCTAATGCCTGAAAAATATGAGGTCTGAGTTATACAGCAGGTAACGAGCAAAGCCGAAGGGGTTCATTTAAACTTTGCTCTTGACCCGATGTCATTCGTACTTCAATGAAGTTAAAAAATCCCAGCAGGCACTCAACATTGAACTAACGTTGAAACAACGTTTTCAACGTTGTTTCAACGTTAGTTCAACGTTGAGTCAACGTTTTGTGCCTGCAGGGATGTATCTTTTTAAATGAGGGTGGTCTTAAATGTAATGTATCTGCTATTCAGTGTTATAATTGTCGCAGTTGTTGTTGACCAATGTGTGGGCTTTCACGAATTTCTTGAAGATGATTTGTTTAGAAATATTAACTTGAAACATAAAGTTTCCGTTGCTAAGGCATTACGATAATATGGGGCGCCGTTTTACTATTTAATCCGTATTTATAGATATCCATAAATCGAATTATGGATGTCCATAATTCGATTTATGGATATCCATAAATCAGCCGAATAATGGATATCCATAATTCGAATTACGGATATCCATAAATCGAATTATTGATATCCATAATTCGATTAATGGATATCATTAATTCAGATCGATTTATCGATATTCTTAATTCGATTTATGGATATCCATAATTTGAAATATGGATATCCATTATTCGATTTATGGGTATCCATTATTCCTCTGATTTATGGATATCCAATATTCGCATTATGGATATCCATAATTCGATTTATGGATATCCATAATTCAGATCGATTTATGGATATCCATAATTCGAATTATGTATATCCATAAATCACCGCCAAAGCTTTCGGGCTAAAGATTTCTCCGTAAGACACGTGCTTGTTTATTGTAAAAATCTTCCAAACCTTCAAGGTCTTCATCATTGCTGGAAGATGATGGCCAGTCAAAGGGACCTCTCTGCCATGCAGCCTTTTCAGCCCGTAAGGCTTCCAAAGCAACGGTCGCCATACGCTTAACGCCCGCCATATGTGCAGTTAAATATAAGACCAACGCATCCGGTCCCTCTGGAATCACCTCTATGAGGACTGCGCACCTAAGGACACTGAAAGTCGGACGTAAGATTATAATATCCGTGCATGCATTCTGGAGAAACATACACATGGTCGTTATATATAGTATTTAAAACTCTACTTGAGGTGTATGGACTACCAGTCAGATTCAGATATATCTCCCCGGCCCCGCCCATTAGGGCTTGGAGAAATAGATTTGGCTGCGCCGGCCTCGGTAGCTCAGTCGGATGCGCGTCTGACTGGTGATCAGGAGAACACGGGTTCGATACCTACCGGGGTCGGCAACTTTCATTCGTGGAGATTGATCATGAAATATTTTCTACGGTCATTCTCTCCCTTCAGCTGATTCAAGAAGAGCAGTTGTCAGTTTCCGGCGAAAGAATGTGCACTGTACTGGTTAACCGCTAACGTATAGGCCTGCCCAGGAAAAGTGTAGAGAGATAAACTGCCCGGCTCAAAAATGACCTAAAGTAGTGTTGTCTGGGCCGTTAAACCCCAACACAAACAAACAAACAAAGATTTGGCTGCATGAGCTGAGAGTACTGGTAAACCGTTTAGAAGGTCTAAGCCTGTCCAAACAAAGTCGTACGAGTCAATGGGCGACAGGGATTGAGATGTGATTTCATCTCAATGAAGGCTTACTGCCAAACATAATTGGAAGCAACGTCTCCAAAATTAAATAGTATTGAAGGGGACGTTAAACCTCAAATCAAACAAAACATATCTCTCCCACACAATACGCCACCACTTAGCCTACCCTTCATTACCTCCACCTCCATCCCGGCTTTTATTACACACCTAAATCGGAATCCTGACGTGAATAGTCGAGTTTTGGGTGTGTGTTTTTTTTTTTTGCAAAGGGAGCGGTCATTATTCTTAGGTTTATTTGCGGAGGAGAATTGTGGATATCCATAAATCGATTTATGGATATCCATAAATCAGCCGAATAATGGATACCCATAATTCGAATAAAGGATATCCATATTTCGATCTAAATTAATGATATCCATAATTCGATTTATGGATATCAATAATTTGATTTATGGATATCCATAAATCAGCCGAATAATGGATATCCATAATTCGATTAATGGATATCAATAAATCGAATAATGGATATACATTATTCGATTTATAGATATCATTAATTCAGTTCGATTTATGGATATCCATAATTCGAATTATTGATATTATTATTGATATCCATACAAAATTATGGATATCCATAAATAATAATGGATATCCAAAATTCGAATAATGGATATCCATAAATAATTATGGATATCTATAAATACGGATTAAATAGTAAAACGGTGCCCCATACGATAACACACCCGTGCGGCACAGTGCATTTTTTCACATCTCTAAAATGTCTTCTTTTCTGATGAAAATCCGTAATATTTTTCTTAGTTATGCTGCTAACATAGGTTGTGGGTGCTCGTTAGAACCATAGGGGCTTGAATCATGAAAAAAAAAATGAAAAAAAAAAAAAAAAAAAAAAAAAAAAAAATTTTTTTTTTTTTTTTTGGGTACTATAATAGAGACAAGGGGGGAAACTTCGGCTCAATTTTTTGGGGGGTTACCTCATTTTACCCAGTGTATCTTTTTCGCAAATGCAGTTTTTTACCTGCTTATTATGAATAATACGAGTTAAATAAGTCCACTTTGCAAAAATAATCCGCCACTGTCTGCCACTTGCAGGAAACATGCTTTTCTCGCATGGATTAACTCAGCAAAGCAAAATTCGGCATAAACGTGTGACAAAAATTTTCAGGTTTTCATCAATCACAACCGAACTAGTGATACGGGGGGAACTTTTTTCACTTTCACCCGTTGTCTTTCATTTAACTTTAGCTCGCTTTGCCAATTTGAAGCCAAAAAGATGTACTCGCAGCTCTAAATATAGATTTTTCCAACTTTTGCTTCGCTTTCGCAGTGTTCTGTCAATGATCGGTACAGAAACCCGGGCGCTTGCCATAATCGTCGTGTTTAAAAGGCGGGACGTGCAGGACAGATATAATCCGGAACTTCTGAAACTACGTTCCGGCAGTGGAGTTGTTACTGTTAAAATGAGTGTGATCAGCCTTGATTTCTACTTTAATTTATTTTGTCAATGTAACATATTCTGCTAGGACTACGTATACACGTATTACGCAGCTAAGATAAATGGATGGTGTTTCTACGTATAATGGGCTGTGCTCTGGGAATTTTGTATTGCATCGCTTCCAGTCAGCCGCTGTAACTTTTTTGACACATGCGCAGAAAAGGAAATAAAATGTTTACTAAAAAGCAGAAGACGGCCTTTGATCTGATTAAAAAAACAAGGCCCAACTGGGCCCAACTGCCTTGTTTATGTCCAGGCTGGGACGGGCACAACCCACGTTATCGAGGAGATTGCTAGAGAGCTCCGTATTGAAGGGGAAATGTTTGTCAGTTTCTTGCACAACGGCTATCGTATAAAATCTATGTGTTTTTGGCAGAGTGCTAAAGAACATGTGTACATGACGTTTGTTTGTTTGTTTGATTTGAGGCTTAACGTCCCCGTCAACACTGTAAAGGTCATTCTGGAGACGTTGCTTCCAATTTTCACCCGACATTGAGATGACATGACATCTCAAGCCCTGTCGCCCAATGAAACCAATAGGGTTTATTAGCATGGACGGTCCGCCTCGCACTGCGGTTCTTGGACAGGCTTAGATCCTCTAGGCGGCTTACCAGTACTAGTGGGGGACCAGATTCACCTCTGCGGTTGAAGCATCATGCAGCCCATATATTTCTTCAAGCCCCTTTGGGCGGGGGCCGCTATGTACACGACATCGTCACCTTATGTTTAAACGCTCGTTCCCGGTACACGGCGACGGTTAGCTAAGCAAAAAAATAAATAAAAATGCAGCAGTGTTAAGCCAAACGGTTCAGAATTTTAGTTAAAAGAGATACGGCTGGAAATAACTTGAAATTGTTTTACAAATTTGAATTCATAGTGGTCGGAAAGACTGACGACTTTAAGCGTGTGTTCTAATATTATTACCTAAATAACAAAGGCTGTTTTGGTGCCAATAGGCCTGTAGGAATTTTCGTTCTTTCTTTTTTTCTTTGTGATAAGTGGAAACCAAGGAAAAAGCGTTTCAACATGTATTTTGTCTAATGTTAGCTGTTCTCTCTCTCTCTCTCTCTCTCTCTCTCTCTCTCTCTCTCTCTCTCTCTCTCTCTCTCTCTCTCTCTCTCTCTCTCTCTCAGATATTTGGATTAAATTTGTGGAAGTCTTAAGATTAATTAGAGGGGTATGGAAATATTGTGTACTGTTCATTCCAGAGGTAGAAAGAACGGTGTACAGACATAAACTGCACCAACCTGCAGCCCAAGGATTATAAAACTTTTTTTAATGCTCAACTGATAGGGTATGGAATTTATCCGGCTCATAAGTAAAAAAATATAATTTAAACCGCATCGAGTCACATGATTTTCAGTGACATCAAGTGACGTCATTCTAAACCATGGTTCTCTACAGGCGTTGGTGAGGTCAACGCTGTTCCTCTATATGTAGTAAAATGGGTGTAAATGTTTTTTCAGTTTAAAAAGTTTGCCCTATAAGCATTATTTTTCGCCCAGTGATGAGGGGCATAGAATGTTATTATAAAACAATCAACTTAATTGTTCTGCTTTTCATGAAAATATGAACGACAGCGAGTCGCTAACAAAGTTTACATGAACCCCGTGAACCCCTTCGGGGTTCACTTACTTTGCATACAACCCACTGCGTCCGTACTATCATGAACAGCAGAAAAATAATTTTCATTTCTTAAGTGTTTGTTTTCTTTGCCTCATATCGCTGCTCACTCTAGGGTTTATTAGCTATCCCATTATGTCAGTCATTGCAAAACACCCACATTGAGCCCGAGGTAATTTTGTTTTCAAAACCGTCTTCTGTAGCATGTTTTGTTATCCATGCAATTAGGGGAGCAGCTTCTCAGAATGACATGTCCTTATCAACTTTTAATGAAATGGACATTCAATTTGTCATCAAACTGCTGTCAAGTGTCAAAGAAAGCAGGTCATGAAATGTACATGCACTGGTTTTTATTTCATGCGTAGCACTTTACATGTAAACGGATGCTTTAGACACAAACTTTAGCGGCTCACTGGAAAAATTATGACGATATTCTCCAGGAGGTATGAATATTAAAATACTGACATTTTGTTTGGTTACATTGGTGTGAATGTGCTTTATCGCTTATTAATTTCTGTATATTTGTGCAGTTCACAACGCATTCTTTAAAGTTTTCGGACCTGCCCATCGGGGCTTAAAGAAATAGGTGGGCTGCGTGACGCTTCCAAGCAGAGCTGAAACCGATCGCACGCGAGTACTGCTAAACCGCTCAAATAATCTATGCCTGCCCGGGCAAAGCGGTGCGAGTCAGACCGTTCATGCTTATAAACACTATTGGTTTCATAGGGCGACAGGGCCTGAGATGTCAATTCATCTCAATGTCGAGTAAAAGTCCCACAAAATGGATTCAACGTCTCCAAATGACCTGTTGATGGGCACTTTTAACATCTAATCAAACAAATAAATTCCTTAAAGTGTTTGGGTGAGAAAAATAATTAATATTGCGGTCGTGGCTTCGGGCTCGTTTTCAGTGAATTAAAGTCTCGTGCTCGACAAAATCCTACATGATACTTAACTAAACTGAAAACTTGCTTGAAAATTCCTTGTTTCGGCCTCAATCCCATCATACATTCTATTATTCAGTTCTTATCTAAGCAGGAAACGGCCCCGCCCATCGGGGCATGAAGAAATGATGCTTCCACGAAGAGCTGAAATCGACCCGTACACGAGTACTGGTAATCCACTTAGAGCATCTAAGCCTGCCCAGGCAAAGCGGTGCGAGTCGGCCCATCCATGTTAATTAAACCTATTTGTTCATTGGGCGGCAGGGCTTGAGATGTCATTTCATCTTAAGGTCTGGTAAAAGTCCCACAAAATTGGAAGCAACGTCTCTAAAATGACCTTTGCAGTGTTGACGGGGACGTTAAACCTCAAATCAAACAAACAAATCTAAGCAGGAAAATTGATGAACTTTTAGTATTTAAAATTAGCGAGCATTACAAATTTAACGCTCGACTGAATTGAGCATGAATAACGATTTATAACCTTTTAATAGCCTGGTCGAGAAACACTAAGATTGGAATGCCGCTTTACTCAAAAGCACCAAAATTAAATGTCCTATATATTTAAAAAGGCCCCATTTCTTACTTACTTTCCAATACACTCTAGGCTAATACAAGTACTTTTTCAACAGACCTAAGCACTTCACAATCAAACCTTTCATAAAAGGCATCTATTTTAAGGCATTCAAGAGTTCTGCAACGGAAGGCCTGATGTTTTTTTTTTTTTGTTGTTTTTTTTTTACCGGATACTACGGTCTTCGACCACATGTGATTAACAATCGGCTCGATATGAGTGAAATAAACTCGAAAGGACCGTAAAATGATCCCCGCTACACCCCCCGCCTCACCCTCCCCCCCCCCCCCCCCCCCATTTATCATAGAGTTACATCCCTTTGATCGCTGAAAATGCCGATTTTCGACCGTGTCATCACCGTAGCCCCTTCAGTTTTGATCGGATCTTTCTGAAACTTTTATGTAATGTGGCTGTGGATCAAATCTCGGATGAGTTTGAATACCAGCCAAGGTAGCCTATTTACTATATAGTTATGTCTCTTTGATGGCTGAAAATGTCGATTTTCGACCTTGTCATCACCGTAGCCCCTTCAGTTTTGATAAGATCTTTCTGAAACTTATATGTAAGGTGACTGGGGATAAAACCTAGGATGAGTTCGAATACCGGCCAAGTTGGCCCATTTATCATAGATTTACGTCCTTGTTATCACCATACCCCTTCAGTTTTGATCGGATTTTTCTGAAACTTATATGTAAGGTGGCTGGGGATAAAATCTTGGATGAGTTCGAAAACAGGCCAAGTCAGCCTATTTATCGTAGAGTTATATCCCTTTGATGGCTGAAAATGTTGATTTTTGACCTTTGACATCACCGTAGCCCCTTCAGTTTTGATCGGCTCTTTCTGAAACTTACATGTAAGGTGGCTGGGAATACAACCTTGGATGAGTTTGAATACTGGCCAAGTCGGCACATTTATCATAGAGTTACCTGCCTTTGATTGCTTAAAAATGCCTATTTTCGACCTTGTTAGCACTGCTGCCCCTTCAGTTTTGATCGGATCTTTATGAAACTTACAAACAAATAAGTCAGGCAGAAAAGCTCGGAGGAGTTTGAAAACTCGTGAGGTTTGCCTATTTGTCACAGAGTAACATCCCCTTGATTGCAGCAGTTAATTGCTTATTTTTGAACTTGTCATCACCATAGCCCCATCAGTTTATATCGGATCTTCTTAGCAAGTCAGGAATAAAAGCTGGGATGCGTTTGAAAACTGGTGAGGTCAGCCTATTTATCATAGTGTTACATTCTACTTGATTTGCAGAAAATGCTTACCCTGTCATCACCATGTCCTTCCATTAATCCTTCAGTAAAGGCTGGCACTTCCTAAAACTTTGAATCTGTAAGCTCAGGTGAGCGATACAGGGTCCATTTGTTTTATTTCTGTCTACACAAGCATGAGTGAAACTGTTTTGAAAATAACACAAAACGTCCACGATTTCAACAAAAAATACATTTCACATTTTCTGAGTCCGGTAAGGAGATAACTGCGGCTAATCCCTGCCTTCCTAAATTTAGCCACCTAAATTTAGCTGAGTGCCTCAGATGCTAAAGGTCCCAGGTTTGATCCCCAGCAGCGGTGCCAAAATTTCGGCGTCAGAACACGTTCCATTTGTATAATAAATTTTGCAGGTATGAATATCATAACGGTGCATCGTCCTTCAAATCTGAACGTTAACTGGAGACCTCTGTGCAGGGAGAACCATCCCCTGTGCAGGTTAAAGAACCCTACCGTAATTACATGGTGACTGTGTACTCTTTCAGCTCTCAAAACTGGAGTATATGCAGTATACAACGTCTGTGTCCCCTCTTGGGGTTTAGTTGAAAATGGAAGAAAAATAGCGATTATGCTCATTTGTCACTACTGCGAACGGTATAAAAATTAAACAGCACCGGTCGTACCGGTCGTTAGTTCATCGATAGAGCAGCCCGGAATCAGCAGAAAAACCAAGCTTCGCGACGACTGTTTTCTTGATCTGTTACATAAAGTGATGTAAAAGTAATAAAATCTAAATTTAGAGCTGCAAATACATCATTTTGGATTCAAATTTGTCAAGAGAGGTTCATTTGAATGAAAGACATCAGTTGAAAGCGAAAACAGTTTCCTCCGTAACACTAGTTCGCTTGTGATTGATGAAAACCTGAAAATTTTTGTCACACGTTTATGCCGAATTTTGCTTTGCTGAGTTAATCCATGCGAGAAAAAACATGTTTCCTGCAAGTGACAGACAGAGGCGGATTATTGTTGCAAAGTGGACATATTTAACTTGTATAATTCGTAATAAGCAGGTGAAAAACTTCATTTGCGAAAAAGATACACTGGGTAAAATGAGGTAACCCCCCCCCCCAAAAATGGTGCCGAAGTTTCCCCCCTTGTCTCTTATATAGTACCAAAAAAAAAAAAAAAAAAAAATATTTTTTTTTTTTTTTTTTTTTTCATTTTTTTTTTTTTTTTTTCATGATTCAAGCCCCTATGGTTAGAACCGCCTCATTGAGGCGGTTCTAACGAGTACCCACAACCTAAATATTATGTTTATCCCCTTACACCCTAGTTTTCTCTATATAAACCGGCCCCGATAGCTCAGTTGATAGAGTGTCCGCTCCGGGGAACGGGAGATTACGGCTTCGATCCCGGGCCGCGACATACCAAAGTCGTTAAAATGGTACTAGCTGCTCCTCGCTTGGCACTCAGATTTACGGGGTAGAGCTAGGACTGGTCGACCCAGTGTCAGGATAATATGACTGGGTGTGGTATCATGTAATGTGTCTGGGACATGATACTTCAGTGAGGCAGCATTATAAAAGAGAACATTGAGCTCCCTGTCGCAACCAGACACCGTCGTGATATGACTGAAAAATTGTTGAAAGCGACGTTAAACCCGAATTCACACACACAAATTTCTCTATATAAAGTGGGGTTTAGGGTGGTGTTCATTTCACGGACTTGTACACGTGATGGTAACAAAAGCAAGACTTACCTAGCGCCCAGAATTGCTAGCAGTGTCCCAGGATGTACTATACCATGTGCTGAAAAGATAAAATTGCATGTAATAATATATTTTGTTTCTGTTACAATGTACAGTCGAACTTCGATGGCTCGAACACAGATGGCTCGTTTACCATAGCTGAGTCGAACCCGTTTTTGAGTCCCTAAGGAATTCCTCTGCATAAGAAAAAGTGTGGGATAATTAAGCAGATTTTCGACTTTTATCTTGCAAATGTATGCTGTGTGTACGCATTAGAATCACCTCAATGAGGCGATTCTAATGAGTACACACAGCATACATTTATATTAAAGAACATCGAAAAGAAGTCCAACAAATACCCCCGTTATGTTTTCTGGAAGTATGCAACAGTGGCTCGAACTACCGCTGTTTCGAACAAATTTCTATGGTCCCGAAGTTCGACTGTAGTTGATGTTTGTTCCCAAAGATAACTTTTACAAACTTAAATTTGCTTTGCTGCTTATATATTTGTTGGCACGACAGAATTTAGAAAAAAGTCTAAGAGAGAATTCAGGTACAAAACATTTCGTTATTTTGCAACATGGGATTTTTGTGATTATTTATCACTGATATTTATGTTTTTTTAATTGTTTTGTTTTGTTTGATTTGAAGTTCATCACGAAAACACGCCTTATAATTCTGACCCCCTTGAATCCCACTTTAATATAGTAAAACTGGGGTATACAGGGGTAAACCATATTTTTCTTATTTCTCCTCTAAAATATTGCGGGTACTCATTAGAACTGCCTCAATGAGGCGGTTCTAACGCGTACACACAATCTATATTTGGGGCAGTAATAAGAAAAATATCACAATTTTCGTCTTAATTTTTTGTTTTTTAGGTGGTAAAATTTACAAGGTATTTTTATAGGCGTGTTTTCGTAATGTAACGTCACCGTCAACACTGTAAAGGTCATTTTGGAGACGTTGCTTCCAATTTCGTGGGACTTTTACTGGACATTGAGATAAAATGACATCTCAAGCCCTGTCGCCCAATGAAACAACTAGGGTTTATAAGCATGGACGGTCCGACGCGCACCGCTTTGCCTTGGCAGGCTTAGATTCTCTAAGCGATTTACCAGTACTCGTGTACAGGTCGGTGTTAGCTCTGCGTGGAAGCAACATGCAACCCATCTATTTCTTCAAGCCCCGATGGGCGAGGCCAATTAATTGTTTTGTGTAGGGCTTTATAGCTGGTATATGTTTTCTCATATTTTACTGACACAAAGTGTAGCGCTAATCAGAAAAGCCGTCTCCAACAGAATCAGAATCAGAACTGCTTACTAGTGGCATGTCCTTAGACACTCCTTCACCAGGACCTTCAACCGACTGAACTAGTCCTTAGACCTCAAAAGGGTGGGGAATCTAGATGGAGTCATCTGCGCCTTCTGCAGACATCAAGAGAGAAGAGGGGAGCACGTTCAAATCTGAGATAGTCCTAGGGATGAAGCTAAATTTATAGATGTCAGTCCTATAGTGCCAATGTTTTGAAGGGCTAATGGATGTTTTTCATCACGAAAACACGCCTATACAATTTTGACCCCCTCCAACCCCACTTTTATATAGAAAAAACTGGAGTTTACAGGGGTAAACCTTATTTTTCTTATTTCTGCTCTAAAATATTGATTGTGGGTACTCGTAAGAACCGCCTCGATGAGGCGGTTCTAACGAGTACCCACAATCTATATTTTGAGCAGAAATAAGAAAAATATTCCAATTTTTCATCTCAAAGTGTTCATTTTTTCGGCGATAACGGTAACACTGTATTTGTATAGGCGTGTTTTCGTAATGTCCCTTGTGTTGTCTTTGAAGGGGGAACAAGGTCATTCATGGGTTCTGGCTTTACCGTTAACACCTTTATATAAAAGTATCAGCCTACTTCTTTGTCTCCGCTCTTTAAGAGATTCCCATTTTAACTGTTCCAAAATGCCAGTCATACTCCCAGCTTCAAACGAGTAGTTCCCAGTTACAAAACGGGCCGCACGTTTGTGGACCTTCTCCAGTTCCTCCTGGAGGGTAACGGTAGGTAGATCCTAATCCAACGAGCAAATATGATATCAATCAAAGTTTTTCATCAGTAAAATACCAGCTTTTGAGACTTGAAAGAACGATCAATGCCACACAGGAGTTTGACTGAACTTGTAATTATGTTCAGCGGACTAACGTCGGGCCGATAGCGCGTCGTATCGCTATCAGCCCGACGATAGCCCGAATTTCTTTGCTGGCCGGGTATTAATGTCCCCTTAAAGGGATGCGGGACACTGGAAAACAATGTAGACTCAGATCAGACGCCGCGTTCTGTCGCATTTTGCCAAAAGAAAACCTTATTTATGTTTTTTGTTTGTTTGTTTGAGGTTTTATATCCCCGTCAACACTTATTAGGTCATTTTGGAGACGTTGCTTCCAATTTTGTAGGACTTGTACCCGTCATGGAGATGAAATGACACCTCCAGCCCTACAGCCCGAAGATACCGTTAGGGTTTAAGGAGGGGTCTGAGTCGCACCATTATTCCTGGGCAGGCTTATAACACACGGGGTATTCGACTACTTGGAACGCAGACGGATACCAAAAACGCCGACTGTTTACCTTGGATTTGAAAGAGGGTGAGTCGACAAAATCATGTTTTTTGCGACCCTATTAAAAAATCAGTTTTGATTTTTTGCTGTATTCTTCTGGAACTGTCACAGCTGTTTCGTAATGGTGCTTTTAGCTTTGATACATTACATGAAAGCGTCTTTACAGACAACTAAAATGCAAAACATGCACAATTTCTAAAAGAATTGGTGTAAGTACCAGAAATGAAACCGATTTATCCAAAGATGTCATTGTAGCTTGAAAGAGAAATAGTCCTTGTTCAAAAATAAACTCCTATATACTTGTGCCATACGTTGCTCGGGCAGCAATAAACATGGACTTGAGTGCACCATGCTGAAAGAAGATAATATTTACGACAGACGGATTTCTTTGATGTTACCATGAAACGCAGACGATGGATACCAATGACGGATTTACAATTAATGGCTAAACAAATGCCTACTTCCATATCTCCTTAATTTTGAGGTTCAAAAAGCACGGTTATGAACAGTGTTGAATATTTCCCATGCCGTATATAAACAACGACGGTGAAAATAGCGTAAGACGAGTAAATGGTTACTCTCTCTCTCCTTCTCTCTCTCTCTCTCTCTCTCTCTCTCTCTCTCTCTCTCTCTCTCTCTCTCTCTCTCTCTCTCTCTCTCTCTGCATGTGTCTGGTATAGGGATTATGAATTTCAACGACTTCCATTTCAGGAAATGTTTGGATAGTTCATGTTTCCTATACTTACATAAGTGTCTTCAGAAGATAACTGATGAAGAGGAACAGTCAGAGAGCCTTTCCTTGGTTCTAATATTTTTTTACTATAATAGTTCCACATTTTATTGAATAAAATAATACAAAAATAGCCATCGAAGAGATGGCAAATCCACCCGACCATAAGCCAATATGGCCTTCAGAAGATTGTTCACCAATAGAAAGTGCACCAGAATTAAACCAGCAATATATCACAAAAGTTACTGCAGTTATGGCATTCACAAGATTATACTGTCAGGTGAGATAACTAAAACACCAGGGCACTCAGAATTGTGGTTCTTGCGCATGACATGCCTGCTTAAGCTCATGTATTTCTGTACAAAGTACCATCAATATATCTCAAAGGGTATTTGAGATATGATGATCAGAAGCTGGTCATACTGTTATATTGGAAAGGTAGGTAACTCAAATACCACATCACCAACAGTTGTGTTTCTTGCACATGACACTCCTTCTGTACCTTGGGGTTGGAGCTATGGTCATCACAAGGTTATATTGGCAGGGGAGAATACTAAAAAGCCAGAGCACCCAGAGTTGTAATTCTTGAGCATGACATACTTGCTTAACCTCATGTACATCTGCATCAAGTACCACCAATATATGTCAAATGGTATTGGAGGTACGGTGATCACAAGGTAATCAGACTGTAATATTGGAAGGGGAGATAACTCAAATATCATAGCACCCAGAGTTGTGGTTCTTAGGCATGAAGCGCCGTCTCAACCTTGCATACAAGTGGCCATCACAAGGTTATATTGTCAGGGGGGATAATAAAAAACCAGTTGTCAGAAGACAACATAGCTCGCCTTTGGGGGCCTATGATGGATGAGGGCAAGTTTCTAAAAAACAGCCACAGTGACCTTGACCTTCAGCCCCTGACCCGGAAACTAAAAGTCACTCAAGATTTCATCATACCAAACATTTGTGTCAAGTTATATTAAAATCCATCAATAAATGAAGGTGCAAGAGCGATGACAACGTTTTTCTAAAAATAGCCACAGTGACCTTGACCTTCAGCCCCAGACCCTGAAAGTCGATCTCACTCGAGATATCACCATACCAAACATTTATGTAAAGTTATATTAAAATCCATCCATAAATGTAGGCACTAGAGGGATCACAAAGTTTTTCAAAAAAATAGCCACAGTGACCTTGACCTTCAGCCCCTGACCCTGAAAGTCAAAGTCACTCGAGATATCATCATACCCAACATTTGTGTAAAGTTGTATTAAAATCCATCCATAAATGTAGGCACTAGAGTGATCACAAAGTGTTTTTCTAAAAATAGCCACAGTGACCTTGACCTTCAGCCCCGGAACCTGAAAGTCAGTCACTCGAGATATCATCATACCCAATATTTGTGTGAAGTTATATTAAAATCCATCCATAAATAAAGGCGCAAGAGCGATGAAAAAGATTTTCTAAAAATAGCCACAGTGACCTTGACCTTTAGCCCCAGACCCTGAAAGTCGTATCCGCTCGAGATATCATCATACCCAACATTTGTGTGAAGTTATATTAAAATCCATCTATAAATGTAGGCACTAGAGCGATCACAAAGTTTTTTTGAAAAATAGCCACAATGACCTTGACCTTCAGCCCCAGACCCTGAAAGTCGAACTTGCTAGAGAAATCATCATACCCAACATTTGTGTGAAGTTATATTAAAATCCATCATTAAATTAAGGTGCAAGAGCGATGACACTGTTTTTCTAAAAATAGCCAGTGACCTTGACCCCGTGACCCTGAAACTAGTGACCTTGACCTTAAGCCCCAGTCCCTAAAAGTCAAAGTCACTCGAGATATCATTATACCCAAGGTATATTAAAATCCATCAATAAATGAAGGCGCTAGAGCGATGAAAATGTTTTTCTAAAAATAGCCACAGTGACCTTGACCTTGAGCCCCAGACCCGCTATGTTTTTAAAAAAAAAAAAAAATAGAAAAAGAAAAGAAAAAAAAAAAAAAAAAAAAAAACATGCCATCCCCGGGATTTGAACTCACGCAGCTTGCAGGTAAACTTTAACACAGGATTTCAAGGGAGGTAATACAGAGGAAAATATTAACTTCTCAAAAAGTCCAATTTAAGCCAAAAAACCTGAAAAATGAAGTAAAACGATAATGTTAAATATTTTTTTTTACCAATTGTTAATTATATATTCAAAATAAACTTGTAAAACATCACATATAATAGCTTGCAGGTAAACTTTAACCAAATGCGGACGCCGACGCCGACGCTGACGCCGACGCCGACGCTGACGCTGACGCCGACGCCGACGCTGACGACGGACGCCCGGGGGTATGGCAATAGCTCCCCCTTACTTTCGTAAGGCGAGCTAAAAACCAGGGCACCCGGAATTGTGGTTCTGGCACGTGACACACCTGCTTAAACTCATTTATAACTGTACCAAGTACCATCAATATGTGGCCATCACAAGGTAGGGATTCTAAATTATTGGAAGGGGAGATAACTCAAAAACCATGGCACCCAGAGTTGTGGTTCTTAAGGATGCCACACAGTCTCGGCCTTGTGAACAACTGTGCCAGGTATCATTAATATATCTTGAAGGGTATTGGAGTAATGGCCATCACAAGGTATTCACTCTATTTTATTGGAAGGGGAGATAATTCAAAAACCATGGCAATCAGAGTTGTGGTTCTTGTGCATGACACGCTGCCTCAGCCTTGTGAACAGCTGTGCCAGGTGTCATCAATATATCTCAAAGGATATTGGAGTTATGGCCACCACAAAGTAATCATTCTATTTTATTTAAAAGGGAGATAACTCAAAAAGTTCGGCATCCAGAGTTCTGGTTCTTGCGCATGACATGCCGTCTCAGCCTTGTGAACAATTGTGCCAAGAACCATCAATGAATCGCAAAGGTTATAGGAGTTATGGCCATCACAAGGTTGCGTCTACGGACGGACGGACGCCAGGCTGGTCGCTTTATCCCCCGAACCTATTCGGTCGGGAGATAAAAAGAGAAATTACAACTCACAGAGGATTTTCCAGATAAATCATTCGTAGAGGATTTTCCAGATAGACCACAAATCGGCTGATAATGTTCGAGGTTTCATGCAAGTATTCTAATGTTTGACGTTTCATTCCGTTATTCTATTTAGAAGTCTATCTCTAGACCCAAACCATTTTTTCTTCGGATGTTTGAAAGCAGGAAACTGAAGAGGCCGGAAACTGAAAATGTCTAATCGACAGTGGTGGTTCTTGTGCAAATATATGTCTATGCGCATTTAAACTTCTAAAGGTCCGCATTTGTTGGCGGTTTCGTTCAGATAGTCTATCTTAACCATATCGTCTCTCACTGCTGTGGGTTCTAACCTCGCGCGGGTCACATTTGAGACGCCAAGTTCTGCAACGGATTGTCAGTAGTAGTAGTAGTAGTAGTAGTAGTAGCAGTAGTAGTAGTAGTAAGAAGAAGAAGAACCGCAGAGACGATCGTGTATAGGAAATGTGAATGCAATCCGTCAAAACTGTTCGTAAGAAAGCAGGTTTCAACTGCTGACGGATAGATGTTGCTCCAACCTGTTCATGTTTAAAAACTGTTGTGCATCTGCAGGCTATTGCACAAAATGCGTGATACTTCTTAATTTCTGTCATTCTTAGCAAACTCGACATTCATGACACTGTTTGTTCGAAATATTTAGACATGTTGCGCATTCATTCCATCACATGTCATATTAAATCATTTCTGCCCCGAGATGCATCTGAAAGCAATCAGATTGTACAGCTACACAGGTTGATATGATTCTTACCTGGTCGCAGGCGCCTTTCATGATGCATGTACCCATATATGACAACCAGAAACTTCCACATAACAATACTTGACAGGCGGGTTTCTCCTTTGTTTTATTTGTTGTAAGTTTTTTCAAATAGACTGGCCGTTTAAGCAAACGGTGTACGTAGACAAATCACCGATTTTGCGGCGTCTCAACTTGATCTGCATTGTCATATTTGACAAATATTGATCTCATACTACACAGCTTTATCGCTCAGACAGCTGACCAAATATTTACACTTACGCCCTGAGTTTCTGCCACTTTCATCTTTGAATTTTGCGAAAAAAATGCATAGTTGCTATTATGTTAGATGTACGGAACGCTGGAAGGGACATGATTGTTTTTTATTATTTTATAAGTTGCGCGCACAAGATAATATTTTGTTCGCACAACTTCCCAAGCTCTATGCTGTGCGCACAAGATAATCTGTTGTCCGCACAAGATAAATTATGTTGTCCACACAAGATAAATTATGTTGTCTACACAAGATAATATCTTGTGCGCACAACATATTATCTTGTTCGCACAAGATAATATCTTGTTCGCACAAGTTAATATCTTGTTCGCACAACATATTAAAACAAATCATGTCCCTTCCCGGGTTCCGTAAAGATGCTTCAATTAAAATCATCAAAATGCGAGATATAGACAGCTCCCAATGAGAGGTCTCATCTCGGCATACTGTGCATAGGCATCCTTAAAAACACCATGTTTTACATGCAGGTACTTTGTATTCATTCCGTTTCGGTATTATATCCCGTATATGTCAATTAGAAGCCTCCGTGGTGCAGAGGATAATATACTCGCCTCGCAAACCAGTTGTCGTGGGATCGATTCCGGGCTTCACCAGACTTTCGGGCGAGTCTTTAAACAGAGGTTCCGTCTCCATATGATCTTGTTGTTGGTGGGGACGTAAAACTCAAACGCGATCGCCTATCGGGGTTTGAAGAGATAGATGGTCTGCATGATGCATCCACGCAGAGCTGAAACCGACCGCACACGAGCACTGGTAAACCGCTTAGAGGATTTAAGCATGATCAGGCAAAGTGATGCGAGTCGGACCGTCCATGCTTATAAACCCAATTGGTTTCATTGGGCGACAGGGCTTGAGTTGCCATTTCATCTCAATGTCGGGTAAAAGTTCCAAAACATTGGAAGCAGCATCTCCAAAATGACCTAAATAGTGTTGACGGGAACGTTAAACCTCAATTCAAACAAACAAATATCCTGGCAATATTTAATTTTGGACAACTGTTTGGGCATTCATTCTTTTCTGCTAAAGGTGGTGGGGTGAGGGAAACAAACTATTCTTCGTATGTTTTAATCCATATGTGACATGGGGTCTTCCACCTAGTAAGTTTGGAGTTGTCACTTCCTATTATTAGGGTGTCAGGTTTGTTTTTATTTGTGGCAAATTTTACAAAAATGAATTTTCTTTTAGCAAACAATGTAGACCCAGATCAGACGCCGTGTCTGATCTGGATCGGCACTGTTTGCTAATATCCTAGAAGAGGGCAAATATGGGTTAATTATATTACCATTCGTTCAGGTGCGTCATTCTTTCCCGAAATTTTTCTATAATTTTCACATTGTTTATCTAATAAGACCGATTCGTAATTTCCTAGGACCCGATCCTACCAACACGTACCACACTCTGGAACAACGCCTTATCAACGTCGTTGCAATAATGTTTGTTTGATTTGAGGTTTCACGTCCGAGTCAACACTGTAAAGGTCATTTTGGAGACGTTGCTTCTAATTTTGTGGGACTTCTATCCGACATTGAGATGAAATGACTTCTCAAGCCCTGTCGCCCAATGAAACCAATAGGGTTTATAAGCATGGACGGTCCGACTAGCACCGCTTTGCCTGGGCAGGCTTAGATCCACTAAGCAGTTTACCAGTACTCGTGTGCGGACCGGATTCAGCTCTGCGTGGACGCATCATGCAGCCAATATATTTCTTCAAGCCCATTTGGGCATGGCAATAATGTATTATCATATTTATCTGTCAAAATAATGAAACAAACTCGTACAGTTCTAATACGATCTGTTTTGAGTTCGAGCCTGGCTCGGGTCACATGTGAGACGCAAAGTTCTGCAACGGAAGGTCGGGTCGTTTTTCTCCGGGTTTCGCCCACCTCTGATCAACGATCGGCTCGACATGAGTGAAATAATCTTGAAAGGGCCGTAAAACAAAAACCAAAAAAAAAAAAAAAAAAAAAAAATACCGATCTGTTTTGAAATTTAATGTACAGTGAAACTTCGATGACTCAAACACTGATGGCCCATTTACTACGGCCAAGTCCAACTCTTTCTTGAGTCCCTAGAAAGAAAATGCCATAACTGCAGATATAAATATAGTTTGTATAATTGTCTAATTTGATCTTGAAAATGTATGTTTTGTGTACTCACAAGAATCAGGCGATTCTAATGAGTACACACAACATGCATATATTTTGAAGAAAACTGAAAATATGTCCGTATTCGGCCTCCTTCCCTAGCTCCAAGATCAACCCCCTGTGGCTCGAACCACCGTGGTCTCGAACAAATTTTCTTGGTCCCAAAAGTGTTCGAGCCATTGAAGTTCGACTGTATATTCATATTTATCTGTCAAAATAATGAATTTAAAAGTACTCTGTGTGGACTAAAGGTAGCGAGAAGGACTGAATTCATGTCCGTGGTTGTTTTGTGGGACTACGCTATTAATATACCTAAGGAAATTTACAAATCGTGCCTATTTGATCGTAAAAGTATCTAACATTATGAAATCACAGATTAATGACACCTAAAAAGAATTGACGGGTCATGTGCGCTACATAAAGTCATATGCGCGAATATGGCCCACATGTGGTATTAAGACAAACCGTCACGTTGGTGTCTTTTGGCGAAAAGCGAAAGGCAATCGTATCGATTCCTGGTCATTGCCTTCCCTTCTACATCGAGAATACCCTCTTTGGTCGAGGTACACTGTGGTAAGACCCAGTGTCTAGATTAACTTTCCAATTAAACGAAAACAGAATGTATTTTACTCCTTTTTTTATTTTTCCACGCTTGTGGTTTCCACGTCAATGGTAACCATAACTTTGTGCCGTCTGCATTGCGTGGTATCTGTGCGGGTCGTCATTGGTATCCTTATTCGAACACCCTCATCAAGAAATTCACATCTATAATTCTCAAATCCTGCTTTTTGCTAATTCTAATAACGCATGGCAGGTACAATGTACTCAATACATTAGTATTTTATGCTATTCAGGAAACATTGGAAATTATATACGAATTATTGCTGTAAAACTAAAAAAACTGTCGACTTGCATCAAGCATCCATATTTTGCTGAATAAAATAGGTCATAATTCGTCATTGACAGAAGGATTTGCATCCACAGTTCGTGGAAAGTATTCCGAGACACTGCGAAACAGATTGCTATCAACATCTGTGGGCATCTATTTGATATATGCCCGTACAATGCGATTTGTTCAACTCACCACGAATGTTTGTTGTTGTTTTTCCGTCGGCGTTTTTGGTATCCGTCTGCGTTCCAGGTAGTCGAATACCCCGTGTGTTATAAGCGGTTTGCAAGTACTCAAGTTCGGTCTGTTGCAGCTCTGTATGGAAGTACCATGCAGTCCGATCTATTTTTTCAATGCACTGATGGGCGGGGGCGTGAAAAGCTTATATTTACCATCTCTCACTATATGTTTCCATGGGATCTTTGGGTCAGGTCCTCTACAACACATTCTGTCGGGAGGTTTCACGTGAACGTTGACATTGCTCCAACTCAAGGTCACCTTCTCACAAGTGTCGACCATACTCTGAGGCCTCGGCGTATTTTGTTTAACCCAAACCTCGTCACTATTGATGGATGCGTTGCAAATGCCGTTGCTATAGTTACCATGACCATCCAAGTGATTCAGGTCCACCTGATCTGTAACTGAAATAGAACAGTTTGATTGTTTGATTTGAGGTTTAACGTCCCCGTCAACACTGTAAAGGTTATTTTGGAGACGTTGCTTCCAATTTTGTGGGACTTTTACCCGACATTGAGATGAAATGACATCTCAAGCCCTGTCGCCCAATGAAACCAATAGGATTTATTAGCATGGACGGTCCGCCTCGCACCGCGGTTCCTGGACAGGCTTAGATCTTCTAAGCGGTTTACCAGTACTAGTGTGCGGGCAGGATTCAGCTCTGCGTGGAAGCATCATGCAGCCCACATATTTCTTCAAGCCCCTATGGGCGGGGGCCGTGAAATAGAACAGTGTTCTCCAGTGTTATCCATTGCATCACGAAACACGCCTGTATAATTTTGACCCTCTTGATCCCCACTTTTATATGGTAAAACTAGGGTTTAAAGGAATAACCCTTATTGAAAGTTGATTTTTAAAATCAAGTTTCTATGTCATTACATTTCTACTTCCGGTACTGGACCGCGTTACTCCACTTCCGCTGTTCGTTCGCTCCATAAAATAGTCCAAATGAACTCTTGAAAATTAATTTTGCAGGCATGGAACGTCTTTCAAAATATTTCAATTTTCATTTTTCTTACTTCTGCTCTAAAGTATAGATTGTGGGTACCCGTAGAACCGCCTCAATGAGGCGGTTCTAAGGAGTACCCACAATCTATAGTTTGAGAAAAAAATAGAAAAATATCACATATTTTCATTTTTGTCAGCGATAAATTTTACAATGTAATTGTTATTTATGTAGGCGTGTCTTCGTAGCCCAAATACCGCTAACTCGTTTACCATCACGTCAATGTAATAAACAGCACTTTAAATCCCATTTTATATACAGAAAACTCGGGGTTACAGGGGTATACATTATTTTTCTGAAAGATTGTGGCTACTTGTTAGGGTGCGCGGAAAAACAGTCACAGGAATAAAAGTCACGGAAATAAAGTCATGGAAAAAAGTCACAGGAAAAAAAAATCACAAATAAGAAAATAAAGAAATATGTTGCTAATAAATAAAAATAATGACAACACCTACTCTTCCTACTTTGACCTATATAAAGTGGGGTTAAACAGGATGTTCATTCCACAGATCACTGCCTTTAATGTGATGCTACATGTATAATAGAGGGTGTCGAGTTTCTAAGACGATGAATGTTAAATGTTCATTCACTGACAAATATGCAATATGCTTAAATATATATAAAAAAATAATCAGGCCAACAAGCCCATGCAATGAATTTCCCTTTTAACCACACTTTATACAGATAATGGCGTGGCTTTACGGGGGTATAATTATGATACCCTATTGAAAGTTCTTCTTATTTTTGTTCAAAAACGTAGATTGTCGATACTTATTAGAACCATCTCATCACGGCTGTTCTTTCTAGCACCCACAATCAGTAATTTCACTAGAAAAAAAAAAAAAAAAAAAAAAAACTATTGAACATAATATTATTATAATCAATTCTGTGAATTTTCTTCCGTGAATTTTTTTCCTACCCAAAATTGTGACTTTTTTTCTTGACTTCCTTTGCCTTTTTTTTCCTACATTCCTTGTTAGATCCGCCTAATTGAACCGCTTCTAACGAACACTCACATTATATATTTGGACAAGCAACGGGATGCCTTCACTCGTAAATCAAAGCACTGATCGCACTGGTGTTGAGTATAGAGAGGGGGGTGGGGGGTGAGCCTGAACGGCGACAAAGACCTATAAATTTCAATTCCTGTACTTGAGGCAAACAGTGTAGACCCTGATTAGACGCCGCGTTCTGCGGTGTCTAGTCCGGGTCTTCAATGTTTGCAAAACCAAACACGTTTCCAGTCCAGATTCTAGACAAAACCCTCTTACACAACACTCTGACTCATCAGCTATAAGAATAGCGCAGCTCCGTTCTATAAATAACCGTTAGCTTGATTTCCAAGTCAGATAGTCACGTGGACTTCCGCGTTGAAAAAGCTTCTGCGCTTTTTAACTTTGTGTCGATTGATAATAATCGACAGGTGAGTGAAGAGTGAGATCAGCCTGTGCATCGACATCGTTGTATCGACTGCCTTACATGCATGGTAGCGAAAATATGCCGATCCCCATTCTATTTCATCTTCTGCGTGCTCAGGTTAACAAGTCCACAAAATGAAGAACCCATCTAAACCCCATTTTCGACCCCCGCCCATCGGGGTTTGAAGAAATAGATCGGTTGCATGATGCAGAGCTGTAACTGACCCGCACACTAGTACTGGTAAACAGCTCAGAGGATCTAAGCCTGCCCAGGCAAAGCTGTGCGAGTCGGCCCGTCCATGCTCATAAACCCTGTTGGTTTCATTGGGCGGCAGGGCTTGAGACGTCATTTCATCTTAATGTCGGGTAAAAGTCCCATTTTATACAGAAAAAAAGGATTTTCGGGGAGAGGTTTCTTATTTTCTGCTTAAAACGTAGATTCTTGGGAACTCGTTAGAACCGCCTCGTTCTAGAGCACCAACAATCTATAATAGGATTAGAAATACAGTTTTATCTGTTAAAAAAGCTAGTTCTGCAGATATAAAAAAATGCCATGTGGTGATTTTTTTTGCGCACGGGTGTGTTACGAAGAAGGCACTCAATTAAAAATGCCAAATCGTGATTGCTTTGTTTGTTTGATTTGAAGTTTAACGTCCCCGTCAACACTGTAAAGGTCATTTTTGGAGACGTTGTTTCCAATTTTGTGGGACTTTTACCCGAAATTGAGATGAAATGACATCTCAAGCCCTGTCGCCCAATGAAACCAATAGGGTTTATTAGCATGGACGGTCCGCCTCGCACCGCGGTTCCTGGACAGGCTTTGATCCTCTAAGCGGTTTACCAGTACTAGTGTGCGGGTAGCCCCCGCCCATCGGGGCTTGAAGAAATAGATGGGCTGCATGATGCTTCCACGCAGATCTGAAACTGACATGCACACGAGTACTGGTGAACCGCTTAGAGGATCTAAGCCTGCCCAGACAATGCGGTGCGAGTCAGCCCGTCCATGCTTATAAACCCTATTGGTTTCATTGGATAGCCGGGTTTGAGATGTCATTTCATCTCAATGTCGGGTAAAAGTCCCACAAAATTGGAAGCAACGTCTCCAAAATGACCTTTGCAGTGTTGACGTGGACGTAAAACTTCAAATCAAACAAACAAACTATATATATATAGTGTGCGGGGCGGATTCAGCTCTGCATGGCAGCATCATGCAGCCCACGTATTTTTTCAAGTCCCTATGGGCGGGGTCCGAAATCGTGATTGCCAATGTTATAATTAATAATTACGTTGTTGACGAACTTGCGTATATTTACAATCTGCTTAATGTATGTCATTATATATATGTAATTCAGGACTCTGTTCAATGGAGGACCTTGACCTCAAACTGATCCTATATTAACCTTTACCCTGCTGTAGGCGACAAGCCCTATCTTTGCAAACAGTGTAGATCCAGATCAGATGGCTTCTGAAGAAGCCATCTGATCAGGATCTACACAGTTTGACATTCAGTTTATGAATATGTAGAAATAAGCTGCATCAAGTAATCTGATTGGTTCAAAGTCAGAAATGAGTGTGGCTTAATTGAATATTCAGCAGGTTAAAGGCTAAGAGTATCCAAAGCATGACTTTACTTATCAGGGTTAGTAGACATGTACGTTCCAGCACATTTTCCTCGGTTTAATTTGAGAACCCTGCAACGTGATGCTTCCACGCAGAGTTGAATCTGACCCTGACACGAGTACTGGTAAACCGCTTAGAGGATCTAAGCCTGCCCAGGTAAAGCGGTGCGAGTCGGACCGTCCATGCTTATTAACCCTATTGGTCAGGGCTTAGGATGTAATTTCATCTCCGTGTCGGGTAAAAGTCCCACAAAATTGAAAGCAACGTCTCCAAAATGACCTATACAGTGATGACGGGGAAGTTAAACCTCAAATAAAAAAAATATAAAAAAAAAACACTATATAATATATAGACAACTGGGATTTATAGGGCACGGAAATATAAACACTACATCATGCTCTGTTAACATAACATCGTGTCAAGTCCCTTTATAAGACAACTGAGGCGTTCCATAGAAATTAGTTGTGTTTTCTTATTTCTGCTTTAAGACATAGGTTGTGGGTACTGGTTTGGGCGGTTTCTAACGAGCACACACAACCTGTATTTGAGCGAGTGTTTGGGCCTACAGCTGAGGTCATACGGAGAAGCGACTTCGGTTTAAAGACTCATCCGAATGTCTGTAGAAGCCAGGGATCGATCCTGCGACCCCTTGTTTCCAAGGCGTGTAACTACACCACGGAGGCTTCTTATTCCGTAATCATAAATTAGTGTTTGGCAAAATCGATATTCCATTATGAAAACACCCCTATACAAATACATTGCAACCTTTATCGCTGAAAAAATGAAAGTATTTAGAGGAAAAAGTGTGATATTTTTCTTATTTCTGCTCCAAATATAGATTGTGGGTACTCATTAGAACCGCCTCATCGAGGCAGTTCTAACGAGTACCCAAAATCTATTTGTTAGAGTAGAAATAAGAAAAATAAGGTTTACTCCTGCAAACCCCAGTTTTACTATATAAAAGTGGGGTTCAAGGGGGCCAAAATTATATAGGCGTGTTTTCGTGATGTATTTTACCGCTGAAAAATCGAAAATTTTATGATGAAAAATTGTGCTATTTTTCTTATTTCTGCTCCAAATACAGATTGAGGCTACTCGTTAGAACCGCCTCGATGAGGCGGTTCTAATGAGTACCCACACTCTATATTTTAGAGCAGAAATAAGAAAATGAGGTTTACCCCTGTGTAAACCCCAGTTTTACTATATTAACTGGGGTTCAAGGGGGTCAAAACCATATTTTGTTTGATTTGAGGTTTAACGTCCAAAGTCATTCTGGAGACGTTGCTTCCAATTTTGTGGGACTTTTACCCGACATTGACATGAAATGACATCTCAAGCCCTGTACCCCAATGAAACCAATAGGGTTTATTAGCACGGACGGTCCGCCTCGCACCGCGGTTCCTTGACAGGCTTAGATCCTCTAAGCGGTTTACCAGTACTAGTGTGCGGGCCGGATTCAGCTCTGCGTGGAAGCAGCATGCAGCCCATATATTTCTTCAAGCCCCTACGGGCGGGGGCTGTGGTCAAAACCATATAGACATGTTTTCGTGATAAGGCATAAGACAAATTTTATTTTAAGTCCGACAGTAAACAATAATATTACATGCATTACAGAGAAATACCATGATTTCAGCCAGACATAAACTTGGTATTTTCCTTTTTGCTAAGAAGAAATATTTCCTCTTAGCCGGGGAAATAAATCCCTTCAGCTGGAACTACTTTATGTACAAGATACGAGATACCGCTTTGCAGTGAAATTGTTCTATTCAAACGCGGGAAAGTTTCAATCACGGCGACGTTATTCATGACGTCATTGTAATGGCGTCTAAGAAATATCAACAGACGTTCAGAATGCGTGACGTTTGAGTCGGATGCAACGATGAAACAAAAGAAAACATGGATATGACCATTGATGAGGATGTAAGTTTTGCTTTATTTAATCTAACGTTTTACTTGTTTTATCACTGAAACACTTTGTTTCTTCTACTTTTGTTCCAAACTGTAGAAAGCGCTTTCAAAATGGCGCCCATCCAGTTGTTCTTCCACCCAGATTCTGTAACACTTCGCTGATTGAACCGTTTACATGGGCTGTAAACAGTCAACTGAACGGGCATTCAGATCCAAAATTCAAGATCCAAACTCTCCTAAAAGTTTATGGAAGTGCATGTAATATACAGATTATACATTTCTCCTATTTGAAATATGGAATTTATAAACCTCGGGAGGTAAAACAATCCGTTAAAGAAACTCGTGCTTCGCACTCGTTTCTTTATCGGATTGTTTTACCTCCCTCGGTTTATAAATCCCATATTTCAAATAGGAGAATGAATAATCTATATTTATTATATACCCAGAAAATGTCCCGTTTACTTTGTACAGAAGTTACCGGTCAATATTTTTCCATATTGCCCGTAGTCAAGTTCATATTGCCCGGAGATAAGCAGTCTCGTGCATAACAGGACTACTTTCAAATCTATGTAATTCAAGATAAAACATCGGCAGCCATCTTGTCGTACGCATCGACAGAACGAACGCAAAACAAAACAAATATAGGTTCTGACAAAGTGCATAAAGCGCAATTTATGCTGTCCAATATGACCTACCTGCAATCTGTTTAAATTTTCAATACTTTCTTCTAAGAAATCAGGAGTATTTTGAAAGAAATATAACCGACGCTTCGGAGAAAATGGCGTCCTGCTTTGGGAAACGTCAATGTTTTTAATGACGTCACATCCACCAACGTTAACGTCGTCTCCGCTTTGGCGCCATTGGGCGTGTTTTCAACGTGTAGGGAGACACTTAACGACTTTCATTGTTTTCCATTTCAAACCGCCTAAAGATATATAATCTGATTTTACATTCAGATTTCTATACAAGGCAATGCTGAATTCTAGCAGACAGTTCAAGTTTTGGGTATATAATAAAAAGGTTATTGACTTTATATTGTGAAATATTCGGCACTCGTTCATATGGCGAAGACGCACTCGCAAGCTCGTGCGTCCTTCGCCATATGAACTCGTGCCGAATATTTCACAATATAAAGTCAATAACCTATAATAACATTAGCTATGAACGATGAATTGCTATTTACCGACTTAGAATAGTTATTTACCGACTTAAAATGATGAATAAATTAGTGAGTGGTTTGGCAAAATCGATATTCCAAGCCAAGTTCACACACTCTTCATCTGTTCCCCGTCCCTCACTGTGTCATCAGTAACGATTCAGATTCTCTCTCTCTTATTCTCCCTTTCTCTGGGAAAGGTCACAGAATGACCCATGAGGATTGACGTGTCGTTAAACCCAAAACAATCAATCTTCTTCATTCAGTCGTTAACGAATACAGTGCACATTCTTTCAACAGCGGAGGGTGAGAATGATCGTAGTAAATATGTACATGTATTTAATAATTATTTGGCCTCCGGAAAAGAATGTCCGACCCGGCATGCATTGAACTCGCGACCTCTCCTGTTAACCAGTCAGACACCCATTCATTGAGAGAGAGAGAGAGAGAGAGAGAGAGAGAGAGAGAGAGAGAGAGAGAGAGAGAGAGAGAGCAACATTTAACACGCTACTTAACTGTTTTGTTTAACTAGAAAGTAAGCCATTCCATTTGCGTTCAGTCACGAAAATAAGTTGTTTTATGCGTTAGCTACATTCGCCGTTGCTAACATAATTATGTCTTTTTTATTCAATATTTTACACAGTTACTGTGTTTATAGTGGAGCTGTAGTTCGATATTCGCACTGACAAAACTTTTAACCTCGTGTAAAGGGAATGAGTGGCCATACATGTAGGCCAATCCAATAAGCCCATGCATGCCTAGCCCCAGGGAATTGGAGGAATCGAATCCGGGCGTCGAAACCAAAGGTTACAAAACAGTGTAGAACTAGGTCAGACTGAGTCTGATCCAGGCCTACACTATATGTTGTTTAACGGAAGAATTCGGAAAAAGCTGACGTTAATTGAAATACATGTAACTAGAAACCCCGCAAATTTTAAATGGACCGGTCCACAGTTGTTAAATGGAATGATCTTTGTGTCAGCTGTGGGTTAATGCATCTGGTCTACAGTGCACAAACCAAACAAGATTTGGACATGTCACATACAGAACTCACACCACGCATTTCATATCTTCAAAATAGAATTAACTTTTCTAATGAAAATTTGATATATTTTACGTTTTGTTTGTCCCCGTCAACACTAAAAAGGTCATTTTGGAGACGTTGCTTCCAATTTTGTGGGACTTTTAAGCGACATTGAGGTGAAATGACATCTCAAGCCCTGTAGCCCAATGAAACCAATAGGGTTTATAAGCATGGACGATCCGACTCGCACCTCTTTTGCCTGGGCAGGCTCCTCTAAGCGGTTTCCAGTACTCGTGTGCGGTCATATTCAGCTCTGCGTGGATGCATCATGCAGCCCATTTATTTCTGCAAGCCCCAAAGGGCGGGGGCTGGATATATTTTACGTCCCAGCCGGCACTCAACGTTGAGTCAACGTTGAGTTTCGGTTGAAATTAGGTTGATTGGTTGATCAACCTTATATCAACCTCTGTTCAACGGTGATTTATTAACACTGATTAAACTTTGGCAGTATAACGTTGAATCAACGTTGATATGTTGTTGTATATAAACAACTGATTCCGCAAAGTTGTACTTTAGTTGATATAGCTCTGCTGATTAAACGTTGTTCAAAGTCCTTATTATTTAATCAACGTTGAAATTTGCGGGCTGACAACCAACATTTGGTTATCACGACATAATAAACAACAACAACGATATTATTATTATTATTATTATTATTATTATTATTGCTGTTGCTGCCACTGCTTTAAAACAACGTTCGCAAATACCAAAGGGCACATCATGTCGGGGCAACGTCGTATCAATGTCGTCGCATCGACGTGGATGCGACGTTACCTAAACGTCATGTACCAATCCAGAAGGCGCGCAGGTGCGGCTAACGATCAGGGTCTACGCTGTTTGCTTGTCAAATACCAATTATATACGGATATGTCCAGTTTGCAAGTTTTGAATGGACTAAAGCCTGGAGTGTATGTTATGTACACCTGCGAGTAAAGGTCAAATGTGATAGATCGGAGTATCAGCAGAAAGAAAGAAAGAAAGAACTTTCCCACGAAGCTCGCAGAAACAATCAAAGCGCCAAAAGGCACTGCAATGACAGATTCTATGAGAAAATCAAAACACTGTGAAAACTTACAGACAACCTTTCTAAAACGATCCTAAAATTTAGAAAAGTAGTTCTGCAAATTCCATTGTATGATATGTTTGCAGATGTCTATACACCGGTGGTATCATGAAATGCCATTCGATGTTTCAAATTTTGGAAAGAAACTATTTACGTTTTCAAAACCAAACATTAAAATTCAAGTTTTAACAATACTACTGTCAATTAGTAACATTTTTGTCTGGTCGGTTGTTGATACCTCCCCCCAAAAGATACTCTATTTTTCACAAAGAGATCGGAGGAGAAGGCTGGTCAGTCCAGTACATGAATTCCATTGGCTTGAAGTCATTTTTGAGTTAGAACAGCACTATAAACCCGCGCGTAATCCTGCTGGATTAGATATCCCGGATTCTGAGCGTAAACAAATAAATGGAACCACGTGAGGCCGACGCACTTGATTGATGTAACGTCTTGCTGTTCAGTTAACGCCTCGGCCATGATCTTGAATGTTCTTAATGCCGCTAGCTACATGCAATAGCTCGACATACCATTTCGCTTATTCCATCCGATATGTCATGCTCTATTACGCACGCGTCGCCTCGGCATACCTTACACCTATATGTCGAAACATCCCGACAATCGGCGTAATTCACGCTGAAGTGCGATGTGTCACTGAAACGCATATCACGCGAGTCGCTTAGACGCCAATATACATGTACGTATTTCATGCACCAGCGTAAGTGTTCCGTACTGTGTCGACGTCAAGTAATTTTGGTCACGACAGGGACGTCTAGCTCTCAAAAGTGCATCGCATAAGGGCGACGAACAGTGTCAGTGCTTATTAGTCGGTAGTTGAAACCCTTTGTTTTTGTACAGTGTAGCAGATGCCGGCGGAAATCTGCTTCGCATATGCGTCTGTCGGATGAATTGATCTTGACGTACTGACGTCGGTCTTCCGCTACGTCGACGTCCACTAGCGTCTTCTGTTGATAGTAAGATGTCGCTCCAACAGACAAATAGATCACACGCATATGGCACCCAAAATCAGAGTGAACGCCATTCGCTTTCTTACCAGCTTCTAACTGTCCATTAGAAGCCTCCGTGGTGTAGTGGTTATGCTAGTCGCCTTGTAAATCAGGGATCGCAGGATCGATTCCTGACTTCTCCAGACTTTCGGATGTGTCTTTTAACCGAGGTATCGTCTCCGTATGACCTTAGCTGTTGGTCGGACGTAAAACTCAAACACTCACTCACTCTAACTGTCCAGGGTTTAATAAAAAATGTTGCAATACGTTCTCAATTGATGCTTTTTGAGAACAAAATACAATTTCTTCTTTTCTAGGCACGACCTTACATCACACATCAAAAGTTTGATCCTGAACATGTGGTTTCTATCAGTGCTGGTGTGAAGGTGGTACACAGGATCGTTGGCCCCCGCCCGTCGGGGCTTAAAGAAATAGATGGGCTGTATGATGATTCCACGCAGAGCTGAAACCGACCCGCATACGAGTACTGGTAATATGCTTAGAGGATCTAAGCCTGCCCAGGCAAAGAGGTGCGAGTCGGACCGTCCATGCAAATAAACCCTATTGGTTTCATTGGGCGGCAGGGCTTGAGATGTCATTTCATCTCAGTGTCGGGTAAAAGTCCCACAAAATTTGAAGCAACGTCTCCAAAATGACCTATACAGTGTTGACGGGGACGTTAAACCTCAAATCAAACAAAACAAAACAAAACACAGGATCGTGGCCGGACAGGTAACCATACGTCACGGTTGATTGATTTAACCTTTTTATTTTAGCTTAAAGGCATGGCGCCTTAGCGTGTTGTAATCATGCAATCGTTTGGTTTCAAAATTAAAGCACCGAAAGTGTTAGTGGGATGTAGGTTGGGGTAAAAGTGCTGGGCTGAGATTTAAACTGTTTAATTTAACTCTGAAATTCCAAACAAATAGTGAAGATTTTGATAAGAAACGCGTTCTGCAGCGTCCGAACTTGGTTTACACTGTTTGCCAAGCTCACCCTATGATTCCAGGATGACCCTCTTCAGTCTTATGGAATACCCTGATCTCACTGCGGCTATTTTCTGCAAGAAAAAGGTTATTATGAGAAGTCAGTGATAGTCACGTAGACGTTAGCTCTGAATCGCTTTTTTTATTAGTAACTTCGGGTCGAATGCCAAACAATCAACCCAAACATAGCCGGGTCGTTTGTCAGTCTTGGGTACATGTAAGTGTTATCTGTAAAATCTGCACTTGAATAAAATGTTCGATCTGGCAAACAATATAGACTAAGGTCAAACGCCACAGAACACGGTGCTGATCTTGTTCTACATTTTTTTTGCATCAGTTACTAACATCCGTTAAGTTTAAACGGATCAGTCCAAGTCCTCGTTCATGACCAGCCTGCATTTAGAGACAATCGGCATGAGTGTTGTCAGTGCTTTGATTTATTCACTGCCTTGAGGTTCTGGAGTGCACTCTTCCATCACTGAAGTTGGGCTCGTCCATTCTGCTAAATATGGTACCTAGAATTATATCACAGGACCTACACTGTTTGCATAGGTATCTGTACCATATTCCGGGGTTGAAAGGGCAGCCTTTCTCGCAAAGTCTGATATACACCTAGTTGTAACTGACCTAGACTTGACCTCGAATGTCGGAAAACCCATTAATATTCTGGTCTGTAGCTGACCGGCTGGTCTTTGAGGATTAAATATTGACAGCACTGTTAGAAAACAGTGTAAAACCTGAGCAGACTTCTGAGCAGGTGCCGCATTGATCTAGGTATACAGTCTCGCATGATGCAGCTGATTCATATGAAATGCTGAATCTATTCTCTGAAAGGTAAGATAAAATCGTCAAGTCGTCTGCTTCAAAAGTTTGTATTGCGATTATAGGATGTACAATTTTGATAACTGCGCCTAACCGGACTACATTTTTGTGCGGACTCATATTTCTTTGGCGGTCAAAGCCGGGAGAAAGCCGGAACTACTTTACAACACCCAGGATAGCTAGAAATGACAGAATGAATCTGTCATTAAGAATTGGCGGCACCGAACAGAAAAAGGTAATTAGAGTTTTATCCTAACGTACACCGCTGGCCTAGCCACTGTTTTGGCTTACCCTGCGTCTAAACGAATACTAGTTGATGAGATGGTGCTTATAAAAACAAAAAAAAAAACAAAAAAAAACTTAAGGCTTTGTTGGATCTTATTTTCACATCTTTTGGTCGTGACGTGACGCGCCCAGGGAAATCCTTATAACGCATGCTCACAGAGTGTGTAAGTTTTTTCACGAACTAGAGAGAGAGAGAAAAAATAGAAAAATATACTACTTCAAGCCGGTGATATAGAAACTAATCCAGGACCCGAAAATGTGCACGATCTTTCAATTTTGCATTTAAATATTAGAAGCATTAGAAACAAATTAGACTTTATTCTTGATAATTTTTCTGATTTTAATATATTATGTTTTTCTGAGACTCATCTAGATGCCAACTTTCCAACAGAGATGCTTTTTCTTTCAAACAGTTTCGGTGTACCTTACAGAAAGGACAGAACAAATCATGGAGGTGGGGTGTTAGCATATATCTTCACGTGAGAAAACCAGAACTTGAGATTTTTTGTGAAGAGTCTATATGGATTGAAGTAAAGGTAAAAAATGAGATATATTTAATTGGTTTATTTTATAGTCCCTCTACAGCTGACATACAGTTTTTTAACAATTTAAACTTAAATATTGAAAGGGCTCTCGAACACTCCAAAAATCTGATAATCGTTGGAGACCTCAACGAAGATCTACTGAATCCAAATTATCACAATCTAAAAGATGTTTTATTGATTAACTCGATGACTAATGTTATTACAGAAACAACAAGGCTACATGCCATTCTTGACCCGATCATTATTCCAGACGACATGCCATTCCTGGATTCTGGTTCTTTAACTCTTCCAGCCAATATAAGTGACCACAAAGCGACATATATAACACTACCCTTTCAGTATGATACTGAAGGCGCTTTCAACAGACTAATATTTTTATATAAAAATGCTAATTTTACACTTTTAAAACAAAAACTTTCAAATTATGATTGGTCATGTCTAAGCGAAGGTACTCTAGATGAAGCCTGTTCTAAATTTAATGACACCTTTCTTGAATTTGTTGACTCTTGTGTTCCATCCAAAAATGTACTTATTAGACCTGATGACAAGCCGTGGTACGATTCTGAAATAAGACGTGTGTCTAGAAAACGTGATAGATTAAAACGGAAATTCAACAAAATTTAATCAGGTAATGCTAATTAATACTCTGTCAAGATATAAGTTCTTTCGTAATAAAGTTAACAATTTAAAGCGACACGCAAAAGAGCAATTCTACAACAATTTAGAATTTTCTATTTCTGATTTTCACTCTAATGATAAAAAACAATTTTAGAAAGTGGTACGCCACTTTGTTAAAAGCAATTCCAGCTCCGCTTCAATTCCACCTCTAAATTCATTCCCAGTTACTGGGCAAAACGACTTTTGTTTTTCATCAGAAGATAAAGCAGAATTATTAAACGAATATTTTACATCTATCTCCACAGTCAATGATGAAAACGTCGACTTGCCTGATTTTGAATATAAATGCCAAAGTCGGTTATCAAGCATTGCATGTACACCACAAGAGGTAGCATCTTTGATTGAAATTTTAAATCCGAACAAGGCTACAGGGCCAGATTGTATTAGTACAAAAATGCTAAAATCTGTAGCAAATGAAGTATCTGTGCCTCTGTGTACACTCTTTAATAGATCTTTCAGAGAAGGCAAGTTTGCAGAGATCTATAAATATTCAAATGTTATACCTTTACCCAAAAAGGGAGATAATTCCGATCCTTCGACATTTCGACCTGTTTCTCTCTTAAGTAACGTTGGCAAACTACAAGAGAGAATAGCTTTTAAACACATTTATAACTTTTTACATGAAAATAATTTACTTTATAAATACCAATCTGGTTTTTTACCCAATCATTCAACAACCTTTCAACTTATAGACATCTATCATCACATCTGCCAGACTTTTGATAATAACCAATTTTCATGTATGGTTTTCTTAGACGTTTCTAAAGCTTTTGACAGAGTGTGGCATAAGGGACTAGTTTTTAAATTAAAACAAAGTGGCATAGACGGTGAATTATTGGATTGGATTACTGACTACCTCAATGATAGGAAGCAAAAAGTCGTTATAAGAAACAGTTCTTCAACCTTAAGGAGAGTAAATGCCGGCGTTCCTCAAGGGTCTGTTCTAGGCCCCCTGTTATTTTTAGTTTACATCAATGATATATCTGATTCTCTGCTTAGCCTTACTAGATTATTTGCCGACGATAGCTCCCTATTCTGCGCTGCAGCTACTCTAAATGACATTGAGGGTATCATTAATCATGATTTGCGAATGTTAGTAAATTGGGCATCTCAGTGGTTGATAAAATTTAACCCATTTAAAACAGAAGCAATGATTTTCACTTTAAAACATATTGAATCACTTCCTTATATAATATTTGATGGAACTCCCGTAAAATTTGTTACAGATCATAAACATTTAGGTCTAACCTTCAGTAGTAACGGTAAATGGCATTCCCACATTGAGAATATTAAAAACAGTGCATCAAAAGTTATTGGCATAATGAGGAAACTGAAATATACATTTAGTCGTGTTGCATTAAATCAAATTTATTTATCGTACTTGTTGCCTATTATCGAATATTCATGTGTTGTGTGGGATGGCTGTACTGTAGAGGAAATAAACTCGCTTCAAAAACTTCAGAATGAAGCTGCCCGCATAGTTACAGGCTTAACCAGATCAGTTTCTCTGGACAACCTGTACAGAGAATGTGGCTGGGTGTCACTTTTGGAACGGCGCAGACAGCAAAAACTTGTATTTATGTATAAATCAATAAACGGGTTCGTTCCTACATATATATCCGATCTAATTCCCCCTTTAGTGGGAGAAGCAAATGCTTACAATCTCCGAAATCAAGCAGATGTTACCGCTCCTTTCTGCAGGACTGAAATCTCTCGCAAATCTTGTATTCCATCCTCAATTATAGCATGGAATTCTCTTGACGTCGAATTTCGTAATTCACCGTCTCTGGCAAGTTTTAGGTATCAACTGAAAAGGCATCAAAACAACTCGAAAGTCCCATTACACTATAGAACTGGTAACAGACATGTGTCCGCTTTTCACGCAAGAATTAGAAATAATTGTAGTATTTTACGTCTTGACTTATATATTAATCACTTATCACCTAATTTCACTTGTAGTTGCTCTGACGAAGCCGAAGATGCTGCTCATTATTTGTTTTTCACTGTTCACATTACACTAACGAAAGAGTAATTCTTTTCCAATCAACCAGAGCTTTTCATCCACTCAATATTAATATTCTTCTATTTGGAGATGTTAGTCTGTCGATAGAAGATAACACTCTCATCTTTACAGCCGTACAAACATTTATTAAGGATACTAGAAGGTTCGCCAACTAGGCTGCTGCTCACTTAGGCCAGCATGACATCTCATTCCATTTTCACTTTATTATTTTTATCATACTGTTTTTCTTTATTTAATTATTCATTATACATCTTATACATTTTTTTCTCACCATTTTTTCTTTTTCTCATCATCTTTGGAAAATGTGATGTATGTTTATTTGTTATATCACTCCATATGAAGTATTCAAAATGTCTCTGTATTTGCCACTATCATGTGCATGTATCTATTACTGTAATACTGTTTTGTAGGGGAGGGCCGTAACTAATGTTGGCAGAACTTGTGGCCCGACCCTGTTGCTTGATTTATGATGCAATAAAATATGTTTAAAATAGTATTCATTGTGCGAGATAAGATTTATTATTATCATTATTACTGCATGCATTTTCATAATAGCACGTGTTATTACGCACAATACAATGGAAACGAAGAAACTTTCGATTAATAAATTTAGTACTCTTTCAAGTGTCCATTACAAGCGCATGCGCGCAGACGCGCAGTTATGAAAATGGACGGCCAAAAACGGGATTATCAACTTGCAGTTACTATAAAAAATCATTTAAAAGTGATTTTGTAATAGCTTTGTTCTTTATAAATTTTAAAATTGATTTTTAAATGAAGAGAAACTTTTCATTTTTCCAGTAAACTTTGAAATTGAACGAAACGAAGTGCAATGATGAATATATAATTGGCCCGTCAAAGGAAAAAAATATATAAATTAAGTAAAATGCACGATTCTTTTTCTATTACTTTACAGTAAAATCAAGCTTCAGGGCAATCTAATGCTTAGTTTAAATCACTGGAAACCTTTTCAGAAAATATGTGATTTTCAGCCAACCACTTAAAATTTTGTTTTGCTCCGGCTTAACTCCTGTGTGTATTTATAACTGTGCTTATGAGTGTTTCAAACAGTTTGGTGAGCTGGGATATTTCCTAATTAGAGCGTCTGGTAGTTATGATTCCCAGCTTATGCCTTTTTTCTCTTTTTTTTTTTTTTTTTTTTTTTTTTTGGTTTTCATTACGATTACACACCCGTGCGACATAGTGCATTTTTCACATCTCAAAATGGCTTCTTTTCTGATATTTTTGTTACTTTTACTTCAAACATATGTTGTGGGTCCCGTTAGAGGCGGTTCTAACAAGTACCCACAACCTATGTCTTGGAGCAGAAACGTAGAAATAAGAAAAATGATACATACCCCCGTAAACCCCAGTTTTCTCTATATAAAGTCGGGTTTAGGGGGTGTTAATAACACGGACGTGTTCACGTGATGGATTGTACGGCCCTTTCAAGATTATTTCACTCATATCGAGTCGATCGTTAATAAGAGGTGGGCGAAAACCGGAGTAACCGGAGAAAAAATTACCTGACCTTCTGTTGCAGAACTTGGCATCTCACATGTGACCCGAGCCAGGCTCGAACTATAGCGGTGAGAGATCTAATGATTAAGAGTCATCGCTCTCATCCACTAGGCCAAGAAGGCCCATATGTTTTATGCCTGTACATGGTTGGTTTGGACGATTCCGTTCCCTATTATATGTTACTGTTATTATATTTTCATGCAAATAGTGTAAGATGCCCTGGGTGTACGTAGTACGTGGGTCTACACTATTTGCCCAAATCTCATCCATTGTACCCTATATAGGCATTATAATGTGCAAGTGTAATCCAACAGGGTTTACAATAAAAATGCATATTACAAGACATGTGCGGCCCCCGCCCATTGGGGCTTGCAGAAATAAATGGGCTGCATGGTGCTTCAACGCAGAGCTGAAACCGACCGCACATGAGTACTGGTAAACCTGCCCAGGTAAAGCGGTGCGAGTCGGACCGTCCATGCTTTATTAACCCTATTGGTTTCATTGGGCGACAGGGCTTGACATTTCATTGCATCTCAATGTCGGGAAAAAGTCCCACAAAATTGGAAGCAACGACTCCAAAATGACCTATACAGTGTTGACGGGGCGTTAAACCTCAAATCAAACAAACAAATCAAGACAAGAAAACTAAAATCATATTGCTTTCTCTAGAAAAAAAAACTTTAATAGTGAAATAAACAGGAGCATAGGCCTACCCCTGCATTATTATTATTATTATTTACTTTTCTTATTTCTTCTCAAAACATAGGTCGTGGGTACCCGTTAGAAGGCGGTTCCAACAAGCAACAACAAGCTACGGGTACGTATGCATGGAACATGTTAGACGTTAATTTTATTTAGTAAGAAAAGGTTACGCAGGAAAAGCCACAATCAAGGACCACGGCCACCCAAGCCACCAAAATAACAGTTAGAAAAGATGAGACGACGGCACATACACGATCGAAATGTGCGTGCACCAATAGTACAAAACCAAAAACTGCAACGGAATCATTATGACAACATGCCTTTGTAATGCAGGTCAATATTTTATGGATCCAGAGATGATAATTGGTGATTTGTTCTTATTTCTGCTCCAAACATAGATTGTAGATGCTCATTAGAAAACCGGTTCTAACGCATATCCACAATTAATAATAATAATAATAATAATAATAATAATAATAATAATAATAATCGACCTCTTGATCTCAAACCCGATGCTTTACCACTGCATCACAGCGCATTTATAAATAAATGAGCAGGAGCAGAAATAAGTAAAATATGTAAACCGCACTTTTCTCTATTTAAAGTAGTGATTGGAAGGACCTGTTAACATGATTTGACCGCCAGAAGTTATACTGATGGGGTTTCAAATCCGGAGTTTACGAAATTTCCACCCTCGCCCTCAATTCCGATGCAGTGTCATAGGTAATGAAAATAACAGTATATTTAGCATTCATGGTCAGGTAGTATAGGCGCAGCAAAGCGTATGGCATTAACAAACACTACCGGCATGCAGCCATGATAATAGACATTTATTTAGCTGCTTTGTTCATAAGCATATTTATCTTTCCCTCCTCTCATAAATAATGACTTCTTTAATGAATGAAATTTTGTAGATGGGTGAACAGGTTTCCGAGAAGGATAGAATAGGTAATCAGAGAGACATTTATAGGTCAAGAGTGAATTAGCTAACATTTGGACTGATTCCAGTCTACCACGATAAGTAAAACCGAAAAAAAAGTTTTGTCACGGGAAGGTTTTTTTTTTTTTTTTTTTTTTTTTTTCAATTTTCGATCGATCCTCATACCAGTCTGTTGAGGAGAGGTGGCTTTTTGAAAACGATCCTCATGCCTTGCATTCATGGTGAGGTGGTATCGATACTTCAAAGCATACAGCACTAACACATACATACTTTCGGTTTACAAGCATGATTTCATTATTACGTAATTAGCACATGAAGTAAAGCAATACTAATTCGGAATTTTAACTTCTCTATGTTCATGCTTTTTTTTCCAATTTTCGATCGATCCTCATACCAGTCTGTTGAGGAGAGGTGGCTTTTTAGAAAACGATCCTCATGCCTTGCATCCATGGTGAGGTGGTATCGATACTTCAAAGCATACAGCACTTACACATACATACTTTCGGTTTACAAGCATGATTTCATTATTTACGTAATTAGAACATGAAGTAAAGCAATACTAATTCAGAATTTTAACTTCTCTATGCTCGTGCTTTTTTAAATTTTCGATCGATCCTCATACCATTCTGTTGAGGAGAGGTGGCTTTTTAGAAAACGATCCTCATGCCTTGCATTCATGGTGAGGTGGTATCGAAGCATACAGCACTTACATATACATACTTTCGGTTTACAAGCATGATTTCATTATTTACGTAATTAGCACATGAAGTAAAGCAATACTAATTCAGAATTTAAACTTCTCTATGCTCATGTATTTTTTTCAATTTTCGATCGATCCTCGTACCAGTCTGTTGAGGAGAGGTGGCTTTTTAGAAAACGATCCTCATGCCTTGCATTCATGGTGAGGTGGTATCGATACTTCAAAGTATACAACATTTACACATACATATTTTTTCCTGAAAATTTGAACGACAGGGATCGCTTGCAAAGTTTGCACGAACCCCTTCGGGGTTCATTTAATTTGCATGCGACCCACTGCGTTCATTCTTTCATAAACAGCAGAAAGATAAAATTCATTTCTAAAGTGTACGGATTTTCTACACAATACACACTAATTCCTTCCAGAAACTAAACATGCATCTATAGGAGAAAATTCATCTGTGGTGTAATTTGAAGAATTGCCTTTTTTGTTTTTCAGATAGTGTTATGAATAGCATCAAAGCCTCGACCCGACAGAAAGAAAAAATAGACAGCTTACAGAACAGGCGGAAGCAAATGTCGAACAACAACAACAACAACAAAATGAAACAGTGATCAGTTCTACAAACTTGAAGTTCAACAGTGTTTGTGGCTCGTAATAACATATCTTAAAAGCAAATATAAGTGAAAAAGTGGGCGCCCTTGAGTGCGTATGAAATATTTACAGTTTGCAAATTTACATGTTAGTTTCGTTTCTTTAATAAATCATGGTTTCTTAAACGCTGTTTCAGTAGTTATATCAGTTTGGTTTAATGACTGATATTTCAACGTTGATGCAAGGTTGAAAATTAAACTATGGTTCAAAGATGACTGCTCAACGTTGATTAAACTTTCATATTCAACCGAATATCAACGTTTATTCAACATTGATATATTAACGTTGAATCAACACTGAAATATCAACGTTGATTCACCGTTGGGTGGTCAACTTTGAGTCAACGTTGACTTTGCAACGTTGATTCAAATTTCATATTCAACCCAAAATCAACGTTTATTCAACGTTTGCCTTCAACATTGACTCAACGTTGAATCAACCGATCAGTGCCCGCTGGGGTATTAATACCCCAAACATATTTCACGTATTGATACTCCAAACATAGGCTGTGGGTGCTCATTGATGCGGTTCTAACGAGTACCCACAACCTATGTCTTGGAGCAGAAATAAGAAAAATAATTATACCCCTGCAAACCCCACTTTTCTCTTTTCATTACACGGACTTGTTAAGATGGTGGTGACCCATCAGAGACATAGACTGGTTTACACATTGGCTTAGGGTAGGTCCATTATCAATTTAAGGGATGTCTGATTAACCCTATTTATTGTGAATTTTACTCTTTTTTTTTTCTTATTTTCAAACAGCGGTGTGGAGTCGGATCAGACGCGCGTCTGGTCTGGGTCCAAATTGTTCACTACAACAATGCTCCCTTTTGGGACTCTAAACACGCATGTGTTAATAGAAGATAAGATAAAACAACCGTGTGTTAGATAAGAATGGGTAGTGTTAGATAACCCAACGAATCATTACGCAAACACGCCTAAACAAATACATTGCCACCTTTATCACCGAAAAAATGAAAATTTTATGATGAAAAATTGTGATAGCTCCAAATATAGATTGTGGGCACTCGTTAGAACCGCCTCATCGAGGCGGTTATAACGAGTACCCACAACCTATATTTTAGAGCAGAAAAAAGAAAAATAAGGTATACACCCGGAAACCCCAGTTTTACTATATAAAAGTGGGGTTCAAGGGGTTCAAAATTATATAGGCGTGTTTTCGTGATGTCTTCCCATAGCTCAAGATACATGTATCCACATCCCCGCCCAAATAGATTTGGCTCCGATTAGTAGCCTCCCCAGGACAAGTGGTGCGAGTCCCTTAAACCCTAATGGTCTGAATGTCGGCAAAAAAACGTCCAATAACATAGGTAGCAAACTTTGTTTGTTTGTTTGATTGATTTTAGGTCTACCGTCCCAGTTTATACTATATAGGTCATTTTGGAGACGTGGCTTCCAATTTTGTGGGATTTTTCCCGACATTGAGATAAACGACATCTCAAGCCCTGCCACCCAATGAAACCAATTGGGTTTATATGCATGGGCGGTCCGTTATATTGGCAGTCCGACTCGCACCACTTCTCCCTGGAAGGCTTAGAACCTCAAAGTAATTTACCAGTACTCGCGTGCGGTCGGTGTGAGCTCTGCCCAATCTATTTCTCAAAGCCCCGATGGGCGGGGCCATCCCAAATGCTGACGGAGACGTAATACCTCAATACAAACAAGAGCCCAAGATAACAACACATTTAGGTTAATTTCGGGCTTGGGCACTATGAGGTGCCGTTTTATGAGGTGCCGTTTTACTATAAATCCCCTATTTTGTGACATCACTAAATCCAATTTGTGATATCACTAAATAGAATTAGTGATATCACTAAATAGAGATGAATTTGTGATATCAAAAAAATCGAATAAGTGATATTACAAAATCGATTTAGTGATATCACAAATTCATATCTATTTAGTGATATCACAAATTCGAATTAGTGATATCACAAAGAAGATTTTGTGATATCAATAAATAAAGATGAATAAGCGATATCACTAAATCGAATTAGTGATATCACAAAATCGATTTAGTGATATCACTAAATAGAATTAGTGATATCAATAAATAGAATTAGTGATATCACAAAATGATGCCAATTTTGTGATATCACAAAATCGATTTTGTGATATCACAAATTCAGTCTTACTTTTTGATATCACAAAATCGGTTTAGTGATATCAAAAAATGGATTTTGTGATATCACAAAATAATTAGTGATATCACATTATATTTAGTGATATCACAAAATTGATTATGTGATATCACAAAATCGATTTTGTGATATCAAAAATATGGGATTTATAGTAAAACTGCATTTCATAGGGAACTCGCTCAACTCTTATGACGTCGAGAAAAACTACACCTGAAGAAGCAAACAGTTTTGGCCCAGGTCAGACTGCTCCTGATCTGTGTTCACACTGTTTGCAAAAAAAAAAAGACTTTCAAGGTAACTGGCAGACGACAAAGCAGACGACAATTGGCGTGATTGACATTTTGTTTTGTTTGTTTGATTTGAGGTTTAACGTCCCCGTCAACACTATAAAGGTCATTTCCGAGGCGTTGCTTCCAATTTTGTGGGACTTTTACCCGACATTGAGATGAAATGTCATCTCAAGCCCTGTCGCCCAATGAAACCAATAGGGTTTATTAGCCTCGCACCGCGGTTCCTGGACAGGCTTAGATCCTCTAAGCGGTTTACCAGTTCTAGTGTGCGGGCCGGATTCAGCTCTGCGTGGAAGCATCATGCAGCCCATATGTTTCTTCAAGCCCCTATGGGCGGGGGCTTACTCCGGGCATATACATGTAAATATGTTTCCTCACATATTTGTGTTATTTTGTAAAAATGACTTCATCACCATTTTTATCTGTTGTTTTATACTCTTTAGTACAATTACAGGGGGTGCATGAACTCTTTACTGCGGTCATTCTCTCCCTTCCGCTGATTCAAGAAGGGCAGTTGTCAGTTTCTGAGTTTCCGGCAAAAGAACATAGCACTGTATTGGTTAACCGCTTACGTATAAGCCCCTCCAGGAAAATTGTGGATAGGTAAAACTGACCGCGAAAAAATGAACTAACAGGGCCGTTAAATTTCAATACAAAATATACAACTACAACTCGCGGTGTGAAGGGGTAGGGTGATAGGGATTAAGGCGAAGGAGTCATGTATCTAACGTCACAAGAATGCCCAGCTGATATTGACTTACATGTGACGGTAGAGGGGATGTATTTATTGCTCATGTAAACCAGGGCCAGTTGTTCAAAGCATCGTTAGCTTAACGAGCTCGTTAGTGGTCATATCGTTAAGTGTTCTAGCAAGTTCAATATCTAAAATTTTGGTATTTTTGCTGAAAAAATGTGAGCAGCTTTTGCATCTGCAAAAGCTGCTCACATTTTTTCAGCAAAAATATTAGCATATTTGCCATAATAAATGATCAAAGTTTTAACGATACGTTACTAACGACGTCGTTAGTTTTGAACAACTGGCCCCAGATAAAGAAATCCTTAGTTTTGGCTTGAAGTAGAAATTCTGTTCTAACCCTGGTGTTCTTACTGAAAATCGAATATTCTCGCGTGTTTTTTAAATGCACTGGTTGGATACGACCTCATATGCGCGGTCGTTAAGGTTGACGTCACAGCACGTTACGTGACGTCACTTAACATCACTGTAGTTTCATCACAATATGGCAGACGCCGGCAACCGAAGTGACTGCAGAATTAACAAGATGTGTTTGTGAAACACCGATGCCCCCGGACAGCGCATGTGAAATATGAAAGCCCTATCACTAACTAATCAAAACGTATGGCCAATGTTCAAGTCTTAAAAAGTAGGTCAAGGTCACGAGGTCGAAAATTATGGTACCACTGAAAAGGTCTTTACAAGGAATGCTCGTGTGAAATATGAAAGCCCAGTCACTTACCAGTCGAAAGTTATGGCCGATCTTAGAGATTTAAAAAGTAGGTCAAACGTCAAGGACAAGGCCAAAAGGACAGACAAAACTATGATATCACTGGAAAGGTCTGGTGACAAGGAATGTACACGTGAAATATGAAAGCCCTATTATTTACCAATCGAAAGTTATGGCCAATGTTAAAATCTTCAAAAAGTAGGAAACATCAAGGTCAAGGTCACAATGTCAAACATTATGGTATCACTGGAAAGGTATTGTGACAAGGTCTGCACATGTGAAATATGAATGGCGTATCACTTACTAATCAAAAGTTATGACCAATGTTAAGTTTTTGAAAAATAGGTCAAATGTCAAGGTCACAAGATAAAAACTTATGGCATCATTGGAAAAGTCTTGTGACAAGGAATGCAGATGTGAAATATGAAAGCCCTATCACTTACCAATCGAACATTACAGCCAATAGTGATTTTTTTAAATATAGGTCAAACGTCAAGGTCAGGGTAACAACGTCAAACATTTTAGTACCACTTGAAAGGTCTTGTAACATGGAATGTGTAAGTGAAAAATGAACGCCCTATCACTAACCAATCAAAAAATATGACCAGTGTTAAGGTTTTTAAAAAGTGGGTCAAACGTCAAGGTCAAGGTCACAAAGTAAACAATTATGTGATCGTTGGAAAGTCTTGTGACATAGAATGCACATATGAAATATGAAAGCTCTGTCACCTACCAATTAAAAGTTATGGCCAATGTTAAGTTTTTGAAGAAAAAAGGTCAAACGTCAAGGTCAAGGTCACAAGATAAAAAATTATGGTACCGTTGGAAAGATCTTGTGACATAGAATGCACATGTGAAAAATGAAAGCCATATCATAGAATCGAAAGCTATGGCCAGTCTTAAAGTTTTTTAAAAGTAGGTTTAGATAGGTCAAACATCAAGGTAAAGGTCACGAGGTCAAAAACTATGGTACCACTGGAAAGGTCTTGTGACAAGAAATGCACATGTGAACTATGAAAGTCCTATCGGTAACCATTTAAAGTTATGCCCAATGTTAAGGTTTTTGCGGGCAGACAAACAAACAGACAAACAGAGAAACAGACGGACAGACAGACAAGCCAAAAGCTATATGCCCCCCGAATCTTTGATTCCGGGGGTATACAGACCCACGCTCAGAAATGGAAGGTATACAAGAAAAAAAATCCTACATGGGCGTGTGTGGTGGATAGAAAAATGCGTCCCCCGGGGTCACTGTCCGGCATCACTCGGCAAGCCTCGTGATGCCGGACAGTGACCCTCGGGACGGATTTTTCCATTTTTCATCCACTCCTCTCACCCATGTAAGATTCTTATAGTCTGTTTCTTCACTGTCATTCATTTTCTTCTTTCTTCCCTACCCCTCTCTTTCATATTGTATACTATAAGAATCTTATATGGAGTGTGAGGGGTGGGTGGAAAAATCCGTCCCGAGGGACACTGTCCGGCATCACGAGGCTTGCCGAGTGATGCCAGACAGTGATCCCGAGGGACGGATTTTTCTAGCCACCCCTCACACCCATATAGAATTCTTCTTCTTGCATACCTTCCATTTCTATTGCAAATTTTTTAAGCTGCTGTCACTTCGGTTACCGACGTCCGCCATTTTGTGATGACACAACAGGAATGTTAAGTGACGTCACGCATGACGACGCCGCGCATGAGGTTGTAATCAACCAGTGCATTTATCAAACACGCGATTATATTCGACTTGGGGTCGGAACACCAGGGTCAGAACATAAATTTCTATCCCAGGGTAAACTCACGGATTTCCTTGTCTGGTGTGCAAGAATATCTTTTCTATTTCCTTTCTCTCTTTTTCTTCTACTCGTAGACGACACACAATGACCCACAAACGTTGACTAGCCATTTAGGTAAGGGTGCACATGACGAAAACACGCCTATACAAATACATTGTAAACTTAACCGCCGAAAAAACGAAATTTTTAAGACGAAAAATTGTGATATTTTTCTTATTTCTGCTCAAAATATAGATTGTGGGTACTTGTTAGAACCGCCTCATCGAGGCGGTTCTTACAAGTACCCACAATCTATATTTTAGAGCAGAAATAAGAAAAATAAGGTTTACCCCTGTAAACCCCATTTTTGCTATATAAAAGTGGGGTTCGAAGGGGTCAAAATTATATAGATGTGTTCTGCCACGAGACAGCTAGATACATGTAGCTATCGCGATAATTTAGGAAAATAACGCGATATTTCGAGTTTCCTGCCAGATAACTGAAAATTTTATCGCTATAAAATTAAACATAGGTTTCTCGTTATTTTTCTGTTTTCGTGATAGTGCCCAGAACTGCCACGAGCTATTGTGATAATATTAAAATGTTTCCCAGCAGGCACACATGACGTAATTGTGACGTCACATCAACGTCGGTACAACGTCATGAAGTTTGTGCAACGTCACATCGACGTCGATGCAACGTCATGACGTTACACCGACGTTGATTTGACTTTGCACTAGCGACGTGTGTCTGTTGGGATCGCGAAAACTCCCAAGTTTCCTGAAAATTTTATCGCGATAATGTGAATTGTTATAACAACGTGTTTTCGCCATTTATATTCTGATATCGGAATTAACATGTTCGACAAACATCACGTGACAAGTACATGAAGCGAACACACCCATAATCCCACTTTATATAGGTAATCTGGGGTTTACGGGGTATACATTATTTTTCTTATTTCTGGTCCAAGACATAGGTTGTGGGTACTCATTAGAACCGCCTCAATGAGGCGGTTCTAACGGGCACCCACAACCTATGTTTGCGGTATAGATGAGAAAAATACCACAGATTTTTATCAGGAGAGTAGGCATTTTGGAGATGAAAAAAATGCACTATATCGCACGGGTGAGTTATCTTTGTGATATGGGCTTCACTAAATGAGCGTAGAATAAACAGTCCAACAGTTTATGTTTTGAAAGTCAAGTAAGATTACATGTTCAATAACACAGCCGTGTGCAAAATGGCGTCTCTCCGATCTCTGTTTGTTTGTTTGAGGTTTAACGTCCCCGTCAACATTGTAAAGGTCATTTTGGAGACGTTGCTTCCAATTTTGTGAGACTTTTACCCGACATTGAGATGAAATGACTCCTCAATCCCTGTCGCCCAATGAAACCAATAGGGTTTATAAGCATGGATGGTCCGACTCGCACCGCTTTGCCTGGGCAGGCTTAGATCTTCTAAGAGGTTTACCAGTACTCGTGTGCGAATCGGTTTCAGCTCTGCGTGGAAGCATCATGCAGCCCATCAATTTCTTCAAGCCCCAATGGGCGGGGACCAAATCTCTAGAACTTCATTTAAAGCTATCAATCACATGAACAAGTATGTTAAATGAACACCCCATAAATCCGACTTTATATAAAGAAAAGTGGGGTTAATGAGTGTCTATATTATTTTTCTAATTTCTTCTTCAATACATAGGTTGTTGGTACTCGTTAGAACCGCCTCAACGAAGTAAGCTTTATGGGTGTACAAATTATTTTTCTTATTTCTGCTCCAAGACATAGGTTGTGGATACTCGTTAGAACCGCCTCAACGAGGCACCCACAACCTATGTTTGCAGGATATATTAAGACAAAATTTCACGAATTTTCATCAGAAAAGTAGTCATTATGTCACAAGGATGGGAGACTTGACTTATGGCAGGTTTTTTTTTTTTTTTTGTTTTTTGTTTGTTTGTTCGAGCTAAACATAGCGATAATAAGAGAAAATAATGCGTTGGAGGATAATGGTAATACATTTTTCAAACTTGTTTCATTTTTCCAAATACTAGTTGGTTCTCAGCAAGGCATCGGTGTTGCTTTATCGAGTGGAATAAATTCGAAGATGTTACAAATTTGAAAACATATCGCCCCCCCCCCCCCCCCCACCCACCAAAAAAAAAAAAAAAAAAACAAGAATGTTTATTCTATGCTCAGTAAAACGCCGGTGTCTGCTCCGTTGAAACGTTTGCATTTGACATAATAAATTTGTCACCTGAATTATCCATTCTAAAACACCTTTTATGTTTGCTGGTTTAATGTTGTGATTTTTTCCCGTAACTGTTTTATTGTTTTTAAATGATAAATAATCAGATAACAATATCGGTGTAAATTTTATTGTTCTTTTCCTTTCGATTTATAAAACACACATCAAGAAAACAGGCCTATATTATTTTGACCCCCTTGAACCCCACTTCTATATAGTAAACTGGGGTTTAAAGGAGTAAACCTTATTTTTTCTTATTTCTGCTCTAATATATATATTTTGGGTACTCGTTAGAACCGCCTCGGTGAGGCGGTTCTAACGAGTACCCACAATCTATATTTTGAGCAGAAATAAGAAAAATATCAAATTTTTTCATCTTAAAATTTCCATTTTTTTCGGCGATAAAGGCTACAGTGTGTTTGTATATGCGTGTTTTTGGTATGTATATTACTGGAAATTCAAAAATTACAAATACAAACTTGTAAATAAGTTCGACATTGGATGTCTCCAGATTTTTACACAAAATACTGATGTTGGGAAATCCAAACATAAAACAAATATAAAACTTTAGCGTATTGGCGTTGCACTATTGGCAATCCAAGACTGTCTACAAAATTTTAGTTTGACGGAAGCTCTCTTTCAAAATTGTCATTTTGTCGCTTCAGGTAGAAAAAAGGCGACAGACCATAAAACGTTACTAATCTAAACAAAACAGATACTATACATGGAGATCATATTATTAAAGATGCCCTAAAGCCTTTCAAATGTATGTAAAATAAATAAACACTTTGCCTGAAAGCCTTGAAATGTGTCAAAATTGTCTATAATCACGAAAACATGCCTATATAATTTTGACCGCCTTGAACCCCACTTTTATATAACTTGGGTTTACAGGGGTATACCTTATTTTTTCTTATTGCACGACCCGCAGAAAAAGCGACCGACTGAAGTCGGTTGATTTCTAAGAGTGCCCTAAAATCACAGTGTCATTCTGTCATTCTGTCATTCTGTCAGTCTGTCTGTCCGTCCGTAACCCGTTTGTGAAAATTGGTGATAGTGACTTAACCGCTTGGAATATTGCAAATTTTCGAACCGCTTCTCCTCGGAACCCCTTGGGCCGATTGAAGTCAAATTTCATAAAGATCCTCTATGGGATGGGGGAAACAAAAATTTGCTCATGGGGTCCAGGTCACATGACCAAAATGGCCGCCAAGCCATATATGGTCTGTCTATCTGTCCGTCCGTAACCCGTTTGTGAAAATTGGTGATAGTGACTTAACCGCTTGGAATATTTAAACAATTTTTGGCATACTGATAGATATCAATGAGATCTAACCAATGAACTTGCGAAATATTACATTCCATTTAGTATAGCCTCGCCGAGGCGAAAAATGTGAAAATTTTCGAACTGCTTCTCCTCGGAAACCGTTGGGCCGATTGAAGTCAAATTTCATATGGAGCCTCTATGGGATGGGGGAAACCAATATTTGCTCATGGGATCCAGGTCACATGACCAAAATGGCCGCCAAGCCATATATGGTAAAAACCCTTCAAAAATAGTCTTCTCCAGAACCACTGGGCAGATTTCCACGAAACTTGATAAATAGCATCTGGGACGTAGGCCCATCATAAATTGCTAAAATGGTGACCCTGGGTTGACCTTGACCTTCTTTGTGCCTAGGTCAAACTTTGACACATATGCTTTTGTATTGGTAAAGTGAGAATGCATTTTATCCTGCAAACGATTCAGAATACAGTACTAAAGTATAAGATATATTTTTGCTCCTTACGATAAGGGGCATTTATTGGGGGAACCGTTTTAGGTCCAGGTCACATGACCAAAATGGCCGTCATACCCATATATGGTAACACTCATAAAGCTAAAAGCATCCGGCGGGTCGTGCACTTCAGCTGAAGCACTGGTTTCTGCTCTAAAGTGTAGATTGTGGGCACTCATTAGAACCGCCTCGATGAGGCGGTTCTAACGAGTGCGCACAATCTATATTGATTGTGGGTATTCGTTAGAACCGCCTCGATGAGGCGGTTCTAACGAGTGCGCACAATCTATATTTTGAGCAGAAATAAGAAAAATATCACCATTTTTCATCTTATTTTTTTCATTTTTATGCGGTTAAGTTTACAATGTATTTGGATAGGCTTGTGTTCGTAGATAGCCGACAAACAGATGTTATCATGTGCATGAAATAATTTATGTACGGTGTAAAAGACAAAACTCAGAAAACTAATAAAAATACAAAATATTTCCAAATACAGTAAAACCTGTCTTAGTGGCCACCTCTATTAAGCAAACAACCTGTCTTAAGCAAGCAGGCTTTCAGTTCCAGAAAAAGGAAAAGGCATTAAAATTCACCTGTGTTAAGCAAGCACCTGTCTTAAGCAAGCTCTTTTTGATTATCCCATAGGTGCTTGCTTAATACAGGTTGGACTGTATCAAACTTATTTCGTTTCATAACTTGATATTTTAGCTAGGCCCTTACAACATGCGACACGAACATTGATCAACATTTTGCGCCATAACACTGGTATAAACCATTGAATGCTTCATCCCCGTTCTTCGGGGCTTAGTGAAACAGTTGGGCTACATGGTGCTTCCACGCAGAGCTGAAACTGACGACACATGGGTACTGGTGAGTGAGTGATTGTTCGAGTTTTAAGTCCCACCAACAGCTTAGGTCATACGGAGACGGGACCTCGGTTTAAAGACTCATCCGAAAGTCTGGAGAAGTCCGGGATCGATCATGCGATCCCTGGTTACAAGGCGAGTACGTAACCACTGCACCACGGAGGCTTCTAACATGGGTACTGGTAAACATGGTAAACCGATTAGATGGACTAAGCTTGCCCAGGCAAAATGGTGTGAGTCAGATTGTCCGATGCATATAAGCCTTTTGGTTTCATTGGGCGGCAGGGCTTGAGATGTCATTTCATCTCAATGTAGGGTAAAAGTCCCCCAAAATTATAAGCTTCTTCACCGAAATGGCCTAAATTATGTTGACGGTGACATTATACCTCAATTCAAAACAAACAAACCATTTAATGCTAGTTATTTTTTGTGTATTACGAAAATACGCCTATACAAATACATTGTAAACTTTACCGCCGAAAAATCTAAAGTTTTAAGATAAAAAATTGTTATATTTATCTTATTTCTGCTCTTAATATAAAGTGTGGGGAACACGTTAGAACCGCCTCATCGAATCGGTTCTAACGAGTACTCACAATCTATATTTCAGAGCAGACATAAGAAAATAAGGCTTGCCCTTGTACACCCAGTTTTACATCATAAAAGTGGGGTCGAAGGGGATCAAAATTATAAAGGCGTGTTTTTGTGATTGTTGTAATTTTAAACACTGTACGCCAGACCATTTTTACAATTTGTTTTGTAGCGTTTTTTCGAGCAAGGTAAACATTTTTATACGAGTATAATAGATACTGTGTGGGTAGTTTGAGACTAAGATTAATGAACGCGCAGCCTGAGCCATCACGAAAACACGCCTATATTATTGTTACCCCCATCAACCCCTCTTTTATATAGTAAAAAGGTAGTTTACGTGGGAAAGCCTTACTTTTCTTATTTTTGCTCTAAAGTATAGATTTTGGGTACTCGTTAGAACAGCCCCGAAGAGGCGGCCCTAACGAGAACCAACAATCTATATTTTAAGCAGAAATAAGCAAGATGTGTTTGTGAAACACTGATGCCCCGTACAGCGCATGTTAAATATGAAAGCAGTATCACTAAGCAATCGAAAGGTATGGCCAATGTTCAAGTCTTAAAAAAGTAGGTCAAGGTCACAAGGTAAAAATTATGGGATCGTTTGAAAGGACATGTGCCATAAAATACACATGTGAAATATGAAAGCCCTATCACTTACCAATCGAAAGATGTGGCCAATGTTAAAGTTTTTAAAAAGAAGGTCAAACGTCAAGGTCAATGTCACGAGGTCAAATATTATGGTACCACTAGAAAGGTTTTTGACAAGGAATGCACGTGTGAAATATGAAAGCCATATCACTTACTAATCGAAAGTTATGGCCAATGTAAAAGTTTTTAAAAAAAGGTCAAAGGTCAAGGTCACGAGTTCAAAATTTATGGTACCACAAGAAAGGTCTAGTGAAAAAGAATGCACATGTGAAATATGAAAGCCCTATCACTTACCAATAGAAAGTTATGGACTACGTTAAAGTTTTTTAAAAGTAGGTCAAACGTCAAGGTCAAGGTCACGAGGTAAAATTTGATGGTACCATAAAAAGGTCTTGTGACAAGGAATGCACATGTGAAATATGATAGCGCTACGTCTTACCGATCTAAAGTTATGGCCAATATTAAAGTTTTTAAAAAGAAGGTCAAATGTCAATGTCAAGGTCACGAGGTCGAAACTATGGTACCACTAGAAAGGTCTTGTGAAAAGGAATGCACATGTGAAATATGAAAGCCCTATCACATAGCAATCAAAAGTAATGGCCAATGTTAAAGTTTTTAAAAACAAGGATTTTTAGCGCAATTTGTAGAAAATAAAGGGCCATAACTCCGTCGTAAATGATAGGACCAACGTGAAAATTGTGTTAGGCACCCCAGCACTTCACAAAGAATGCATGTGCAAAGTTTCAACTCAATCGGTCAAGAAAATGTGGAAGAAGTTCGCATCACAAGGTTTTTAGCGCATTGTTTTGAAAATAAAGGGCCGTAACTCCAACGTAAATGAGAGGACCAATGTGAAAATTGTGTTAGGCAACCCTGCACCTCACAAGGAATGCATGTGCAAAGTTTCAGCTCAATCGGTGAAGAAATGTGGAAAAAGATCGCATCACAATGTTTTTAGCGCATTTTTAGAAAATAAAGGGCCACGACTCCGATGTAAATGAGAGGACCAACGTGAAAATTATGTTAGGCACCCGGCAATTCACAAGGAATGCATGTGCAAAGTTTCAACTCAATCAGTGGAGAAAATTGGAAGAAGTTCGCATCGCAAGGTTTTTTAGCGCAATTTAAAAAAAATAAAGGGCCCTTAACCCCGACGTAAATGATAGGACCAATGTGGAAATTGTGTTAGGCACCCCTGCACCTCACAAGGAATGCATGTGCAAGGTTTCAGCCCAATCGGTGAAGAAATATGGAAGGAGTTCGCATCGCAAGGTTTTTTAGCGCTTTTTTTAGAAAATAAAGGGCCATCACTCCGAGGTAAATGAGAGGACCAACGTGAAAATCGTGTTAGGCACCCCTGCACCTCAATAGGAATGCATGTGCAAAGTTTCAGCTCAATCAGTGAAGAAATGGGGAAGTGGTTTGCATCACAAAAAAGTGCGGACTAACGCACAAACCCACACTCAAACGGACAGTGCAAAAACTATATGCTCTCCTCCGGGGGCATAAAAATTAACAAAAAATTGTTCATCTTTAATTTTTCGTTTTATCGGCGGTAATGTTTACAAGGATCTGAATAGGCGTGCTTTTACGTATTGACAGACATGTCTGCCCATATCGGGAGCCATGATGTATTCTTGTTGTTGTGTTAGTCAAAATGTCACAGGTCATAGTTTAAATACTTCTGCGTAGTTAGCTGTTTGTCTAGCTGTCTGTCTGTATTTAAGAAATAGATCAGCTCTAATCGTGATTTGTTGAGTAATAAATCACAGTTTGGAGGTCAGTTGTAAAGTACAACTGACCGACAAACTGTGATTTATTACTCAACAAATCACAGACTAGAGCTGATCTATTTCGATTCTAACACGCTGAAAATCGGCAATAATGTTGTTGTTTCCTTCAAAATCTCACAAATTTTCGCCATTGTCAGAAGAAATCCCGCTAAAATTATCGACTGAAACACATGCTTTTATATCCTTTTCTAACGTTTTCGATGCGAGAAAATGACGTTACACCGTCCAACGTGAAGGAAATCGACTAGTGACGCCATAAATTGGAAGTTTTTAATGACGTCACTCGTCACGCTCTTCCTTGAGGTGATTTGTTGTAGAATAAAACACAGTTATTTTCCATTGCCTATATAGGCGCGCTGTGTTAGAATTCTAGATAGAACACACGTCTATGATGGCATTAACCCGTTTTTGTACCAGAAGCCTCAATCGGCCCCGCCCATCGGTGATTGAAGAAATAGATGGGCTGCACGATGATTCCATGGCACGCAGAGCTGAATCCGGCCCGCACACGAGTACTGGTAAACTGCTTAGAGGATCTAAACCTGCCCAGGCAAAGCGGTGCAAGTTGGACCGCCCATGCTTATAAACCCTATTGGTTTCATTGGGCGACTGAGGGCTTGAGAATGTCATTTCATCTCAATGTCGGATAAAAGTCCCACAAAATTGGAAGCAACGTCTCCAAAATGACCTATACAGTATTGACGGGGTCGTTAAACCACAAATCAACCCAAAATATCAAACCAGAAGCCCCAAACCGGGTAATTAACGAACAGGGCAGTCCCAGATCAGTTTGCAAAAAACACAGCCATTTTCCAAATTAATTTTGAAGGAAATAAAACCTGACAACACAAAATTTTGAAACGGACTCCTGCTATAACCCATTAGAAACTTAAATCTGATAGTGTCGTGCTGTTAAATGGGCGGGACTTATGACATACGCTTTAATTGTTTTCATTATCGATTAGAAACTTATATCTGATTGGTCAGAAATTTTCAAGGGTAAATCGAAACTTTTATTTTCATCGTTATCAGATAATTGAATTTAGTTGGTTTGCTGTAAAATTATCAGTTTTAAAATAATAAAGTGGAAATTCATATCTTTATTTTTTAAGAAATAAATATCCATTATCTGCAAAAACTTCGTACCATCTGCCATAAAATAATAATAATAATAACACATATAATAATGATATGTAATATAAGCCAATATAGGGGTGTCATGTTTGTTTTTGTTTGTGGCAAATTTGACAAGTATGAAGCAAACACTGTAGACCCAGATCAGACGCGGCGTTTTGCGGCGTCTGATCTGGCTCTGCACTGTTTGAAAATGTTCCAAAAAAGGGCCGCTAGGCATGTATAGGTCAAGAATAAAAAGAAAAAAAACACACACACACACAAAAACAAACAAACAAAAAAAAAACAAAATTATTTTACATGACGATAACACATCCGTGCGAAAAACGGCATTCTTTCAGATCGCTAAAATGATTTTCTGGTGATAATTTGTTTCTACTCAAATCTTAGGTTTTCATCGCTCGTTAAAACCACCATATCGGGGCGGTTCTAACGAGTACTTGTACCTTGGGCAGAAATAAAAAAATAATATATACCCCTGTAAACCCCAGATTTCTTCATATAAAGTGGGGTTTACAGGGGTGTTAATTAGACATGATGATTCAGGCAAATATGGTGTTAACAATATACAGTTAAGTTTCGATGAATAAAACATTGGTGGCTCGTTCTACAGTCCATCACGTGAACAGGGCCATGAAATGAAAACCCTCTAAACCCCACTTTATATAGAGACACTGGGGTTTAGGGGGTGTACATTATTTTTTTATTTCTGCTCCAAGTCATAGGTTGTGGGTATTCGTTAGAGAGCACTCAAAACCTACGGTTGCAGTATAAATAAGAAAAAAGACCACGGATTTTCATCAGAAGAGTAGCCATCTTGGAGATGTGAAAAATGCACTATGTTGGCACGGGTGTGTTATCGTAATGACTAGAAAATGGACTCCCAATAACTGCTCAAATTAATACATTTGAGATAATTGTCTTATTATGTATGTCGTGTGCACTTATTATCATTGAGTAAGCACGGCATAACAGTATTTTAAAGAAAATCAAAAGTTATCGCTTTTTGGTCTTATCACGAAAACACGCGAAAACATATTTCTGCTCAAAACATGCATTGTGGGTACTCGTTATAACCGCTTCAGTGAGGCGGTTTTAATGAGTACCCACAATCGATGTTTTGGAGCAGAAATAAGAAAAGATAATGCATACTATAATATAATAATATTTTACTATTCTCACTTTGTCCCGATTCCCACTTTGCGCAGAGGCAATTCCGATACTGTAATTGCGCAAGGTAGGAATTCTCACTTTGTCCCGATTCTCACTTTGCGCAGAGACAATTCCGGAATTGTATTGCGCAAGGTAGGAATTCTCACTTTGCGCAACAAAGTGAGAATTCTTACTTTGCGCAGGACAATTCTAGAATTGTACCGATTCTTACTTTGCGCAGAACATACTATAAGGTGGAAGATTCCATATGGTACAAAATGGGTTAATAAAAGAAGTATTTGTTTTGTTTGATTTGAGGTTTAACGTTCCCGTCAACACTGCATGTACAGGTCATTTTTGAGACGTTGCTTCCAATTTTGTCGGACTTTTACCCGACATTGAGATGAAATGACTTCTCAAGCCCTGCCGCCCAATAAAACCAATAGGGTTTAAAAACATGGACGGTCCCCACTCGCACCGCTTTGCCTGGGCAGGCTTAGATCCTCTAAGCGGTTTACCGGTACTAGTGTGCGGGCCGGATTCAGCTCTGCGTGGAAGCATCAAGCAACCCATATATTTATTCAAGCCCCTATGGGCGTGGGCCGTAATATAAGAAGTAAAGGCAATAAACAGGAATCAATGCAATTAACTTACACATTTCAACCCAGAGACCAAAGGACAAGAATCACCATCAAGGGAAATGAACACAACACTCAACCCCACTTTATATCGAGAAAACTCGGGTTTACGGGGGTATACATTATTTTTCTAATTTATGCTCCAAGACATAGGTTGTGGGTACTCGTTAGAACCGCCTCAGTGAGGCGGTTCTAACGAGCACCAACAACCTATGTTTGCAGTATAATTAAGAAAAATATCACGGATTTTCATAAGAATAGTAGTCATTTTGGAAATATGATAACTGCACTATGTCGCATGGATGTGTTCTATCTATCTTCTGTCTATCTTCTGATACTGCGTCGGTCACATTTGACCATTACCGCAGGTGTATATTACATACACTCAAGGTTTTGCAGGATGAAAGCCTACACAGTAATCATGTAATTACGGTAGGGATCTTTAACCCGCACAGGGGATGGTTCTCCCTGCACAGGGGGCCTCCAGTTAACGTCCCGATCCGAAGGACGGTGCACTTTATGACATTCATCCCTGCAAATGATGCCAATGGAGCGTGTTCGGACACCGAAATTTTATCGCCGCTGCCGGGGATCGAACCCGGGACCTCTAGCATCAGAGGCAAATGCACTAACCACTGAGCTATCTGTTATCGTAATGAAAAAAAAAAAAAACAAAAAAAACACGCCGTAGTTTAACCATTTTTGTACCAAATGGAATCTTCCTCCTTATCTATGGCAGGAGTTCATTTCAAAATTTAGGGGTGTTAGGTTGTGTTTTCTTCAAAATTTATTTGGGAAATGGCTTAACTTTTTGCAAACAGTGTAGGCCCTGATCAGACGCCGCGTTCCGCGGCGTACCCGTTTAGGGGTTTCTGGTCCTGAATGGGTTAAGCATAACACGTAGAAAGCGAAAATGACAGATTTGCTCCAACACAATGGACAATCGGCCAAACATACAAAATACAGGATCCCGCGTTATAACGACAGTATTTGTTCCCTATTATTGTGCCGGTATTACATTGAATTTGCCGTTATAAAGAATCCAGTCAGGAGTATTATAGCATATTGTTTTTTTTTTTTTTTTTGTTTTTTTTTTGGGGCGGGGGGGAGGGGGTTGGTTTTACGGCCCTTTCAAGATTATTTCACTCATATCGAGCCGATCGTTAATCAGAGGTGGGCGAAAACCGGAGTACCCGGAGAAAAACCACCTGACCTTCCGTTGCAGAACTTGGCGTCTCACATGTGACCCGAGCGAGGCTCGAATCGCAGCGGTGATAGACCTATTGATCAAGAGTCAGCGCTCTTAACCACTAGGCCACGGAGGCCCGTATTATAGCATATAAAAGGTCTTTTCGACATCATTACTCCAAGAAACAAATGTTATAGACATTTGTTAGAATCGCCTCGATGAGGCGATTCTAACAATTATCTGTAACATTTGTTTCTTGGAGTATTAAATTGCAAGAATCTCTCATGACTATGGATTTGCTTTGGGCATTTCGAACCCAAGGGAAGCCCAAGCCGCTCGGAATCAAGGCTAAACCTAGAGCTAAGAATTCATTCCATTGAAATTGTCATTATAACGCGTTTTGCCGTTATAACGAATATCGTTATAACGCGGGTCCTCTGTAGTACCAGTACATACATGTACATGCAAAGACAAACAATTGCAATAATAAATCACAGCAGAAGCACCGCCTTGAAACAGCCAGTAAAACCAAATACGGAGGGGGTTGAGGTGGGGGTCGGGGGAGGGGATTTAAATAAATTTTACTGGGCCAGTAGCCTCGCTCTTTGCTCTGTCGTGATTTATTCAATCCGCATTACGCAAACACGCCTATACAAATACATTGTTACCTTTATTGCAGAAAAAATGAAAATTTTAAGATGAAAAATTGTGGAATTTTTCTTATTTCTGCTCAAAATATAGATTGCGGGTACTCGTTAGAACCGCCTCATATAGGCGGTTCTTAAGAGTACCCACAATCTATAGATTGCGGGTACTCGTTAGAACCGCCTCATCGAGGCGGTTCTAAAGAGTACCCACAATCTATATTTTAGAGCAGAAATAAGAAAAATAAAGTTTACCACTGCAAATCCCCGTTTTACTATATAAAACTAGGGTTCGAGGGGGTCAAAATCATATAGGTGTGTTTTCGTGATGGCGTGAAGGGGTGCAACGCCTCTGGGAACTTAAAAATCAAACGAATTCCACGATGAAAAGTAAAAGTTTGACTTGGGTTTCCCGACAATAGACAGAGCAGGAGACACCAACGGACTTACTCAAATGACTTTAGGCTCGAGCCGTCAAAGAGTCTAAGGCCCGACCCGCCGGCGTACAATTAAAAAGGGAAGCAAATGTATAAATCGTGATTGGGTTAACAACTCTGCATTACATTTAAGTTGTATCATATCTTTTTATATCGAAGAATGATCTTACGGCATTGAGAACTGAAATCCTTACATGCATATATTTTTTGAATTTGTATAAAACTTGGGAGAAAAACTAGCACAACTCAAGCATCTGCAAACTAAGTTATCATGAAACGTCAGCACATTCTTTCGCCAGAAACTGACAACTGCCCTTCTGGGATCAACGGGAGGGAGAGAATGACCGCAGAAAAGATTTCATGATCCAACTTCACGAAAGAATGTTGCGGACCCCGGCAGGTATAGCACCCGCGTCCTGATCACCATTCAGACGCGCATCCTACTGAGCTACCGAGGCCGGCTGTGCAAGCAACGAATAGAGCCATAATTATGCATAACCTCTTGCATGAGTGAGTGAGTGTTTCAGTTTTACGTCCCACCAACAGCTAAGGTCATACGGAGACGGGACCTCGGTTTAAAGACTCATCCGAAAGTCTGGAGAAGCCCGGGATCGAACCTGCGACCCCTGGTTTACAAGGCGAGTAGCGTAACCACTCGACCACGGAGGCTTCTACCTCTTGCATGAAGCACCTTCAAATCTCCACTACATGTTTGTGTTTGCATTGAGGTTTTGCCTCCCCATCAACTCTATTTGGGTCATTTTGGACAGGTCACTTCCCATTTCGTGGGTTTTTTACCTTACACTTGATAAAATGACATCTCAGCCCTACCGCCCAAGCAAACCGCTAGGGTTTATATGCGGGGACATTCCGACCTTGACCTTCTAAGCAGTTTACCAGTGCTCGGTTTCAGCACTGCACATTGGCACCATACAGTTTCGTCTATGTCTCCAAGCACCGTTGGGCGGGGGCGTAAACACTTTGGTGTGTCTGCGTGTATGGGCAGGCTCATCACGAAAACACGCCTATATAATTTTGACCCCCGTGAACCCCCCCCCCCTTATATAGAAAAACTGGGGTATACAGGGGTAAACCTTATTTATATATTTCTGCTCTTAAATAAAGATTGTGGGTGTTCGTTAGAACCGCCTCAATGAGGCGGTTCTAACGAATACCAACAATCTATATTTTGAGCAGAAATAAGAAAAATATCACACTTTTTCATCATAAAATGTTCATTTTTTTCTGCAATAAAGGTTACAATGCATTTGTATAGGCCTGTTTTCGTAATGTCATATCCGAGTTTTTGCTACTCGCCTATGTAAAAGGTAACCATCACGAAAACACGCCTATACAAATACATTGTAAACTTTACTTCTGTAAAATCGACTTTTTAGATGAAAAAATTGTGATATTTTTCTTATTTCTGCTCAAAATATAGATTGTGGATACTCGTTAGAACCGCCTCATCGAGGCGTTTCTAAAGAGTACCCACAATCTATATTTTAGAGCAGAAATAACAAAAATAAGTTATTTTTCTTATTTTTGCTCAAAATATAGATTGTGGGCACTCGTCAGTTTTCGTTAGTACCGCCTCATCCCGCCTAATCGAGGTGCTTCAAACTAGTACCCACAATCTATATTTTAGAGCAGAAATAAGAAAAATAAGGTTTACCCCTGTTATAATAATATAGGGTGTTTTCGTGGTGATTTTCTCATAAGATGGTCCATATAAAGAAGAACGTGACTACAAATAATAACTGTAGAAACAGCCTTTATTAATCGTGTAGTGGCATAAAAATATTTTTTATAAATAGAGGAATTCTCTGTCACTCAGCCGTCCTTTTTTTCCATCAGGCACATAGCGTTTTGTAAAATGATGTGTGTACACATAAGAGTGATGAGTGCACACAACATACATTTTCATAATAGAAGAAGACCACATATATAATCAAACGATATGTGCACTCATACTTAGAGGCGATTCTAATGAGTGCACACAGCATACACTTTCATAATAGAAGCATACCACATACATAATCAAAATGATGTGTGTACTCATTAATAAATGTGATTCTTATGAGTGCACACAGCATGCATTTTCATAATAGAAGAAGACCACATACATAATCAAAACGATGTGTGTACTTATTAATAGAGGCGATTCTTATGAGTACACACAGCATACATTTTCAAAATATCAGAAGACTGCATACATAATCTAAACGATGGGTGTACACATTAACAGAGGCGATTCTTATGAGTCCACACAGCATATATACTTTCAAAATATAAGAAGACCACATACATTTTCAAAATGATGTGTTTACTCATTAACAGAGGCCATTCTTATGAGTGCACACAGTACATGTATATACTTTCAAAATATAAGAAGACCATATACATTTTGTACTCAACAGTGGCGATTCTAATAACTGTATACAGCATAATTTTCAAAATAGAAGACGGCATACATTTTCGAAACGATGTGTGTACTCACTAGAGGTTATTCTAATGAGTGCACACAGTATACATTTTCAAAATAGAAGACAGCATACATTTTTAAAATGATGTGTGTACTCATTAGAGGCGATTCTAATGAGTGCAAACAACATACATTTTCAAAAAAGAAGACAGCATACATTTTCAAAATGATGTGTGTACTCATTAGAGGTGATTCTAATGAGTGCACACAGCATACATTTTTAAAAAAGAAGACAGCATACATTTTCAAAATGATGTTTGTACTCATTAGAGGCGATTCTAATGAGTGCACACAGCATACATTTTCAAAATAGAAGACAGCATACATTTTCAAAATGTTATGTGTATTCATTAGAGGCGACTCTAATGAGTGCACACATCATACAGTTTCAAAATAAAAGACCGCATACATTTTCAAAATGATGTGTGTACTCATTAGGGGCGATTCTATTGAGTGCACACAGCATACATTTTCAGAATAGAAGACAGCATACATTTTCAAAATGATATGTGTACTCATTAGAGATGATTCTAATGAGTCCACACAACATACATTTTTAAAATAGAAGAAGACAGCATGCATTTTCAATTTGTTGTGTGCTATCATTACAGGAGATTCTAATGAGTGCACACGTCATACAGTTTTTAAAAAGAAGAAGAAAAAGCCCCTCCCCCCAAATCAGCCCTAAACAAAAGTAATCCGGTGAAATAGTAAACAACTGTAGGGACTTAAGAGCGAATTCGACTCAGCCGTGCTAAATTTTGCATTTGTTTTCGGGTTATTGAATTTTACTGTATATAGCCATTTCAAGCAAAAATGAAATTAAGGACACATGCGTTGTGGGAGAATTCAAATTAGCTTCGTCAAGAACACACCCTTCACTTAATATTATGATAACACACACATGTGACAAAGTGTACTAATTCCTATCTCTAAAATGGTTACTTTTGTGTCGAAAATTTTAGCTCACCTGAGCCAAAGGCTCAGGGTGAGCTATTGTAATCGTCCACTGTCCGCGTTGGGGCCCCCCGGTTTTACATAGGCTTATATAGGGAAAACCTTGAAAAATCTTCTGGTCTGAAACCAGATGGCCCAGTCTTTGATATTCGGTATGAAGCTTCATCTTGTGGACCTCTACAAAGATTGTTCAAAGTATAGCCCTGCTGCCAAAAATAACTCGGCGCCAGGGCCTACTGGTTTTACATAGGCTTATATAGGGAAAACCTTCAAAAATCTTCTTGTCTGAAACCAGAAGGTCCAGGTCTTTGTTATATGGTATGAAGCTTCATCTATGGGACCTCTGTCAAGACTGTTCAAATTATGGCCCTTGGGCCAAAAATGCCCCCGCATCGGGGCCAACTGATTTTACATAGGCTTATCTAGGGAAAACTTTCAAAATTCTTCTTGTCTGAAACCAGGAGGCCCATTTCTTTGATATTTGGTATGAAGCTTCATCTAGTAGACCTCTTCCAAAATTGTTCAAATTATAGCTCTGGGGCAGAAAATGGCCTCCTGCCGGGGCCCACCAGTTTTACATAGGCTTATAAAGGGAACACCTATAAAAATCGTCTTGTCTGAAACCAGAAGGCCCAGGTCTTTGGTATTTGGTATGAAACTTCATCTACTGGACATCTAACAAGATTGTTCAAATTATAGCCCTGGGGCCAAAAATAACCCTGCGCCGTGGCCCGCCGTTTTTACATAGGCTTATATAGGGAAAACCTTTAAAAATCTTCTTGTCTGAAACCAGATGGCCCAGGTCTTTGTTATTTGGTGGGAATCTTCATCTGGTGGACCTCTACCATGATTGTTCAAAGTATGGCCCTTGGGCCAAAAATGCATCGGGGCCCACTGATTTTACATAGGCTTATATTGGGAAAACATTCAAAAATCTTCTTGTCTGAAACCAGAAGGCCCATTTCTTTGATATTTGGTATGAAGCTTCATCTAGTAGACCTCTACCAAAATTGTCCAAATTATATCTCTGGGGCAAAAAATGCCCCCCATCTGCCGGGGGACACCAGTTTTACATAGGCTGTTTTTTTTGTTTTGTTTTGTTTTGTTTTTGTTTTTTTTTTGTTTTTGGTTTGGTTTTCTTTTGCTCCAGCATTTCTGTTGTTTCTTGCTGTCGAGTCCTCACCGTTGTTTCATCTCTGTGGTTGTTTGATTTTTGTGTTCACGGAGATGTTGCTCTGAACAAATTCTTTGTCTCAATCGCGATGGAAGTAAGGGCGAGGATTGTGGCCACATACAATCGATTTAAGCCCCCCAGTGGAATTCGTTTCCGCTGACCGTTCCAAGGCGGTTCTTCTGTCACGGTTTATTTGTGTAATGGTTTGCCTTTTGGGTGTTTGTGTCGCTTATATTATTTTATTTTGGATAGCCTTTTGGCCGTTTTGTGGGCGGGTGGCTGTCCTTTTCGCTTTCCGCTGTTGGTGTTTCCGTTGGGGTCTGTTGCTTCATATTTGTGTTTCTTTCCCTTTTGGTGTCTCTGGTTGGAGCTGTTGGTTAATTGTGTCGATTCCGGGTCATTGCCTCTACTTCTATTTTATTGAGGATTAGAGAGATCTAATTCAAGGTTATGTTTGCTGGTGCCTGATGCTCTATATCTGGTCGGGCCCATCGGCGTCTAACTGTTGGTTTTCTTTTGCTCAAGCATTTCAGTGGTTTCTTGTTGTCGAGTCCTCGCCGTTGTTTCACTTCGTGATTGTTTGATTATTTGTGTTCACGGGGATAGTGCGCTGGTGGGTTGGGGGGCCTTCGTGCGGGCTGGGTGGATTATTTGTCTAAGTCGCGACGGAACTAAGGGCGAGGATTGTGGCCACATAAAATCGATTTAAGCCCCCAGACGAATTCGTTTCCACTGACATTCCAAGGCGGTTCTTCTGTCGCGGTTATTTTTGTTATGGTTTGTCTTTGGGTGTTTGTGTCGCTTATATTATTTTATTTTGGATAGCCTTTTGGCCGTTTTGTGGGCGGGTGGCTGTCCTTTTCGCTTTCCGCTGTTGGTGTTTCCGTTGGGGTCTGTTGCTTCATATTTGTGTTTCTTTCCCTTTTGGTGTCTCTGGTTGGAGCTGTTGGTTAATTGTGTCGATTCCGGGTCATTGCCTCTACTTCTATTTTATTGAGGATTAGAGAGATCTAATTCAAGGTTATGTTGGCTGGTGCCTGATGCTCTATATCTGGTCGGGCCTATCGGCGTCTAACTGTTGGTTTTCTTTTGCTCAAGCATTTCAGTGGTTTCTTGTTGTCGTTTCCTCGCCGTTGTTTCACTTCGTGATTGTTTGATTATTTGTGTTCACGGGGATAGTCCGCTGGTGGGTTGTGGGGCCTTCGTGCGGGCTGGGTGGATTATTTGTCTAAGTCGCGACGGAACTAAGGGCGAGGATTGTGGCCACATAAAATCGATTTAAGCCCCCAGACGAATTCGTTTCCACTGACATTCCAAGGCGGTTCTTCTGTCGCGGTTATTTTTGTTATGGTTTGTCTTTGGGTGTTTGTGTCGCTTATATTATTTTATTTTGGATAGCCTTTTGGTCATTTTGTGGAAAAGTAACTGTCCCTTTGTCTTTCAGCTTTTGGTGTTTCCGTTGGGGCATGTTGCTTCATGTTTGTGTTTCTTTCCCTTGGTGTCTCTGATGGGAGCTGTGGGTTAATTGAATCGATTCCTGATCGTTGCCCCTACTTCTATTTTATATAGGGAACACCTTTAAAATCTTCTTGTCTGAAACCAGAAGGCCCAAGCCTTTGGTATTTGGTATGGAGCTTCATCTGCTGGACTTCTAACAAGATTGTTCAAATTATAGCCCTGGGGCCAAAAATAACCCTGCGCCGTGGCCCACTGGTTTTACATAGGCTTATTTGGGGAAAACCTTTAAAAATCGTCTAATCTGAAACCGGAAGGCCCAGGTCTTTGCTAGTTAGTATGAAGCTTAATCTAGTGAGCCTCTACCAAGATTGTTTAAATTATATCCCTGGGACCAAAAATGCCCCCGTAGCGGGACCCACTGATTTTACATAGGCTTATATAGGGAAAACCTTGGGTATCTTCTTATCTGAAACCAGAAGGCCCAGGTCTTGGATATTTGGTTGGAAGCTTCATCTAATTGACCTCTACCAAGATTGTTCAAATTATAGCCCTGGGGCCAAAAATGCCCCGCACAATGGTCAACTGGTTTTACATAGGCTTTGATAGGGAAAACATTTGAGAAATTTCTTGTCAGAAACCAGGTGGCCCAGGTCTTTGATATTTGGTATTAATCTTCATCTAGTGGACCTTTACCAAAGTAATTCAAATTATAGCCATGGGGTCAAAATGCCACCGTGCTGGCGTCTACCGAGATTGTTCAAATTATAGACCTGGGGCCATGTATATCTCTTAGCTCAGGTGAGCGAATTAGGACCATCATGGCCCTCTTGTTCTTATTTACACTGCAGATATAGGCTGTGGGTGCTCGTTAGAACCACCTCATTTAGACGGTTCTAACGAGTACCAAAAACCTATGTCTTGGAGCAGAAATAAGAAAAATAATGTATACGCAAAAAAAACTTGTTTTCTCTATATAAAGTGGGGTTAAGGGGTGTTCATTTCACAGACTTGTTCTCGTGATGCATGAAGAAAGTTTCTGCGAACAGGCATCCGTATCACGCCAAGCGAAGACTACTCAAACTGCGTGGCAGTGAAGGTCTATCAAGGTCTCTGTTACGCGTTGTTCATATTCGAATACACAATTTTGTTTGAGAGTTAGGGCATTTATGCTTTTGAACGTCGCGCCTTGATGAAAAGTATGATAAATGCAATCAGTCTGTATCCCACAAGAAGACCAACCAGCACACTGATATCCAGGATTGTATTGTCCTGAAAAGAAAATAATATGTATGATGGTTAAGATGGAAATATGAACAATATCTACATGTATTTCTTTGGACCCCGCCCATCAGGGCTTAAAGAAATATATTGGCTGCATGGTGCTTCCACGCAGAGATGAAATCGACCCGCACACGAGTACTGGTAAACCGCTTAGAGGATCCAAGCCTGCCCAGGCAAAGCGGTGCGAGTCGGCCCGTCCATGCTTATAAACCATATTGGTTTCATTGAGCTGCGGGACTTGAGATGTCATTTCATCTCAATGTCGGGTAACAGTCCCACAAAATTGGAAGCAACGTCTCCAAAATGACATTTACAGTGTTGACGGGGACGTTAAACCTCTAATCAAACAAACAAACATGTATTTCTTGCACACCAGATATGGAAATCCATAGTTTTAGCTTTGGATAAAAACTCTGTGTTGACCCTGGTGTTCTTACCCAAAATCGAATATTCTCGCGTGTTTGATAAATGCACTGATCGAATGCAACCACATATGCGCCGTCGTTAAGGTTGACCTCACAGCACACTACGTGACGCCACTAAACATTCACAGTATGGCGGATGTCGGTAACCGAAGTGACGGCAGCATTAGAAATCCGCGCTAAGAATTGAAAGGTATGCAAGAAAATGTATCCTATATGGGTGTGAGGGTTGGATAGAAAAATCTTTCCCTCAGCATCACTGTCCGGCATCACTCGGCAAGCCTTGTGATACCGGACAGTGACCCTCGGGACTGATTTTTCCATCCACCCCTCACGCCAATAAAAGATTCTTATATTGCATGTATACCGAGCCTTTATTTACCTTCATGACTATTGAAATACTGTTCACATTAAAATGTGATATATATTTTTATTTTTGCTTCAAACATATACAAGTACTGATTGTGGATAATCAAGAGAACCATGTCATTGAACAGATCTGACGAAGACAAAAATATAGCATTACGTAAACACGTCTATACTAATACATTGTAAATTTTACCGCTAAAAGTGAAACTTTTAAGCAGAAAAACTGTGATATTTTTCTTATTTTGCAGAAATAAGAAAAATAAGGTTTACTCCTGTAAACCCCAGTTTTTCTACAAGGGGAGGTGCATTTTCGTGATGAAATAGATGGTCAGGGAAAGCCACAGTCAAAGATTACAGCCTACCAATGGTACCAAGAGGAGGTGTAACTAACAATGAAGAAAACAACATCAGAAATAAACGAACCACAAACACCATAGCAACCATTTCCCTCTCCCCTGCCAGAGGTTTTTTTGTTTGATTTGAGGTTTAACGTCCCCGTCAACACTGTTAAGGTCATTTTGGAGACGTTGCTTCCGATTCTGTGGGACTTTTACCCGACATTGAGATGAAATGACATCTCAAGCCATGTCGCCCACTGAAACCAATAGGGTTTATTAGCATGGACGGTCCGCCTCGCACCGCGGTTTCTGGACAGGCTTAGATCCTTTAAGCTGTTTACCAGTACTAGTGTGCGGGCCGGATTCAGCTCTGCGGGAAAGCATCATGCAGCCCATATATTTCTTCAAGCCCCTATGAGCGGGGGCTTTGCCAGAGGTGATCAAGGTGCAACAGGGTTAATTAATGAAACTAAATAAATAATAAGAATACACAACCATAAGCACATGTAACAGGAAGGACCCCGTCGGAAAATCCGACAAAGCTACATTTAAAACTAGAAATGGTGTTTGTAAAACACATTGCCCTCAACCATATGCTTGTCCCTAAATGCCCAATGTTCCAAGGGCCATAACCAAAGAAAAGTTTTTTTTCAAATGTTAATCAGGTCATGTACTGCGACTCTGCTAGTAGTATTTGTCAAATTTGACACATTAGAAAAACAAGCCTGTGAAATACATAGTAATTTTACCGCCAAAAACATAAAAACAATTTCAGATGAAAACGTGTCATATTTGTCTTATTTCTTCTCACAATATAGTTTGTGGGTACACGTTAGAACCGCCTCATTGATGCGGTTCTAACGAGTACCAGCAATCTATATTTTAGAGCAGAAATAAGGAAAATAAGGTTTACGCCTGTAAACCCCAGTTTTTCTACATAAAAGTGGGGATTCAAGGGGAGGTGTATTTTCGTGATGAAATAGATGGTCAGGGAAAGCCACAGTCAAAGCTTACAGCCTACCAATGGTACCAAGAGGAGGTGTAACTAACAATGAAGAAAACAACATCGGAAATAAACGAACCACAAACACCATAGCAACCAGCTCCCTCTTTCCTGCCAGAGATGATCAAGGTGCAACAGGCATAATTAATGAAAATAAATAAAAAAATAATAATACCCAACCAAAAGCACGTGCAACATGAAGAACCCCGTCGGAAAATCCGACAAAGCTACATTTAAAACTAGAACTGATGTTTGTTAAACACATTGCCCTCAACCATACGCTTGCCCCTATATGCCCAATTTTCCAAGGGCCATAACCAAAGATAATTTTTCAGAGTTTTTTCAAATGTTATTCAAATCATGTACTGCGACTCTGCTGTGAGTAATGGTCAAAGTTGACACATTACGAAAGGACGCCTATGAAATACATAGTAATTTTTACCGTCAAAAAAAACAACAACAAAAAAAAAAACAAAAAAAAACAATTTGAGATGAAAATGGTGATATGTGTCTTACTTCTCATCAAAATATAGTTTGTGGGTACACGTTAGAACCGCCTCATCGAGGCGGTTCTTACGAGTATCAACAATCTATATTTTAGAGCAGAAATAAGAAAGATTAGGTTTACCCCTGTAAACCCCAGTTTTACTGTATAAAAGTGAAGTTCAAGTGGGTAACATTTATATAGGTGTGTTTTCGTGATGAAACCGATCGCAGTATCAGGATAAAAGTTTGCCTTCACACAATACAATCACAATACACCATACATAATATTAACTTCCTTGTTCAAGAACCGTAGCTATTTTTCAAAGGTACTTTTCAGAAACTTTCTTTCTTTCTTTCTACTGATACTGCGTCGGTCACATTTGGCCATTACCGCAGGTGTAAATTACATACACTCCAGGATTGCAGAATGAAAGCCTACACATTAATTATCTAATTACGGTAGGGATCTTTAACCTGCAGAGGAGATGGTTTTCCCTGCACAGGGGGCCTCCAGTTAACGTCCCGATCCGAAGGACGGTGCACTTTACGACATTCAGCCGTGCAAATGATGCCAATAGAGCGTGTTCGGACACCGAAATTTTGTCGCCGCTGCAGGGGATCCAACCCGGGACCTCTAGCATCAGAGGCAAGTGCACTAACCACTGAGCTATCACGCTCCACGAAACGATTTAAAGAAAGAAATATTCTGGTTTGCAAATTATATCGATAATTGCTGTTTTAATCTTTTTGTATTATTATTGCTTTTCATTTTCATAAAATTTTGTCACGTGACAACAAATATTCGATTTTGGTTTACATTGCTAAAATACGAGGTTTCATCTTCATTTTCACAACCCATAGTGTATGACAGAGCTACAGTTGTTGAATTCGAAAAAATAAAATGATATCGCATAATTGATTTCGCGATCAATACAGTGAAGCCTGAACTAAAGTTTACACGAAGTGCACTTGAGACGTGGGCCAAGTGCACTATTTGCATTCACATGATAGTAATTTTGTGCACCTGGTCCTGAACACCAAGTGCACACGAGTGTAAATGTTAGTTGTGACCCCACTGTACCTACAAATATGATGAAAACGTTATGCTGCTTCTGTCTGCTTTGTTTATTTCATCATTTATATTTTTGCTGGATCCCGGGGGCTACGATTTGGCCTGTTTAATGATAAAAAAAGCCTCCCAGTGTCGAAAACCAGTCCAAGAGGGCAACGGAAATGCAGCCAAATTACCTTTAACCAAAAAAGTAGAACATACAGTCATAATGCCGAAATCGGTCGTCGTAAATCATTATGCTAAAACAAAACTTGAATATGCCCTATGAAAATGTAATGATTGTATGAAATGCATCAAGTTTAATCCCCTTTTTCAATATATCCGCAATAACACAAATCAGCTGAAGTAGTGATGAGGTCGTCGGGCAAAGCGACAGATTACTATATTATAAACACACCAAAGTCAACAATTTGAAAGACGTTTAAAACACCAGAAGAAAAAGGCCATGAAGGTCAGGTTGATGATTCTGCAAGGCACTGATTACACAGTTGCAAGAGGCAACTGTCATCATCCGATCTCGATTGATAGGGAAATACTTAGGGTTTGAATTTCATTAAATCCAGGGCAAGAAATTTGTCAAAATCAAAGATGGCGATTGAATTAAACATGTGGATTTCAGAGAAATTTTCACAAAAGTGCTTAAAACTTTAGCAAGTAAGACAATTATGACTCGTCTTCAGAGTAGATAACAACTGAAAATGGCCATATTGTAAGGGTGAGTTCCATTGTTTGAAAATTGAGGAGATTTTGCCTCAATCTGGCCATGACATTTTCCAATAGTGGTCTTATAGAATCTTTATATGGTCTTTAACTGTTATTGTTGAATTTGCTTTACATAAGGTATTTGCTTTTTTGAACCTTACAAGGCGCGGTTTATTGCAAATTCTAGCTCTTGCACTACCACTGGGCTTTCTAAGTTGTTAACTTCCTGTCTTACTGCTATTAAAACGCATGTAATTAAATATTGTGATAAAGTCTTTGAAAGATCAGGAAGAAATCTGTTTTGGTCTATAAAAAATTCGAATGAGGTTTTAAATAAATTGAAATCTAGACATTTTCGTGCTTCTAGTCTGTCTACCTACGATTTTTCCACTCTTTACACTACACTTCCTCATAATCTTATAAAAGAAAAGCTTAATGGTTTAATTGAATGGGCTTTTCACAGAGAAGATTCTCTCTATCTTGCATGTAATGTCAGAAATGCATTTTTCACTTCTAAAGAGCATAAGAATTATACACTTTGGTCATGTCAGAAAGTGTGTGATGCCCTCACCTTCCTACTTGACACTATTTATATTAGATTCGGTACTAAGTTATTTAGACAAATTGTGGGTATTCCGATGGGTACTAATTGCGCACCTCTTGTGGCTGATCTGTTCTTGTATTGTTATGAAAGAGACTTCATTTTGGCGCTTTCCATTGATAACCAATCTGAAATTATTGAAGCTTTTAGCTCTACTTCTAGATATTTAGATGGTTTATTAAATATTGATAATACCTATTTTGATGGTTTGATCAGTCAGATTTACCCCCTAGAACTTCAGTTAAATAAAGCAAATTCTTCTGATACCGAGGCCCCGTTTTTGGATTTACATCTATCTATTGTAGATTGAGCAAAATTTATGATAAACGCGATGACTGATTTTGAGATTGTAAATTTTCCTTTTTTGGATGGTGATGTTCCTCGTGCGCCATCCTATGGCGTTTATATTTCGCAATTAATTCGATTTGCTAGAGTGTGTAGTCATGTAACTGACTTCAACACTCGTAATAAATTATTAACGGCTAAACTCCTTAATCAGGGTTATCGGTACCATAAACTACGCAAAGCCTTTTCAAAATTTTATAGACGCCATTCTGATTTAATTTCAAAATTCAATATTGGACTTAAATCTCTTCTGCAACAAGGTCTATCGGAACCCGAATTTTATGGTGACTTAGTATATAAATTCAGAAAAATATATAACCGCAATGACTTCAGCACCCAATTTCGTAAAATCATTCTTCGATATAAAAAGATTGGGTACAACATGGATATTATACGACAGACTGCATGCATGGTAGTTAACCCAATCACGGTTGGCAACTTTGCTTCCCTCTTTAATTGCACGCCGGTGGGTCAGGCCTCAGATTCTATGACGGCTCCAACGTAAAGGCTTATTGAAAATTAGAGAGATAATGTTGGTTGGTGCCTGATGCTCTGTCTCTGGTCGGGCTCATCGGAGTCTAACTGTTGGTTTTCTTTTGCTCCAGCATTTCAGTGGTTTCTTGCTGTCGAGTCCTCACCGTTGTCTCACCTCTGTGGTTCTTTGATTTTTGTGTTCACGGAGATGTTGCACTGATGAGTTAGGAGGCCTTCATGCGGACTGAACAAATTATTTGTCTAAATCGCGACGGAAGTAAGGGCGAGGATTGTGGCCACGTAAAATCGATTTAAGCCCCCCAGTGGAAATCTTCCACTGACCGTTCCAAGGCGGCTCTTCTGTGGCGATTTATTTATGTTGTTGTTTGTAACTTACTGTGTGTATCACTTGTGTCTTTTGGTTTTGGATGGCCATATGGCCATTTTGTGGGAAAGTAACGGTCCTTATGGCCTTCCTTTGTTTAGGTTTCCATTATGGTCTGGTCGCTTAATGTTTGTATTTCTTTCCCTTTGGTGTCTTTATGGGTGCAGTAAGCTAATTGTATCAACTCCTGATCTTTGTTTTACTTCTACTTTGTATTGCATCCAACAGTGTTGGGAAACAATTGGGAAATTCTTTGTTTATTTTGCTCTGCTGTATAGAATTGTGATTACTATATACCTTAACGCAAAAACTTTTACTCTGTGACAAAGTTCTATGTCTGTGACCTTGACATTAAGGTAATGCCTACCGACAAGGGTCACAACATAACGAAAGAACAAACTAACTAATAACGAACAGAGGGAAAGACAAAACTATTACCTTTGATATACTTTGTATGTGGTTACATAGACATGAACAATCAAAAAGGTTTAACACAAAACTTTGAAGTAAAATTTGACGAACGGTCGGAGAGCCCACCCAGGGGCTTAGATATTCCATATGAAAGGTAATGCTATACAAATATCCTTTACCAAATAGGAAGAGAATTTAATATGTGGTTACAGAGATAAAGGCAATCAAAAAGGTTTAACGCAAAACTTTGACATAAAGGTTGACGAACGGCGGGACAGACAGAAGTACGAACGAACGAGCAAACGAACGAACGAACGAACGAACGGATGGAAAGACGAAAACTATATACCCCTGACATACTTCGTATGCCGGGGGTATAAAAGTATGAAAGAAAATTAAACACATGTCCAAGGAATTATTGTGGTGTTACATTTAGTGCCTGTTATATTATTTAACATACTTTGTCGAACTGGAGGTAGTCGATCACAGCATCACCATTTCTGAACAAGCATCCCTGTTGTTGACCACAAGGAGTGTCTGTAGAATTAGCTAAAGGATTCATCGTTGTAGTATTAGATGGCAGGTTCGCAGGACAGCCTCCTACAAATATAAGTGTTGCTTTCATACGAAAATAATACACCGTCCTTGTAATGAAGAGCTGATATAAGCCTCACTATATGCAATTAATACTTGCCGCTTTGAAACATGTATGCTTGTCTTACTTTAGCCTAATTTCGTCCAATTCTAATAAACTTTGTATAGCATCTGACCTATCTAAAGAGTTTTGTCACATGGAGTGGTGTTCAGCCTGATCTGAGTCTATGAGAGATCTTATTTTACTTTTTGTTACATGTACCCAGCTCGTTTATTCCTTAGAAGCATATGTGGGCTAGTAGTTACGCTACTCGCCTTGTAAACCAGGGGTCACAAGATCGATCCCGGGCTTCTCCTGAATTTCGGATGAGTCTTTAAATCGAGGCCCCGTCTTCGTATGACCTTAGCTTTGGATGAGACGTAAAACTCGAACACTGACTCACTCTTTTATTCCTTGAAAATTCATTCGTAACAGTGGAAAACGCAGGACTTAACACCAAGGCCATTGTATTGTAGATGATCAACATGTTCACTGCAGTAGAACACACTTTTTCTGATGTCCATCAATAGGCAGCTATAACATGTCGAATACACAGAACATTGAATGTCTGTTCTGGAATAAATGATATTCTGTTCTTCTAAACTGAAACTGTATCTAAATATTATGGGAGCTGCATGTAGGAATTGAAAGTCACTTTACAAGCCAAGACAAATGCACTTGAAGAAGAGGTAACTTACCTATTTCGTCTATATTTTGCCACTGATTTATAGCAAGCAGCTCATTGGAGTATTTAAACCAAGATAAATATTCCAGCCAAATGAAATAATCTGGAACAGACCTGAAATTAAGAAAGGTATCTAAAAAGCATGACGGCTCGAGCAAATATCGCTTTCGGGCGAGGAATGTGATCCCAAGTTCCCCATCAAGACTCAAAATAACTAATACTATTCCAAGGAAATAAAACAACCTAGCGAACACTTGAGATTGGAATACCTAAACTGAAACTAGATACTAATCGGAAACCGACTTACAATAAAAATGCAAGAATACATGCTGAATGCTTTGCAGTTTAAATGGACAGATTTGTTGCATTTTGACTTTTTGGTTAAAATTCCATGAGAGGTTGGGGTAATTTCCTAATCATGGCCTTCACTTCTCATTTGCTTCCGACTGACCCAATGCGGGTTTTGTTGACCGTATGTGTTTGGAGCTTGTTTGGTTTATGCGAGTGTTTTCATGCGACGAGATAGCTGAATTCTTTGTTTGTTGCTTTCTCTGAATAAATTCATTCTATTATCATGTCACCAAAGTAGAAGTAAAACGAAGATCAGGAATCGATACAATTAACTTACTCCACCCATCAAAGACACCAAAGGGAAAGAAACACAAACATTAAGCGACCAGACCATAATGGAAACCTAAACAAAGGTAGGCCATAAGGACAGTTACTTTCCAACAAAATGGCCATATGGCCATCCAAAATAAAAAGACACAAGTGATGCACACAGTAAGTAACAAACAACACCATAAATAAACCGCCATAGAAGAACCGCCTTGGAACGGCCAGTGGAATGATTTCCACTTGGGGGCTTAAATCGATTTTACGCGGCCACAATCCTCGCCCTTACTTCCGTCGCGTTTTAGACAAATAATTTGTTCAGTCCGCATGAAGGCCTCCTAACTCATCAGTGCAACATCTCCGTGAACACCAAAAATCAAATAACCACAGAGGTGAGACAACGGTGAGAACTCGACAGCAAGAAACCACTGAAATGCTGGAGCAAAAGAAAACCAACAGTTAGACTCCGATGGGCCCGACCAGAGACAGAGCATCAGGCACCAACCAACATTACCTTGAATTAGATCTCTCTAATTCTCAATAAGCCTATACGTTGGAGCCGTCATAGAATCTGAGGCCTGACCCACCGGCGTGCAATTAAAGAGGGAAGCAAAGTTGCCAACCGTGATTGGGTTAACCACCATGCATGCAGTCTGTCGTATAACATCCATGTTGTACCCAATCTTTTTATATCGAAGAATGATTTTACGAAATTAGGTGCTGAAGTCATTGCGGTTATATATTTTTCTGAATTTATATACTAAGTCACCATAAAATTCGGGTTCCGATAGACCTTGTTGCAGAAGAGATTTAAGTCCAATATTGAATTTTGAAATTAAATCAGAATGGCGTCTATAAAATTTTTTATTTGGCTTCACTGCAGCTGGTGTTGTGCCGTGTGGTGGCCGTAAAACGTCTCCCCGTACATCAACCATAGTGCAGTTTATATTTTACTTTTGGTCCTTTGAGATCAGTGTGAATATTCTGAGAAATCAGAAATAAATTATTGGTTTAGACTCATATTCTAGAAAGGTTTTTAATTATTTGGACCCCATTTTGATTTTATCAGTCTTTGAATCGACTACCTATTCGAAATTCGCAAAATTGCAGTATGTTTCCTCTGGCTTTCTTTGCCGTATCATTACAGGGTCACTGATGAGGCTTTATTAGCCGAAACTACGTAGTATGACCCATCTTCTTTCTTATGAATGTTTTCATTGCTCTTAAAGGAACTCATTTTTGATTATTATTTGGCTTCACTGCAGCTGGTGTTGTGCCGTGTGGTGGCCGTAAAACGTCTCCCCGTACATCAACCATAGTGCAGTTTATATTTTACTTTTGGTCCTTTGAGATCAGTGTGAATATTCTGAGAAATCAGAAATAAATTATTGGTTTAGACTCATATTCTAGACAGGTTTTTAATTATTTGGACCCCATTTTGATTTATATCAGTCTTTGAATCGACTACCTATTCGAAATTCGCAAAATTGCAGTATGTTTCCTCTGGCTTTCTTTGCCGTATCATTACAGGGTCACTGATGAGGCTTTATTAGCCGAAACTACGTAGTATGACCCATCTTCTTTCTTATGAATGTTTTCATTGCTCTTAAAGGAACTCATTTTTGATTATTATTTACGTAGTTTATGGTACCGATAACCCTGATTAAGGAGTTTAGCCGTTAATAATTTCTTACGAGTGCGTAATAACTTAGTACCGAATCTAATATAAATATTGTCAAGTAGAAAGGTGAGGGCATCACACACTTTCTGACATGACCAAAGTGTATAATTCTTATGCTCTTTAGAAGTGAAAAATGCATTTCTGACATTACATGCAAGATAGACAGAATCTTCTCTGTGCAAAGCCCATTCAATTAAATCATTAAGCTTTTCTTTTATAAGATTATGAGGAAGTGTAGTGTAAAGAGTGGAAAAATCGTAAGTAGACAGACTTGAAGCACGAAAATGTCTGGATTTCAATTTATTTAAAACCTCATTCGAATTTTTATAGACCAAAACAGATTTCTTCCTGATCTTTCAAAGACTTTATCACAATATTTAATTACATGCGTTTTAATAGCAGTAAGACAGGAAGTTAATAATTTAGAAAGTTCAGTGGTAGTGCAAGAGCTAGAATTTGCAATAAACCGTGTTTTGTAAGGTCTTTTATGAAGTTTTGGTAACCAGTATAGCGTAGGAAGCTTGTCTTGGCCTTCGTTAACACACACAGCAAACTTGGTTGCTGAAAGACAAACATGTTTATTTACTATAGCTCTCTCTTCAGCTAAAGGCTGAAGTTCATAGGCCTTAGTACCACCAAGCTCCTGCTCAAGCGTGTTAACATAGTGGAGCCGTCACACAACGACGACGTTGTTAGCGGCCTGGTCTGCAGGGGCCAAAACAAACTTCTTATGAAATTCTTGAATACCTAGTTTAAGATGACGTAAAGACTTCTTGGGCTTAGGAGGTAATAAGTTAGTATTTTGAGAATAGAAAGAAATGCGTTTATTCACTAGTTTTAAAATGCTAAGTTTCAAGTCCTTAAGGGCTTTATGCTCAACATACTCTTGCTTACACCATCGATTACCGAATTCATTCAAGGAAGCAGCGATTTCATCTCTACATTTACTGAAATCAATTTTAGAAGGAAACCGATATTTCGGTCCTTTAGAAATTATATTCCTTATCCTAGAATCAGGAATAATTTTCAAATTGCCAGTAATTACATGACCAGCAGCAGGATAGCAATACTTTGAGTTTTTACAATCACATGAATCAGGAGTATTAGTATTAATATCAAGATCTGAAACAAGTTTATTGAAATTAAAAATGATAGATCTAACAGGTTTGTTACATTTATAGCAAATTATAGGTGTTTCAGTATTTTGAAAATAAGCAGGAATGGAAGAAAGCACCGATCTCTCACGAAGATACTGGGCAAATCTATAAAATCCATACCCTTATTAATGAAGGATATTTTGAAGAAATGGCGTTTATGATTAATTTCAGAATCAATGTAAGGACGGAGAGTATGCTGAGTATAGCCTCTAGTTAAGAGAGCCGCATCATATAACTGATGAGAACTATCATAGAATTTATTCGCCTCCGTGTCCAGAAGACGTAAAACAGAAACGGGTAATGAACTTAAAAATGAAAGCATAGAGTGGCGTCCATGATTTAATAATATAATTGACAGTCACTTCAGTCTAGTATTGTTTCGTTTAAACGCACGTGATTTACGTTTAAAGTTACCATTTTTCCTGGTGCCGTGAGATCTAGTTCTGCGTTTTCGACATTCTTTTTTTTCTTGCAGTTTGCAGTTTTTATTGTGATGGCTGTGTGTTTGGTCATGTGACCTAGTTTTCGATTTTAATCCTTATCCTGCTTATAGAATTAGCCACACACATTTCTGGCAATCAACTAATCATATTTTTGATATAAAACATAGTTGTTAAATTCAAATACTGCATGACAATGTAGATCCTGATCAGAAGCCATCTGATCTGGATATATACTGTTTGCAAAGGTAGGTGTTGTCATTTTTAGCAGGATAAGTGTTGGTGTAATTGTTGTCTTATTCCTACATGTAAGTGTGGGTACTAAATGAGGCGCTTCTACTGAGCACTCTGAAGCTACATTTGGAGCCAAAATACGAACATTTATAAGCATTCTATATATTATGTGCTTTTCTGACATCAAGACAGAGAGCATCGTCTTATATTTAAGAAATAGATGAGCTCTAGCTGTGATTTATTGAGTAATAAATCACAGTTTGGAGGCCAGTTGTAAAGTAGATCAAATCACGATTTGATTTGTCTACTTACAACTGACCTACAAGCTGTGATTTATTACTCAACAAATCACATACTAGTGCTGATCTATTTCGATTCTAACAGGCTGAAAATCGGCAATAATGCTGTTGATTCCTTCAAAATCTCACAACTATTCGCCATTGTTAGAAGAAAATCCCGCTAAAATTATCGACTGAAACACATGCAATTATATCCTTTCCTTACGTTTTCAATGCGAGGAAATGACGTTACACCGTCAAACGTCAAGGCAATCGACTAGTACGTCATAAATTGGCAGTTTTTAATGACGTCACTCGTCACGCTCTTCCTTGCCGTTATTTGTTGTAGAATAAAACACAGTTATTTTCCATTGTCTATATAGGCGCACTGTGTTAGAATGTCATATTATCCTAATGGTTAGTTGTTCTGGCGGTAACAATGAAGTACACAGTAAATAAAATATGTCTTACCCAGAATTTAAGAAGAAACCACCGAACATGATTAGAGGAACTAACAGTGGCGGAGCTATTGCCAGTGCTGTATTCACAGAATTCGCCGCAGTTGATATCACGTACCCTGCGATAAAGTATAAAAGGTACGTGTTTATACTAAGGTGGATTCAATAAGTTCCATCAAAAGAAAAAATAAATGTGAAGGCAATGGTCGGGAATCGATATAATTAACCCACACATCCCATCAGAGACGCCAAAGGGAAAGAAAGACGAATATGAAATAACTACACCCTAATGGAAACATCACTAGCGGAAAGCCAAAAGGACGTCAGTTTTGAAGTCATATCTGAAGAAAATACTTACAAATTTGGGCCACATCAAGAAAACACACCTATATAATTTTGACCCCCTCAAACCCAGAAAAACTGGGGTTTGCAGGGGTAAACTTTACTTTTCTTATTTCTGCTCTAAAATATAGATTGTGGCTACTCGTTAGAACCGCCTCGATGAGGCGGTTCTAACGAGTAGCCAAAATCTATATTTTGAGCAGAAATGAGAGAATCATCGAAATTTTTCAGCTTTAAATGTTCGTTTTTAGGCGGTAAACATGAAAATGTAGTTGTATAGGCGTGTTTTCGTAATGAAGTCTATTATCTTATTCCACAGAATAAAACATTGGTTGTTAGGATTTCATCAATGCTATATGAGACAGGCACTACATTTTGGAATAGTTCAACGATAATCAGGTGCCAATTAATAGTATATATCATAACTAAAGGATTTCATATCGCCTTACGCCCCCCGCCCATTTGGGCTTCAGGAAATAGATGGGCTGCATGGTGCTTTCATGCAGAGCTGAAACTGACCCGCACAAGAGTACTGGTAAACTGCTTAGAGGACCTAAGCCTTCCCAGGCAAAGCGGTGCGAGTCAGACCGTCAATACTTATAAACCCTATTGGTTTCGCTGGGCGGCAGGGCTTGAGATGTCTTTTCATCTCAATGTCGGGTAAAAGTCCCACACAATTGGAAGCAGCGTCTCAAAAATGACCTTTACAGTGTTGACGGGGACGTTAAACATCAAATTAAACAAACAAACATATCTCCTCATCATATCTTACGTATTAAGTAACATGACACAGATGATTTTACAAAGTATAAGGTTAGGTCAAATATGGAAACCCAATCTGATCTATTACCATGCCTAGTTTGCAACATTGCAATGGTTTGCTCTTGAGATGCCAAACGCATGCATGTATGAGTAAAATTCTCATTACACTATTGATTATAACTGTAACTTAACATTCTAATTCTCACAATTTTACCGCTGACAGGAAACTTTGCATCATATTGCAAAAATATATTTCACTGTTTTAAAGTATTTGTAAAAGTCAAATATAGTAGTCGTTTTATATGCAGGAAATACAAATAAATACAATTGAGATGACTCCATAAAATGGTTAATAAACTTACCAAAAGATACTGATATGTTTGCCACTAAAATCAGAACACCACAACAAACTAAGAACGCATCAGCTGACGCATACAATCCTGGAACAAAAACGTTAACTGAATTTAACTAATGTTAGGTTATCAAAACTGTGTTTTGCTTATTAGAACAATGCAATATACGTGACGTTTACTTCATCACATGGACAAGTCCGTGAAATGAACACCCCCTCACACCCCACTTTGTATAGAGAAAACTGGGGTTTACGGGGGTAAACATTATTTTTCTTATTTTTACTCCAAGACATAGGTAATGGGTACTCGTTAGAACCGCCTCAATGAGGCGGTTCTAACGAGCTCTCATAACCTATGTTTGCAGTATAAAGCAGAAAAACATCATGGATTTTCATCCGAAAAGTAGCCATTTTTGAGATGTGAAAAAATCCACAATAACGCACGGTGTGTTATCATAATGTTTTGTAAACAAAATTATGTTTGCGGGCGTTTCGTATTATATGATCAAGGCTGTGATCTACTATTTTAATATAAAGGTAAGGATATGATGTCCGCCATATCTTACTCAAGGAGTGTTATTTCTTGCAAACCAGACAAGGAAATCCGTGATTTTACCCTGGGATAGAAATTTATGTTCTGACCCTGGTGTTTCGACCCCAAATCGAATATAATCGCGTGTTTGATAAATGCACTGGTTGATTAGGACCTCGTATGCGCCGTCGTTAAGGTTGACGTCACAGCACGTTACGTGACGTCACTAAACATTCCTGCAGTGTAAACACAATATGGCGGACGTTGGTAACCGAAGTGACTTCAACATTAAAATCCGCGCTAAAAATGGAAGGTATGCAAGAAAAAGAATCCAATATGTGTGTGAGGGGTGGATAGAAAAATCAGTCCCTCGGTATCACTGTCCGGCATCCCTCGGCAAGCCTCGTGATGCCGGACAGTGTCCCTCGGGACGGATTTTTCCATCCAACCCTCACACCCATATAAGATTCTTATAATACACTTTACATGCATATACAGCTCTTGTACGACTATATTTATGGATCGACTACACCTTGGGACAGTAGTCATCCTTAAATTTTTGGATGCATTTTTTACTTTTTGCTTTAAACAGAGTCTTTTTTCGTGGATATGCATAGCAAGTACATGCTCCACAATAAGTATCACAGACTTTTTTTTTCTAACCTTGTTCAAAAGAAAGATTTTGCAATTATTTTTTTTTCTGAAACGAAATTAATTGTTCATTCTGAACAAAAGTTTATTTTTATCCGTCAAGGAATGGGATATCAAAATTCAGTGATATATTTTTTGAAGTTGTGACTGTTGCGCCAAATATTAGGATATTTTGGCGCTAATTTAAGAAATTGAATCACTATGAAGATAAGCAACCACACATAATTTTAATTTTTAGGAAAGCTGAAAAACGTCTACTGTCCATTAAAACTATTTTTAACAAGACTGACTGGGGCTGATACAACAGCCCCTTGTCCAATATACCAATCAGCGTTCACAAAAATTCATCGGTATTATTCTTGGCGTGTTTTAATTTATTAAATATGTATTTCGCTTAAAAGTTTGGTTTTCCACTCACAGACATTCATCAAGTGCTGAAAGGTAAATGACTGACCATGATGCTAAATGATTGCATACTGGGTTCATCTTGTTACAAACTTGTAAATATATTGAAGATTAACCAAGGGAGTTTTATGGCAATTAACCAATTGTGTCTAGTCTTTGCTGTCGAGTCCACACCGTTGTCTGACCTCTGTGGTTCTTTGATTATTTGTGTTCACGGAGATGTTGCACTGATGAGTTAGGAGGCCTTCATGCGGACTGAAAAAATTATATGTCTAAATCGCGACGGAAGTAAGGGCGAGGATTGTGGCCACGTAAAATCGATTTAAGCCCCCCCCCCCCCCCCCCTAGTGGAATTCTTTCCACTGACCGTTCCAAGGCGGTTCTTCTGTGGCGGTTTAATTATGTTGTTGTTTGTTACTTACTGTGTGTATCACTTGTGTCTTTTTATTTTGGATGGCCATATGGCCATTTTGTGGGAAAGTAACTGTCCTTATGGCCTTCCTTTGTTTAGGTTTCCATTATGGTCTGGTCGCTTAATGTTTGTGTTTCTTTCCCTTTGGTGTCTTTGATGGGTGGAGTAAGTTAATTGTATCGATTCCTGATCTTTGTTTTACTTCTACTTTTATATACAATATCTAATTTGCTCTAATAATTAAATGACCTGAGCATGCAAATGTGAAGTTAAAACAAATCTGTGAGATTTACAGTTATTTTCACTTTTCTTAAATTTGCAAGCTTATATGAAAGACAGAAAGTCAGGCTTTTGACATGAGATTTGGAATATAAAAGGAATTAAGAAAATGTAAATTGTGAAAAAATGCAAAACATTTTGAAATCATTTTGTAGTCTATCTAATTTGAATCGTATTCGAGTATGGTACCCTGACATTTCTAAACACTTGGGGGTAAAATATGAAAATGTTTAATATTTCTAAGAAACAGGAAACTATCCACGTAAAGGCAATGTTAAATAAAACAGCCTACAACTAATGGTATCAAGAGGAAATCCATTACTACAGTGCCCAGAGCTGAAAAAGACACAGTGGTGCCAAAAGCAATGTCAATAGCGCCAACAGCTCCGAAATGGTATCAATGGAAAAGACTAAAACAAAATTACAGAGCAGAAAGACAAAGCCAGACATGCAAAGCCATGTTCAAATATTTACAATCTGAGCGTGTTAACTATTAGGACGTAATGTTCTTCATACCTGAATGAATACACTGACTCACACGACGTCACTAGATCTCTTAGTGACGTCCAAATAAACCATGATTCTATCCAATATAATTAGACGATAGCGACGTTATGACATCATCGATGCTATTACGCTGTTTATAGGAAAACTGCATGCAATTGTTTTCCTCTTTCACTTTTGTTCTCAAACTACTTTTTTGAACCCATTAAACGTTCATTGAAGTATGGGCAACATCTTGTCACGAACTTAACTAAAGTGAACCTCTTGGGGCTCACAGTCTTTCATCGAAACCCGATGTTCCTAATACTTCAAGGAATTTTAAGTATATTACATTCATTCGTTTCTCAAATAACACAGTCATCACAAATTACCGAATGACCAGACAGAAGGGTAGTGTGAAGCTTTGCACAGAAACACAACAATACGTGAAATAAATCCTGCCACACCTATTACTGACCATCAACATATCAACTTGATGTAATTATTGCCTGCAAATTCACAAACTGAATAGCAAACAATGTAGATCCCGATCAGATAACTTCCTGTTAATGTTTGTAAAGGTAGGAAATGTTTTGGTTTATCAGGAAAATAATTAACGTATTAGGAATTGCAAAGGGACGATCTTAGGGTGTTCAGTAGTGCAAATAGTGGGCCACAAAAACACACATAACCAGAAGTCTTCGGGCATTTTTTCAAAACTCTTATGTTTTGGGGCCGTCACCCTGTACGAATCGTGCCCAACGGTTATGTGATTAAAATGTGACGCATAACCAACGCAATTTTAAATAAGCCAACCAACCTTTACGCAGTTTATTTTATAGCAGCACGCATCTACAAAACAATGGATATATCCATAGTCGACTTACCCACCATGAAGTAGACTATGGCATTGAAGAGCACTGGAATGAAGATAAACATTGGAATCTGAAATAATAGATTAGAATCGATGAGAATTACTCCCTATCTGAACCATTAACATACAATTTACTGGCCACAAATCACTTTCATTAACTAAACAATTATATCTCGTACACCTTCTCTTCTCTAGACAATCTGTAGTAAAGAAACTGTCTCAGTAAGGCAGTTCTAAACTTTACCCACGCGTTCTATATTTGAAGCAAATATATGTGAAAAAAGGATAATATATTACAGTGCTAAAATATCACTGACATGGAGATGTCTGCATTATGAAAACACGCCTATTCAAATACATTGTAAGTTTTACCGCCGAAAAGTGAAAATTTTTAGATGAAAAATTCATAATATTTTTTCTTATTTCTGCACAAAATATAGATTGAGCATACACGTTAGCAAACGCATTATCGAGGTGGTTCAAATGAGTATACACGATTTATTTATAAGCAGGAATACCAAAAATAAGCGGTCGTCTTTTTACAGTATTTTATCCGTTAAATGGCTTATATATCTTCTCTGCGGCCGGTGTTGTGCCATTTGGCGGCCGTTAAAAGTCTCCCCGTACACCATTAGAGTGCAGATTATATTTTATGGTCCTTTGGGTCATTGAGTTCATATTGAATCAATTTGAAAATATGGTTCTGCTTAAACCGGTGCTAGAGGGCGTGGCAAGTGTTGCACAGTTCAGTACAGACTCAATAAAACCGAGTCTGCTATTTTCGATTAGTTGGTGTATTCTTTGCTTCCAAAGGATCAAACTATCCAGAACTTATTTGTACCGCTTTAGGTCTGTTTTTGTGTGTGCCTCCATGTCAATTATTTTCTTTGGGTGACCCCTAAATGACATTTTTTTTACCAGTTTACCCCTGCAAACCCCAGTTTTACTATATAAAATGGGATATAATGGCGTCAGAATTTTATAGCCGTGTTTTCGTGATGTGTAAGCATAAATACCGAGAATGACCGATGATTTAATGCGGATGTGATAGTATTTTAAAGAGTACCATTGCTTCATCTTTTTTTTCCCAAAACGTAATGTTAATGCATTTTACTACGTTAATATAGTACTTAAAAAGTCTTAACTGGCTGCATCATAGTGGCACTACAGAAATAAACAACGTCTATATAAACAAAAAGAGGACCAGAACAGAAAACAGTATCAACACGACTGTGCTGGTACACGTGACCGTATGTGCCGTCTGGTCGGGCCCATCGGAGTCTAACTGGTGGTTTGTTTTTACTCCTGCATTTCAGTGGATTTTTGCTGTCGAGTCCTCACCGTTGTCTCACCTCTGTGGTTCATTGATTATTGGTGTTCACGGAGATGTTGCACTGATGAGTTAGATGGCCTTCATGCGGACTGAACAAATTATTTGTCTAAATCGCGACGGAAGTAAGTGCGAGGATTGTGGCCACGTAAAATCGATTTAAGCCCCCCCCCCCAGTGGAATTCTTTCCACTGACCGTTCCAAGGCGGTTCGTCTGCGGCGGTTTATTTATGTTGTTGTTTGTTACTACTCACTGTGTGTATCACTTGTGTCTTTTTATTTTGGATGGCCATTTTGGCCATTTTGTGGGAAAGTAACTGTCCTTATGGCCATCCTTTGTTTAGGTTTCCATTATGGTCTGGTTGCTTCATGTTTGTGTTTCTTTCCCTTTGGTGTCTTTGATGGGTGGAGTAAGTTAATTGTATCGATTCCTGATCTTTGTTTTACTTTTACTTTACTAAGATCAGTGAAACAACGTGGTGAGCATGTCTTGTCGAAACCACCTGATTTAAATGTTGCTAAGCATTTCCTTCCAAAAAGAATTGTGGCCATCTAAGAAACGATAACCAATAAATTTTCGAGGCACAAAAGCCTCGGGCAAATAAAGCAGACCTCGGACCTACAACTCGGCCAAATTGAATACGAAATTAAAAAAAAAACAACTAAATAACTTGGTTAATAGCATATTATTATTAAAACAAAATCTTTTGTGAAGACTTACCTCGGCAAACATTTTACTGAAGAAATATACATCAACCCTGTACAAACCAATCCCATACTCTCGCAAAAATATAGGCAGTTCTATTGGAAAGGTCTGAAATAAAAGTCAGCTCATGTTACCAATTTTGTTCGTTTAACCGTTTGCCTAGAAATCATTTCATTGTCGTTCTCTCTTGTTCTGCTAAAACTGGATGTCTTAAGATTGGTATGTTCTTTGATCGTAGCCTTCCCTTGCCAGCGATGATAATGGTACTATGAGATGATCTTTTCCAGGAGATGATCTTCATCAGCTGCATGTAGCTTTCGTTCAAATACCTTATATTAGATTATATGCCTTATATTGAATGAATACATATAATTTAACCGAAAGGTACCATTTTGGCGACAAGCAAGAAGCGTATACTATTATTACTGCACGAAAACACGCCTATATAATTTTGACCTCCTCAAACCCCATTTTTGTATACAGTAAATCTGGGGTAAACAGAGGTATACGTTATGCTTCTTATTTCTGCTCAAAGACAGATTGTTGGTACTCGGTAGAACCGCCACACCGAGGCCGTTTTAACAAGTTTCCAGCATCTATTTTAGCAAGTTTTTAAAAAAATAACAGAATTTCTGATTTTTCCATATTTTGGTAGGAAAAATAGGCTTGTGTTTGTAATGATCATGCGCAGTCTGGCTCGCTAGTCTTTGGCGCTTGCAGATATTCCGAGGAGATCTTGATGTAGCCTCACATCACGTGAACAAGTCCGTGAAATGAACACCCCCTAAACCCCACTCTATATAGAGAAAACTGGGGTTTACGGGGGTATACATTATTTTTCTTACTTTTGATCCTAGACATAGGTTGTGTGTACTCGTTAGAACCGCCTCAATGAGGCGGTTCTAACGAGCACACACAACCTATGTTTGCAGTATTTATAAGAAAAATATCAAGCATTTTCATCAGACAAATAGCCATTTTGGTGATGTGAAAAAAAAGCACTATGTCGCACGGGTGTGTTATCGTAATGTCATGCTAGACGTCATGCGTTGCCTGTGGAGTCTCGCCTGAGCCTTTTGTGTTACCTACACGATATGGTACCTGACTCTTCTGTTTGTTTGTTTGAATTGAGGTTTAACGTCCCCGTCAACACGGTTTATGTCTTTTTGAGACGCTGCTTCCAATTTTGTTGGACTTTTACCCAACACTGAGATGAAATGACCATCCGTGTGAAATAATTGCGCCCAACCTTGTGTCAGAAATAACAATTATTAGTTGAAAACTGTACTATCTTTCTTATTTCTGCTTTCACAATAGATTGCGCGTGCTGATTCCAACGAAAACCCACAATCTATGTTTTGAGCCAAAATAAGGCAGATAATGTATTTCACATTTCTCTATTTTAAAGTGGGATTAAGTGGGGTGTTCGTTTCACGAACTTGTTATCGTGATGGCAAAGGAATGCTGCGTTTACTCTTCAGAATCGTTTCATTGAGGTGATTCAAATGAGTATACACAACATACCTTGTCAACATAATTTAAAAGTGTCAATAATAAGTTCGAAATAGCAATGGTAAACGAGCTCGAATTATTGAATATGTATTATACATGTATTTGAAATGAAAATAGAAGTGGAGGCAATGCTCAGGAATCGATACAATTACCTCCCACCTTCTGGACATCAAAGGGAAAGAAACACCAACATAAACCAACTTCACCATAATAAAACGTCACAGACAAAAAGCCAAAATGACAGCTACTTTCCCATGAAACGGCTAAACGTCTATCCAAAATAAACTAGAAATGTGTCCAAAGTACACAGATGCCCCCGCTTAGCACATTAATCTTTAAGTGGTGCAAATACCAATCTGTGCGAGTTTCGGCGTTCCACCAATAGTGACCTTGACGTTAAAAGTCGAAATCGCTCGAGATATTGTCATAAGGAACATTTGTGTGAAGTTATTTTGAAATCGGTGAAGAAATGTAAGCGCTAGAGGGGTGACAAAGTTTTTCTAAAAATAGCCACAGTGACCTTGACCTTGAAAGTGGAACTCGCTAGAGATATTGTCATAAGGAACATTTGTGTGAAGTTATATTGAAATTAGTCAAGAAATGTAAGCGCTAGAGTGAAGACAAAGTTTTTCTAAAAATAGCCACAGTGACCTTGAACTTGAAAGTCAAAATAGCTTGAGATATTGTCATAAGGAACATTTGTATGAAGTTATATTGAAATTGGTGAAGAAATGTAGGCGCTAGAGCAATGACAAAGTTTTTCTAAAAATAGCCACTGTGACCTTGACCTTGAGGTGATGACCTTGAAAGTCGAACTCCCTCAAGATATTGACATAAGGAACATTTGTGTGAACTTATATTGAAATCAGTGAAGAAATGTAGGCGCTAGAGCAATGACAAAGTTTTTCTAAAAATAACCTTTGTGACCTTGACCTTGAGGCCATGACCTTAAAAGTCGAACCTGCACGAGATATTTTTATAAGGAACATTTGTGTGAAGTTTATTGAAATTTGTGGTACAAATACCTTAACCAAAGTCTTAAACATTAAAAATTTTCTAATTCTATGACCTTGACCTTGAGGTCATGGGTATGGGTGGGGGTATTGCTGAATAAACCATTGGGCCTATATGTATCATAGTAAATATAAACCAAATCCATTGTATGGTTATGAAAATATGAGCTCAAGTTCTACCTGGTACAAATACCTTAACCTGGGTCTTAAACATTAAAAATTTCAAGTCCATGACCTTGACCTTGAGGTCATGGGTATGGGGGGGGGTATTGCTGAATAAAACTTCAGTCCTATATCTATCATCATACCGAATATGAACCAAATTCATTACACGGTTTGGAAAATATGAGCTCAAGTTCTACCTGGTACAAATACCTTAACCTGGGTCTTAAACGTTAAAAATTTCAAAGTCCACGACCTTGACCTTGAGGTCTAGGGTATGGGTGGGGGTATTGCTGAATAAAACTTTGGACCTATATCTATCATCATACTAAATATAAACCAAATCTATTGTATGGTTTGGAAAATATGAGCTCAAGTTCTACCTTGAACAAAAACCTTAACCTGAGTCTAACAGGATTACGTACGTACGTACACACTTTCGTACGTTCGGAAACCGTACGCACGTACGCACGTACCCACGGACGCACGTACGGAAAACCGAAAAACTCTATGCCCCCGGCATCATACGATGCGGGGGCATAAAAAATGGTAATACATGTATGCAAAGACGGATGAAAACAATCATGGATTAGGGTGATGGAGTCAACACTTATGAGACGTCAGAAGAGACGAAAACATCATCCCTCGTAAAAATTGTTTAGGAATGGACCGTCATTGCGTCTGCAGTTTGTCCCGCAGCACTGGCCTGCATCCAAAGAGGTGAGTCGGCGGTTTTACGGTGGCGTCAGTGGAGCCGTAAAAAAAAAATTTCAACGAAACAAAACTGACGATTTATTTCTTCAAATGAAACGTTTAAATAGATTTGCCAATTCTAAAGCATTTTCTCACTGGGTTTGTTGGAAACATTGTTCTATTTGCTCAAAAGGACAATCGCAGTCAGAAGGTTAACCCACACACCAACCAATGAAAAGCGACGTTTTATAAAGACGTCGGGTTTCACCCAGTGAAAGACATTGGCGGTTCTTCTATTGTGGCTTATTATTGTTATAGTTCATCTTTGCATAAATGATTTCTAATATCTTTCTTTATTTTGGTAGCCGTTTGGCAATATTGAGGCAAAGTAAGTGTCCTTTTGGCTTTCCGTTTGTGACGTTTTTATCATGTAAAAAGTGTTAGCTCGCCTGGACAAAGTCCAGATAGAGCTATTCCACTACCCCCAGCGTCGGCATCTGCGTCTGCGTTAGCACTGGCGTCAGCGTTGGTGCTGGAGTCGGCTCTGGGGTCAATATTTATATAAAGTTTTAAGAGCTCATATTTTCCAAACAATACGGTAGCTTTAGTACATGTATGGTATGATGATAGATATTGGTCCATTAATTTATTCAACAATACCCGCCTGGGTGGTTTGATGAGGCAAAGGTGATGTATCTTGCGTCACTGGGGCGTCCAACTGATGTTGGCTTACAGTTTGGCAAGGCCTGCTGCTTTTGCAGCAGTAAATGGGGGCTGTTGTTGTTTTCAGTTTCTACACATGAATAATACTGTAGGGGATTTATATAAATGAACTGTAAATGGCAACATTGCATATTCTATACAGACTGTCGATTCAAATGCATATTGTAAACGGATGCGTTGGAGCACTATCAAGTCTGATTACAGTTGCTGTTACTTTTATAAGACTTTACTCCCTTGTAAAAGAAAGGACCTATCAATGTCGTTGAAACAAAATACTGGATTCTGTGCTCAGCTGTCCTTCAGAGAAAAATGGGAAGAAGTCAACAAAGTCTGACCAACCTCTTGGATGGTCAGACTATGACTGACTGGTTCCAAGCAACTATAGTGCGGCTGTTAACGCCTGAACGCAGCCAATAACAAGCCTTCTCGTGCAGGAAACACAGCTAAACAGTGCGTCACTACAACAAACTAGAGCTGTCAGTGAAACTGACTAGGGCCCCGGCAGCGCTATCAGAGGAGTAGGAAAAAATTTGTGGACGGACAGACGGACGGACAGACAGACAGACAGACGGACGGACAGAGTGATTACTATAGGGCACCCACACTTTCAGTGCGGGGCCCTAAATATGGAATAAACCTAGAATTTGATTTTTTACAAAAACACAGATGTCTACCTCATTTTTGACCTCTTAGTGTGACCTTGCCATTGGAGGTACTGACCTGGGTCTCTAGTGCGACACATCATCTAATGAAGGTGAACATTTCAGCAAAGTACCTTAACTCTTTACCGCTCAGATACGTGTTTCTACATGTCTGCACCCCCCCATTTTAAGCCCCAGAAGGCCCTAAAATCTGCATGTCTACCCCAGGATAGTTATGTTTGCTTTAGGATTTGTTGGGCAAAAAAGTGACCTTTTTTTTCGCACGCCTCCCCACTAAAAATATTCTGGGGGAGGATTGAAGGGGGGGGGGGGCGTTGCCCCCCCCCCCACCTCACATCCCGAAAAATTGTGGGTGTATGGCACAACCGGCCGCTTAAATTTATATCTGAGGGTGTCTGGGGTCAGAAATGCCTGAAAATTGATGCTGATAAAACATGCTGCAAACAGTGAAAATGGCCAGTGCAAAACACCTTCATTGTTGCCTTGACAGCTGTTTGAAGATTAAAATGTGGTCAAAAATTCATGTGAAAACACTTTTTGCCAACTTTGAGATGCCCCTTCTTTACCATGACAACAATGATCAGTCATGAACGATTGCATTTGAAAAGCTACTGCCCAATGAACATTCATACCGAGTTTGGTGTAAAACAGACCTTCCATTACGAAAAAATGGCTAGTTGAAGTTGCTGTCAGGTGCAACACTGTGAAAATCAGCGAAATTCACAAAATCCCTGAGTGGTAAATGGTTAAAAAGTCCATCAAGAAATAAGAAAGTTATTGACTGGTATACGAGAAACAAGACATTTCGACCTTGACCTTGGAGGTACCGACCTGTGTCTTGCTCGCGACACATCAACTCACGATGGTTATAATTTCTTCCAAGTATGGTGTTTTCAAAAAGGAAATTTTTGACAGGACACCTTTGGCAACTAAGTTTGACCTTGACCTTTGATGTACTGACCTGGGTCTTGTGCGTGACACATCATCGCATCATGGTTAACACTTCTGTCAAGTAATTCCAACACCCATCTCGGAATAAGACAGTTATTGGCCGGACACAAAAAGCCCACTTTATCGCCCTTTGATCTCTAAGTGACCTTGACATTGGAGGTACGGACCTGGGTATTGCGCAATACACATTATCTAAGAATGGTGACCATTTCTGTAATGGAACGTTAAGAAAGTCCATCCAGAAATTAAAAAGTAATTGACCAGACACGAAAAACAGACCTTTTAAACTCTAGACCTCATAAGTGTGACCTTGACTTTGGAGGTACTAACCTGGATCTTGCGCGCGACACATCGTCTCATGATGGTTGACGTTTCTACCAAGTAATTTCAAAATCCATCCAGGAATAATAAAGTAATTAACCGGACACGAAAAAGAGACCGCTTTTGACATCTAAGTTTGACCTTGACATTGGAAGTTCTGACCTGGGTCTTGTGTGCGACACATTATCTAATGAAGGTGAACATTTCTGCACAATAACTTTAAAAATCCGTCCACAAATAAGAAAGTTATTGACCGTACTCGAAAAAGGGACCCGCTCTTTGACCTCTTAAGTTTGACCTTTACATTGGAGGTACTGACATGGGTCTTGTGTGCGACACATCATCTAATGAAGGTGAACATGTCTGCAAAGTAACTTTAAAATGTCCATCCAGAAATAAGAAAGTTATCGACCGTACACGAAATTGAAAGACATTTCTTTTACCTTTAACCTCTAAGTATAATCTATGGCTTCGAGGTACCGACCTGTGTTTTGCTTGCGACACGCAAACGCATAATGGTTAAAATTTCTTCCAAGTAATTCCAAAATCCATCTAAGAATAAAGTTATTGACCGGACACAAAAAGGCCACTTTATTGACCTTTGACCTCTAAGGATGACCTTGGAATTGGAGGTACGGACCTGGCTTTTGTGCGTTATACTTTGCTTAATAAAGGTGATTATTTCTGAAATGTATCTTTTAAAAGTCCATACAGAAATAAAAAAGTTATTGACCAGACACAAAAAGACCTTTTTACCCTTGACCTCTAAGTATGACCTTGACCTTGGAGGTACCTACCTGGATCTTTGGGGGGGGGGCGACACATCGTCTCATGACGGTAAACACCTTGCGCTGTGTATGTCGTCTAATGTTGATTAATATTTATGTGAAGTTTCGTGAAGATAGCTTGTACGGTTTTCAAGTAATAGAACAGATACGATTTTGTGACAGACGGACAGACAGACAGGCGCCCGGGGAAAGATATGTCTCCCCGATAAGGGGGGAGGCATAAAAACAACATGCGTTATTTGATATAATTATACAGGTTCACCCTTGTGAGACAATACTTTTGTCACGTGAATTTAAAATGATTCTGTTCTGATTAAAATTTTGATATTTTGATATTTCCTTATTTCTCATTCATACATTAGACGGTTCAAATGTGTGCCCACAATCTTTGTCCTGGGAAACACCGGGGAAATAAATGTAAACCAAAATTCCATCTATATAAAGTGGGCTTTATAAGGGTATTAATTAAATGGATCTGTTAACAGACTAAGCGTCTGATATAATTCTTTTTCCAGACCTTATCAGTGTACTCTGTAAGCACCGTAAATTAGAATATTATTTCCGTATAATATGGGTGGCATCTATGTGAATACTCCAACAGTAATATAATGTGTTCTTGTGAGTAATGACCTGAACTGTCTAAGTTTCCAGTACCGAAATAATTACAAAACCAATGTTCTCTAAGGTTTTAGATTCCGTGTTAGATTGCTAAAGAACTCAACACTGCCTTTTTCGTCAAAGTGATCCGAATGCAGCTTATTATTTTTCAAAGTGACATACAGAAGCCGAGATTCAAACAATATATCTCGTTATCTGGTTTTGTGATGAAGGAAACCTCATCAGCTCTGGCAAGAATAAGAAGGTGAGTGAAAGTGTACAAGAATGTGTGTAGAATATAAAATATTACTATGACAAACTCAGTTTTGTACAAAAAAGCCTTAACATTACAGATAATTTGTTATTATATCCCAATATCTTCTGCATACTACGAGCACTTCACACAAGCATCCAACATTTATGACAAAGTTACAGTAACATTACTATATTAAGACCACCTTCTTGACTGACCAAAAGCGGTCTTTAAAAGTGCTTTTAAACAGTCCCAAAGGTGGACTCTTAATAGGAGACGCTGGGTGTATAAAACACAAAGACAGAATAACCGAAACATTCTCAATATGCATTTAAAAGCAGATCTAGTATAAGTTCAGATGGTCTTAATAGCAGAATTTGACTAACATACATGTAAAACAATAACTTATTGGACAGTTCACGGAGTTCTTATAGAACAATTACGAAAACACGCCTGTACAAATACATTGTAACCTTTATGGCCTAAAATATGAAAAATTTAAGAGGAAAAATTGTGATATTTTTCTTATGTCTGCTCCAATGATAGATTGTGAGTATTTGTTTGAACCGCCTCTATCTTATTACTGCTCAAAATATAGATTTTGGGTACTCTTTTGAACCGCCTCATCGGGGCGGTTCTATCGAGTACTCACAATCTATCACTGGAGAAGAAATAAGAAAAATAAGGTTTACCCCTGTAAACCCCGGTTTTACTACATAAAAGTGGGGTTTAAGGGGGTCAAAATTATATAGGCGTGTTTTCGTGGGGTTGTAACAGATGGCGGCTCGGTGGGTGCTCCGAATCATGAAAAAACATGAACATGTAAAAATTGCCCGTATATTCCTGCAAAGGTGGAGAAATATTACAACGCATTGTCGCACAATCGGTAAGACTTGGATGATCAGTCAAATCCACGGCCGTTCCAACCTGAATTGAAACATCAAAGCCGTGAATGACATACCAAAATCTCGCCAATTCCCGTAAACGTCCAAGTCAAAATTGTTCCAAAATACTAATGCTTTTGCGAGCTATATTCGTAGCGAATTGACTGCAGGATATCGATGCGACTGTGGATAATCAGAAGTAAATCGGAACTACACTGCGTCAAGCATTACGCCATAGTTGTCACTACTTTACAAGACAACGCATTACCCCATATTTAAACAAATGTCATCAAGGTGCTTCTGGAGCAATATGAACGTTGCCAACGAGATGGAATTCTGTCACTGGAGCTAAGAAAAAATACTTTGGAGGATCAAAAATAAATCAATTGTTTATTTTACAATGATAAAACGTGATCAGTTATTTTGAACTGAACCCCGCATATATGACAAAGTTTCAAAATGATTGGAAAGTTTCATTACAAAGAATTATTAGGCATAAGTGTGCTTAGCGGTTAGTTATCATTCACTAGAATTGAGCAAATATTTTACATATCGTGAAAGTTCTTGCTAAACAGAAGCGAAGACAATGATGTGGAATCGATACAACTACCTCACACCTCCGCTGCAAGACACCAAAGGGAAAGAAGCACACACATAAAATAACTTCACTATAATGAAAACATAACATTGTCCCGCAAAAACACAAAAGCACAATTACGTACCCACAAAATAGCCAAACGGTTACCCAAAATAAGAACATTTATATTAGCAATACATACTCGTGCAATAATAAACCATCAGGTTATTATACGTTGTTGTGAGGAATCGTAGGACCTAAGGGACCACTTTAAATTTACAATTCTTTAAAATATTTAACTACATGATGACACTATAGTGATATTTAGTGACGTCACGTAACGAGTTGTGACGTCAACCTTAATGACGGCGAACATGAAATCGTACTCGACCAATGCATGTATCAAACATCCGAGAATATTCTATTTTGGTAAGAACACCAGGGTTAGAACAGAATTTCTATCCCAAGCTAAAATTAAGGATTTCCTTATCTGGTGTGCAAGAATAAACTTTCTTAACTGCAGAGTCAGTGCACAGCAAAAGGGTACACGTGTGCAAGTGCAATCCGCCTTACAACAACGTGCATAACCATGACACATGCTAGAATGGAAAAATATTCTAAAATGTACTTACATTCGCCACAGCAAACACGTTTGTCATAACCATATTCATAATCAGGAGGAAAATAACCCCATTGAAGTTCATGACACCAGTCTGATCCACATCAGTGCGAAGGTATATCAATCCCAACAGGATAGCAATTACCTGACATAGACAACAGGACAAAGCTCTTTAATCAAGCAGGGGTAAATATGAAAATCACTTACATTTACAACTGCAAATGCGCTTGCGAATGAATTTTCTGTAAGAAGTAGAAACAAAACGCCGCTGATGTTTTGTTGAGACGCCTGGGTAACTGTTTGTTGAAAGTATAGCACGCCATACAGAAAAGACATTACCTGTTAAACAGCACAGCAAAGGCAGGTTAGTTACATGATTTATCATATGGCGCCGGGTCTGAGAGTGTAATAACGCCATGTAATATTTTCATAATCCACTAGTGGATTAAATATGCAAATTAGTTAGATACGTCCCGTAACGTTACATGTACGATGTCCTTAACGACGGCGCGTTAACTAATGGCGGAATATTGACATTTTTGTAAACAATCGTGAATAATATGCGTTTTAAATGTCATATGATAAATAGAATCTTGCATTCGTGCTCATGTATTATTGAATTTATTAAACGCGTCAAGGAAAAGAGATAAAATGCTCGGCAAAGCCTCGCATTTTATCCCTTTTACTCAACTCGTTTAATAAATTCAATAATACATGAACACTCATGTAAGATCCTCTATAAAATGTTCGCATGTATTTACTCACGTGAATAACAGCAAACACATTATCAATCACCACATTCATTTGAAACAGGAAGATAACCACATTGCCTGTCTGATTAATGTCCAGTCTTAATGTCTTGTCTTTTGTCCGTTTTATTTACGTCGTCGATCCGTGTTTAGACTTCTTTCCCTTGTGATACTGGTGAAGAATTTGGGATCTGATTGTATCTGTTTTTGATCGTTTCTCCCCTTTTAATTAACCAATTATTTGATGATTTTTTTTTGCGTAACACAAAGTTATTTGTCTAAACCAAGACAGAACCAAGGGCGAGGATTGTGGTCACGTAAAATCGATTTAATCCCCCACGCCCCACCAACACCAGTGAAATACATTTTACTGACAGTTCTAAGGCGGTTCTTCTGTCGAGCTTTATTATTGGTATAGTTCGTCTATGCATGTGTGTATTTCGTATATCTTTTTTATTTTAATTTGTGGGAAGGTGGCTGTCCTTTTGGCTTTCCCCTTGTGATGTTTTCATCAGGGTTTAGTTATTTTATGTTCTGGTTTCTTTTCCTTTGGATTCTCTGATAAGAGGTGTGGGGTAATCGTATCGATTCCTGATTATTGCATTCACTTCTATTTTACATAAATGAGGCCAAGTATTACAGCAATCATCTGTAATAACATGCAAATATTCTGAAGTATCTCATATCGAATGACATATACAAATCAGATTCGTTGAAATATTTCAAACGGATGTTTCTGGAAGTATTGGACAATTTTGGGCTGTGCATGCCCATCGCAGGCTACTTGTGTGGTTATTCATCGTTGTATGTATGTATTGCTAATATCTTTTAATTTTGGATAGCCGTTTGGCAATTTTGTCGGAGAGAAATTTTCCAGAAGTTACATTTTCATAATGGTGAACTTGCTTTATGTTTGTGTTTCTTTCCCTTTGTTGTTTTGGATGGGAGGTGTGAGATATTGTATCGATTCCTGATTATTGCCTTCACTTCAACTTTACTACATAGAAGGCAACAATCAGGAATCGATACAATTAACCCACAGCTCCCACCAAAGACACCAAAGGAAAAAAAACAAAATGAAATAACTTGACCCTAATGGAAACATCAATAGCGGAAAGCCAAAAGGACAGTTACTTTCACATAAAATGGCAAATTGGCTACCTAAACCAAAACATATATGCAATACACACATTCAAAGACAAACCATAGCAAACATAAACGAATTCTACTGGTGGGGTGCTTAAATCGATCTTACGCGGTCGCAATCCTCGCCCTTACTTCCGTCGGGATTTAGACAAATAATTTGTTCAGTCCGCACGAAGTCTTCCTAACTCATCAGTGCAACATCTCCGAGAACAAAAAATCAAACAACCACAGAGATGAAACAACGTTGAGGACTCGACAGCAAGAAACCACTGAAATGCTGGAGCAAAAGAAAACCAACAAGAAGACTTCGTTGGGCCCGACCAGAGACAGAGCATCAGGCACCAGCCAACTTAACATAAAATTAAATTGATTGTAATTGTTAGTAAGCCGTCATAGCTGGGACCGTCATAGAATCTGAGGCCTGACCAACCGGCGTGCAACTAAAGAGGTAAGCAAATTTGTCAACCCTGATTGGGTAAACTACCATACGTGCAGTCTGTCGTATAACATGTGTGTTGTACCCAATCTTTTTATATCCAAGAATGATTTTACGAAATTGAGTGCTGAAGTCATTGCAAGTATATTATATTTTTCCTGAATTTATAAACCTGAAATGAACACTTAACATAAAAACATAGGAGTTTTTTCTTCTCATTCTGGTTTATTCATTTAAAGTTTGCAGTTGGTAATCCGTTTATAGTTTTGTGTTTTTGTGCGGATATCATTTATTTTATTTGTGTGTGCCTTCGTCGCGCTTGGTTTTCCAAATGTGTTCTCCGATTAATTTTGTTCCCCCGAGTAACATTTTGTTGCTATTTTCAATGAATTCTCGCGTACAGAAGAGTCTTCGCAGCTTCTAGGACCAGAACGTAAATAAATGAATTAAAATGCGAGAAGTTAATTCATCTAGTAGTAATTTAGATTTTAGCGCAACTGAAAACCAGATAAATAACATTTGCTCTCACATACATCATATTTCATCTCTTTTTTCTCCAGCAGTAGCCAGGCAGATCGTTGTGGGGAGCGTATTGGACCTCGCTGCACCATTCACAGGTATGTGACGTTATAGCAATAATTTATCTTGATATGTCACTTGTGTTGTCGGATGTTAGTCCCCTAGCTATATCAATCATATTTACGTCTTACTGCCAGGGAAATGCGCGTTAAGCATTTTCATGAATTATTTCGAACACGGCAAATACATTCTATGTAGAAAAGGGAAGACAAAATAGTAAATAAAGGCCATGGCATTAACCACTTGCGCGAGCCACAAAAGAAAGACAAATAAGAACACTGAAAAGCATAAAACAAAACAGAAACATCACATGTATTAGAAAAGAAACAAGGAAAAATAAAATGCAACATTGTGATTGCCTTGTGATGTAAAGTACCTAATCTCTCTGGAAAATCCATTCCTTTATTCCGACGAAGGTCTATACTATACCCGTCTTAACTTCCTTCGTTTTGGTATGAAACGTGAAACGAAGGTCTGGGGTAGTACAAACTATTTCACTGATACTTTTGGAAATGAAATACAAACAAAGATGACCAGGGACTGCCACAGTCAAAGAACACGTGCTTTCACAGCAGAACTAAGGGCGAGGACTGTGACCACGTAAAAAAGATAAAAGCCTCCCCCCCCCAGGTTGAAAGTTTATTGACCGTCAGTAATTGCTTATTACTGTCGCTGTATGCCTCTGCATATATTTCCTTGTAATATCGTTTTTGTTTTTGTTTAGGTTTCTATTATGGTCTGGTTGCTTCATGTTTGTGTTTCTTTCCCTTTGGTGTCTTTGATGGGTGGAGTAAGTTAAATGTATCGATTCCAGATCTTTGTTTTACTTCTACTTTGAATAGCAATTTTGGTAACGTAACTGTCCTTTTCGGTTTATACTTGTTATGATTTAACGGTATGTTCCCAAAAACCGTTGCTTCGTGTGCAGCCTTCTTTCTAATTAATCTGTTGGAAAGAAGGTGTAGGATACAACATGTAATAGTATCAGTTTCTGATCAGTGCTATCCCTTCTCATCAGCTTAACAAAACCGTCTAATGAAAACCCATCTAAACCCTACATTATATGGAGAAGAGTGGAGTTAAAGGGGTATATATTATTTCCCTTATTTGTTATCCTAGTCATAGGTCGTGGGAACTCGTAAGAACTGCAACGATGCGGTTCTTACGAACACACAAAACCTATGATTTGAGTATAAGTAAGAAAAATATCACAAATTTTCAACATAAAAATACCGTTCCTGATCATTACTTTCACTTCTATTGTGGAGGTATGAAAGAATGAACATTATCACACCCATATGTTATCTACATGATTTCGTTAGTGACACCAACATGAAGAACGAACAAATCATAACGTGCAAAGAACATACAAACCGGAAAGCAAAGCAACCAGCTTTTTCTTCTGTGGCGGTTTAAAGAACATACAATGTATCAATAACATAACTGGGTATGAAAACACCTGTGTACTATGGCAACATTTATGAACAAGAGAACCGCCCTCTAAATCTTCTCCAAGTAGCTCCCAGAATTGAAAATAGCCATACAGAATGTCATTCGAAGTAATAAGTAAGCAAAGATGTAACAAATGAGGACTGTTAATCATTAGGTCTGTGACGTCACGGCTGTGGGTTCGAGCCTATCTCGGGTCACATGTGAGGCGTCAAGTTCTGCAACGGACGGTCAGGTGGTTCTTCCCCGGGTTTTCCGGTTTTCGCCCACCTCTGATTCTCGATATGAATGAAATAATCATGAAAGGGCCGAAAACCAAACCAAAAAAAAAAAAGAAGCAAAGATGTGATGAAGTTCCAAAGGTCTGTCGTCTGCTTACCAATGTCTGTGCCAAACGAACTTTCAGGACCATAGGTTCTCTAAAAGTAGTTCTCCAGCACCTCATGAATACTGCAGCAAACTGCTGAAACCAGCTTGACTCGTACCTGTCAAAGATATCGAATTCAATATTTTATTTTTCAAAGGGCCAATAAATATACATAAATGATATGCATCATATATATTTCACATTGCAGTGTTACTGCATAATGTCACGCATACAGATCATGAGTTCATGCCTAAACCGCTTTATATTTTCATCATACTCTGTGTTTATATTAGACTGACGCCACAACCACAGCTGTGTTGTTTACGATCCACACATCATATTATATGCGAATCTGGAAATATGAACGGAATAGTCTGAGAAAGTTGAGCTTAGCATATTTCTCTACCAAATGTCATTAAACGGGAACATTTTTGAAATACGTCATACGTGAAAAGAGGGGTTCATTTTGCATTACGTTAACAAGTCCGTGAAATTAACAACCCCAAGTCCCTAAGTTATATACAGAAAACTGTAGATTACGGGGGTTTACATTATTTGTCTTATTTCTGCTCCAAGACATACGTTGTGGATACTTTTTAAAACCGCCGCAATGAGGCGGTTCTAACGAGCACAACACAATCTTGGTTTGCATTATAAATAAGAAATATATCATGGGTTTTCATCAGAAAAGTAGCCGTTTTTGAGATGTGAAAAAATGCAAGATGTCGCACGGGTGTGTAATCGTAATGAAAACGGTTCTTGAGAATCAGAGTACAATATTCTATTTCGCTGATATTTCTAATTATTTTAACCCAATTTAGTTGCACGTATTCCTTTAATAGTGGTTTACAAGCAAAGGTTGCAATCTTTATGAATAATTCGTGTGTGTTTGGAGAGAACGGGAACGTATATAACATACAAAATGGTACAGTGGATTTTACAGAATGAAAAAAATAGACACATATCATTCTGAAAATCAGTGTTAACCTTATATGGGGAAACCGCACAAAGACTATAGCCAAACGTCATTTCAGTGTATTTTACAGAATGAAAAATAGACAATTGTCATTCTGCAAATCATTGTTTACCTTATATTTGTAAGCGTAAACACGGTTAATTTCATTTACGGTTGTTTGTTGCGTTAGAAGCACAAAAAGTGTAACGGAAATGATATTTAGGGTGGCAACGACTCGTACAGTGATTGTGTTTGTTTTAATTTCTGTATGACTCTTTGATTAACACTTTTCTGTCTCAAATTCATCAAGAAGGCCTATGCCTGCCGAATTTACCTAAATAGTGATGGCAGGAACGTAAATCTTTAACGCAATAAATTTAAAGGTTAACCAGCATACTGATACCAACAATTATTAATTGACTATCTTGTATTGTTCTGGGGTCATCCGTATTAACACTGAGGTCAAAAATCAATAATAATCATGTTTTTAATTGTGTCAATTAAAAATTGTCGATAATCAAGTAATCTCGTATTGGCCCAGTTAAAGGTCCTTGATCAGCTGTATTGGCCCGAGGCTTCGGCCTCGGGGCCAGTACAGCAGACATCGGACCTGTAACTAGGCAAATACGAAATTACTTGATTAATTACATTATATAAAAAAGTTCAAAAAAATGCAGTGATGCAAATCTCAATTAAATTATCTCGAAAGAGAACCCAATGCAGTGAAAAGGGTCCATGTCTATTATTGGCCAAGGGCTGTTCCAAATATCGGTTATTTGTATCATTCGAAATGCGGACGCCGAATTCCATTGTTGGTTTTTTGTTGCTTTAGGATTTCAATTATGTTTATGTTGTCGAGTCCTTATCATTCGTTTTCTTGCGATAGCTAGAAGTGGTTTTTTGGCATTTCCTGATTATAGTGTCTTTACTAAATATCAGAATACTAGTTAATTAAATAGGTAAAGATACCACAGAAACTGATCGAATCTGGACCCAAAGCTTATCCCAAGCACAAATGGGAAAGGTGGCCAAACACATTTTAACAAATAACAAAATCAAAGGCGTCAAGCCGAGTAAGCAGCTCTTCCCTAAATAGGGCCCGAGGTTATAAAACTTTTTTTCATGCTCAACTCACATTCTCTGTTATCCGAGAAAGAAAAACCGCTCAACTTATTAGTGTTTTAATTTTTACGAGCATTACAAATTTCATGATCTGCTCAGTTGAGAATGAAAAAAGGTTTTATAACCTCGGGACCAGTTGTCAACTAAGCAACCTTTACTGAGCTTATCAACTTTGACCCACAGAAGTATTAACATGAAAACATTTATAACGTCAACAACATATATAACAACGAATGTACCCACTTTGGTCAGCTAGTTATAATTACCGGAGGCGGGAAGGTTCTTACCGTTATTACGGGGTTCCAACCGTTACCACAAAAAAAAGGAAACTAATTACAAAACAAATAATAATAGAATTAAATAACTGTATGGGATATTTTAGAGTAAAAGCTCCAATATACTTACATGGACGAATTGCTGAAAGCTTCTTCATACTGTAAAAGTATAAAAAACATTATTGGAATAGTAATATATGGTTTAAGGACAACTTGGTCCAAAGGCAAGTCGGCCCAAGACAACTCGGCCCATAAAAAGTCGACCCAAGACGTCCCAATTTCAGAAGACAACGCGGCCCAAGTTGCTGTCAAACAGGAAAGATTTGCATTTAAATTGTTGCATATATTATATACGCAACAAATATATGCATTTCCGTGTTGTTAACCCAATACTTTTCCAGAATACGCGTATCCTCAATTTCGGACCGTGACATTGTACGTGACGTTATCTGATAAGTGTATGCATCTTAGAAATTTGTCTGTACTTTGACATATACATGAGAACTACCTATAATCTAAAATATTAGAGTGATAAGTAAAATATTTCCCAGTATTAAACTTCAGATGCTGTCAAGCCTGGCATAGACCACAGGACCCGGCATGGTGACCATCACCAACAATCTTATTACACGCAACGCAAATAAAAAAAAGAAAGGAAACAGGCATAATGACAGTCAATATTCGAGTTTAAGACACTGTATGTACGTATTGCCCGGAATAGATGCCAAAACTGGATGTGAAGCTTCTGGTCATTTGGCTTGTATTTATACATACTACTTCGGTAAATCAAAGAAATTCTTTAAAGAACAGTTGGCAATTTGTTATTGCTCAAACTTAATAATACTTAACCTTTGACGGTGAATAGCTGACAATTAACACTTTTGTTGCGACTTAGCTCTCAGTAAATTTCATTGCTTGTCGTGAATGAATCAACTCGCTTAATTAACATATAATTAAACTAGAGCCAGTGTTTATGAAACGCAATGCCCCCAACTGCTTGACCCTAACACTGCTTGACCCTAACACTGCTTGTCCCTAACAGTAATTGAGACATCTATTTTTTTATTTGGCTGCAATGCTGAAATTTTAGAAGGAACATAAAACAAGAAAAACTGAAGTTAATCAGGTCATTTATATATCACCCCATACCAGTGTTTTAAGTTTAAAACAGGACAATAGCTCATACACTTTTAGAGATACAGTAAAAACCTGTCTTAGTGTCCACCTCTATTAAGCGAGCCACCTGTCTTAAGCAAGCATGCATTAAGTTCCCCCAAAATGCAAATGCATTTAAATTCACCTAATTAGTTCATCTACTCATCATCCTGAACCAGCCTGTAAATTTTTTGGGATATCTTGCATACAAGCTTAAAACGCGCAAAGTTTCAAAAGGGCATAGTTCAAGAAAAACAAATGAATTTTTTGTCGAAAGTAAATCACTTCACCTTCTCATCATCCCCAACCATTCTGCAAAGTTTCAGGGCAATAGCTCAAAGAGTTTTTGAGTAATCTTGCCTTCAAGCTTCAAACAAAAAAAAAATTCAAAGGGCCATAACTGAAGAAAAAATATTGATTATTTGCAAAAGGTAATCACTTCATCTACTCATCATCCTGAACCAGCATGTAAAGTTTCAGGGTAATAGCTGAAACAGTTTTTGAGATATCTTGCTTACAGGCTTAAAACACGCAAAATTTCAAAGGTGCATAACTCAAGAAAAAAAATTGGATTTTTGTCAAAAGTTAATCAATTCATCTTCTCATCATCCCCAACCATTCTCTTAAGTTTCAGGGCAATAGCTCGAACAGTTGTTAAGTTATCTTGCTTAGAAGCTTAAAACGCAAAAACTTTCAAAGGGCCATAACTCAAGAAAAAAATTTCGGATTTTTTTTTCAAAAGTGAATCAGTTCATTTACTCATCATCCCAAACCAGTCTGTAAAGTTTCAGGGCAAAAGCTCAAACAATTTTTGAGATATCTTGCTTACAAGATTTCAAAGTATATTGCAAAGGAGCATAATTCAAGACAGGGGCATAATCCTTTGGATTTTTTCAAAAGTTAATCAGTTCATCTACTCATCATTATGAACCAGCCTGCAAAGTCTCCGGGCAATAGCTCCTACCGTTTTTGAGAGATCTTGCTTACAAGCTTAAAACGCGTAAAATTTCAAAGGGGCATAACTCAAGAAAAAAAATGGATTTCTGTCAAAAGTTAATCAGTTCATCTTCTCATTATCCCCAACCATTCTTTAAAGTTTTAGGACAATAGCTCAAACAGTATTTTAGTTATCCTGCTTACAAGCTTAAATCGCAAAAAAATTCAAAGGGCCATAACTCAAGATAAGAATGTCAGATTTTTTTCAAAAGTTAATCAGTTCATCTACTCATCCTGCCATACCAGTCTGTAAAGTTTCAGGGCAAAAGCTCGAACACTGTTTGAGATATCTTGCTTACAAGATTTCAAAGTCTTTTTTGCAAATGGGCATAACTCAAGAAAGGGGCATAATCTTGACGAGAAAAAAAAAAATGGATTTTTGTGGAAAGTTAATCAGTTCATCTTCTCATCATCCCCAACCATTCTGTAATGTTTCAGGGCAATAGCTCAAACAGTTTTTTAGCTATCTTGCTTACAATCTTAAAACACACACAAAAAAAAAATCAAAGGGCCATAACTGAAGAAAAAAATTTCGTATTTTTTTTTTCAAAAGTTAATCAATTCATCTACTCATCATCCTGAACCAGCCTGTAAAGTTTCAGGGCAATAGCTCATACAGTTTGAGATATCTTGCTTATAAGCTTCAAATGCGCATGATTTCAAAAAGGCATAACTCGAGAAAAAAAATTAAGTTTTGTCAAAAGTTAATCAGTTCATCTTCTCATCATCCCAAACCATTCTGTAAGGTTTCAGGGCAATAGCTCAAACAGTTTTTCGATGGTTTGATCAGTCAGATTTACCCCCCCCCCCAGAACTTCAGTTAAATAAGGCAAATTCTTCTGATACCGAGGCCCCGTTTTTGGATTTTCATCTATCTATTGTAGATGGGTTTGTTTCGTGCAAAATTTATGATAAACGAGATTACTTTGATTTTGAGATTGTAAATTTTCCTTTTTTGGATGGTGATGTTCCTCGTGCGCCATCCTATGGCGTTTATATTTCGCAATTAATTCGATTTGCTAGAGTGTGTAGTCATGTATCTGACTTCAACACTCGTAATAAATTATTAACGGCTTAACTTCTTAATCAGGGTTATCGGGACCATAAACTCTTCAAAGCATTTTCAAAATTTTATAGACGCCATTCTGATTTAATTTCAAAATTCAATATTGGACTTAAATCTCTTTTGCAACAAGGTCTATCGGAACCCGAATTTATGGTGACTTAGTATATAAATTCAGAAAAATATATAACCGCAATGACTTCAGCACCCAATTTCGTAAAATCATTCTTCGATATTAAAAGATTGGGTACAACATGGATATTATACGACAGACTGCATGCATGGTAGTTAACCCAATCGCCGTTGACAACTTTGCTTCCCTCTTTAATTGCACGCCGGTGGGTCAGGCCTCAGACTCTATGACGGCTCCAAAGTAAAGGCTTATTGAGAATTAGACAGATCTAATTCAAGGCAATGTTGGTTGGGGCCTGATGCTCTGTCTCTGGTCGGGCCCATCGGAGTCTAACTGTTGGTTTTCTTTTGCTCCAGCATTTCAGTGGTTTTTTGCTGTCGAGTCCTCACCGTTGTCTCACCTCTGTGGTTCTTTGATTATTTGCGTTCACGGAGATGTTGCACTGATGAGTTAGGAGGCCTTCATGCGGACTGAACAAATTATTTGTCTAAATCGCGACGGAAGTAAGGGCGAGGATTGTTGCCACATACAATGGATTTAAGCCCCCCCCCCCAGTGGAATTCTTTCCACTGACAGTTCCAAGGCGGTTCTTCTGTGGCGGTTTATTTATGTTGTTGTTTGTTACTACTCACTGTGTGTATCACTTGTGTCTTTTTATTTTGGATGGCCATTTGGCCATTTTGTGGGAAAGTAACGGTCCTTATGGCCTTCCTTTGTTTAGGTTTCCATTATTGTCTGGTCGCTTCATGTTTGTGTTTATTTCCCTTTGGTGTCTTTGATGGGTGGAGTAAGTTAATTGTATCGATTTCTGATCTTTCGTTTTTCTTCTACTTTGAGTTATCTTGCTTACAAGCTTAAAACACAATAATTTCAAAGGGCCATAACTGAAGAAAAAAATTTCGGATTTTTTTTCAAAAGTTAATCAGTTCATCATCCTGAAACAGGCTGTAAAGTTTCAGGGCAATAGCTCTCACAATTTTTGAGATATCTTGCTTACAAGCTTAAAACACGCAAAATTTCAAAGGGGCATAACTCAAGAAAAACAAGAGGCTCAATGAGCCTAAACCGCTCACCTGAGGAACTTAAGTTTTAACAATTCACAGACTTGACTACTAAATCTGCTAATAGAATCCAGCCCATTGACCCTTACAGGATATAAGTCATCATTATTGCATTGCATTCCAAGTTTGAGACTTCTAGCTTCTATAGTTCCTGAGAAATCTTTGACGAAAATTTAACATTGGTCAAAATGGAGAGAAAGAAGAATGAAAGAACAGATGAACAAATAAGCTGAGAAAGCCCAATGTCTCTTACACAAAATAAGTCATCATTATTCTATTGAATATCAAATTTGATGCTTCTAGCTTTTATAGTTCCTGAGAAATCTTTGATTAAAAATTTAACATTGGTCTATTATCTCTATATGGAGAGAAAGAAGAATGAAGGAACAAATGAACCAGACTAGCTCCAAAACCTAATGCAGCCTTTCCCCTTGCCCAATGGTGCTACACATAAAATTTAAACAAGATTGGTCGACTGCCTTCTGAGATATGCTTCATTGAAAGTGTGGACGACGGATGGACGGACGACAGACGACGGACTCCGGAGCTTTGGTATACTATCAGCTCACTGGAGCCTTTGGCTCAGGTGAGCTAAAAATTCAAGTCGCTGTTTCTGTCACAACATTTCCCCTATGTTAAGTCTATGGGCAAATGTTTTTGTCTCTCAAGGTCACGTAACTCCGAGGTCAATATTCCGATTCGGCCCAAAATGGAACTTAACCGAGATTTTATGCCTGTCCTCGTTACCTGCAAGTTTGAAGCTGATATGAATAAAAATAAAGTTGCTATCGTGGTCACAACATATTTTTTTATGCTCAAGGGCAGGTAACTCCAAGGCAAATATTCCGATTCGGCCCAAAATCGAACTTAACCGAGATTTTATGTCTGTCCTCGTTACCTGCAAGTTTGAAGCTGATCTGAAAAAAATTCAAGTCGCTATCGTAGTCGCAACATTTTCCCTAATTAAGTCTATGGGCAAATTTTTAGTCGCTCAAGGTCACGTAACTCCGAGGTCAATATTCCGATTCGGCCCAAAATTGAACTTAACCGAGATTTTATGCCTGTCCTCATTACCTGCAAGTTTGAAGCTGCTATGAATAAAAATAAAGTTGCTATCGTGGTCACAACGTATTTTTTTATGCTCAAGGGCAGGTAACTCCAAGGTAAATAATCCGATTCGGCCCAAAATCGAACTTAACCGAGATTTTATGTCTGTCCTCGTTACCTGCAAGTTTGAAGCTGATCTGAAAAAAAATTCTAGTCGCTATCGTAGTCACAACATTTTCCCTATGTAAAGTCTATGGGCAAATTTTTTGTCGCTCAAGGTCATGTAACTCCGAGGTCAATATTCCGATTCGAACTTAACTGAGATTTTATGCCTGTCCACGTTACCTGCAAGTTTGAAGCTGATCAGAATAAAAATAAAGTTGCTATCGTGGTCACAACGTATTTTTTTATGCTCAAGGGTAGGTAACTCCAAGGCAAATAATCCGATTCGGCCCAAAATCTAACTTAACCGTGATTTTATGTCTGTCCTCGTAACCTGCAAGTTTGAAGCTGATCTGAAAAAAATCAAGTCGCTATCGTAGTCACAACATTTTCCCTATGTTAAGTCTATGGGCAAATTTTTTGTCGCTCAAGGTCACGTAACTCCGAGGTCAATATTCCGATTCGGCCCAAAATCGAACTTAACCGGGATTTTATGCCTGTCCTCGTTACCTGCAAGTTTGAAGCTGATCTGAATAAAAATAAAGTTGCTATCGTGGTCACAACGTATTTTTTCATGCCCAAGGGCAGGTAACTCCAAGGCAAATAATCCGATTCGGCCCAAAATCGAACTTGACCGAGATTTTATGCCTGTACTGGTTATCTGCAAGAATGAAGTCGATCAGAAAAAAATTGACGGAGCTAGAGTGATGACAAGCTTTTTCCTATGTTAAGCCTATGGGAGCTCTTTGTTGCTGTGGCAACCAGAGTTCTCATCCGATCTGCACGAAAACCTAATACAGCCTTTCCTCGTTACCTGCAAGTTTGAAGCTGATCTGAAAAAAAATTGAAGTCGCTATCGTAGTCACAACATTTTCCCTATGTTAAGTCTATGGGCAAATTTTTTGTCGCTCAAGGTCACGTAACTCCGAGGTCAATATTCCGATTCTGCCCAAAATCGAACTTAACCGAGATTTTATGCATGTCCTTATTATCTGCAAGAATGAAGTCGATCAGAAAAAAATTGACGGAGCTAGAGTGATGACAAGCTTTTTCCTATGTTAAGTCTATGGGAGCTATATGTTGCCATGGTAACCAGAGTTCCACTCAGATCTGCATGAAAACCTTATGCAGTCTTTCCACTTGCCCAATAATGTTACACATGAAATTTGATCAAAGTCGGCCAAGTAGTCTTCAAGATATACATTTTTGAAATTCACATTAACCCTTATGCAAAAATGCACAAGGGCAGGTAACTCCTAAGTGTATGATCCGATTCTGCCAATTATCGAACTTGACCGAGATTTCATGGCTGTGCTGGTTATCTGTAAGAATGAAGCCAATCCGAACAAAATTGAAGCAGCTACAGTGATGACAACATTTTCCCCATGTTAAGTCGATAGGCAATTTTTCGGGCGATCAAGGGGACGTAACTCTTGAATGAATTATCTGGTTCGGCCCAAAATCGAACTTGACCGAGATTTTATGCCTGTTCTGGTTATCTGCAAGAATGAAGTCGATCAGAAAAAAATTGACGGAGCTAGAGTGATGACAAGCTTTTTCCTATGTGAAGTCTATGGGAGCTAGATGTTGCCATGGCAACCAGAGTTCAACTCAGATCTGCCTGAAAACCTAATGAAGCCTTTCCACTTACCCAATAATGCGACACATGAAATTTGATCAAAGTTGGCCAAGTAGTCTTTAAGATATACATTTTTGAAATTCCCATTAACCCTAATGCAAAAACACACAAGGGCAGGTAACTCCTAAGTGAACGATCCGATTCTGCCAGTTATCGAACTTGACCGAGATTTCATGGCTGTGCTGGTTATCTGCAAGAATAAAGCCAATCTGAAAATAATTGAAGCAGCTACGGTGATGACAACGTTCTCCCCATGTTAAGTCAATAGGCAATTTTTTCAACGCTCAAGGGCACGTAACTCCTGAGTGAATAATCCGATTCAGCCCAAAATCGAACTTGATCGAGATTTCATGCCGGTCCTCGTTATCTGCAAGAATGAAGTCGATCAGAAAAAAATTGACGGAGCTAGAGTGATGACAAGCTTTTTCCTATGTTAAGCCTATGGGAGCTCTTTGTTGCTGTGGCAACCAGAGTTCTCATCCGATCTGCACGAAAACCTAATACAGCCTTTCCCCCTACCTGATGATGGTTCATAGGAAATTTGATCAAGGCCGGCCCACTGGTTCCAGAGACATACTTCGTTGAAAGTGTGGACGACGGACGACGGACGACGGACGACGGATGACGGACGCCGGCTCGTGGTATACTAATACCTCACATGAGCCTTCGGCTCAGGTGAGCTAATAAAGCCAATCTGAAAATAATTGAAGCAGCTACAGTGATGACAACATTCTCCCCATGTTAAGTCAATAGGCAATTTTTTCAACGCTCAAGGGCACGTAACTCCTGAGTGAATAATCCGATTCAGCCCGAAATCGAACTTGATCGAGATTTCATGCCTGTCCTCGTTATCTGCAAGAATGAAGTCGATCAGAAAAAAATTGACGGAGCTAGAGTGATGACAAGCTTTTTCCTAATTCCCATTAACCCTAATGCAAAAACACACAAGGGCAGGTAACTCCTAAGTGAATGATCCGATTCTGCCAGTCATCGAACTTGAGCGAGATTTCATGGCTGTGCTGGTTATCTGCAAGAATAAAGCCAATCTGAAAATAATTGAAGCAGCTACGGTGATGACAACATTCTCCCCATGTTAAGTCAATAGGCAATTTTTTCAACGCTCAAGGGCACGTAACTCCTGAGTGAATAATCCGATTCAGCCCAAAATCGAACTTGATCGAGATTTCATGCCTGTCCTCGTTATCTGCAAGAATGAAGACAATCAGAAAAAAATTGACGGAGCTAGAGTGATGACAAACTTTTTCCTATGTTAAGTCTATGGGAGCTATTTGTTGCCATGGCAACCAGAGTTCCAATCCGATCTGCCCGAAACAGTATGCAGCCTTTCCCCCTACCTGATAATGCTTCACATGAAATTTGATCAAGATTGGCCCACTGGTTCCGGAGATATACTTCTTTGAAAGTGTGGACGACGACGACGACGACGGACGACGGACGACGGACGCCGGCTCGTGGTATACTAATACCTCATATGAGCCTTCGGCTCAGGTGAGCTAAAAATGGATTTTTGTCAAAAGTGAATCAGTTCATCTTCGCATCATCCCCAACCATTCTGTAAAGTTTCAGGTCAATAGCTCAAACAGTTTTTGCATTATCTTGCTTATAAGCTTAAAACGCAAAAAAATCAAAGGGCCATAACTCAAGAAAAAAAAATCGGATTTTTTTCAAAAGTTAATCAATTCTTCCACATATCATCCTGAACCAGCCTGTACAGTTTCAGGGCAATATCTCAAACAATTTTTGCTTACAAGTTTAAAACGTGCAAAATTTCATGGGGCATAACTCAAGAACAAAAAAATGGATTTTTGTCAAAAGTTAATCAGTTTTTGAGATATCTTGCTTACAAGGTTCAAATGCGCAAAAATTCAAAGAGGCATAACTCACGAAAAAAAAATTGTCAACAGTTAATCAGTTCATCTTCTCATCTTCCCCAACCATTTTGTAAAGTTTCAGGGCAATAGCTCAAACAGTTTTTAGTTACTTAATTACAAGCTTAAAAACAAAAAATTCAAAGGCCATTACTCAAGAAAAAATTTCGGATAATTTTTCAAAAGTTAATCAGTTCATCTATTCAGCATCCTGAACCAGCCTGTAAAGTTTCAGGGCAATATCTCAAACAATTTTTGCTTACAAGTTTAAAACGTGCAAAATTTCATGGGGCATAACTCAAGAACAAAAAAATGGATTTTTGTCAAAAGTTAATCAGTTCATCCTTCATCATCCCCAACCATTCTGTAAAGTTTCAGGGCAATAGCTCAAAAAAGTTGTTAGTTATCTTGCTTACAAGCTTAAAACGCAAAAAAAATTCAAAGGGCCATAACTCAAGAAAAAAAATTCAGATTTTTTTTCAAAAGTTAATCAGTTCATCTACTCATCAACCCAAACGAGTCTGTAAAGCTTCAGGGCAAAATCTCAAACAGGTTTTGAGATACCTTGCTTACAATATTTCAAAGTATTTTTTGCAAAGGGACATAACTCAAGAAAGGGGCATAATCCTGACGAGAAAAAACATAGGTCAATTACTTTTTCATAAGGGATCCATATATGAATTTCATAAACCTAGCACCCATGGTTCTTAAGTTATGCTATGCAGTAAACAAGAGGGCCATGATGGCCCTGGATCGCTCACCTGATCCATAGAGTAACAAGTGGGCCCCGGGGAGGGCCATTATTGACCCCAGGGCTATAATGTGCATAATGTTGAGGGAGGTCTAAAAAGGTGAAGCTTCATACCAAATATCAACAAAGGCTATAATTTGAACAATCTTGGCAAAGGTCCACTAGATGGAGCAACACACCAAATATCAAAGACCTCGGCCTTGTGGTTTCAGAGGAGATGATTTTTTAAAGATATTCCCTACATAAGCCTATGTAAAACCAAATGGCCCCAGAGTGGGGGGGGGGGGGCATTTTTGGCCTCAGGGCTATAATTTAAACAATCTTGATAGAGGTCTACTAGATGAAGCTTCACACCAAATATCAAAGACCTGGACCTTGCTGTTTCAGAGAAGAAGATTTTCAAAGATTATCTCTATATAAGTCTATGTAAAACCAAAGGGACCCGGGACGGGGGCATTTGTGGCCCGGGGGCTACAATGTGAACAATCTTGGTAGAGGTCCACTAGATGAAGCTCCATACCAAATATCAAAGACATTGGCCTTGCAGTTTCGGAGAAGAGTTTTAAAGATTTCTCTATATAAATCTATGTAAAACCAAAGGGTCTCGGGGCGGGGCATTTTTGGCCCAAGGGCTATAATTTGAACACTATTGATAGAGGTCCAGTAGATGAAATTTCACACCAAATATCAAAGATCTAGGCCTTGTGGTTTCACAGGAGACGATTTTTAAAGATTTTCCATATATAAGCCAATGTAAAATCAAAGGGCCCCGGGCATTTTTATCCCGAGCACTATCATTTTAACAAACTTGGTAGCGGTCAACTAGATGACGGTTCATACCAAATAGCAAAGACCTGGGCCTTGCGGTTTCAGAGAAGAAGATTTTTAAAGATTTCCCCTATATAAGCCCATGTAAAACCAAAGGGCCTCGGGGCGGGGGCATTTTTGGCCCCAGCACTATAATTTGAACAATCTTTGTAGGGATCCACTAGATGAAGCTTGATACCAAATATCAAAGACCTGGGCCTTGCGGTTTCAGAGAAGAAGATTTTTAAAGATTTTCCCTATATAAGCCCATGTAGAACAAAGGGCCCGATGCGGAGGCATTTTTGCCCCCAGCACTATAATTTGAACTATCTTGGTAGGGGTTCACTAGATGAAGCTTCATACCAAATATCAAAGACCTGGGCCTTGCGCTTTCAGAGAAGAAGATTTTTAAAGATTTTCCCTATATAAGCCCATGTAAAACCAAAGGGCCCCGGGGCGGGGGCATTTTTGGCCCCAGCACTATAATTTGAACAATCTTGGGAGGGGTCCACTAGATTAAGCTACATACCAAATATCAAAGACCTGGGCCTTGTGGTTTCAGAGAAGAAGATTTTTAAAAAATTTCCCTATATAAGCCTATGTAAAACCAAAGGCCCACGGGGCGGGGGCATTTTTGGCCCCAGGGCTATAATTTGAACAATCTTGGTAGAGGTCCACTGATGAAGCTTCATACCAAATATCAAAAACCTGGGCATTGTGGTTTCAGAGAAGAAGATTTTTAAAATTTTCCCTATATAAGCCAATGTAAAACCAAAGGCACTCGAGGCAGGGGCATTTTTGGCCCCAGGGCTAAAATTTGAACAGTTTTGATAGAGGTCCACTAGATGAAGAGCCATACCAAATATCAAAGACATTGGCCTTGCAGTTTCGAAGAAGATTTTTTAAAGATTTCTTTATATAAATATATGTAAAACCAAAAGGGTCTCGGGGCGGGGCATTTTTGGCCCAAGGGCTATAATTTGAACAATATTGATAGAGGTCCAGTAGATGAAATTTCACACCAAATATCAAAGATCTAGGCCTTGTGGTTTCACAGGAGAAGATTTTTAAAGATTTTCCCTATATAAGCCCATGTAAAATCAAAGGGCCCCGGGCATTTTTATCCCGAGCACTATCATTTTAACAAACCTGGTAGCGGTCAACTAGATGAAGGTTCATACCAAATAGCAAAGACCTGGGCCTTGCCGTTTCAGAGAAGAAGATTTTTAAAGATTTCCCCTATATAAGCCCATGTAAAACCAAAGGGCCTCGGGGCGGGGGCATTTTTTGGCCCCAGCACTACAATTTGAACAATCTTTGTAGGGATCCACTAGATGAAGCTTCATACCAAATATCAAAGACCTGGACCTTGCGGTTACAGAGAAGATTTTTAAAGATTTTCCCTATATAAGCCCATGTAAAACCAAAGGGTCCGATGCGGGGGCATTTTTGGCCCAAGCATTATAATTTGAACTATCTTGGTAAGGGTTCACTAGATGAAGCTTCATACCAAATATCAAAAACCTGGGCCTTGCGCTTTCAGAGAAGAAGATTTTTAAAGATTTTCCCTATATAAGCCCATGTAAAACCAAAGGGCCCCGGGGCGGGGGCATTTTTGGCCCCAGCACTATAATTTGAACAATCTTGGTAGGGGTCCACTAGATGAAGCTACATACCAAGTATCAAAGACCTGGGCCTTGTGGTTTCAAAGAAGAAGATTTTTAAAATTTTCCCTATATAAGCCTATGTAAAACCAAAGGCCCACGGGGCGGGGGCAATTTTGGCCCCAGGGCATTAATTTGAACAATCTTGGTAGAGGTCCACGAGATGAAGCTTCATACCAAATATCAAAAACCTGGGCATTGTGGTTTCAGAGAAGAAGATTTTTAAAGATTTTCCCTATATAAGCCAATGTAAAACCAAAGGCCCTCGAGGCAGGGGCATTTTTGGCCCCAGGGCTATAATTTGAACAGTTTTGATAGAGGTCCACTAGATGAAGCTCCATACCAAATATCAAAGACATTGGCCTTGCAGTTTCGGAGAAGATTTTTTAAAGATTTCTCTATATAAATCTATGTAAAACCAAAGGGTCTCGGGGCGGGGCATTTTTGGCCCAAGGGCTATTATTTTAACAATATTGATAGAGGTCCAGTAGATGAAATTTCACACCAAATATCAAAGATCTAGGCCTTGTGGTTTCACAGGAGAAGATTTTTAAAGATTTTCCCTATATAAGCCCATGTAAAATCAAAGGGTCCCGGGCATTTTTATCCCGAGCACTTTCATTTTAACAAACTTGGTAGCGGTCAACTAGATGAAGGTTCATACCAAATAGCAAAGACCTGGGCCTTGCGGTTTCAGAGAAGAAGATTTTTAAAGATTTCCCCTATATAAGCCCATGTAAAACGAAAGGGCCCGATGCGGGGGCATTTTTGGCCCCAGCACTATAATTTGAACTATCTTGGTAGGGGTTCACTAGATGAAGCTTCATACCAAATATCAAAGACCTGGGCTTTGCGGTTTTCGAGAAGAAGATTTTTTTTAGATTTTCCCTATATAAGCCACTGTAAAACCAAAGGGCCCCGGGGCGGGGGCATTTTTGGCCCAAGCACTATAATTTGAACAATCTTGGTAGGGGTCCACTAGATGAAGCTACATACCAAATATCAAAGACCTGGGCCTTGTGGTTTCAGAGAAGAAGATTTTTGAAACTTTTCCCTATATAAGCCTATGTAAAACCAAAGGCCCATGGGGCGGGGGCATTTTTGGCCCCAGGGATATAATTTGAACAATCGTGGTAGAGGTCCACTAGATGAAGCTTCATACCAAATATCAAAAACCTTGGCATTGTGGTTTCAGAGAAGAAGATTTTTAAAGATTTTCCCTATATAAGCCAATGTAAAACCAAAGGCCCTCGAGGCAGGGGCATTTTTGGCCCCAGGGCTATAATTTGAACAGTTTTGATAGAGGTCCACTAGATGAAGCTCCTTACCAAATATCAAAGACATTGGCCTTGCAGTTTCGGAGAAGATTTTTAAAGATTTCTCTATATAAATCTATGTAAAACCAAAGGGTCTAGGGGCGGGGCATTTTTGGCCCAAGGGCTATTATTTTAACAATATTGATAGAGGTCCAGTAGATGAAATTTCACACCAAATATCAAAGATCTAGGCCTTGTGGTTTCACAGGAGAAGATTTTTAAAGATTTTCCCTATATAAGCCCATGTAAAATCAAAGGGTCCCGGGCATTTTTATCCCGAGCACTATCATTTTAACAAACTTGGTAGCGGTCAACTAGATGAAGGTTCATACCAAATAGCAAAGACCTGGGCCTTGCGGTTTCAGAGAAGAAGATTTTTAAAGATTTCCCCTATATAAGCCCATGTAAAACCAAAGGGCCTCGGGGCGGGGGCATTTTTGGCCCCAGCACTATAATTTGAACAATCTTTGTAGGGATCCACTAGATGAAGCTTCATACTAAATATCAAAGACCTGGGCCTTGCGGTTTCAGAGAAGAAGATTTTTAAAGATTTTCCCTATATAAGCCACTGTGAAACAAAAGGGCCCGATGCGGGGGCATTTTTGGCCCCAGCACTATAATTTGAACTATCTTGGTAGGGGTCCACTAGATGAAGATACATACCAAATATCAAAGACCTGGGCCTTGTGGTTTCAGAGAAGAAGATTTTCCCTAAATAAGCCCATGTAAAACCAAAGGACCCCGGGGCGGGGGCATTTTTGGCTCCAGCACTATAATTTGAACAATCTTGGTAGGGGTCTACTAGATGAAGCTTCATACCAAATATCAAAGACCGTGGCCTTGTGGTTTCAGTGAAGAAGATTTTTTAAGTTTTCGGTGAAAAAATCTATTTTTGGCTCCTGTGACCCAGATGTGCAACGGACCGGAACTATTTGAACAACTATGAAAGGGGACCACCTAAAGATCATTCCTGTGAAGTTTGGTCAAAATCCGATCAGTGGTTTAGGAGGAGATGTCGTTTGAAGAAATTGTTTACGCACACACGCACGCACACACGCACGCATTGACGACGGACGAAAAGTGATCACAAAAGCTCACCTTGTCACTACGTGACAGGTGAGTTAAAAAGCGGGACGGGCGGAAGGAATGAAGGACGGAAGGACGGACGGACGGACAGGACAAAACCAATATGCCCCCACAACTTCTTCGAAGTTGGGGACATAATAAAACATTGAAATAGTGTAAGTTTGAATCTGAAGGAGTTTAACAGCTGATTACTGATTAAATGTGCTTAGCCGCTGATTGACACTGCTGAGGAAAGTCTCTAATATTTTTTTATAAATTTAGATAGATAGATAGATCTCACTAACTTTTATTTTCAACATTGAATAAATTGTTTCGGTCGCACACATTATGCTGCTATAACCGTCAGATGTCATTTAAGTTAGAATATGTACTTAAGCCATCTGATCTAAGGCATCTGCATATGTTTTTTCTTCATTAGGTACAGAGCAATAAAAATTCCACCATTCTATTATTTTTATACATTAAAAGGTGCCTGGTCTGCTTTTTATGGGCCGAGAGGTCTTCTAAATTTGGGACAATTTGGGCCGAGTTGTCTTCCGAAATTGGGACGACTTTGCCCGAGATGTCTTGGGCCAATATTTTCTGGTCCGAGTTGTCCTGGGCCGACTTGTCTTTGGGCCGAGTTGTCCTTCATTCGTAATATATATTATTTTGTGTAGCTACTTTGCTTCCCTCTTTAATTGCACGTCGGTGGGTCAGGCCTCAGATTCTATGACGGTTCCAACGTAAAGGCTTATTGAGAATTAGAGAGATCTAATTCAAGGTAATGTTGGTTGGTGCCTGATGCTCTGTCTCTGGTCGGACCCATCGGAGTCTAACTGTTGGTTTTCTTTTGCTCCATCATTTCTGTGGTTTCTTGCTGTCGAGTCCTCACCGTTGTCTCACCTCTGTGGTTCTTTGATTATTTGTGTTCACGGAGATGTTGCACTGATGAGTTAGGAGGCCTTCATGCGGACTGAACAAATTATTTGTCTTAATCGCGACGGAAGTAAGGGCGAGGATTGTGGCCACGTAAAATCTATTTAAGCCCCCCAGTGGAAATCGTTCCACTGACCGTTCCAAGGCGGTTCTTATGTGGCGATTAGTTTATGTTGTTGTTTGTTACTTACTGTGTGGCCGGCCTCGCTGGCTCAGTCAGATGCGCGTCTGACTGGTGATCAGGAGGACGCGGGTTCGACTCCCGCCGGGTCGGCAACATTCTTTCGTGGAGATTGATCATGAAATCTTTTCTACGGTCATTCTCTCCCTTCCGCTGATTCAAGAAGGGCAGTTGTCAGTTTCTGGCGAAAGAATGTGCACTGTACTGGTTAACCGCTTACGTATAAGCCTGCCCAGGAAAGTGTGGGTAGGTAAACTGACAGGCTCAAAAATGACCTAAATAGTGTTGACTGGGCCGTTAAACTCCAATCCAAACAAACTGTGTGTATCACTTGTGTCTTTTTATTTTGGATGGCCATATGGCCATTTTGTGGGAAAGTAACTGTCCTTATGGCCTCCTTTGTTTAGGTTTCCATTATGGTCTGGTCGCATAATGTTTGTGTTTCTTTCCCTTTGGTGTCTTTGATGGGTGGAGTAAGTTAATTGTATCGATTCCTGATCTTTGTTTTACTTCTACTTTAAAGGAAACATTCGAAAAAAGTGACCGCTCGTGCGTCTGTTTATCTCGGGTTAGAGATATCAAATGTCTACTCGGTAATATCGTCCACAGTCTCCAATGCAAGAACGTTACACATCAGGATTTTTGGCGGCACAAAAATTCAAAAAGTCTCTCCATGAATAGCTATAGTATTCTGCACATTGTCAGCGCATTTTGTCCGGTCATTTGATACGAACATGACGACGGCGTGAGAGATCTACCAAGAACTCTCACTTTTTTTCCGTTCGATGAAGCAGATTGTTCTTACGAACTGTATTCATACACATTGCAAAAATGATTTAAGAAACCAAAAAGTGAAACATTAATTAACACCAGGATCTTATGTTGCAAAACAACAAAATGTTTAGTATATTGTGTATGTTTGAGTTTTAGGTCTCACAAGCAGCTAATGTCAAACGGGAACTCGGTTTAAAGAATCATCCGAAAATCCAGAGAAACCCGGGATCAAACCTACTGACCCTGATTTATGAGGTGAATAGCATCACCATTACACCACGGAGGTTTTTATGTTTTGGCATGTATATTAAATGTTTACTCAGATCATTTACCTTTTTGGTTACAGCAACAAATAACCTTTGTCTCTCTACTTTGCGCATTTGAGGTACTGTGTTTGCAAGTTTTCCATCATGAAAATAAGCCTATATGATTTTGACCCCCTTGAATCCCACTTTTATACAGTAAAACTGGTGTTTACACGGGTAAACCTGACTTTTCTTATTTCTGCTCTAAAACATAGATTGTGGGTACTCGTTTGAACCGCCTCGATGAGGCGGTTCTAACGAGTACCAACGAGAACCCACAATCTATGTTTTGAGCAGAAATAAGAAAAATATCACCATTTTTCATGTTATTTTTTTGTTTTATTTTTCGCCAGTAAAATTTACAATGTAATTTCGTAATGGTTGTCAAAGTTTTTATTGTCTGATGCTTCCTGTGCACAAAATATTTCCTTACACAAAACATATGGTGTTACATTTTCGCTTAAGGCGTTATATCGGTCATTATGATGATCAGTAAACTTACAATGACTCCATCCAGTCTTGGATTTTGCGTCATGGATTCACTAAAGGCGACGAGATTTTTATTCAAATTTGACTTCTCGTATGCATCACAAACTACCTGAAATAAAGACAAAAATATCATGAGATTTTCTCCACCCCAAATAACCAACTGCAATATTTGAAAAATATGAAGACTGAATCTCTACCTTCCAGTCATACCCATCCGATACTGTGACTGTATTATACATGGTCCAGTTGTTCAAAACTGGCGATGTCGTAAGTTAAAGTATCGTTAAAACTTGGATTATTCAATTTGCAGGATATGTGTTATGTTTGCTGAAAATAACTATTCGCAAAATTTAGTGCTACTCACAAGTAGCTTTTGCATATTGCAGCAAAAATATAGTGTTAGATATTCTGCGTGCTAGAACATTTATCATTTGGGTCACACATCATGTTAACAAGTTCCTGTAATGAACACGTCCTTAAACCCCCAATTTATGTAGAGCAAACTTGGGTTTATGGAATTATACATTTTTTTATGTCTGCTCCAAAACATGTGTATGGGTACTCGTTAGAACCGCCTTATTGAACTGTGAAAGAATGCAGTGTGTCGCACGGACAAGTTATCGTAATGTACCAGCTCTGTAAGCTATCGAAGCTTGGAACAGCTGGAATCTCGTGCGAGAAGTGTTTTGCGCTGTGTGGGTGTCTCCATATCATTTCTATAATATTGGTGCTGTTAGATGGCACAGTTACATAAATGTGGCTACTCATTACGAAAACACGCCTATACAAATACATTGTGACCTTTATCGCCGAAAAAAATGAAACTTTTAGATGAAAAATTGTGATATTTTTCTTATTTCTGCTCAAAATATAGAATGTGGGTACTCGTTAGAACCGCCTCATCGAGGCGGTACTCTATAGAGTACCCACACTCTTTATTTTAGAGCAGAATTAAGACAAGAATTCCGCCGAAGGCTATGTTGCGCCTGTGGGGGCGCAAAGTCACCCAACAATGATATGTAGGTCAAGGTCAAACATAGATGCTTGCACAAAAGTTTCCATTCTTAAATGCAAGCTTGTACCAATATCATTAATGTAGCTCTTATAGTTCTTGAGAAATAAACTTGACCATTAGGGTGAACGCTAGGGTGGTCGTAATATTTTACAAAGCCAGTGAACCATGAAATATAGGTCAAGGTCAAATATGGATGCTTGCATTTAAGTTACCATACCCAGATACAAGTTTGTACCAAGTATCATTAATAAAGCTCTTATAGTTCTTCAGAAATAAACTTGAACCTCAGGGTGAACGCTAGGGTGGTCGCAATATTTTACAAAGTCAGTGAACAATGAAATGTAGGTCAAGGTCAAATATGGATGCTTGCATGTAAGTTGTCATCCCCAGATACAAGTTTGTACCAAGAATCATTAATGAAGCTCTTATAGTTCTTGAGAAATAAACTTGAACCTCCGGGTGAACGCTAGGGTGGTCGTAATATTTTTCAAAGTCAGTGAACCATAAAATGTAGGTCAATGTCAAATATGGATGCTTGCATGTAAGTTGACATCCCCAGATACAAGTTTGTACCAAGTATCATTAATGAAGCTCTTATAGTTCTTGAGAAATTAACTTGAACCTCAGGGTGAACGCTAGGGGGGTCGCAAATGTTGACGCCTTGACAAACGGACGGACGGACGGACGAACGGACGGAAAACCCGGCGCCTATATCGCGCCATGCTAATAGCAGGCGCGACAAAAAATAAGGTTTACCCCTGTAAACCCCAATTTTACTATAAAAAAGTGGGGTTCGAGGGGGTCAAAATTATAAAGGCATGTTTTCGTGATGTAATAAGAAGGGTTTTTATTGTTGTTTTTTTTTTTTTGGGGGGGGGGGGTTTGGTTAGTTATTTCTTTGACCATTTGGGGGCATGAAGGTGTCTTTTATCGGCTTTTGACGTTTTGATTGCGATGTCATTGCTAAATGGGCGTCCTTCATCGCTCCCTTTGGCGTCTTGGATGGAAGGTGTTAGATGATGATCACTGCCTTATTATAGGAATGAATATAACTTTCGTGGATTTTATCGATAAGTTAACTCCGGCGCATCACTCACAAAATGCATAAAGTCAGAAGGTTGTGAGGGATTCGTCGGAGTTTACATGTCGATAAAATCCACAAAAATGATAATTCAGTCCTTATAATTTGTCATCGACATATTAAAAGTGTCACCAAAATGGTAAATGCTAGTAATTCGTTCGAAAGCGCAAAAATGAACTTATAAACGGCCAGTGATTATTCAATTAGAAGCTGCCATCTTTGAATGGAACCGAAACGGACAAAAACGTCAAGTCTTAAACTTCTGTTTATTTGGCTTCTAATATGTACATGTACGTTTTCAATAGTGTCCAAACTTTTAATCGAACGCTTTAGACGTCACTCCATATACAACGATGTAACGCGCGGGTTCTTTACGTGCAGATTGAAGTAGCATTAAATGACTACCTGTCGATGAGTAAAATAGTTTGTGGAATTCATTGAAGTATAAAACTTTTATTTCAACCAGTCAAATCGCACGAAATGTACATAAGGATGGAGAAACGGAATTATTTGTTAAAACGCCGAATTCTGTTAATTGTGAACTTGGCTTGGGATTCGTGGCTTTATTTTCGTTATGGTTTGTCTCTAAGCGTATGTATCGCTTATATCATTTGATTCGGATAGCCAAGAGGCCATTTTGTTGGAATGTAATTGTCTTTTTGCTTTCCGCTATTGATGTTTCCATTGGGGTATAGTTGTTTCATGTTTGTGCTTCTTTCCCTTTGGTGTCTCTGGTGGGAGCTGTGGGTTAATTGTATCGATTCCTGATCATTGCCGTCACTTTTATTTTGGAATATCGGTTTTGCCCAGCACTCACTTATATTTCACTTTACTTTGCTACTACGGAATAAATCAAATTCCAAACTCCACACTGTTATGAGCCAGGCGTAGCAGAAAGAAAACACAAACAAGCCTTTTGGAACAAAAAATAACAAAAATTATTTACAAAGTATCTTCAACCTTTAGAAGTAAGAAAATTGAATGTATTATTATTATGAAATATCCTTGAATGAATCTATTTTCCTTGATCCCACAGAATTCACAGTCCGAAATGAGAAATAATACTCTTTAACAATCGAACATAGAATTCAGAAATAACTTCTCTTGCAAACCCAAACTTCAATCTCCAAAGTCTGACTCAAAGAGAAAAATCAAGCTCTTTTATAAACCCTAAGATTTCTCTAGAATGTTCTACAGGGCTGTGGAATAAGATGATGTAATTTTCTAAAATTAATGCAAACGTGAACTTTCTGGAAAATTCCAAAGTACTTTTTCTTGTAAACAATATGTTTACAAATATATGACTCATTTCGAGAATGTTCTTTAAACAGATATTTATAGCATTATTAAGTCACCCAGTGGGGTGAAAGTGGGAATCAGAAAAATAAATTCTTGAGCAATACAATACTCCAAACCAACTTCATACAATTACGCTCAGTACCAGTCGCAGTGAAGAAAATAAGGCTACATAAGCAAGACCTTTTATTTAGGTTCTGTCGTAATATTTAGCAGTATTGGAGGAGTAAGGCTGCATATATTAGAAGTTAATGAAGCTGGCTTGGAGTTTGGAGTATGGAGTTTGGAATTCCATTTATTCCGTAGTTGTAAAGTAAAATATTAGTGATTGTTAGGCAAGATCGATATTCCAAGCCGGGAATCCGAAGCCAAGTTCACACACTCATATGTTAAAGAACTAGTTTCAAATTAATAGAACACGGCGTATTAACAAACAATTCCAATTCTCCATCCTTATGTACATTTCGAGCGATATGACTTGTTGAAATTAAAGATTTATACTTCAATAAAATCCACGAACTATTTCACGCAGCGACAGGTAGTAATATAACGTCAGAGTTTTGAAAAGAGGGTCGATTATCTATACAACATGAATTGGACTAATGGGCTGAATTAGACAGACAGTGTAGATCCAGATCAGACGTCATAGAAAACGCCGTCTGATCAGGATCTTCACTTTTTGCTTGAAACTCGGGAATTTTAGGGTTAAACGAAACAGTCCCAAAAAGTTCCCGTACAAGACCATTTCCCTAGTCTAAATACAATTACAGTCGACTTACAGTGCTGTCTTTGTGTCGAGTATTATAAGAATATGATATTGGGTTCTGTTGTAGATTAGCGTTTGCAACCCGAGGGATGACTGTGCTGAGCAGAACCAAGGCTACGCCTAGGTTCCGCTCAGCACGGTCATCCCGAGGGTTGGAAAAGCCAATCTAGAAAAGAACTAAATATTTGAGTCTTTTTCTTGCATACATGTAACACCACCAAAAATTTTACTTTATTTAACGTTTTATTTTCGCACAGTCACTCTACTTAAATGTAGTTTGCCTGGTTAAGAACACCTGGGTAAAAACATAATTTCTATCCCACGCTTAAACCACCTATTCCCTTATCTGGTGTAGAAGCCTCCGTGGTCGAGTGGTTACGCTACTCGCCTTGTAAACCAGGGGTCGCAGGTTCGATCCCGGGCTTCTCCAGACTTTCGGATGAGTCTTTAAACCGAGGTCCCGTCTCCGTATGACCTTAGCTGTTGTAGCGACGTAAAACTGAAACACTCACTCTTTATCTGGTGTGCAAGAAAAATGGAGTTGAAATGCTTTATTGCTGTTACCTCAACACGAGCTTTACATGCCTCCTCCTTTCCTGGTACCACGGCAAGAGTCTGGATAAAATAGTCAGCTGGATTATAGTTCACTGGGCACGGGTAACCAGAGCTGAAAATATTCAAAAGTACAAAAGTACAAGCAAGACAATAATATCAAACCAGTTGCATGTATTTAGTTTTGTCTGTTAACTTTATTTTTTTATTATCGCTATGTAGGAAATAACGCAGCACGTGAACAAATCCGCGAAATGAACACCTCCCAAAATTCCACTTTATATAGACACATTATTGTGTCTTATTTCTGAAATAGATTGTGGGTACTCGTTTGTGGTAAAATTAAGAAAAATAACAAGGATTTTAATCAGAGAAGTAGCCATTTTGGAGATGTGAAATGCACAATTTCGCACCGGTGTGTTATCATAGTGGGTCTGTAAGTAACAATGAACCGATCAATATACCTTACCACACTTTTTCTTGGCAGGATTATACATATGCAGCCAACCCTTACAGTGCCCATTTGTCGCCAGGAAGTGATGACTGGGCATCCTTTTTGAATCAGCGATATAGAGAGAATGACTGTAGAGAATACTATGAGCAATCTCAACAAAAGAATGTTGCCAACAAAAGTGTGTTTTAGATCTATTTCTTTTAGATCATTATCGTGGGAAAGTGCTTATATATTCGAGTAAAATGGATTGAGATCTCCAAGCGTGTCTTTCCCTGTGAAACATTCCCGTTTTCGTATGACCTTAACTGTTGGTGGGACGTAAAACTCAAACACTCACTCACTCCCTGGGAAACATTTACTTTTTCTGAAGTAAGCAGTTTCAGACCTGCTCTCTGGGAAGTAATAGTTGACCTTAATAAGGTGGGTTCAAACCAGCCATCGTCATTTACGTTGCATCGTTAGTCATTAGGAGACCTTTGTATACGCCCTCGTTATAACTTTAACATGTTTGTGTAATAAATACCCCTCTACCCACTTTATGCATAAAAATGGGATTTACATGTATATATAATTTTCTTCTTTCTGCTCCAAGGACAGATTGTGAGTACTCGTTAGAACCGCCTCGATGAGGCGGTTCTAACGCGTACCCTCAATCTATGTTTTGTAGCATTTAAAAAATTCAATCAGAAAAATCACCATTTTGGAGATTTGAAAGAATGCACTATGGTGCAAGGATGGGTTATCATAATATTTTAGTTTACCTTTTGAAAAATTCCAAAGCGTCCTTAGAGTCCCCGAGGAAAGCTGTACGGCCTTCAGCCATTATTAGCACTCTGAAACAAAACATGTTTATTTTTACTGAGAATGTCTCAATCGGTTTAAAGTAAAAAAACGTGTAATTTGTCACTTTGAATAGGGATACTTTGAATAGTGGTTTATTATAGTTTGCTTACCATAACATATTTTGTGAGTATTAGTTCGTGGGTACTCGCTAGGACCGCGTCTGTGAGGTGTTTCTAACATTAACAGGAAACAAATTGCTTACAATTTATTCACATTTTCTCACCAGGAAAATTGTTATTTCAAGAGACATACATGATGCAAATATCTCACACGGTGGTATCCTAATTAAAACAAAAATATATAGCGCAAAGACAAGATTTTTCAAATTTCTGCTCAAAACATAGATTGTTGGTACTCGTTAGAACCGCCTCATATTTTGGAGCAGACATAAGAAAAATAAGGTTTACCCCTGTAAACCCCAGTTTTACTATATAAAAGTGTGGTTCAAGGGGGTAAGAATTATATAGGCGTGTTTTCGTGATGCATTCAATCAGCTGAGCTAATTATAGACAGGAGCAGCCCCAGAATCACTCAACTGGTGTGAATAAAAAAAAAATAACTACAAAAAAAAACAAATCATCAGAATCTTCAGCAAAGGATGTGACAGACTAGGCGAACGCGTTGAAGTCACTTAGGGGATAACTGTATTCAAAATTGTCATATGGGGAGGTAAATCGGAGGTTTTGCGGTCGCAAATTACAAGCCCGTTCTAATGCACTCATTCAGTTTTTTGTTAAAAAATGATCTATTTTACTCAAAGCGGTAGGCATTGTGAGCTGCGTAAAACCAAATGCTACCCAATGAAAAGCGACGTAACATGATGGCGTCAGGTTTCCGATAGTATATCACAGGATATACTGTCGCATTTTTTTTTCGTTATCCAATCAAACGTCGCGTTACATAGTTTATTATTACGTTTGTTTGTTTGTGTGAGGTTTAACGTCCCCGTCAACACTTTATACGTAATTTTGGAGATGTTGCTGCCAATTTTGTGGGACTTTTACCCGACACTGAGACGAAATGACATCTCAGGCCCTGTCGCCCAATGAAACTAATAGGGTTTATAAACATGGACTGTCGAACTCGCACCGCTTTACCTGGGCAGGCTTAGATCCTCTGAGCGCTTTACTTGTACTGGTGTGCGGTCGGTTGCGTGGAAGCATCATGCAGCCCATTTATTTCTTCAAGCCCCAATGGGCGGGGCCGTTATTATTACGTTAGTGCATTAGAATTGTCATTGACGTCTACAGAACGCATTACATTGTCAACGACGGCGTGATAAAGTTTAACAAAGCTTCTACCCGATACTGCGCATGTTTCGTATGAAAAAAATTTTACTACATTCTTACGACTTTAGTAGTATAATGAATTACAAAACGCACTGGTCAAACAATGCATAGACTTCTGACGAAGGTTGGTGGATGGTACAAAGTATGGTTTTGCCTTTCTCTGCCATTGTCTTCAATGTCTGAACAATATTTTCAGCCATGAAAGAGTCCAGCCCTGACGTGGCTTCATCACAGAATAGGAGTGGTGGATTAGTCAAAACCTGTAAAATAACACAAAGGTTATCCTACATGTATAATTGTATACTGACAACAAATATATTTTACAGATTATGTAGAAATATGGCTTGTTTTTGTTGTTTCATAGTGTATATTCGAATACCATGTAAGTATCATTTGGTATCAAGGTAAGACTATAAAACACTGGTGACAAGATGTGGCTTGTCTAGGTCATTTCGCGTTGTTTCTCATCACATCACGAAAACACGCCTACATTCTGACCACCTTGAGCCCACTCTTATATAATAAAACTGGGGTTTACAGGTGTAAACCTTATTTTTCTTATTTCTGCTCCAAAATATAGATTGTGGGTACTCGTTAGAACCGCCTCGATGAGGCGGTTCTAACGAGAACCCAAAATCTATATTTTGAGCAGAAGTAAGAAAATTATCACAGTTTTTCGTCTTAAAATTGTCGTTTTTTTCGGCGGTAAAATTTACAATGTATTTGTATAGGCGTGTTTTCGTAATAATTTTAAGCTGATTGCTGCTTTCGATATCACAATTAAACAAAGAAACCTCTATACCTTCTCAACACACTGGTCTTGTCATCCACGATTGGGCTTATCAATGGCGCCGTCCAGACAAATAAAAAACAACAATAAAAAACGTTGCTACATGTAGAACACTGAGCACCATACTTGTTCTGTAATAGATATGTACTGTTTGCAATGGAGTTTAACGGCCCAGTCAAAACCTGTTTGCAATGGAGTTTAACGGCCCAGTCAAAACTATTTCAGGTCATTTTTGAGCCGGTCAGTTTACCTATCCACACTTTTCCTGCACACGCTTATACGTAAGCGGTTATCCAGTACAGTACACACTTTCGCCAGAAACTAACAACTGCCCTTCTTGAATCCGCGGAAGGGAGAGAATGACCGCAGAAAAGATTACATGATCAATCTCCACGAAAGAATGTTGTAGACCCCGGTAGGTATCGAACACGCGTCCTCCTGATCACCAGTCAGATGCACATCCGACAAAACTACCGAGACCGGCATGCAATGTACTTATGAATGACAGTTGGTACCTACACATACATATAAAAACCTGAATCCAAGTTATGGATGCCGTTGCTACCAAGGACAATTTGCATGAGTTCCATGATAAAACTGATCTTAGAAGAGTGGTCATTCCATATGCTTTTAAACCAGACTTTTGCGATTTTCAATTCAAAAGAAATATTTAAAACCAGCATTTTATGTTTTTCATCATTTTATTTAGAATAACCACTAGTGTAAGAAAATTGAAAAGAGAAACGATCAGGAACTGATACAATCAGATCCCAAATTCGTCCAAAAAAGGTTTTTTTTTACATTTTACCTTTAAGAATGATCTTGACCTTGGAGGTACCGACCTATGTCTTGCCCGCAACAAATCAGCTCGTGATGGTTAACATTTCTGCCAAGTAATTTCAAAATCCATCAAGGAATAAGAAAGTAACTGACAGGACACAAAAAAGCCCTTTTTGGACATTTGACTTTAAGTATGACCTAGACCTTTGAGTTACCAACTTAGATCTTTGGCGTTACACATCGTCTGATGATGGTTAAAATTTCTGCCAAGTACTTTCATAATCCATCAAATAATAAGAAAGTTACTGACCGTACACGATAAAAAGGCCCGTTTTTCCGTACCTTTACATTTGATGAACGGAACTAAGTCTTGCGCACGACACATTATCTAATGAATGTGAACATTTTTGCACGGTTACTTTAAGAAGTCCATCCTTAATTAAAAAAAAAGTTATTGACAGGATACGAAAAAAGGCCCCTTTTTACCTTTGACCTCTAAGTATGACCTTGTCCTTGGAGGTACCAACCTGGGTCTTACGCGCAACACATCGGCTCATTAACTGGTTAACATTTCTGCCATGTAATTTCAAATTTCAAAATTCATCCAGGAATAAGAAAGTTATTGGCCAAACACGAAAAAAGACCCTTTCGTATACCTTTGACCTCTAAGTATGACCTTGACCGACCTGGGACTTGTGCACAACAGGTTAACATTTCTGCCCAGTAATTTCACAATCCATTTGTTCGTTTGTTTTAGAGCTTAAGGGCCAGTCAACACTATTTTAGATCATTTTTGAGCCGGTTAGTTAACTTTTCCACACTTTTCCTGGGCAGGCTGTTTTGAGGGTCACTGACGAGGCCTAATTGGCCGAAACTAGCTAGTCTGGCCCAGAAAACATGTACACTCCATATTTTCCAGTTTTGTGGTGTATTCCTTGCTTCCAAAGGATAACCCTTTTATAGAACATATTATACGTAAGCGGCTAACCAGTACAGTGAACATTCTTTCGCCAGAAATTGACAACCGCCCTTCTTGAATCAGCGGAAGGGAGCGAATGACCAAACTGGTGGTAACTCGGAATATCCAAACCTAACTAAAAAGGAGCAATATACATAATGGGGGAAAGAATCAGAATCACCAACAGACACTGTTTTGCAAATGAACTTTCTGCACTGAAAACTGATGGTATCTCCACACAGTGACACTACAAACAAGAGTTCATGTGTAAGGTCAGACTTACTTCTGAAGCAAAAGACAACCGCCTCATTTCTCCTCCAGAAATACCTTTCTGTCGTTCAGGGTTTCCGATTATATTGTCAGCGCATTTCATAAGTCCCAGCTGAAGAGGAAATGGACAAAAGTTTGAAACAAAATAGGACCCCGTCATTATTTTTTTGTTTTGTTTTGGTTTTACGGCTCTTTCAAAATTATTTCCCTCATATCGAGCCGATCGTTAATCAGAGGTGGGCGAAAACGTTAACTGGAGAACCCGAAAAAAACAACACCTGACCTTCCCTTGCAGAACTTGGCGTCTCACATGTGACCCGAGCCAGGCTCGAACCACAGCGGTGAGAGGCCTAATTATTAAGAGTCAGCGCTCTTATCCACTAGGCCACGGAGGCCCGTTGGACAGCGTCGAGCGAGAAGTTGGCATCGAACATTGCGCTCAGTGAGGTCTCAGTTCAGCTTGCGCAACCGCACAGTCTGATCAGAGTCTTCGTTTTGCGCTGTATGGACATAACAACAACACATCCGTGTGATATACTGTATTCTTTTAAACCCTATAAAACGTCATTTTTCTGATAAAAATGATGATATTTTACTGAAATATGCTCAAACATAGGTTTTGTGTGCTCGTTGAGGCGGTTCTTACGGGTACCCACAGCCTATGTCTTGGAGCAGAAATAAGAAAAATTATGTGTGCTCCCGTAAACCACCATTTTCTCTCTATAAAGTGTGGCTTAGAGGGGTGTTCACTAAAAGGACTTGTAAACGCGATGTATATTGCCATTGGCCTTAAACCTCATGAGGACAGTGATGTCATTTTAATAAGGTTAGCGCGATGCATGTTGGGTAATTTTCGGCAGACGACATTTTGAAAGTTTTCTTATTTTTCCCAGAAAGCAGGATTTGACTTCTCATGCAAATTGTTTCCTATGGAGACAATTTGCATGAGATGTCAAGTTCTGTTTTGAAGAAGACAATATGCATGAAGTGTCAAGTCTTGTTTTCAGGGGAAAATAGGAAAAATATCAACAATCTGTCGTCTGCTGAAGAAGCCTACAGAGTGGTAAAGGTTAAGTGTTCAGGCATTTTTGCCCAGACGCTCGAAGACCCCTTTCGTCTGTAGCGGCCGTTGAACCCATTTTGTACCGGAACCCCCAAAACGACTTATTAGCTAACAATGCAGGCCCAGATCAAACGCGGCGTCTGATCTGGGCTTATACTGTTTGCAAAACGTTCAGCCATTTTCCAAATATAATTTGATGACACCCTTAATTTTTGAAATGGATTTGTACTATATAGGGTGGAAGATTCCGTTTTTTTTTTGTATTGAAGTTTAACGGCTCAGTCAACAGTCTTTATGTCATTTTTAAGCTGGTCAGTTTACCTTTCCACTCTTTTTCTGAGCAGGCTTATACATAAGATGTTAATAAGTACAGTACACATTCTTTCACCAGAAACTGACAACTGCCCTTCTTGAATCTGCGGAAAGGAAAGAATGGCCGTAGAAAATATTTCATGATCGATCTCCAGGAAAGAATGTTGCCGACAAAGGCAGGTATCGAACCCGCGTCCTCCTGATCACCAGTCAGACGCAGATTCCATTTGGTACAAAATGGGGTTAATAGTCGACACCAAAGGTTGTACTGTACATGCGCATTTCTACACAGGTAAGCTCGTCTATCATGAATGTTTCTGACAAACTTAAGTAAGTAAGTAAGTAATTTCTTTATTTAAAGAGGGTGGCTCGTTTGGTACAATTACCAATCTTCCACGAGGCCCTCTAGTAATACATAACATCGACAAACTATAAATGAGTATTTACAAATGTGATGAGATTTCTTTACAATTAAATAATGTATGGAGAAGTGTGAAAAAAAAAAAAGTGGAATGAAATTTATACGGTGATGAAATACGGCGATGAAGGCATACGTTTCAATATCTAGGTGTTATTCATCCAGGAAATTAATCTATCTGAGAATGAGACCAGGGTATCACTATCTCATATGGAATGCTGTTCCAAATAATTGGCCCTGAATACGAAATGCTTTCCTTGAATTCAATTTCTGGCTAAATTTAGTTTTGGAACAATGAAGACTTGACTTGAGCTAGATCTGAGCGTCATATTTAAAGGGTTTAATTCTCTTTTCTGGAAAAGCTCACACAAATAGTTCGGAGCTAAATGGTTAACAACTTCATCATTTTTGCCTTGTTCAAGAATATATTTTGCTCAATTGACATAACTTTTAAGCGTGATTTAGCAGATTCATAGTCTACATATACATATCCTAAGATAAATTTGAAAACGCGTTTCTGTAATTTAGTTATATAAGAAATATTATAGTTTGAAGAATTACCCCATATGACATTGCAGTAATTAAAGTGAGGCTGAATATATGCTTTATAATAAAGAAGCCTATGTTCTGAACTTAAGAAATGACTTATTTTGACAACAACCAGATATAGGACGACACTTTCTTGCAAACAGCCTTGTAATGGGTATTCCATTGTAAATTTCATCACTATATACGCCAAGTATTTTATCACCATTAGTTATCTGTAACTCAATATTATCAAAAGTTAGTTTAAATACGCCTATATCAATATGTAAACGTTTCTGGCGTGTTATGATAAGCATTACTTTTGTTTTTGCAGTGTTAAGTAACATTCCATTTTGTTGACACCAGTCATGTAATGTTATAAGACAGTTTGGCAAGTTTAGCCTGAGTTCATTAATATCAGCCTGTGCGTCATAAATAGTAGTAGCGTCAGCATACAGGTCTGTAGAGCAAATTTGATTGGAAAGATGCAATGGCAGATCATTTATAAAAATAAGAAATAGTAACGGGCCCAATATGGATCCTTGTGGAACTCCGCATTTGACGTAATCACGTTCTGATATTTTATTATTTACAGAAACTACCTGTGTTCTATTACTCAGATAAGATTGCATTAATGAAACAAAATTATTGCTACATTTATAGCATTTAAGTTTCTCTAAAAGTAAGTCATGATCCACTAGGTCATGTTACTGTAAGTATGCCGGATAGCAATTCTTTCCTGCTCTACAAGCATGGCGCGGTATAAGAGTCCGGTTTTTCGTCCATTCATCCGTTTGACAAGCTGTCAACCTTTGCGACCACCCTAACTTTCACTTTGATGTCGACCACCCTAACTTTCATTTTGATGTCGACCACCCTAACTTTCACTTTGATGTACAATACCATTTCTCAAGAACTGTAAGAGCTTCATTAATGAGTCTTGGTACGAACTTTCATCTAGAGATGGGAACTTAAATGCTAGAACCCATATTTGACATTGACCGTGACCAACATTTCATGGTTCACTGACTTTCACTATAGTGTTGGTTATATTGTCCAGTTCGTTGAGATCATTGGGTCCACAACGGAATTTCGGAAAAAGTGAAGATCACTAATGAGGCCATACTGGCCGAAACTAGTTAGTCTGGCCCAGAAATGAAAAATGTATCCTCCATAGTTTTCAGTTCTGTGTTGAAGTGCTTGCTTCCAAGGGACTATCATTTTTTATTATATGACGTCGCGTCTGACAATGAAATAACGTCATGTGATAAATTCGATAATCCACTAGTGAATTAAATATGCAAATTAGGTAGATACGCCCGTAACGTTACATGTACAACGTCCTTAACGACGTCGCGTTCACTTATGGTGGAATATTGAAATTTTTCTAAAACAATCGTGAATAAAATGCGTTTTAAATGTCATATTAGAAACAGAATCTTGCATTCGTGCTCATGTATTATTAAATTCATTAAACTCGTTGAGGAAAAGGGATAAAATGCTCTACAAAGCCTCGCATTTTATCAGTTTTCCTCAACTCATTTAATAAATTCAACAATACATGGGCACTCATGTAAGATCCTGTGTATAGAACATTAACTTCACCACAGAATGTCTCCCTGCCCGTCACCATTGTGTGGATTATATCTTTAGTCCTTTTGGATCATTGATTTCACTATGGAATTTCGAAAAAAGCGAAAGCCAACGATGAGGCCTAATTGGTCGAAACTAGTTAGTCCTGTCCAGGTTTAAATGACCATCCATGATTTTCAGTTCTCTGTTGAAGGCCTTGCTTCCAATGGATTACCCTTTAACCCTTTTTGTACCAAATGGAATCTTCCTCCTTATATATAGCATGTGTCCATTTAAAAATTTAGGGGTGTCAGGTTGTGTTTTCTTCAAAATTTATTAGGCAAATGGCTGAACTTTTTGCAAACAGTGTAGGCCCTGATCAGACGCCGCATTCTGCGGCGTCTGATCTGGGCCTGCACTGTTTGCCAAATACCGTTTTGGGGTTTTCGGTACTAAATGGGTTAATGGAACATTTGTAAATTATTGCGTCAACTGACCCTAGCTTTCACCCTTAAGTTCAAGTCTATTTCTCAAGAACTATTAGAGCTTCGTTAATAAAACTTGGTACAATCTTGCACCTAGGGAAGGCAACTTTAGTGCAAGCATCCATATTTGACCTTGGCATACATTTATGGTTCAATGACATTGTAAACTCTTGCAACCACACCAAACTATTGCGTCAAGACCATTGCTCAAGAACTATTAGAGCTTCATCAATAGTACTTGGTACAAACATGCATCTAGGGAAGGCAACTTTAGTGCAAGCATTCATATCTGACCTTGGCATACATTTATGGTTCAATGACATTGTAAACTATTGCGACCACCCTAAACTATTGTGTCACCCTCCCTATGAGCAAAGCCATTTCTCAAGAACTATTAGAGCGTCATCAATAGTGCTTGTTACAAACACGCATCTAGGGAAGTCAACTTTAGTGCAAGCATCCAAATTTGACCTTGACCTATACTTATGGTTCAATGACATTCAAAACTATTGCGACCACACCAAACTATTGCGTCAAGACCATTTCTCAAGAACTATTAGAGCTTCATCAATAGTACATGGTACGCACATGCATCTAGGGAAGGCAACTTTAGTGCAAGCATTCATATTTGACCTTGGCATACATTTATGGTTCAATGACATTGTAAACTATTGCGACCACCCTAAACTATTGCGTCACCCTCCCTATGAGCAAGTCCATTTCTCAAGAACTATTACAGCTTCATCAATAGTGCTTGGTACAAACATGCGTCTAGGGAAGGCAACTTTAGTGCAAGCATCCAAATTTGACCTTGACCTATATTAATGGTTCAATGACATTGCAAACTATTGCGACCACCCTTACTTTCACCATCACCTTAATGTTCAAGTCCTTACGAGCTTCATAAACGAAATTGGTAAAAACTTGTATCTAGCAATGGTCACTAAAATGCAATCATCCATATCTGACCTTGACCTATATTTCATGGTTCACTGACTGTGAGAAATATTTGTTAAGCTTTGCTTTTATCCTAATGATCTGGTCCATGAGAACTATAAGAGGATCATATTTACTTGGTACAAACTTGCAGGTAAGGATGAAAACTTTATTACAAGCATCCATATTTGACCATGACCTACGTACCATGGTTCACTGGCATCTGTAAGATTTCATCACAGACACATCACAGCATTCATCGGATTTGTTGCATTTTTTGGGGGGTGGGGGTGGGGATGGAATTTTATGTCATATGTGCTGTGTGGTTTACTAGAAGTCTGTACTTTAAGGGGAATGGGAACACCGGGCAGATTTTTCCGCCATTTTGCAAAGGCAGACAACTTTGGGGAATTCCTGTTCGCTTTTATATAAGCCCTGCCCCATGGAAAAAGGGGTAAACTCTTGATGGAAAGAATTTCCTTTAAAAGTTGACCCCTATTGACAGAGGAAACAAATAAACTTTCGCAGAGTTGCCTCCCCTGAAGGTGTACCCATTCCCAATTTGGGACATTGACAAACAGTGCAGACCCAGATCAGACGCCGCAGAATGCGGCGTCTGATCTGGGTCTACACTGTTTGCTTAAAGAACATTCATTTTTGTAAAATTTGTTGCAAACAAAAGCAAGGCTGACACCCATATAATTGGAAATGGATCACTCTAAACTTATTATGTGGAACATTCCATTTTCATATATAGGTTAATCACGTAATTTGTTATTCACCGTAGAAGCTTCCGTGGTGTAGTGGTTATGCTACTCGCCTTATAAACCAGGGGTCGCAGGATCCATCCCGGGCTTCTTCAGACCTTCGGAAGAGTCTTTAAACCGAGGTCCCGTCTCAGCTTGACCTTAGCTGTTGGTGGGACGTGAAACCCAAACACTCATTCAGTGAAGAAATAAATGGGCTGCATTATGCTTCCACGCAGAGCTGCATCCGGCCCGCACACTAGTACTGGTAAACCGCTTAGAGGATCTAAGCCTGTCCAGGAACCGCGGTGCGAGGCGGACCGTCCATGCTAATAAACCCTATTGGTTTCATTGGGCGACAGGGCTTGAGAAGTCATTTCATCTCAATGTCGGGTAACAGTCCCACAAAATTGGAAGCAACGTCTCCAAAATGACCTTTACAGTGTTGACGGGGACGTTAAACCTAAAATCAACCAACCAACCATTGCCCCAACCGCTTACCTCCTGTATTACTTCTTCAACTCTCTTCAGTCTTCGGGACTTTGATAGATTCTGTTCCATCCGTAATAAAGCCTGAAGTTAAAAATAAAACAGATGCTGAACATGTTTCCGTGGTTTGTTCTAGGGTCATGCTCTCGCCTCCGCCGGTTGGAAGTGTCTGGCGAATGAAAATACACTGTACTGGGTTAGATTAAACGATTGTATACATGTAATACATGGAATACATATAACTAACTAAATCTATAAAGCTAATATTATACGAGCCCCGCCAAGCGAATTTGTGTCTTCGAGCATTCCGTCATGACAAATTTTAACTCAGCCATTTTTTAGCCCAGCCATTCAGAGGGGCCAAGGATATGGCTTTCTGTCTGAAGGTTCCTCATGATTCACTGCTTATATGAGCGAGCAGCGAAGGTTCTGGCGACACTGCGCGGACGCGCAGGCTCGCCTGAACCTTCGCTGCTCGCATAGGCGATAAGTACCAAAATCGCTTGACGGGGCCCATACAATGAGATTCAGAAGGAAGTCGAATGACTTATGGATGGTAGTCTGTCTCCCATTTTTACAAAAGATCAAAGTACAATTATAGTACCGTAGTGCCTTGTGATAATGCAAAATAGCTGGGTTTTTGAAGTTTGATTGTTTTTGAAGTTTAACAGCCAAAAGCAAGACTTTTAGGTCAAATATTGCAGGTTTAGTTTACTTTAAAACACTTTTCCTGGGCTGGCTAGTTAACCAATACGCATGATGCGACGTCTGATCAAGGTCTATACGGTTTTCTTAAACTACAGGAAACAACAAGAGACCCCCTTCAGGACCATTTTACTAGCCTGCACCCAGAGACAGTCAACCAACCAGAACTGTCGGTACTTTGATTTTTGTTCCAACGCGTACCTAACGGTCTTCTCTCCCTTCCGCTGATTCAAGAAGGGCAGTTGTTAGTTTCTTGCGAATGAATGTGTACTGTACTGGTTCACAGCGTACATGTACGTATAAGCCTGCCGGACAGGTAAACTGATCGGCTCGAAATGACCTAAATAGTTTTCACTGGGCCGTTAGACTCCAAAACAAACAAACAAACACGTAATTAACGTAAGAATTCTTATATCTCTCTACGTCATTATATTCTTATATCTCTCTACGTTAACAAATCTGTTACCAGTAGATTTTACGAAATAGATTTTACGAAACTTAAGAAACAAGATGGTTATGTGAAAGAATTCCTCCGGTAAGCGCTTGTTAAAGACAAAAAAAATATGTCAAAGGGTTCCCTCAAGGTCACAGAACGAAGCACACGGTGCCAACAGTGTCAAAGCAATACATATACCAAACTGAAAACTGTATGGCAATTATTTAATAAGTTAGTTTATCATATGACGTCGCGTCTGAGAGTGTAATAACGCCATGTAATAAATTCGACTAGTGGATTAAATATGCAAATTAGCTAGATACGTCCAGTAACGTCACACGTACGACGTCCTTAACGACGCCGCGTTTACTTATGGTTGAATATTGGCATTTTTGTAAAATAAACGTGAATAAAAAACGTTCTAAATACCATGTGATAAATAGAATCTTGCATTCGTGCTCATGTACTATTGAATTTATAAAACTCGTTGAGGAAAAGGGATAAAATGCTCGGCACAGCCTCGCATTTTATCCCTTTACCTCAACTCGTTGTGCCGAGCATTTTATCGCTTTTCCTCAACGAGTTTAATAAATTCAATATACACGAGCACTCGTGAAAGATCCTCTATGTAAATTAAAAAATCTAAAAGATTAATTCCATTACGAGGACACACCCATATAGCATAGTGCATCCTTTCATATCCCCAAAATGGTTAAATTTCTGATCATCACGTGATCAAGTCCGTGAAATAAACACCCCCTAAATCCTACTTTTTATAGAGAAAACTGGGGTTTACGGGGGTATCCATTATTTTGCTTATTTCTGCTCCAAGACATAGGTTATGGGTACTCGTTAGAACCGCCTCAGTGAGGCGGTTCTAACGAGCACCACAACCTATGTTTAATGTGTAAATAAGAAAAATATCACGGATTTTCATCAGAAAAGTAGCCATTTCGGAGATGGGAAAAATGCACTAAGTCGCACGGGTGTGTTATCGTAATGTGAAAAATTGTGATATTATTCTTATTAATGCTTGAAACATATGTTGGTGGTGCTCGTTAAAACAAACATTGGTGGTGCTCGTTAGAACCGCCTCATTGAGGCGGTTCTAACGAGTACCCACAACCTATGTCTTTGGTGAGGCGGTTTTAACGAACACCCACAACCTATGCCTTGGAGCAGAAATAAGGAAAATAAGTATACCCCTGTAAACCCCAATGAAGCGGGATTTAAAGGGGTGTTCGTTGCACGGATTTATTAACATTACGAAAGGTCACAGTCGAGGTCATAAGATCAAAAACGTTGGTACCAACAGAATTACGTACTTTGATCTTGTCCTTTATTACAAAGAAACTTTGCACAACACGAATATGAGTATTTTATCAAATGTTATACCCTGAACGCGAGGTGTTCCCTGACTGTCATGGTAGCTATAAATAGATCATCCTGCTGAACATAGGCAGATATATTTCTGATCCCTCGTCCAACGTTGACGCCATTCACCGTGATGTCACCGTTCATGGTTAGCCTTGGACTGTTACTTCTTGACGTCAGTGTGTTAAGCAGGGTTGTCTTCCCTGAACCACTAATGAAGATAAGGAAAAAATGTAGTTTTAAGGGTAATGAATACACTTTCCGTGGAGTAAACCCCACTTAACATAATATAGAGAAATTTTAAGAAAACACACCTGTGTGCTGCAATGACGTCGTTAATATTAACGAATAGAATTAGAATTAGTCATTACGAAACATCCTATACAAATACATTGTAAATTTTAACGCTGAAAAAAAAACTAATTTTTAGATGAAAAATTGTGATAGTTTTCTTAATTCTGCTCAAAAACTAGATTGTGGGTACTCGTAGAACCGCGTCATCGAGGCGGTTCTGTCGAGTACCCACAATCTATATTTTAAGACAGAAATAAGAAAAAATAATGTTTACCCCTGTTTATCCCAGTTTTTCTATATAATCGTGGGGTTTGCGTGGGTAAAAATTATAAAGGCATGTTTTGTGATGATTTTATATCAGATATTTTTGTTTATATTTTCCTTATTTCTGCAAAAAACTCGATTGTACATGTACGTTTTTGTTTGTTTGATTTGAGGTTTAACGTCCCCGTCAACACTGTAAAGGTCATTTTGGAGACGTTGCTTCCAATTTTGTGGGACTTTTACCCGACTCTGAGATGAAAGACATCTCTAGCCCTGTCGCCCAATGAAACCAATAGGGTTTATAAGCATGGACGGTCCGCCTCGCACCGCGGTTCCTGGACAGGCTTAGATCCTCTAAGCGGTTTACCAGTACTAGTGTGCGGGCCAGATTCAGCTCTGCGTTGAAGCATCGTGCAGCCCATATATTTCTTCAAGCCCCTGTGGGCGGGGGCGATGTACATGTACGTGCTTGTTAGAACCGCCTCATTGAGGCGGTCCTAACATGTACCAACAATCTATGTTTCTGAGCAAGAAAAAAAGAAATAATTCATACCCTTGTAAAACCCACTTTTCCCTAATATGAAGTAAAAATAACAAGGGTATTCATTACACCGTCTTGGAAACGTTGTACCCCACTTGATAAAGGGAAATCTGTTGTGTCTCCTTTTCCTTTATCAGTATTGGTCAAGGAGAAAACCACTGCATTACCATAACTCACCCGTGCGACATAGTGCATCTTTCATATCTCGAAAATGGCTACTTTTTATGACAACCCTTGATATTTTTGTTATAAATGTTCAAAACATAGGTTAAGGGTGCTCGTTTGAACCGCCTCAGTTTTATTTGTTTTATTTGGAGTTTAACGTCCCCGTCAACACTGTAATGGTCATTTTGGAGACGTTGCATCCAATTTTGTGGGACTTTTACCCGACATTGAGATTAAATGGCATCTCAAGCCCTGCCGTCCAATGAAACCAATAGGGTTTATAAGCATGGACGGGCCGACTCGCATCGCATTGTCTGGACAGGCTTAGATCCTCTTAAGCGGTTTACCAGTACTCGTGAGCGGGTCGGTTTCAGCTCATGCAGCCCATCTATCTCTTCAATCCCCGATGGGCGGGGATGAGGAGGTTCTTACGAGTACACACAACCAATGTCTTGGAGCAGAAATAAGAACAATAATGAATAACCCCGTAAATCCCAGTTTTCTCTATATAAAGTGGGGTTTAGGATGGTCTTCATTTCACGGACTTGTTTATGTGATGGAGAGGCGTTCAGAAGTTGATGTGAAAGTAAAACAGTTAAAATGTGCTTTCGAAGTTGAGGGTTTTTTTTTCAGAATATTTGGTGAAAAAAAAAAAGAATTATATTCAAACGCATTACATAAGATTACAAATTTACTAAACGTTTGTTTGTAACGTTGTATTCCACTTTATAAAGAGTGAACTGTTGTGTGTCCTTTTCCTTTATCAGTATGGGTCAAGCAGATAATCATTCGCTCCTTTGTACATGTTGTAGAGACGCTTTGAAGTGGATGAATATTTGTTGAAAAAAAATGGGTTGTATCCAAACACATTACCTAAGATTACAAATTTACTAACACTAGGCTGCTAAAACTATACTAAGAAAATAAGGCTTTGTAGTGTATTGGGTAAGATAATCGCTGTATAGACCAGGAGTCGTAGGCTTGCTAGACTTTCCGATGAGTCCTTATAAAGATGTCCCCCTCTCCAAATGGCGTTATATGTTCGTGGGACATTAAAAGTTAACCAAACAAAAGAAGCAAAAATGTGTTCCTAATCAAAACTTATAACTGACTTATCTAACAATCGCTATCTTAACTGTGTCCACGCAGAGTTGAATCCGGTCCGCACACTAGTAGTGGTAAACCGCTTAGAGGATCTAAGCCTGTCCAGGAACCGCGGTGCGAGGCGGACCGTCCATGCTAATAAACCCTATTGGTTTCATTGGGCGACAGGGCTTGAGATGTCATTTCATCTCAATGTCGGGTAAAAGTCCCATAAAATTGGAAGCGACGTCTCCAAAATGACCTTTACAGTGTTGACGGGGACGTTAAACCTCAAATCAAACAAACAAAATCTTAACTGTGTATAGTTTATCTCATTCAGAGATGCGTAAGATGGGCTTGGGACCAGAACAGTACAACCTTTCTTTTTTCTTTCTTTCTACTGATACTGCGTCGGTTACATTTGACCATTACCGCAGGTGTACATTACATACACTCCAGGTTTTTGCAGGACGAAAGCCTACACAGTAATCAGATCATTACGATAGGGATCTTTAACCTGCACGGGGGAAGGTTCTCCCTGCACAGGGGGCCTCCAGTTAACGTCCCGATCCGAAAGACGGTGCACTTTATGACATTCATCCCTGCAAATGATGCCAATGGAGCGTGTTCGGACACCGAAATTTTATCGCCGCTGTCGGGGATCGAATCCGTGACCTCTAGCATCAGAGGCAAGTGCACTAACCACTAAGCTATCACGCTCCACCACCTAAAAGCCTTCACCTTGAAACTGCAAAAGAGACTTACCTGGCACCCAATATTGCCAACAACGTGCCTGGTTTTACCACACCATGAACTGTGAAAAAAAGACAAACGTTAATTAGGCCCCGTCAAACGATTTTGGTACTTATCGCCTATGCGAGCAGCGAAGGTTCAGGCGAGCCTGCGCATCCGCGCAGTCTCGCCAGAACCTTCGCTGCTCGCTCATGCAAACAGTGGATCAAGAGGAACCTTCAGACAGAAAGCCATATCCCTGGCCCCTCTGAATGGCTGGGCATGCGCAGTTAAAATTTGTCATGACGGAATGCTCGAAGACACAAATTCGCTTGGCGTACATTTATTATTATAATCAAAGCACTGACAGCACTGGTGGGTCGATTGTCTCTTGAGGGTAGACTAGAAAAAGGGTTCTGAACGGGGATTAAAAACTGTTTCGTTTTATCCTCAAATTTATGCATTTTACGTAAACAGTGTAGACCCTGATCAGTTGCCGCGTTATGTTTATCAAACCATAGGGGCTTGAATCATAAAAAAAAAAAAATATATTTTTTTTTTATGATTCAAGCCCCTATGATCAAACACAATAAATGACTCCAGTCCAGACTCTAACGCAACAGTCGCGCCATCGATACGAATAGCGCTGCTATTTTCTATATAAGACCACTTTTGAACAGTTTCAAAGCTGGTCTCTGACCTACGGAACCCGGGAAGGGACATGATTTTTTTTTTTATTTTATAAGTTGTGCGCACAAGATAATATCTTGTGCGGACAACATATTATCGTGTGCGGACAACATATTATCTTGTGCAGACAACATATTATCTTGTGCGGACAAGATAATATCTTGTCCGCACAACATAATATCTTGTCCGCACAAGATATTATCTTGTGCGGACAACATATTATCTTGTGCAGACAAGATATTATCTTGTCCGCACAAGATATTAAGTTGTGCGAACACAAGATAATATCTTGTCTGCACAACATAGATCTTGTGCGCACAAGATATTATCTTGTCTGCACAAGATATTATCTTGTCCGCACAAGATAATATCTTGTCCGCACAAGATAATATCTTGTCCGCACAAGATAATATCTTGTCCGCACAACTTCCCAAGATCTATGTTGTGCAAACAAGATAATATGTTGTGCAAACAAGATAATATGTTGTGCGAACAAGATCATATCTTGTCCGCACAAGATAATATCTTGTCCGCACAAGATAATATGTTGTCCGAACAAGATAATATCTTGTCCGCTCAAGATATTATCTTGTTCGCACAACATATTAAAAATAAAAAATCATGTCCCTTCTCGGGTTCCGTACTGACCAGAGGACACTGTACACAGAAAACGCAAAGAAAGAATAACTGCAACCTACTGCAAAAGCTTTTTAGGACATATTAAGTCTTAAATTTGGGTGGTCTTAATAGCGGAATATTACTGTACATGTTAACGTATTTCTAACAATGCTTTACGTACCATCTCTAAGGACATGTTTCCAAGGGACCTTTGGGTCACGCCCCCTACAGCAAATCCGTTCAGGGGGTTTCACGTGCACGTTGACATTTTTCCAACTCAAGGTCACCTTCTCGTTTGTGTCAACCATACTGTGGTGCATAGCTCCCCCGTCTCTGTAGGTACCTCCGACATTTTTGACACCGAAGGACGTGTTGCCAATGGCGTTACCATGGCCGCTGTGGTTGTTGAATTCCTGATGATCTGTGGCTGAAAAAGAACAATTTTAGGTGAACTTAATAAGAAATTTTATCATATGACGTCGCGTCTGAGAGTGTAATAACGCCATGTAATATTTTCGATAATCCACTAGTGGATTAAATATGCAAATTAGCTAGATACGTCCCTTAACGTTACATATACGACGTTCTTAACGACGTCGCGTTTACTAATGGCGGAATATTGACATTTTTGTTAAACAATCGTGAATAAAATGCGTTTTAATCGTCATATGATAAATAGAATCTTGCATTCGTGCTCATGTATTATTGAATTTATTAAACTCGCTGAGGAAAAGGGATAAAATGCTCGGCAAAGCCTCGCATTTTATCCCTTTTCCTCAACTTGTTTAATAAATTCAATAATACATGACCACTCATGTAAGATCCTCTATATATCAACCTTTCTGCTTTGATTGTGTTAGGGTTTAACGACACGTCAATCCTTGCTGGTCATTATGTGTCGTCTCCAAGAGAAGAGTAGAAAAAGGAGAGAAGAACAGTACAAATGGAAGTCAAGGACAGGGGAGAAAGAGAAAAATTAATGGAAGTGTCGACATTCGCCCGTACCCCCCCCCCACCCCCAACCCCGCGACACACACACACTTTTTCTGCTTTAATTTGCGCGTTTCCGGAAAACTACTCAGATATGAGCCCCGCCAAGCGAATTTGTGTCTTCGAGCATTCCGTCATGACAAATTTTAACTGCGCATGCCCAGCCATTCAGAGGGACCAGGGATATGGCTTTCGGTCTGAGGGTTCCTCTTGATTCACTGCTTGTATGAGCGAGCAGCGAAGGTTCTGGCGAGACTGCGCGGATGCGCAGGCTCGCCTGAACCCTCGCTGCTCACAAGGGCGATAAGTACCAAAATCGCTTGACGGGGCCCAATTAATGGAAGTGTCGACATTCGCCCGTACCCCCCTCCCCCACCCCCCCCCCCCCCACACCCACCCCGCGACACACACACACACTTTTTCTGCTTTAATTTGCGCGTTTCCGGAAAACTACTCAGATATGCATCCCAGGCCAGCAAAGAATGCCGCCGGGACCAAAGTCCGACCGACACAAACTTCGTATCGATGTTTATGCTCTTTGGGTCGTTTTGCTTTATAAATCGAGAAAAAGCCACATCATAATGTGCGTGATGACCAACTCACCCTCGTAAGCTGTGTTGACTTTTGCTTCCATTTTAGAATTCTTTTACACTTATTTTGTTGAAAATTATACACGATGGTATAACATTTATCCAACAGTGCAACATTTTGGCATGCTTATGTTATTAGCATCAAAGCAGGCCTCACGTTTTGGCGAGAAAATCTCGCGTGCTGATGTATTCCCTAAAACACGTGTTAAACACTAGTACAACAAACTATGTCTTATTTCATTAAGTTTGTTTGTTTGATTTGAGGTTTAACGTCCCCGTCAACACTGTAAAGGTCATTTTGGAGACGTTGCTTCCAATTTTGTGGGACTTTTACCCGACATTGAGATGAAATGACATCTCAAGCCCTGTCGCCCAATGAAACCTGTAGGGTTTATTAGCATGGACGGTCCGCCTCGCACCGCGGTTCCTGGACAGGCTTAGATCCTCTAAGCGGTTTACCAGTACTAGTGTGCGGGCCGGATTCAGCTCTGCGTGGAAGCATCATGCAGCCCATCCATTTCTTCAAGCCCCGATGGGCGAGGGCTGAATTCATTAAGTCAGAACTGCCTGTACTCTATGCATTACGGAGACACGCCTATACAAAAACGCTATAAATGTTAACGCTGTAAAAATGAAAAATTTAAGATGAAAAATTGAGATACATTTTCTTATTTCTGCTTTTGGAGCAGAAATAAGAAAAAAAAAAGAAAAAAGAGTTTACCCCTGTAAACCCCAGTTTTACTGTATAAAAGTGGGGTTAGAGGGGGTCACATTTATATAGGTGTGTTTCCGTGATGCAAACTCACCCTCGTAAGCTTTGTTGACTTTATATTCCATTTTACAGTTCTTCAACACTTATTTTGAAAATATTCATGAGACAACTAAAGTAATTCAGATGTTAAAAACAAATATCCACCATTGCAACACTTTGGCAAGTATATGTTTTTACCCTTAGCATCAAGGTAAGCCAAACGTTTTGAAAAGAAAATGTCGCTTGCAGATGTATGCCTTAAAACAAGTGTTAACTAGGTCTAAAAACAGAATTAAGACACTGCCTAACTCAGCCACATATCCTGTGTATGAATCATAAAGAAAAATGTCAGTTTAGTGTCCAGACAAAGTAGCACACCACGTTATTATTATTATTATTATTATTATTGTTATTATTATTATTATTATTATTATTATTATTGTAGTTGTTTCCACGCATATGTAATGAGTTTGCTATCCTAGAGAACACACTGAAAGAAAAGGAAGACCCTTACTGATACGAGAAAATCTATACTCATGCTTTATTAATGGTTTGATCAACACTGTTATCTTCAAGTACCAATGATAGGTTATATAGACTGCCGGCTTATCAGAACGTCTCTTGATAGCTACCAAACTATGCACTAGGAAGTTTGTTTTTGCTTTTTTTTTCAGTTTTCTATATAGCCTGGCTTTATCTGTAGCATCACGTGAACAAGTCCGCGAAATAAAGACCCCCCTAAACCCTACTTTATATAGAGAAAACTGGGGTTTACGGGGGTAAACATTATTTTCCTTATTTCAACTCTAAGACATAGGTTGTGGGTACTCGTTAGAACCGCCTCGATGAGGCGGTTCTAACGAGTACCCACAATCTATATTTTGAGCAAAAATAAGAAGAATATCCCAATTATTTATCTTAAAAATTTCATTTTTTCGGTGATAAAGGTTACAATGTACATTACGATAACACACTAGTGCGATATAGTGCATTTTTCATACCTCCAAAATGGCTACTTTTCGGATGAAAATCCGTGATATTTTTCTTATTTATACTGCAAACATAGGTTGTGGGTGCTTGTTAAAACCGCCTCATTGAGGCGATTCTAACGAGTACCAGCAACCTGTCTCTACGAACAGAAATAAGAAACATATGGCATACCTCTTAAACCCCAGTTTTCTCTATATAAAGTGGGGTTTAGGAATTGTTGATTTCACGGATGTTTTCACGTGATGTTTGTATAGGCGTGTTTGCGTAATGTACCTTTTCAACCCACTAGACAGGTACAGATACCTTTGCAAACAGTGTGGATCCAGATCAGACGACCCTTGTGGGTGGGGTGGGTGGGGGGGGGCGTTCTCTGAACTTTGCCTGCTACATAGGCTGGCACGTTTTAGGGGGGGGGGGGGGGTCAAAATTATAAGTTTTATTCCTTTTTATTTTTGGGTTTTAGGAAAAAATTGGTATTTTTATGGTTCTGGCCATTTGGCAGATATTTTTTGGGGTCACTTCTAAACCTTAATATATTTTTTGGACTATCAAATATCTTTGACCTATACAGTGTTGACGGGGACGTTAAACGTCAAATCAATCAATCAACACTTAATACAGGTCATTTTGGGGACGCTGCTTCCACTTTAGTGGGACTTTCACCCGAGACTGAGATAAAATGACATCTCAAGCCCTGTCGCCCAGTGAAACCAATATGATTTATATGCATCGACGGTCCGACTCGAAGCACTTTGCTTGCACAAGTTTAGACGCTCTAAGCCGTTTATCAGTACTCATAGGCTGTGGGTTTCAGCTCTGCGTGGAAGCACTATGCAGCCCACTCCATTTCTCCAAGCCCCGAGGGGCGGGGGCCAGTTATAAAATGGTCAGGTAAACTGACCGGCTCGGGATATGACCTAAATAGTGTTGACTGGCTAGTTAAACCCAAAATCAGCAACAATCCATGAAAATACGTTTTTAATATTTCGGTAGGACAGCATGTCTATGAAATGTACAATGTAATGTTATCTCTCATTCCTTTTAGGATATGTTTTTTGTGTGCATTAGCCTTCGTAAATGTGTTGTTGTTTTTTTTCTCAGCATGTTCTGTGCTAAATTCTAATATTCTAAAATATTGACATTTTCGTCTTTCTTAATGATATTTCTAATTATAAAATTTTGCTTTTCATTTCACCACGTGAGCAAGTCCGTGAAATGAACACCCCTCTAACCCCCATTTTTGCTTCAAGACATAGGCTGTGGGTACTCGTTAGAACCGCCTCCAACGAGCTCCGACAGCCTATGTTTGGTGTATGAATAGGAAAAATACCACGGATTTTCATCAGAAAAGTAGCCATTTTGGGATGTGAAAAAATGCACTACATCAAGAAAACACGCCTAAATAATTCTGATCCCCTTGAACCCCACTTTTATATAGTAAAACTGGGGTTTATGGGGTAAACGTTTTTTTTTATTTCTTATTTTATTTTTTTTCTTATTCCTGCTCGATGAGGCGGTTCTAACGAGTACACACAATCTATATTTTGAGCAGAAATCACAATTTTTCTTCTTAAAGTTTTTATTTTTTGGAGGTAAAATTTACAATGTATTTGTATAGGCGTGTTGCACGGATGTGTTACCGTAATGTGTTTACAACATGACAAAAATTGATGGGACTGCCAAGTTATCATGTTTTACACTGTAAGTCATATCGAGCCGATCACTTTTCCTATCCACACTTTTTCTGGACAGGCCTATACAGTCAAACTTCGATAACTCGAATACCTTCGGGACCATGCCATTTTGTTCGAGATAGGGAAGTTCGACCTATTCAGGGTTACTCGTACTGTCAGGCCATGATACATAACGGGGGTGACCTTAGGAGATATTTTTGTGGACTCATTAGAATCGCCCCATTGAGGCGATTCTAATGAGTGCACGCGGCATACGTTTTGAAGATAACATTAGATACAACCCATGTATATTCGATCCCGGGCTTCTCCAGACTTTCGGATGAGTCTTTAAACCGAGGTCCCGTCTCCGTATGACCTTAGCCGTTGGTGGGACGTAAAACTGAAACACTCACACTCACTCACAACCCATGTATAAACTTAAGGGGAATAGATACGCCTTCAGGGGAGGCAACTCCTGCAAAAGTATTTTTGTCTCCCATGTCAATAGCGGTCAACTCTTAAATAAAAGAATTTGCTCCCAATGAGCAAATTCTTTCCTTTAATAGTAAACCCATATTTCAGTGGGACAGGGCTTATAGAAAAGCGAACAGTAAGTCCCGAAAGTTGTCTCCCTTGGAAACATGGTGCAAAAAACGTGCTAAGTGTTCCCATGCCCCGTAAATATACTAAACATCTGTTGACATTAGCGAATCTCGTTCAGTTACCCTGGGGTCATAAAGGTGAAAATGTTTTCACACACAGACGGACAACAGGTATATATCATAGGCCTCAGTCGGAGGGAGACAATCCAATATTGGCTTTTAGTGTGACTGTCAATGATGAAAGCCAACAGGTTGGTGTCAGATAAAGTTGGCCATGATCGAGAGCTTTGAGAAAAATTTTCAAGGGACTCATAAATCTAGTTCGAATTAGCCATGATAAACGAATTATCCGTATTAGAGTTATCGAAGATTCACCACATATGTGCAATTATCAAGTTCTTTGCGTATCTTTTTCGCCAGGAACTTCTTGAATCAGCGAAAGGGAGAGAATGTATACACTATTTCATTATTTGTTTGTTTGATTTGAGGTTTAACGTCTCCGTCAACACTTTAAATGTCATTTTGGAACGTAGAAGTAAAACAAAGATCAGGAATCGATACAATTAACTTACTCCACCCAGCAAAGACACCAATGGGAAAGAAACACAAACATTACGCGACCAGACCATAATGGAAACCTAAACAAAGGAAGGCCATAAGGACAGTTACTTTCCCACAAAATGGCCATATGGCCATCCAAAATAAAAAGACACAAGTGATACACACAGCAAGTAACCAACAACAACATAAATAAATCGCCACAGAAGAACCGCATTGGAACGGTCAGTGGAAAGATTTCCACTGGGGGGTTTAAATCGATGTTACGTGGCCACAATCCTCGCCCTTACTTCCGTCGCGATTTAGGCAAATAATTTGTTCAGTCCGCATGAAAGCCTCCTAACTCATCAGTGCAACATCTTCCAATTTTGTGGTACTTTTACCCGACAATGAGATGAAATGACATCTCAAGCCCTGCCGCCCAATGAAACCAATGGGGTTTATAAGCATGGAGGGTCCGACGCGCACCGCTTTGCCAGAGCAGGCTTAGATCCTCTAAGCAGTTTACCAGTACTCGTGTGCGGGCCGGTTTCAGCTCTGCGTGGAAGCATCATGCAGCCCATCTATTTCTTCACTATTTCATTATCAATCTCCTCGAAAGAATGATGCAAACCCGTCAGTTATCGAACCCGCGACTTCCCGATCACCAGACGGCTGCATATCAGACAGAGCTACCGAGGCAAAAGTGGTGATGAGGATATAAAGAATATCAGCTATCAAGTTTATCAGGCTCGGTTTCGAGAACGCCTGTAGAATCGCGAGGCTTGCCGAGCGATTCTACAAGCGTTCTCGAAGCCGAGTATCAAATGCCGTTAATACATTCTCAGACGCGATGTCATATGATAAACAGCGGGTTAACAACGCTCCACATTTTACCCCTTACAATAACCTTTAACATAAATTGTGGTGGTTCTACTGAGTACCAACAATCCATGTTTGCAGCAAAAATAAGAAACAAATATACGTAGCTCTTTTGGCAACGACTTTTCACCTAAGCTCTAGTATTGTCATTTTCTGGAAGTGGCTTCGGGGCTAATCATGTAAGAACTCGAATGTGAAAATAACAAATCCATATAATGGCCAAGTATCACATGTTCAAAATTTAACATAACAACATTCATTATATTTGCTAACATATTGCTGTCATAAATTCTTTTACAAACATTTTCAGTAATACTTTCCCCGGGGCTTGAAGAAATATATGGGCTAAATGATGCTTCCACGCAGAGCTGAAACCGACCCGCACAAGAGTACTGGTAAACCGCATAGATGATCTAAGCCTGCCCAGGCAAAGCGGTGCGAGTCGGCCGCCCATGCTTATAACCCCAATTGGTTTCATTGGGCGACAGGGCTTGAGATGTCGTTTCATCTCAATGTCGGGTAAAAGTCCCACAAAATTGGAAGCAACGTCTCCAAGATGACCTTTACAGTGTTGACGGGGACGTCAAACCTCAAATCAAACAAAAAATATACTTTCAGCTTTAGTGGCAGTAATTCTTTAATGGGAATGGAAACACGTGCCAGTTTTCACAGGGAGACAACCTTCGGGACTTCCTGTTTGCTTTTCTATATACGCTCAGTGCCTCTGAAAAAGAAGTCCACTCTTAAAGGAAAGAATTTGCTCCCCAGGAGCAAATTCTTTCCTTTAAAAGTTGACCCCTACTGACATGGGAGACACAAACACTTTTGCAGAAAATGCCTCTCCTGAAACCCTAAAGCAATTCTCCAGTGAATTTGCTATCATTAGCACAATATTTTGCCAGTCTACGGGACACTCGGCAAGTGTGTGTGTGTGTGGGGGGGGGGGGGGAGGGTGCGGAGGGGGGGGGGGGGGAAGGGCAACTATCATGTCAATAGCCCAAACCGCGATAACCCGTCCAAGATTTTTGTCAGTTCTTGTAAAGAGGTTTTTTTTATACGTCCTTATTATGTAAGTTCCTCGGCCTCCGTCCGTCTGTAAACTTTTCGTTTCCGGATAACTCCTACATTTTACATCCAATCAAGCTGAAGCTTGGTACATGTATAGTAAGTAAGACCATGATGTGGAGCAGCGCGTATTGTTTCGAGGCTTTGTTTGTTTGTTTGTATTGGAATTTAACGGCCCATTCAACATTATTTAGGTCATTTTTGAGCTGGTCAGTATACTTAACCACACTTTTCTTGGGCAGGCTTATACGTAAGCGGTTAACCAGAACAGTGCACATTATTTCACTAGAAACTGGCAACTGTCCTTCTTTAATCAGCGAAGGAAGAGAATGACCGCAGAAAAGATTTCATGATCAATCACCACGAAAGAATGTTGCCGACCCCAGCAGGTATCGAACCGGCGTCCTCCTGATCACCAGCCAGGCGCGCATCCGACTGAGCTAACGAGGCCGGCATTGTTTAGAGGTAACGGTCCACCAAATATTAGTATAGGTATTCCCGCTTGTTTGTATTGGAGTTAAACGGCCAAGTCAACAGTATTTTAGGTCATTTTTTAGCCGGTCAGTTTACCTATCCACACTTTTCCTGGGCATGCTTATACGTAAGCGGTTAACCAGTGCAGTGCACATTCTTTCGCCAGAAACTGACAACTGCCCTTCTTGAATCAGCGGAAGGGAGAGAATGACCGTAGAAAAGATTTCATGATCAATCTCCAAGTAAGAATGTCGCCGTCCCCGGCAGGTATCGAACCCGCGCCCTCCTGATCACTAGTCAGACGCGCAACCGACTGAGCTGCCGAGGCCGGCATATTCCCGTTTGAAAATTCCTGTAAAAATATTTGGTTTCCGGCTTACTCCTCCCACAGTTCAACCGATCGAACTGAAACTTGACATATCGATAGACCATGATGTGGAGCAGCGAGCAGCACATATTGTTTCGAGATTATTGTCAACCAAATAATAACAGAGTTATGCCCCTTTGAAAATTTCTATATATATTTCTTTTCCGGCTAACTTCTCCTACAATTTACAGCCGATCAATGTAGCTAGACCATGATATGGAGCAGCGCAATTTATTTCGAGATTACGGTCGACTAATTATTAGCAGGGTTATGCCCCTTTGAAAATTTGTGTAAATAATTTGTTTCCAGCTAACTCCTGGTATATATTACATTCGATCAAGCGGAAACTTAATTCATAGATATACCATGATCAGATGATGTAGGACGGTGCTTATTGTTACGAAGTTGCCGTCGACGAAATATTAACAGAGTTATGCCCCTTTGAAAAAATCTGTAAGCTTTTCGTTTCTGGCTAGCTCCTCGTACAGTTTACTTCCAATCAAGTTAAAACTTGATTTACAGGTAGCCATGTGGAGCAGCGCGTATTGTTTCGAAGTTGCAGTCCTCCAAATATAAAGGGTTATCACATTCAGTTATTCCCAGTTGAAAAGTTCTGTCGGAACTTTTCATTTATGGCTGGACCCTCCTAGAATTGACATCTCTGATCAAGCGGAAACTTGATTTATAGTAACACATATTGTTTTGAGGTTACAGTCAACCAAATAGGAGCTCTAATGGCCCTTTGCAAATTTCGTAATCTAACTCCTACTGATTATATTTGATCAAGCTGGGACATTGTTTAAGAAATAGATCAGCTCTAACTGTGATTTGTTGAGTAATAAATCACCGTTTGGAGGTCAGTTGTAAAGTAGATCAAATCACGAGCGCGTAGCGCGCGTGATTTGTCTACTTACAACTGACCGACAAACAGTGATTTATTACTCAACAAATCACAGACTAGAGCTGATCTATTTCGATTCTAACACACTGATAATCGGCATTAATGTTGTTGTTTCCTTCAAATTCTCACACCTTTTCGCCATTGTTAGAAGAAATCCCGCTAAAATTATCGACTGAAACACATGCATTTATATCCTTTTCTAACGTTTCCGATGTGAGAAAATGACGTTAGACCATCTAACGTCAATGAAATCGACTAGTGATGTCATAAATTGGCAGTTTTTAATAACGTCACTCGCCACGCTCTTCCGAGCTGTGATTTGTGGCAGAATAAAACACAGTCGTTTTCCATTGCCTATATAGGCGCGCTGTGTTAGAATAAACGTTTCACCATAATGTGGAGCAGCGCATACCATTACGAGGTTACATTCCATCAACTATTAGCAGAGTTATGCCCAAAATGCCTGAAAACTTTTCATTTCCAGCTAATTCCTCCTTTAGTTTACACCCCACCAAACTGAAAGCTAATTTAAAGTTTGACCATGATATAAAGACGCGCATTTCTTAGTGGTGGACCATGATATAAAGAAGCGCATTTCTTAGCGGTGGACCATGATATAAAGAAGCGCATTTCTTAGTGGTGGACCATGATATAAAGAAGCGCATTTCTTAGAGGTGGACCATGATATAAAGAAGCGCATTTCTTAAGAGGTGGACAATGATATAAAGAAGCGCATTTATTAGAGGTGGACCATGATATAAAGAAGCACATTTCTTAGAGATGGACCATGATACTAAGAAGCGCATTTCTTAGAGATGGACCATGATACAAAGAAGCGCATTTCTTAGAGATGGACCATGATACAAAGAAGCGCATTTCTTAGAGGTGGACCATGATATAAAGAAGCGCATTTCTTAGAGGCGGACAATGATAGAAAGAAGCGCATTTCTTAGAGGTGGACAATGATATAAAGAAGCACATTTGTTAGAGGTGGACCATGATACAAAGAAGCGCATTTCTTAGAGATGGACCATGATATAAAGAAGCGCATTTCTTAGAGGTTACAATTATAACAGAATTATGCCCATATATCCATCCAAAATCTTTTTTTTTTGTGGGGTTGTTGGGGTGGGGTGGGGGAGGAAGGGACTAACCTCTTTTTTTGTCAGTTCGCTTACTGATTACTTGCCACAGACGTATGATGGTTTCAGTAAAGTACCAGCCTACCTCTCAAAGCCAGATATTCTTGCCTGTGACAGTCCATAGTTTAAATCCAGTAATGTTAAAAAATCAACACAATATGTGCTACATGTATATAGATAGATCAAACGCCGAATGGATGTCCTGCTAATGCTCCAGGCAGATTTAAGTTTTTATAACTTACGAATCACATCATTAGCAGTGTCCGTGGAGTGTCTTGTTTGTTAATGTATGCTTTGACACACAGGACATAAAATAATTAAGGACATATGTGGCGTTTTGCTATTCACAATTTGAATAGCACATCAATGTACGTTGAACAGAGGTTAATCAACAGTGTTTATTTATTTAAAAAAAAAAAAAAAAAAAAAACGGGGAAAATTCCCACAGGCGTTGCGAGTCCTGATAAAAACCGAGCGCGCTATCACGAGGGTTTTATCAGGAATTGCAAGCGCAGTACTCGCGATGCCCGTGGGAATTATTCCCCATATTTAGCGCACTCCCTTTTTATCAGGACTCGCAACGCCCGAGGAAATGGGTGTATTTCCCGTATTTTAAAATTATTCATTATATAGCTTTATATCTACTATATGACGTCATCTATTGACATGACGTGACGCCATTTACGTCTTCTGCACGATGTGATAATGTTCCACTGGGAATTATTTCCCAGCAGGAAATATCACTTTTATTTTCTACAGAAATCCCTGTAATTAGCTACATGTAATATACATGTAAGCAAGGTACATGTATACAAGACAGAATTGAAAAATGTTGAGTGTACAAATTGTTCTGGGCGGGACGAGCTAGTTTCGGCCAATTAGGCATCATCAGTGACCCTCAAATATTTAGAAAGGCATTAATGTAATTGGACCAAAAGATACAATCTACACTGATGAAGGGCAGGAAGATTAAAACTATTTCAATATCCTTTAAGGGGAATGGGAACACCTGCAGATTTTTCCGCCGTTTTTCAATGGGAGACAACTTTTGGAATTTCCTGTTTGCTTTTCGATACGCATTGTCTCACTGAAAAAAGGGGTATACTCTTAAAGGAAAGAATTTGCCCCTCAGAAGCAAATTCTTTCCTTTAGGGGTTGACCGCTACTGACATGGGAGACAAAAATACATTTGAAAGAGTTACCTCCCCTGAATGTGTTCCCATTGCCCTTAATATTTGACTGCGTAATACAATGTAGTACCGGGGCGAAAATGAGCGATATTTTCCTTAATTTTGATTCAAACATAGTTTAGAACCTCAGCATGAATTTTCTTATACAATATCCAGAGAGGGCTATCGACCTTTAGTAAACTCAACACGAATTTCTTACACAACATTCAGAAAGGATTATCGACCTTTAGTAAACTCAACACGAATTTCTTACACAACATTCAGAAAGGATTATCGAACTTTAGTAAATTCAACACGAATTTCTTACTCAACATCCAAGGAGGATTATCGACCTTTAGTAAACTCAACATGAATTTTCTTACACAACATCATGAGGACTATCAACTTTGTGTAAATTCAACATGAAGTTTGTTACACAACATCAAGACAGGACTATCAACCGTTGGTAAACTCTACATGAATTTACTTACACAACATCCAGAGAGGACCATTATTTTTTTAACAAATTCAACATGAATTTTCTTACACAAAATCAAGAGAACTATCGGCTTTTAGAAAACTCAACATAATTTTGACGCAACCTCGAGACAGGACTATCAATTTTTAGCAAATTCAACATAAATATTCCTACTGAACATGAAAAGTAAACTGAACATGGATTTTCTTACAGATTTTTCGACCTTCAGGAAACCAAACGTGGATTTACTATAGAGTTAACTTAACGTGGAAATTCATTACAAAACATCGCACTTCAGTGAACTGGACTTGGACTTTCATCACATATTATCCAGTGAGGGTTATGAACCTTCAGTTAAATGAACGTGGATTTTGTTTACAAAACATCTATATAGAGAGTGTTTTCGACTTTCAGTTTGCTGAACGTGGATTCTCGACATGTAGTAATCTAACCGTGGAGTTTCTTTTCAGAGCATCTGCAGAGAATTATATGGACGTGGATGTTCTCACAAAAGATCTAGAGAGGACTACCGAACTTCAGTAAACTGAACAGAATGCCTATAGTCCTCTCTTCATGTTATGTCAAGAAAAATGGGATTTATCTTAAAAAATTGTTTTGCTATACTCCTATTTGTTGTCCAAAACATACACATTACGAGAACACGCCTATATAATTTTGACCTCATCGTACCCCACTTTTATATAGTAAAACTGTGGTTTAAGGGGGTGTATATTATTTTTCTTATTTCTGCTCTAAAATATAGATTGTGGGTATTCGTTAGAACCGCCTCGATGAGGCGGTTCTAACATGTATCCACAATCTATATTTTGAGCAGAAATAAGAAAAATATAACAATTTTTTATCTGAAAATTGTTGTTTTTAGGCGATAAAATTTACAATGTATCTGAATAGGCGGGTTTTCGTAATCTAGAGAGGATTTACGAACTTCAGTAAAATTTAATTTTTTAAATTAAAATTCGTTTCAATAGAATACTTACCAGTACATTCAATGATAGCATATTACTGTACTTCCCGCAAGATTTTTGGCCAGACGCCCGGTACCGGGTGTGCCTCTCAAGGAGGAAACCTCCAACAACAAGAGCAAATTGTCACATGACTTCCTGTAACACGTCAGAATTTTTCCAACATAAACGGAATATAAGAATTGGAGGGGAACCAGGGAGGCGGGCATTCCGATTGAATGTACTGGTAAGTATTCTATTGAAACGAATTTTAATTTAAAAAATTAAATTTCAATACGAATACTGTAACCAGTACATTCAATGATAGCAGAATAAAGGTTGGTGGGATGGAAATTCTCCCACGTGAAAACACCCGTACCGAAGCGTTGGGCCACTTCAGAGATTGATCTTGAAGAAACTTAGAAAAATAATGGTAAAAAGAAATTTAAAGGAAAATTTCCCTAAATTTCCATCATTTCAATCTCTGAATATCCATGGTATCAGATACTATCTAATCACCTGTTTACGGTTATGGTCCAGGCATCAGATAGGAATGATCCTGATTAGCAGCTGTGACTGGAAGAACCAACGTGTCCCCCCACCACTTTTTGGGCTGTGACCACAGGACCCAAAAGTAGAAGATTCTGAGACTGTTTTCGAAGATCTCTGAGATAGAACTTTGCGAACACAGATTGATTTGACCAAACAGCAGCTCTGATTACCTCTTCAAGAGGTATTTTATTAAAATATGCCCAAGAAGTAGCTAATGCCCTAACTTCATGAGCTCTAATGTTTAGCAAACTTAATTTTCTCTTAGATAAATCTTTGTAAGCTAATCTTATTACAGAAGAGATCCATCCAGAGATAGAACCCTTGTTAATATCATGATCTCCTTTGATAGGAAGAAAGAGTCTTTTCCTGCCCTTTCTTAAAGATTCTGTCTTTTTGACATAACATTTAAGAGCTCTAACAGGACAAAGGAACCTGTTAAAGTCTTTCCTTTTTAAAGATTTAGCTAAATTTGGAACCAAAATATCATCTGGACATTTAGATGGTAATTGATTTTTAGCTAGAAAGCCTGGTTGTGTCCTGAGAGAGACAGAACCGTCTGACTTGTTGAATCTGATATGTTCTGAGTCAACCGAAAATGCATGGATCTCACTAACTCTGCTCGCTGTAGCCATAGCTAGTAAGAACACAGTCTTCCGTGTGAGATTTAATAAGGAAGCTTTATGTAAAGGTTCAAATGGTTCTTTACATAACGAAAAAAGAACACAGGCTAAGTCCCATTTAGGAAACAAAGACCTCTGAACAGGTCTCTGTAATTCAAGAGCTTTTATAAGTTCAGAAATGATAGGATCAGACCCAACATTTGTGCCAGACTTGAACTTTAAAGTATTAGAAATCATAGCTCTATAGCCTTTCACAGTACTGACTTGGCAATTTTTTACTTCAAATTGGTAGAGTAAGAAGTCTGCTACATTTGAAGCAGAGGCCTTGTCAGGAGTAATTTTCCTTTTACGACACCAACTGGTAAATACGCCCCATTTTGCCTCATAAACCTTCCTTGTAGAAGGTCTTCTTGCTTTAGAAACGTGATCGGCAACTTTTTCCGAAAATTTTCTATCTGTAATGGATCGTTTGATAAGATCCAGGCGAGTAAAGACAGAGACTGGGGGTTTTGATGAGAAATCACAATCCTTCCGGTTTTTTGAGTTAACAAACCGGGAATTATGGGCAGAGAAATTGGATGAGCTACTGACAGATTGAGCAACTCGGGGAACCAAGTTCTCTGAGGCCAAAAAGGAGCAATTAGCACTATCCTGCACTGTTGCATGCGAATCTTGGATAGAATCACTGGAATGATGTGAAAGGGAGGAAACGCATATGCGTGAATCCTGTCCCAATTCATGGACATAGCATCTATCGCTAGTGCATTGCTGTCCGGAATTGGGGACACATACAACGGGAGTCTGTTGTTCAGACGCGTTGCAAATAGATCGATGTTGGGGTGTCCTGTCATCAGAAAAATTGCATTGCAAACTGTCTGATTCAGGGACCATTCTGTGGATAATGGTTTGGACATCCTGGAGAGTCTGTCCGCCAAAATGTTGGTTTTCCCGGGAATGTGCCGGACTCTGAGAGAAATTGCTCTCTCGTGACACCAAAGAAGGGTCTCCCATACCTCCATGCATAATGTTGGAGAGTGGGTACCGCCTTCGCGTTGGATGTAAGCCACAACAGACGAATTGTCTGTGGCTATCATCACTGATGAATTGGACAGAATGTGTTGAAACTCTTTGAGAGCTAGAAGAATGGCCTTCATCTCTAGAATGTTGATATGGAGAAGAAATTGGTCTTGTTGCCAGACTCCATGACACATGAGTCCTTCCGGTTCCAAGTGTGCACCCCAGCCTGAACAACTCGCATCTGTGAAGACTGTGTGCAATGGAGGAGGTTGTTTTAGAACAACCCCCTGAATAAACCTCTTCCTGTCCAACCACCATTTCAGATGATGTTTTATTGGATCTGTGACCACTATCTTGTGTTCCAGTGGAAACAAATGTGGTTTCCATTGGGCGAACAATGCCATCTGAAGGGGACGAAGATGCAGTCTGCCTAAAACCACAAATTGAGCAGATGCACTCAATTTCCCCAATAGGGAAAGAAACATTCTTGCTGTGACAACAGGTTGTTTCAGAAACCAAGATACTAGGTGTAAAATACCTAGAACTCTGTCCCAAGGGACTCTGACAATATTGTCTTGGGTGACAAATTCCATCCCTATGAAAATGAAGTTCTGAGATGGAACTAGTTCTGACTTCTCTTGATTGATGATGAAGCCTAGAGATGTGATCAATCTGAGGGTAAACATCTTGTCCTTGATCAGATCGAGACGACACTGATTCCTGACTAGCCAGTCGTCCAGATAAGGAAACAGAATGATTGCACGGACTCGTAGATATGTTGCTATGGCAACCATCAACCGAGTAAAGACGAAAGGACTCGTTGCTAGTCCAAAAGGTAGAGCTATGAATTGAAACACTCTGCCCTTCAGACAAAACCGAAGATACTTCCGAGATGATACATGGATTGGAACATGTAGGTATGCATCTGTCAGGTCCAGCGATATAGCCCAATCGTTTGGATAAATCGCGTTCCTGACCTTGTTTACGGTTTCCATACTGAACGACTGTACAGTCAAGAACTTGTTCAGTCTGGACAGATCGATTATGAGTCTTAATTTTCCGTTCTTTTTTGGAACCAAGAAAATTCGTGAGTAAAAACCGGGATCTTCCGGATTTATACTCTCCACTGCCCTCTTTTGTAAGAGTTCCTGGACCTGTTCTTCTAGTGCGGGACTTTCTGACTGCTTGAAGAACTGTGGGAATGGGGAAAGTATTGGTTTTCTGTCGAAAGGAATCTTGTAGCCATGCCTTACGACAGAAAGGACCCATTTGTCTTGAGTTAATTTTCCCCACTCTTCTGAAAATTGGCCCAGGCGTCCTCCTACCGGTAGATCCCTTAGAGGACAGGGCAGTGGAGAGCAAATTTCCGTGTCTTCTTTCAGAGGAGGCTCCTTTACGGGAGGGGACAGACTGGTCCCTTCTCGCACTGCCTCCACCACGAGAAAACTTAGAACCACCCCTGCCACTCCAGACAGGTCCCTGTCTAGAGGGTTTGGATGGGAAAACCTTTTTAGGATCTTGTTTCTTTTTAGAAATACGTGGAGTTCTGAAAGAAGATGTTTGAGATTGCGAAGTGCTAGGTTTCGAGACCGATTCCGCAATCAGTTTCTGTTGATGCGTTTCTGAATTAGCCTTTTGAATTTCTGAGATTTTACCACCAAAGAGGGTATCTGCAGAAAAAGGGATAGATCTCAAACTGTCTTTGGAAGCATCTGTGAGAATCTTAGACCCAGAAATGGCTAATTCCCTCCTACATAACAGAAGTTCTACTGCCATAAGCACAGATAAATTTGTAGAATATTTGAGACAATTGACTAATGCCTCTACTAATCTACGAAGCATATTAGTGTCCATATCTTCAGATTGCATAGCACTAAATGCTGAGGTTGCAAATAAGTCTGCATAAGAATTGATGGATATAACACTCCTTGCTTGTCGTTCCATCATTTCAATAAATTTGGATGAAACATTGACAGTTCCGGAAGAAGACAAATCCAGTTTCGATGCATCTTTGTCTATTTTTGGAACACTGGAAGGAAATTGTTCATTATGAAGTTTATAAAACTTCATATGAGTTCCTAGCTCCTTTTCTAGGCTAATGGGTGCCACCCAACCAGGTTCCAATTTAACCTTGTCAGTAACATGTGACTGAACAAGATTAAGAATATCTTTTACCAACTGAGATTGGGGTAAAGTTGAAGACTCTTTATTCACAGATGGATTAAGTAAGTCAATACCCGATCTAGGCTTAGAAGGAGTTGAAGACTCATTCTTCCGTGGACAAATAGAGACTGGAAGAAGTCTGAAGACCTCTTCAATAGTCTCTGTATAAGAAATTTTTTCCACATCCTCATCATCAGAAATAACAGAACAGCTTTCAGAAAACTTAAGAGAAGAAGGTTTGTCCTTAACTCTAGTCGAGTTAGATGGAACCGACTTCCTGGTCGGAGAGGTAACACTTTCCCCTTCAAATTCATTATCAGTTACTGTCCCTGAAATTACATCCTGAATAATATTCCTCTCAGAAGAAAGAGAACGAGAAATTCGTCTCTTTTTTCCTTGTAGGGAGGAAGATCTACCAGACCGTCGGCGGTATTCACGATACCGTTTCCGACTTTTAGTGTGATGATGACCTCTGGATCTCTTTCCTTCATGTGAATGAGATCTAGAACGGTATCTACTTCCTCTCCCGCTATAGGAGTCTCTAGAGTGAGACCTATAGCGATGAGACTTCTTCCTCTTTGAATGTCTCCTATGTCTACCTCTGGAACGAGACGCAGAAGAACTAGATTCAGAATGATATCTTGAAGAAAAAGATTCATCTGAGTCAGAAATAGAAGATGAAACCCTTCTTCTTTTGTCCCGGAGGTCCTTTTTGTTTTGACCGGACCGGGATATTGAAGAAACACCCGGTGCAGACCGGGATCCCGGTTCTCGACCGGACCGGGTTGATGAATTTCCGGACTCCCGGTTATTAGTGTGACCCGGAAGTGTCCGAAAAACAGCTGTCTGACCAGAACTGTTCAAGAGCCCGGTAACTTCATCCCCAGAGCCTTTATCAACGTCTTGATTTACCGACCGGGAATGACCGGGTAAGATCTCATGACCGGGAGAAGGATCGCCTGGTAGTTGGCTGCCCGGAGAAGGGATGTTTTCAATTTCACTCGACTGAATAATCCCTGAATGGCGACTTTCAGACCGGACATTTGACACAACGTCGTCAGCCCGGCCTGATGAATGTTTATCAGAACGAACGTTTGACACAACGTCGTCGGTTCGAACTGAAGGGACTTCCTCTGCCCCAGAGCCTAGATGAGAAGAAACGTCATCATTTGCCTTCTTAGAAAACTTCGAAGAATGACGAGGAATATTGTCTTGTTTCTTTGGCATCCTGGAAAGATAAGACCGCCTACGAATAGCAGAATACCAAGTACCAAGTGACCAATTTACACAAATATCACATTTGTTGTCAACACTGCACTTAGAGCAGGCAAGACAAGAAGAGTGGTTATCCCACTTTGCTTTTTTATGACCACAAGAACCACGCACTTGTGGCATAACAAAGAAAAATAAAATGGAAAGAACTCACGTGAAAAGAATTCACTAAGTCCAAAATAATCCAAATAATGAATAAAATTGTAGCACAAAACACAGTAGAATCCTGCGGGAGCACTTCCCTACGACCAAAGGTAGATGACAGCAAGAAATAATGCCGATGAAAAAAGATTTGTTTGAGAACAAAACTGAAACACATCCACCAAGATGGCCGCAAGGAAAAATTCTGACGTGTTACAGGAAGTCATGTGACAATTTGCTCTTGTTGTTGGAGGTTTCCTCCTTGAGAGGCACACCCGGTACCGGGCGTCTGGCCAAAAATCTTGCGGGAAGTACAGTAATATGCTATCATTGAATGTACTGGTTACAGTATTCGTATTGAACTGAACAGAACGTCTATAGTCCTCTCTTCATGTTATGTCAAGAAAAATGGGTTTAAACTTAAAACATTGTTTTGCTATACACCTATTTGTTATCCAAAACATATACTATATCGCTTCATTACGCTAAAACGCCTATACAAATACATTGCCACCTTTATCGCCGAAAAATGAAAATTTTATGATGAAAAATTGTGATAGGTTTCTTATGTCTGCTCCAAATATAGCTGTGGGCACTCGTTAGAACCGCCTCATCGATGCGGTTCTAACGAGTACCCACAATCTATATTTTAGAGCAGAAATAGGAAAAATAAGGTATACCCCGGAAACCCCAGTTTTACCATATAAAAGTGGGGTTCAAGGGGGTCAAAATTATATAGGCGTGTTTTCGTGATGTGGCAGTAAAACTGAGGGAACTGTTTGCGCCAGCGCATGAATTAACCTACAATAGATCACATGAAAAATCTGCGAAATGAACGCCCCTAAACCCCGCTTTATATAGAGAAAACGGGGCTTTACGGGGATATACATAATTTTTCTTATTTATGCTCCAAGACATAGGTCTTGTGTACTCGTTAGAACCGCCTCGATCAGGTCCTTCTAACCAGCACCAACAACCTATGTTTGCAGTATTGTTTGTTTGATTGAAGTTTAACGTCCCCGTCAACACTGTAATGGTCATTTTGGAGACGTTGCTTCCAATTTTGTGGGACTTTTACCCGATATTGAGAAGACATGACATCTCAAGCTCTGCCGCTCATTGAAACAAGTAGGGTTTATTATCATGGACAGGCCGACTCGCACCGCATTGCCTGGACAGGCGTATCTCCTTTAAGCGGTGTACCAGTACTCGCATTACGAAAACACGCCTATACAAATACATGGTATATTTCACCGCCGAAAAAAAAAAAAAAAAAAAAAAAAAAAAACACGAAAATTGTAAGATGAAAAATTGTGATATTTTTCTTATTTCTGCTCAAAATATAGATTGTGGGTACACGTCAGAACCGCGTCATCGAGGCGGTTCTAACGAGCACACACAATCTATATTTTAGAGCAAAATAAGAAAAATAAGGTTTACCCCTGTAAACCCCAGTTTAACTATATATAAGTGGGGTTTGAAGGGGTCATAATTATATAGACTTGTTTTCATGATGTGTGCGGGGTCGGTTTCAGCTCTGCGTGGAAGCATCATGCAGCCCATCTATTTCTTCAAGCCCCGATGGGCGGGGGCTAATATTTGCTGTATAAATAAGAAGAATATCACGGATATTCGTCAGAAAATCAGCCGTTTTGGAGATGTGATAATACCCTATGTCGCACGGGTGTGTTGTTTTTTGCAATTAAAGTAATGTCGATAATACTCATATACATACTGAAGAGTGATTAATGTAATTAATCTGACAATCTTAATATCTATGTTGTACACATTAATTTAGCATGTATTGTATAGTAAATGCTATGATAGTCTCTTATAATTCTTTTTAGAATGGCATGGTTAATCTTTGTTTAGTTGTACATAATTATGTAAATGTATGTTAACCATGGTGAGACTCTAATAAACTAATAAACTAAACTATATTTATACAGGATCAGTGTTTTGCCGCGGGCTGGCTATCAGATGTTATCAACTTGCCTTTAATGGCAGATTACTGTCAAACTTCTTTATCGGTTACGTTTAACGGGAGCTTTCCACTAAATGTTTTCCATAGGCGACAATAGTAACATTTTACCTGCTCCCACAAAAACTACACATACAAAACTTTTCAAACCTTACTTGTTTATAGAGCCATCCTAGCCCAACAAGTTAATGAGAAAAAATCCACATGTTGATCGGCTCATTTTCAAGTTAAAGTCAACCATGTTTGTTTACCTGCTAGAACGGAGTAAATAAAACCAACATTTTTAAAGGAGGGGTGACCATTTAAAATCAGCAAAAATTTCTTTGATCTTGCAGATATATTTATAAAACATGCATCATTTTAGTCCCTTATACCTATCATTTTCTCACATTGAAATAAAGCATGGGATATATATCCAATGGAAGCAAGCCTGGTATTTAGAATGCAACTAAAAGCTCTGTCCCAAAGTGATAAAACCCGGCACCTCCCAGTATTTAGTGTAATGCTACCTATAATATAAACACATTACTGGATTATTGCAAGAATATTGGGAAAATAGCAACCCCCACCCGCACCAACTACATCATCATATTATGTAAAGTTGATTTTACAAATTCTGTTTCACGCGGGCAGATCAGTCTGTTCAGCTGCGCAGCCGTGCAATAATTGAAATTTATTCATTTCAGCTTAAAACAAAGATTGTGGGAACTCGATGGAAAAGCCTCAGCGAGGCAGTTCTAATGAGTACCCACAAGCCATTTGTGAGGACAAATACGAAAAATAATGTATACCCTGTAATTTAACTGAATTAATGTTGGATTTAAGAAATTTAAATCCAGAAAGGTAAGTTTTCTAGATGCAGTTCCTATTTTTCTTATCTAAGACTGAACGGGAGCCACAGAGACAGGTATACCTTTTGTGGTTGTGATTGCAGAGCTATAATGCAATTAGCGATAACAAATGACATGCCAATAACCACTCAACGCCTTCGTTAATCGATTATCAGGCTACCGTTTATTGAAATCCTATAATGAAATTATCGATAACAACTGACATCCCATTAACCACTGAACGCCTTCGTTAATCGATTATCAATCTACCGGTTATTGAAAACCAAACCAGTTGTCATTAATTGTCATCAAGATTTATTTATTTATTTATCAAATAAATAAATAAATAAATAAATAAATAAATAAATAAATAAATAAATAAATAATGAAAACTGCTTAAGTCATTTTGGATACGTTGCTTCCAACTTTGTGGGACTTGAGATGAAACGACATCTCAAGCCCGGCCACCCATCCTGGGCATGCTTACAACATCTAAGCGGTTAACCAGTACTCGGTTGGTTTCAGCTCTGCGTGGAAGCGTAATGCAGCAAATATATTTCTTCAAGCTCCAATGGGGAGGCGAAAGACAAAGACGGATGGATGGATGGTAGGACGGACGATAACTAGATAGATAGATAAAATTTAACCTAAATAGGGTATTATTAAATAAAAATTCAGCATATCAGCTCGTGCACCGAGTAGATTAATCCACTTATTCAAATAAAACGAAGGTTGCTGTTTAGAGACCAATACTGATGCTTATGATAATGATAACATACCTACAAGAGATAATAAAATTATCATCGAGGTTTAAGAATAAAATCAGTCATATGCGGTCAAGCTATGCATGAAATTTACCAATTTATTAATATGTTTGTTTTCAGCAAAACATTAACCTTCTGTTAATTGCTGCTGCTGCTGCTCTTCTTCTTCTTCTTCCTTCTTCTTCAAGTAGTCCCGGAAGGCACGCGGCGTCGGAGTGGCGTCGTATCGGCGTCGACGCGATATGGTGACGCGTCGACGTTGATATGACGTCGTTTTGACGTTGCGTGCCAACCGGGATGAAAATGTTTTAACAAATCCAAACCGGCTACATATTTAAGCTTGTACCTAAAGCCTCATTCTTGGCTTCGACCCAGTGATGGTGCCCTACTTCCCCTAATGATGATGAGGGCGAAGGACGGGCAACCATTATTATACAGTGTTATGATAAAGGCGTTATTTAGAGAAAAAAACGCAATTCTATGTTTAATAATAATGAATGATCCGTTGTGCACGCAATGCTTATACATACTATTACTGCTATAACCACTATATTAATGTTATAACAACTACTTTACTACTACTACTACTACTACTACTACTACTACTACTACTACTACTACTACTACTACTACTACTATATCTTACTGCTACTACTACTACTATCAATACTGATGCTTTTCCCCACCCACTTTATCTGTCCACTCCTGTTATAAAGATTCCTCAGCACATTTTGGCATCTATACACTACGCCATGTATGTTTGAAAATGTTTGTTACTTGTCTCATGTTGCCACCATGTGTGGCCTGAGTGAAAATAAAGTTATGTTTGTTGAGCAGTTCAGATTTTTAGTCCCCTTAAGCTGATCAGCTGGTTGCTGAATTCAGCCGATAATTCAGCGTTTTAGTCTTACCCGTGTTTTCCTTATGTCATACAATACCGCTGTTACCATCACGTGAACCGACCCCCGCCCATAGTGGCTCGAAGAAATATATGGGCTGCTTGATGCTTCCACGCAGAGCTGTACTGTAGTACTGGTAAACCGCTTAGAGAATCTAAGCCTGTCCAGGAACCGCGGTGAGAGGCCATGCTAATAAACCATATTGGTTTCATTGGGCGACAGGGCTTGAGATGTCATTTCATCTCAATGTCGGGTAAAAGTCCCACAAAATTGGAAGCACCGTCTCCAAAATAACCTTTACAGTGTTGATGGGGACGTTAAACCTCAAATCACGTGAACAAGTCCGAGAAATGAAGACCTTCTAAACACAACACAATATAGAGAAAACTGGGGTTTTCGGGGTATAAATTATTTTTCTAATTTCTGCTCATAGACATTGGCTGTGGGTACTCGTTAGAACTGCCTAAATGAGGCGGTTCTAACAAGTACCCACAACCTATATTTTGTAGTATTTTTAAGAAAAAAATTACAGATTTTCATTAGAAAAGTAGCCATTTTGGAACTATGTTGCACGGAGGTGTTATTCCAGCTCTGCGTGGAATGTTAGTGGATTACATCATGTCGTCGGACCCCGCCCATCGGGGCTTGAATAAATAGATGGGCTGCATGATGCTTCCACGCAGAGCTGAAACCGACCCGCATACGAGTAACTAAGCCTGTCCAGGCAAAGCGGTGCGCGTCGAACCCTCCATGCTTATAAACCGTATTGGTTTCATTGGGTGACAGGACTTGAGACGTCATTTCATCTCAATGCCGGGTAAAAGTCCCACGAAATTGGAAGCAACGTCTCCAAAATGACTTTTACAGTGTTGACGGGACTTTAAACCTAAAAACAAACAAACAAACATCATGTCGTAAAAATGGTATCACCACACGTGAAATACAAGTAAGCTTCTTACGTCATGACGCCGTCTGTGACAACGCTGTTTTTACTTTTTATTCGACAATAAAGCCGATTTAAAATCATTCATGGCGAAAACGCTCCTATAGAATTTTGCCCCCCTTTAACCACACTTTTATATTCTAAGACTGGGCTTTACAGGGGTATACATTAGTTTTCTTATTTCTGCTCAAACTCATAGATTGTAGGTACTCGTTAGAACCGCCTCGTCGAGGCGGTTCTAACGAGTACCCACAATCTTTGTTTTGAGCAAATATGTGAAAAACATCACAATTCTAGTCTGAAAATTTTTCATTTTTTTTTTTTGTGGTAAAATTTTCAATATATTTGAATAGGCGTGTTTTCGTAATGATATGATAAACAGAATCTTACACTCGTGGTCATTTCATATGAAATTAATGGAACTCGCTTTAATGAATTTGAATATCACCTATACAGGTTATGTTGGTTGGTTGGTTGATTTGAGGTTTAACGTCCCCGTCAACACTGTAAAGGTCATTTTGGAGACGTTGCTTCCAATTTTGTGGGACTTTTACCCGACATTGAGCTGAAATGACATCTCAAGCCCTGTCGCCCAATGAAACCAATAGGACGGTCCACCTCGCACCGCGGTTCCTGGACAGGCTTAGATCCTCTAAGCGGTTTACCAGTACTAGTGTGCGGGCTGGATTCAGCTCTGCGTGGAAGCATCATGCAGCCCATATATTTCTTCAAGCCCCTATGGGCGGGGGCCAATACAGGTTATGTGTGACCGGCGAAGTCTCAGATCAGCCTATACGAGTCTTCGGAAACGACCCAGTCAACACTGTTTAGATCATATTGAGCCGATCAGTTTACCTAACGGCACTATGCCTGGGCAGGCTTATATGTACATGTAAGCGTTTGGCCTGCTCCTCGCTTGGCACTCAGATTAACGGGGTAGAGCTAGGACTGGTCGACCCAGTGTCAGGATAATGTGACTGGGTGTGGTATCATGTAATGTGTCTGGGACATGATACTTCAGTGAGGCAGCACTATAAAAGTGAGCATCGAGCTCCCTGTCGCAACCAGACACCGTCGTGATATGACTGAAAAGTTGTTGAAAGCGACGTTAAACCCGAAACACACATGTAAGCGTTTAGCCAGTACGGTGCACAATCCCCCACGAAACAAGCTTATATAGTTCCGATCCCCTTGGACCCCACTTTTATATAGTAGAACTTTGTTTGTTTGATTTGAGGTTTAACGTCCCCGTCAACACTGTAAAGGTCATTTTGGAGACGTTGCTTCCAATTTTGTGGGACTTTTACCCGACATTGAGCTGAAATGACATCTCAAGCCCTGTCGCCCAATGACACCAATAGGGTTTATTAGCATGGACGGTCCACCTCGCACCGCGGTTCCCGGACAGGCTTAGATCCTCCAAGCGGCTTACCAGTACTAGTGTGCGGGCCGGATTCAGCTCTGCGTGGAAGCATCATGCAGCCCATATATTTCTTCAAGCCCCTGTGGGCGGGGGCCAATATAGTAGAACTGGGGTTTACACAGGTAAGCCTTATTTTTCTTATTTCTGCTCTAAAATATAGATTTTAGGTATTCGTTAAAACCGCCTCATCGAGGCGGTTCTAACGTGTACCCACAATCTTTATTTTGAGCAGGAAAATGGATTTTTCTTATTTCTGCTCTAAAATATAGATTGTGGGTACTCGTTAAAATCGCCTCATCGAGGCGGTTCTAACGTGTACCCACAATCTGTTTTTTTTTAGCAGGAATACGGATTTTTTCTTATGTCTGCTCTAAAATATAGATTGTGGGTACTAGTTAACATCGCCTCATCGAGGCGGTTCTAACGTGTACTCACAATTTATATTTTGAGCAGGAATAAGAAACATATCACACTTTTTCATCTTAAAATTTCCGTATTTCCGTCAGTAAAACTTATAATGTATTCGTATAGGCGTTTTTTGGTGATGTTTCTTCATACACTGACAACTGCCGTTCAGGAATCAACGAATAGAGTGAATAGCCATAAATGTTGAGGCTCAGCGAGTTTTCAGCAGAGTTTGTTTTGTTTGATTTGAGGTTTAGCGTCCCCGTCAACACTGTAAAGGTCATTTTGGAGACGTTGCTTCCAGTTTTTTGGAACTTTTACCCGACATTGAGATGAAATGACATCTCAAGCCCTGTCGCCCAATGAAACCAATAGGGTTTATTAGCATGGACGGTCCGCCTCGCACCGCGGTTCCTGGACAGGCTTAGCTCCTCTAAGAGGTTTACCAGTACTCGTGTGTGGGTCGGATTTAGCTCTGCGTGGAAGCATCGTGCAGCCCAGTATATTTCTTCAAGCCCCGATGGGCATTTTTTCGGTAGAGTAAGTATACAGGAATATTTACCTTTATACATCCCTTCTGTATCTTTTTGCACATTATCTGGTCCTTTGTACAAAATATAATTTTGCTGATCTGTTCGAAAACCTTCAACCAATTGATTGCTTTGAAATCCACCAGCAAGCGCTGTGGGTCCATTTTCTTTCCTATAGCCATTCGATGGCAATGGATTTCCGTTCCGATCCGCCTGTCCTTTGGCGGTCACATGGTCATCCTCGTCTACTGTGCTCCAAACATGGTTTACATGTAGAAATGCATTTTTGTCATATTGGTGATTGAGCCCGCCGTGTCTATGAGATTCGCGCCGCAAATAATGGAAATTTCTGAATTGCCCGTGACCTCTATTTCCATGACCACTTCCATGGCCGGCTAAGCCCCTGTCCCAGTTGTCAAAACCCAATGTTATCATGGTGTCTTTACTATGCTAGACCAAGTACAGAGATTATATAAGCCCCGCCAAGCGAATTTGTATCTTCGAGCATTCCGTCATGACAAATTTAAGCTAAGCATGCCCAGCCATTCAGAGGGGTCAGGGATATGGCTTTCTGTCTGAAGGTTCCTCTTGATTCACTGTTTGTATGAGCGAGCAGCGAAGGTTCTGGCGAGACTGCGCGGATGCGCAGGCTCGCCTGAACCCTCGCTGCTCGCATAGGCGATAAGTACCAAAATCGCTTGACGTGGCCCATATATGTTTTTTTTTTCATTCCATCACGTGAACAAGTCCGTATAAGACAAACCCCTATAAGCGCCAATTTATAGGTAGAAAATAGGAATTTTCAGAGGTATACGTTATTCTTAAATCATAGATTGTGGTTAGGCGGTTCTAACGAGCACCTACAATCGATGTTTAGTGCAAATCATAAATAATAATAATAATAATAAATAAATATATAAAAAAACGGGGTTACTCGTTAAAACCGCCTCGTAAAGTTTCATCAGTTTGAGATATAAAAGACTGCGCCCTGACATAATTGAGCCGGGGCACAGCATTGCCTACAACATACATGTGCGAACAGCGAAGAATCCGATCAGCCTGCCAATCCATATAGTCTAACCAGAGGCTTCTCTTGCTGCATGAAGGAGCATTGGACCCTTTGCTATCCTTAGAGCGCACAACGAAGACTCTGATCAGACTGCGACGATGCGCAGGCTGATCTGAGTCTTCGTTGGGCGCACATGTCTTATTGTAGGTTTTGTCATGCGCTGGCCCATATGGTATGAAACCGATTTTGCTCGTTAGGATTACATTAGCCACCAGTGTCTTAGTCTTCCTTCAAAATTAAGGCATTGACTATGTTCATAAATGTTACATGTAAAATGGCATCGTAATATTTATGAACAGGACAGTGAGTTAGTGTTTGTATTTTACGTCCCCCCAACAGCTAAGGTCATACGGAGACGGGGCCTCGGTTTAAAGACTTATCCGAAAGTCTGGAGAAGCCCGGGATCGAACCTGCGACCCCTGGTTTACAAGGCGAGTAGCGTAACCACTACACCACGGAGCCTTCTATGAACAGGACAGAGTTCATGCTCTCGTAAGCTGGGCATGAAAAATCTGTCAAACTTCGGGTATTGTTTTGGCTACCACACTAACATGTACATTGTATGTCATATACAGTCAAACCTGTCTTAATGGCCACCTCTATTAAGCAAGCAACCCGTTTCAAGGAAGCGGGCATTTAGTGCCGAAAAAGGCAAACGCATTATAATTCACCTGTATTAAGCAAACACCTGTCTTAAGCAAGCACATTTTCATTATCCCTGAAGTGCTTTCTTAACACAGGTTAAACTGTTCTTCTATCGTCAGTTTCACTTCAACCGAAACTTCCCCACAAACATGATGTTATTTTCTTCCAATGCTCTTCTGAGTGAGTGGGTGTTTGAGTTTTATACGTCCCACCAACAGCTTAGGTCATACTGAGAAGGGACCTCGGTTTAAAGACTCATCCGAAAGTCTGGAGAAGCCCGGGATCGATCCTGCGACCCCTGGTTTACAAGGCGAGTAGCCATCATGAAAGCACGCCTATATAATTTTGACCCCCTTGAACCCCACTTTTATACAGTAAAACTGGGGTTTCCGGGGGTATACCTTATTTTTCTTATTTCTGCTCTAAAATATAGATTGTGGGTACTCGTTAGAACCGCCTCGATGAGGCGGTTCTAGCGAGTGTCCGCAATCTATATTTTGAACAGAAATAAGAAAAATATCACAATTTTTCATTTTAAATTTTTCATTATTTCGGCGATAAAGGTGGCAATGTATTTGTATAGGCGTGTTTGCGTAATGATAAACACCGCACCACGCAGGCTTCTATACAATGCTCTTCTACTTAAGATAATAGAAGCTCCTTAGAATCGCCACGCCGAGGAGGTCATAACGAGTTATCACCTGTTATATTTAGTCTAAGAGAGAAAGAATAATAATAAGAAGACAGTTAAACCATAACAAATTCTCAGCTGTCTTTAGATATGTGCGGTGTTTTTCTTACTGTCGTTCGATGAGTGGCAATGACATAGATTGCTACGATTTTGGTGTGTTTGTTTGAATTGAGGTAAAACGTCCCCGTCAATACTGTTTATGTCATTTTGGAGATGTTGCTTCCAATTTTGTGGGATTTTTTCCAGACATTGATATGAAATGACATCCCAAGCCCTGCCGCCCAATGTAACCTAAACCCTTATATGCAGGCCCCCGCCCACAGGGGCTTGAAGAAATATATGGGCTGCATGATGCTTCCACGCAGAGCTGAATCTGGCCCGCACACTAGTACTGGTAAACCGCTTAGATGATCTAAGCCTGTCCAGGAACCGCGGTGCGAGGCGGACCGTCCATGCTTATAAACCTTACTGGTTTCATTGGGCGACAGGGCTTGAGATGTCATTTCATCTCAAAGCCGGGTAAAAGTCCCACAAAATTGGAAGCAACGTCTCCAAAATGACCTTTACAGTGTTGACGGGGACGTTAAACCTCAAATCAAACAAACAAACAAAAACCCTTATATGCAGTGGACGGTCTGACTCAAATCAATTTGCCAGGACAGGCTTAGTCCTTCTAAGCGGTTTATCAGTCGTGTGAGGTCAGTATCAGCTCTGCGTGGAAGCACCATGCAGTCAAGTCTAGTTCTCCAAGCCTCGATGGGCGGGCGTCGCTTTTTTGTATTTACCACAAGCAGAAAATCCGATATGACCAGTCCATGTCATGAACACACCTACTGCACCACACTTTATACAGAGAAAACTGGAGTTTATCGGGGTACGCATTATTTTTCTTAAATCTGATCCAAGATATAGGTTGTGGGTACTCGTTAGGACCGCCTCAATGAGGCGGTTCTAACGAGCACCCACGACCTATATTGGCAGTATAAATAAAAAAAAAAAAATCACGGATTTTCATCAGATCAAAAAAGTAGCCATTCTGGAGATGTAAAAATACACTATGTCGCACGGGTGTGTTATCGTCATCAACAACCAAAACCTAAAAAAAAAAAATCGTAATTAAAAAGTCACCAGTGATAAAAGCCGTCGGAATGATGATAATTATACCTAACAATTCAACACAAAAAATTCCTTTTCACTGACACGAAACACAACCCCCTGACTTTATATATACTACAATAATGCTACTCGATACAGGTCCCCGGCCTACGTCTTCAGACATGTGTGTCGGACCATGAAAACGATCTTTTTTAAAAAAATATATGACTATTCAAATTGGTGTACTTTTCATTATACTAGTATCGACTTAAGGAGAATGGAAACACGTGGCTGATTTTTCCGCCATTTTTCAAAGGGAGGCAACTTTCGGGACTTCCTGTTCGCCTTTCTATAAGCCCTGTCCCAGAGAAAAAGAGGTCTACTCTTAAAGGAAAGAATTTGCTCCTCAAGAGCAAATTCTTTCCTTTAAGAGTTGACGCCTATTGATATGGGAGACAAATATACTTTTGCAGGAGTTGTCTCCCCTGAAGGTGTTCCCATCCCCCTTAACTTGGTGTGAAAATAAGCCAAAGCAATCATGCATGAAGAACATACCACTTCTCTGTGATTACTACTCTCGGACATTCCGTAAACGAATCCATGCAATGAGTGTCCTTGTAAAACGGACTTTATATAGGCAAAAGTTGGGTTTACGAGCTTAAAACACTGTTTTTTTTTTGTCTAAAACGCGCTCAAAGAACATAGTGAGTACTCATTAGAACCGCTTTAGAAGCCAATGAAATGCCACGATGCAGCGATTCATACCAGCAGTCCCAAACTAAGTTAGACGCATATACAGAAGAGGGCTTTGTCAGGGTAAACATTTTTTTTTCTTATTTGCTTTCGAAAACATAGTGTAGGTACTCATTAGAACCGCCTTGATAAGGAGGCTCTAACGAACACCCGCAAACCTTCGGAAACAGAGTACTCGTTCGAACCGCCTAGATAAGGCGGTCTTAAAATCACGGTAACAAGTCCGTTAAACGAACACCCCTAAACCCCACTTTATATAGAGGAAACTGGGGTTTTCGGGGGTATACATTATTTTTACATTTCTGGCCCAAGACATAGGTTGTGGGTACTCGTTAGAACCGCCTCATTCAAGGCATAGGTTGTGGGTGGGTGTGTGTGTGAATTCGGGTTTAACTTCGCTTTCAACAATTTTTCAGTCATATCACGACGGTGTCTGGTTGCGACAGGGAGCTCAATGCTCACTTTTATAGTGCTGCCTCACTGAAGTTTCATGTCCCAGACACATTACATGATACCACACCCGGTCACATTATCCTGACACTGGGTCGACCAGTCCTTTCTCTACCCCGTAAATCTGAGTGCCACGCGAGGAGCAGCTAGTACCATTCTTAACGACTTTGGTATGTCGCGGCCCGGGATCGAACCCGTGACCTCCCGTTCCCTGGAGCGGACAATCTACCAACTGAGCTATCGGGGCCGGTATAGGTTGTGGGTACTCGTTAGAACTGCCTCAATGAGGCGGTTCTAACGAGCACCCTCAGCCTATGTTTGCAGTATAAATAAGAAAACATATCACGGATTTTTATCAGAAAAGTAGCCATTTTGGAGATATGACAAAATACACTATGCCACACGGGTGTTTTATCGTAATGAGAAGCACCCACAATCTATGTTTGCATCACCATGAAAAAGTATCATATTTGGTACTATATATGGAAGATTGTATCGCAAAAATCGTAAAGAAATTTGGACAACTTGAGGACTTTGTGTAATTCTTCTACACATCACGAAAACACGCCTATATAATTTTGACCCCCTTGAACCCCACTTTTATATAGTAAAACTTGGGTTTACAGGGGTCAACCTTATTTTTCTTATTTCTGCTCTGAAATATAGATTGTGGGTACTCGTTAGAACCGCCTCGATGAGGCGGTTCTAACGAGTGCCCACAATCTATATTTGGAGCAGAAGTAAGAAAAATATCACAATTTTTCTTCTTAAATTTTTCATTTTTTCGGTGATAAAGGTTACTATGTATTTGTATAGGCGTGTTTTCGTATTGGGACAGCTTGAGGACTTTGTGTAATTCTCCTGAAATTCTAACAAGTTGTTTCTTGATCCAACAAGGAGTCAAAAATGTGCAGACGGAATGGCAAACTGAGTGTGGACACTGATTAGACTGATCTGTTCTGCACTGTTTGATCAGGCGCATCTGTCACAATACTTAGGATCGTTACGGTAGTACATCATGTGACCAAGTCCGTGAAATGATGACCCCCTAAACCCCACTTTATATAGAGAAAATTGGGGTTTACGGGGGTATTCATTATTTTTTTCTTTCTGCTCCAAGACGTAGGTTGTGGGAACTCGTTAGAACCGCCTCATTGAGGCGGTTCTAACGAGCTCCCACAACCTATGTTTGCAGTATTTATAGGATAAATATCACGGATTTTCATCAGAAAAATGGCCATTTTGGAGATGTGAAAAAATGCACTATGCCGCACGGGTTTGTTATCATAATGTGGTGAACAAGTGTTAAATGTTCTAGTCCTAAGTTGCAGGTTGCAAGTGTTTGTAAGACGAAAATACGCTATATGTATACTTTTGACCCTCTTGAACCTCACTGTTATACAGTAAAATGGGGTTTACAGGGGAAAACGTAAGAAGCCACCGTGGCGTAGTGGTCATGCTACTCGCCTTGTAAACCAGGAGTCGCAGGATCGATCCCGGGCTTCTTCAGACTTTCGGATGAGTCTTTAAACCTAGGTTCCGTCTCCGTATGACCATAGCTGTTGGTGGGATGTAAAACCCAAATACTCAATCACTCAGGGAAAACCTTATCTTTCTTATTTTTGCTCTAAAGTATAGATTGTGGGTACCCGTTAGAACCGTTCTAACGAGTGCCCACAATCTTTTCTTTGAGCAGAGATAAGAAAAAATATCACAATTTTTCATCTAAAATTTTCGTGTTTTTTTTTTTTTTCGGCGGTAAAATTAACAATGTATTTGTATAGGCGGGTTTTCGAAAATGTAAGAAGTTAAAAAATGACGCGGGTCTAACAGGTACCCAGATTGTCCTTATGCAGCCCATCATTAATTTACATGCATCTAGAGGAAAAAAAAAAAAACATATGAAGCCTTGTTTATCCCATCTTTTTTTCCAAACAAAATAGGGGGTGGGGTTGCATGGATGTTAATTTCAAAAACGCGCCACGGTAACCATGACAGTAATCAACAAAAATATACATACAGGCTTCTTACCTTTGACCTTATTTGGCTTCACAAATATCATATTCCCTGGTAAAACTTGCATTCTTATATACAATTTTCTTTTTCTCTTTGCTAATGTTTATTTGTTACTAATTTGCATATTCATTTCTTTTTCCATCCAATATAACTTTAAAGTATCCAGCACATACATGAATAACCGCAGAATTATAAAAATACTTAGTAAATTGTTGTTCCTTGCTCCAAATGATGAATATCTGTAATAATTTTCTGATTCAGATACTAACATGGAATGTGGGTGCTCGTCAGATCGCCTCATCGAGGCGGTTCTAACTGGTACCCCGAATCTATCTATTTGATCAGAAGATAGAAGATAGATAGATAGATAGATAGATTGTGGGTTCAATCAATGTTTTTGAGCACCCCTAAGGAAAATGATAAATCCGCCGTTAACCCCATTCTTCTCGATATAACGTGGGGTTTAGGGGGCTTCATTTCATGAACTTGTTAACCTGCTGATGACACAGATATGAAGTTGTCGTTCTAAAACTGATGTGAAATTCCAGCCACTCTGACCTGATGAAAGCCGATCGCTTATTCATTAATATTTTCACAATTTTTTATATATATATACATGCACATATTTATCAATCAATACTAAAAATCAATGCCATTTGGCAAAAGGCATCATGAACTATTTTTGTTTGTTTGCTTTGTTTTGTTCTACAATCAAAGTTTAAACACAACGGCCGACAAGCATGGATGGCCGATTCATTAAATGTTTAACTTTAGAAATAAACGGCCCAGTGAACACTATTTAGGTCATGTCGAACCGGTCAAGTTTTTTTTCATACTGAGCGGATAACTTGTTTTACCAGAAGCGCCCTACCCATCGGGGCTTGGAAAAAAAGTTTGGGCTGCATGCTGCTTCCGCGCAGGCTGAAACCGACCGAACTTGAGTACTGGTAAACCGCTTAGGTTTACGAGCGTAAGCCTGTCCAGGAAAGCGGTGCGAGTCGGAAATCTCCTTAAACCCTAGCTGTTTCTTTGGGCAGTAGGGCTTGAAATATCATTTCATCACAATTTGGGTAAAAGTTCAACAAAATCTGAAGCAGCGTTTCCAAAATGACCTAAATAGAGCTGACGGGGATATAAAACCTGTAACTGACAAATGATCTTGTTGAATCAGCGGGAGTAAATGACAGTAGGAAAAAAATCATGATCAATATCTACAAAAGAATGTTGCTGACCCGCCGGATATCCGACCCGCGACTTCCTGATCACCAGTTTAAAACGCACCGACTGAGCAACCGAAGCCGTCTAAGTCAGCAATAGTTATAATAAAACACCCGTACGACATAGTGCATTTTTGCATCTCCAAAATGGCCACTTTTCTGACGAAAATCCTCGACATTTTTCTTACTTTTACAGCAAACATTGGTTGTATGTACTCGTTAGAACGGCCTCATTGAGGCGGTTCTAACGAATCTTGAAGCAGAAATAAGAAAAAATAATATATACCCCCATAAACCCCAGTTTTCTGTGTATAAAATGGTGTTAAATGGGTATTCATTTCATGGACTTGTTCACGCGATGTACCTCTGCAGCAAGGTCACAAACAGGAAAATTCCGATGTTAAAACTAGCTTAAATTAGGACTTCATCTGCTCTTAAAGCTCTTCTTTCTTAACATTTGTTGGCCCCCGCCCGTCAGGGCTTGAAGAAATAGACTGGTCTGCATGATGTTTACGCAGAGCTGAAACTGACCGCACATGAGTACTGGTTAACCGCTTAGAGGTTCTAAGTCTGCCCAGGAAAGGTAGTGCGAGTCAGACCGTCTGTGCACATAAACCCTATTGCTTTCATTGGGTGGCATGGCTTGAGATGTCATTTCATCTCAATGTCGGGTTAAAGTCCCACAAAATTGGAGCAACGTCTCCAAAATGACCTGTACAATCTTGAGGGGGACGCTAAACCTAAAACCAATCATTCAAAAAATCTTAACATTTGCTAAACCCAGTGTCCTCGTCCTCTAGTAAAGGTCCACCTTTGGGACTGTTCAAAAGTGGTCTTAAAGAGCACTACTGTACAGTCTTGAGTTGGTCTTAATATAGAATTTTTCCTGTACTTCTACCTTCTTCGGCTCTAGAATGGGCATATTTCTGCAGATTTTGCTTTCTATTTATGCACTAGTCATTGAATCTGAACCCTGTAGACCAGTACATATATACATGTGAAACAGTGCAGCATCAGAGCGAATGATTCATTGTCGGCACCCATGGGCGTAGACATTATAGAGGTAGGGTTTAACACGGAAGGACAGCCATTAGTTACCCGCAATGCTGGTTGATCTTTATGCAACAACAAGTATAAGCTTTCACAAGATAAACAAGAGGGCCCAGAGGGCCCTGTTTTGCTCACCTGAATGTCACTGTCTCCAGTACATTCTATTTTTAGCTCTGGAGGCCATCTTGTTCATCAGAGTGGAACGATCTTAGCTATTTTGGTAGGGTGTCACCTAGACAAAATTCGTTTGAAGTTTGAATCAAACTGACCCAAGGGTTTAGGAAGAGTTCGCATTTGAAGCAAATACAATGTTTTTCTATTTTTAGCTCTGGCGGCCATCTTGTTCATCGGAGGGAGACCATTTTAGCTATTTGGTAGAGAGTCATCTAAGCAACATTCCTATGAAGTTTGAATGTAATTGGCCCAAGGGTACAGGAGGAGTTGTCGTTTGAAGATTTTAACTATTTTGGTAGGAAGTCACCTGGGCAACATTCCTGTGAAGTTTGAAGCAAATTTACAATGTTTTTTTTTCTATTTTTAGCTCTGGTGGCCATTTTGTTCATCGGAGCGGGATCGTTTTAGCTAATATGGTAGAGGGTCAACGACATAATATTCCTGTGAAGTTTGAATCAAATTGGCCCAAGGGGTAAGGAGGAATTGTCGTTTGAAGAATTTTTCTATTTTTAGCTCAGGTGGCCAGAGCGGAACAGTTTTTTGTCAGAGCGGAACAATTTTAGCTATTTTGGTAGGGAGTCAACAACATAATATTCCTGTGAAGTTTGAATCAAATGGGTCCAAGGGGTAAGGAGGAGTTGTCGTTTGAAGATTTTTTTTCTATTTTTAGCTCTGGCGACCATCTTGTTCGCCGCGTTGAACGATTTTAGCTATTTTGGTAGGGAGTCACCTAACTAACATTCCTGTGAAGTTTGAATCAAATTGGCTCAAATGTTGAGAAGTTCGCGTTTTGACGTAAATTTACAAAGTTTTTCTGTTTTTAGCTATGGCGGCCATTTTGCTCATCAGAGCGAAAACGTTTTAACTATTTTGGTAGTGGGTCATCTAAGCAACATTCCCATGAAGTTTGAATGAAATTGGCCCAAGGGTAAAGGAGGAGTAGTCGTTTGAAGAATTTTTCTATTTTTAGCTCTGGTGGTCATCTTGTTAGTCAGAGCGGAATGATTTAAGTTTCTTTAGGGAGTCACCTACATAACATTCCTGTGAAGTTTGAAACAAATTGGCCCAAGGGTTGAGGAGGAGTTCGTATTTGAAGCAAATTTACGATGTTTTTTTCTATTTTTAGCTTTGGCGGCCTTTTGCTCATCAGAGCAGAATCTTTTCAGCTATTTTGTAGATGGTCACCTACCTAAGCAACATTCCTATGAAGTTTGAATAAAATTGGCCCAAGGGAACAGGAGAAATTGTCGTTTAAAGATTTTTTTTCTGTTTTTAGCTCTAGCGGCCATCTTGTTTGTCAGAGCACAACGATTTTAGCTATTTTGGTAGGGAGTCATTTGGGCAACATTCCTGTGAAGCTTGAATCAAATTGGCCAAAGGGTTGAGGAGGAGTTTGTGTTTGAAGCAAATTTATGATGTTTTTTTCTATTTTTAGCTATGGCGGCCATTTTGCTCATCAGAGCAATACCGTTTTAGCTATTTTAGTAGAGGGTCACCTAAGCAACATTCCTATGAAGTTTGAATAAATTTGGCCCAAGGGTACAGGAGATGTTGTCGTTTCAATAATTTTCTATTTTTAGCTCTGGTGGCCATTTTGTTCACCGGAGCGGAAACGTTTCAGCTATTTTGGTAGAGGATCACCTAAGCAACATTCCTATAAAGTTAGAATGAAATTGGCCTTAAGGTACAGGAGAAGTTGTCGTTTAAAGATTTTTCTATTTTTAGCTCTGGCGGCCATCTTGTTCAGCGGAGCGGAACAATTTTAGCTATTTTTGTAGAGGGTCACCTCAGCAATATTCCTATGAAGTTTTATTGAAATTGGCTCAAGGGTCAAGGAGGAGTTAGCATTTAAAGCAAATTGTTGACGCCGCACGACACACGACGCACGACACACGACACACGACGCACGACGCACGACGGTCGATGGGCATTGGCACAGAATTGCTATCACATTTGTACAAGCCCATAATTCCTGTCATATTGTACAGGTAAATACAAAATGTAAACTCTCGACCAGGACGGACCACTACCTATCCTTTAAGTTCCCCAGGAGCCTTCGGCTCTGGTCAGCTAAAACAAAACTTGCCCTGCCGTTAGCAAACTTTTTGGGTTTAATCTTCAATAAGTCTTCTATAAAGTCTACTTAACTTCTCAAACAGTTTTCAAGCATTCTATTCGATAGATGTCACAAGCATATTGAAATTGCACATGTGCCTTTTAAAAAATGAAAAAGTACTTTTTGACAATATTACATCTTTAGCAACTATTATACTTCAGTTGGCAGGATGGCAATTAGACTTTTGCCAAACACAATTAATTGTATAAAACACGTTTCTGGGATATAGATCCAGACATTCACATTTAACATGTGCTAAGCGTAGACCTAGCTTTTTGTAAAAGCTACTCTTGTATTGACAAGGACAACCAGAGTGCGTGGTATTTTACGTATATGTGTGCGGCTAAAACGTTTTAATATGTTATCTTAACGTTGGTCCTACAACCGTCAACTGCATGATTATGTAACGTCGTTTTATGTCTAGAAACAAGTCGACAACAGAAAGAGTAAAACGCAACTTAGAAAAAAGAGGCTAGTGGCAAACGTTTGTCAATAGCGATTTCACGTAAAAATGGGTATTGACAAACGTTTGTCAATTGCTATTTCTCGTGTCAATGACTATTAACAAACGTTTGTCAAAAGCGAATTTAACTTGGGTGTTGTCAATAGCCATTTTCCATCGTTGTCAATAGTCTTTAGCGTTTTAAACAGCTATTTACAAACGCCTGTTTTCTTAGCGTTCCAGCCTGTCGGAGCTTAGAGACATAGATTTGACTGCATGGTTCTTCCGCGCCCGAACTTGAGTATTGGTAAACCGCATAGAAATCTAAGCCTACCGTGAAAAAATAGTACTAGGTGGTGTGTGTGTGTGTGTGTGTGTGTGTGTGTGCGTGCGTGCGTGCGTGCGTGCGTGCGTGCGTGCGTGCGTGCGTGCGTGCGTGCGTGTGTGTGTGTGTGAATACGGGTTTAACGTCGCTTTCAACAATTTTTAAGTCATATCACGACGGTGTCTGGTTGCGACAGAGAGCTCAATGCTCACATTTATAGTGCTGCCTCACTGAAGTATCATGTCCCAGACACATTACATGATACCACACCCAGTCACATTATCCTGACACTGGGTCTACCAGTCCTAGCTCTACCCCGTAAATCTGAGTGCCAAGTGAGGAGCAGCTAGTACCATTTTTAACACTTTGGTATGTCGCGGCCCGGGATCGAACCCGTGACCTCCCGTTCCCCGGAGCGGACACTCTACCAACTGAGCTATCGAGGCCGGTAAGGTACTAGGTGGACTATTCCTTAGACCATAGCGATGCTTTTGGGTGGTAGGGCTTGAGACGTCATATTTCATCTCAATGACTGATAAAAATCCCACAGAATCGGGAAATTTCTAAATGACATAAGACGCAAAACTACGAAAGAGCAGTAGGGCCACTTTAACTTTTATATTTTTGACTCGTATCTCGAAATTACGACTTAGTTACTCGAAATTTCGACTTACTATCTCGAAATTTCGACTTACTATCTCGAATTTTCGACTTATTATCTCAAAATTTCGACTTACTATCTCGACATTTCGACTTAGTAACTCGAAATTTCGACTTACTATCTCGAAATTTCGACTAAGTAACTCGAAATTTCGACTTACTATCTCGAAATTTCGACTTAGTAACTCGAAATTTCGACTAAGTATCTCGAAATTTCGACTTAGTAACTCGAAATTTCGACTTAAAACCTCGAAATTTCGACTTAGTAACTCGAAATTTCGACTTCATAACTCGAAATTTCGACTTAGTATCTCGAAATTTCGACTTAGTAACTCGAAATTTCGACTTACTATCTCGAATTTCGACTTAATAACTCGAAATTTCGACTTACTATCTCAAATATTTTTTTGACTCGTATCTCGAAATTTCGACTTAGTTACTCGAAATTTCGACGTACTATCTCGAAATTTCGACTTACTATCTCGAATTTTCGACTTTTTATCTCGAAATTTCGACTTACTTTCTCGACATTTCGACTTAGTAACTCGAAATTTCGACTTACTATCTCAAAATTTCGACTTAGTAACTCGAAATTTCGACTTACTATCTCGAAATTTCGACTTAGTAACTCGAAATTTCGACTAAGTATCTCCAAATTTCGACTTAGTAACTCGAAATTTCGACTTAAAATCTCGAAATTTCGACTTAGTAACTCGAAATTTCGACTTTTTAACTCGAAATTTCGACTTAGTATCTCGAAATTTCGACTTAGTAACTCGAAATTTCGACTTACTGTCTCGAAATTTCGACTTAATAACTCGAAATTTCGACTTACTATCTCAAAATTTCGACTTAATAACTCGAAATTTCGACTTACTATCTCTAAATTTTGACTTAATAACTCGAAATTTCGACTTACTATCTCGAAATTTCGACTTAATAACTCGAAATTTCGACTAACTATCACGAAATTTCGACATACTAACTCGAAATTTCGACTTACTGTTCCGAAATTTTGGCATACTAACTCGAAACTGACTCTTTGATCTGCGCTGTGCATTCAACTCTGAATAGGGATTAGCCATAACAGGAATCTTGTTATGGTCAACTCAGAGTTGAAGGAAGACCTCAGATCTCAGAACCAACTTTCCACAACATCACGGTTTAAATATGGAGTTTGGATATTTTTTGCATGTTTAGCGCCAGAAGTGATGCCTCATTTCGAGAACGAATCATTTGCCACTAGACTTGTGTGCTAGACCCCGCCGTTACGGAGTAGAGACATTGGCTTGGCTAGCTAGAAGCCCGGATTTGAATCCCCTGGAACATATTTGGGAGATTCTTGGGCGTCGAATACAGAACATTGAACACCCCCACGCCCCCCTCCCCCACCACCACACACACGCGTGGCTAGAGCTGACCAGCCATCAATTTCGACGTCTGACCGATGGGATGAAACGAAGGGTCTAGGAATCTGCTGCTCTGTCAAAATGATACATCTTGAACACGCAACGTATTCTGATACCGCATTTTCTGTCCGATTGTTGCTTTGTTAAGTTAGTCATGGTGTTCGTGTTGCATAGTTTACCATCTTTTGGGTCGATCTTTTTTCATTCGACCCAAAGTAACTACCTACAGAAGCTTCTCGCCTGCTATTGTCCACGTGACTATCGCTGACCATCTACACCATGAACGTACCGGTTATTTAATGAAGCTCTCTTCTGCGGCGTCTGATCAGGGTCTGCACTGTTTGCAATATCCATGTTCACCGGCCCAGTCTACATGGCGCACTGACGTCACAAGGAAAGACTAAAGCGCTGCTATAAATAACTGGTACCTGGGTTTTGAACATGGTCAGTGATAGTCACGAGGTCAATAGAAGGTGGGAAGCTTTTGTAGTTAGTAACTTTTAGTCAATTGATAATTAATCGACCCAAGCGCGGCGTCTGATCAGGATCTACACGGTTTGCTTATAGTATAGGAATTTAAAGGATAAACGAAACATGTTTAAATCCACACTCGAAGACAATCGACCCACCAGTGCTGTCAGTGCTTTGATCTATACATGATTTTTACAGCACACGATGATGAGAAAGTTTGATACCGAAAAAAACTGCAATATGGCTTTTAGCCCGCTTTTATTTTACTGAAACGGGGTTGAATTTTGTTTGTTTGATTTGAGGTTTAACGTCCCCGTCAACACTGTATAGGTCATTTGGAAGACGTTGCTTCCACTTTTGTGGGACTTTTACCCAACGTTGAGATGAAATGACTTCTCAAGCCCTGTCGCCTAATGAAACCAATAGGGTTTATAAGCAAGGGCGGTCCGACTCGCACCGCTTTACCTGGGCAGGCTTAGATCCTCTAAGCGGTTTACCAGTACTCGTGTGCGGTCGGATTTCAGCTCTGCATTGAGGCACTATGCAGCCCATCAATTTCTTCAAGCCCCGATGGGCGGGGGCCGTGAAACGGGATTGAATACGCGACGTCCTAATGAGACTGAAAACCCTCTGTCTCTTACATCATACATTTGGGCCTCTAGTTTTATAGTTTTGAGAAATATTTGATAAAATTAACATTGGCCAATATAGAGAGAAAGAAGAATGAAAGAACATGTGAAAAAATACACCGAGAAAGGTCATTGGCGTTTACACGATACAAGTAAGCCGATAATGACCCTAGTCTCACAATGTTATCACATAATTTGCATAATCTGCTTGATGTAAACTTGTTTTCAAAGCGGGGGTATAATGGAACGGGGTTGTTTAACATTAACTGTGCGTATAGGACTTAATATCTCGTAAGTCAAAATTTCGAGATACTAAGTCGACATTTCGAGTTAATAAGTCGAAATTTCGAGTTATTAAGTCGAATTTTCGAGATATTATGTCGAAATTTCGAGTTACTAAGTCAAAATTTCGAGATACTAAGTCGAAATTTCGAGTTAATAAGTCGAAATTTCGAGTTAATAAGTCGAAATTTCGAGTTATTAAGTCGAAATTTCGAGATAGTAAGTCGAAATTTCTAGTTACTAAGTTGAAATTTCGAGTTAATAAGTCGAAATGTCGAGTTATTATGTCGAAATTTCGAGATACTAAGTCGAAATTTCGAGTTAATAAGTCGAAATTTCGAGTTACTAAGTCGAAATTACGAGATACTAAGTCAAAAGAAAAAAGTATACCTGGCCCTAATGCTCTTTCGTACAAAACTTCAACAACAAAAGCAAACAAAAAAGTCAGAATTTGGTAACAGTGATGGCCAGATTATCGCTCGTGTATCCTTGACCTCGCATTGTTGAAACAACTGTGATAACATTTATTGGAGAAGAGAGTGAAAGAGTGTGATGGAGCAGCCGTGGACTGAATCTGTTCGTTTTGTGTTTAAAATGTCAGACCATTGATACTTGTCATCGTACCTTAACGAGAAGTGGTTCAGCTATTCGCCTCATCTTGGGCTCGATTCCGGAATTTTCCAGACTTTTGGACTAGTCTTGTAACGTAGGTACCGTCTCCATATGACCTTAGTAGTTGACTGGACGCAAAACTCAAACTGTCCTTTTGGCTTTCCGCTTGTGGTGTTTTCATTAGGGTTTAGTTATTTCATGTTCGTTTTTTTTTCCTTCGGTGTCTCTGATCGGAGGTGTGGGGTAATTTTATCGATTCCTGATAATCGCTTTCACTTCTATTTTTTCACTCTTATGCAACGGTCAGTTAAAAAAATGCAATGGGACTATCAGTCAAAATCAGAAGCATGATGCAGCCAAATCTATTTCTCCAAGCCCCGAAGGGCGGGGCCTAGGATATCTGAGTCATCTTTCGGAAGGTTGTAAATCCAGCAGAGCACAGCAACCTCTCCGGTTAATTAGCACTCGTATGCAGTCAGTTTCAGCCAGGCTGATAGATATCAACGAAATTTTGCCTCGTTTTTATTATGTCTGTCTGTTTGTTTGAATTGAGGTTAACGTCCCCCGTCAAGACTATTTATAGTTAGAACACAAATTAGGTCATTTTGGAGACGTTGCTTCCAACTGTATGGGACTTCTGCCCGGCATTGAGATGAAATGACTTCTCAAGCCCTGCCGCCCAATGAAACCAAAAGGGCTTATATGCACTGGACAGTCCGACTCGCACCACTTTACCTGGGCAGGCTTAAGTTTTCTCAGCGGTTTACCAATACACATGTGCGGTCCGTTTCAGCCAAGGCAGACAGCGAACGATATCGCCGACATGTTTGTGTGAACTGTGGTTAACCGTCCCCGTCAACACTATTTAGGTCATTTTTGAGAAGTTGCTTCAAATTCTGTGGAACTTTTACCCGACATTGAAATGAAATGACATCTGTAGCCCTGCCGCCCCGGCATTGAACCAAAAGGGCTTATATGCATTGGATGGGCCGACTCGCGCCACTTTGCCTGGGCCAGCTTAGGCCTTCTAAGCGCTTTTCCAGTACTCATGTGCGGTCAGTTATAGCCAGATATCAACGCAATTTCGCCTCATTTGTTAATTTGTTTTTGTGTTGAAATTTACCGTCCCCGTTTACACTATTCATGTCATTTTAGAGACGTTGTTTCCAATTTTGTGGGACTTTTTACCCGTAATTGTGATGAAATGACATCTCATGCCCACCGCCCATTGAAAGCGAACGGGCTTATATGCACCGACCCTCACGACTTTGCCTGGGCAGACTAAGGCCGCCTAAATGGTTTATCAGTACTCATGTGCGGTCAGTATCAGCTCTGCATGGAAGCACCATACAGCCCAATATATTTCTCGAATCCCAGATGGGCAGTGCAATTCGCCTCTTTTGCCAATAGCGATTATACGAAAAATCACTATTGACAAACGTAAGTCAATAGCGAATATACGTAAAAAAGGCTGTTGACAAAGGTTTGTCAATAGCTATTTTAACGTAACTTGGCTTTTGACAGCCATTTTAGGGTATATTCGCTATTGACACTCCGAAAATGAAAAACAAAAAAAAAAAAATTTCACACACGACGATAGCAAGTCCGTGAAATGAATACCCCTTTGAAGCTCACTTTATACGGAGACATATGTGGTTTACTGGGGTATACATTATTTTTCTTGTTTCTGGTTTCACATATAGATTGTTGGTACTCGTTAGAACCGCCTCATTGAGGCGGTTCTAACAAGCACAAACAACCTTTGTTTTTTTGTATTAATAAGAAAGATATCGCCATTTTTCGTGGCAAAAATGATGTCACTTTTAGACATATGAAATAATGTATTATATATTCAAACGACATGCTGTTCTGTATCATGACACTTGCCACACTGCAATAAAGATTTTTTATGGTGTATTAAATTTCAACAATATGAAGGCCTATATTATAACACTGAATGTACAGTTTAGACTTGCCCAGTCGTTTTTGTTTTATATCTATTTTGCTCTTTCTCTGTACACATGATCCCCTTTCACCCAACTTCAAGTTACCTATTGCTTGACCTTTCCTTCTAACCAAGGGACTGAAATAAGAAAATTTCTATAAGCTATGCAAGGTTTGTGTCCCTTAAAAAGAGACAGAAGATATAAAAGAAAGGGTCTGGAGCCAGAATATGTACAGTTTTATTCAGTTTCTTTTAACCTGTTTAGTCTTCAAAAAAGGCGCAATAACCCTGGTACATATGTACCTGGCGTCCTAAAATGGGACATTAAATTTCAAAATAATCATTGCTGCTAAACAGTCAAGCTTCGACAAGTTGGTGTATGCATTTTGTAGCCTGGTTTGATTGTTTCGACAGTTGATTTTGCTTTCTGATGCGTTCGGTGTTTGACCCTACGTTATTGTGTGGAGTATACATATGAAAAGATAGAAGGGTTTTTTAAATAAGTATAATAGAATTCCGTGATTAAAACCAGCTAAAATCAAGAAAAAATCTGCTTATAAAAGCATATTTTAATGATTTCAGCTGTTCTTCGTGTTTTCTACACCTAGAATCCTCATAAATTAGACCACCTTTGGGACTGTTCAAAAGTGATCTTAAAGACCATTTTTGAACAGTCCAAAAGGTGGTCTTAACATAGGAATTTTACTGAATGTCGAATTAAGTAAGGTCGAGATGACGATAACACGTGTGCTAATGTGGCGTCTTCCTAATCTCAAGAACTAATTTAAATCAAAACATAGATTATGGGTGCAGGTACCCTCATTTTTTATTGAGCACTATGTAGAAAAATAAGGAAAATAATCAGCATACCTCTGTAAACCAAACTCTTTCGTGTTTTTTTTTTATATATATAAAATTGGCTTAAAATATGTTGTGCTGACGAGTTAGATATCCTTCATGCGTACTGAACAACGCATTTTTCTAAGCCACGAAAGATATCATCGCGAAGATTGTGGCCACGTAAAATCGTTTACACCCCCACCCCACACACACACACACGCCCAGTTGAATGTTTCAACGCTGTTCTTCTGTCGTGGTTTACAGTTGTTAAAGTTCGTAGTGCTAATATCTTGTTTTATTTTGGATACCCGTTTGGCCATTTGTAGGGAAGTAACTGTCCTTTTGACTTTCCGCTTGTGAAATTTTCTATATACATGTAGTGAAGTTATTTTATGTTCGTGTTTCTTTCTCTTTGATGTCTTAGATGGGAGGTACAAATGTACGTTGTAATTGCATCGATTCCTGATCATTGCTTTCACTTCTATTTTTATAAGTTATTCATTACAATGTCTTGTACGTGATAGGGTTGGAGTCTGAATCAGGCGTGGTCATCATGAAAACACGCCTATATAGTTTTGACCCCCTTGATCCCCACTTTTATATAGTAAAACTGGGGTTTTCGGGGATAAACCTTAATTTTACTTATTTCTGCTCTAAAATATAGATTGTGGGTACTCGTTAGAACCGCCTCAACGAGGCGGTTCTAACGAGTGCCCACAATTTATATTTGGAGCAGAAATAAGAAAAATATCACATTTTTTCATCTTAAAATTTCTATATTTTGGCCAAAAAAAGGCAATGTATTTGTATAGGCATGTTTTCGTAATGATTGACAAATTGCACAGTCTGCTAGTCGCGTTATTAATTGCAATGAAGTATAGTTTGAGAGTCAGTACTCTTATTCACCAAGTCATGAAGACCCATACCTCGTGTCAACATTTTTATTACGATGTTTTAAATTACTGATATACAATCTTTCAGGTCAATCCAAAAATTGTTAAAATATACCCGTAAAGATAAACTATCTGACTTGATTGCCAATAAACTACCGTCCTACCTGTTAAACTTTTATCGATGACGACATAGCTTTTAACCCGTAAACAGGTAAAATAGACTTACTGCATGGCAAAATTACACCAATTTGCTGCTAACACCCACAAAAAAATTACGCAAACACGCCACACAAATACATTGCCACCTTTATCGCCGATGAAAAATTGTGATATTTTTCTTATTTCTGCTCAAAATATAGATTGTGGGCACTCGTTAGAACCGCCTCATCGCGGCGGTTCTAACGAGTACCCACAATCTATATTTTAGAGCAGAAATAAGAAAAATAAGGTATACCCCCGGAAACCCCATGTTTAATAAATAAAAGTGGGGTTCAAAGGGGTCAAAATTATATAGGCGTGTTTTCGTGATGCATGCAAAATGTACCGATCGTAAATCGGTGGTCGAAAACCGGACCACCCGGATGAAAACCAGCTAGCCGTGATATGTTATCAGAGTGATGACCGAGCCACCCAATGTTAAAGCGTCAGCGCTGACAGAGGCTTGTCGAATATAACGATTAAGGTCGATACTTCAAAAAAGATTTACATCATGTGAACAAGTCCATGTAATGAAAACCCCCTTAAACCCCATTTTATATAGAGAAAACTGGGGTTTACGGGGGTATACATTATTTTTCTTATTTCTGTTCCTAGACATAGGTTGTGGGTACTCTTAAGAACCACCTCGACGAGGCGTTTCTAACGAGCCCCCACAACCTGTGTTTGCAATAGCAAAAAGAAAAATATCACAGATTTTCATCAGAAAAGTAGCCATTTTGGAGAAGTAAAAAATGGACTTTGTCGCACGGGTTTGGTATCGTAATGCAAACAAATCTATTGCACGACCCGCAGAAAAAGCGACCGACTGAAGTCGGTTGATTTTCTAAGAGTGCCCTAAAATCACCATGTCATTCTGTCAGTCAGTCTGTCAGTCTGTCTGTCCGTCCGTAACCCGTTTGTGAAAATTGGTGATAGTGACTTAACCGCTTGGAATATTTAAACAATTTTTGGCATACTGATAGATATCAATGAGATCTAACCAATGAACCATTTAGTATAGCCTCGCCGAGGCGAAAAATGTGAAAATTTTCGAACTGCTTCTCCTCGGAAACCGTTGTGCCGATTGAAGTCAAATTTCATATGGAGCCTCTATGGGATGGGGGAAACCAAAATTTGCTCATGGGGTCCAGGTCACGTGACCAAAATGGCCGCCAAGCCATATATGATCTGTCTGTCCGTCCGTCCGTAACCACAGGAAAAAGTCGCCAAAATAAACAGAAATACCCAAATACGTGTGTGACAAAGTTTATGTGTGCAAAAGCATCGTGCTTATATGAAACGTATACGCACTGCGCGTATTGCGAAGTTTTAATCATGCAGACGCATTGAGCATATCGATAAACAATACGCATTGCGTTTGCATGCTGACGCAGATGCACTTATCGAAAACAATACGCATTGAGTGTGTGAGTATCCATACACAAACGCGTTTTGCTGAAATACGACAATCACAAATACGCAGTCGCCTCGTTGTTTAAAAACAAGTGTTTGATATCTTTATCTAGGTGTAAAAATAGTTGTGTTTCTACTATCATGCTGAAAAAAAAATTTGGTCGGTAGGTGGGAGAGACTTTTTTTTATTATTTTTCCTCGAAAAATACAAGGTCGGGCCTGTATTATTTTATGTGTTTTTGTTTTAGTACATGTTTTTTGTTAATAAAGTTGTCATGTTGAGACTTGGATTGTATATCATAATTCATTTTAAAGACAAATGCTACTAATTCGCCATTTTTGTATGATCATCAAAAAATGCAAGTTATGGCAGGGCAAAGATTTTACCGTTCTTGGGTAAGGGAATGGTTGAAATTTGTGGAACATATATTGTTTTGGGTTCATTTCATTATTTTACATGTTCAGCTGGGCTATAAACTTCAGGAAAACAGTAACATTGCGACTTTTGGAAATTTTAATTTTTCGGAATTTACTCAAGATCAGATCAACCTAAATGGTTACAGTCTTACTTAAACGATTTGCTGTAATGCATATTATGGCCAGCTACAATTTACAAGTAAAATCCGAGTTATCTGTCAGTGATTCACAGTCTTTTCATAGAATTTATATGAATTTTTACCATGTATTTCATCTGGGGGTATGGGAACGGTTTGTTTAATAAAACAGAAATTAGCACGGTGACCCCTAGTTTTCTTTTGATTTTCTATTCTCTGAAATCATCCCCTAGAGAAAAAACCTTGTTTTATGAAAATTTCAATGTAGCATTTTTCTGCATGGTCCAAAATATTGCAAACAATGAATTATTTTGAAAGATATTTTGGTTGATGACAAAACTGGTTTTGCAAAATAATTTTCTGAGCTTGAAAAATAGACTAAAGATAGGCAGCAGTATCTTTTACTATATCATTCTGACTAAATTTAATGTTTAAAAGCACGGTAAAAGTCATTTTTGACATGCTATTTACTACCATGGTTCTTTTCTGATATTTCTGGGTAAAAGTTTGGGCTGATTTTCTTCTTGTTCAGATTACTAAAGATTCAGCACGGTGACATATGGTTTTTATTTCAAACTTGGTGAGCCAGTATATGATGCTGAACATGTACAGACTCTTAAACAGTTTTCAATGTAGGAAGTATTTCGTAGCATATTCCCTTAAATGCTCAAAAAATTCAGCTCTGTATTTTTGAAGGTACTAAATGACCAAAAACTACAAAAATGTACTTAAAACGCGAAAATACTGTGGGAAAATGCAAAGACGACACTGGGTAGGGTCAGATTTTGAAAATGATAGTGTTGGTGTTTAAATTTTTATTTTGTTCTTTATTGATAAAACTAGTAGAGTCAGTGTCTGAAGCAGGGTCGTTGGCTTAGCGAAAACACAGCTATTTGGGGGGGGGGGGGGGGGGGGGGGGGGGCTTAGTTCACTTTTGGCTTTTATTTTCTTTACCTTCGCGATCTGTATACTATATTGTCACAAATAACGAGGATATCATTATAATTCTGACCCCTTAAACCCCATTTTGAAATAGTAAAACTGGAGTTGACTGGGATAAGCATTATATTTCTTTTTCTGCTCAGAAACATGGATTGTGGGTAATCGTAAAAACAGCCTCACCGAGGCTATTCTTTCGAGTATCCACAGTCTGTGGTTTGAGCAGAAACATGAAAATATCAGGATTTTTATCTGAAAAAAACATAGATTATGGGTAGTCATAAAAACAGCCTCGCCGAGGCGATTCTATCGATTGCCCACGGTATGTGTTTCGAGCAGAAACATGAAAAATATCAGGATTGTTACCTGAAAAGTTAAGTTCTATTTTTATTTATTTATTTATTTATTTATTTATTTTGGTGCTAAAATTTTACCAATATATTTGAAAAGGCGTCAAATGTCTTTTGCATTGTTTGCACAGACATGTACGTATAAAAAAGTATTATTCGTTTTGTTGGGAGCAGGCTTTCTTGTGCATACCTCGCTGACTCAAAGTCATTAGGTCTTTCACCGCCGTGGGTTCGAGCCTCGCTGGGGCCACATATGAGACGCTAAGTTCTGCAATGGAAGGTCAGGTGGTATCTCTCCGGGCATTCCGGTTTTCGCCTACCTCTGTTTAACGATCGGCTCGATATGAGTGACATAATCTTGAAAGGGTCGTAAAACCCAAAGTAAATGTACATACATTTGACATCAGTTACATATTGCAACATTGTGTAAGAAATCAACAAATCGCAAGACCTTACAGCTGACCTGTACAACAACATAAACTATATTAAAGTCAGATTAATGGCCATTTCACTGGAATGCCACTGATAGCTAGAAATCTGCCATGTTCCCTTGCAGATTTTATAAGTCCTAGATGTTTGAGTCAGGATAAAATAAAATCTGGCCTTGCATGGTGGCATAATATAAAATATGGAATGCATGAGCACACCTATTAACATCTAGGACTTTTATAAGTCTATCATGGGAGGTGTGCAGACAGTTCAGAGAGTAATTTATGTGTCTGTCTGATATTCACCCTGGAAGAATGGGGTCCTATTTTCTTATTTCTGCTGTTTGGTTTGAGATTAAACACCCCTGCAAACATTATTTAGGTCATTTTACAGGCGTTTCTTCCGAATTCCGGCGCGTATCATGGTAGTTATACTGCAAACATAGGTTGTGGGTGCTCGTTAGAACCTCTGCGTTGAGGCGGTCAATAATGTGGTTCTAACGAGTACCCACAACCTATGTCTTGGAGCAGAAATAAGAAAAAATAATGTTTACCCCGTAAACCGCAGTTTTCTCTATATATAGTGGGGATTAGGTGGATGTTTATTTCACGGACTTATTCACGTGATGTGATGCTACCACGCAGACCAGCCCGCACACGAGTACTGGTAATCCGCTTAGAGGATCTAAGCCTGCCTTGGCAACGCGGTGCGAGTCGGTCCGCCCATGCTTATAAACCCTTTTGGTTTTATTGGGCGGCAGGGCTTGAGATGTCATTTCATCTTAATGTCGGATAAAAAGTCCCACAAAATTGGAAGCAACGTCTCCAAAATGACCTTTACAGTGTTGACAGGGACGACTTCAAATCAACAAACAAACTAAACATCGAATCGATGTTAGTTCGACGTTGATCAAAGATTGGTTGTAAAGTGATGAAAAATGTGGATACTATATCAAATTGTCATTTTAATCTATCAGTCGAAACAGTGCAGACTATTCCATTATTTAATCTTTTAAACCTACAATTTTCATAGTCTACACTTGGTTTTGGGAAAAGAATGAAGGTCACACCCTGCATTAGACTTATAAAGTCTGATGAGATGTGACTTTTTACAAAGTAATCCATAGATGAAAATATATACCCCTTCCTCAAATCTCTCTCTTTAGCTCTCATCACATCAGACTTATCCGATTTGTTCAGTGGTTATGTAAGGAATCTGACCATTGCCAAATGATATAACAGTACACTAATTAAACAAACATTATCAGCTCAAGGTTCACAGCAAGACAAGATTAATGTCCCTCATTGAGTTTCCTCCAGCAGGCATTAGAAATTAGGTTTCTTGCATTTATAGAGTTTTTGTTTGAATTGAGTTCTAACGTCCCCGTCAACACTGTAAAGGTCAGTTTGGAGACGTTGCTTCCAATTTTGTGGGACTTTTACCCGACATTGAGATGAAATGACCTCTCAAGCCCTGTCGCCCAAAGAAACCAATAGGGTTTATTAGCATGGACGGTCCGCCTCGCATTGCGGTTCCTGGACAGGCTTAGATCCTCTAAACGGTTTACCAGTACTAGTGTGCGGGCCGGATTCAGCTCTGCGTGGAAGCATCATGTAACCCATATAGTTCTTCAAGCCCCTATGGGCAAGGGGCCAGATTTATAGAGTTAAGAGAGTGCTCTTGTGTGGAGAGAATGACCGTAGAAAAGATTTCAGGATCAATCTCAACGAAAGAATGTTGCCGACTCCGGCAGGTTTTGAACCCGCGCCCTCCTGATCACCAGTTAGACGCGCATCCGACTGAGCTACCGAGGCCCGCAAGCCTGTCGTCTTTATTTTACATCTAAGGCAAAAAGCACAGACCCGGAGCCGATGTTTGAGTCAGGATAAAATCAAATCTGGCCTTGCATGGTGGCATAATATAAAATACGGAATGCATGAGCACACCTATTAACATCTAGGACTTTTATAAGTCTAACCCTGCATATGTGGCATATTATTGTCACTTCAACATTTTCTCCAGACCTATCTTTTGTGACCATTGTTAAAGCATTTTACACACCAAATCTGCACAATTTCATTGTCACTTCAGGAATGGATTTTAATATGTAATAAATGCATTTAACCTCAATGTAACCCCATGCCAGAATTGATTGACAGGTCTTCAAGCCAATAGTTCGATCGTTGTTTGGCGATTGCTAACCACCGTAACCTTAGACAAGCTAACCTAACCATAGAATGTCGACAACAACAGAGTTAACTTCCTTGACGGGGCGTGACTAAGCAAGGGCTAGAGGTTGCTTCCTGTTGTTTAATAGCTTCAGCTTCATTAGTAGGCCTACACTGTAGCCTAGCTGACTCTGGAATTCATTACGTAAACATGCCTGTACAAATACATTGTGAATTCTACCATCTAAAAACGAAAATTTTAAATGAAAAAGTGTGATATTTTCCTTATTTCTTCTCAAAATATAGATTGTGAGTACACGTTAGAACCGCCGCAATGAGGCGGTTCTACACGTTAGAACCACCACAATGAGGCGGTTCTAACGATAACCGACAACCTATAATTCAGAGCAGAAATAAGAAAAATAAGGTTTACCCCCTGTAAACCACAGTTTTTCTTTATAAAAGCGGGGTTCATGGGGGTCAGAATCATATAGGCGTGTTTTTGTGATGTAATGTTGAATCAGAATGAACCAAGAATCTTTGGGTGTTCCTTGCGTCACGAAAACACACCTATATAATTGTGACCCCATTGAACCCCACTTTTATATAGTAAAACTGGGGTTAACAGGGGTAAACCTTATTTTTCTTATTTCTACTCAAAATTAGATTGTGGGAACTCATTAGAACCGCTTCATTGTCCGAGTACCCACAATATATATTTTTAGTAGAGATAAGAAAATTATCACAATTTTTCATCTTCATTGAGCGGTTCTAACGAGTACCCACAATATATATTTTTAGTAGAGATAAGAAAATTATCACAATTTTTCATCTTAAAATGTTTCCTTTTTCGGCAAAATATTTACAATGTATTTGTACAGGCAGTTTTTCGTAATGTCTACATGTAGACTATTATCATATTGCTGTGAAATTCTTTTCGGACATGCATTGCATTTCGTATTCAAAATAATATACAAAATATGTACAATTCTGCAAAATCTTGGCCTAAAAGCACAATATTCCCAGCCTAGGCTAGGACAATATGCATGTATAGTTACTTTCTGTGATCCATATAAACAATACGTGTGCGAATAGCTGCACAACGTGAAACTGACAGGATTGTTTTTCTTTTCTATTCTGTCATGAATACACATGTCAACACGAACCGAATTCTTTGTCAAACCACCAGCGTATTTTTCCGTATTTTTCAAATGTATATAAACCAATATGCATGCGTTTTTTTGCGCAAGGTTTGCCGCACAAGCTGTGTACTTTTTCTGTATTTTTAAAAAATACGTCCTTCAATACATACACATTTTGCTGCGTAACATTTGTTGCACCCGCTGCTTATTTCTTCTGTATTTTTCAAAAATAGGTCCTCCAATACGCACACGTTTTGTTGCGTAAACTTTGTCACACCAGTTGCTTATTATTTCCGTATTTGCGCACAAGACGGACGTAAATACTTTCTGTATAGCGTTTATACGAAATCCAATAATGAGCTATTTATAGATGGCACTAATTTTAGCACCAGCAGAATTGCTGTGACGTCATCGATTTCGGACAAACATTGTGTGTCCGAGATCGTGTAATGCATTATCCTACAGGCGAAACTAGTAACTCGTTGCGAATTTCACGACTTTTTTCTGATGTCCAGAGGTTAAAATTTAATCATGGTGACTACGAAACATTTCTGTTACGGCGACTGCAAGAGTGACTCTTGAACACTGCAGAAAAACTGCGAAATTTTCTTCATCGGCCTTGGAAATGGGTTCCCTAAACCAAACAATGAATCCGAGAAGTGTAAAAGATGGATTCAGATCTAGATGTGTGGTCGGAAATATTTCACCATTGACGATGTAAAGAAGGACACATATATATGTTCTCTGCATTTTGTTGGCGGAAAGGGGCCGACTGCTGAGCATCCGGACCCAATTAAATGTGGAACCGAGGTAATGTGAAAAAGTTCAAATATAAAAATTGGGTTGGGGTGTCTCTTCCCCTTTCCTGAAAGTTTCCTCGCCTCCTCTCTCTTTCTTCCCTGTTTATCCTCTCCGTCTCCCTTCCACCCCAACTCGGTGCCACCCCCTGCATAACATGGGCCCTATACAGAGCCCCTTCAGCACATAATCCATTCTACTACCTGTTGATGTGTTCTAGAATGTTGTTGAATGTATGGTAAACCGTGTCGACCCTGATCTGAGTCATCCGATGCAATGTACAGTATGTCTGATCTGGGCCTACCATGTTTGCAATGGCATGCATGTTCCAACAGTGAATACTCGGCATAATGAATACCCTTGTAAACCCCACTTTACATAGTGAAAACTGGGGTTATGGAGGTACACGTATTATTTTGCTTAAAGTTATATCTGTTCCAAGACAGAGGTCGCCCCCAACGCCCATCGGGGCTTGCAGAAATAGATGGGTTGCATGATGCTTCCAAAAAGAGCTGAAACTACTCATAAACTGCTTAGAGCAGGCAAAGCCCATGCTTATAAACATGATTGGTTTCATTGAGTGGCAGGGCTTGAGAAGTCATTTAATCTTAATGTTGGGTAAAAGTACCAAGAAATGGGAAGCGACGTCTCTTAAATGACCTATACAGTGTTGACGGAGACTTTAAACCTCAAATCAAAGACAGAGGTTTTGGGTACTCGTTTGAACCACCTCATTGAGGTGGTTATACAAATATCACAAATGTTCATCAGAAATATAGCCATTTTGGAGACATGAAATAGTGCACTATGTCACATGGATGCTGGCAGACAAGTACCCCATGTGTTGAGTAGAATAGCAATTGTTCATCTGAAGATGTGTAACTTTTTGCATTTGAAAGAAATCACAACTAAACTATTGGTCTGGATAAGAGTATCAGGAAAAAAGTTTTCTTATTTCGTGACGAAAACATATTGTGGGTACTGGTAAGCAACTCACTACAGTGCTTTTTTATGAGTACCCACAACATGTTTTCATTGAGAAATAAGGAAAGTATATGAATAAAAACTATAAATCATTGTCTTTCTTTCTCGATGAAAGCATATTTTGTGGATATTCATTATAAGCACATTGCCAATGTGCTTCTTACGAGTATTTGTTTGTTTGTTTGATTTTTAACGTCCCCGTCAACACTGTAAAGGTCATTTTGGAGACGTTGCTTCCAATTTTGTGGGATTTTTACCCGACATTGAGATGAAATGACATCTCAAGCCCTGTTGCACCATGAAACCAAAAGGGTTTATTTGCATGGACGGTCTGCCTCGCACCGCGGTTCCTAGACAGGCTTAGATCTTCTATTAAGCGGTTCACCAGTACTAGTGTGCGGGCCGGATTCAGCTCTGCGTGGAAGCATCATGCAGCCCACATTCTAACCACCTCATCAGCTGAATATTGGAATGTTTGTCCACCGCTTCATAGACCAATCTTCCCCCAGGAACGTCTGTTTCTAACAGTTTTATAAACGGAAAAGGTAGACTCGTCGCCATTGTGATTCTGATTGTTTGTCCGAAAGTGATCACGTGACCGCGTGGGCTATATTAAGATATTGGTTTTTCCATTTTGTGACGTAGGCAGACTGGCAATTCGTATAAACGCTAATGTATCAGTATGTATTGGTGAAAATTCGCATTGCGTATTTGTCCTTATTTTGTTCATTTTTCACTGTGAACCCGTCTGTGAACATTGGTGATAGTGACTTAACCGCTTGGAATATTTAAACGATTGTTGGCATACTGATAGATATCAATGAGATCTAACCAATGAACTTGCGAAATATTACATTCCATTTAGTATAGCCTCGCCGAGGCGAAAAATGTGAAAATTGTCGAAGTGCTTTTCCTCGGAAACCGTTGGGCCGATTGAAGTCAAATTTCATATGGAGCCTCTATGGGATGGGGGAAACCAAAATTTGCTCATGGGGTCCAGGTCACATGACCAAAATGGCCGCCAAGCCATATATGGTAAAAATCCTTCAAAAATAGTCTTCTCCAGAACCACTGGGTAGATTTCCACGAAACTTGATAAATAGCATCTGGGACGTAGGCACATCATAAATTGCTAAAATGGTGACCCTTGGTTGACCTTGGTTGACCTTGACCTTCTTTGTGCCTAGGTCAAACTTTGACACATATGCTTTTGTATTGGAAAAGTGAGAATGCATTTTATCCTGCAAACGATTCAGAATACAGTACTAAAGTATAAGATATATTTTTGCTCCTTACGATAAGGCGCATTTATTGGGGGAACCGTTTTAGGTCCAGGTCTCATGACCAAAATGGCCGCCATACCCATATATGGTAACACTCATTACATGTTTAATGTTATAAATTCACCCCAAAATGGGACGTTCCGGTTACTGCGAAAAAAAAATCATACGCACGGTGCTGGCTAACAGCGTAGTGTTAAACCTTTACAAAAACACGCCTATTCCAAATTGAAAATTTTACCACCAAAAATAAAAAAAAAAATGGAAATTTTTATATTTGAAAATCTGATATTTCTTATATTTCTGCTCAACCAGTAAAGGTGTGGTTTCTGGGTAAGTTTACTGACCGGCTCGATATGACTGAACCGTTAAACTCCAAAACAAACCAACAGATACACATATTAAGATAAACAGTTCGATACATATAACACACCAGTGTGACACAGTGCATTTTTCGCATCTCCAAAATGGTTCCTTTTCTGACGAAAATCCGTGATAATTATTCTTATTTATCATATGACGTCGCGTCTGAGAGTGTAATAACGCCATGTAATAAATTCAATAATCCACTAGTGGATTAAATATGCAAATTAGTTAGATACGCCCCGTAACGTTACATGTATGACGTCAGTAACAACGTCGCGTTTACTAATGGCGGAATATTGACAGTTTTGTTAAAGAATCGTTAATAAAATGCGTTTTATATGTCATATGATAAATAGAATCTTGCATTCGTGCTCATGCATTATTGAATTTATTAAACTCGTTGAGGAAAAGGGATAAAATGCTCGGCACAGCCTCGTATTTTATCCCCTTTCCTCAACTCGTTTAATAAATTCAATAATACATGAGCACTCATGTAAGATCCTCTATTTAAATTGCAAACATAGGTTATGCGTGTTCGTGAGAACTAACGGGGCCCTGCAAACTATGTCTTGGATAGAAATAAGAAAAAATATCTATACCCCCGTAACTCCCCCCCCCCAGTTTTCTCTATTGTGGCCCCCTTTTTGAAGTCCTGAGAGCTTACTAAGAAGATGTGAATTGTTGGTTAACTAGAAAGGAAATGTCACTCAGGAAAGGCCACAATCCAAGAACGCAGCCGTCTCAAGTAATGTATAGAAAGTGACATGGAGGCACACACAAAAACAGACGAAACATGAACCAACAGCACAAAGCCAAATAACAAATAAGACACTGCAAAAGAACATCGGCCATGGGATGGACAGTAGTAAAACTACTGTGTGTGTGTGGGGGGGGGGGGGGGCTGCAACTCCGGAGTTTATGAAATTTCAACCCTCGCCCTCTGCTCCAGTACAGTATCAAACAAATAACAATAACAAAGAAGCCTACTAATAACAAATAACAAATAAGCCTACTCCTGCTTCACGCCGCTCTTCTTTCAGAAGCAAGTGTAGCATATGCTGCAAACCAAGTTTCGAGGTCATCCACCTTTTGGTTCCAGAGGAGATTTTTTTAAGCTTTTTACCATATATGGGCACGGCGGCCATCTTGATCATGTGACCTAGTCCTTACGAACAAATTTCTTTTCTTCCTTCCTATGGAGGCTCCATATGTAATTTAGTTTCAATTGGCCCAGTAGTTTCAGAGGAGAAGTTGTTTGAAAGTGTTGACGACAGACGATGACGACGGACCACTACCTATTGTATAAGCTCCCCCGGAGTCATTTCAGTTACAATACGCTCCCCCGGAGCCTTCCGCTCTGGTGAGCTAAAAATATATGCTATTTTGACTTTTCCCATATAAAAGTCTCGTTGACCAAATTTGACCTTGCTGTAAATTGGGTCAAGGTCGTCCTAGGGTTATCATTTTAGCAAAATATGATGGGCCCGAGTCCCCAATGCCAGATACCAAGTTTCATCACAATCGGCCCACCGGTTCAGGAGGAGAAGATTTTTTAAGGATTTTTACCGTATATAGGCATAGCGGCAATCTTGGTCATGTGATCAAACTCAAATTAATTAAATTTCATTTCCTTGTTCTTAAAAGTGTTCAGACAAAATTCGGTTGCAAATGGCCTAGTGGTTTCAGTGTAAAACAAGTTTTTAATTTTCATATCTGAATGACATTGGGCCGAGGACAGGGAATAACCTTGACCTTGAAAACTAGTGTAGTTTCACTAGCATATTTTGCCCACTGCATTTACTAATTTTCAGGTCACAGGCTGCAATAGTTTAAAAAAATTATGCTGTTTTGACTATTTCCCATACAAAAGTCTATGTAACCAAATTTGACCTTGACGTAAAATAGGTCATGGTCATCCGAGGGTCATCATTTGAACAAACTTAGCGAACTATGATGGGTCCGAGTCCCCTATGCTACATTCCAAGTTTCATCACAATCTGCCCACTGGTTCAGTAGAAGAAGATTTCTTAAGGGTTTTTACCTTATATGAGCATGGAGGCCAGCTTGGTCATGTGACCTGGACCCTGCGAGCAAACTTTTGTTCCCCCATCCGATGGATGCTCCACATGAAATTAGCCTTCAATCGGCCCAGCAGTTTTGGAGGAGAAGTCATTTGAAAATGTTGAGGCCGACGCGGACGCGGACGACAGACGACGGACGGCGGATCACTGCCTATACTATAAGCTCCCCCGAAGCCTTCGGCTCTGGTGAGCTAAAAATCCACGTTTTTGCCTTTTTTCCATACAAATGTCTAGTGTCCAAATATGACCTTGACGTAAAACAGGTCAAGGTCAACCAAAGGTCATCATTTGAACAAACTTGGTAGGGCCCGAGTCCCCGATGCTGCATATAAAGTTTCAAGAACATCGGCCATTCGGTTATTGAGAAGAAGATTTTTAAAGGTTTTTACCATATATGGGCATGGCAGCCATATTGGTTATGTGACCCAGTCCTCGCGAACAAACTTTCGTTCCCCCTCCCCAAGGAGGCTCCACATGTAATTTGGTTTCAATTGGTCAAGAAGTTTAAGTGAAGAAGAAGGTAAAAATACTGAATCTACGCCGACCTGGACAAAGGTCGGTAAATGACCTTGACCTTCCATTCAGGTGAGCGCAAATATCACTTCTGATGCCACTAGCTACCAAGCAATCAGAAAAATCCGTGGTTTTGCCTTTTTTATACAAATGTCCAAGTGACCAAATTTGACCTCGACGTAAAACAAGTCAAGGTCAACCAAAGGTCATCATTTGCACAAACTTGGTAGGGCCCGAGTCCTCGATGCTGCATACAAAGTTTCAACATCATCGGCCATTCGGTTCTTGAGAAGAAGATTTTCAAAGGTTTTTACCATACATGGGCATGGCGGCCATATTGGTCACGTGACCCAGTCCTCGTGAACAAACTTTCGTTCCCCCTTCCCACAGAGACTCCACATGTAATTTGGTTTCAATTGGCCAAGTAAATTCAGAGGAGATGTTGTTTGAAAAAGTTGACGACGCAGTCGACACAGACGACGCAGACGACGACGGACGACGGACCATTGCCTATACTATAAGCTCCCCGGGAGCCTTCGGCTCTGGTGAGCTAAAAATAATGTATACCCCGTAAACCCCAGTTTTCTCTATATAACGTGTGGTTTAGAGGGGCATTCATTTCACGGACGATACGCATGATTCATCGCCGTCTGGGCATTTGAATGAAATTAGGTTATGTTTATCTAATATTACCTAATGCTGATGTCCCAGCTTCTTTGATTTGCGAAAGATCCTATTTTGATGATTTTAACAGCCAAATATTTTCTTCACCACCTCAAACAGGAATATTGGTATCATAAAATTCGAAAAGCTATGAAGTCTTCCAGCCAAAGCTTCAATAACATGCTTGTGGTTTCTGCACATGTGTGCGTTTATAGAGGATCTTATATGAGTGTTCATGTATTATTGAATTAATTAAACGAGTTGAGGAAAAGGGATAAAATGCGAGGCTTTGCCAATTTTGTGGGACTTTTACCCGACATTGAGATGAAATGACATCTCAAGCCCTGTCACCCAATGAAACCAATAGGGTTTATTAGCATGGACGGCCCGCCTCGCACCGCGGTTCCTGGACAGGCTTAGATCATCTAAGCGGTTTACCAGTACTAGTGTGCGGGCCGGATTCAGCTCTGCTCGGAAGCATCATGCAACCCATATATTTCTTCAAGCCCCTATGAGCGGGGGTAGCGAGTAGCTTATATTTAACCGAAGAACGGAGACGTGACTGCTTTGCAGTATTTTGCAATCTATTTATGTTTGAAATATTAAATTATTTCTCGGTATAGTCTTTCAAAACGCAGTGAGACGTGACTGCACTTTTAATTTTGGACTAGTCCGTGTTTTAGGTAAGTCGCCTTCAGTTAGGATTTTACACTGGGCGATATAAGTTCACTGAGATTCGTACTGCATCGTATTAACCATTTGGCCACGACTTCTACATAATGGCGAAACCTGTTTCCCCTAAAACTTGGAATAGTCTTGCCACGCTTGAGTGTTGAACTCTCAAAGGTCGTTGATGAACTATACCTGCCGTGGGTTGTGATATTTGATCGTGGCTATTCCGAGGATTGTGTATCTTTATGTCAGTTTGTTTAGTGTTGTTGGATTTGAGGTTTAACGTCCCCGTCAGTGCAATGTCACGTTGTCGTGATAAAGCTCACTTGTCCTGAGATAGCATATCTTTATCAGGTTAATGTGTTACACTGCACTACATATAGGGGGTAACTGATAATTAATGCTTTGGGTACACATGAAACAGCCTCTGCATGCAGGCGAAACAAATACCAGTTAAACAAAACATTAGTGGCATGACATAGGCAATAAATATTAAGCGCATTACGCAAACGCGCCTATACAAATACATTGTCACTTTTATCGCCGTAAAAATGTAAATTGTAAGATGAAAAATTATGATATTTTTCTTATTTCTGCTCAAAATATAGATTGTGGGCACTCGTTAGAACCGCCTCATCGAGGCGGTTCCAGCGAGTACCCACAATCTATATTTTAGAGCAGAAATAAGACAAATAAGGTATACCCCCAGAAACCCCAGTTTTACTATACAAAAGTGGGAGGGGGTCAAAATTATATAGGCGTGTTTTCGTGATGGGGAGCATGAACAGAAGTGACGGTAATGACCAGAAATCGAAACAATTACTTCACAATCACTTGATTCCGAAGAAAGCCAAGGGATATCAGGGAAGTAACAGTTCCTGGTATCCCTTGGCCACCGTCACTAACAATATCTAAATACGTTTTACATGTATCTAAGAAATAGATTTGTCTACTTGCAACTGACCGACAAACTGTGATTTATTACTCAACAAAGCACAGACCTGAGCTGATCTATTTCGATTCTTACAGGCTGAACATCGGCAATGATAATGTTGTTGTTTCCTTAAAAATCTCTCAACCTTTCGCCATTGTTAGAATAAATCCCGCTAAAATTCTCGACTGGAACGCATGCATTTATATCCTTTTCTAACGTTTTCGATGCGAGAAAATGACGTTATAGCGTCTAACGTCAAAAAAATCGACTAGTTACGTCATAAATTGGCAGTTTAAAATGACGTCTCTCGTCACGCTCTTCCGAACTGTGATTTGTTGCAGAATAAAACACAGTTATTTTCCCTTGCCAATATGAAATTAGCATTATTTTCAAACACTTTTCTAGACGTGACACAACCATTTGTATGGATTAAGGTGTTGTTCAAGTACGCTAAAATGCAAAAATAAAGAGAAAAAAAATCCAAGAGATCAGTTTTGGACCATCTACTAACCGCATGAAAGCTCTACTGACCCAAAGTATCTGTGGTAATGGCAAGGGTGAACTATAGAAAATGCTATGCGTTTTGTTATACCTATGGCTATAGAAAGTGTGTAAATAATATGTTGCGTTCATTAATGTCATAACTATTGCTAAAAGATGTATGAAAAACCATAAACTGCGATATAATATTATACAAAATGAAGTGAAGGCAATGACCAGGAATCGATACAATTAACTCACATCTCCCATCCAAAACATCAAAGGATACGAAACACGAACATTAAATGACTTCGCTACAAGTGGAAAGCCAAAGGAACAGTTACTTCAACCTCAAGGACATAGCCATTTCGACGTCGCCATCCAAGAAAGGAAATTTACAATCCAAAAATAAAATTACCCTTCTTATTGTAACTTTTGACGACATACAATAATCTATATTCAAATTCAGTCCAAAATGGACTAGAAATTAATAGCATAAGAGTTGTTAACTGCAATTCTATCAAACAGCATTTAGTATACCGTCCCAATGTAGAGAAGTGTCTAAACAGAAGCAAAGCGATACAATAAATTGCACCTTACATCTAAGACACCGAACCCCGCCCATCGGGGCTTGAAGAGATATATGGGCTGCATGATGCTTCCACGCAGAACTGAATCCGACCCGCACACGAATACTGGTAAACCGCTTAGAGGATCTAAGCCTGCCCAGCCAAAGCGGTGCGAGTCGGACAGTCCATGCTTATAAACCCTATTGGTTTCATGGGGAGATAGGGCTTGAGATGTCATTTCATCTCAATGTCGGGTAAAAGTCCCACAAAATTCGAAGCAACGTCTCCAAAACGACATTTACAGTGTTGACGGGGACGTTAAACCGCAAATCAAACAAACAAACAAAACATCCAAGACACGAAAGAGAAAACTAAGCGCAAACATAAAGCAATGGCGCCATCACTGAAACATTACAAAATGGCATTTGCGTTCCCAAAACATTGCCAAACGGCTGTCCAAAATAAATACCACCATGCAAAGACAAACTAACATGATCATACGATGGCAGGTCATCGCAAATCCCCACGCTCCTCCACAGGGGCTACTTTCCAATTAACAACATGCATTTATAATGCATTTTATTGACATTTGACATTTTGACCCCTCCCTCAGGGCCCTAACAATACCCCAGGTTAATACTTTTACATGAATTATATTGACTCCAACCCCCCTGCCCAACGACACCCCTAAGTCCGACCCCTGGGATCACAGTCAAAATCCCGTTCAATATGCTTTCAATATGTCTCTGATGGGAACTTTGGGTTAATTGTATCGATTCCTGATCATTGCATTCACATCTACATGTAATGTACGTACTTCATAAATCATTACTTCTGCATGCAGTTTTTCATCAAAATCTATGAAATCGACTTTGTAAATGAATGTTATTGATATTTGACCTTTTGACCCATCCCCAGAGTCCATGGAGGCGGGGCCAAAAATAAATATAATGTTGCACACCACAATCATGTAAGGAACCAACATTCCAAAGTTGGTTGGATACCGATTAATATTTTAGGTGGAGAAAGCACAACGGAGGCGATTACATTTTCTTGCACACCAGAGGAAATCCGTGATTTTACCCTGGGATAGAAATTTATGTTCTGACCCTGGTGTTCCGACCCCAAATCGAATATTATCGCGTGTTTGATAAATGCACTGGTTGATTAAAACCTCATGCGCGGCGTCGTCATGCATGACGTCACTAAACATTCCTGTTGTCATCACAAAATGGCGGACGTCGGTAACCGAAGTGACAGCACCATTAAAAATTCGGAATAGAAATGGAAGATATGCAAGAAAAAGAATCCAATATGGGTGTGAGGGGTGGATAGAAAAATCCGTCCCTCGGGATCACTGTCCGGCATCACTCGGCAAGCCTCGTGATGCCGGACAGTGTCCCTCGGGACGGATTTTTCAATCCACCCCTCACACCCATATAAGATTCTTATAATCCCATTCGCTTAAGCGTGAGGATAACAATGACACTAATAAACCACAGCAGAAGCAGGTGGGGGATGGAGGCTTAAATTGATTTTATGGGGCAACCACTCTCGCCCTTAATGAAGGCCTCAACTATTTCGGATTGGGTACATTTGGAAAGGGACAACTTATTTCCTTTTCATAACACAAAACACAATAACAGATGAACACACTATTATTGCCAACTATTGTGGCATTATATTTTAGAACCAAACTGTATATAACACTAAATCGTATGGTCTGAAAGATTTGTTTAGTCAAACAAATATTCAAAACTTCGGATATACGCTTTCCGATGTACACACGTATGGTTGTGAGTAATGATTGCACAAACCTGTTTTTTGATTTACCCTTAAGACGCCGAGAAAAACTACATCTGAAAATGTCGTCTGCTTATTTATGTCGTCTGCTGAATCTTTTTGCAAACTTTTGGAAAAAATGCATGCAGATAAACAGTGTGGACCCAGAACAGACTGCTCCTAGGAGAGCAGTCAGATCTGGGTCCAAACTGTTTGCAAAAAAAATAGTTTTAAAGTAACCGGCAGACGGCAAAGCAGATGACAATTGTCGTGATTGGCATTTTATGGGTTAAAGAAATCTTAAGCAAAAAGATGGCTATAAAGTCAATTTGCATAAAACCGTAATAAAGGGGACCCAGCCCATCAGTGGCAACGACCAACTAACAAAAGAACCAATGCCTCAGCTGAAGTGCACGACCCGCCGGATGCTTTTAGCTTTATGAGTGTTACCATATATGGGTATGGCGGCCATTTTGGTCATGTGACCTGGACCTAAAACGGTTCCCCCAATAAATGCGCCTTATCGTAAGGAGCAAAAATATATCTTATACTTTAGTACTGTATTCTGAATCGTTTGCAGGATAAAATGCATTCTCACTTTTCCAATACAAAAGCATATGTGCCAAAGTTTGACCTAGGCACAAAGAAGGTCAAGGTCAACCCAGGGTCACCATTTTAGCAATTTATGATGGGCCTACGTCCCAGATGCTATTTATCAAGTTTCGTGGAAATCAGCCCAGTGGTTCTGGAGAAGACTATTTTTGAAGGGATTTTACCATATATGGCTTGGCGGCCATTTTGGTCATGTGACCTGGACCCCATCAGCAAATTTTGGTTTCCCCCATTCCATAGAGGCTCCATATGAAATTTGACTTCAATCGGCCCAACGGTTTCTGAGGAGAAGCAGTTCGAAAACTTTCACATTTTTCGCCTCGGCGAGGCTATACTAAATGGAATGTAATATTTCGCAAGTCCATTGGTTAGATCTCATTGATATCTATCAGTATGCCAAAAATTGTTTAAATATTCCAAGCGGTTAAGTCACTATCACCAATTTTCACAAACGGGTTACGGACGGACAGACAGACTATATATGGCTTGGCGGCCATTTTATTCATGTGACCTGGACCCCATGAGCAAATTTTGGTTTCCCCCATCCCATAGAGGCTCCATATGAAATTTGACTTCAATCGGCCCAACGGTTTCCGAGGAGAAGCAGTTCGAAACTTTTCACATTTTTCGCCTCGGCGAGGCTATACTTAATGGAATGTAATATTTCGCAAGTTCATTGGTTCGATCTCATTGATATCGATCAGTATGCCAAAAATTGTTTAAATATTCCAAGCGGTTAAGTCACTATCACCAATTTTCACAAACGGGTTACGGACGGACGGACAGACTGACAGACTGACAGAATGACACGGTGATTTTAGGGCACTCTTAGAAAAAAAAAACCAACTTTAGTCGGTCGCTTTTTCTGCGGGTCGTGCAATATTCATCATGAAAACAAGTCCGTGAAACGAAGACCCCTCTTAACCCCACTTGATATAGACAAAATTGGGGTTTAATCTGCCTTATTTTATCTCAAAATCATAGATTGTGGGTACACGTTAGAACCGCCTCAATGAGGCGGTTCTAACGAGCACCCACAATCTATGTTGAAAGGATTTTGTTTGTTTGATTTGAAATTTAACGTCCCCGTCAACACTGTAAAGGTCATTTTGGAGACGTTGCTTCCAGTTTTGTGGGACTTTTACCCGGCACTGAGATGAAATGACATCTCAAGCCCTGCCACCCAATGAAACCAATAGGGTTTATAAGCACTATGTTGAAAGGAGTAATAAGAAAGATTTAATCATTTTTACCTAATACTTGTCATTTCTGACACCCTGTTAGCCGCCATTATTTCACATGGGCATATTTTCCTAATGAAATGCACAACAGGGTCACGAAACACATTCGTCAGTTGCGATCTCTCTTTTAAAATCGTCGAAACAATGCTAACATGTCGGTAAAATATCTTAGCTAGCCATAACAAGTTTAACTGCGCATGACTGTGGCTGCAACCAGACAACAGAGCTTTTCATCGCGTCAACAAGTCCTTGAACATTTTTTAAATAGAGAAAACCGGAGATTACAGGAGTATATATGATTTTTTCTTCATAAATATTATGCTTCAATACATAGGTTGTGGGTACCCGTAAGAACCGCTTTAAAGAGGCATTTCTAACGAGCATCCTTAACCTAGGTTTTGAATATACATGTAAATAAGTATATCATAATTTTGGATCGGAAAATTAAACGTTTATTATCTGTTGCTACGAGCAACCATCAGTGGCTTGAACCATTCTCTCTCGAACCAGTTTTATGGTCCCCATTGACGTTCAACTGTATAAGTGGTCACAGACTGGTAAATATAAGCAGGGCAACTCTTGGCCAAAAAGATATAAGTATATTTTCAGAGTCAACTGTTCTGTGATTGGTTAATAATAGATTTGGTGAAATTAAAAGAAATTGATTTGACAAAAAGGTATTTTCTACAAATTTCAAGAAAAAAATTCTACATGTCTGGTAGACTGGTTTGAAAGCTGTGTCTCACAAAATAGGACATAGTACAGTAAAATTTCTATATTAAGACCACCTATGGGACTGTTCAAAAGTGGTCTTTAAGACCACTTTTGAACAGTCCCAAAGGTGGTCTCTGACCAGTTGACACGTATGCAGAAAATACAAAGAAAGAATAACTGCAATTTACTAAATGAGCTTTTTAACAGCGGAATTTTACTGTATATATTTTTATTGCCATTGTTAACCCTTCTCTTACTGAATATTCAGTTGAGCCGCACCCATTTCTGAAATTTGAACCAATCAGATTACTTGATGTAATTTATTCCTACAAATTCATAAATTGAATGTCAAACAGTGTAGATCCTGATCAGACGGCTTCTGAAGCCATCTGATCAAGATCTACACTGTTTGCAAAGATAGGGGTTGTGGTGAACAGCATGATAAGAGTTAATTTTGGTAACCAATTCTGAACCCAAAAACTGCATGTAGATGCTGGTGAACATGGTATTTCTTTACTTTTGATGGATAAGTCCAAACTATAGTTCTAGATTAAACCTTTGGGTCAACGAGAGTTGTGAGTCTCAGAATTTCAGGCAAGGCTATAAAGGAAGTCTTTTTGGGGCTATCAAGGGGAAGCAAAGCATTTCAGACTGGATTTTAAATTTATCCAAGATTTATCGCTCTTATATTCTGCGACCAGGCAAAGCAAAAATCCATCTGCTCAGCTACAGGTACTAGTAAGCGTCTTGAATTTTTATGTACAGAAAGTAGACACAAGAAGCTATAGTTAGATGTTGATCAGACTGCATGGTCGCGTCTTTACCTGCCTTTTTTCATTTAAATGTTCGCTTCACATGTGCACTTGTTTAATATCTGTCACAGCACACAGCTGAATAAACCACCCCTTAACATCAGCAACGTCACTGTTTAAAATATTACATGTACAACATGTTACAGTTTTTCTTGTTGTTTCTTTGTTTTGTTTTCCCCATGCTATCATGTAAAATAGCGTGTTATGTGCACCATGATCATTTTCACTACATTTCAAAAGAATATAAACTAGTACTGAAGTCTGGCCCAGACAAAAGCTTGTACTCTACGGATTTCAGTTCTATGCTGTTACCGATTACCTTTTACAGAAGATTTTACTGCCGTTATTGTCTCGTTTTCATTCTCAAAAATTATTTTATAACTGATTCTTCTTTCTTCTTCTGTCCGTTCTAATTTCTTGATCAGTAAAAAAGATATTTCCTGTTTCATAGTCAATACATTTACGTCTAACTAAGCATTATATGATAGTGGATATATTCATATAATTATGTAGATGAGGATTTTCAGATTTTATGTAACATTGAGAATCAAGGGATACTTTAAACATAGTTTTCATTCCTGGCGGAACTGGTTTTGAAGTATAAAACAGGATCACGCTTTCAACTATATACAGTATAATTCCTTCAGTATAATTTCTGTATTAAGACCATCTTTGGGACTGTTCAAAGGTGGTCTCTGACCAGAGAAGACTGTATGCAGAAAACACAAAGGAAGAATAAATGTAGCCTGTTGAATAAGATTAGTCTTTATTTTAGATGGTCTTAAGGGGAATGGGAACACCTTGCAGATTTTTCCGCCATTTTTCAAAGGGAGACAACTTTCGGGATTTCCTGTGCAATTTTCTAGAAACCATGTCCCGCTGAAAAAGGGGTCTACTCTTAAAGGAAAGAATTTGCTCCTCAGGAGCAAATTCTTTCTTTTAAGAGTTGACCCCTATTGACATGGGAGACAAAAATACTTTTGGAGGAGTTGCCTCCCCTGAAGGTGTTCCCATTCCCCTTAATAGCGGAATTTCACTGTAAATCAATACAGACACCAATGCAAACTGTGTAGACCCAGATGTCTCACCAGGGTCTACACTTTTTACCATTCTACATCTCTTGTTTTGTTAAAACTCCATAGTCACTACAAAAGAATACATTATTTTGAGCTTTCACACATTAGTGCATGGCCGAATTAACAATGAACCTGACTTTCGACCTAAAGCTAGAGGTTGAATACTTTTATGTATTTTGGATCCCACTTCGAACAAGGGATTACAACGTGGAAACAAGTGGGCCAGGTGTATCCCCAGTGTGCCTCCGTCCACTTAGCTGGAAAGAGGTTCTAAAAGCAGTCAAAAGATTTTCTCATAAAGGCAAAAATGATTAAAGGTGAGGGCTGCGCTGCATCCTTCGTTTAGCTCCCATTCCCCCTAATAGGACATATGCCTTCCCAGCAGGCACATAACGCAATTGTGAGCTTACATTAAGGTCGGTACAGCGTCATTACGTTTATGCAACGTCGCATCTACGTCGGTGCAACGTGATGACGTTGCACCGACGTTGATCTGACGTTGCCTTAGCGATGTGTGCCAGCTGGGTTCCAACGTTTTTAGTATTTTGTTCCATAAATATATATCTGCATGCTCTCATACAATTTACCTTGACTTTGACTGTAATTTCCGCTGCCACTAAAGCTCTTAAGTAATGGCGTATTCTCATCTCCCATGTTTTCTGCTACAGTTGTTGCACGTTTCGTCTCGGCACTGTCATGGATATTGTTTTCCTATATTTTGTACCTATAAATGAAATAGAGAGAATACCAGGTGAGTGTCTTTTGATATCAAGTTTATCAGTCGATTCTACATGCGTTCTCGAAGCCGAGCCTGATAAACTTGTTATCAATTGATACGAGTCTGGTATTCTATTTATCAGTTTATCCACTTGTACACTCTTAAATGAGCAATTTACGATCAGTTATTGATGGTCCTATTCCGGCGGTCGATTTATTTACGAGGACTGTTCAAATATGAATGCAACTAAGCACATAAAAATGATTCCGTGATAGATTTCGATGAAAAATTTATTTTGTCCCCTCAAAGTATTCCCCCTTTAACAGATATACAAACTTTCAGTCTTCTGATCCAATCAATGAATGCATTTTGGTAGTCTTTTCGAGGTATACTATGAAGGCACTGGAATATTGCAGAACCGAGGTGTTTGAGCTGTACAAATTTTCGACCAGAAAGGTATTTTTTGAGCCGCGTGAACAAAAAAAGTCACACGGGGCAAGGTCAGGGGAATACGGGGGGTGATGGAGTTCAACAACCTTTTCCTGCTTCAGATAGTCTTGCACAATGAACGCCTTGTGCGATGACGCATTGTCATGTAACAATCTGACATTGGCCAACCAGTTGCGGATCTTCGTTCTTTGAAATATTTCTTCAATTTTCGAAGAACTTTATTCTTGTAAAACTTCGCAATTACAGATTTGCCTTTAGGCACAGCAACCTGAATAGCAGGGTCCTGATTTGAAAAGAATATGGCATACATTACCTTCTTGACGCTCATGGTCCGCTTTGCAACGCATGGTCTTTTGCAATACTTTGTTGCCCATATTTTGTTCTGAATCTTTCGTTTTGGCTCAAAAAAGTGAACCCATGTCTCGTCACCTGTGACGACATTAGCGAAAGACCGTGCATTGTAATTTGGAAACGTTTTAAGCAGCTTCTTGGCGCTCTGAAGGCATGTCTTTTTCTGCTCATCTGTCAACAGATGGGGAATCCATCTAGCACAAATCTTTCTCATTTTCAAATCCCATTTCAGAATTGAATGAGCTGCTCCTAATGAGATGCCAACCATACTAGCTATTTGCCTAGTGGTGTATCGTGCATTGGTAGCAACTATTTCTTTCACTCTAGCAACCATCTTGGCAGATGTTGCTCTTTTCGGCCGACGATCATTTGATGCATCTTCTGTTGAGCTTAGCCCACAGCTGAATTTCTTACACCAACGAAAAACTGTCGGAAAAGACATTTCATTATGCCCATAAACCGAACATATTTCATCAAAAATGTCTTTGTACCGTATACCAAGAATACAACGATTCTTAATATAGGACCGTATTTCAACGGCGTACTCTGACCTTCTTCCAACCATGTTTTGTATTAGTATACAAGAGTAGACAGTGTTTATCGAACGATATGCATGGCTAAAGTCAACGGAATTTAACAGGTTTGGTATCAATGTAAAGGTAAAATGTTTTTCTACACTGTGATATTATTTCCAGGTGATTTTCGCATTAGTGCATGAGAAAACGTTCTACTTGCATTCATATTTGAACAGTCCTCGTAGTATCAGCTGACTATATTTTTTTCCTGTGATATTTAATAAGTGTTTTTGCCATTTTTTTCCAGTAATGAAAACGTTTTTATCAATTTTTCTAGTAGTCCCGTTCATTAATAAAAGTGCAATGTCACGTTGACCTGATAAAGCTAACTTGTCGTCAGATATCATATCTTTATCAGGTCAATGTGCTACAATGTAATTAGTATAGGGGGTAAACGATAAAAATATCAGGTTGCACGTTTATTATCTTAGTTTCTTTTATTTGAGGTTTAACGTTCCCGTCAACACTGTAAAGGTAATTTTGGAGACGTTGCTTCCAATTTTGTGGTACTTTTACCCGACATTGCGATGAAACGACATCTCAAGCCCTGTCGCCAAATGAAACCAATAGGGTTTATAAGCATGGACGGACCGACTCGCACCGCTTTGCCTAGGCAGGCTTAGATCCTCTAAGCGGTTTACCAGTACTCGTGTGAGGGTCGGTTTCAGCTCTGCGTGGAAGCATCATGCAGCCCATACATTTCTTCAAGCCCCGATGGGCGGGGGGCTGTTTATTATCTTAGTCAATATAAAACAATTTTTAAGAGGCAATTAGTCAATATGAAACAACTAGAGATATCGAAGGTGCACCATCATAGAAACGCGCTTTTTCTATACTTGACATTTGACCTCACCCCATGACCCCAGTCAGATACATGTACATTTATCCACATCTGCATATGTTCCATATGTCAAAATTATCCGAGAGTTATCGATTTATTTGACACCTAGTTCGATACTGCTACCTGGGCAAAAGCAACTGACAAAATGCACTAAAATTTATGCAAGAATTTAACATTTAATTTAATGTGATTTTTCCTTGGAAAGTGGCACAAAATTATAAGTGTTTACATTAAAATTTCAGTCTTTGCCCTTCAAAATGTCACCTTTTTCGTTAAAATTTGAATAATTTTGTTTGCTTCCCTGGTGTTGCAGATTTTCAATGGTATACTGCTATCTAAATATCAGAGAAATTGATGCGAAATGCATAGAATTGCATTTTCATACCATTAATGCGTATCATTTTATGTTCGCGAGTTTCGATTATAAGTTATTTATATTGACTACATTCCAGACTTAACACTGAGATAATTTTCATAAAAGTGAGAAATGTGGAAATTACTCCCCTGTATGACCCAAACTGCGTTTCCAACATGCTTTGTGTACCGAAGTAAATTCGCAAGGTGCACTCAATAAGATCAGTAATTGGCAAGAGAAATAAACGTGTTTTACTGAGCTGGACTAATTTACCCAGGCAAACAGGGGACAGTACCTTTGATAATTGAAACAGATTTCTCTAGACCAAGGCAAATTAATAAACAAGAGGCCCACTGGGCACTACGCTCACCAGAGGTCATGTGGTTTGTACTATATACATGTACAGGCATGGCGTCCATCTTGGTCATGTGACTACAATCCCTCAAATAACTATTCATTGCCTTATCCCATAGAGGCTCTTCATGTAATTTGGTTTCAATCAGCACAGCAGTTTCAGTGGATAAGAAGATAAAAATCCAAGTCATCCTGGATTAAGGTGAGCAAATGACCTTGACCTTTGGAATCGAAAAACTTCTATTCAGCTGATTGCGGTATCAATTCTGATGCCACGGGCAACAATTGAATCAGAAAAAAAAATCCACTGTTTTGTCTTTTTCCATACAAATGTCTAGGTGACCAAATGTGACCTTGGTAGGACCCAGTCCCTAAAGTGATATACCAATATGTTCTATAAAAGGGTTATCCTTTGGAAGCAAGGAATACACCGCAGAACTGAAAAATATGGAGTGTATATGTTTTCTGGGCCAGACTAGCTAGTTTCGGCCAATTAGGCCTCATCAGTGACCCTCAGATATTTTCAAAATTCCACAATGGAATCAATGATCCCAAAGGACAAGAAAATATAATCTACACTATGATGTAGGGCAGGGAGACGTTTTACCGCCGCCACACATTCCCACACACCAGCTGTCTGGAGGTCATTGGACATTGGGTCCAAAAGGAGAATATTTTAACGGACATGGTGGCTATATAGGTCATGTAACTCAGATCTTACGAATAAACTTCGATTCCCCTTCCCACAGAGGTTCCGTATGTACAATGAATTCAATCAACCCGGAGGTATAAGTGGAAAAGAAGATAACAATACTGAATCTGAGCCGTCCAAGACAAAGGTTCGTAGTGACATTGACAATTTGAATTGATAAACTTCCATTCAGCTGATTGCAAATAATATTTCTGATACGACAGGCTACCATGCCATCAGTAAATTCCACTGTTTTGATTTGTTCCATACAGATGACTTAGCGACAAAAGCTGACCTTGATGTTAAACATGTCAAGGCCAACCAAAGGTCATCATTTTAACAAACTTGGTAGGGCTAGAGTCCCCAACGGTGCATACCAACTATCAAGGTCATCGGCCGTTTGGTTCCTGAGAAGATGATATTTTAAGGTTCCCACCATATATGGTTATGGCGGCCATCTTGGTCGTCTGACTCCAATATGAATAATTTTCATTGCCCCTTCCCATAGAAGCTATACATTTGACTTTATTTAAATCAGCCCGGCAGTTTCAGTGAAGGTGAAGAAAAAATACTGAATCTGAGTCGTCCAGGACAAAGGCCAGTAAATGACCTTGACCATAGGAATAAATAAATTTCCATCCAGCTGATTGCAAATATCAATTCTGATGCCACGGCCTTCAATATGATCATAAAAATCCACTGTTTTGTCCTTTTTCCGTGCAAGTTTCTAAGTTACCAAATTTGACCTTGACATAAAATACATGTCAAGGTAAACCAAATGACATCATTTGATCAAACTTGGTAGTGCCCGAGTCCCCAATGCTTCATACCAAGTTTCAAGGACATCGGTCATTCGGAGTTTTAAACGTTTTTACTATATATGGGCATGACGGGCATCTTGGTCATGTGACCAAAATCTCATGAACAAACTTTTAATCCCTCACCAAATAGAGGGTCCACATGTAAATTTGTTCCAATAGGCCCAGTGGTTTCAGACGAGATGTTGTGTAAAAATGTTGACGACGACGCAGAAGATGCAAACGACGGACGACGGACCACAGCCTATACTATAACCTCACCTGAAGCCTTTTGGCTCTGGTGAGATATAAAGTAGTTGCATTCACAAGCATTTTGTTTTAAAATCAGCCCATGACCCAGATGATCGATCGAAATTTGAATACATTGATGCACATATGCACATCTGCAGTCCCCAAGCAATATGTGTTACACTTTTGGTGACCATTGGCCATGTTATTAAAAAGTAGTTGCATTCACAAGCATTTTCTTTAAAATTTGACCTTTGACCTCACATCATTACAACAGTGATAACAATTTGGTCACCTTTATGCATATCTGCAGTCCCTAAGCAATATGTGTACCAAGTTTAGTCGCCATAGGCCAAGAAATAAAAACAAAGTTGTTGCATTAATAAGATTTGTGACAGAAGGAAGGAAGGAAGGTCAGATGGACAGACGGATGGACGTTCGGACGGCCATCCGTGACGAAACAATTATAGGGTTTTTGTCAAATAATTATGAAGACGCAATTAGTCAATATCATGCAATTGTGAAGTTGCCTCTGCGTAAGATATTTGTTACCTATACATCACGAAAACACGCCTATATAGTTTCGACTCTCTTAGACCCTACTTTTATACAGTAAAACTAGGGTTTACAGGGGTATACATTAGTTTTCTTATTTCCCTTCTAAAACATATTGTGGGCTATGAAGAAAATCGGATTTTTTCATCTGAAAGTTTTTATTTTCTGGTGGTAAAACTTTCCGTATACGATTTGTTGTTGTTGTTGTATATATATCTATAAGGCATTTTATCGCTGCCTATAGCCACTTGGTACTTAAATAAATCACTTGTACATTTCACTATGTGAAAAACTCATGATACTTATATCACAATGCAATTCAAAATCTTTTTGTGCTCCTGATGAATTCCATTAGTGCATCTGTCAGTTCCTTCCTTCCTTGCTTACTAATGTCTTCAATCATGCCTGTCAACACTTTCAGGTTAATGTCTGTTACCAGTTTCACCTCCTCCCTGCCCTGAATCTCTTCAACATTATACTCCAAAGTATCCCTTTCTGCTATAAATCTCTGACAGTGGAATAGAAAATGATCTACATTCTCTTTCATGTTGCATGTCTCGCACAAACTTGACAGATCTTTGTTTAACTTTGCCTGGTGATCATTTAAGATTGAATGTCCACACAGCAACTGATTTACTGCAGAGAAAGTCCTTCTGTCCCTATCTCCATGACAGATCCTTTTTCCCACTTCCCCAAATATTTCCTGCAATACGTTCACTTTGTCTGAGCACTTGTATCTTCTTTCCAATTTTTCCTTTCCCTGTGATTTACACTCCCGTACTGCTTCTTTCTTGTCCAGGGTCGGTTTTACCTCATGGTTTTTAATCATTCTGATGCTGCCGCCTTCGCCTGTTGATCTGCCAACTCATTCTCCTCAATATCTTTGTGTCCCGGTACCCAATGAACCTTGACAATATTCTCCCTATACCTTACCTTTGCTAAACACTCCTTGATACTGAGAACTGTTTCAATCTTGTTTGTTGGCATTTCAGTACTGAACGCAGTCTTAATAGCTGGTTGACAATCGGTCAGAATATGGACTACTCTGCCTTTGAAGTCTAGATCAGCCAAGAATTCTAGCCCGATCTGTATACCTACCAATTCTCCAATATAATTGTTACCTACTTGTTCATCAAAACTGGTGTGCTGGAGTAACCCTCCAGGTAGACCACAGCACCAGCTCCAGTCGGACCGGGATTACCAAATGCTGATCCATCTGTGAACATTAATACATCATTTTTATCACAATTGCTTAGTAGCTCTAATCTATTTTCTTTCTGTTCTTCCTTGGAGAATGTGAATTCTTCTTTGTGTACACTTCCTGTCTTTTTGATGAGCCCCATCAATTCCTTAGTATATCTGAATTCCTTCTTAATGTTCTCAAACTCTAACATTCCCTTCAATTCCCTAAACCTAGACATCAACAAATGAAAAATAGTAGCTCTTCTACCCATAGTCTTATCCCCCTCTATCCATTCATCAAATTCTTCCCTGAGAGGATCATCTTCTTACTTGGCACTGATTCTGATTACTTCTTGTGCTTGTTTTATCTTCAGCTGTAGGTCTATAGGCATGGTGTTTGTCAAGACTTCCAAAGCTTCTGTGCTGGTACTGTTCAAACAACCTGATGCCTTTAGCATCTCTGACCGCTGAACCTTTCCAAATTCCTTACTGCTTTCTGCAAGGGACTCGACTGTCACTGCAGCTCCATATTCCATCACAGGAAGAACTAAGGATTTGTAGAGTCTCATGTACACTGTTTGGCTGCATCCTCTATGTCCTTGAACGAAATTATCAAGACATCTCAAGGCACTGAAACCAGCCTTTGTTTTCTGTTGAATATGTTCGTGAAAGTTTAATTTATCGTCTACTTGGACACCCAGAATTTTCTTTGAATTGGTTGTTTTTAAAATACTCTCGCCTAACTTCACCTCCGCCTCCACTTCTAAATCTCTTCCGTTATGTTAAAATACCATTATCTCTGTCTTATCCGGTGCAATCAAGATATTCCATCTCCTACACCAATCTACCACAGATGCCAGTTTATCATTCAACACAGCACAACTTTCCGCCACTGATGTATTACTTTCCCAAACACAGCTATCATCTGCAAATTCTGCAAGATTACCTACCACTTCCTTCATTGAATCACTTGTATACAGATTACAAAGCACTGGACTGATAACTGATCCTTGCTGTATGCCTACTGCAGACTGGAATGCAGGAGATGTAAAATTGTTCAATTTCAGGAAGTACTTCCGGTCTGTAAGGAAGTTTTTGAGGTATAGCCATACTCTGCCAGTAATCCCACTTTCAAATGCCTTTTTCAATAAACCTGCTCTCCATATTCTTTCATAGCAAGACTCATAATCCATCACTGCCAGCAACGTACTTTCCTTCCTATTCCTTGCTTCTGAAACTGAATTACACAGCCTTAAAAGAGACTGAACACATGACTTTTGCTTCCTATATGCGTATTGAGTTCTTGCTTTACCACCTTCAATTTCCAAGTTCCAGATCAGTCTTTTGCTGATAACTCTTTCCATTATCTTACCTATCACACTAAAGTAATTGGCCTATACGATCTAACACTGTTGTAGTTTGACTTTCAGGGTTTGGGAAGCATTACCTTTGGGTCTAACTTGAAATCCTCAGGCAGTACACCTTTGGACCAGCTTTTCTGTATTAAATAGTGTAAACCTTTCACAATGGCTTCACCACCCCTTTTCAATAAAATATTAAACACTTTTTCTTCAGGGCTAGGTGCACTATTATTTTGCAGTTGAGAAATTGCTGCTTCCACTTCTTCAATGTGAATTTCACTATTTTCATGACCACATGTTTCTGAGAATTTTTCCTCTTGAATCACCGTTTCCTCCAACCTTAATCTATCCCTCACCTCCTCTTCCACTGAATTGAACCATTTTTCATCAATATCCTTCACATCTAAAGTCTCCTTACCATACCTACCTTTCAATTCTACAAAAATCTCTTCATCTGACACAGCCAATGAACCATAGTCTCTTACAATTGGTTGCACAACTGACTTAGTCTTATCTTTTCTCACTGCATTTATCACTTTCCAAAACTGACCAGGCTTGTGAGGATCCATCATATCTACCATCTCAGTCAAATAATTTTCTCTAGCCTTGATTTCCTCCTCTTTGAATAATTTATGTACTTCCTGCACTCTAATCTCATTTGCTTCATCTTTGCGTTTTGCAAACATTCTTCTAGCCCTCTTGAAATCCTTCGCTAATTTGCTCATTGTTGAGTTCCACCACCCTTTCCTGTGACAACACACTTTCTTCTTTTGAATATACTCTTCCACATTCTGATGTATCACCTTTATGAGGTATTTGTAGTCATCATTCACATCTGTGTCATCCGTTCTGTTATCCAGCCATTCATCAAAAGAATCTGTGCACACACTTTTCCAATGATCCCAATCAGAATTTTTAAAATCCAACTTCTCACAGATATCATCTTACATATACTCACCACGTCTAAATGTGATCAAACTGTGGTCTGTATTAAGATACACTTCCTGTTGGACTCTCCGTTCTGATAATTTATTTCCTAAAATTGTACTTGTTATGGTCAAATCTATGATTCTATCCTTTCTAGTAGGTGTTGAATTGTTAGCAACAGTCAGATCTTTATCCATCAAAAACACAAACAACTGATTCCCCAACTTATTTGCATCTCTGTCAAACCAGTATGGATGATGTGCATTGAAATCACCAATAATAACAACTGGTAAAGACTCTGTCATCAGCTTGCTTACAATTTTCATTAAAACATCTAGGCTCTTTGTATCACTTGGTGGAATATAGACTGACTCTAATACAAAATTACACTCCTTTTAATAGATATTACACCACACAGCTTCTACCTTCTCCTTGTTGAACTCTTTTCTCTCAAAAACTTTAATATTTTTAGCTATCAGAATTGCTGCACAACCTCCTCTTTCTTGATTTCTTTCTGTAGCTATCCAATTCCACTTTCTTTTTATGTTATCTTTGATAGCATTTTCAGGATGCCAAATTTCAGATAGACCTAATATCTGAACTTTCTGTTTTACACATGCCTGTTCAACTAAACTGAAAGAAGTATTTAATGATCTACTATTAGCATACGCAATTTTCATTTTTAGCTATCTTTGTATCCGGAATTGTCAAACTAAATGTGCATGTATACAAGAATTTTGATTTCCTAAAATGATACTGTTGTCACTATCTAAACTAAAAATAGTAGTCTAGTATTCCCACTTCCCAGTACCTATACAACGCAAGATGCTTTCATCCTCATATAACTTAAGTAAACAAGTCTAAATATATGCTGTATATAAAAGAATAAAATTCCACAAAAAATAAATACAAACAAATAAATAAACAGATAAAAAAAACAATAAATATAATAGCTTAACAATATATTTCTATACTATAACTTAAACTACTCGATCACTGCCTCCTGTATACGAGTAGGCGTGTTTTCGTAATACATGTATTTTTGGTTCTTTCCGTATCCCGCGATTTAGCTGGCCTGGGTAGCTCAGTCGGATGCGCGTCTGACTTGTGATCAGGAGGACGCGGGTTCGATACCTGCCGGGGTTGGCAACATTCTTTCGTGGCGACTGATCATGAAATCCTTTCTACGGTCATTCTCTCCCTTCCGTTGATTCAAGAAGGACACTTGTCAGTTTCGGACGAAAGAATGTGGACTGTACTGGTTAATCGCTTACGGATAAGCCTTCCCAGGTAAAAAGTGTGGATAGGTAATATGACCGCTCCATTACAAACAACCAAACAAAGTATCCCGCGATCGAACATTAACAGCTGACGGCCCAACAAGCGGCGTCAGAAAACCTTGTGATGCGCCTGTTTTTAGTGTCGATAGCATTAAGTAAGGTGGGTATATGGTGATTTTTTGTTTGTTTGATTTGAGGTTTAACGTCCCCGTCAACACTGTAAAGGTCATTTTGGAGAGGTTGCTTCCAATTTTGTGGGACTTTTACCCGACATTGAGATGGAATGACATCTCAAATCATGTCGCTCAATTAAACCAATAGAGTTTATTAGCATGGACGGTCCGCCTCGCACCGCGGTTCCTGGACAGGCTTAGATCCTCTAAGCGATTTACCAGTACTAGTGTGCGGGCCGAATTCAGCTCTGCGGGGAAGCATCATGCAGCCCATATATTTCTTCAAGCCCTTATGGGCGGGGGCATAGGGTATATGGTGATATAAATGAAGGAATAAAATTTTCCTTATGTCTCCATTTTGATTGATTGATTTGAGGTTTAACGTTCCCGTCAACACTGTAAAGGTCATTTTGGAGACGTTGCTTCAAATTTTGTGGGACTTTACCCGACATTGAGATGAAATGACATCTCAAGCCCTGTCGCCCAATGAAACCAATTGGGTTTATTAGCATGGACGGTCCGCCTCGCACCGCGGTTCCCGAACAGGCTTGGGTCCTCTAAGCGGTTTACCAGTACTAGTGTGCGGGCCGGATTCAGCTCTGCGTGGAAGCATCATGCAGCCCATATATTTCTTCAAGCCCCTATGGGCGGGGGCGGTTTATGTCTCCATATAACCCATTATTACGAAAACAACCTTAAACAAATACATTGTAAACTTCACCGCCGAAAAAAAAAACGAAAATTTTAAGATAAAAACTTGTGATATGTTTCTTATTTCTGCTCTTAAATAAAGATTCTGGGTACTGGTTAGAACCACCTCACTGAGGCGGTTCTAACGAGTACCCACATTCTATATTTTAGAGCAGAAATAAGAAAAATAATGTATATCCCTGTAAACCCCAGTTTTACCATATAAAAGTGGGATTTAAGGGGGTCAAAATGATATAGGCGTGTTTCGTGACGATGATGTGGGCATTCATTAGAACCGCCTCGCTCAGACGCGGTCCAAATGAATACCCGATTCATTAGAATCTACCCGTTGAGGCATTTCTAATGAATACCCACAACATTGGTTTTATGCAGAATTGGCAAATATCACACAAATCCACCTATATTTGGCGCGGATACCCTGGGGATTATAACTACAAATACTCCCAACACTTAGAACACTTTGGACCGGCCCCGATAGCTCAGTTGGTAGAGTGTCCGCTCCGGGGAACGGGAGGTCACCGGTTCGATCCCGGGCCGCGACATACCAAAGTCGTTAAGAATGGTACTAGCTGCTCCTCGCTTGGCACTTAGATTTACGGGGTAGAGCTAGGACTGGTCGACCCAGTTTCAGGATAATGTGACTGGGTGTGGTATCATGTAATGTGTCTGGGACATGATACTTCAGTGAGGCAGCACTATAAAAGTGAGCATTGAGCTCCCTGTCGCAACCAGACACCGTCGTGATATGACTGAAACATTGTTGAAAGCGACGTTAAACCCGAATTCACACACACATACACACACACACACACACACACACACACACACACACACACACACACAACACACACACACACACACTACCCAACCCGGAAATGAAAGAAGAAAACTTGTGCTGATTCGTAATGCCGACTTTCGACCCAAAGACCGTGACGCCAAGTGTTAAAAAAATGTCCAGTTACTCGTGTACTCTGTGGAAAACATTGTTAGGTGCACTCAGGGTAGGTGCATAAGTTCGAACCCCAGTGTCATTGTGCCCGCTACGGATATCCGAAGATTGAAAACTTAACCACGATACTTTGAATATTCTTGACGGTTTTAACCAAACAACTTACAGTCGAACTTCAATGGCTCGAACACCTTTGGGACCTCTAAAATCTGTTCGAGACAGGGGTAGTTCGAGCCACTGCGGTTACTGTCAGGCGGCATCACGAGATACTTTAAGACATTTTTTTCGGTGTTCTATAATGCAAATGTATGCTGTGTGTACTCATTAGAATCGCCTCATCGAGGCGATTCTAATGAGTACACACAGCATACATTTGCAAGCTTAAATACCAAAATCTCCTCAGTTACCCCCCATTATTTCCTATGTAGAGGATTTCGCTAGGGGATCAAGAATGGGTTCGACACATCCATGGTAAACGAGTCATCGGTGTTCGAGCCATCGAAGTTCTACTGTATATTTATATTTACCTCATACGGGCCTCCGTGGCCTAGTGGATAAGAGAGCTGACTCTTAGTCATTAGGTCTCTCACCGCCGTGGGTTCGAGCCTCGCTCGGGCCACGTGTGAGACGTCAAGTTCTGCAACGGAAGGTCAGGTGGTTTTTCTCCAGGTACTCCGGCTTTCGCCCACCTCTGATTAACGATCGGCTCGATATGAATGAAATAATCTTGAAAGGGCCGTAAAACCCAAACCAAAAAAAAAAAAAAAAAAATATTTACCTCAGTCAGCTCATCGACCCTATAAATACTGTCAGACTGTGTGTTTATTTAACCAAAAATAACATATAATACCCTAATTACATATATGTACATGTACACGTATAAGTTTAATAATTGATAAAAATGTGTAACACAATTACGTCTTAAGACATCATAGTATCCCAAAAGATAAAGTTGCTACTACTTGATATTATATATATATGACAAGTTTGTTTATAATGAATAACCTAGTACACGCCGTTGTACACGATGAATCAAAATATTTACATGTTCACATCAGACAATTATTGAGTAATACTCACAGTATAACAAGATCAACTCACGAGCTCGTAGCGCGAGTGATTCTGACCAACCAAGATTCATTACTCAACAATTCACACCAATCTCGACTCTAACACATTGAAAGTTGACAATATATAATGTTGATGTTTCCTTCAAATTCTCCTAAACTTTCGCACTTTATAGAACACATCTCGCCAAAGTTTTTTTGCCTTTGTTTTTCTGTAACACATGCATTTATGACTTTGTAACGTTTTCGATGCGAAAAAATGAGTTTTCACCGGCTTACATACGAGTGACGTTATATAACGGCTGCCTTTTGCGTCAGACCGAAATCGGTTACAGTAGATCTTCGATGGCTCGAACACCGATGGCTCGTTTACCATGGCTGAGTCGAACCCGTTTTTGAGTCCCTAGGGAATTTCTGTATGTAAGAAATAGGGAGAATTTTTTTTTTTTTTTTTTTTTGGTTTGGGTTTTACGGCCCTTTCAAGATTATTTCACTCATATCGAGCCGATCGTTAATCAGAGGTGGGCGAAAACCGGAGTACCCGGAGAAAAACCACCTGACCTTCCGTTGCAGAACTTGGCGTCTCACACGTGGCCCGAGCGAGGCTCGAACCTACCGCGGTGAGAGACCTAATGACTAAGAGTCAGCGCTCTTATCCACTAGGCCACGGAGGCCCGTTCAGAAATAGGGAGAATAAAAGTAGGATATTTTCGTCTTTTATCTTGCAAATGTATGCTGTGTGTACTCATTAGAATCGCCTCGATGAGGCGATTCTAATGAGTACACACAGCATTCATTTTTTCATTATAGAACACAGAAAAAGATGTCCTAAAGTATGTCGCTATACCTCCTGGCATTAGCTTAAGTGGTTTGAGCTACCCCTGTCTCGAACAGATTTTCATTGTACCAAAGGTGTTCGAGCCATTGAAGTTCGACTGTATTGCATATTTACATAGGTGCGAAGTGTTAGAATTACCATTACGTTAACAAGCCTATGAGCTTGATACCCTTGTAAACATCACTGTATAGACTACATTGTACGACAAATGGGGCGCCCACCACTCCACCCCCCCCCCCCCCCCCAATCGGGGCTTGAAGAAATAGATGGGCTGCATGATGCTTTCACGCAGTGCTGAAACCGACCGCACCCAAGTGCTGGTAAATCTAAGCAAAGCGGTGCGAGTCGGATCGTCCATGCTGAGAAGCCGTATTGATTTCATTGGGCGACAGGGCTTGAGATGCCATTTCAACTCAATGTCGGGTAAAAGTCCCACAAAATTGGAAGGAACGTCTCCAAAATGACCTATAGAGTGTTGACGGGGACGTTAAACTTCAAATCAATCAAATAAACAACCCACAATATATACTCGTCGAAATAGAAACTATACACGCATTTTAAAATTGTCACTGGCAAAGCAATATAATGAAATTATTCCAATAATATAAATTATCATCAGTGGCATATCTGCTATTGATTTATCGAATAAAATGTTTGCTACAATATAACGGGTAAGGCCACAGACTCAAGGCAATGGTCAAAAACGTGTTAAAGTTTCCATTGAGTGAAACATTTTGTGTCGCGAATGTGATTCCCATTTTACCAATAGTTACTCATCATCTAACGTTGAGAATATTGTTTACGAAATAAAAGTGATCATGTTGGACGAAACCACCGGAATTGGGCGAAAAGTATGGCTTTTCTGATTGCGGTTTTTGTTTTAATCAGTATTTAAGACACAACTGAAGATGCTAAAACTATTGAAGGCACTTTTGGGTCGATTTTTGGCTTGAAACATTTTTTTTGAAAATTTCGCTGAAAAAAAGCAGTTTTTGAGATTTCAATTAAATGTTTGTTTCTAGATAATTTTAGATGCTATGTTATGTTTTTATTCCTTGCTTTTTGCTTATTACCTGTACGCAAAAAAAAAAAAAAAACGTTGAAGTCAAAATTATTACAAACAGATTTTGTGTAAGCTGTACTTTTTTAGATTTTCCCTAAAACTTTTATTTTGAACACCAGATTTTCTTCAAATTGTTACAGGATTCATGTTTATAGATATTCAAATTTTATCAGTAATTTTTAACTGAATTATCCACTTGTTATGTCAGGCGAGACAACTTAAAAGTGTATAGTTTCTATTTCCGGTCAGTATATGTTTTTGAGCAGAAATAAGAAAAATAATGTATACCCCTGAAAACCCCAGTTTTACTGTATAAAAAGGAGGTGTAAGGTGTTCAAAATTATATAGGTCTGATTTCGTGATGTAGGAGGTTTTACACAACCAGTTCAAAACAGCACATTAACACCGGGTCGACATCGATGCGACATTCATGTCGTAATGTTGTCGGCGCATTCCTTAATTGCTGGTTTTGTTAGGAGAATGGAGATAGTAAAAGAAAGGAACTTAAGAGTGTAACACAACCTTTCATCAGGAACATGCTGTTTTAGGGGCATGGTGAAAGAAACCGCATGCTTTCCTTATGTGCATCAAAACAAAAACCTCTCTCTCTCTCTCTCTCTCTCTCTCTCTCTCTCTCTCTCTCTCTCTCTCTCTCTCTCTCATGACCTAATCATCCTGGAAAAAAGAAATTTCCAAGCCAAAGTAAGTGGAAACTTTTAGTCTCTCCAACTCATGGGCAAATTTTAGAAAGGTTGGTGCATGGTGTCATGTCTTCTGGACCGATCCATTGTGGTTCTGCCAACAGTTTCAAGTTTTAGTTCAGTGTTTTTTCCCGTTATGTCACCTTTTGCTATAGGGATTTATTCATGCTAAGCCCTGTTTGATTACCTTTTTATCATATGACGTCTCGTCTGAGAATGTAATAACGTCATTTATCATATGACGTCGTTGATAAGCAGTCGATAACGTCGTGTAATAAAATCGTATGACCACACGTGTAATAACACTATGGCGGGATTAAGTAACGCCATGACGACGTCCATGTCAACAATGCATTTTTTGTGGAATAATTGTCAAATTCAAAGGCGATAAAATCCAATTTAAAGTGGTCATATGATAAACAGAATCTTACACTCGTGGTCATTTCATATGAAATTTATGAAACTCGCCGAAGGCTCGTTTCATAAATATCATATGAAATCACCACTCGTGTAAGATCCTCTATATAATAAAATCGATAATCCACTAGTGGATTAAAAACGCCCCGTAGCGTGAAGCCAATGGGGTGGGGGCATTTGGACTTGTGACATTTGGTCTTATGTAAATATTAATACATGACCACTCATGTAATATCCTCTGTTTTATTTGTTTGAATTGGGGTTTAACGTCCCCGTCAACACTATTTAGGTCATTTTGGAGACGTTGCTTCCAATTTTGTGGGACTTTTACCCGACACTGAGGTGAAATGACATCTCAAGCCCTGCCGCCCAATGAAACCAGAAGGCTAATATGCATTTGACGATCTGACTCACACCGCTTTGCTTGGGCAGGCTTAGTCCTTCTAAACGGTTTACCAGTAATCGTGTGTGGTCAGATGTACACGTAGCTCTGCGTGGAAGCATCATGCAGCCCAATCTATTTCTCCAAGCCCCGATGGGCCGGGCGAAAGATCCTCTATATAACAAAATCCTCGTCGGTTAAGATAAACCTAGTTCCATTAATTTCAATTAAGTATCACCATAAAAACACGCCTATACATTTTTGACACCCTTAAACCCCACTTTAATATAGTAAAACTGGGGTTTACAGCGGTATACATTTTTATTCTTATTTTTATTAAAAAAGGAAGTTCTAAGCAGTTCCCATAATCTATGTTTTGAGCAGAAATCTTTTTTTTTTTTGTAAGTGATTAACCCATTGTATAAAAGTGGATTTTTTCGACAAGTCCATTTGTCATATAAGGGGTGTCTGTCAGGCCTATTTTTTGTTTTTATTCTATTTTTGATGGAAAATTATGTTAGCAAATAGTGTAGGCCCTGATCAGACATCGCGTTCTGATCTAAGCCTGCACTGCTTGCCAAGGTACCACTTTAGGGGTTTCCCGCATACAATAGGTTTAAGGTTTGAATAGTCAAGTTTTCATAATGCTATGTTTTGAGCAGAAATATGAAACCTATCGGACTTTCATTTCTGGTCGTAAAATTTTCAATATACAGTAAAACTCCTATATTAAGACCACCTTTGGGAGTATTCAAAAGTGGTCATAAAGACCACTTTTGAACAGTCCCAAAAAAGGTCCCTAATCTAAGGACACTGTGGGCAGAAAAACAAAGAACGTTTAAATGCAGCATTCAAAGGAAGCTTTTTAAAGCAGAATTAGTCTGCATTTTAGGTGGTCTTAATAGCGGAATTTTACTGTACTTGATTTCATTGGGCGACAGGGCTTCAGATGTCATTTCATCTCAATGTCGGGTAAAAGTCCCTCAAAATTGGAAGCAACGTCTCCAAAATGACCTTTACAGTGTTGACGGGGACGTTAAACCTTAAATCAAACAAACAAACACTGTACTTGAATCGGCGTGTTTTCGTAATATACGTAATGTTTTGAAGGCCCCGCACATCGGCGCTTGGATAAACAGATTGGATTACATGGAGATTCCACGCAGAACGAAAATTTTGGTACTGGGGGAAACTTCGGATCAATTTTTGGCGAGGGTTACCTCATCATACCCAGTGTATCTTTTTCGCAACTGCAAAATTTCAGGGAATTTCTGTATGTAAGAAATAGGGAGGGTAAAAGTAGGATATTTTCGTCTTTTATCTTGCAAATGTATGTTGTTTGTACTCATTAGAATCGTCTCGATGAGGCGATCTAATGAGTACACACAGCATTCATTTTTCATTATAGAACACAGAAAAAGATGTCCTAAAGTATGTCGTTATACCTCCAGGCATTAGCCTCAGTGGTTCGAACTACCCCTGTATTTGTTTGAATTGGGGTTTAACGTCCCGTAAACACTGTTTATGTCATTTTGGAGACGTTGCTTCTAATTTTGTGGGTCTTTTTCCCGACACTGAGGTGAAATGACATCCCAAGCCATGCCGCCCAATGAAACCAGAAGGCTAATATGCATTGGACGATCAGACTCAAGCCGCTTTGCCTGGGCAGGCTTAGTCCTTCTAAAGGGTTTACCAGTAATCGTGTGTGGTCAGATGTACATGTACCTCTGCGTGGAAGCATCATGCAGCCCAATCTACAGTAGAACTTCGAAGGCTCGAACACCGATGGCTCGTTTACCATGGATATGTCCAACCCATTTTTGAGCCCCTAGCGAAATCCTCTACATAAGAAATAGTGGAGGATAATTAAGAATATTTTAGTCTTTTATCTTGCAAATGTATGCTGTGTGTACTCATTAGAATCGCATCGATGAGGCGATTCTAATGAATACACACAGCATTCATTTTCATTATTGAACACCGAAAAGATAACTAAAAGTATCTCGTTATGCCTCCTGACAGTAACCTCAGTGGCTCGAACTACCCCTGTCTCGAACAGATTTTCGAGGTTTCAAAGGTGTTCGAGCCATTGAAGTTGGACTGTATTTTTCCAAGCCCCGATGGGCGGGGGCGAAAGATCCTCTATATAACAAAATCCTCGTCGGTTAAGATAAACCTAGTTCCATAAATTTCAATTTAGTATCATCCTAATAACACGCCTATACATTTTTGACACCCTTAAACTCCATTGTTATCTAGTAAAACTGGGGTTTACAGCGGTATACATTTTATTCTTATTTTTGTTAAAAAAGGAGGCTCTAAGCAGTTCCCAGAATCTATGTTTTGAGCAGAATTTGTTTTTTTTGTATAAGTGATTAACCCATTGTATAATAGTGGATTCTTCCGACAAGTCCATTTGTCATTTTAGGGGTGTCTGTCAGGCCTATTTGTTATATTTCACCACGAAAACACACCTATATAATTTTGACCCCTTTGAACCCCACATTTATATATTAAAACTGAGGTTTACAGGGGTCAACCTTATTTTTCTACTTTCTGCTCTAAAATATAGGCTGTGGGTACTCGTTAGAACCGCCTCGATGAGGCGGATCTAACGAGTAGCCACAATCTATATTTTAAGCAGAAGTAAGCAAAAAAATCACATTTATTTCATCTTAAAATGTTTGTATTTTCGGCAGTAAAATTGAAAATGTATTTGTATAGGTGTGTTTTCTTAATATTTGTTCAAAAAGGAGGTTCTAACCAGGTCCCATAATCTATGTTTTGAGCAGAAATCTTTTTTTTTTTTTTTTTGTAAATGATTAACCCATTGTATTAAAGTTGATTCTTCTTTTGGTATATGTTGGACAAGTCCATTTGTCATATAATGGGTGTGAGGCCTATTTTTTCGTTCTTATTCTACGTTTGATGGAAAATTATGTTAGCAAATAGTGTAGGCCCTGATCTGACGCCGCGTTCTGATGATCTAAATATGTTCTAGAAAGGGTTACCCTAAGCAAAGTAAGCCTGCACTGCTTGCCAAGGTACCACTTTAGGGGTTTCCCCGCATACATTAGGTTAAAAGTTTGAATAGGCAAGTTTTCATAATGCTATGTTTTGAGCAGAAATATTAAAAATATCGGACATTCATTCCTGGTCGTAAAACGTTCAATATATATAGTAAATTTCCTATATTAAGACCACCTTTGGGACTATTCAAAAGTGGTCTTAAAGACCACTTTTGAAAAGTCCCAAAGAAGGTCCTTGGCCTAAAGGACACTGTGGGCAGAAAAACAAAGAACGATTAACTGCAGCTTTCAAAATAAGCTTTTTAAGTAAAGTAGAAGTAAAACAAAGATCAGGAAACGATACAATTAACTTTTTCTACCCATCAAAGACATCAAAGGGAAAGAAACACAAACATGAAGCGACCAGACCATAATGGAAACCTAAACAAAGGAAGGCCATAAGGACAGTTACTTTCCCACAAAATGGCCAAATGGCCATCCAAAATAAAAAGACACAAGTGATACACACAGTAAGTAACAAACAACAACATAAATTAGAACTTTTTGGCGGGGGTTACCTCATCATATCCAGTGTATCTTTTTCGCAAATGCAGTTTTTCACCCGCTTAATATGAATTGTACAAGTTAAATAAGTTCTCTTTGCACCAATAATCCGCCTCTGTCTGTCACTTGCAGGAAACATGTTTTTCTCGCATGGTATAAAGCAGCAACTCAGAATTCGGTAGAAGCGTGTGCTGGAAATTTTTACGTTCTCATCAATCACAAGCGAACTAGTGTTACGGAGGGAACGTTTTCGCTTTCACCCATTGTCTTTCATTTAACTTAAGCTCTCTTGACCAATTTGAATTCAATGCTCTAAATTTGGTTTTGTTTTACTTTTGCTTCGCTTTCTGTCAAAGATCAAGAAATTTATCGCCACGAAGCTTGCTTTTTCTGCTGATACCGGGCTAATTTATCAATGAACTAAAGACCGGAACGACCGTCACTGTTTAATTTTAAACAGTTCGAAGTGGCCAGTGGTCATTGGTGACAAACGAGCATTATTTCTGTCTATCTTCCATTTTCCCCTAAACCCCAATAACGGCCCCGCCCATTGGGGCTTGAAGAAATAGATGGGCTGCATGTCGCTTCAACGCAGAGCTGAAACCGAACGCACACGTGTACTGGTAAACCGCTTAGAGGTTCGAAGCCTGCCCAGAAAAAGTGGTGCGAGAAAACATCCCTAGAAGCTGAGAGAATTCCCCAGGAAATTTGAAATGAAACATATTTTATTGCTTTTAACAAGCATATGTGGTGGGCCCTAGGGAACCAAGATCCAGTTCGAATCTACAATGGTTGATGAAACGACGATGTTCGTGTCATTAAACTTTCGCTGTAATTTTGTTGAGGCCTCCTTCATTGGTATCTTTCAAGAAGGAGCTGGCCACTCTCACATTCTAAGAAAGGTTAGGGGCCCGGCTGCCTATTAACTCACCAGGTGTGGAGCTATGCTGTCGGGGACATAAGGGCCCTGGTACCGCCACGGAAAGCAGATTGGTCTTTGTCTGGTGAGCCAAAAGCAGTCGGGAACACTATCTTCTTTCTCTCTTTTTATTATGTAAGTCTTATCTTATTCCCATTATTTTATTACTTATTATTTAATTTCATACTAGCTTGATTATATGTCTCATTTATTCTCATAAATACTTCTGCCTAACTTTATTCCCTTTGTTTTTCATCTTCCTAGCGATACCATTTTGAAGTCAGACACCAATGTATAGTAGTCAGAAGTGACTGTTCAACGTACCATATAGATGTAGATGTAGATGTCTTTTCCTGCACAGGGCCTAATTCTACCTCTCGAACTTTCCGATCCGAAGGTCCAAGTAACGTGAGGACTTCGTCTCGGACTTCGTCTCTGTCTTTGATGCACATGGTATGGAAGCCCTGGAGGGACTTCAGAAGTAGGAAGACGGGTGCTAGAAGTAGAAAGTCGGAACTAAGAAAGTTGCAATACGAAGTCGGGCGTTAAATGGGTTAAAGTCCTCATCAACAGGTCATTTTACGTTGCTTCCATTTTGTGAGACTTTTACTCGACATTGAGATGAAATGACAGCTCAAGCCTTGTCGCCCAATGAAACCAAAATGGTTTATAAGTAATGAACGATCCGACTCGCACCGCTTTGCCTGGGCAGGCTTAGATCCTCTGAGCGGTTTACCAGTACTCGCGTGCGGTCGGTTTCAGTTCTGTCCATCTATTTCTTCAAGCCCCGACGGGCGGAGCCGAATGCCTTGTGAATGGATAAACGATTTGCAAAGCCTGCACAAGTATACAGAACTAAGTGAAAAAGCACAATCATACAAACGTAACACAACAGAAAAGTTAGTCTTTTAATATTCCTACCTCCTGAAGAAAATCGTCAACATTTTTCCCAGTGAGCTGCCAAAATCTTAAAGCAATCATTTACACGTAGAGTGGTAAACATGAAATGAAAACCAGTGCTTGTACATTTCATGACTTTCTTTCCTTGACACTTGACAGCAGTTTGATGACAAATTGAATGTCCATTTCATTAAAAGTTGATAAGGACATGTCCTTATGACTGACAGCCTGTTACATGTACAAATGTACATTTAAGGAGAAACTGAGAGGCGCATGGATTTAAAAAAAATGTTTTGAAAACAAAACTGCATGCGTGTTTTGCTTAGCAATGATTGGCCGATTGAGATAGCTAATAAACCGTAGGGCGAGGCAGGAGTATGAGGCAAAGAAAATAACAGTCATATAAAGGGTTATTGTTACATCGTGTGAGAATGCCATGTATCCTTACACATTAATTTTAAAATGCCAACATTTTTTCATCTATTTATGAGCAGAATAAATTTCATACCCTATCAGTTGAGCATAAAAAAAAGTTTTTAATCCTGGGGCCAGGTTGGTGCATTTTAGGTCTGTACACCGTTCTTATAAACAGTTCACAATATTTCCATGCCCCTCTACTTAATCTTAAATAGCTCCACAAATTTCATCTAAATAACTGAGCCCCCGTCCATCGGGGCTTGAAGAAATAGATCGGCTGCATGATGCTTCCACGCAGAGCTGAAACCGATTCGCACGCGAGTACTGGCAAACCGCTTACAGGATCTAAGCCTGCCCAGGCAATGCTGTACAAGTCGGCCCGTCCATGCTTTTAAACCATATTGGTTTCATTGGGCGGCAGGTCTTGAGATGTCATTCCATCTCAATGTCGGGTAAAAGTCCCACAAAATTGGATGCAACGTCTCCAAAATGACCTTTACAGTGTTGACGGGGACGTTAAACTTCAAATCAAACAAACAAATAACTGAGACAGAGAATCTCGTAAACAGAAAAAATAGACAAAATACAAGTTTAAACGCTTTTTTCTTGCTTTCAACTACTTAAAAAGAAAAAAACAAAAGAAGGAAAAATCCTACAGGCCTAAAATGGCACTAATACAGCCATTATTATTAAGGTAACAACATTAGAACACACGTTTTCAAGTCGTCAGTCATTCCGACCAGTATGGATCTAAATTTGTAAAACACTTTCAAGTTTTTTCTAGCCGTATCTCTTTTAACTTATATGCTTAACACTGCTGTATTCTTTTTTGCTTAGCATGTACCGGGGACGAGTGTTTAAACACAAGGTGATACACGTTCTTTACCACTCTGCCAAAACCACATACATTTTATACTATACCCGTTGTGCAAGTAACTGACACACATTTCCCTTCAGTACGCAGCACTCTAGTCGTTACGAAAACACGCCTATTCAAATATATTGGTATAACTTTACCACCAAAAAATGTTGTTGTTTTTTTCTTTTCAGATAAAAATCCCCATTTTTCCGTATTTCTGCTCAAAACATAGATTGTGGGTACTCGTTAGAACCGCCTCGGCGAGGCGGTTCCATCGAGTACCCACAATCTATATTTTATTATAGCCCCGCTTTGAAAAAGTGGGGGTTATATTGGATTTGGCTTGTCCGGAATTCCGTCTGTCTGTCTGTCTGTCTGTCTGTCCGTCCGTGCGTCCGTGCGTCCGTCCGTCTGTCTGTCTGTCTGTCTGTCTGTCTGTAATATTTGATAGTGGGTACCTTGTGACCGCAACTCCTCTTACAGTTCTAGGTCAATCCTTTTGAAACTTTACAGGTGTTTTCATATAGGTATGAAGATGTGCATATTCTTTTTTCATTATCCTTAAATAATTTTTGTCACTTATTTCACTTTTTTTTTAACTTAGACAATTTTTGAGATCTACTAATGTTAAAATGTATAGGGAGTAGCTACCTTGTGACCGAAACTTCTCTTACAGTTCTAGGTCAATCCTTTTGAAACTTTACAGGTGTTTTTATATAGGTCTGAAGATGTGCATATTCTTTTTTCATTTTCCTTAAATAATTTTATTCACTTATTTCACCTTTTTTAACTTAGACAATTTTTTAGATCTACTAATGTTAAAATGTATAGGGAGTAGCTACCTTGTGATCGCAACTCCTCTTACAGTTCTAGGTCAATCCTTTTGAAACTTTACAGGTGTTTTCATATAGGTCTGAAGATGTGCATGTTTTTTTTTCATAATCCTTAATAAATTTTATTCACTTATTTTACCTTTTTTAACTTAGACAATTTTTGAGATCTACTAATGTTAAAATGTATAGGGAGTAGCTACCTTGTGATCGCAACTCCCCTTACAGTTCTAGGTCAATCCTTTTGAAACTTTACAGGTGTTTTTATATAGGTCTGAAGATGTGCATGTGCTTTTTTCATTATCCTAAAATTATTTTTTTCCACTTATATCACTTTTTTTAACTTAGACAATTTTTTGAGATCTACTAATGTTAAAATGTATAGGGAGTAGCTACCTTGTGATCGCAACTCCTCTTACAGTTCTAGGTCAATCCTTTTGAAACTTTACAGGTGTTTTCATATAGGTCTGAAGATGTGCATGTTTTTTTTTCATTATCCTAAAACAATTTTTTCCAGTTATTTCACTTTTTTAACTAAGACAATTTTTGAGATCTTCTAATGTTAAAATGTATAGGGAGTAGCTACCTTGTGATCGCAACTCCTCTTACAGTTCTAAGTCAATCCTTTTGAAACTTTACAGGTGTTTTCATATAGGTCTGAAGATGTGCATGTGTTTTTTTCATTATCCTTAAATAATTTTTTTTACTTATTTCACCTTTTTTAACTTAGACAATTTTTGAGATCTACTAATGTTAAAATGTATAGGGAGTAGCTACCTTGTGATCGCAACTACTCTTACAGTTCTAGGTCAATCCTTTTGAAACTTTACAGGTGTTTTCATATAGGTGTGAAGATGTGCATGTGCTTTTTTCATTATCCTAAAATTATTTTTTTTCACTTATTTCACTTTTCTAACTAAGACAGTTTTTGAGATCTTCTAATGTTAAAATGTATAGGGAGTAGCTACCTTGTGAACGCAACTCCTCTTACAGTTGTAGGCCGATCCTTTGAAACTTTTCAGGTGTTTTCAAAGAGGTCTTAAGATGTGCATGCGGTTTTTTCATTACCCAAAACTTATTTTTTAACTTAGACTGTTTTTCAGATCTAATAACGCGAAAAGTCTATAAGGCGTAGGTACCTTGTTAGGGATTTAACCCTCTCACAAGTCTTTACCTTTAATTCATGAGTCTTTCTCCTCTGACAGGGCTATAGCAGATCCTCTGACAGTTCTAGTTTTTAGCAGGAATAAGAAAAAATAATGCATACCGCTGTAAACCCCAGTTTTACTATATAAAAGTGGGATTGAAGGGGGTAAAACTTATATAGATGTGTTCTCGTGATGACTCTCTTCGATAACGTGGATTGTGCCTGTCCCAGCATGGCCAGAAACAAGGCAATTGTGCCCGGTTTTTATAAGATCCAGGGCCGTCTTCTGCTTTTTAGGAAGCATTTTTATGTCCTTTTCTGATTATGTGCCAAAAAATGTTACAGCGGCTGAATTGGAAGTTAATACATGTACATGTATATTTAGCGGGACCGCCATCACGATAACAAATCCGTGAAACGAAAACCCCCTAAACCCCACTTTATATAGAGAAAATTGGGGTTTACGGGGGTATACATTATCTGCCTTATTTTTGCTCAAAAACATAGACTGTGGGTACTCGTTAGAACCGCCTCAATAAGGCGGTTCTAACGAGCACCGACAGTCTATGTTGGAAGCAGAATAATAAAGATGTTATCATTTTTACCTAATATTTATCATTTTCTGACACCATGTTGGACGCCATTATTTCTTACGGACCTGTTTTCCTAATGAAATGCTACAATACAATATTCTCAGAGCACAGCCCATTAAAAGTAGAAACTTATCCGCATATACGTGTATACGTAGCCCTAGCAGAATATGTTACATTGAAAAAAAAACAAAGGAGAAATCAAGGCTAACACACACAAAACTTTATCCCTACCTGCTCCACTACCGGCCGCAGTGAGCAAAGTTCTGGATTCTATCTGTCCTGTAAGTCCCGCTTTTTAAACTCGACGATTATTGCAAGAGTCCATCGCTGACAGCGAATCAACAGTAGTAAAATCTAAATTTTGAGCTGCGAATACATCATTTTGGATTCAAATTGGTCAAGAGAGGTTAATTTGAATGAAGGATATCAGTTGAAAGCGAAGTAAGTTCCCTCCCTAACACAAGCTCGTCTATGATTGATGAAAAGGTGAAACTTGTGCCGAATTCTGAGTTGCTGCTTTATACCATGCGAGAAAAACATGTTTCCTGCAAGTGACAGAGGCGGATTATTGTTGCAAAGAGAACTTATTTAACTTATATAATTCATAATAAGTGGATGAAAAAATGCATTTGCGAAACAGATACACTGGGTATACGAGGTACCCCCCCCCCCACCCCCCCCCCCCCCCCCCAAAAAAAAAAAATGAGCCGAAGTCCCCCCCCCCCCCTTGTCTGTAATATAGTATCATATCTTTTTTTCATGATTCAAGCCCATATGGGCAAAGTGGTGCGAGTCGGACCGTTCATGCATATAAAACCTACTGAGCTCATTTAGCGCAAGGGGCTTGAGGTGTCATTTTATCTTAATGTCGGGTAAAAGTCCAAAATAATTGGATGCAATGTCTCCAAAATGACCTAACTAGTGTTAGCCGAGACATAAAACCTCAAATATATCGATCCTGCGACCCCTGGTTTACAAGGCGAGTAGAATACCACCACACCACGGAGGCTTCTGCCTCTTGCTGTGGATGGACCGCCCCCGCCCATCGGGGCTTGGAGAAATAGATTGGGCTGCATGATGCTTCCACGCAGAGTTGATACCGACCGCACATTAGTACTGGTAATTCGCTTAGAAGGTCTAAGCCTGTCCAGCAAAACTAGTGCGAGTCGGCCCGTCCATGCCCATAAACCCTTTTGGTTTGATTGGGCGTCAGGGATTGAGATGTCATTTCATCTCAATGTCGGGTAAAAGTCCCACAAAATTGGAAGCAACGTCTCCAAAATGACCTAAATAGTATTGACGGGGACGTTAAACCTCAAATCAAACAAATCAAATCTTGCTGTGGATTTTGATAATGGCACTACTTGGTTATCTCCATTTGTATACATTACGAAACAATTGTCTCCAAAAGTTTAGTCGGAAAGGACTAAAATAGGCTATGCCTACGTCCAGTCCAATGGGTAATATATACAGTCGAACTTCAATGGCTCGAACACCTTTGGGACCTCGAAAATCTGTTCGAGACAGGAGTAGTTCGAGCCACTGAGGGAGACTGCCAAGAGGTATACGATATACTTTTGGATATCTTTTCGGTGTTTTATAATGAAAATGTATGCTGTGTGAACTCATTAGAATCGCCTCATCGAGGCGATTCTAAGGAGTACACACAGCATACATTTGCAAGTTAAAAGACTAAAATCTCCTGAATTATCCCCCACTATTTCTTATGTAGAGGATTTCGCTAGGGGCTCAAGAAAGGGTTCGACGCATCCATGGTAAACGAGCCATCGGTGTTCGAGCCATCGAAGTTCTACTGTATATATACATGTTTGAGGTTTAACGTCCCCTTCAACACTGTATATGTCATTTTTAAGACGTTACATCCTCTTTTGTGGGACTTTTACCCGACATTGAGGTGAAATGACATCTCAAGCCCTGCCGCCCAATGAAACCAATAGGGTTTATGAGCATGGCCGGGCCGACTCGCACCGCTTTGCCTGGGGAGGCTTAGATCCTCTAAGCTGTTTACCAGTACTCGTGTGCGGGTCGGTTTCAGCTCTGCGTGGAAGCATCATGCAGCCCATCTATTTCTTCAAGACCCGATGGGCGGGGGCCAGGTGCATATATATGTACTCTTCTGTGTGTATGTATGCAACCATGAAATTTTTAATAAAAAAATAAAACAAGAGGCCCATGGGCCACAATGCTCACCAGAGCTCTGGGGGCCACTGCCCACTGGCAGCAATGTATTTTAATTAACCATGGAAGCCCTGCACCCAAGGCTGCTACAGATAAAATTTCGACCCAATCAGACTAGTGGCTTCAGAGGTCTGATGTCGCTTGAAGACAACAGATGACAATTGACAATTTTGCAATCTGTGGCGACAAATGGGCCAAAAAGAGCATTATTAAAGGAAAATTTCTATGAAAGTTTTACAAAATATCTTGAGAGGCATTCATGTCAATGGAAACTCTTAACTTGCCGTAGCAAACAAACCGAAGAGCCATTTTTCATAAACCGGAGCTCAGGTGGGCACTGCCCCATGGAGCCCTGATTGGTTTCACTAAATGGGTCTTATAAAAAGGAACAGAGACATATATGGTTTAGCGGTTGGGATATGTATGGTTCCTGAGACGTAAGGCCTTTTAAGCAATGGAGGGATTCGGGCATGGCAGATCCCAGAAAAGCCCAAGATTGTTGTCACTGAATATGCCTTATCATAAAGATCAAGAATATACATGTATATGGTTAAATGGTGGGGATCTGAACGGTTTCTGAGATAAGAGCCCCTTTTATGAAGTGGAAGGGAGAGAAATGGCCCCTGCGGACACCCCCACCCCAAGACAGGGTTGACTGAATGTGTCTAGTAACAATGAATAAGAATACAGTCGAACTTCAATGGCTCGAACACCTTTCTGACCACGAGCATCTGTTCGAGACAGGGGTAGTTCGAGCCACTGATGGTTACTGTCAGGAAGCATAACAGGGTTAATTTTAATGTTTTCGATGTTCTATGATAAAAATGTATGCTGTGTGTACTCATTAGAATCGCCGTTTAAAATCTCTTTTATCATCACGCACTACTTCTTATGCAGAGGAATTCCCTAGGGACTCAAAAACGGGTTCGACTCAGCCATGGTAAACGAGCCATCGGTGTTCGAGCCATCGAAGTTCTACTGTATATGTGATTATAGGATGGGGATTTGAATGGTTTCTGAGATATATGGCCTATTATTAAGTGAAATTTTATTATCAGGAAAAAGAAAATATATGGTTTAGGGGAGGGGATCTGAACGGTTTCTGAGCTATATGGATTTTGATGAAGTAAAGGGGTGGGGCATGGCCCGTGGCACCCGGAGGGACCCCAATGCTGGTGTCACTGTTTGCGTCTTATCACAAGGAACAAGAATATATATGGTTTAGGGGTGGGCTCTGAACAGTTTCTCAGATATATGGTCTTATGTGAAGTCGAGAGGTGGAGTGTGTCCCGGGCGCACCCTGGGTGACCCCTAGGTTGGTGTCACTGAATGTGTCTTATCATAAGGAACAAGAATATATATGGTTTTGAGGTGGGGATCTGTAAGGTTTCTTGAATATTGAGCTTTTTATGAAGTGGAGGGGGTTGGGCATGGCCGCCGCACACCCCGGGGGACCCCCAAGTTGGTGTCACTGAATGCGACTTATCATAAGGAACGAGAATATATATGGTTTAGGGGTGGGGATCTGTAAGATTACTGGGGTATTGGGCCTTTTATGAAGTGGAGGGGGTGGGGCATGGCCCCGGCACATCCCGGGGGACCCCCAGGTTGGTGTCACTGAGTCCATCTTATCATAAGGAACAAGAGTATATATGGTTTAGGGGTGGGGATCCCAATGGTTTCTGAGATAAATGACATTTTATGAAGTGGAGGGGGTGAGCATGTCCCCGGCACATCCCGGGGGACCCCCAGGTTGGTGTCACTTAATGCATCTTAGCATAAGGAACAATAATATATATAGTTTAGGGGTGGGGATCTGAATGGTTTCTGAGATAAATGGCATTTTATGAAATAGAGCGGACAGGGCATGTCCCCGGCACATCCCGGGGGACCCCCAGGTTGGTGTCACTTAATGCATCTTATCATAAGGAACAAGAATATATATGGTTTAGGGGTTGGGATCTGTAAGGTTTCTGAGATATAAGGCATTTTATGAAGTGTAGGGGCGGGGCATGGTCCCGACATCCACCTAGGGGACCCCAAGGTTGACATAAAAGCATATGGCTGAGAGAAGTTTACTCAAGGAACATGTCTATGTAAGTTTTGTCAAAATATCTGCAATGACTTGGCAGTAAATGCCATTTTTTCAGTTTTCCCCATTATAAGTCAATGGAAACTCTAAGTTGCCATAGCAACAAAACTAAAAGGCCAAATTCCATAAAAAACACAAAACCTGTAAAGGCAAATAAGTCGAATATATTCATAAAGTCTCAGCCTCCTAGAGCATATTGTTTCTGAGGAGATGATTTTTTAGTGTGTTTTTTTTTCTTTTTTTTTTTTTGCATATTGGTTTTCATGGCAACCAATAAAAATGAGCAGAAGGCCTCAAATCATACGGCAGATAGTAGATTGCCTATGGAACATTTCTATGAAAGTTTTGTCAAAATATCTGCCGAGGCTTGGCAGTAAATGCCATTTTTCAATTTTCCCCATTATAAGTCTATGGGAAACTATAAGTTGTCATAGTAACCAAACTAATGAGCCGATTTTCATTAAAAAAAAAAAACTTTCAATCCCCCAGCCCAAGGATGCTACAGACAAAATTTGGGCCCAATCGGCCCAGTGGCTTCAGAGGAGATGTCGTTTGAAAGTGTTGACGCCAGACGACGCAGACGCCGACGACGCAGACGACGACGGACAACTGCCTATCCTATAAGCTCACCCGGAGCCTCGGCTCTGGTGAGCTAAAAACTAATCAAATACATTCAAAATTTTACCACCACCACCAAAAAAAAAATACTAATAAAAAATTTTAAATAAAAAACTCTGATATTTTTCGTATTACATTTCAGCTCATAACCTGGCAAAAATTTTTGTCTCGGTTTTATTGGAACACTCACGGTACAGTCTGCGTGGCTTTTTGTCCTCTGTGGGACATGTAGTGAGTAGTAAATAATAGATCTAGATGGGTTCAATGATTCTAAAGCAAATAAGAGAACCCGCTCACGGCATAGCCTACAGCATTACGATAGTACACCAGTGCGACCTAGTGTATTTTTCACATCTCCAAAATGGCTACTTTTTCCGATGAAAACTCGTAATGTATTGTCTTATTTGTACTGAAAATACAGGTTATGGGTACTCGTTAGAACCGCCTCGTTGAGGCGGTTCTTACGAGTACCCACAACCTATGTATTGGAGCAGAAATGAGAAAAAAATATTGTATACCCCCGTAAACCTCAGCTTTCTTTGAGGATGCAGAGTTTGTGCGGAAGTACAGTCTGGTCTGAGTCTTCGCTGGTCGCATAGCCCTGTTTGTATGATTTGTCATGTGCCGGCTATTATCTGATAATAATAACAAAAACGAAACAATGCTACTACCTTACTTTCTTTAATGATGAATCGGTAAAGCCATGCACAAATAAATAACATACGTACATACACATTCAAAATTAATTAAATTTAACAAAGCGCTTATCTATCTACATGTATGATCAGATTAGCTGCAACCTTTTCACTTTGTTTCGGGCAGCGATAAAGTGAACATACGATTGCACGTATATGGCGATAGTCTGGCTCCAGACCCTTTCTTTACTTTTTCTCTCTTACTTTTTCTTTTTCTAGAAGGGACATAAAGCTTGCATAGCTTATATATTATTGTTTAAGTTCTACGGAACACCGGAAGGGGCATGATTTTTTTTAATATGTTGTGCGTAAAAGATATTATCTTTTTCGGACAACATATTATCTTGTGCGCACAGGATATTACCTTATGCGGAAAACATATCTTGTTCGCACAACATATTATCTTGTGCGCACAATATATTAAGCTGTGCGAACAACATATTATCTTGTTCGCACAATATAATATCTTGTGCGCACAAGATAATATATAATTATTGTGCGAACAAGATAATATCTTGTCCGCACAAGATAATATCTTGTTCGCACAACTTCCCAAGGTCTATGTTGTGCAAACAAGATAATATGTTGTGCGAACAAGATATTTCTTGTGCACAGGATATTAAGTTGTGCGAACAATATAATTATCTTGTGCGCACAAGATATTATCTTGTGCGGACAAAAATATCTTGTGCGCACAAGATAATTATCTTGTTCGCACAACTTAATTTCTTGTGCACAAGATAATATATTGTGCGAACAAGATAATATCTTGTCTGCATAAGATAATATCTTGCTCGCACAAGTTCCCAAGATCTGTGTTGTGCAAACAAGATAATATGTTGTGCGAACAAGATAATATATTGTGCGCACAAGAAACTAAGTTGTGCGAACAAGATATTATCTCGTGCGCACAAAATGTATTGTCTGCAAAAGATAAATTATGTTGTCCGCACAAGATACTATCTTGTTCGCACAACTTAATATCTTGTTCGCACAACCTGGTAAAAAAATCATGAACCTTCCAGGTTCCGTATGCTTCAATCCCCTAAAAAAATGTAAAGAATGAGAGAGATAAATATAAAACACGCCAATAGGGGCTTGATGAAATATATTGGCTGCATGATGCTTCCACGCAGAGCTGAATCCGGCCCGCACACTAGTACTGGTAAACCGCTTTGAGGATCTAAGCCTGTCCAGGAACCGCGGTGCGAGGCGGACCGTCCATGCTAATAAACCCTATTGGTTTCATTGGGAGACAGGGCTTTAGATGTCATTTCATCTCAATGTCGGGTAAAAGTCCCACAAAACTGGAAGCAACGTCTTTAAAATGACCTTTACAGTGTTGACGGGGACGTTAAACATCAAATCAAACAAACAAACAAAAATATAAAACAAAAACGACTGGAGCCAGTCTAGTCGGTATGGCGACCGCCCAGCGGTATTCACTTTATGAATTCCACATGAAACGAGTCTCTGGCTATTGATCGTTTCAAATGACCATGAGTGTAAGATTCTGTTCATCATGCAACGAGTTTTAGAGCAATTGCAATTCACCTTATTTGCATTATCTACTGGTTCCTAGTCTGAAGGTTATCAGCGTTGGAAAAACAGGGACCCGGACCCCCATGACCTTAAAAGGTCAGGGGGATCTGGTTACCTGTTTTTCCAATATTAACAATGTGCAAGCTGGGAGCCAGCAAATAATGCAAATATGGTGAATAGAAAACATACGGTTGTCACGGACGACATGACGTTACGCACCATTATAACACTGGTCGCATATATAGCCAATGGTTAAATCCGGTGATATATTGAGTAACTAATCACTAGCTGGGCGGTCGCCATACTAGACTGGCTCCAGTAGTTTTTGTTTTTTATCATATGACGTCGCGTCTGAGAGTGTAATATCGTCATGTAATAAATTCGATAATCCACTGGTAGATTAAATATGCAAACTAGTTAGATACGCCCCGTAACGTTACATGTACGACCTCCTTAACGTCGGCGCGTTTACTAATGGCGGAATATTAACATATTTGTTGAAAAATCGTGCATAAAATGCATTTTAATGTCATATGATAAATAGAAACTTGCATTCGTGTTCATGTATTATTGAATTTATTAAGCTCGTTGAGGAAAAGGAATAAAATGCTCGGCAAAGCCTCGCTTATCCCTTTTCCACAACTCGTTTAATAAATTCAATAATACATGAACACTCATGTAAGATCCTCTATATATCTATCTATCTCATTCTTTACACTATTTTAAGGGACTTAAGTAAGACAAAAATCTATAAGCTCGCTTTAGCCATTATAAGATTGTGCGACTGCACTTGTTACTCGTTTCTTATACAGTAGAAATTCGATGGCTCGAACACAGATTACTCGTTAACCATCGCTGAGTCGAACCCGTTTTTTTAGTCCCTAGGGCATTATACTACGTAAAAGTAGTGTGGGAATATGCAGGAGATTTTCGACTTTTATCTCCCAAATGTATGCTGTGTGAACTCATTTGACTCGCCTCGATGAGGCGATTCTAATGTGTACACGAAACATACATTTTATTATACATGTAGAACACAGAAAAACGTCCCAAAATTAACCCCGGTAAGCCTCCGGCAGTAACTTTCAGTTGCTCGAACTATCCCTGTCTCGAACAGATTTTGGTGGTCCCAAAGGAGTTCGAGCAACTGAAGTTCGACTGTATCTAAAATCATCGGTCCAATTCGCCGTGGCTTTTGTCATGTGAAGTACTATAAGTATCTTATATGGGTGAAAGGGGTGGATAGAAAAATCCGTCCCAAGGGTCACTGTCCGGCATCACGAGGCTTGCCGAGTGATGCCGGACAGTGATCCCGAGGGACGGATTTTTCTATCCACCCCTCACACCCATATTGGATTCTTTTTCTTGCATACCTTCCATTTCTTAGCGCGGATTTTAATGCTGCAGTCACTTCGATTACCAACGTCCGCCATATTGTATTAACACTGCAGGAATGTTTAGTGACGTTGCTGTGACGTCAACCTTAACGAGAGCGCATACGAGGTCGTATTCAACCAGTACATTTATCAAACACGCGGGAATATTCGATATTGGGTCGGAACACCAGGGTCAGAACATAAACTTCTATCCCAGGGTAAAATCACGGATTTCCTTGTCATGTGAAGTACATAATTAAATGCGTCGGGTTCAATACCTGCCAGGGTCGGCAACATTCTTTCGTGGAGATGGATCATAAAATCTTTTCTACGGTCATTCTCTCCCTTCCGCTGGTTCAAGAAGGGCAGTTGTCAGTTTCTGGCAAAAGAATGTGAAATGTACTGGTTAACCGCTTACGTATAAGCCTGCCCAGGAAAGTGTGGATAGGTTAACTGACCGGCGCAAAAATGACCTAAAATAGTATTGACCGGGCCGTTAAACTCCAATACAAATCTGCGTTTACCCGTCAATTAAGGTGAATAATCCTTGAAGTTCTTCAGGGACCGTAATGTTTTCTAACAGTGTTTTTCTCCCTTGTAATGCACGTATCTGCTTTTATAGGAAAGAGCGTAGTTTATAGGAAAACAACGAGGAAGTCCATAGTACAACTAATAGTCGTCTTTTCTAAGAAGCCTAGTAGATTTGAAACGGATGACTATTGTATAGTAAATGTTTAACGAAATGATGAAGTAGTGACTAACTGTGTTTGGGTTCAAAGACACGTCAACCCTTGTTGGTCATTTTGGGTAGCCTCCACCTCACGATAGCACACCCTTGCGACATAGTGCATTTTATCAAAGCTCCAGAATACCTACATTTCTGATGAAAATCCGCGGTAAATTTTTCTTATTTTAACTGCAAACATAGGTTGTGGGTGCTCGTATGAACCGCCTCATTGAGGCGGTTCTAACGAGTACCCACAAACCTATTTATTAGAGCAGAAATGAGAAAAATAATGTATACACCCGTAAACCTCAGTTTTCTCTATATAATCTGGGGTTTAGAGGGGTGTAAATTCCACGAAGTTGTTGACATGAAGAAAAGAAAGGAAGAAAAAGAAAGAAGATATAGTAGAGGAGATGATAGAGCGGTATATGGAAGAAAGAGAAAAATTAAAGAAAGTAAAGAAAAGAAAAAAAAAAATAATAATAATAACATTCAACCTCTACCCTTACCGACTGAAAGGACAGCAGTCCTTGGTCAACTGTTAGCAAACCCGAAGACATAAGTTACATAATACTTTCGTCTCACCCAGCCAGCCCAGCCGCGCAATAGTGTTTGTTTATTTGAATTGAAATGAGGTTATGCGTTCTCATCAACACGTTTTAGATCATTTTGGAGACGTTGCTTCCAATTTTGTGGGCCTTTTTTCCGACAATGAGATGAAATGACATCCATAGCCCTACCGCCTCTCCCTCAACCCTCAGAAAAATAGGGTTTATATGCAGGATAGGTCAGGATCGTACCACTTTGCCTAGGCAGGCTTAGACCTTCTTAGCGAATTACCAGTACATGTAATCGTGTGCGGTCGGTTACCGCTCTGCGTTGAAGCATCATGTCTCCAAGCCCCGATGGGCGGGAGCCCGAGGAAATATTACGTTGCAAAAAGTTAATCATTAAGATGCCGAGAAAAACTATACCTCAAAACGTCGTCTGCGTATGTGATTTGCTGAATCTTCTTACCCTTTTTTAGAAATACTTTTTCATACAGGCAAACAGTGTGGACCTAGACCAGACCGCTCCTAGAGGAGCAGCCTCATCTGGGCCATACTGATTGACTTTTAAAGTAACCTGCATACGACAAAGCAGACGACAGTTGTCGTGACTGGCATTTTAAAAGTTAAAAAGAAAATCGAGGAACAACTACATGTCAACCCCGCCAAGCGAATTTGTGTCTTCGAGCATTCCGTCATGACAAATTTTAACTGCGCATGCCCAGCCATTCAGAGGGGCCAGGGATATGGCTTTCTGTCTGAAGGTTCCTCTTGATTCACTGCTTGTATGAGCGAGCAGCGAAGGTTCTGGCGAGACTGCGCGGATGCGCAGGCTCGCCTGAACCTTCGCGGCTCGCATAGGCGATAAGTACCAAAATCGCTTGACGGGGCCCATGTACTGTCACAAGAAGTAGCCCGCACTAGGAGGACACGAGATGAAATACTATTTTTTTTTTCTTTTTATTTTATACGTGACTTTGGCGATGCACTGTACCTGAACAGGTGTTCGTAGCCTGCTTCGCACTCGTAAAAATTTCTTGTGTTTTCAACAAACTCGATGAAATATGTTTTCAACACATTTGATGAAATACTGATATTTATCGAAAAAAAGAGTATTTTTTTATTAGTAGTATTATTTTATACGAAAAATAAACCAAAAAAGTAGTCCCGGCTGCGGCTGTGAAAATAACATCATTTTTTTTTTTCACACTGTGAAAATATCAAGTAAACATTCACAGTCAGTTTTATTTTACATTTCATTGCTGAGTATGAAATAAATTGAAATATCTGTATTTTATATTTTGCATGTAAATGTTTGAAATAACTAGTGTTTAAAGCAAATTGAAATATACACCAATGAAAATTCTTAGGGAAACGAAAGTTCATGTACAGAGACACTTCGGTAACTCGAACACGGAATGTTTATTTACCATGGCTAATTCGAACTCGTTCTCATTGATCGAGTTATTCATACATTTAGGCAATTCATGGAGTTTGCACCTAACAGGCACATGACGTAATTGTGACGTCATATCAAGGTCGATACAACGCCATGTCATATATGCAACGTCACATCTACGTCGGTGCAACGTCGTGACGTTGCACCGACGTTGATTTGACGTTGCCCTAGCGACGTTTGCCTGCTGGGTGTTTTTTCTGATTTAATCTTGCAAACGTATGTCGTGTATACACTTTAGAATCGCCTCCATGAGGCGATTAAAATTAGTTCACACAAAATATCTTTATTTTATAGAGAAGATCGAAAGTATATCTTTAAATCATCAATATTTTGCTTTATGATTTGGCGCTAGGATTAACCCACAGTAGTTCAAACAACCTGTATCGCGAACAAATTTCATGGTCCCAGAGGTATTCCAGTTATCGAAGTTCGACTGTATGTGTTTTTGCTGAATTGTCGGTTTTGTTACATGTGGTGTTTTTTTGCATCATTTTCACATTCTAAGAGTAAGAGGGAGATTATGACTTTGCCTAAGGCCAAACTGTCCTTCTTTTTTGTAGTTTGTGGACCTACAGTTCTGAGTGTTTTAATAGAATATACATGCACATGTATACAAGACACGTTATGACACTGCCCCACTCCACCCCGATGTAAATGGGTAGTGGTATAAAAGTCACTGGCTCTCTCTAGCGAGCGGGATAAATCCGGAATGAGTGTTCGAGAGCGATTCAAGTAAGCTTGAAAATTAGTATAAAATAAACTGTTTAAGTCATTTCCGATTTCGTGAGACGACATGAAAATGAAATGACATCTCAGGCCCTACCGTTCCAAAAAACCACCAGGGTCAAATGAACGGCCCGACTCGCATCAATTTTCCTAGGCAGGTCTAGACCTTCCAAGTGGTTTACCAGTACACAAATGTTTGGTCGGTTTCAGCTATGCGCGTAAGCACTGTGCAGCCCAATCTATTTCTCTAAGCCCCGATGGATGGGGACGCGTTGCCCCAGCTGTATTGTTTCCTTCCTCTTGTTGCCATTGATAGGCAGTGGACCTATAATTGTGCGTGTATTATGAGGCCATCACGTGAACAAGTCCGTGAAATGAAGACCCCCCGCCCCTATATCCCACTTTATATAGAGAAAACTTGGGTTTACGGGGATATACATTATTTTTCTTATTTTTGCTCCAAGACATAGGTTGATGGTGCTCGTTAGAACCGTCTCAAAGAGCCGGTTCTTTCTTTAACCCACAACTTATGTTTGCAGTATTTACAAGTAAAATATCACGGATTTGCATCAGAAAAGTAGCCATTTTGGAGATGTGAAAAATGCCCAATGTCGCACGTATGTGTTATTGTAATGTATGCATGTTTACATAATGATATATGCATGTTCTTATTGTTAGCTCTATGTTTATGCTAACTGTGCACGCATCATGAACCAAGGAAAAAACTTATAAAGTTAGTATACCCGTATTTATTTTGAGAAAATCCGGTTATGAGGTTAGGCCTAACTAATATTTTGCTGATTTCTGCCCCCAAAACACGTAGATTTTGAGTACTCGTTAGATCGCCCCACTAAGACGTTTTAAACAAGCAGCTACTCGTACAATCTAAGTTTATGTACTCGTTAAAAGTAGAAGTAAAACAAAGATCAGGAATTGATACAATTAACTTACTCCATCCATAAAAGACACCAAAGGGAAAGAAATACAAACATTAAGCGACCAGACCATAATGGAAACCTAAACAAAGGAAGGCCATATGGACAGTTACTTTCCCACAAAATGGCCATATGGCCATCCAAAATTAAAAGACACAAGTGATACACACAGTAAGTAACAAACAACAACATAAATAAATCGCCACAGAAGAGCCGCCTTGGAACGGTCAGTGGAAGATTTCCACTGGGGGGCTTAAATCGATTTTACGTGGCCACAATCCTCGCCCTTACTTCCGTCGCGATTTAGACAAATAATTTGTTCAGTCCGCATGAAGGCCTCCTAACTCATCAGTGCAACATCTCCGTGAACACAGAAATCAAAGAACCACAGAGGTGAGACAACGGTGAGGACTCGACAGCAAGAAACCACTGAAATGCTGGAGCAAAAGAAAACCAACAGTTAGACTCCGATGAGCCCGACCAGAGACAGAGCATCAGGCACCAACCAACATTATCTCTTTAATTTTCAATAAGCCTTTACGTTGGAGCCGTCATAGAATCTGAGGCCTGACCCACCGGCGTGCAATTAAAGAGGGAAGCAAAGTTGCCAACCGTGATTGGGTTAACTACCATGCATGCAGTCTGTCGTATAATATCCATGTTGTACCCAATCTTTTTATATCGAAGAATGATTTTACGAAATTGGGTGCTGAAGTCATTGCGGTTATATATTTTTCTGAATTTATATAATAAGTCACCATAAAATTCGGGTTCCGATAGACCTTGTTGCAGAAGAGATTTAAGTCCAATATTGAATTTTGAAATTAAATCAGAATGGCGTCTATAAAATTTTGAAAAGGCTTTGCGTAGTTTATGGTACCGATAACCCTGGTTAAGAAGTTTAGCCGTTAATAATTTATTACGAGTGTTGAAGTCAGTTACATGACTACACACTCTAGCAAATCGAATTAATTGCGAAATATAAACGCCATAGGATGGCGCACGAGGAACATCACCATCCAAAAAAGAAAAATTTACAATCTCAAAATCAAGTCATCGCGTTTATCATAAATTTTGCACGAAACAAATCCATCTACAATAGATAGATGTAAATCCCAAAACGGGGCCTCGGTATCAGAAGAATTTGCTTTATTTAACTGAAGTTCTAGGGGGTAAATCTGACTGATCAAACCATCAAAATAGGTATTATCAATATTTAATAAATCATCTAAATATCTAGAAGTAGAGCTAAAAGCTTCAATAATTTCAGATTGGTTATCAATGGAAAGCGACAAAATGAAGTCTCTTTCATAACAATACAAGAACAGATCAGCCACAAGAGGTGCGCAATTAGTACCCATCGGAATACCCACAATTTGTCTAAATAACTTAGTACCGAATCTAATATAAATATTGTCAAGTAGAAAGGTGAGGGCATCACACACTTTCTGACATGACCAAAGTGTATAATTCTTATGCTCTTTAGAAGTGAAAAATGCATTTCTGACATTACATGCAAGATAGAGAGAATCTTCTCTGTGAAAAGCCCATTCAGTTAAATCATGAAGCTTTTTTTTTATAAGATTATGAGGAAGTGTAGTGTAAAGAGTGGAAAAATCGTAGGTAGACAGACTAGAAGCACGAAACTGTCTAGATTTCAATTTATTTAAAACCTCATTCGAATTTTTTATAGACCAAAACAGATTTCTTCCTGATCTTTCAAAGACTTTATCACAATATTTAATTACATGCGTTTTAATAGCAGTAAGACAGGAAGTTAATAATTTAGAAAGTTCAGTGGTAGTGCAAGAACTAGAATTTGCAATAAACCGTGCTTTGTAAGGTTTTTTATGAAGTTTTGGTAACCAGTATAGCGTAGGAAGCTTGTCTTGGCCTTCGTTAACACACACAGCAAACTTGGTGGCTGAAAGACAAACATGTTTATCTACTATAGCTCTCTCTTCAGCCAAAGGCTGAAGTTCATAGGCCTTAGTACCACCAAGCTCCTGCTTAAGCGTGCTAACATAGTGGAGCCGTCACACAACGACGACGTTGTTAGCGGCCTTGTCTGCAGGGGCCAAAACAAACTTCTTATGAAATTCTTGAATACCTAGTTTAAGATGACGTAAAACCGCATCAATGAGGCGGTTCTAACTATGTTTGCATCAGAAGTACGATGTAAACATTCAAATATTTTTATACCGCAATCAGGCATTCTAGTAACCTAATAAAGGTGGTCGAATAACTGCACGCTATAATCGGTAGTGACCTATAATAACCTTCTACTGATCTATTATACGTCTAGTGACCGTTTATAGACCGGACCTACTTTTCAGATCCCTAAGTTACAAGTGTAAACCATAACACGCATATTTCAGACACGGGAAAAACAACGAAACAGCAACTTATAATCTTTGCAATGTTTATTTAAACAGATTTTCAGAAATTTGAGCTAAATTTTTATCTTATCGAGCTTTCATGGCGGAATGACCCGTTGGAATAATTGCGCACTGCTTCTGCGGTTGGGTCTCAACCTCGAATATAATTTCTAAAGCTAAAATAAACCACTTATTTGCAGCTTTTCATACAGAATGTAAAGCGCTGAAAAACTTTTATTCAAGCGTTCATGTTGTTTCCAATGTGTCTGTGGCGCGGTGACGTCAGAAACTTTGCACTATATGACGTCACGTTATACTACATGTGCGCGCCATGGCACTGAATGCCTTTTAACATGTCACACTGTCTGCTGTCTTATTTGTTTTAATTTGCTAAATTATTGCAACATCCCTGGATTGTTTTGAGCTGCGGTATAAACTAAATACATGATTAGGGTCTTTAATAATAAAATATAATCGGTTCGCCGCGACAATTTCATAGGGGCTCGCTGAAGCTCGCCCCTATAAAATTGTCTAAGGCTCACCGATTATATTTTATTATTAAAGACACTAACAATGTATTTACTATATTCAGAAGCTGTGAAAGAAAGCGTTTTGTCACATTGGTGTCTTATCCTTACCCCAGTTTAAGGGGAATGGATTCTCCTTCAGGGGAGGCAACTCCTTCAAAAGTATTTTCGTCTCCCATGTCATAGGGGTTAACTCTCATGAGGCGCAAATTCTTTCCTTTAAGACAAGACCCCTTTTTCAGTGGGACAAGGCTATTAGAAAAGCGAACGGCAAGCCCCGAAAATTGTCTCCCTTTGAAAAATGGCGGAAAAATCTGCTAGGTGTTCCCCTTCCCCTTATGGCACTTTTATCCTAAAACGTCACTGTTATATCGTTGTGACGCTGTCATAAATAAAATACCACACGTGCACATGTAATTACACAAAAATACTGACATGAAAATGGGCCCCGCCCATCGGGGCTTGATGAAATAGAATGGGCTGCATGATGTGGTGTGTCCACGCAGAGCACATAAATATTGGTAAACCGGTACATAAAAATAGAAGTGAAGGCAATGATCAGGAATCGATACAATCAACCCACAGCTCCCATCAGAGACACCAAAGGGAAAGACGCACAAACATGAAACAACAGACCTAATGGAAACATCAATAGCGGAAAGCCAAAAGGACAGTTACTTTCCCACAAAAAGGCCAATAGGTTATCCAAAATAAAACAATATAAGCAACACAAACACCCAAAGACAAACCATAACAAAAATAAACCGCGACAGAAGAACCGCCTTGGAACGGTCAGCGGAAACGAATTCCACTGGGGTGGGGGGGGGCTTAAATCGCTTTTACGTGGCCACAATCCTCACATGCCTGCCCAGGCAAAGTGGAGCGGGTCGGGTCGTCCATGCATAACGGTTTCATAGGGCGAGGGAGCTTGAGATGTCATATCATCTCAGTGTCACACAAGTGGAAGCAGTGTCTCCAAAAGAACCTAAATGGTGGTGACGGCGACGTGAAACTTCAATAAAAAATGATACATAATGCACTGATGCTAGCCTTGAAAGGCAGGTACAATTTTACGTTACACATTCCGTCTATGACACACAAGGGACAAAGGGAAAAGGACTCGTATGAAGCAAGGGCAGTTTAAGTAGGAAATTGTTTATACTATCATTGCTTACCAAATGTGTTTTTGGTCCAATAGCAATGGCCTCCTCCCTTTGTGGAAGTGTGCAGCGCATGGACTGCTGATAACCAACACAGTCATCCATCTACAAACCCGCGAAAAAACATCATGGATGCATCCTCGCTGCATGGAGACAACAAGGCAAGAAAGTGCCCAAGAGACTGGATGTCTCTAAGCTGAAACAAGAAAGCAAGTGACAAGCTTTCACCAATGACATCTGCAGAAGACTAGATGATCCAGAAGAGAACTGGAAAGTCTTCAGAGACACTGTTCACTCTTCAGCAATGGATTCTCGAGGTCCAGTATCTCGCAAACATCAGGACTGGTTTGACGAGAATGATGACGAAATCCAGGGTCTCCTGGAAGAGAAGCACCAAAAACACAGGGCCTGTCTCAGTGATACCAGCTCAGTATCTAACATGACGGCCTATTCTGATATATGCAAGACAGTCCAAACAGAACGTAGAGACATGCAAGATTCCAGGCGGAGCAAAACGGCTGATGATATCCAGTCCGTTGCAGACAGAAATGATATGAAGAAGTTATTTGATGGCTTAAAGACAGTTTATAGTCCCCAGAGCTCAGGAACCACTCCTCTCCTCAGTACAGATGAAACTAGTCTTCTGACTGACAAAGAGGTATCATAAGAAGATGGGCTGAGCACTTTGATAGTGTTCTTAATCCTCCATCCTCTATCAACGATGATGCTATCAACAGACTACCAGAGGTTGAATATAATCTGCCGCTTGACAGGTTCCCAACCGTTACTAAAATAGTGAAAGCAATATCACTTCTGGCATCTGACAAGGCCCAATGACCAGATGCAATACCTGCTAATATTTACAAAGCAGGAGGTACTCCAGTTGCAGAGTAGATGACAGAGTTACTTCACATTATGTGGAGAGGCCATCCCTCAAGAATTCAAGGATGCGTCAATTATCCACCTATTCAAACGGAAAGGGGACCCTCAGATCTGTGACATCCTTTCGCTGTGACAAATGGATTCAAGCAAGGTTGTGTGTTAGCCCAAACACTGTTCAGCATCATGATGTTTCTGCCATATTGCTTTCCAGGAGGTGATACCTATAAGGTATCGCTTTGATGGGAAGCTTTTCAATCTCAGAAGGTTGCAAACCAAATCCAAGGTGCAGACAGAGGTGCTAGATGAGTTCCTCTTGGCTGATGGCATGGCAAAAGGTGCTCCAACAGAAGAAAAGATGCAAAAAGGTAAGATCAAGTATCTGACCCCTGTGATAGCCATGACCTCACAATCAGCATGAAAAAAGACTGAGGTATTCTAGCAGCCAGCACCTGGCAAGCCTTACAAAGAGCCCACCATCACAGTGAAAGATCAAAGATTGCAAGTGGTAGACATGTTCACCTACCTATGGAGCACATTGTCAAGAGCCGTGCACATTGATGATGAAGTCAACGCCAGGATTGCCAAAGCTAGTGTCTCAGAAGGTTGCAAGCCAACGCCAAGTGACAGACAGAGGTGCTAGTGCTGATAACATGACAAGAGGTGTTCCAACAGAAGAGAAGACGCAAAAAGGTGTAGATCAAGTATCTGTATTCTATAATAGCTATGACCTCACATACAGCATTAAAACGACTGCCAGCACCTGGCAAGCCTTACAAAGAGCCCATCATCACAGTGAAAGATCAAAGATTGCAAGTGTTGGTCATGTTCACCTACCTTGGGAGCACACTGTCAAGAGCCGTGCACATTGATGGTGAAGTCAACGCCATGATTGCCAAAGCATTTTGAAGACTACGTGCTAGTGTCTGGGATCGAAGTGGAATCAGACTTGATGAGTGTAGATTATATTTTCCTTGTCCTTTTGGATCATTGATTCCATTGTGGAATTTTGAAAATATCTGAGGGTCACTGATGAGGCCTAATTGGTCGAAACTAGCTAGTCTGGCCAAGAAAACATGTACACTCCATATCTTTCACTTCTGTGGTGTATTCCTTGCTTCCAAAGGATAACCCTTTTATAGAACATATTTGACACAAAACTGAAAGTACACAGCGCTGTGGTGCTGCCAAAACTATTGTCATAGTCAAGATGGACAGGCCATGTTACCAGAATGCCTAAGGCACGCCAAAGAAAATGCTCTATGGAGAGCAAAAAATGGGCAAACGTTCCCAATGCGGTCAGAAGAAGCGATACAAGGACGCCCTCAAAGCCTCCCTCAGGGACTTCATCATTACAACAGTCGTGGGAACAAATTGCACAGTACAGAGCAAAGTGCCGAGGTCTCATCAGAATGTATGCCAGTGAATACGAGGGAAAAAGAATCAGTGCAGCTGAGCAGACATCACTAATAGAGCTGTCTTCCTCTAGCATCTGTTGTTCTATCGGTCTCATCAGCCATCTTAGAACACACAAACAGTTACATTTCTCAAATATGATGATGATTGGTCAAAGCCAGTAATGACAGACGAACTATTATTATTATTATTATTGGGCCAACTAAAGCCTAAACATGACTTCTTCCTCATAGCTCTCATGTTTTCTACTTTTTATTTAAGACTGTTTTGTTTATCTTCACTGCATGTATATTTTCTGTGTTTGTTTGATTTGAGGTTTAACGCCCTCGTCAACACTGTATATGTCATTTTGGAGACGTTGCTTCCAATTTGTGGGACTTTTACCTGACATTGAAATGAAATGGCATCTCGAGACAATTTCGCCCAATGAAAGCGATAGTTTATAAACATGGACGGTCCGACTGACACCGCTTTGCCTTGACAGGCTTAGATCCTCTATGCGGTTTACCAGTACTCGTTAAAGATCGGTTTCAGCTCTGCGTGGAAGAATCATGCAGTCCATCTATTTCTTCAATATGTTTTCAGTGATCATAACGTAAACAAGTTCAGGTAGTGAACAACCTTCCAAGCCATCCACTCCAAGGCGATTCTTCTGTGGCGATTAATTTATGATGTTGTTTGTTACTTACTGTGTGTATCACTTGTTTCTTTTTATTTTGGATGGCCATATGGCCATTTTGTGGGAAAGTAACTGTCCATATGGCCTTCCTTTGTTTAGGTTTCCATTATGGTCTGGTCGCTTGGTGTTTGTGTTTCTTTCCCTTTGGTGTCTTTGATGGGTGGAGCAAGTTAATTGTATCGATTCCTGATCTTTGTTTTACTTCCACTTTTCAAACACCCCACTTTATATAGACAAAACTGAGGGTTACAGGTGTATATAGAGAATATTTGATATTTTTTTTTGTGTGTGTAAGATAGATTTTTATTTCACCGAATGAACACAAAATGAAGTATTTTCACGACTGGCTTGCCACGAGTGAAAATACTTCTTTTGGTGTTCACGAGTGAAATTAAAATTTATCTTACACTGAAAAAAAAATCAAATTTTCTGTTTCTTATATGCTTTAAACGGTAATTATTAAAGCAATTTTAAAGCGTCAGCCGTCACCATGTGGATCAAACTTCTTTCATGGTGATTTCGCGTCGATTTAGGTGTTCAGCGTGTTAACTGGATATTATATTGGATGCACCTGAGTTTGCACCTGGAAAACAACTTTTAATGTTACTTTATCAAATTTGCATCGTCGCGTGCAATATTTGCGTAGGTGCTAAAAGTGACGTCACCCACGTACGAATGACGTAAAAACACGCGTGACGTAATTTCTGACATATATCAATAACGTTTAGCTAATTGACATCTAACAAACAGAAAATATATGTTATTTATCGATGATACATTGAATTCACAGTGAAAATAAAAATCGTATTTTCACTACAGGGACAATATCGATTTCGATTTCACTGCCAGAGATATCCCTATATTTCATTTAAAAGCATGTAAGAAACAATATTTTCTTTATTTTTGTTAAAAACATAGCATCACAAAAACACGCCTATATAATTATAATTTCTAACTCCCTTGGACCCCACTTTTATGCAGTAAAACTTGGATTTACAGGGGTAAACCTTATTTTTCTTATGTCTGCTCTAAAATAAAGAATGTGGGTACTCGTAAGCACCACCTCGATGAGGCGGTTCTAATGGGTACCCACAATCTATATATTGAGCAGAAAAAAAGAAAAAAGGTCACAATTTTTCATCTTGAAATTTTCATTTTCCGCGGTTTCACAATGTATTTCTATAGGCGTGTTTTCGTACCGGGATGTGGGTACTTGTTAGAACCGCGGTTCAAACAAGTACCAACAATCTATGTTTGCAGCTGAAATTAGAAACATACCACACAGTTTCAATAAAAATGTAATATTTGATGTTATCCTGACTACACAATTCTATATCATGATTGCAAATAAACTACATGTAATTAAATGCATAATCGTAATGAATATACGTTTATGTATGCCAGGTATGTATTACGCGTGCATGTTTCGTGTAAGTTTTCTATTTTATGTCTAAAGAGTAGTTTTAACAATGTTACTCTTTATGTCAAGTCGGCCTCGGTAGCTCAGGAGGCCGCGGGTTTCGACACCTGCCTGGGTCGGCAACATTCTTTCGTGGATATTGATCATGCAATCTTTTCTACGGTCATTCTCTCCATTTAACTGATCCAAGAAGGGCAGTTGTCGGTTTCTGGGGAAAGAAATGTGCACTGTACTGGTTAACCACTTATGTATAAGCCTGCCCAGGAAGTGTGGTTAGATAAAATGACCGGCCCGATATGACCTAAATAGTGTTGACTGGGAACTTTAAACAAACAAGAAGCATTCTGACGAGAACACGCCTAAATTCTGACCCCCTTGAACCCCACTTTTATATAGAAAAAAAACTGGGGTTTACAGGGGTAAACCTTTTTTTTTTCTTATTTCTGCTCTAATATAAAGATTGTGGGTACTCGTTAGACCATAAGGCGGTTCTAACGTGTACCCACAATCTATATTTTGAGCATAAATAAGAAAACTATCACAAATTTTCATCTTCATTTTCTCTTTTTTTTTGGCGGTAAAATTTACCGTATACATGTATTTGTATAGACGTGTTTTCCGTGCTACTTATTATGGATTGACAATGTGTCTGCTCACCCTGGGCATGTGGTTTCAAAAATAGTGTAGATCCAGATGAGATGGCTATGAGCCATTTCATCTCGACCAACACCGCCTGCTGTCCTGCTGATGATTTTGTTGACTATACCACCTACTTTACAGAGTCGACATGCCCAACTTCAAAGATAAAAGATATCACTTCACATCACGTAATGAACACCCCTCTACACCCCACTTTATATAGAGAAAACTTGGGTTTACGGAGTTATACATTATTTTTCTTATTTCTGCTCCAAGACTCAGGTTGTGGGTACTCGTTAGAACCGCCTCAGTGAGGCGGTTCTAACGAGCACCAACAACGAGCACCAACAACCTATGTTTTAAGCATTAATAACAAAAAATCACTTGGAAAGTGAAAAATGCACTATGTCGCACGGGTGTGTTATGAGAAACTCCGGGGTGGGGACTAATGACCTCTACCTACGGATGCTTCCAAAACTTGGCATATAGGCTCGAAGACCGAATTCATTAGCAACATGTACCCTATCAGCAATCCCTCTTGCTCTATGGGTACAGCAAAACCCACAAATGACTTATATAAGTGACCAGTGAAATCTCAGATCAGCATGTGCTTTCGCACAGCCTGATCTGAGTCTCCGCTGGACACACATGCCAATTTACATCGTTTTGCTATGCACAGGTAAAGTTTTACTCTATTTTATGTATTTTTTTTTTTATTTTTATTTTATTTTTAGTTGTTGTTTTTTTTCCCTTTTTCCTGATCTGCATTGCATATACGACACCGGCCCCGATAGCTCAGTTGGTAGAGTGTCCGCCCCGGGGACGGGAGGTCACGGGTTCGATCCCGGGCCGCGACATACCAAAGTCGTGAAAAAATGGTACTAGCTGCTCCTCGCTTGGCACTCAGATTTACGGGGTAGAGCTAGGACTGGTCGACCCAGAGTCAGGATAATGTGACTGGGTGTGGTATCATGTAATGTGTCTGGGACATGATACTTCAGTGAGGCAGCACTATAAAAGTGAGCATTGAGCTCCCTGTCGCAACCAGACACCGTCGTGATATGACTGAAAAATTGTTGAAAGCGACGTTAAACCCGAATTCACACACACACACACACACACACACACACACACACACACACACACACACACACACACACATGCATATACGACAAAGTAGAGTTTTTACGCTGCAATGGTCTTTCGTTTTCTTATAATATAGGCACTATAGTTTCTCAGTGGGTGGCCCTAATGGGCACCCATATGCAATGCTTGGAGAATAAAATCTTTCAGAGAATTTTACGCAATGGGAAATCAAAGCACAAACAGTACGGCTGGGTCGTGTTTTTGTGCTTGTGTTTGAGTTTTACGTCCCACCAACAGCTAAGGTCATAGGAAGACGGGACTTCGGTTCAGAGACTCATCCAAAAGTCTAGAGAAACCCGGGATCGAACCTACGACACCTGTTTTATGAGGCGAGTAGCATTACCATTACACCATGGAGGCTTCTACTGTTGTGTCGATTGTCTGGAAAAATTGTACTGAGCAAGGACAGACTGTTTCGTTTGACCCTTAAATTCCTGTAATGTATGCAAACAGCATAGACCATGATCAGACGGAGCAGCATCTGATCATGGTCTGTTTGCAAACCCAACACATGATTCCCGTCCATATTCTATAGTGAACATTCTTATGCAAAACTATGTGCTCAACGCGATAAAAGAACTACGCGACTATATTTTCTATATATGACCATTTCCTGGTTTCCATCACGAAAACACGCCTATTCAAATGTATTGAAATATTACCCCCCCCCCCCACCCACACACACACCCCCCCACCCACCCCCCCCCCCCCCACACACACACCCAAAAAAAATAAAATCGGATAAACATTCTGTTATTTTTCGCATTTCTGTTCAAAACATAGATTGTGGGTACTCGTTAGAACCGTCTCTATGTTTTTGAGCAGAAATAAGAAAAAAAATGTATACCCATTTTAACTCCATGGCAGTTTTACTATATAAAAGTGGGTTTTAAGGGGATAAAATTCTATATGCCTGTTTTCATGATGCAATAAGTAATTGAAAGTTAGGAGTACGTGGACATCAACATTAAACAGCTATATACTACTGACTACGCTTTGTAACATTGGGTCGATTGATAATCTATCCAAAAATTATTGCTTTATGTTATATAATCTAGGCATATGTTTGCCCATCAACTGGATGGGTTTAATTAAACTATAAGCAACATCGCATCACGTGATAAAGTCCGTGAAATGAAGACCCCCCTAAACCTCGTTTTATATAGAGAAAACTGGGGTTTACGGCGGTATACATTATTTTTCTTATTTTTGCTCCAAGACATAGCTTGTGGGTACTCGTTAGACCCGCCTCAATGAGGCGGTTCTAACAAGCACCACCAACCTATGTTTACAGTATTTATAAGAAAAATATCAAGGATTTTTATCAGAAAAATGGCCATTTTGGAGTTGTGAAAAAATGTACTATGTCGCACGGGTGTGTTATCGTAATGAGTTTATGTAAACACCTTCTGGGTTCATATAGGGGCTTACTTCAAACTTCAACGTAACATTTTGTCTTCATTTCATGATTGTTTTCAAAATCGTCAAACAATGAGAAAAGATCTACCCTTTGGGACTTAAAGAGAATCCAGAGTTGCATGCCTGCTCACGAACTATGCTGTGAAGTTAACCATTTAACACCCGATCAGCGTAACATATTACATGTATTTTTTTTCTTTCACAACGTGCTTCCCAAATGATTAACACTCGTAGCAAACAGCAATAAGCCGCGTCAGATGTGCCATTCCTTTGCTAAAATGGCATTTTTCATATATATACAGATAAAATTGTTCAACCAATTTTTTCTCATTAGTCTAGTCGAAATATGGATCGTTAGTGTTCGTTAGAAACGCCTCAGTGAGGCGAATATTGTTGTTACTCGATAGAATCGCCTCAGTGAGGCGGTTCTACGAATACCCAAAATATATACTGAGAACTAAAGAACACCCCCGTAAACTCCACTTTTCTCTATATAAAGTGGGGTTAATATGGATATTCAGTACAAGGACTTGTGAATTTGATGTACAGCCCATCTGAATGATGAATAAAAACACAGACAGCTATATAGCCAAGCCCATCGGGTCTTGGAGAAATAGATTGGGCTGCATGATGCTTTCACGCAGAGCTGAAACCGACCGCACATGACAGGATCTAGGTCTGCCCAGAAAAAGTGATGCGAGTCGCACCGTCCCTACATTTAACCATTTGGTCTGTTTGGGCGGCGTGGCTTGAGCTGTCATTTCATCTCATTGTCGGGTAAAAGTCCCACAACATTGGAAACAACGTCTCGAAAATGACCTTAATAGTGTTGAAGGGGACGTAAAACCTCAAATCAAACAAACAAAAGCTCTGATTACGATACATGTAACACATCCCTGTAACATAGTGCATTCATCCAAATCTCCAAAATGGTTAATTTTCAGATGAAAATTTGTGATATTGTACACATAGGTTGTAGGTGCTCGTTAGAACCGCCTCATTGAGGCGGTTCTAACGAGTACCAACAACCTTTGTCTTGGAGCAGAAATAAGAAGAATAATGTATACCCAGTAAACCCCAGTTTTCTCCATATAAAGTGGGGTTTATTGGGGTGTTCATTTCACGGACTTGTCCACGTGATGTTAATTACATAGGCTTGTTGACCCTATGGTAAACCCCAGTTATCTCTGTATAAAGTGGAGTTCAGAAGGGTGTTCATTTCACGGACTTGTGTACGTGACGGTTAGGTTGATTGTCTCTGAGGGTAGGGTAGAAAAACGGTTCTAAACGGGGACTTAGACTGTTCGTTCCAACCATAAATTACACTAGTTTAAGCAAACGGTGTAGATCCTGATCAGACGCCTTCTTCTGCGGCATCTGATCTGGGTCTACACTGTTAGCAAAACCCAACACATGAGTTCAGTCCAGCTTCTGGGCTACTGCCCATCGGGGCTTGGACAAATAGAATATACCGGCCGCGATAGCTCAGTTGGCAGAGTGTCCGCTCCGGGGAACGGGAGATCACGGGTTCGATCCCGGGCCGCGACATACCGAAGTCGTTAAAAATGGTACTAGCTGCTCCTCGCTTGGCACTCAGATTTACGGGGTAGAGCTTGGACTGGTCGACCAAGTGTCAGGATAATGTGAATGGGTGTGGTATCATGTAATGTGTCTGGGACATGATACTTCAGTGAGGCAGCACTATAAAAGTGAGCATTGAGCTCCCTGTCGCAACCAGACACCATCGTGATATGACTGAAAAATTGTTGAAAACGACGTTACATGTAAACCCGAATTCACACACACACACACACAAACACACACACGCACACACACACACACACACACACACACACACACACACACACACACACACACACACACACACACACACACACACACAAATAGAATGGACTGCATGGTGCTTCCACGCAGAGTTGAAACCAAACGCACATGTGTACTGGTATCTAAACTGTGGTGCGCGTCAGACCGTCAATGCATATCATGTACAGTGTACGAGTAATCCCTATTGGTTTCATTGGGCGGTAGAGCTTGAGGTGTCATTTTAAAAGCCAAACAAAATTGGAAGCAACTACTCTAAAATGACCTAAATAGTGTTGAAAGGGACGGTTAAATCTAAAACCAAACGCTTTTTTACACAATACCCTCACCTCACAACGACAAGAATAAGGTGCCTATAATTAAATGTGACATGGATTTCGTCAAATCAGTGTTAGTCACGTTGATATCAGCTATAAAAAGCTACTGCGCTTAGTTACGTTTGATCCACCGACAAACAATAGACCCAAAAACCATTGTTTTCTGGAAGATACATGCCGATGTTTGAGGGTAAATCTCTCCTGTATTAAGAGCAAAATGACTGTAAGTTTTGTTTTAAAAAGAAACCGAATGATTTTTTTTATTATTAATTAAATTAAATTTAACTAGAAATGCGTCCAAAGGACACGGATGTCCCCGCCTGAAAATATGTCTATGTTCGAAAGTTATTGACGGTGTTTAAGTTTTGGACCCTTTTTTCACATTTGACCTCTAAGTATTTCCTTGACCATGGAGGTAAGGACCTTGGCTTTGTGTGAGGCAGATTGTCTCATGATGGCCAACATTTCTGCCAAGTAATTTCAAAATCCATCCCGAAATCAGAAAGTTATTGACTGCGTTTAAGTTTTAGACCCTTTTTTGACCTTTGACCTCTAAGTATGACCTTAACATTGGCGGTACGGACCTGGATTTTGAACGTGACACATCGTTTCATGATGGTTACCATTTCTACCAAGTAATTTCAAAATCCATCCAGAAATAAGAAAGTTACTGGCTGTGTTTAAGTTTCGGACGGAAGAACGGACGCACGAACGAACGGACGGACGGACAGGGGCATGATAAAAACAACTTGTATACTCCGTGATTTTATTTCTGTGTTGAAGTCCTTGCTTGATTTACTGATTGATTGTTTTGGGGTTTAATGACACGTCAACCCTCGTGGGTCATTTTGTTTCGTCTCCCAGAGAAATAGAGAAAAAGAGATAGAAGAGATAGTATAGAGGACATGACAGTGAGGCACAGAGGAGAAACAGGAAAATGAATGGAAGTGTAGAAACAGAAGAGATAACACCCCCCCCCCCCCCCCCACACACACACACATCCATCTACCATTACTTGCTGCAGGCCTTGTCCAACGGGAAACCAATATCAGTTGGACGCCGCATTGACGCAAGATACACGTCCATTTGCCTGACCCAACCCCACCCCACCCCCTTTTGCTTGATAAATGATACAAATACACTTGTAGTACACCATGTATAAAATAATGGTTCTACAGGTATGATGAGTACATGTACTACCCATTTTGTTTCAGTTGGAACATGCTTCCATTCCTGCCACTGTTGCCAAATATTTCTTTTCTATGTAAAGATTAAAGATGTGAACAGCCATGACGAAAACACGTCTATATAATTTTGACCCCCTTGAATCCCAATTTTATATAGGAAAACTGGGGTTTCCGGGGGTATACATTACTTTTCTTATTTCTGCTCTAAAATATAGATCGTGGGTACTCGTTAGAACCGCCTCGATGAGGCGGTTCTAACGAGTGCCCATAATCTATATTTTGAGCAGAAATAAGAAAAATATCAAATTTTTTCATCAACAAATTTTCATTTTTTCGGCGATAAAGGTGGCAATGTATTTGTATAGGCGTGTTTGCGTAATGCAATCAAGCTTCTTTTCATAACCAAAGGTTCACTGTACTATATCAAGAGCACACATACTTGTCAGTGAACCGGCCCCGATAGCTCAGTTGGTAGAGTGTCCGCTCCGGGGAACGGGAGGTCACGGGTTCGATCCCGGGCCAGGACATACCAAAGTCGTTAGAAATGGTACTAGCTGCTCCTCGCTTGGCACTCAGATTTACGGGGTAGAGCTAGGACTGGTCGATCCAGTGTCAGGATAATGTGACTGGGTGTGGTATCATGTAATGTGTCTGGGACATGATACTTCAGTGAGGCAGCACTATAAACGTGAGCATTGAGCTCCCTGTCGCAACCAGACACCGTCGTGATATGACTGAAAAATTGTTGAAAGCGACGTTAAACCCGAATTCACACACACACACACACACACACACACACACTGATTGGTCTATGTGTCACCAACAGTTCCAAAAGTATTGTGTCATGATGTTAATTGTTGAAATTTACAACGGACACTGTACTGTTTTGAGTTCATAGATGCAACGTTTGCGCACTTGACTATCAAACATGAATGACTTGTCTTCACATTGTTTTGTGAAAAATGGAGTACATTCTTACCAACAAAGACACTGACGTAAATCAAAACGTTTGGAAATCAATTTTTAATTGAATAAAGAGGATGTTGCAGCTGAAACAAAATGACGTATCTTACGTCATTGGGGCGTTTAACTGATACTGGCCTACAGTTGTGCAAGGCCTGTTGTCCTTGCAGCAGATACGGATAGAGTTTATTTCTGCTGTTTCTAGACTCCCATTGGCATCACGAAAACACGCCTATATAATTTTGACCCCCCTTGAACCCCACTTTTATACAGTAAAACTGGGGTTTCCGCGGGTATACCTTATTTTTCTTATTTCTGCTCTAAAATATAGATTGTGGGTACTCGTTAGAACCGCCTCGATGAGGCGGTTCTAACGAGTGCCCACAATCTATATTTTGAGCAGAAATAAGAAAAATATCAAAATTTTTCATCAAAAAATTTGCATTTTTTCGGCGATAAAGGTGGCAATGTATTTGTATAGGCGGTTTGCGTAATGCAATCAAGCTTCTTTTCATAACCAAAGGTTCACTGTACTATATCAAGAGCACACATACATGTCAGTGATGACCACTGATTGGTCTATGTACCATCAACAGTACCAAAAGTATTGTGTCATCATGTTAATTGTTGAAATTTACAACGGACACTGTACTGTTTTGAGTTCATAGATGCAACGTTAGCGCACTTGACTGTCAATTTGTTTGATTTGAGGTTTAACGTCCCCTTCAACACTGTAAATGTCTTTTTGGAGACATTGCTTCCAATTCTGTGGGACTTTTACCCGACATTGAGATGAAAAGACATCTCAAGCCCTGTCGCCCAATGAAACCAATAGGGTTTATTAGCATGGACGGTCCACCTCGCACCGCGGTTCCTGGACAGGCTTAGATCCTCTAAGCGGTTTACCAGTACTAGTGTGGGCCGGATTCAGCTCTGCGTTGAAGCATCATGCAGCCCATATATATCTTCAAGCCCCTATGGGCGGGGGCGAACTTGACTGTCAAACATGAATGACTTGTCTTCGCATTGTTATATGAAAACTGGAGTACATTATTACCATCAAAGACACAGACGTAAATCAAAACGTTTGGAAATCAATTTTTAGTTGAATGAAGAGGACGTTGCAGCTGAAACAAACTGACGTATCTTACGTCACTGGGGCGTCCAACTGATACTGGCTTACAGTTGGGCAAGGCCTGCTGTCCTTGCAGCAGATACGAGTATAGTTTATTTCTGCTGTTTCTAAACTCCAATTTGCATCACGAAAACATGCCTATATAACCTTGACCCCCACTTTTATACAGTAAAACTGGGTTTTCCGCGGGTATACCTTATTTTTCTTATTTTTGCGCTAAAATATAGGTTGTGGGTACTCGTTTGAACCGCCTCGATGAGGCGGTTCTAACGAGTGCCCACAATCTATATTTTGAGCAGAAATAAGTATAATATCCAAATTTTTCATCAAACATTTTTCATTTTTTCGGCGATAAAGGTGGCAATGTATTTGTATAGGCGTTTTTGCGTAATGCAATCAAGCTTCTTTTCATAACCAAAGATTCACTGTACTACATCAAGAGTACACATACATGTCAGTGAAGACCACTAATTGGTCTATGTACCGCCAACAGTACCAAACATATTGTGTCATGATGTTAATTGTTGAAATTTACATCAGACACTGTACAGTTTTGAGTTCATAGATGCAACGTTGGCGCACTTGGCTGTCAATTTGTTTGATTTGAGGTTTAACGTCCCCTTCAACACTGTAAAGGTCATTTTGGAGACGTTGCTTCCAATTTTGTGGGACTTTTACCCGACATTGAGATGAAATTACATCTCAAGCCCTTTCGCCCTATGAAACCAATAGGGTTTATTAGCATGGACGGTCCTGCTCGCACCGCTTTTCCTGGACAGGCTTAGATTCTCTAAGCGGTTTACCAGTACTAGTGTGACCCGGATTCAGCTCTGCGTGGAAGCATCATGCAGCCCATATATTTCTTCAAGCCCCTATGGGCGGGGGCGAACTTGACTGTCAAACATGAATGACTTGTCTTCACATTCTTTTGTGCAAAATGGAGTACATTCTTACCATCAAAGACACAGACGTAAATCAAAACGCTTGGAAATCAATTTTTAGTTGAATAAAGAGGATGTTGCAGCTGAAACAAAATGGCGTATCTTACGTCACTGGGGCGTCCAAATGATACTGGCTTACAGTTGTGCAAATAAAAATCAAAAATGAGTTCCTTTAAGAGCAATGAAAACATTCATAAGAAAGAAGATGGGTCATACTGCGTAGTTTCGGCTAATAAAGCCTCATCAGTGACCCTGTAATGATCCGGCAAAGAAAGCCAGCTATTTTGCGAATTTCGAATCGGCAGTCGATACAAAGACTGATATAAATCAAAATGGGGTCCAAATAATTAAAAACCTGTCTAGAATATGAGTCTAAACCATTAATTTATTTCTGATTTCTCAGAATATTTACGCTGATCTCAAAGGACCAAAAGTAAAATATAAACTGCACTTTGGTTGATGTACGGGGAGACGTTTCACGGCCGCCACACGGCACAACACCAGCTGCAGTGATGGCAAATAAAAATAAAAAATGAGTTCCTTTAAGAGCAATGAAAACATTCATAAGAAAGAAGATGGGTCATACTACGTAGTTTCGGCTAATAAAGCCTCATCAGTGACCCTGTAATGATCCGGCAAAGAAAGCCAGAGGAAACATACTGCAATTTTGCAAATTTCGAATCGGCAGTCGATACAAAGACTGATATAAATCAAAATGGGGTCCAAATAATTAAAAACCTGTCTAGAATATGAGTCTAAACCATTAATTTATTTCTGATTTCTCAGTATATTCACGCTGATCTCAAAGGACCAAAAGTAAAATATAAAGCCTGCTGTCCTTGCAACAGAAACGGGCAGAGGTGTGTGTGTTTATTTCTCATTACGCAAACATGCCTATACAAATACATTGCTACCTTTATCGGCGAAAAAAATGAAAATTTTATGATGAAAAATTTTGATATTTTTCTTATTTCTGCTCAAAATATTGATTGTGGGCACTCGTTAGAGCCGCCTCGATGAGGCGGTTCTAACGAGTGCCCACAATCAATATTTTAGTGCAGAAATAAGAAAAATAAGGTATAGTGCCCACAATCAATATTTTAGAGCAGAAATAAGAAAATGAGGTACACCCCGGAAACCCAAGTTTTACTATATAAAAGTGGGGTTCAAGGGGGTCAAAATTATATAGGCATGTTTTCGTGATGTTCTGTTTCTCGACTTCCATTTGTATGCATTTTCCACTTTATCCCTGTTCCCTCACTTTCATCTCCTCCACGGGAGTTTACCATTTACCATTGTCCCATCAAAAACATCAATGACTATTTAACACAATCGATCTACAGACACGCAGGTGTGTTTACCCGTATCCTGCTGAATATATTAAGCCACACCCATTACCAGCTATCCACGCCCCCGCCCATAGGGGCTTGAAGAAATATATGGGCTGCATGATGCTTCCACGCAGAGCTGAATCCGGCCCGCACACTAGTACTGGTAAACCACTTAGAGGATCTAAGCCTGTCCAGGAACCGCGGTGCGAGGCGGACCGTCCATGCTAATAAACCCTATTGGTTTCATTGGGCGACAGGGCTTGAGATGTCATTTAATCTCAATGTCGGGTAAAAGTCCCACAAAATTGGAAGCAACGTCTCCAAAATGACCTTTACAGTGTTGACGGGGACGTTAAACCTCAAATCAAACAAACAAAACAAAATTACTAGCTATCCGGCAATCAGATTACTATATATATAGTATTCGGTCTATTCACGAACTGCATACAAACAGTGTAGATCCTGACCAGATGGCTTCTTGATCTGATCAGGATCTGCACTGTTTGCAAAGGCAGGGGTTGTCGTGAACAGCAGGTTAAGGGTTAAGTTATGGTCTTACTCCCAAAGACGGAGTTTCCAGATCAGACGCCGTTGTATCACACGGGGTGTGTTAATCCTTATCCTACTGAAAGTATTAATCAAGCCTCACCCGTAAAAAGCTATCAGCCAATCAAATTACTTGATATTTTCATTCAGTTCACAAACTGTATACAGTGTAGATCCTGATCAGACTGCTTCTGGATCTATACTATTTCTGAAGAAGCCGATTGATCAGGATCGACACTGTTTGCAAAGATAGGGGTTGTCGTGTTCAGCACGGTAAGGGTATTATCGCTTTGACGGGACTCGTATATGGCTGTCAGGAAGTTTTAGTAAAGTTTGCGACGCCATCATCTGTCACACGTTTACAAAGCGTACTGAAAGCAGACCCAGACTAATTTAATTTGCATGTGAAAAATATTACAATGCGAATATGAATCGGACATCTGGGAATCAAGTGAAGACAAATAAAAATTGTAGGTGGGAATGAAAATAAGTTGATTTTTAAGGAAAAAAATAAACAGAAGTTCAATTGTCTAGGGATATCGGAATCCAGACTTTTCCGTTGAAGTGCGTTGTCATATTGATGGTAAAATTATTCGAGTTCATGCAACGCCGGTCTGCCGTACGTTGCTTGAATGTTCCTGTGATCGCTCTATACTATACATGTGTTTATTTTTACCAGTTACTCCCTGTATTAATTGCATTGTAGCACATTGGCATGATAAAGACATGCTATCTCTGGACAAGTGAGCTTTATCAGGTCAAGATGACATTGCACTAGACTACAAGAAAAATTGGCAAAACTTATTATTTTAACTGGAAAAAAATGGAAAACTGGCGCACAGGGAAAACATGGTCAACTGATACTAAATTATATCGACCACCGAAAGGTTGGGACGCACTGAGGACCATCGATAATTGATCGGAAATTGCTAATTTAAGAGTGTACAGGGGATAAACTGATATATAGAATACATGTACCAGATTCGTGTCATTTGATATCAAGTTCACCAGGCTCGGCTACGTTATGGCTTGTAGAATTGCTCGGCAAGCCTCGCGATTCTACAAGCGTCCTCGAAGCCATGCTTGATAAACTTGATATCAAAAGACACGAACCTGGTATTCTCTATATTTACCCACTTGATATGTGCGTGCGTGCGTGCGTGTGCGTGTGTGTGTGTGTGAATTCGGGTTTAACGTCGCTTTCAACAATTTTTCAGTCATATCACGACGGCGTCTGGTTGCGACAGGGGGCTCAATGCTCACTTTTATAGTACTGCCTCACTGAAGTATCATGTCCCAGACACATTACATGATACCACACCCAGTCACATTATCCTGACACTGGGTCGACCAGTCCTAGCTCTACCCCGTAAATCTGAGTGCCAAGCGAGGAGCAGTTAGTACCATTTTAACGACTTTGGTATGTCGCGGCCCGGGATCGAACCCGTGACCTCCCGGTCCCCGGAACGGACACTCTACCAACTGAGCTATCGGGGCCGGTACCCACTTGATATAGAGACAAATAGGGTTTACATTACGAAAACACTTCCGTGGCGTCTTTCATATCTAGAGAACTATAGTATTTTCAGATGATTTTTTTTTTTTTTTTTTTTTCTTATATCTTGTCCAAACTTAGATTGTGCACAATCAAACATAGATTGGGGTTGTCGTTATATCATTACGCAAACCCACCTATACAAATGCATTGCCACCTTTATCGCCGAAAAAAATGAAAATTTTATGATGCAAAATTGTGATATTTTTGTTATTTTTGCTCAAAATATAGATTGTGGGCACTCGTTAGAATCGCCTCATCGAGGCGGTTCTTACGAGTACCCACAATCTATATTTTAGAGCAGAAGTAAGAAAAATAAGGTATACCCCGGGAAACCCCAGTTTTACTTCATAAAAGTGGGGTTCAAGGGGGTCAAAATTATATAGGCGCGTTTTCGTGATGGAAGAACCGCCTCACGGCCTCATTGAGGCGATTCTAACGAGAACGTACAGTCTATGTTGCTGAGAAAAAATATAAAGAACATAATATATACCTCCATAAACCGACTTTTCTATGTATAAAGCGGGATTTTGAATGGTGTTCGTTACATGGACTTGTTAACCTTTCGAATAAGGTGTATAGTTCGAACAAATTGACCTGAGACAACATAATTTCACGCCCGACTGAATGCATGTATTTATCTTCGCCGTCTCCCGTAAATGGCGATATTGACGGTATTCGACAGGTAGGTTTCATGAAATTTCCGTGAAATTCCACGCAGGAGTGTGGTGCCTAGATGCAATAGCTGATCACATGGTCCAATCAAATATTTTATTTGTGTATAGCTCAAAAGCGACCGTGGTGCACGAAAGGTTCGACTTTTCCTTCGAATAGAATCGTGCTCCACGATCGCTTATGTATTTGAAAAAAAAAAAACATATTTGATTGGACCATGTGATCGGCTATTACAAGAAAGACACCACACTCCTGCGTGGAATTTCACGGAAATTTCACGAAACTTCCCAGTCGAATATGGCCATTGTTATTTAATACATAGAGGTCGGTAAATGGGTCGCAATTCACGTGATGCCGAAAATTCACGAGAAGTTTACGAAAGCCGACGTATTAGGCGATAACATTGACAAATTTATTCCATGCATAAAGGTTAGTCTCAGGTCAAATTGAACGAACTATATGCTATTTTCCATATCCTTACTCAGAACAAACTTAAGATTGTGTTGATATCCATTGAAAATAGCCTCATCGGGGCGGATTGATCTGTATTTGTCGCAAAAATAAGAAAATGGCACAAATATTCACCATATATGTACAACACCGTTTGATAAAGTGCATTCTTACATTTCTAAAAAATGGCTACTTTTCCGATGAAAATATGTGATATTATTCTTATTTATACCCCAGACATAGGTTGTGGGTGGTCGTTAGAACCGCCTCATTGAGGCGGTTCTAACGACTACCCATACTCTATGTCTGGAAGCAGAACCAAGAAAAAGTAATGTATACCCACGTAACCCCCCCCCCACACACACACACACACACACACACACAAACACACCAATTTCTCTTTATAAAGTAGGGTTTATGGGGAGTTCATTTCACAGCTTGTTCACGTGATGTTGTTTGCGGGATAACTAAGAAAACGGTCCTTAACCCTTCAATTCCTGTAATAAATTGTTTTGTTTGATTTGAGGTTTAACGTGCCCCTCAACACTGTAAAGGTCATTTAGAGACGTTGCTTCCGATTTTGTTGGACTTTTACCCGATATTGAGATGAAATGACATCTCAAGCCCTGTCGCACAATGAAACAAATAGGGTTTATAAGCATGGACGGTCCGACTCGCACCGCTTTACCTGGACAGGCTTAGATCCTCTAAGTGGTTTACCACTACTCGTGTGCGGGTCGGATTCAGCTCTGCGTGGAAGCATCATGCAGCCCATATATTTCCTCAAACCCCTATGGGCGGGGCCGTCCTGTAATAAACGCAAACATTGTAGACCCTGATCAGACGCAATATGTTGCAAGATTTCGGGCAAACGCTATCTGGGATAGGGTTCAAAGGCAGTCACATGGGCTTCAACAATATAACTTTGCTTGTATATATAACGGGGTTACTCACAACCTACCTTAAGCTCAAATAAGGACAATATAATTTATCAGTTACCCCCTATATATATTGCATTGTAACGCATTGACCTGTTAAAGATATGCTATCTCAGGATAAGCGAGCTTTATCAAGTCAACGTGACATTGCACTTTTATTAATGAACCGGACTACTGAAAAGATGACAAACATATTATTGCTACTAGGAAAAAGTGATCAATTACTTGAAAGAAATAATATCATAGTAAAAATATGGTCAGCTGATACTAAATTTATCGACCGCCAGAATGCTGGGACGCACTGTGGACCATCAATAACTGATCGTAAATTGCTAATTTAAGAGTGTGCAAGGGGATAGACTGATAAATAGAATACCAGGTTCGGCTTCGAGAACGCGTGTAGAATCGCGCTGGAAGCCTGATAAACTTGATTTTAAAAGGCACGAACCTGGTATTCTCTATACAACGGGTTACCATTGTAATATGTTCTATGAAAGGGTTATCCTTTGGAAGCAAGGAATACACTGCAGAACTGAAAAGTATGGCGTGTAAAAGTTTTTTTGTTTTTTTTCGGGGGGGGGGGGGGGGGGTGGGGGGAAGGGGGGGGGGGGTCAGACCAGCTAGTTTCGGCAAATAAGGAATCATCAGTGACCCTCGAATATTTTCGAAATTCCACAGTAGAATCAATGATCCAACAGAACAAGAAAATATAAAAAGTAGAAGTAAAACAAAGATCAGGAATCGATACAATTAACTTACTCCACCCATCAAAGACACCAAAGGGAAAGAAACACAAACATGAAGCGACCAGACCATAATGGAGACCTAAACAAAGGAAGGCCATAAGGACAGTTACTTAAGAAATAGATCAGCTCTAACTGTGATTTGTTGAGTAATAAATCACAGTTTGGAGGTCAGTTGTAAAGTAGACAAATCACAAGCGCGTAGCGCGCGTGATTTGTCTACTTACAACTGACCGACAAACTGTAATTTATTACTCAACAAATCACAAACTAGAGCTGATCTATTTCGATTCTAACAGGCTGAAAATCGGCAATAATGCTGTTGTTTCCTTCAAAATCTCACAACTTTTCGCCATTGTTAGAATAAATCCCGCTAAAATTATCGACTGAAACACATGTTTTTATATCCTATTCTAACGTTTTCGATGCAAGAAAATGACGTTACACCGTCTAACGTCAAGGAAATCGACTAGTGACGTCATAAATTTGCAGTTTTTAATGACGTCATCCGTCACGCTCTCCCTTGCTGTGATTTGTTGTAGAATAAAACACAGTTGTTTTCCATTGCCTATATGGGCGCGCGGTGTTAGAATTTCCCACAAAATGGCCAAATGACCATCCAAAAGAAAAAGACACAAGTGACAAACAACATAAATAAACCGCCACAGAAGAACCGCCTTGGAACGGTCAGTGGAAAGAATTCCACTGGGTGTGTGTGGGGGGGGGGGGGGGGGGGGGGGCTTAAATCGCCCTTACCTCTGTCGCGGTATACACTAATTTTGTTTAGTCCGGATGAAGTCTTCCCAACTTTTCTTTGTTTCAAGTTGGATTCACTTTTATGTTCATTACACAGCCTCATCACGAAAACACGCCAATACAAATATATTAAGAATTTTGCTGTCAAAAATTTGAAATATTTCCGAGGAAAAATTCCTGTATATTTCATATTGCTGCTCTAAACATAGATTGTGGGTACCAGTTAGAACCGCCTCAATGCGGCGGTTCTAACGAGTACCCACAATCTATGTTTTTGAGCAGAAATCAGAAAAATTGTACCCCTGTAACCCAAGTTGTACTATATGAAAGTGGGGTTTGAGGGGGTCGACGAAACTATATAGGCGTGTTTTCGTGATGCTATATGTAGGAGCAGAAATAAGCGAGGCAGTTCCATCGAGTGACTACAATCTACATGTGTATGTTTCAGAACAGAAATACGAAAAATAATGTTTACCCCGTAAACCCCAGTTTTACTATATATATATAAGTGTGGTTCGTGGGTGGGGTGAGAGGGGGGGGGGGCTCAAAACTATACAGGCGTGTTTTCGTGACGATAATTTACATGTAAGAATTCAAAGGGTGTTCATTTCCCGGACTTGCGATTATTATGTAACGACTGTCTTGGGACCAACAACGATTTAATAGAAAGACTAATGACAAACTGATATATTATGCGATTTTAAAGAGCTAAAACAGAACACACACGCCTTGTCATCAGTCAACACTTTCTTACCCATTTTGTTTTTCGCAAAATGGAATTATCTATCTATGCCCCTTTTCCATAAAGACCACACCGGCCCCGATAGCTCACTTGGTAGAGTGTCCGCTCCGGGGAACGGGAGGTCACGGGTTCGATCCCGTGCCGCGACATACTAAAGTCGTTAACAATGGTACTAGCTGCTCCTCGCTTGGCACTCAGATTTACTGGGTAGAGCTAGAACTGGTCGACCCAGTGTCAGGATAATGTGACTGGGTGTGGTACCATGTAATGTGTCTGGGACATGATACTTCAGTGAGGCAGCACTATAAAAGAGAGCATTGGGCTCCCTATCGCAACCAGACACCGTCGTGACATGACTGAAAAATTGTTGAAAGCGACGTTAAACCGGAATTCCACACACACACACACACACACACACACACACACACACACACATACAGACCACGGATCCCGTGAATCGGTATGAAATGATAAATGTAAATTTTAGTATTCGTAAGGAATCGTGGAATTTTGTAAATTGTCTGGTCCGACCCGTAATGCTCTACGATTCAGTGACGATGTAGGATTGTCAAATTTTACTAATCTTTATAAAATTGGAAATACTGCACGAAAGTAAGAAACAGATGACCCTCGTAATTAAACGACAGTATTTGTTTCTTATAACAGTTTGCTGTTATAAAGATTTTGCCATTATAAAGAATCCTTATAAAGAATGATTGGTAAAAAAGGGTCTTCTCTACTTAATGACTCCCAGAAACAAATGTTTGTAAGAATCGCCACCTCTCATTACGCAAACACGCCTATACAAATACATTGCCACTTTCATCGCCGAAAAAATGAAGATTTTAAGATGAAAAAGTGTGATATTTTTCTTATTTCTGCTCAAAATACAGATTGTGGGCACTCGTTAGGACCGCCTCATCGAGGCGGTTCTAACCAGTACCCACAATTTATATTTTAGAGCAGAAATAAGAAAAAATAAGGTATACCCCCTGAAACCCCAGTTTTACTGTATAAAATTGGGGTTCAAGGGGGTCAAAAGTATATAGGCATGTTTTCGTGATGTTTTCAATTCTTTTAAAAATCTGTAACATTTTGTTTCTTGGAGAATAAGATAACAAGCATCTTTCATGAGTATGGATTCAACTTCACGAAAACACACCTGTCTATATTTTGACCCCTTGAACCCCACTTTTACTCTACATTACGAAATCACGCATAAAGTGTAACCTTTATCGCCGAAAAAAATGAAAATTTAAGGATGAAAAAGTGTGATATTTTTATTATTTCTGCTCAAAATATAGATTGTGGGTACTTGTAAGCCTGAGAACCGCCTCATTTTAGAGCAGAAATAAGAAAAATAAGGTTTACCCCTGCAAACCCCAGTTTTACTATATAAAACTGGGGCTCAAAGGGGTCAAAATTTTATAGGCGTGTTTTCGTTATGAAAATCTAGATTGTGGGTACTCGTTAGAACCGCCTCGATGGGGCGTTTCTAACGAGTAACCACAATCTATATTTTGAGCAGAAATAAGACAAAATATCACAAATTTTCATCTTAAAATTTTCTCTCTTTCTTTCGGCGGTAAAGTTAACAATGTATTTGTGTAGGCGTGTTTTCGTAATGGGCCAATGGATGCCCGCGCCTATCAGAAGTGAATCTAAGCTTTGAGCGACGGAGTTATTCAACTGTAATTCTTGTTATAACGAGTTTGTCGTTTAATCGAATGTCGGTATAAAGAGGGTTAACTAATTCTTATTCGATTCGTACAGGTACATGTAACTGCTTCCGCATAAATTCGCCTTCTTTTTTTTTTTTTTTTTTTTTTTTTTTGGTTTTGGTTTTACGGCCGTTTCAAGATTATTTCACTGATATCGAGCCGATCGTTCATTATGCAAACACGCCTATACAAATACATTGCCGCCTTTATCGCCGAATAAAGGAAAATTGTATGATAAAAAATTGCGATATTTTTCTTATTTCTGCTCCAAATATAGATTGTAGCTACTCGTTAGAACCGCCTCATCGAGGCAGTTCTAACGAGTACCCATACTCTATATTTTAGAGCAGAAATAAGAAAAAAATAAGGTTTTACCCCTGTAAACCCCAGTTTTACTTTATAAAAGTGGGGTTCAATGGGGTCAAAATTATATAGGCGTGTTTTCGTGATGAATCAGAGGTGGGCGAAAACCGGAGTACCCGGAGAAAAACCACCTGACCTTCCGTTGCAGAACTTGGCGTCTCACATGTGACCCGAGCGAGGCTCGAACCACAGCGGTGAGAGACCTAATGATCAAGAGTCAGCGCTCTTAACCACTAGGCCACGGAGGGCCGTCGCATAAATTCCAGATAGATTTGTAGCTTGTTCGTGGTCAAGCCACAAATTCAGAATTCCAGCCGATTAAGAATACGCGCGAAAGCCTAAGTCATATATAATGCTTAAGAATGTACTACCATTTTTCTTTTACAAATTAACAACTAAAATGGTACGTAACCAAACTTTTGAACGGCCGACTAGCCTACTGACTACGAATATGTACAAATTATTCAAGAACTTCACGAACTGATTAACCCTTATCTTGCTGAATATTCATTTAAGCCACACCCATTTCTGTCTATCAACCAAACAATTACTTGATGTAATTTATTGCTACAAATTCATAAATTGAATGCCAAACAGTATAGATCCTGATCAGATGGCTTCTTCAGAAGCCATCTGATCTGGATCTACACTGTTTGCAAAGATAGGGGTGGTCGTGAACAGCAGGATAAGAGTTAATCCTAAACATTGCCAATTCTTGTAGATTCGTGACCTGTATGGAATAGGGGCATTGCACATAGAAAGAGGCAATTTCGGCGGTTCATCGATGAAATCTTAGAGCCTGAGATGGTACCGTTTTTACGCAATAACGGTAACGTTACGCTTTTCCAACAGGACAATGCACGTGCTCATTCTGCGAGGCTTACCATGGACTTTTTAATCAAAATGGTATGCAAGTGCTTCCTTGGCCTGCGTTTTCGCCAGATTGAAACCCGATTTAACACCTTTGGGACCAGCTCGGAAAGCGTGTGTTCAGCCGACGTCATCCGCCAATCAACCGTCAGAAGCTTGCCATGGCGAAACATGAACACACACGACCGGATACTACTTTTAATTCAAAGCATGAGGCGTCGGTGTCATGTAAAACATGATGTTATTGGTGGACATACCCGGTATATGTGAGGATATGTATAGGATATGTGATTTTGATTTTTCGGGTGTGTAGACTTACACGTATTCGAGTCTCCGTATCTCTGCATCCAAAGAAATGCTGTTACTCTGTAGTGAGTCTGTTGATAAGTTAGTGAAAATTCATTAAACGTGATCAAATGGTGGAAATATTGTAAATCAATTAAAATTTCAGGTATAGTACTACTGTGCGTTTTCATTGAATCTGAGTAAACATATATGTGAAGTTCAAACATACATTTTAACTATTAAATATCTTTAGGACCTTCAACATGACCACCTGAACAAATGAGAAAGAATGCCAGTTGTTCTGAATATGCCAAAATTAAAGGCATTTATTCTGTAACAGTAGAACACACCGTGTGTCCATAATTGTTTTATTGCCCCCTGTGATATACTGACTATAGCAGATCAAAGGAGGCCCTTAATAGGGTGATTAGTAGCTCTTGTTGAATCCCCTGACTGAGACACTTAAGGGGAAAATCAATAATGTAAACCAGTCAACAGTAAGTAATTTATTGATTTTCCCCAAGGCGGCCCCTTACCTGTTGAAGACAGAGGACTTCACTTTAGTGAGCACTGAGGGCTACATAATATTATGTAATGAAATGATAGTCCTCAATAATCAAGAATAAATGCTTTTAAATGCAACCCTTTTGTTTCAGGCAACTAATACAATTGGAACATAAACTTGAAGTCTTAAACTTATTTAAATAACTTTTAGAAAAGTAAAATTTATTTCAAGTTTTTTCTTCACTCACCTGAAATATACCAAACTTTGTGTATCAAAACTGGAAATTTCCCACAAGCACCAATGACAATAAGAAATCACCGAGTCGTAACATGTTACTTCAAGTTGCACCAGGAATCAAAAGTTTGGTTAGTTGCACTAAATTCAATTCTAACACAGCGCGCCTATATAGGCAATGCAAAATAACTGTGTTTTATTCTGCAACAAATCACAGCTCGGAAGAGCGTGACGTGTGACGTCATTAAAAACTGCAAATTTATGACGTCACTAGTCGATTTACTTGACGTTAGACGGTGTAACGTCATTTTCTCGCATCGAAAACGTTAGAAAAGGATATAAATGCATGTGTTTCAGTCCGATAATTTTAGCGGGATTTCTTCTAACAATGGCGAAAAGTTGTGAGATTTTGAAGGAAACAACAACATTATTGCCGATTTTCAGCGTGTTAGAATCGAAATAGATCAGCTCTAGCCAGTGATTTGTTGGGTAATAAATCACAGTTTGTCGGTCAGTTGTAAGTAGACAAATCACGCGCGCTACGCGCTCGTGATTTGTCTACTTTACAACTGACCTCCAAACTGTGATTTATTACACAACAAATCACAGTTAGAGCTGATCTATTTCTTAAATAAACTGTTTTCAACCAATGCATATTTTGTGTCCAGGAAAAAAATCTTGTCTTTTTTCTACACATTTCTTTGCCCTTTGGTCTGTTTAGACAAATAATTTGTTCAGTCCGCATGAAGGATTTTAACTCTTCAGTGCAACACCTCTGAGGATCAAACGAATACAGAAATGAAACAACGATGGGGAATCAACAGCACGAAATAACTGAAATGCTGGAGCAAACGAATACCAAGAATTGGACTCCTGTGGGCCCGACCAGAAACAGAGCATCAGGCACCAACTGGCATTACTTAATCTTTAGGCTGGAGCCATCATAGAGTCTGAGGCCCGACCCCCCCGGAGTGCAATTAAAGAGGGTAGCAAAGTTATCAACCGTGGTTAGGTTAACTACTATGCATGCAGTCTGTCTGTTTGAGCACCTTTTAAAAGTAATTATGTGGATATAAAAGGGCGTAAACAGTTTTGCCTCAGGTCAGGCCTCAGATTCTATGTCGGTTCCAGCGTAAAGGTATACTGAGATTAAGAGAGACTCTAATTTTATGTAATGTTGGTTGGTGCCTGATGCTCTGACTCTGTTTGGGGCCCATCGGAGTATAACTGTTGGTTTTGTTTTTCTCCAGCATTTCAGTGGTTTCTTGCTGTCGAGTCCTCACCGTCGTTTCATCATTGTGGTTGATTGATTTTTGTGTTCTCGGAGATGTTGCACTGATGAGTTAGGAGGCCTTCGTTCGGACTGAGCAATTATTTGCCTAATCGCAACGGAAGTAAGGGCGAGAATTGTGGCCACGTAAAATCGATCTCAGTCCCCCAGTGGAATTCGTGTCACTGACTGTTCCAGGCTGGTTCTTCTGTCATGATTTTTTTGTTATGGCTTGTCTTTGAGTGTGTGCGTATCGCTTATATTTTTTTGTTTTGGGGAGCCGTTGGCTATTTTGTGGGAAAGTAACTTCCTTTTGGCTTTCCGCTAGTGGTGTTTCCATTAGGGTCTAGTTGTTTCATGTTTGTGTCTGTTTGCTTTGGTGTCTCTGGTGGGAGCTGTGGGTTAAATGTATCCGGCGATTCCTGATCATTGCCTTCACTTCTATTTGCAAACGTCAGTATTGCTTATGAAGAATCTAATCAGGCAACCGCTTCCATTTTGGTGCCGATTGTTCATTGTTTGTTTCCCGGCCGGTCTTTTCCACGTGACTATCGCTGGCTAAGATTATATATATCCGCGCAAGTCTTCTTCTTGTGACGTCAGAACACTGTAAAAGCAGAATGTTGACTGGACTGGGCTTGTGCAAAGGGACACTGCAATCAGGGTCTTCACTTTGTGCTGAAAATTCTTTAATTTAAAAGTTAAACAAAACAGTTAAAGTCTCAGTTAAGGGCTATTTTCCCATCATACACCCAGAGAAATCGAACCACTAGTACTCTCAGTGCTTTGATCCATCTGTAACATATTCTCTGTCCTGAACGGCAGCTTTTATGACTTTATGTCTGCTCACCGCCTTCCGATTGATTGGAAGCAAAGCGGTTCTAACGAGTTCCCATAATCTATATTGTAGGGCAGAAATAAGAAAAATAAGGTTTACCACTGTAAACCCCAGTTTTACTCTATAAAAGTGGGGTTGAAGGGGTTATATTATATAGGCGCGTTTCCGTGATGGGAAGCTGTTAGTTTACTGGCGAAGCAACTGTTTCTCTGGTCTCAATAAGATTTATCTTGTCTGAAGATTCGCAACTACGCACTGTCTAATATGCTCATTCTCATTCGATGCACCAACAACTCTAGGGTGTCGAAGAAACATCTAACTCGGCTAGTATTACACTAACGGTTGGTTTTCGTTTGCTCCAGCATTTCAGTGGTTTCTTGCTGTCGAGTCCTCGCCGTTGTTTCATCTCTCTGGTTGTTTTATTCTTGTGTTCTCGGAGATTTTGCACTGATGCGTTAGGAGGCCTTCATGCGGACTGAACAAATTATTCGTCTTAATCGCGACGGAAGTAAGGGAGAGGATTGCAGCTGCATAAAATCGATTTAAGCCTCCCCCACCAACCCCCAGAAAAACTCGTTTCATTGACCCTTTAAATGCGGTTCTTCTGTCGCGGTTTATGTTTGTTATGGTTTGTCTTTGAGTGTGTGTGTGTGTATCGCTTATATTATTTTGTTTTGGATATCCAATTTGGCCATTTTGTGAGAAAGTAACAGTCCTTTTGGCTTTCCGCTATTGATGTTTCCATTAGGGTCTAGTTATTTCATGTCTTTGGTGTCACCGATGGGAGCTGTGGGTTAATTATATCGACCCCTGATCATTGCCTTCACTTCTACATGTATTTAGTATCCTGCGCAAGTGTATTTGGGTCACTTCTGTCTTACCATGTGCACTTAGAATCCAGCAATGCTCCTGTAATATTATGCCAGCCCGTTAAATGCAGTATCTCTTTTCGTTGTCTGCTCTACATGTTTGTAAACTGACGCCTTTACGACTTCACTGTACTTCAAAAAGTGTGAACGTTTCTGGGAGGCACACACAACGTCACGTGACCTTTGTAGCATTACTAAACCATTTGACACGTTTTTTATCAAACTATATGTATCTTCATTGATAAAAACATTTCCCTACAAGTTTTTGTATGTTCAAATTTCTCCATGCTAGCAAAACGGAACAGATTGGCCAGAAATATGGCAAATGGCCAGAAATTCCAAATGTGAAAAAAAGTTTGGGTAGACAGCTTTTGGGAGATTTGGTTGGGTCACCTAAAACACAGGGGACGCCATTGTCAAAGTCAAGATAGTTGTCACTGTGTTTCCGCAATCAAACAGCAAAATCATCAGTTACCCTCTATTCCACTTCATTTAGAAGAAACTAAGAATACAACTATTTGTTTTTCTAATACCAATGACTTTTTGCAGCTCATATTCATTGGTCTTAACCCTTCTCTTGCGGAATATTCAGATTAGCCACACACATTTCTGACTTTGAACCAATCAGATTACTTGATGTAGTTTATTCCTACAGATTCATAAATTGAATGCCAAACAGTGTTGATCCTGATCAGATGGCTTCTTCAGAAGCCATCTGATCTGGATCTACACTGTTTGTGTAGATCCTGATCAGATGGCTTCTTCAAGAAGCCATCTGATCTGGATCTACACTGTTTCCAATGATAGTGGCTATCGTGAACAGCATGGTAAGAGTTAACAGCCAATCTAAAGGTCAGTCTAGGGTAAGTGACGTAATGGCCAGATTTGACCGACATAGTGTATGAAGATAGATAGACAGGATTGTAAATAGCCGTTTCATGTATTGTAATATATTGGTAATAATTAAAAGATAATTGTTTGAAGAAAAATTTGTTTGATGGTCATGAACATGAAGAACAAAGCTTTAATGGTCAGTGCTGTTCCTGTTCACTCTGAAGAATCTAGTTTGATGGCCATGAACATGAAGAACCAAGCTTTAATGGTCATTGTTGTTCCTGTGCACTCTGACAAATCTAGTTTGATGGTCATGAACTTGAAGAACCAAGCTTTAACGGTCATTTTGTTCCTATTCACTCTGAAGAATCTAGTTTGATGGTCATGAACATGAAGAACCAAGCTTTAACGGTCATTGCTGTTCCTGTTCACTCCGAAGAATCTAGTTTGATGGTCATGAACATGAAGAACCAAGCTTTAATGGTCATTGCTGTTCCTGTTCACTCTGTAATGGCCATGCGATATGAAAACAAAAAATAACGCCGGACACGAACAATCATGAAACCATCTTAGTAATGGCCTTAGGACATTTCAGATGCCATCACATTAAAGCCCAGTCATTACTTTTGGGTGTTTTTAATGCTTAGATTGTTTTGTTTGTTTTGTAGCGGCCCTGATTTATAAACAATGGTATACACAATCCAATTTTTATTTTTAATTGCCATTAATCTAAAGATTTTTTAATTGCTATATTTTTCCTGTTCAGTCTGTTTTGGCCATAAAATATGAAACTGTGCAGCAATAACTGACATGATAAAAAACACAAACAAGAAGTAACGTTGGAAATGTTGGATGCCATCACATTCATGCCCAGTCATTACTTTTAAACTCTTTTAATGGAATTTTCATGGTAGGTTATCAAATTATGACCATTAATTTGTGACAAAAATAACACCATGAATAATATTAAGACCAGAAATAATGGCCATTTTCAATGGGTTTACTGTTTTTTAATGTGGCGTTCGTTGTAAGTGCATGGAATTTTAATGGCTTGTCTTTGCAGCTGTGCAACCATGATCGAAGTTTGGAGCATAACAAAGAAAAGGCATACCAGACAGTTTTATCACATGTCTAATTCTAAAGAAATATCTGCGGTAGTTCTTTGTTATAATTATACATGTTGGTATGAACCAAGTCAGGTTGATTTTGTAATTTGCGGGTCTAATTAAAGAAGACGACAAAATTACCACATCATAACAAGTGAACCAATTTTTTTCCAAATAAAGGTTTCGATTGAATTCATTCCAGTGAAGGTAACGGGGAAGAGCTAGGACTGGTCGACCCAGTGTCAGGATAATGTGACTGGGTGTGGTATCATCTAATGTGTCTGGGACATGATATTTCAGTGAGGCAGCACTATAAAAGTGAGCATTGAGCTCCCTGTCGCAACCAGACACCGTCGTGATATGACTGAAAAATTGTTGAAAGCGACGTTAAACCCGAATTCCGCCCCCCCCCCCCTCCAGTGAAGGTGTGCGCAAGTATGAAATAAAAGTGCATAGAAGCGCATATGCGCCTGATTTATTGAAGTGCATACGAACTTTTATTCTTTATTCATTCTATGTGATTTAAACAGCTCTCGTAAATGAAATGTATGAAGATTTCAGACCTGTCTGAACCTTATCTAATTTCACGTCTAAAAGTTACTTGAGTTTAAATGAATAAAGCCTACTCGCTGTGAAAAAATCTATTGCATGACACACCATACAACTGAACATGCGACATAGTGCATTTTTTCACATCCCCAAAATGGCTACTTTTCTGATGAAAATTTGTGATATTTTTCTTACTTTTGCTGCAAACATAGGTTGTGGGTACTCGTTAGAACCGCCTCGTTGAGGCGGTTCTAACGAGTACCCACAGCCTATGACTTGGAGAAGAGATAAGAAAAATAAAGTGTACCCCCGTTTTTCTCTATAAAAAGGTGGGGTTTATGAGCTGTTCTGTTCATGATTAGTCCACGTGAGGCCATTTCCGATTACTAGAACACTGAAAGCTCATTTACTACGGATAATTCGAATTCATTACTTAGTACATGTGAAAAAAAAAAAACCCAAAAAACAAAAAAAAAATCACTGCAAATATAATTCCATTTAAGATAACATCACGAAAACACACTTATACAATTTTGACCCCCTTGAACCCACCTTTTATATGTCGATCCAATGATCAGGAATCGATACAATTAACCCACAGCTCCCATCAGAGACACAAGAGGGAAAGAAACACAAAAATGAAACAACAGACCCTAATGGAAACACCAACAGCGGAAAGCCAAAAGCACAGTTACTTTCCCACAAAATGGCCAATACGCTATCCAAAATAAAATAATATAAGCGACACAAAAATACAAAGGCAAACCATAACAAAAATAAACCGCGACAGAAGTACCGCCTTGGAACGGTCATCGGCAACGAATTCCACGGGGGGGGGGGGGGGGGGGGGGGGGCGGGGGGCGGGGGTGGTACTTAAATCGATTTTACGTGGCCACAATCCTCGCCCTTAATTCTGTCGCGATTAAGACAAATAATTTGTTCAGTCCGCATGAGGGCCTCCTAACTCATCAGTGCAACGTCTCCGTGAACACAAAAATCAAACAACCACAGAGAGGAAACAGCGGTGCGGACTCGACAGCAAGGAACCACTGACATGCTGGGGCAAAAGAGAACCAACAGTTAGACTCCGATGGAGACTGGGGTTTACAGGGGTAAACCTTAATTTTCTTATTTCTGCACAAAAATATAGATTGTGGGTACTCGTTAGAACCGTCTCGATGAGGCAGTTCTAGCTGTCATAAGAAAAATATCGCAATTTTTCATCTTAAATTGTTCGATTGTCGGCGTTAAAATTTACAATGTATTTGTAAAGGCGTGTTTTTGTACATGTATTTACTCGAATACAGAAAGGTCGTTTACGACGGCTATTTCGAGCTCATTCCTGAATCCCGGTGAATCATTACACAAACACGCCTATACAAATACATTGTCACCTTTATGGCCGAAAAAATGAAAATTTTAAGATGAAAAATTGTAATATTTTTCCTTATTTCTGCTCAAAATATAGATTGTAGGCACTCGTTAGGACCGCCTCATCGAGGCGGTTCTATCGAGTACCCACAATCTATATTTAAGAGCAGAAATAAGAAAAATAAGGTTTACCCCCCGTAAACCCCAGTTTTACTATATAAAAGTGGGGTTCAAGGGGGTCAGAATTATATAGGCGTGTTTTCGTGATGCAAAAAAAAAAAAAATCCAATCACTGCAAAAATTAGTCCAGATGGGATAATTTTCTTATTACGTCTTGAAAATATATAGGTTGTTTGTACTAAATAGTGTCGCCTCGATGAGTACGCACGACATACTTTTATTTTTATAGAAAATCAGGAAAATATTCCTAATATACAGTGAAATTCCGCTATTAAGGGGAATGGGTACACCTGACCCAAAGTTAGCTATCCATAGATTTTGATGAAACTTGTCATTTAGAATATTTGCACTTTGTGCTTTTTAAATATGAAAAGAAAACCGATGGTACATGGATTAGTTTTCAAGATACTAGGTCACCAAAGTAAGGACATACAGCATATTTTGAGTGTTAAAAGTTACACACTTTTGGAACAGACATTGCATTCCTGGTATCTGATTTCTAAATCACTGGGCAACAGAACAGTTTGGTAATTATCAATATTTCAAAAGGAATCATCATAATATTTACTCATAATGAGAAACTGCTGAATCTATACCCACACAAGATAAAAATGAAATAACAATGTTATGGCAAAGAATTCAGCCTCTGATAATTTACCCATTTCACTGCACATATTTTTTAACAAAATCTGATCTGTAAAAAAAATTACTCCTTAGATTACTGTCAAAAACTACTATGTTATGCAAGAAGGTATGTGGGTTAATACCAGACAGAGAAAATAACAGGTATGTGGATTACTTTCTCATATATTTTTCCAAATTTACATATACCCCCAAAAGAAAAGAAAAAAAGATTTTTTATCAGAAATATACATAGGGCAACACTTTCATCATGTGCATACAATATGTGTGTACATTTTTGAAATCAAGTATTGAAAACATGCAAAAATAAATCTTATTAAAGGTCATTTACAGTATTTATTCCTAGCACTGCCAAAGAAATCAGCTATTCAGGGATCAGAGTACCCCACCCATATTTTTCACAAAAGTCAATTTATTGGTGTACTACCAAGAATGTGTAAGCTTCAAGAAGTTAAATTAAGTGCAGTTTTTGGCATATGACATCATGAGAGCATAAACAAGCTTTAAAACAGCACAGCTTTCACTCATGGTCTATTGGTCATACTGGCATGCACAATTTCATGATGGCTTGTAAAAAATGGAAATTCCACATAAACATGGAAATTTCTTGTCAAATAGTTACTTCAATACTTTTTACTTTCTCATTGACACTGAATTACATCACTGGCATTAATATAACATTTGGCTTGATAATCTTATTGTCTGCCATGAAACTGTGTCAGACAGAGGCATAATTCTATATCAGTTTTGTAAGATTACCCCACCCACGTACATACATGTATTTTAAAATGTCTTGAGATCTATAACCACAGCATGAAGTAAATTGACTTTTGTGTTCTTTCAATTTAAGGTTATAACAGATGGATAATTAATTCATTAAATGAGTTCAGTAGTTGTGTATTTCTTGAGCGTTGGTGAGCATTAATTCTTAAGCATGGAATCTCAAAATGCAGCATATTTGTTGAATTTATCTTCATTTGTCCAAATTTAATGCCCAAGTTTTGTCTGTTATTCATTTCAAACCTTATATTTTTTAATCCATCACTATCTTTGGATAACACACTTTATATAGAGAATTGGGGGTTACAAGGGTATGGATTATTTTCTTAGTGCTGCTCAAAACACAGATTAGGGATGCCGTATAGGGATAAACAGGCCTAAGCAAACACTGCAGACCCAGATCAAACTGCTCCTGTCTGACCAGGACCTACAATGTTTGCCAGGTTTAGACAAAACTAATTTGCAAATTCTTTCCTTTAAGAGTTGACCCCTATTGAAATGGGATACATAAATACTTTTGCAGGAGTTGCCTCACGTAAAGGTGTTCCCATTCCCCATAACTAGCCAACCTTGCAAAAGCATGTCCTCAAAATGTTCAAATTTTTAGGATTTCTATGGTATTAAAATCTACAATAAGGTGATTATATACCACAATGTACCATGTAGTAGCATAGATAAGAATGATAATCCCAAAACTTAGACAGAAATAATGTCATATTTTGAGACACAAAGGATAGCCTGTCACACTGAGGTGTTATAATGTAATGTGGATACCCACTTGCCATAAAAGCAAAATTTAACAAGTTTAACCCTTTTTGTACCAAACGGAATCTTCTACGTTATATATAGCAGGAGTCCATTTTGAAATTTGGGTTGTCAGGTTGAGTTTTCTTCAAATTTTTTTTGGAAAATGGCTGAATGTTTTGCAAGCAGTGTAGGCCCTGATCAGACGCCGCATTCTGCGGTATCTTATCTGGGCCTGCACTGTTTGCCAAGGTACGCCTTTAGGGGTTTCTGGTACTGAATGGGTTAAATCAACAACTGACTGCCATGGATGGCAATAATGAAAAAAAAAGTCAAAAAAGTCTCAAGTAACTGATACAAAAAACAGCAAAAGTTTTTATCATGCACTTAACTCTTATCGACAAATCCTACCTTTGCAAACAATGTAGATCTAGTTCAGATGGCTTATGAATGATCCATCTGATCAGAATCTTCACTTTTTGATATGAAGTTTGTAAGTTGAATGAATTCATTATATAAAATATTTTGATTGTTTGATAATCAGCAACTGAGTTTGGCTTAATTTATCTATTTAGCAGGGTAAGGGCTTATTATCCTACAATTTGAAGCTGCATATTAACACATATAATTCATTTGAATGCCCTTTCCATTAAAATGCAATATTCTATTTATATTGCAAAAGTGCATAATTTTCTGTAGCTTCCGTTAGCCGAATAAGTACCTTCCAAATTTAATGGAAGGCATATATCTGTTGCCCCCTGCTCACCACGGGCAGGTGGAAGACAGAGCAGGATATTAATTTCAAACTAAGAATTTTAAATGAATTCATGTTTAATTTATATATCTTGAGCAGTCACTTTTGTGGATAGACGTAAGTCACTTGAATGCCTTAGCTATGGGATCATTTTACAGATTCAGATTCTCACTGACAACCATCAACTCTGTGTAAGCAGTCTATTTGTCATTGATTCACTAGAGAGACAACTTCCATGCCTTTTTATCTTTCTTTCTCTTGTTTTATTTTTTTATCAAAAGAGCCCTCCTGGAGAGGGATCTTGCTCTATCCTTCTGTCGGCGTGTTCTGTAATACCGCCTCACAGGCATTTTAGGATTTCTTTTTGGGTAGAAACAAATACAAAATATTGTGTAAAAGGCATCTTGCTCAAAGACACAACACAGGTACTGTTCCACAACACTTTCACTACTAAAAGGAAAGAATTTGCTCCTTAGGAGCAAATTCTTTCCTGTTAGAGTTTCAAACTTTAGTTCTAATTCTTTGTTTACACTGAAGGCTCCAATGAATTTGAAGGCACTACAGTTGGCATAATGTGGACTTCATGGTGGAAGAAACCACCGAGCTAGGACAAAAGACCCCCACCATGCCATCTACAAAACCCTGAAAGTAAAACCTGGATCAAAGCAGATCTACACAAGTGAATGACATAGCCTCTGCTTTTCAGTCCCCAAATTATTTGTTTAAATATGATTCTTTAACTGTCACATGACAACTGTTAGTAACAATAAAAAAAAAAAAAAATAAAAAAAAATAGCAAATTTTATAGGTAAGCCAGTACTTGTTATGCTGGTATCCGATTATTTTATTTACACTTATCAATAACATTCTGGGGCTCCTCTTGAGCAGGTCCGCAGAGTGATAAATTATTTTTGTTTAGTTTTAATTTTGAACATATTAAATGCCAAGTTCTTGAAAGATCACAAATTAAAAACAGGCTTCAAGTTCAACAGGCGAAGACTGGCGGAATACTCAAACTTTCTATGTCTCAGCACTTTTTCGAGTAGTTGCATATGCAAAGTTTGTTTACTTGCTCTGAAACGTAGTCAACTGTAACAAACATGCCTTTTGCACTCCAAAAACATCATTTTTCTGTCAATTCACATGTACTTCCTGGTGATGTCAGCCATATTTGTTTATGTTTCCGAATCTCCTTTTGAAGAGTAGCATTACCTTCCTTTGGGTAATACTAAAGCATGACATGAAGGTATTCCCATTCCCCTTAAGACAACCTAAAATTAAGACCAATTCTGCTTTTAAGGGCTTATTTTGAAGGCTTCGCCGATTCATTATTTTGTTATGTGATTTAGTGTATCTCTGGGTTGGTGTTGCATGTAAAATTAACTCTCGGTGGCTAGAACTATCCCTTTCGCGAACAAATTTTCACGGCCCTTAAACATAATGAAAACTCATCCGGGCACTATAATGGCGTATTTCATATCTCTAGAACAATTTTTTTTTTTATTTAAAATGTTTGATATTTTTCTCATTTATAGTTCAAATACAGAAGACCTTCGATGGCTCGAACACCGATGGCTCGTTTACCATGGATGTGTCGAACCCATTCTTGAGCCCCTAGCGAAATCCTCTACATCAGAAATAGTGGGGGATTATTAAGGAGATTTTAGTCTTTTATATTGCAAATGTATGCTGTGTGTACTCATTAGAATCGCCTCGATGCGGCGATTCTAATGAGTACACACAACATACATTTGCAATATAGAACACCGAAAATATGTCTAAAATATCTCGTTATGCCTCCAGACAGTAACCTCAGTGGCTCGAACTACCCCTGTCTCGAACAGATTTTCGAGCTCCCAAAGGTGTTCGAGCCATTGAAGTTCATTAGAACCGCCTCAATTTTGACAGTATTTGAGGGTCACTGATGAGGCCTAATTGGCTGAAACCAGCTAGTCTGGCCTAGAAAATCTTGTACATCCCATACTTTTCAGTTATAACCTTTTCACAGAACATATTTACGAGGTATACATTATGTTTTTTTTTATTTCTGCTCAAAGACATAGGTTGTGGGTACTGGTTAGAACCGCCTCATTTAGGCGATTCTAACGGACACCCACGACCTATGTTTGAGGATAAAAAAAATATCGAAAAGTTAAAAAAAAATGTTTTGGAGAGGTAAAAGAATGCACTACGTGGCACGGATGCATCAAGTATCCATGTCGACACGCTAATAATTTAATACGCTAGGCGTTTTTTAGAAAGAGCTTATGATTCTGCAATCAGTGTGTATGAAGTTTTGTGTCAGTTGGGTGTTTTTTTTTTTTTTTTGTTTTTGTTTTTTGTTTTTTTTTCATGTTGTTTTGTTTACAAGCATCCCTAAAATAGTATGGGTTTGTAGCAAGAAAATGGAAATAATGTATACCCTTGAAAAAAAGAAACATTTTTTCAATATAAATTGGGAGTGACGGGGTCTTCCTTTTATGGATTTACATCATGTTAATATGACCGTGTGATGAATACCCCGCTAAACCGTTCTTAGTATAGGAAAAAAATGAGGTCTTCAGCGTTATACACATGTACATTGTTTTTCTTATTTCTGCTGCATGAAATAGGTTGACGAGGCGGTTCTAACGAACACCGCGTGCCGGTCTTCGTAGCTTAGTCGGATGCGCGTGTGACTGGTGATCAGGAGGACGCGGGTTCGATATCTGCCGGGGTCTGCAACAATTTTTCGTGGAGATTGATCATGAAATCTTTTCTACGGGCATTCTGTACCTTCCGCTTATTCAAGAAGGGCAGATGTAAGTTTCTGGCGAAAGAATGTGCACTGTAGTGGTTAACCGCTTACGTATAAGCCCGTATAGATAATGTGTGGATAGGTAAACTGACCGGCTTAAAATGACCTAAACTAGTATTGACTGGGCCGTTAAACTCCATTACAAACAAACGAACAACGCAACCTATGTTTGCAGAACATAGTCATGTAAATAAGATAACCATCATAAATTTGCATAATAAAATGGCCATTTTCGAGATTACGAAAACCCGCCTATACATATACATTGCCACCTTTATCGCCGAAAAAATGAAAATTTATGATGAAAAATTGTGATATTTTTCTTATTTCTGCTCAAAATATAGATTGTGTGCACTCGTTAGAACCGCCTCATCGAGGCGGTTCTAACGAGTACCCACAATCTATATTTTAGAACAGAAATAAGAAAAATAAGGTATACCCCCGGAAACCCCATTTTTACTATATAAAAGTGGGTTCAAGGGGGTCAAAATAGGCGTGTTTTCGTGATGAGATATGAAAGAATACGCTATGTTACACAGGCTTGTCACGTGATGATGAGAGTGCTGGTATCTTCTCAATACGAAAACACAGCTATATAAATACATAGAGGATTTTACATGAGTGCTCATGTATTATTGAATTTATTAAACAAGTTGAGGAAAAGGGATAAAATGCGAGGCCTCGGCGAGCATTTTATCCCTTTTCCTCAACTCGTTTAATAAATTCAATAAATACATGAGCACGAATGCAAGATTCTCAATATTTATCATAATTATGACATTTAAAACGCGCTTTATTCACGATTGTTTACAAAAATGTCAATATTCCGCCATCAGTAAACGCGATGTCGTTAAGGACGTCGTACATGTATTGTAACGGAACGTATATAGCGTATTTGCATATTTAATCCACTAGTGGATTATCGAAAATAATACATAGAGGTTATTATATGGTAAAGGTGTGCCTCTAAGTCATATTGGCACCGGTATGTCATATTGGCCCGAGGGCCAATATGACTTCCGGTGCCAATATGACTTAGAGGCACACCTTTACCATATCATAACCTCTTTATTACATCATTTATATAGCATAGTTATATTGCAACGTGAAGAAATGAAGGCAAAGAGAACATTTACTATTTAAATGTTGATGCCGGGAACGTTTCATCGAGTGGGTTGAGGCTATATTTTCGGTATCCGCCGAAAAAAAAGAAAGAAATTCCTTTTAAATTATATAACTGATTAGTAGCCTACACTAACCATGCTCACGGCAATACAGTAACATAGTAGTGCGCAGCAAATTACGTCACAAGTGACGTCGCAACTGTAAGTTTAAAAACAAAAACAAATCGCCATTTTAAATACAGAATTTCTGCAGTCCAAAGAATGCTTTTTAAGGTATTTTAAAGAATGTTTTGTGCTTATTTGAAGACCATTTTAATTTTAAAGGCTCTTAGTGTCATTCATCAAGCTACTGCATAATCGATTCCGTGTGTAGCAGTCGGTCGCGGTGGTTGTTTACGTTAAAATTCAAGACGACACTTTTTGGGGACATGTTTCCCTCCCACAGAATTCTTCTGCACAATTTCCAGCTCCTCATAAGTGAAGGGATCTGTTCGTTTAAGGTTGTTGGCAAGACCTTATTGTTTCAAATGTTGGGACAGCCCTGCTGTGCTTGAAAGCAACGTCCTTCACAATGCTTCCCAATTGTGAGTGAACTTCTTTTAAAAAGTATTTTGTTTTTCATTTTTCATGCTTGCCACGAAACATCAGACTTTTCTCAAAATCTATTGTTATCCCTGTCTTCTATCGCTCTGTCTAGGTCCAGAAGTCCGGTTGACATTGCTTCAAGTGATTTTTCTGCGGCCATTTTGAAGCTTATGGAGTACGGCATTAACGTTCTATTGCTATAGTAACAGAGGGGAGCAGTGCCAATATGGAAAGGCAGTGCCAAAAATCCATATTATATGGATTTTTGGCCCAGTCACGTGACTTTGCCATCAAAATAGCGAATAAATGAGCCTGTATTGAAAGATTCTAATGTAATTTTCCTATAGAAGGTATGTAATAAATGGCATTATTACACTCTCAGACGCGACGTCATATGATATATTGTAAACTTTACCGCAAAAAAAAAAAAAAAAAACACACACACACTGAAATTTTATGATGAAAAAGTTTCATATTTTTTTTTATATCTGCTCGAAATGCAGATTATGGATACTCGTTTGAACCGCGTACCAACAATCTATATATTTTAGAGCAGAAATAAGAAAAATAAGATTTACCCCTGTTAACCCCAATTGTACTGTATAAAAATGCGGTCCAAGGGGTCAAAATTATATAGACGTGTTTTCGTGATGGGGAAAGTAAACTCCTCACTGACGCTGAACCGCTCAAGGCTGGGTCTACTTACTAAAAGCATAATTCTACAAAATGACTTAATAAGCCTTCGCCTTCACACGCCATTAGCAAGTTGTTGCCTTTGGGAGCGTTAGCCTATTAGAATATAGAATAACACATCTATTTTATTCCAGTCCGTTTAAATGACATATTTCTAATTTGAAAATTTGACATTTTTTTCCCTACTTTTATTTCTTTGTCAACATTTAGGCAGTCTAAACTAGTACCCTCGATGCATGCTATCACGTGAACAAGTCCGTGAAATGAACGTCCCCCCCCCACCCACCCACCCAATCCCACTTTGACCTATGTAGTGTTGACGTTAATACAAGCAAAACAAACAACCGCCTCAATGAGGCGGTTCTAACGATCACACACAACCTATGTTTGAAGTATAAATAGGAAAAATATCATGGATTTTCATCAGAATAGTAGCCATTTTTGAGATGTGATAAAATGCACAATGTCGCATGGTTGTGTTACCGTTATGTATTGGTTCAGAATTAAGTCAAATACATGTAATGTATACTCTTATAAACCCTATTTTCTCCTAAACAATGGCTGTTTAAAGGGTATTGCAATCGATGGATCTAGACTGTTTAAAGCTGGATAAAATGCTATACATGTAATAACTATTTGCACAGATTGCGTTGAATATGAGGTTAAGCGTTATCAATCAAATATTATAAATTGAGAAAGATGAATCTGTTTTGGGGTACAATATAAGTGTTATGCAACAGACAGCGAAAATAGAAGTGAAGGTTGTGATCAGGAATCGAAACAATTAACCCACAGCTCCCATCAGAGACACCAAAGGGAAAGAAACACAAACATAAAACAACTAGACCCTAATGGAAACATCAATAGCGGAAAACCAAAAGAACAGTTACTTTCCAACAAAATGACCCATTGGCTTAAATAATATAAGCGACACACACATTCAAAGACAAGCCATAACAAAAATAAACTACGACCGAAGAACCGCCTTGGAGCGGTCAGTGAAAAGAATTTCACTGGTGGGGGGGGGGGGGGGGCTTAATTCGAATTTACTTGGCCACAATACTACTCGCCCTTACTTTTGTCGTGATCAAGACAAATAAATTGTTCAGTCCGTATGAAGGCTCTTAACTCATCAGTGCAACATCTCAGTGAACACAAAAATCAAACAACCACAGAGATGAATTAACTGTGACGACTCGACAGAAAGAAACCACAGAAATGCTGGAGCAAGTGAAAACCAACAGTTAGACTCCGATGGGCCCGACCAGAGACAGAGCATTAGGCACAATCAAGTATTAAACAAAAATTTGATTATCTCTTATTCTCAGTAAGCCTTCACGGTGGAACCATCATAGAATCTGAGGCCTGGCCCACCGGTGTTCCAATAAAGAGGGAAGTAAAGTTGTCAACCGTGATTGGGTTAACTACCCTGCATGAAGTCTGTCGTATAACATTTTATGTTGTACCCAATCGTTTTATATCGAAGATTGATTTTACGAAATTGGGTGTTCAAGTCATTGCAATTATATATTTTTCTGAATTTATGTCACCATAAAATTTGGGTTTCCATAAGAGATTTAAGTCGAACATTGAATTTTGAAATTGAATCGGAATGACGTCTGTAGAATTTAAAAAAAAGGCTTTGCGTTGCTTTTGACACCGATAACCCTGATTAAGAAGTTAAGCAGTTAAAATTTATTACGAGTGTTGAAGTCAGTTACATGCCTGACACTCTAGCAAATCGAATTCATTGCGAAATATAAACGCAATAGGATGTCGCGCAAGGAACATCACCATCCCAGAAAGGAAAATTTACAATCTCAAAATCAAAGACCATCATGTCTATCTAAGCCAGTCTAGTATGTTTAATGACTATGCTTCCCCGTTTCATTGCACGACGGAGTGTCATGTCTCTAACACGATGACGGCCCGATCTTAAAACTTAATGATTTTTATTTTATTAGTGGTTGCTGCATGATGCTGTGTCTTTGACTTGACTCTTTGTGGTCTACCTGGTGCGTTTACTTAGCCCCGGCTTACAACGTATGCAAAAAGCTACGAGCCCCATCTTTGTTTCAAGACAGTTAAATAGTTACTAGTCCCCTTGGTGCCATTGATTGCCTGTACTCTTTGAATTTTGCCATAGCATATATTTATCACCATAACCAAAAATATTGAAATACATGTTATTAAAGACTAAAGCCTACCGAAGCGTACATTGCATAACACACATCACTTTAATTCATGTTTATAAGCATATATCGTGGATAAGTTTAGTCAAATATTTAGTTCTGTAATGACCGAACATAATTTGCCCATTACGATAACACACAGGTACGACATAGTGCATTTATCACATCACCAAAATGACTATTTTTCTGATGAGAATCCGTGATATTTTTCTAATAAATACTACAATCATAGGTTGTGGGTGCTCGTTAGAACCGCCTACATGAGGCGGTTCTAACGAGTACCCACAACCTATGTCTTGGAGTAAAAATAAGAAAAATAAGATCTACCCCCATAAACCCCAGTTTTCTCTATACAAAGTGGGGTGTAAGGGGGTGTTCATTTCACGGACTTGTTCACGTGATGCATGCCTGTGACATTTACAAACAGTGATTACGGTACATGTAAAATACCTTGTGCTACAGAGGCCCGTCTATATGCCATTAAACATACATGTAACGACTGAAAGATTTTATAAGAATCTTATATGGGTGCGAGGGGTGGATGGAAAAACCCGTTCCGAGGGACACTGTCCGGCATCACGAGTCTTGCCGAGTGATGCCGGACAGTGATCCCGAGAGACGGATTTTTTTATCCACCCCTCACACCCATATTGGATTCTTTTTCTTGCATCCTTCCATTTCTTAGCGCGGATTTTTAATGTTGCAGTCACTTCGGCTACCAACGTCCTCCATATTTTGTTAACACTGCAGGAATGTTTAGTGACGTCACGTAACGTGCTGTGACGTAAACCTTAACGACGGCGCTTACGAGGTCGTAATCAACCAGTGCATTTATCAAACACGCGATTATATTCGATTTTGGGTCGGAACACCAGGGTCAGAACATAAATTTCTATCCCAGGGTAAAATCACGGATTTCCTTGTCTGATGAGCAAGAATATTAAAATCTTGCCGTCAGCAAGTACAAGGTAACGACGTCAACAGTGAACCAGCTTACGAAAAATGGTATTTATCGCCTGTTTGGCACCCAGCATATGCTCGCAGATATGTGGAAGGCCTTGAGCTAGTTATGTTCCCACCAACGAAGGGGAGGGGACATATTGTTTGTGTTGTTTTTTTTGTGCGGATCTCGTCGTCGTCCATGTATATGTAGGAGTATGCGTCGTTGTGACGCTTTCGTGTGTGCAAGAAACCTTGACCTTATTTTCAAGGTCACAGCCGTGCTAAATAGGTCAAATTTAGGCCAAATTTATGTTGTGTGCAGTATATCTCAAGAACTACTGAGTGGATTGTAATCGAATTAGCTTGAATATTACATTGGGACAGGATGAAAATCTGATTAGGTCTTGAAGACCTTGACCAAATTCATAAGGTCACAGCCGTGCTAAATAGGTCAACTTTAGGCCAGATTTAGTTTGTGTGCAGTCACATGATATATCATGAACTACTGAGTGGATTAAAATCTTTTTGTTTATTTATTTTTTTTTTTGGGGGGGGGGGTGGGGTGGGGGGGGGGTGGATTGGCAAGCAGTGCATGCCCAGGACAAAAACTGATTACACAAAGTCAAGTTATTTCCCAAATCAATCTTTTGATAACACGACCTGTCACCTCCCCCACCCCCACTCACTCCCACCCACATACACACAAATTTTAAAATGGGCTACTGCTACATATGTAAGGAGGAAGATTACATTTGATACAAAATCGATTAATCGTAGAATGTTAAGTGCATTTTCTCACGTGTCAGCTTGAATGCTTTTAGAACTTCGTTGCACTAACTAAAACTGTTACAGTTACAAAATCACTACTGGGCTACTATTTTGTTCTAAGAATCTGAGAGCATTTCCAGTGTTTAACCTGCAATTTAACCTTAGCTTGTCTCTTTCTCTTCCGCAGAATCATCGCAAGTATATACTTAAAATCTTGTGAAGGTCGCACCATCTGTAATACATCATTTCGGAATTACATCATACGCGAAACGATGTAGGGTCGTGGGGGTGCAATTACCGATTGGGGCGGTCCTAACCAGTACCAGCAATCAAAGTTCCTGGATCAGAAATAAGAAAAACGCCAAATATTATCATAAAAAGTGCTTCTTACAGAAGTAAGTAAGAACCTACTTTAGCGCAAGGATATGTTTTCGGTATGAAACCAAAGGACTTTCGCCCAGTGACGATGGGTCTTAGGTCAAGCGAAGATTGATCATTCTGCACACCTGCACTGTCTGGTAAAAATATTCGATCTTCTCTGAATGTATATCGATGACCATTGACACAATCTGCAGTCCATGAAAGTTTCATTCAGTGCATCACGAAAACACCCTTTTATTATTTTAACCTCTTAAACCCCACTTTTATACAGGAAAACTAGGTTTACAGGGGTATGCATTATTTTTCTTATTTTTGCTTAAAACATAGATTGTGGGCACTCGCTAGAACCCCCTTATCGATGCGGTTCTAACGAGTACTCACTATCAATGGTTTAAGGAAACGAAAGAAAGATATCAGCATTTCCATCTGAAAACTTTCGTCTTTTGGACAGATAAAATTACTAAGTTTTTGAATACGCAGACTTTCCTAGTAACTTCGTGGAGCGAGCATGCTCAGAAATCGTATTGCGCAATCATTTATAAAGCTACTTGAGTTAATTCTGAAAACACAGAGCACACTGGCGAAAGTATAACGATACATGTAAGAGTGTGGGTGCTCCTTAGAACCGCCTCATGAAGGCGGTTCTAACGAGTACCAATAATCTATGTTTTTTAGCAAAACTAAGGAAAATAATGAATCCCCGCCACGTAAATCCAGTTTTCTCTATATGAAAGTTTAATTACACGGACTTGTTAACCGGATGAAATGTAAGTTTTGGTTCTTCATACGTAGTTATGACGTTTGGAAACTGCAAAACCGTTTCTCCAACCTAAACCGCACTTCAAGTTATCTTAAATAAAATATATATGGATGAACAAGTGCTCTTGGGATGACAGAATGTTCAGTGACGCAGATACAAATCGGCTTTTTGGATGACAGAATGTTCAGAAAGGCAGATAAGAGTCTGCTCTTGTGATAACAGAATGTTCAGAGTCGCAGATACGAATCAACTCCTGTGATTAGAATGTTCAGAAACGCAGATACGAATCTGATTTTGGGATGATATAATCTTCAGAGACGCAGATACGAATCTACTCTTGTGATTAAAATCTTCAGAGACGCAGGTTCGAATCTGATCGTGTGAATAGAATGTTCAGAGATGCAGATACGAATTTACTTTTGTGATTAAAATCTTCAGAGACGCAGATACAAATCTGATCTTGCGATTAGTATGTTCAGAGATGCAGATACGAATTTACTCTTGTGATTAGAATCTTCAGAGACGCAGATACGAATCTGATCTGGTCATTAGAATGTTCAGAGACGTAGATATGAATCTGCTCTTGTGATAAGAATCTTCAGAGACGCAGATACGAATCTGATCGTGTGATGAGAATGTTCAGAGATGCAGATACGAATTTACTCTTGTGACTAAAATCTTCAGAAACGCAGATACGAATCTGGTCGTGTGATTAGAATGTTCAGAGATGCAGATACGAATTTACTTTTGTGATTAAAATCTTCAGAGGCGCAGATACGAATCTGATCGTGTGATTAGAATGTTCAGAGACACAGATACGGATCTGATCTTGTGATTAGAATGTTCAGAGACGCAGATACGAATCTGATCTTGTGATTAGAATGCTCAGAGATGCAGATACGAATTTACTCTTGTGATCAGAATCTTCAGAGACGCAGATACGAATCTGCTCTTGAGATCAGAATGTTCAGAGATGCAGATACGAATTTACTCTTGTGATCAGAATCTTCAGAGACGCAGATACGAATCTGCTCTTGAGATCAGAATCTTCAGAGTCGTAGATACGAATCTGATCTTGTGATTAGAATGCTCAGAGACGCAGATACGAATTTACTCTTGTGATTAGAATCTTCAGAGACGCAGATACGAATCTGATCTTGTGATTAGAATGCTCAGAGACGCAGATACGAATCTGATCTTGTGATCAGAATGTTCAGAGACGTAGATACGAATTTACTCTTGTGATCAGAATCTTCAGAGACGCAGATACGAATCTGCTCTTGAGATCAGAATCTTCAGAGTCGTAGATACGAATCTGATCTTGTGATTAGAATGCTCAGAGACGCAGATACGAATTTACTCTTGTGATTAGAATCTTCAGAGACGCAGATACGAATCTGATCTTGTGATTAGAAGGCTCAGAGTCGCAGATACCGATCTACGCTTGTGATAAGAATGTTCAGAGTCGCAGATACTAATCTGTTCTTGTGATCAGAATGTTCAGAGAGGCAGATACGGATCTACTCCTGTGATAAGAATGTTCAGAAATGCAGATACAAATCTCATATTGTGATGATAATGTTCAGAGGCCCAGATACGAGTCTGCTCTTGTGACCAGAATGTTCAGAGAAGGAGATTCGAATCTACTTTTGTGATTAGAGACACGGATATGAACCTGCTCTGGGGATGACAGAATGCTCAGAGGCGCAGATACGGATCTAATCTTGTGATCAGAATCTTCCGAGACGCAGATACGAATCTGCTCTTGAGATCAGAATCTTCAGAGACGTAAATACGGATATGATATTATGATTAGAATGCTCAGAGCCGCAGGTTTGGATCTACTCTTGTGATCAGAATCTTCAGAGACGCAGATACGAATCTGCTCTTGAGATCAGAATCTTCAGAGACGTAGATGCGAATCTATTCTTGTGATTAAAATGCTCAGAGACGCAGGTATGGATCTGCTGTTGTGATTAGAATGCTCAGAGTCGCAGATATGGATCTACTCTTGTGATAAGAATGTTCAGAGACGCAGGTATGGATCTGCTGTTGTGATCAGAATCTTCAGAGACGCAGATACGAATCTGCTCTTGAGATCAGAATCTTCAGAGACGTAGATGCGAATCTGATCTTGTGATTAAAATGTTCAGAGACGCATGTATGGATCTGCTGTTGTGATTAGAATGCTCAGAGACGCATATATGGATCTACTCTTGTGATAAGAATCTTCAGAGACGCAGATACAAATCTGTTTTTTTGAGATTAGAATGTTCAGAGACGCAGATACGAATCTGCTGTTGGAATGACAGAATGTTCAGAAACGCAGATACGGATCTACTATTGTGATCAGAATCTTCTGAGACGCAGATATGGATATTCTCTTGCGATCAGAATGTTCAAAGACGCCGATACGAATCTGATCTTGTGATTAGAATGTTCAGAGACGCAGATACGGATCTACTATTGTGATCAGAATCTTCCGAGACGCAGATATGGATATTCTTTTGCGATCAGAATGTTCAGAGACGCAGATACGAATCTGATCTTGTGATTAGAATGTTCAGAGACGCAGATACGGATCTAATCTTGTGATCAGAATCTTCAGAGACGCAGATACGAATCTGAACTTGTGATCAGAATGTTCAGAGACGCAGATACGAATCTTCTCTTGTGATCAGAATCTTCAGAGGCGCAGATACGAATCTGAGCTTGTAATCAGAATGTTCAGACGCAGATACGAATCTCCTCTTATGGTCAAAATATTTTCAGAGGGGCAGATACGAATCTGATCTTGTGATTAAAATGTTCAGAGACGCAGATACGGATCTACTCTTGTGATCAAAATCTTCAGAGACGCAGATACGAGTCTGATCTTGTGTTCAGAATTATCAGAGACGAAGATACGAATTTGCTCTTGTGATTAGAATGTTCAGAAATGCAGATACGAATCTGATCGTGTGATTAGAATGTTCAGAGTCTAACTGTTGGTTTTCTTCTGCCCCAGCATTCCAGTGGTTTCACGTTGTCGAGTCCTCACCGTGTTTAGTTTTTGTTTTACTTGAGGTTTAACGTCCCCTTCAGCACTGTTTAGGTCACTTTGGAGACGTTGCTTCCAATTTGGTGGGACTTTTACCCGACACTGAGATGGAATGACTTTTCAAGCCCTGCCGTCCAATGAAACCAATAGGGTTTATTAGCATGGACGGTCTAACGCGCACCTCTTTGCCTGGGTAGGCTTAGATCCTCTAAGCGGTTTACCAGCACTCTTGTGTGGTCGGTTTCAGCTCTGCGTGGAAGCATCACGCAGCCCATCTATTTCTTCAAGCCCCGATGGGCGGGGGCGATCTCACCGTGTTTCATCCCTGTTGTTGTTTGATTTTTGTGTTCTCGGAGATGTTGCATTGATGAGTTAGGAGGCCCTTATGCGGACTGAACAAATTATTTATTGTCTAAATCACGATGGAAGTAAGGGCGAGGATCGCAGCTGCGTAAAATCGATTTAAGCCCCCACACCCGCACCCAACCCCAAGTGGAATTCGTTTCATCCACCGTTTTTGTCGGCCCCCGCTGCATGATGCTTCCACGCAGAGCTGAATCCGGCCCGCACACTAGTACTGGTAAACCGCTTAGAAGATCTAAGTCTATCTAGGAACCGCGGTGCGAAGCGGACCGTCCATGCTTATAAACCCTATTGGTTTCATTGGGCGACAGGGCTTGAGAAGTCATTTCATCTCAATGTCGGGTAAAAGTCCCACAAAATTGGAAGCAACGTCTCCAAAATGACCTTTACAGTGTTGACGGGGACGTTAAACCTAAAATCAACCAACCAACCATCATCGACCGTTCCAAGGCGGTTCTTCTGACGCGGTTTATTTTTGTTATGATTTGTCTGTGTGTGTGTGTTTCGTTTTAATATTTTGCTTTGGATAGCAAGTTGGCCATTTTGTAGGAAAGTAACTGTCCTTTTGGCTTTCTGCTATTGGTGTTTCCATTAGGGTCTAGTTATTACATGTTTGTGTTTCTTTTCCTTTGGTGTCACTGCTGGGAGCTGTGGGTTAATTGTATCGATTCCTGATCATTGCCTTCACTTCTATTTCGCAGATACGAGCCCCGAAAAAGACTGTTATTAAAGTTGTCCAACCTTTTATCATTTGATTTCTGGCAATAATACATGTTTGAAAGTAATCCCGAAACAGAAGAGAAATTGTAACTAAAGCTGTCCGACCCTTTTATCATATGTGGTGTTTGGCAATACTCGTAAAACATGTTTGAAGTTCATTATGAAAACACGCCTATACCAATGCACTGTAACCTTTATCGCCGAAAAAAGGAAAATTTTAGGATGAAAAATTTTAATATTGTTCTTATATCTGCTCAAAATTTAGATTGTGGGCACTCGTTAGAACCGCCTCATCGAGGCGGTTTTAACGAGTAGCCACAATCTATATTTTAAAGCAGAAATAAGAAAAATAAGGTATACCCCCAGAAACCCCAGTTTTACTGTATAAAAGTGAGGTTCAAGGGGGTCAAAATTACATAGGCGTGTTTTCGTGATGTATGCCGAAACAGAAGTGAAACTTTCGACAATTCTCTCCCTAGGCTGACGGGAGCTTACCACCATATGACTTACCACCATAATTATATTCTGGTTAATATTCTTCGCTCTTCGTTTCATACATTGTGTGCAGATTCTTCTCATGAAGATATTTCCAATCGGCAATTTTAGTGAAAAGTTATTGCGGAAATTAATCCATTTAATGCACATCCGTGTGACATACATGGTACAAGAATATCCTTTTGTATGACAGTGTGTGACTTCTTTTTCTTGCACACCAGACAAGGAAATCCGTGATTTTACCCTGGGATAGAAATTTATGTTCTTACCCTGGTGTTCCGACCCAGGCAACTAACATAAATGCGCTTCAATTCTATTCAACTGCCCGAACTACTTCCGCACTATTTTTATTTTGTAAACAATATACATGTGCGAGCTGTCAAAACTAACCGGAGGTGTTGGGCAAGAAAAAGAATCCAATACGGGGTTCTGTTGTAGATGGGCGTTTCCAACCCTCGGGATGACCGTGCTGAGCGGAACCTCGGCTATCAACTCTCGGGATGACTGTGCTGAGCGGAACCTCGCCGAGGTTCCGCTCAGCACGGTCATCCCGAGGGTTGGAAACGCCCATCTACAACAGAACCCCATATCAAATTTTTAATAGCCTCACACTGCTTCTCACCCTAGGGTTTGTTAGCTGTCTCCGTCTGTCAATCATTGCTTAATATAGGAAAACATGTATATTGCAGTGGAACTTTTATTTTTCAAACTGTCTCGTGTTGCATGTTTTGTTACCCATTCGATTAGGAAAGCACTTTCACTGTTTCTCTCTAGATGTACATTTTTAACAACCACAATGTCATGTTCTTGATTACTTTTAATGAAATGTACATCAAGTTCATCAAACTGCTGTAAAGTGTCAAGGAAAGAAGGTCATGAAATGTACATGCACTGGTGTTCATTTCAAATTCACAACTACATGTAAATGCATGTTTTGACGAAGAATTTAAGCAGGCCACTGAAAAAATGATGAAAGAAGTTTCTTCAGAAGGAGGGCATAATAAAAGACTCCATCTTTTCTGTTCTGTTGCATTTGAGCAGTGCTATTTTGCAATTTATTTTTCTGTATTCTTGGGGGGGGGGTTGCGAATTCTTTACCATTCACAACCCATTCTTTAAAGTTGTTACGACGGAAAAATAATCGATGATGCGGTTGAGACCTCGGCAAGAAAATATCAGGCTCGTTTTCAATTAATTTAAGCCTTATGCTCGGCATAGCCTCGCATGAGACTTAAATAAACTGTAAAACATGCCACTTGCCTGAGATCTCCATGTCTCGGTCCAAACCTCCTCATAGATCCTATAATTCTTTCATATCTCCAAAACGGACCTTTCTCTGATGAATATTTGTGTTAGGTTATGGACGCTCACTGAGGCGGTTCTAAAGAGTACCCATAACCTGTCTTGGAACAGAAATAAAAAAAAATAATATATACCCCCGAATGCAGTTTTATCTATATAATGTGGTGTTTAAAATGGGATCTTTTATACATGGAATTGTTACGTGTAATGTGAGGGAAATCCTTGTAAAGCCCACTTTATATAAATGTATAAAGAAAACTGGGGTTTAGGCGGGATACATTTTTATTTACATGTATTTTTGTTCCAAACATTGTGTTTTGGGTCGATTGTTTTGTCAATCAACCCAAAGTTATAAAGCTTAGAAACTCGTCAATGGTAAATCACTGATTTGTAGAAAATCGAGGTATCTTACTTACAGAAAATAGCAGAGTTTATTTTATCGCAGTGAGATCAGGGTTGCGAAATATGGTTATCTATAGCATCTGGACTGGAATCATAGGTTGGGCTTTGCAAACAGTATAGACAATGATCAGACGCCGCGTTGCAGCGTCTGATCAGGGTCTCCATTCTTTGCTTACAGTACAGGAAAGTAAAGGTACACGGAAACGTAAACAGTCTAAGCCACCATTCTGGATCATTAGGGCCCCGCACTGAAAGTGTGGGTGCCCTATAGTAATCACCCTGTCCGTCCGTCTGTCTGTCTGTCTGTCTGTCTGTCCGTCTGTCCGTCCACAAATTTTCAACATTTTCCTACTCCTCTGATAGCGCTGCCAGGGCCCTAGTCAGTTTCACTGACAGCTCTAGTTTTTGATACAGTCGACCCACCAGTGTTGTCATTGCTAAGATTTGGTCAAAACATCGAGTGTGGGTACTCGTTAGAACGACCTCAATGCGGCGGTCCAGACGAATACATGTGCCGCAAGCACGGTTTGTTAATAGAGTGAGTCTAGCGGGCAGACAAATGACATGGGATTAGGCGTGTACTTTAAAGAGCCTTCGCATCTTGTTCAAGATATTATTGAGGACAGCAAGTATTTATTTGTCATTTCTGGTCACACTTTTGGCAAATGAAAGTGGTCACTTTAGTGATAGTTATTACGCTAAAAATTAGCCAACAGGAAATCAAATTAATTCCGTCTAATGACATTTCTGAATAGGAAGGTCATTGTGACACTAAAAGGAACGGACAATTTTAACCGATATTCGATAAAATAATTAACCCTTGTCCCGCTGCATAAATTAATTAAGCCATTGCCGATTGTCAACCAATCAAATTACTTGATATAATATATTTTTTTCAATTCACGAACTGCATGACAAAAAGTGTAGATCCTGATCAGATGTCGTCATCAGCAGGATAAGGTTTACAACCCAAAGCGTAATAGCCCAATACCCAGTCAGCAAAATATGCCGGACCAACGTCGGGCCGACAGCGATATGACGTGGCAACGTCTTATCGTTGCCGGCCGGACGACGGCCCACTGATTTGTGCGTGCTGGTTATGAGGAAATATCAGTGGAGATATTCAGACATATTTTAAAACCAATGTTGTGTAAATTTGTTATATTGCACATGTATTTGGTAGCCGGTCTCGATAGCTCAGCTCAGTCGGATGCGCGTCTGACTGGTGGTCAGCAGGTCGCGGGTTCGATACCTGCATTGGTTGGCAATCTCGTGGAGATTGGTCATGCAATCTTTTCTAGGGTCATTCTGTCCCTTCCGCTGATTTAAGAAGGACAGTTGTAGATTTCTGGCGAAAGAATTTGCGCTGCTTAGGTATAAGCCTGGCAAAGAAAAGTGTGGATAAGTAAACTGACCTTAAAAATGACCTAAATAGTGTTGACTGGGTCGTTAATCCCAATACAAACAAATAAACAACAACCGAAAGCTATTGGCAACTACATGTAATGATCTCATACCATCACTGAAATATGCATCTGTTCTATCAAAGCGACCTTCATTTTTTTCCATCTTGTTTTCTAAGCTTTTAGTGGTAATCAGATTCCTGCAGGGTAACTAAGTAAAGATTGGTCTATTAGAAGAATAACCAATTTCAAAACATTTATTCCGATATTATGGATAAACCACTTGATAAAATATATATCTTAATGTACGGAACAAATGAAGTCAGTGATCCGAGACTGTATTCTTCCGTCTGATAACAACTGTACTGTTTTTGAAATGAAAGATATGGCCGCCCGATATCAACCTGAGACTCCCCATACCAGCCCCTTAAACCCGTTTTACTATATAAAAGTGGAGTTCAAGGGGATCAGAATTATAAAGGTAGAGTGAAAATAATGTTAGTTTATTTCTCTCTGAATACATTCATTTCTTTATTCTTGCTCAGAACCATAGAGAGAATCTGCCGTTCATTGCTTAATATTTGAAAACATTACGCCGCCCCCGCCCATAGGGGCTTGAAGAAATATATGGGCTGCATGATGCTTTCACGCACAGCTGAATCCGCCCCGCACACTAGTACTGGTAAACCGCTTAGAGGATTTAAGCCTGTCCAGGAACCGCGGTGCGAGGCGGACCGTCCATGCTAATAAACCCTACTGGTTTCATTGGACGACAGGGCTTGAGATGTCTACGCGCTTGTGATTTGTCTACTTTTCAACTGACCTCCAAACTGTGATTTATTACTCAACAAATCACAGTTAGAGCTGATCTATTTCTTAAACATTACTGTATAGTGGAACTTCTATTTTTTTATTTATTTATTTATTTTCTTTTTTTGTGGTGGGGGGGGGGGGGGGTCAAAACTGTTTTCTATTGCATGTTTTGCTGCCTATGTAATTATGTAAGTACCTTCTCTGTTTCTCCGTAGATGTACATTTTTAACAGGAGCAATGTTCTTGGTCGACTTTGAATGAAATGGGTAGTCAGTGTATCAACAAATTGCTGTCCTGTCAAGTGTCATGGAAATGTACATGCAGTGTTGTGACTGGTTTTCATTCCATGTAAAAGAATGACGTCACGTCTGAGAGTGTAATAAATTCGATAGTCCACTAGTGGATTATAAAGTAAGTTAGAAAAGCCCCGTCACGTGACACGTACGACGTCCTTAACGACGTCGCGATTACTTATGGCGGTGCAGCGTGAGATCTTTAATCCCGTGAGAACCTTAATACCAAGGTATATCTGCGCATGCGCAAGAAGGCCGTGAGAAATGTCATCCATTTCCTGTTAGCACCTGCCCCTTTCATCTTGAGCCAATGTTTAAAATGTATAAAGAAGTCTGCTTACATTACGAACTTTTATAGAACACTATTTATTACAGGCTTTATTTCTTATTTTTTTTATGTATTCGAAAGATACCCGTTGTAAATATGCCATAAATAGCTTTCCATGTGTTCAAAAAGAACAAAATATATGCGGGTGCATGTATTTTCTTGTAATTATTACAAAAACACGCCTAAATTTAAACCCCATTAAACCCCACTTTTATACAGTAAAACTGGAGTTTATTATTTTCATATTTCCGCTGGAAAACATAGATTGTAGGAACTCGTTAGAACTATCTCGGCGAGGCGATTCTAACGAGTACCTACAATCTATGTTTTCCAGCGGAAATATGAAAAAATATCAGAATATTTTATCTAAAAATTTGATGGTAAAATTTCGATATATTTTTTATAGGCGTGTTTTCGCAATTAATACTTTAAAAAAGCAAGTTCTTTGGAAATATTAAAATTATTATTCTGCCTAAATGGATTGGAACACTGTAGCTTAAACCTGATCTCAATATAAGTGCCCTTTTACAATAATAATAACAATAATAATAATATTAATCATAATCCGAGGCTTAGAGAAAACATGTACACCCTTACCTTTTCAGTTCTACGGTGTATTCCTTGCTTCCAAAGGATATTGAACCTTCATGGAATTTAGTTATATGCCAAGGTGATTAACATGTGTGATTAATGGTTTGACATTTCCTGTTGTCCCCATGCTTATCAAAACACAGTGACTAATTTTCACACCTTTCTGTTTATATGGGATAATAATGCCTAATATCAGCCAACAGGTTTTCTCTTAACCGTTTCAATAATAATAATAATAATAATAATAATAATAATAATAAAACAGAAGTAATTACCGAACCCACTGCTAACTATCAACCAATCAAAATCGACCTCACCAACCGGGGCTTGAAGAAACAGATAGGCTGCATGGTAGCTAGGTAGGCATGTATGTACGTAGGGTGAATGGTCTGGTGGGTGCGTGGCTGGATTGGTAGGTAGGTATGTAGGCTTACTTTTAACTTCTTCCCTCAACGTTGTTTGTTGTTTGTTTGTTTTGATTGATTTAAGGTTTAACTTCACCGTCAACACTGTATTGGCCATTTTGGAGACGTTGCTTCCAACTTTGTAGGACTTTTACCCGACATTGAGTTAAAATGACATCTCAAGCCCGGTCGTCCAATGAAACCAGCATGGACGGGCCGACTCGCACCGCTTTGACTGGGCAGGCTTAGAGCCACTAAACGGTTTACCAGTACTCGTGTTTGGTCAGTTTCAGCTTTTCGTGGACGCATCATGCAGCCCATCTATTTCTTCAAGCCCCGATAGGCGGGGGCCAACCGTCGACGTTGTAGGTAGGTAGGAAGTTAGGTAGATAGATTATGTTTTTGTTTTATTTGAGGTTTAACGTCCCCATCATCACGGTACAGGTCATTTTGGAGACGTTACATTCATTTTTGTGTGACTTATGCCCGACATTGAGATGAAATGCCATCTCAAGCCCTGTCACCCCATGAAACCAATAGGGTTTATAAGCATGAACGGTCCGACTCAGACCGCTTTGCCTGGGCAGGCTTAGAGCCTCTTTGCTGTTTACCGGCACTCGTGTGCGGTCGGTTTCAGCTCTGCGCGGAGACATCATGCAGCCCATGTATTTCTCGAAGCCCCGATGGGCAGTGCGGCAGGTAGGTAGAGTGGAGGTATGCATGTAGGTAGGTATACCACGAAAACACGCCTATTCAAATATATTGACAAAATTTTACAACCAAAAACGAAATTTTTCAGATAAATTGCACAAAACATAGATTGAGGGTACTCGTTAGAACGGCCTCGGCGCGTCTGTTCTAACGAGTACCCACAATCTGTTTTTGAGCAGAAATAATATCTAAAAGTGGGGTTTAAGGGGATCAAAATTCAACAGGCGTGTTCCTCTGATGAGGTAGGAATGGTAGGTCTTGGCTGGTGGCGATCGGTATGTAGGTAGATCTATAGGAAGGTCCTAGGTAGGATCGTAGATATGTATGTTTTGTTAGGTAGGTAGGCAGGCAGGAATGTAGGTTAGTAGGTATTACGTACGTATAACGATAGGAAGGTATGTAGACGTATACGTAGGTAGGAATGTAATTAAGTAGGTATGTTTTTGTTTGAATCGGGAATTTAATGTTCCCGTCAACAGTATTGAGGTCAATTTGGAGACGACGCTTCCAAATTTGTGGGACCTTTACCCGACACTGAGATGAAATGACAGCTCAAACCCTGCCGCCCAATGAAACCAAAAGGCTTTGGACGGACTGACTCATACCACTTTGCCTGGGTAAGCTTATTCCTTCTAAGCGGTTTACCAGTACTCATGTGTGGTCAGTTTCAGCCCTGCATGGAAGCACCATGCAATCCAACTATTTATCCAAGCCCCGATGGGCGGGGGCGACTAAGTCGGTAGGTAGGTATGCAGCCCGGCCCCGCCCACCGGGGTTTGAAGAAATAGATGCACTGCATGGTAGCTAGGTAGGCGGGTAGGGACGTAGGTAAGGAAATGGTCTGGTGGCTTCGTGGCTCGGTGGGTAGGTAGGTAGATAGGTAGGTACGGACGGACGAGGAAAGTGGGTAGGTGAGTGAGTGAGTTTTAGTTTTACGTCCCACCAACAGCTAAGGTCATACGGAGACGGGACCTCGGTTTGAAGACTCATCCGAAAGTCTGGAGAAGCCCGGGATCGATCCTGCGATCCCTGGTTTACAAGGCGAGTAGCGTAACCACTGCACCACGGAGGCTTCTAAAGTGGGTAGGTAGGTAGGTAGATAGGGTGGAGGTAGGTTGGTAGGAAGGTAGGTAGTTATAGTTAGGAATTACAGGTTTGGGTTGGTGTAAAGGAAAGTGGGTAAATAGGTAGGTAAGTACGTACGTACGTAGGAATGCAGTTAGGTAAGTAGGTAGGCGTGGGATGGTAAGGTGGTAGGTAGGTAGGTAGGTAGGGACAGAGGGAGGAAGGCCGTAGGTAGGTTTTGTTTGTTTAATTTGAGGTTTAACGTCCACGTCAACACTGTAAAGGTCATTTTGGAGACGTTGCTTCCAATTTTGTGGTACTTTTACCCGACACTGAGATGAAATGGTTTCTCAAGCCCTGCCACCCAATGAAACCAATAGGGTTAATAAGCATGGACGGGTCGACCCGCACCGCTTTGTCTGAGCAGGCTTAGATCCTCTAAGCGGTTTTCCAGTACTCGTGTGCGGGTCGGTTTCAGCTCTGCGTCGAAGCATCATGCAGCCCATATATTTCTTCAAGCCCCGATGGGCGGGGGCCGACCGTAGGTAGGTAGGTAGGCAGGTAGCTAGGGTCGTAGGTATGTATGTTTTGGTAAGTAGGTAGGTTGGTATGCAGGTATGTAGGTAGGTGTGGGATGGTTGTAATGTAGGTTGGTAGTAGATAGGTAGGTTGGGGATGCTGATGATGTAGGTTGGTAGGATCGTAGGTAGGACGGTTGTAGGTAGGATCGTAGGTAGGTAGGATCGTAGTTATATATGTTTGGGTAGGAGTGGGTATGTACGTACGTATATCGATAGGAGATAGGTGTATAGATAGGTAGGTAGGTAGGTAGGGTGGTAGGTAGGTAGAGTTGTAGAGTGGCTAAGTATAGATAGATAGTGGGTAGGTCTGGACTGATGGCCGGACGGAAAGACAGACAGGCAGACAGACATTAATTTTCTAATTTCGAACTTCTATATTCTAACTTCAATGATTGTTATTCTTTCCGCTAACTTCAAACCTTCTGTCTTCTAACTTCGACGTTGTAGGTTGATACGTACGTACGTTCGTAGGAAGGAAGGTAGGTGTGGTAGGTGTGTGGCTGGGTGGGTAGGGAGAAAGGTATAAATATATGTAGGTAGGTAGGTGTGGGTTGTTGGCGAGGTAGGTAGGAATGTAGTTAGGTAGGTACATGTATGTAGGCAGGATCGCAGGTAGGTAGGGAAGTTGGTTCATATATTTCGATAGGACGGTGTGGGACGGTGGTGCGGTAGGTAAGAATGTAGGCAGGCAGGCCGTTGGCAGATAGGATGGATCGTACGTAAAATAGAAGTGAAGGCAATGATTAGGAAACAATATAATTAACCCACAGACCCTGATAGAAAGACCAATAGCAGAAAGCCAAAAGGACAGTTACTTTCCTACAAAATGGTCAATTGACTAGCCAAAACAAAATAATATTAGCGGTACACACACTGAAAGACAAGCCATAACAAAAATAAACCGCGACAGAAGAACCGCCTAGGAACGGTCAGTGAAACGAATTCCACTGGGAGGAGAGAGGGGGGTGGGGGGCTTGAATCGATTTTACGTGGTCACAGTCCGCGCCCTTACTTCCGTCGTGTTTCAGACACAGAATTTGTTCGGTCTGCATGAAGGCCTCCTAACTCATCAGTGCAACATCTCCATGAACACAAAAATCAAACAACCACAGCGATGAAACAACGGTAAGGACTCGACAGCAAGAGTTTATCACTCGGTTTTACGTACTACCTACGGAGATGGGACCTCGGTTAAAAGACTCATCCGAAAGTCTGTGAAAACGATCGAATATGTGACCCCAGGTCTATGAGGCCAGTAACATAACCACTACAGCACGGAGGCTACTTTCCGTATGGGAACGGATGGTCAGACATATATTTACTTTTTTCTACCTAACTACCTGCCTAAGGACCCTATTGGTTTTATAAGGCGGTAGGACTTGAGATGTCATTTCATCTCAATTTTGGGTAGAAGTCCAACAAATTGTTTGCAATTGGTCGCAATGTCTCCAAAATGACTTTGTGCAGTTTATATTTTCATTTTGGTCCTTTGAGATCAGCGTGAATATTCTAAGAAATCGGAAATAAATGATTGGTTTGGATTCGTGTTCTGGACAGGATTTTAGTTGTTTGGACCCCGTTTTGGTTTGTGTCGGTCTTTGAATCGACTGCCTATTCGAAATTCGCAAAATTGCAGTATGTTTCCTCTGGCTTTCTTTGCCGGATCATTACAGGGTCACTGATGAGGCTTTATTAGCCGAAACTACGTAGTATGACCCATCTTCTTTATTATGAATGTTTTCATTGCTCTTAAAGGAACTCATTTTTGATTTTTATTTCACAGTGCTGACGGGGACTTTAAACCTCAAGTCAAACAAACAAACAAGCAAACAAACAAACACCTACCTACCTTCCCACCAATACACCCCCCACCTGCCTACCTAAATCTATCCCGCCCATCGGGACATGAAGAACTAGATGGGCTGCATGCATGATTCCCTTCCACACCTGAGTACTGGTAAACCGCAAAAGCCTGCCCAGGCGAGTGATGCGAGTCGGACCGTCCATGAATAAAAACCCTATTGGTTTCATTGGGTGGCAGGTCTTGAGATATCTTTTCATCTCAAAGTCGGGTCCCACGAAATTGGAAGCATCGTCTCCAAATGACCTATATAGAATTGACGGGGACCTTAAACCTCAAATCAAACCTACCTACCTACCGACCCACCAAGACACACCTCCTTAGCTACCTACTTAAATCTACCCCGCCCATTGGGACTTGAAGAAATAGATGGACTGCATGGTGCCCGATCGCAGTTGAGTACTGGTAAACCGCTTAAGCCTGCCAAGGCAAAGTGATACAAGTCGGACCGTCCATGCATATAAACCCTATTAGTTTCATTGGGCAGCAGGTCTTGAGATGTCCTTTTATCTCAAAGTCGGGTCCCACGAAATTGGAGGCATCATCTCCAAATGACCTATGTAGTATTGACGGGGACGTTTTACCTCAAACCCAACCTATCTACCTACCCGGCCAGCCATCTACCTACCTATCTACCCACCAAACCATCCACCTACTTACTTACCTACCTAAACAACGTCAAATCAGAAGTAAGAAGTCAGCTTGCCCCCGTCCATCGGGGCATGAAGAAATTGATGGGCTGCACGAGGCTTCCACGCAGAGCTGAAACCGACCGCACACGAGTACTGGTAAACCGCTTAGAGAACCTAAGCCTGACTGCGAGTCGGACCGTTTATGCTCATAAACCATATTGGTTTCATTGGGCGACAGGGCTTGAAATGTCAGTTCATCTCAATGTCGGGCAAAATTGGAAGCAACGTCTCCAAAAATGACCTTATACAGTGTTGACGGGGACGTTAAACCTCAAATCAAACAAAACAAACAAGACATGTCCCTACAGTTTTTTTTTAATTTGATAATCAACACCACTATGAATACGGACCATTTCGACCCTAAGTCCAGTCGCCCTGAGTGATCTCGGGCGTTGCAGTTTGGCTTTGGTCAAGTCGGACCCCAATATAAGTTCAGCTTGACAGAGTTGACTTTAATCAAGATAATATCCTTCTACAGTCTATAGTATCTGTTTGTCATTGGGCCCCCGCCAATCGGAGCTCGGTTAAAAAATAAACAAATAAATAAATAAATAAATAAATAAATAAAATCACCAGAAACACAGTTTATAGGCTTCTCCACATGAAATTAAAGTTTAATTGATATGCTAGCATAACTTATCATTTAATATACTAAGATTGTTGTTGTTGTTTCCAGTTTCCCCGTGTCGCGGGTCGTCAGCTGGTGGGGTCCCAGGGAACTAATCCATTCTGGCACTACACCTTAGCCGTTCGGTGCTACCCCCATTCCACGTTGCCGGTGAATGGGGAGACCATCGCTCGGCTCCAGCCCCGTCCGTCCGTGTCTATCGTAAGTCCGCTGCAGTCGGTCCATTTTGTCTTCTACTCGACGTTATAATTTTTTGCTTGTCAATATGCCGAACCGTGTCAGAGCAGGAAAGGGTCAATTTTGATATTGGTATTTTTGTTTTTTATTTTTTTTATTTGATTTTTGTATATTTATGTAACGTATGTACATTTTTACATTGTTTGGTCTGTTTCCCCATCTTGTTGAGTGGTCTATTTTTTAAGTATATATGCGGGCGGATGTGCTTACCCCGCCACGGACCTGTTTTGTTTGTTTTTCTTGTGCCTTAAAGGTGGCGTTGTCCGTTTTAGGGCAAGCCCACCCGCTCACAGTTGCTGGGGAGGACAGTTTTTGTACCTACAAGATAAAGCTAGTGGTTTATATTTTGTGTTGTTGTTTTTTTTGGTTTATCTGTACATACAATATGTAACATAATAACATGAAGTGCCGGCCTACGCCGTCTCGGGCTTGAACTCGTATTTATTTTGTTAATGAGTGACGTCTATCGCGGAGGATGTGCATATTAGGTCAATCCCTTTTTATGCATTTGCCGTTTTAAGTTAAGAAAAAGTGATGCCTTCCTCGACGTGGGATGCCGCACTCTGCGGGACCATAAGTGGGTCAGTCGCCATGTTTGCATATCATTAACGCATCCTACGTGAAGGAAGGCACCATAGGAGGAAAGTGTATTCCTGCCTAGCCATTTGGAGGCCCGAGACAACGTTAGCCGATCTCCTTTGTGTTGTTGTCCTTTTTGGGACAAGCCCATCCGCCCACAGTTGCTGGGAAGGACAATTTTTGTACCTGCAAGGTTGTGCTTGAAGATTATATTTGTGTTTTGTTTCTTCTGTACATACAACATATAACATAGTAACATGGTGTGTTGGCTTCCGCCGTCTCGGGCCCAAATTCGTATTTATTTTAGTTAGTGGGTGACCTCTATCGCGGAGGATGTGGAAAGTAGGTCAATCCCCTTTCATGCTTTTTCGTTTGAAGTTAAGAAAAGGCGATGCCCTCCTCGACGCAGGATGTCGTATTCTGTGGGACCGTAGGAGAGTCATTTTGTGTCGCCATGTTTGCATATCACTATCGCATCCTACGTGTAGGAAGGCATCATAGTAGAAATAAAAGTATTCTTGCCTAGCCGTTTGGGGACCCGAGACAACGTTTGCCAATCTTTTTAGTCAAAGTGATTAGTGCAAATTGTTATATAATCATGTAGGTCGCATACAAGCGTCCGCCTGCGCACGTGCGCAGTCGAGCGCTCCTATGCGATCTTGTTTTTAATGTTTCATATTTACACAAATAAAAATGTTTGAAATCGCTTTTTGAGAAAACTCTTCTTCTTCTTCTTCTAACTCCAGGTTTTTGATCTCTCTTTTCTATACTATCCTCTCTACTGTATTCCCATCCTACAACTATCGCTATATCTACCTATCTAGTGTGGTTGTATGTTGGTTTAGTTTCGCGTGGGTGGTTGTGTGTGTTAAAAGCCTTCCTTCAGGTCGCGCTAAGTCATGCCCTAGTTAGTTTGTTAATTGCCCTTGTCTGTATTGATATGTGGCCATCTTGACCGTCTGTCTTTATTACGGTCATGGCGCAATTTGCTGTTTTTGGTGATTTTTATGTTATGCGACAAGGGCAGTACGGAGGGCTGTATGATATACCAGGCGAGATGCGGTTTTTCAGTCGTGGTGGTATGCAGAAGGCCCTTTTGAGGGCCCCCAGGTCATTCCGTTTGGGTAACCTTATAATGTACATCCTTTATTCGAAAGCGAAAGTTGAGAAAAAAGAAAGAAAAAGATGTGATAAGGCGTCTTGTTTCTTATTTCTGTCCCACTTTTCTGTATGCGTTCCTGAAGGAGAGGCTTTGTTTGCTAGTGTGCTGTTGTGCCGTTTTCCTTTGGGTTGTGTGGCTCTCGATCAGCCAGGCTTTTGACGCAACGCTCCTAAGTGCAAAGTCCAAGGACCGCAACCACAGCGCTACGTCTCGTTCTGACTTCCCGTTTGCCTCACCCCCTCAGGAGGGGCCGGGCGACGGATTTTCCTTGTGGTGGGTCCATGCCCAGTCCCGGCGTGCTTTCGTGTGGTCCTCTTTCGGGCTGTGTGGCTCCCGATCAGCTAGGGCTTTGGTGCAGCGTTCATAAGTGCAAAGCCAATGGGCCGCAACCACAACGCTACACCTTGTCTTAACTTCTCGCTTGCCACACCCCCTCTGGAGAGTGGGTCGGGGCCATGGATTTTCCTTGTGGTGAGTCCATGCCCCGTTCTGCTATGGTCTTCTCACAGTGATCCAAGGATCGCTGTCACCGATAGGCACTCCTTAGTGCAAAGCCGAGGCCGCAACCACAGCGCCTATCGTTGACTTTGTTCCCCTTTTCGCTGTGAGACGGCCGCCCTTTGATCACTACGGCCCTTTTTGGTTGGTAGCGTCTAAGGTGCGGTTCGAATATTTATTTTTACTGTTCTGAACTCGGGTCTCTAGAGATTTTGGTTTAAAGTGTGTATTCTCGAACGGGGTGTGTTTTACGGTACAATGCGATTAAATTTAGTCTGCGCCCTTAGTTTTCCCCTATATTTTGTCCAGGTAGTTTGTTTTCTCAAAGAATTTGAAGACCGCGTCCCTCATTTCCTGTGAATTTAGATTGAGCAGAGAAACCGCGTTTATCTCCCCTTGGTATCCTAATGTTGTCAGTTCTCCCTTTAGTTCCCTTCTGGCGGGGCCGTGTGCGGGGCACTCTGCGAGGTAGTGTTGAACACACTCCACCCCGCCACAGTGCCCGCATAATGGATCGGCCTCGCTATAGAAGATGTTGTGTGCATTTAGTCCGTTGACCCCGAGTCTTAGTCGTGTATATATGCGATCGAGCTTTCGGCTGTCGCTATATTGTACCAATTTCGGGGTCAAGGACTGACAGATCGAGTGTCTAAAGCCGTGTTGTCCCTGCCATATGCGCGCCCATTCCTTTTTGATGCTGGCCTTAATGATTGCATATACTTCTTGTGGGGTGGGGAGGTAGTCAAGTGCCTTTCCCCGGGTCAGAGCTTCTTTGGCCAGTGTGTCTGCGCGCTCATTCCCCTGCACGTTGCAGTGGGAGGGGATCCAATCTATGTTCAGGGTGATACCTTGTTTTAGAATTTTGTGTATTAGGATATGAATGTCCTGCAGTATATCTGGTCTTGTAGTGCTATTCCCAGAGTTTATGCTTTGTATTGAGCTTAATGAGTCTGTTAGTATCACAACACTATCGGGTTTTTGTTCCTGTATCCATTCCAAAGCTTTTTGTATGGTTATAAGTTCTGCAGTGTAGACTGTGAGGTGCTGGTTAAGTTTGAATTTTTGGTCGAAGTTTAATTCTGGTATTGTGAAAGCACACCCCGTTTCTTTTTTGTCAGCATCTTTGCTTCCATCAGTGAAAATTTTAAGCGCTTGCTTATAGTTTTCACTGATGTGTGATTCTGCGATCTCATTGCATTTTTTCTGTGATGTTTCATTTTTCTTTATGACACCCGTTAGTGTTGTTTTTGCGCATAGGCTTCTTAAGTTAAAAACTTCCGGATATGTTTGTTCCGCTGTTTTGACCTGCTCGATGTCATGGTTTTTAATTAGGTCCTGGACTTTGATAATATAGGGGATCTTTCCTCTTAACCTATCTCTTTTAACATGATTGGGCGTGTCGGCGATCATTTCGTTTATGGGGAGACTTTCCCTAAGACTGCTTGAGCCGGCCCAGAACTTGAGTTGCAGTTCATCCCTCCGCAGGTGCAGGGGCATGACGCTGCATTCAATCTCCAGGTCCAGGTTCCGCGTTCCCCTGTATGCTCCAGTAGCGATTCGGAGGGCCGTGACCTGTATGCTGTCTAGTTTTTTCAGGTGTGAGGGCGCCGCAGACGCGTATGCTTGGCAGCCATAATCAATTTTGCTTCTTATGAGTGCTGTGTACATTTTGATCAGGGTTTTCTTGTCTGCTCCAAAGTTTGCCCCCGAGACCGCCCTTAGCACATTTAGGTCCCGCTGGGACCTGGACACCAGGTTTTCAATGTGCAGTCTCCATGTTAGATTGCTGTCAAAGTACATGCCCAGGAATTTGGCATGACCGGCGTACTTTATTTCCTGCCCGCCATACGTCAGCCTGGGCATGCCCTTTGTATCTGCGAAATTTCTATTGTAAACTACCACTGTTGTTTTTTCAGTTGACAATTTGAAGCCCCAATTTGTAGCCCAATCATGTATGGCATTTAACGCTTTTTGTAATGCAGGAATGGCACTTTTCGGTTTTTTCGCGGTTTTCCATACTAAGCCGTCATCTGCGAACATGGATATTTCCAGCGGTAATGCATTAAGTGTTTCCTGCAGTGTGTTCATTAATAGGCTGAAAAGGATAGGAGATAGCACCGACCCCTGGGGGGAACCGTTCTCGCATTCATAAAAACCGGACACCTCGCTACCTATTTTTACGTTCATTTTTCTATCAGTCAAAAAGTCTCTGATCCAGGTTAACATTTTTCCTTGAATTCCGAATTTGTTTAGTTTTAGGAGGACCCCCCTAGTCCATAGTAGGTCGAAAGCTTTTTCTAAATCCAAAAATATCGCTACCAGTGAGTGTTTCATTAGTTTTGCCTTTCGGATGGCGGATTCCAGTCTGGTGATTTGATCAATGGTAGATCTATGTTTTCTAAAACCTGATTGTTCATTTGCTAAGAGGTTGTTTTTCTCAATGTGTGCTGTTAATCTAGATGCTACCATGGTTTCCATGATTTTACATATGGTTGATGTGAGTGAAATCGGCCTATACGATTTCGGCTCGTGGGGGTCCTTGTCTGGTTTTAATATTGGGACGTTGGTGCTCTCCTTCCATTGTGTAGGGAGGGTCCCCTCGTCCCAAGATTTATTTATTAGTGCGAGAAGTTGATTTTTTCCCTTTTCTGGTAGATTTTTTAACATGTCGTAGTGAACGGTGTCTGCCCCGGGGGCGGTGCTCTTTTTCTTATTAAGCGCGCTCTGTAGCTCCCTATGGGAGAAGTTCGCATTGTATGCACGGCACTGGCCAGCGCGATCGGCGTCTTGAACGGCCTGCTCAATCATTGGGTCCTGCGTTTCCCTAATGCGCCTAAAATTTGGGTCTAAATTTTCGTTACTGCAGACTTTCCGGTAGTGTTGTGCTAAGATTTCTGCTTTTCATTGTTTTCGTGATATCTTGCGTTTCCTTGTTTTAAAACTTCTACCGGTTTTAGTGGTTTTCCATTAAATCTTTTTATTGTGTCCCAAATTTTCTTAGAGTTTGTTTTATATGTGAGAGTAGACACAAAATCCCTCCAGGCTTGTTGTTTTGTTTGTGTTAAAAGGTATTTTGTTTCCTCCCTTACGCGTCTATATTCTTCTAAAAGTGCGGCTGTTTTGTTTTTCCTGTATTTATAGTATATTTTATTTTTCTTTTTGACTGCCTCGCTACAATTTTCATCCCACCATGGCAGGGTGTTTTTATGCTTATTTTTTGGTTGCGTTTTTGGTATTGATTTTTCACATGCCGCCATTATTTCCGAAACAAAATCCTCATTGCTTTTATCGATATTTGTGCCTTCGAGGGATATGTTAATGTGTTTAAGTTGCTGCCTAAAGAGGTCCCAGTCTGCTTTGTCTAATTTCCAACGTCGGGCAGGCCGCTGCGTTACGCATTTGTGAGTGACGTTGAGCGACGTCAGGATGGGGAAGTGGTCGCTTCCCATCGTGTCGTCTCCCACGTGCCACTCACTAGATCGGCATAGTGATGCGCTGACCAGTGTTAAGTCTTTGGCGCTCGTGCTTCCGCGCTCGACGTTGAGTGTTTAAGATTACGTAATCTGTGCTATTTATGAACTCGACCAGTTCTAGGCCTCGCCGTTTGTCGTATGTGGGGTTGTGGTTTGTCTCCCATAGTTCATGTCTGGCATTGAAGTCCCCCAAGAAAACTGATTTTTTACCCAATTTTTTATAAATTTCATCATAATCGTCAGACGTTACATGTGTTTGGGGTGGTGCATAAAAGTTAACGATGTCTATGTTTTCATTTTGTCCAAAAAGTCTGACGATCACCACCTCTATTTCTTTTTTTGTGTGTCTAAATTTGATTTCTTCCGAATCTAGTCCTGATTTGATAAAGGTGGCTAGTCCTCCCCCATGTTTCCCCTTTTCCCTACTGAAACTGACCGGGGTTTTATATCCTGGAAGTTTTGTTGGTTTACTATCTTTTTTTGAGAAAGTTTCTTGAATAGCTATTACCTCCGGTGTGTAGCCTAAAGTTTCTAGATAATGGCCTAAGGCCCCGAGTTTTGTTCCGTTCTGCTTGCCAGACAGACTACGGGCGTTCCACTGTAACACGCGGATTTTAGCAGTGGTGCTGGGATCCATAATTAGGCAGTAATATATTTTTTGTTTTAACGGCGTGAATTTTTAAGTCCACCCTTGATCCTTGGTCTAGGATCGGTGGAGCTATAGTCCGCGTTTTTCCTTAAGAGCTCTTGTGGTTCGCGTTTGTTATGTTGCCTCCTTGGAATTATTGTTTTCCGCCTATTTTGTGCGGGTGCAGGTGCGGTGCTTAATTCTTTTTCTTTCGTTGCTTCTGTAGGTGATTGGGGGTTCTCGCTATTTGCGGTGTGTACCCCTGTGGTGCCCGACGTATTCATGTTGTCGGTTTCCATTATGTTTGTGGTGGCGTTTTCGACGACGAGGTCTATGACCTCATCTGACGCTTTGGTGCTCAGCAGATTTTGTTTGTTGAGCTCGTGCAAGATTGAGCTCGTGGCTTTTTTTATCGCCGCGGTGATTAGCGTTTCGACCTCCATTTTTGTGTAGGTCTCCTTATACTAAGAGAGTTTCGATGCAGTCTCTTATAGTTATCGTATTACAATTCTCACGGCTGAATTATCTCACACCCCTCCGTGAGGGATTTCAGCCGCTTCCGGTGCGACTGAAGAATCTCACGGGATCAATAATCTCACGCTACAGCGGAATAATGCCATTTTCGTAAAATAATTGTGAATAATTGTGAATAAAAGACGTTTTGAACGTCATATGGGCCCCGTCAAGCGATTTCGGTACTTATCGCCTATGCATCCGCGCAGTCTCGCCAGAACCTTCGCTGCTCGCTCATACAAGCAGTGAATCAAGAGTACCCTTCAGACAGAAAGCCAGATCCCTGGCCCCCTCTCAATGGCTGGGCATGCGCAGTTAAAATTTGTCATAACGGAATGCTCGAAGACACAAATTCGCTTGGCGGGCTCATTTGATACATGTAAATAGAATTTTGCATTCGTCGTCCCGAATTATTGAATTAATTAACTCGTCCAATAAATTCAATAATACACGAACACTCATGTAAGATCCTCTATGAAAATGAATTTGAGCAGCTCACTGGAAAAAAACAACAACAACAAAACAAACAAAAGAACAAAAAACGTTTAAACAGCTTTCATTAGATAGTAAGAGTAAAACAAGAGGCTCTACCTTTTTTTAACCCTGTTGCATTTGTGTAAATGGGCCATTTTGCATACTGATTTTCTGTCTTCTTGGAAAGTTTGATGGCAATGGCTTTGGAAGCTTTTCATCATGAAACCACGCCTATTCAAAAACTTCAATGCTAAAAAACAACAACAATTTTCCGATGGCAAATTGTAATATTTTTCTTATTTCTGCTCAAAATAAAGATTGTGGGTACACGTTAGAACTGTTTGTTTTGTTTGCTTGATTTGAGGTTTAACATCCCCGTCAACACAGTGTAGGTCATTTTGGAGACGTTGCTTCCAATTTTGTGGGACTTTTACCCGCATGGACGGTCCGACTCGTACCGCAGGTTCCTGGACAGGCTTAGATCCTCTAAGCAGTTTACCAGTACCAGTATGCGGACGGTTTCAGCTCTGCGTGGAAGCATCATGCAGTCCATCTATTTGTTCAAGCCCCTATGGGCGGGGGCGGAACTGCCTCATCGAGGCGGTACACGTTAGAACTGCCTCATCGAGACGGGTTCTAACAAGTACCCACAATCAATTTTTAGAGCAGAAATAAGAAAAATTAGATTTACCCCGGTAACCCCAGTTTTTCTATATTAAAGTGGGCTTCATTGGGGTCACAATTTTAGAGGCATGCTTTCGTGATGCTACTAATGACAGCACAGCCGTTTTACAAGTTTTAAGTTGGTGGGTGAGAAAAATAATCAAACTCAGCCTCGTTTTCAGTTTATTTAAGTCTTATGCTCGGCATAGCCTCGCATGAGCCTTAAATAAACAGAAAGTTTGCCTGATGTTTCCTTGTCTCGATCACAACCCCATCATAGGTTCTATTACATAACGAAACCACGCCCTTACAAATACATTGTAAACTATATCGTCGACATAAAGGAAATTTTAAGATGAAAAATTGGGATATTTTTGTTACTAATTTCTGCTCAAAATATAGATTGTTGGTACTTGTTAGAACCGCCTCGTCGAGGCGGTTCTAACGGGTACCTACAATCTATATTTTAGAGCAGAAATAAAAAAATAAGGTAAACCCCTGTAAACGCCAATTTTACTATATTAAACATTAAAGGGGGGTTCAAGGGGGTCAAAATTATATTGGCGTGTTTTCGTGATGATGATTATTCACATTGTAGTGTTATCCAGATGGTATTTAAGATAACGTTTTCTAACATTATAGTGTTATCCAGATGGTATTTAAGATAACGTTTTCTAACATTATAGTGTTATCCAGATAGTATTTTAGATAACGTTTTCTAACATTATAGTGTTATACAGATGGTATTTTAGATAACGTTTTCTAACATTGTAGTGTTATACAGATGGTATTTTAGATAACGTATTCTCACATTGTAGTGTTATCCAGATGGTATTTTAGATGACGTTTTCTCACATTGTAGTGTTATCCAGATGGTATTTTAGATAACGTTTTCTCACATTGTAGTGTTACCCAGATTGTATTTTAGATAACGTTTTCTCACATTGTAGTGTTATCCAGATGGTATTTTAGATAACGTTTTCTAACATGATAGTGTTATCCAGATGGTATTTTAGATAACGTTTTCTAACATGATAGTGTTATCCAGATGGTATTTTAGAAAACGTTTTCTAACATTATAGTGCTGTCCTGAAGGTATTTTAGGTATTGTAGTGTTATCCATATAGTATTTTAGATAACCTTTTCTAGTATTGTAGCATTATCCAGATGGTATTTTAGATATTGCTATCTCACATTGTATTGTTACATATAAAGAAAAATTGTATTTAAGATAACATTATCTCACATTGTAGTGTTGACCTAAAGGTATTTTAGATAGCGTGATCTCGCCTTGACATTGTAGTGTTACTCGGAAGGTTTTTAAATAGCGTAATCTCACATTGTAGTGTGACCAAAAAGATATATTAAATAGCGTAATCTCACATTGTAGTGTGACAAAAAAGATATATTAAATAGCGTAATCTCACATTGTAGTGTGACCAAAAAGATATATTAAATAGCGTAATCTCACATTGTAGTGTGACCAAAAAGATATATTAGATAGCGTAATCTCACATTGTTGTGTGACCCAAATAGTGGTAAACGATTAGGTTCTTTACTGTCCTGTCGTGCCGGGTTGTTTATCTGGCACATTACATCAAATGGTTAAGATATTCCAAAACAGCTGATAATGTTGGATAATATTGGCTAGTATAAAAAGCATTCAAACAGAAAAAAATAATGTTTGCAACATCGCCTATCACAACAGATTGCTTGCAAACAAGCTTTTATCAGACACTAAAGCTTTTATAGTATCTTTTTTCAGTTAAGATCTTGGCTGATACGCTGAAATAGCACAATTAAAAACAACGATGATAAGTTGGGCATTCTCTGTCAGAAAAAAATGGATTAACGTAATACAAATAATGAAGGTTTTTGTTTGTTTGTTTGTTTGTTTTTTGTTGTTGTTGTTTTCTTTCGTTTTGCTGACCGACCGTTCCAAGGCCGTGCTCATTACGGTACATCAGGTTAACAACTCCGTTATATAGAGAAAAGTGGGGTTTACGGGGTATACATTATTTTTCTAATTTCTGCTCCTAGACATAGATTGTGGGTACTCGTTAGAACCGCCTCAATGAGGCGGTTCTAACGAGCACCCACAACCTATGTTCGGAGTATAAATAAGAAACATATCACAAATTTTCATCCGGGAAAAGTAGCCAGTTTTGAGAAATGAAAGAATGCACTTTATCATATGACGTCGCCTCTGAGAATGTAATAACGTCATGTAATAAATTCGATAATCCACTAGTGGGTAAAATATGCAAATTAGTTAGATACGCACCGTAACCTTACATGTACAACACCCTTAACGACGTCGCGTTTACTTATGGCGGAATATTGACATGTTTGTAAAACAGTCGTAAGTAAAATGCCTTTTAAAAGTCATATGATAAATAGAAACTTGCATTCGTGTTCATGTATTATTGAATTTATTAAACTCGTTGAGGAAAAAGGATAAAACGTTCGGCAAAGGCTCGCATTTTATCCCTTTTCCTCAACTCGTTTAATAAATTCAATAATACAGGCGTCTGTCAGCAGCCACTCCGTAATACATGAGCACTCATGTAAGACCCTCTATATGTCACACGGGTGTGTCATCGTATTGAGATGTGAGATTTAGTTTTACGTCCCACCAACAGCTAAGACCATACGGAGACGGGACCTCGGTTTTAAAGACTCATCCGAAAGTCTGGAGAAGCCCGGGATCGATCCTGCGATCCCTGGTTTACAAGGCTAGTAGCGTAACCACTGCACCACGTAGGCTTCTTATCGTATTGAGATATCGCTGTGACATAGTGTATCATCACGTGAACAAGTCCGTGAAATGAACACCCCCTTACACCCCACTTTGTATAGAGAAACCTGGGGTTTACGGGGGTATACCTTATTTTTCTTATTTTTACTCCAAGACCTAGGTTGTGGGTACTCATTAGAACCGCCTCGATGAGGCGGTTCTAACGAGCACAAACAACATATGTTTGCAGTAGTTTTAAGAAAAATATCACGGATTTTCATCAGAAAAATAGTCATTTTGGAGGTGTGAAAAATGCACTATGTCGCACGGGTGTGTTATCGTAATGTAGTGCATTCTGTCATATCTCTTAAATGGTTATTTTTCTGATGGAAATTTGTTATAGTTCTTATCTAATAAATATTCTAACACAGCGCGCCTATATAGGAAATGGGAAATAACTGTGTTTTATTCTGCAACTAATCACAGCTCGGAAGAGCGTGACAAGTGACGTCATTAAAATTACCAATTTATGACGTCACTAGTCGATTTACTTGCCGTTAGACGGTGTAACGTCATATTCTCGCATCGAAAACGTTAACTTAGAAAAGGATATAAATGCATGTGTTTCATTGGATAATTTTAGCGGGATTTCTTCTAACAATGGCGAAAAGTTGTGAGATTTTGAAGGAGACAACAACATTGTTGCCGGTTTTCAGCGTGTTAGAATCGAAATAGATCAGCCCAAGTCTGTGATTTGTTGAGTAATAAATCACAATTTGTCTGTCAGTTGTAAGTAGACAAATCAAGCGCTACGCACTCTTGATTTGATCTACTTTACAACTGTCCTCCAAACAGTGATTTATTACTTAACAAATCACAGTTAGAGCTGATCTATTTTTAAATAATAATAATAATAATAAATAATAATATCTTATCACATCTCTACAGGTAGAGCTCTTACTTGTTTGCGTGATTTTGTAATTCACCGTACGTTGTGTTCTTTCTTCCTTTTCTTTAATGAACCCCGCCCATCGGGGCTTGAAGAAATAGATGAGCTGCATGATGCTTCCACACAGAGCTAAAACCGACCGCACATGAGTACTGGTAAACAGCTTAGAGGAGCTAAGCTTGCCCAGGCAAAGAGGTGTGAGTCGGTCCGTCCATGCTTATAAATCCTATCGGTTTCATTGGGTGACAGGGCTTGAGATGTCATTTCATCTCAATGTCGGGTAAAAGTTCCTCAAAATTGGAAGCAACGTCTCCAAAATGACCTTTACAGTGTTGACGGGGACGTTAAACATCAAATCAAACAAACAAATCCTTGTCTTTTAAATATCTGAGTTTTCCCCTAGGTCAGAAAACGAAAATTACTGCATTCACTGATTAAACTTTATCGTGGTGTGTCCCCTTCTTCTGCGTTTCACTTGACACAGTGATCGACCAATTTTATGACGCTGATAAGTGATTATTTTTGGGATACCCTTCAACTTAGAACCAACTGCGCGTACATGTACATATAATTCGGCGAGTGCGCGTACCATAATTGCTTTCCATTATTAAACGAATATTCTAACACAGCGCGCCTATATAGGCAATGCAAAATAACTGTGTTTTATTCTGCAACAAATCACAGCTCGGAAAAGCGTGTGTGACGTCATTAAAAACTGCAAATTTATGACGTCACTAGTCGATTTACTTGACGTTAGACGGTGTAACGTCATTTTCTCGCATCGAAAACGATAGAAAAGGATAAAAATGCACGTGTTTCAGTCGATAATTTTAGCGGGATTTCTTCTAACAATGGCGAAAAGTTGTGAGATTTTGAAGGAAACAACAACATTATTGCGGATTTTCAGCGTGTTAGAATCGAAATAGATCAGCTCTAGCCAGTGATTTGTTGGGTAATAAATCACAGTTTGTCGGTCAGTTGTAAGTAGACAAATCACTGGCGCGTAGGACAAATCACGCGCGCTACGCGCCCGTGATTTGTCTACTTTACAACTGACCTCCAAACTGTGATTTATTACACAACAAATCACAATTAGAGCTGATCTATTTCTTAAACAATCCAAACTTACCATAAATACTATCCACACTCTCCTAAAAAAACCTGATACACTTATAAATCGAAGCAGAAAATCATCAAAAAATCACGTGAAATTCACTTTTTTTTCGCGATTTTCTGGACAAACTCACCTTTTGTACAGTTTCCGACCAGTAGACTCAATGACGTAACTTTAGCATTAACCTTTGGAATAGCTTCTGTTGCGTAACGCTGCGCGGGGGGGGGGGGGGGGGTTACTCGGACTCGTTAGCATGATGTTCTTTCACAATTGTATTCTCGCATCACGAAAACACTTCTACATCATTCTGGACCCCTTGCAAATCACGTTTATGTAGTAAAACTGGGGTTTCCAGGGATAAACAATCGTTCTTATTTCTTGTCTAACATATAGAATAGATTATTGGTACTCATTAGAACCGCCTCGATGAGATCGAGGCGGTTCTAACGTGTACAAACAGTCTATATTTTGGCAGATATAAGAAAAAATATCACAATTTTTCATCTGAAAATTTTCTTTTTTTACAGCGGTAAATTTAAATGTACTTTCCTAAAGTTCTGCTTTTCTTACGACATGGCTTATATGGTGTCTTTTCCTGAATACTTGTAATCGAACTTTCCCTATTAATGGAGAAGAAAGCAAGGATGTGTTGTGAGCCTAGTCTGAATTAATTTTGTAACTTAACCCGTTGTATGCAAGTGGAATCTTCCATTGCTATATGTTGGGCAAGTCCATTTGTAATATAAGGGGTGTCAGGCATATTTTTAGCAAAACGTGCAGGCCCTGATCAGACGCCGCGTTCTGCGGCGTCTGATCTGGGCCTGCACTGTTTGCCAAGGTACCCCTTTAGGGGTTTCCCGCATACAGTGGGTTAGATACATTTCATGCAATACGATGCCATCAAAAGAAAGTCACGCAAATATCGTTGTTCATAATAAATTACATGCCAGTACTGTTTTAACCTATATTGTTTTGTTTGTTTGTGTTGATGTTTAACATCCCCGTCAAGACTGTTAGGTCACTTTGCTTTCAATTTTTTGTGGCGTTTACCCGGCACTGAGTTGAAATTGCATCTCAAGCCCTGCCGCAGAAAGAAACCAACAAAGGTTTTTATGCATGAACGGTCTTACTCGCACCATTTTTCCTAACAGGCTGGTTTCTCAGTACTCATGTGCGGTCAGTTTCAGCTCTGCGTTAAAGGACCATGCAGCCCGATGTATTTCTACAAGTCCCGATAAGCGGGAGGCTGTAACCAGTTTTGTACTTTATGGAATGTTCCACCTTATATAAAGCACAAGTCAATTTCAGAATTTTTGGGGTGTGAGGTTGTGTTTTCTTTATACAGAGTACCCTCTGTAGTACAGAGTACCCAGTATCTGCTTTACCGTAAATAAAATCAAAGCGCCAAAGGCACTGAAATGACAGATTCCTTGAGAAAATCATAACACTGTGAAAACTTACAGAAAACCTTTCTAAAAAGAGCTTAAAATTTAAAAAGGTAGTTCTACAAATTCCAATATATATGTTTGCAGATTTCTATAGACCGGTGGTAATATGAAACGCCATTCGATGTTTCAATTTTTTGAAAGAAACTATTTACGTTTTCAAAAGCAAACATTAAAATTCAAGTTTTAACAATGCTACTTTCCATAAGTAACAGTTTTTGTCTGGTCCGTTGTGGACACCTCTACCCAAAGATACTCTATGGGAAAGAGATCGGAGGAGAAAGACTGGCTAGTCCAGTACATGATTTCCGTTGACTTGAAGACATTTAAGGGTAAGAACAGCACTATGAGCCCGCTCGTAATTCTGCTGGATAAGATATCCCGGATTCTGAGCGTAAACAAATAAATGGAAACATATGATTGATGTAACGTCTCGCTGTTCAGTTAACGTCTCAGCCATGATCTTGAATGTCCTTAAGGACACTAAGCTGCGTTCGCTATCTACACGCAGTAGCTCGCCACACAATTACACTTATTTAAACCGATATGTCATGCTCTATTACGCACGCCTCGCCTCGGCATACCTTACACCTATACGTCGAAACACCGTGACCCGGAAACGACAACCGGCGTGATTCATGCCTAAATTCGATTTGTCACTGAAACGCATATGTCAGTCGCTTAGACGCCAATTTACGTATTTCATGCACTAGCGTAAGTGTTCCGTACTGTGTTGACGCGTTAACTTTGGTCATGACAGGGACGTCTAGCTCTCAAACGTGCATCGCATAAGAACGACGATCAGTGTCGGTGCTTATTAGTCGGTAGTTGAGACCCCTTGTTTATCTACAGGTACAGTGTAGCTGCTGCCGGCGGAAATCTGTTTCGCATATGCGTCTGACGGTCGAATCGATCTTGACGTACGGACGTCGGTCTTCCGCTACGTCGACGTCCACTAGCGTCTTCTGTATATAGTAAGATGCCGTTCAAATAGACGATAGATCACACACATGTGGCACCCAAAATCAGAGTCAACGTCATCCGGTTTCCGACCAGCTTCTAACTGTCCAGGGGCACGCTTACGATCCTTTAATGAAAAGTGTTGCCATACGCTCTCACTAAATGCTTTTTTGAGAACAAATTTCAGTTCTTTTCTAGGCACGACCTTACATTACACATCAAAGGTTTGATCCTGAACATGTGGTTTCTATCCGTACTGGTGTGAGGACGGTGCACATATTTATTTATTTATTTATTTAATTTATTTATTAGTCACATTTCTGACTATCTGACCCTCAAATTACTTGATACATGTATATTGTATTCATTTAAAATTCGCAAACTGAATGACAGTGTAGATCCAGATCAGATGGATCTGGATGTGCACTGAGTGCAAAGTCTTCATGGCCCTATATATTCTTGTAGAAAAGGCTCATTGACTATCAGTATCAAATATTCACAATTCGAACAACCCGCTAAACCCCACTTTTCGTGATGCTGACTCAAGGCCAATGTCACGGCTGAAGGCGGCGGGGATTAGCTGTCCTTAAGAGTGTAGTCCAAGTTGACCTGAAAATGTCGTGTACGAGCGTTGTTATATTTATTATAAACGTCTCATTGGTTATTTGTTATTTTTATATGAAATAAAAATAGCAATAAATTAATTTGACCTTGTTTCCTAACAACTTAATTGAAGATTCCGTAAAACCGAAATTATATAACACACAACCTGTATCTTGGAGCAGAAATAAGAATTACGAAAAACGATTCCATGGCATTTGCCCACAAGAGAATTGCTCACAAGACAGTTGCTCACAAGACAATTGCTCACAAGACAATTGCCCACAACCTTAATGGAAAATAGGACAATTGCTCACAACACTATTTTTTTCATGATTTTATATTTATTTTGAAAGTCTTTTAATTATATTTTCTATAGTTTATGGGAACTATTTCTTCCTGAAAGTATTATGTAACATCCGTAGTTGGATGAAATGAAAGCCCTATAATGAGCAGTTGTAAACTTAAATTATCAACATTATACATTAAGCAGCTTGATTTTGATTGATTGATTGATTGATTGATTTGGGGTTTAACGTCCCTGTCAACACTGTATAGGTCATTTTGGAGATGCTGCTTCCAATTTTGTGGAACTTTTCCCGACACTGAGATGAACTGACATCTCAAGCCATGTCGCCCAATTAAACAAATAGGGTTTAATAGCATGGACGATCCGTCTCGCAACGCTTTGCCTGGGCAGGCTTAGATCATCTAAGCAGTTTACAAGTACTCGTTTGCGGTCAGTTTCAGCTCTGCGTTGAAGCATCATGCAGCCCATCTATTTCTTCAAGCCCGATGGGCAGGGGCCGTTAAGCAGCTTGATAAATATTCTCATCATTAATTGAAATTAACCATTATTTTTTTATTTATTTATTTATTTCTTGTTTCCAAAGATTTATTAATTCATTTGATCGTTCGTCAATTAAATGTGAGCTTTTTTTTTTTACATGTATCACCTAAAATTTGTGATATGATTCAATTTAATTACTTAATGTTATTGATAAACTAATAATGTTTCAATTATCACTAACTAGTTGAAATCAAATTATCACTAATTAGTTGAAATCCAAAGGAAAAAATAGTTCCCATAATTATAGATGATATAAAAATGAAAATGAAATCATGAAAAAAATGTGTTGTGAGCAATTGTCCTATTTTCCATTAAGGTTGTGGGCAATTGCCTTGTGAGCAATTGTCTTGTGAGCAACTGTTTTGTGGGCAATTGTCTTGTGAGCAAATGTCTGCGCACCACGAAAAACATGCCTATACAAATGCATTGTAAACTTTACCGCCGAAAAACGAACATTATAAAAGGAAGAATTGTGTTATTGAAGAAAAATAAGGTTTACCCCTGTAAACCCCAATTTCACTGTATAAAAGTGGGGTTCAAGGGAGTCAAAATTATAAAGGCGTGTCTTCGTGATAAATAATAATGAATGCCCCTATGAGCCCATGTTTTCCCCATATAAACTGGGGTTTAGCGGGGTCTTCATTACACGGGCTTGTTAACATGATGTTTTGTTTGTTAGATTTGACGTTTAACGCTCCAATCAACACTGAATCGGTCATTTTGGAGACGTTGCCTCCAATTTGGTGGGAATTTTATCGGCATTGAGATGAAATGACATCTCAAGCCCTGCAGCCCAATGAAACCAATAGGGTTTATAAGTATGAACGGTCCGACTCGCACCGCTTTTCCTGGCCAGGCTTAGAACCTCTAAGCGGTTTACCAGTCCTCATGTCACAAGCTGTCGTTTTTTTTAAGTCCCGATGGGCGGGGCCGATTTTAACATGATATAAATGCTCATACCCTAACAGATATCAAAAGTGGGGCCGAGGTGTCTTTGGGGCCGAGATGTCTAGGGGCCGAGGTGTCAGTGGGGCCGAGGTGTCTAGGGCCGAGGTGACTAGGGCCGAGGTGTCAAGGGCCGACTTGGTTTTGGGCCAACCTGTCTAGGGGCCGAGGTGGTAGTGGGGCCGAAGTGTCTGGAAATCAAAGGGAAGCCTTTCTTTTCAATTTCTCCACGCAAAATCAATATACACCTAAGTTATAACTGACCTAAACTTGACCTCGAAAGTCAGAAAGAAAACCCATTTATATTCTTGTCTACAGCTGACCTGGTCCAACAGCAGGCTGGTCTTTAAGGATTAAATATTTACAGCACTGATAGAAAACAGTGTAAAACCTAAGCAGACTGCTGAGCAGACGCCGCACTGATCTGGGTATACAATCTCCGCCAAACCTGATGCAGCTGATTCATATGAAATGCTGAATCGTCAAGTCGTCTGCTTCAAAAGTTTGTATAACGCTAACAGGATACCTAATACGCTTGTGCACTTTTGATTACTGCGCCAAACCGGACTTTATTTTGTGCGGACTCATATTTCTATGGCGGTCAAAGCCGGAAGAAAAAGCCTGAATTACTTTAAACGTGCAGCACAGCAAGAATAGACAGATGGAATCTGTCAATAAAAATTGCACAATAAAGACACCCTGTAAGGAGTAGTTTGATAGTTTTTTAAGGGCCGTTTCCTCTCGATTACACCAAGAAACAGATGTTTTTGGACTTTTGTTTGAATGCGATTTTAACCAAATTCACAACGGTTGTTTATGGAGAAATAAATTCGTAAATATTCTCTCCTATCTTGAGCGAGCTCTGTCGATATATAAAACGTCGGTATAAAGAGGGTTATTTTTAGAGAGAAAAGTGGGAATACAAGAATATGTTTGCTTTTTGATTTGAGGTTTATCGTCTCCGTCAAAACTGTATAGGTCATTTTGGAGACGTTGCTTCCAATTTTGTGGGACTTTTACCCGACATTGAGATGAAATGACATCTCAAGCCCTGTCGCCCAATGAAACCAACAGGGTTTATAAGCATGGACGGTCCGACTCGCGCCGCTTTGCCTGGGCAGGCTTACTGGTGGTTTTCGTTTGCTCCAGCAGTTCAGTGATTTCTTGCTGTCGAGTCCTCACAGTTGTTTCATCTCTGTGGTTGTTTGATTTTTTTCTTTTTATGTTCAAGGAGATGCTGCACTGATGAGTTAGGAGGCCTTTATGCGGACCGAACAAATTATTTGTCTAATCCCCCCCCAGTTGAATTAGTTTACCGTTCCAAGGCGGTTCTTCTGTCGCGGTTTATTTTTGTTATGGTTTGTCTTAGAGTGTTTGTATCGCTTATATTATTTTGTTTTGGATGGCCAATTTGCCATTTTGTGGGAAAGTAACTGTCCTTTTGGCTTTCCGGTATTGATGTTTCCATTAGTGTCTGTTGTTTCATTGTTGTGTTTCTTTCTGACGGGAGTTGTGGGTTAATTGTATCGTCCACGGTTTACCAGTACTCGTGTGCGGTCGGACTTCAGCTCTGCGTGGAAGCATCTTGCAGCCCATCGGTTTCTTTAAGCCCCGATGGGCGGGGGCTGTTACAAGAGTATGAGTTATTTTCGTACATCTGGTTCTAAGTAGTACAAATGTACAAGAATTTATATTATAGAGCAGACATAAGAATTGTCTTAATCAATATATGGCTCTTAATCAATATATGGCATACACAGGTATAGTATCTTCCATGTTCATATGTTAGAGTTTTAGACAAGCTCCTTTCCAATTCCATGGCTGTCAGGATTCTTTGTTTGTTGTAAGTATTGCAAACATAACATACCTTAGTTGCTGATCAGACGCAACGTTCTAAGGCGTCTGATCAGAGTCTACTGGTGCTTGACACTGTTCACAGACGGGACGCTAGGCATAGATAGATTAATATGGCGGTGTTTACTGGGGTGTTCATCGTTATCCCTTGATGATAGCCCTCGTGGAGATTGATCATGAAATATTTTCTACGGTCATTCTCTCCCTTCCGCTGATTCAAGAAGGGCAGTTGTCAGTTTCTGGCGAAAGGATGTGCACTGTACTGTATAGCCTGCCCAGGAAAAGTGTGGATAGGTAAACTGACCGGCTCAAAATGACCTTAATAGTGTTAACTGGGCCGTTAAATTCCCAAACAAACAAATTGATGATAGCCTTTCCTTTCCTGTAGCAAACAATGGTGGATTGTCTCCGACTGCCCGGCGCTAGCACGGAAGCATAAATAAGAAAAACATCACAAATTTTCATCAGGAAAGAGGCCATTTTGGAAAAATGAAAAACTTCACTATCTCACACGGGTGTGTTATCGTAATGAGCACCGGAGACTCTCTCACCCGGTAGTGTTATCGTAATGAGCACCGGAGACGGTCTCACACGGGTGTGTTATCGTAATGAGCACCGGAGACGGTCTCACACGGGTGTGTTATTGTAATGAGCACCGGAGACGGTATCAAACGGATGTGTTATCGTAATGAGCACCGGAGACGGTCTTATTTCCTGGAATTATAACTCCACATTCTCCATTGCGATAACTGGTACTTGTCTAAAAAGGGCGTCTTTCATATTTCTAGAACTAGCTTTTTTTTTCTCAGATAAAATATATTTTATGCTTTACTTATTTCTAGTTCAAACATATACAGTCTAGCATATAACCCCACCAAACTGTAAAAATTTTTGTACAGCCACTCAGCTGTCTTATCTGTTATGATAATCATTTAACCAATTTCACTAACCCCAAAATAGTTATTTTAACCAGCAGGCTATCTGATCACATTTCTACTTTCTTTCTCTAGTCTAACTGTTGGTTTTCTTTTGCTCCAGCATTTCAGTGGTTTCTTGCTGTCGAGTCCTCACCGTTGTCTCACCTCTGTGGTTCTTTGATTTTTGTGTTCACGGAGATGTTGCACTGATGAGTTAGGAGGCCTTCATGCGGACTGAACAAATGATTTGTCTAAATCGCGACGGAAGTAAGGGCGAGGATTGTGGCCACGTAAAATAGATTTAAGCCCCCCCCCCCCCCCCCCCCCAAGTGGAAATCTTCCACTAACCGTTCTGACCGTTCCAAGGCAGCTCTTCTGTGGCGATTTATTTATGTTGTTGTTTGTTACTTACTGTGTGTATCACTTTTGTCTTTTTATTTTGGATGGCCATATGGCCATTTTGTGGGAAAGTAACTGTCCTTATGGCCTTCCTTTGTTTAGGTTTCCATTATGGTCTTGTCGCTTAATGTTTGTATTTCTTTCCCTTTGGTGTCTTTTATGGGTGGAGTAAGTTATTTGTATCAATTCCTGATCTTTGTTTTTCTTCTACTTTCTATTTTAAAGTTTTACAAAATACTGTATATACTGACCAGTGTTGGTTAGCAGTTGGATAGATTTGTTGTATTAGGAAAGGTGGACAATTGTTTAGCTCACCAGAGCCGACGGCTCCGGGGGATCTTATAGTATAGGCAGTGGTCCGTTATCGTCTGCGTCCGCACCGTAAACATTTTCAAACAACATCTCCTCAGAAACTACATGGCCAATTGCACGTGGGCCGCTATGGGAAGGTGTGTGTGTGTGTGGGGGGGGGGGGGGATTTGGTAAGAACCTTTAAAAATCTTCTTCTCAGGAACCGAATGGCCGATTACCTTGAAACTTGGTATGCAGCAAGTTGGTTCAAATGATGACCTTTTGTTGGCCTTGACCTATTTTACGGCCAGGTCAAATTCGGTCACTTAGGCATTTGTATGGAAAAAAGGCAAAACAGTGGGTTTTCTGATTGCTTGGTAGCGTGTGGCATCAGAAATGATATTTGCAATCAGCTGAATCCAAGTTTATCAATCCCAAAGGTCAAGGTCATTTGCTGATCTTTATCCTGGATGGCTAAGATTAAGTATTTTTATCTTCTTCTTCATTTAAACTACTTGGTTGATTGAAACTTTGTATGCAGCATCGGGCTCTCGGACCCTACCAAGTTTGTTCAAATTATGACCTTTGGTTGACCTTGACCTGTTTTACTTCTAGGTCAAAATTGGTCACTTAGACATTTGTATGGAAAAAACGCAGAACAGTGGATTTTTTTCCGATTACATGGTAGCTTGTAGCATCGGAAATATTTGCAATCAGCTGAATCCAAGTTTATCAATTCCAGAGGTCAATGTCATTTGCTGATCTTTGTCCTGGATGGCTACGATTAAGTATTTTTTATCTTCTTCTTCATTTAAACTGCTTGGTTGATTGAAACCAAATTACACGTAGAGCCTCTATGGGAAGGGGAGAACGAAAATTTGTTTTGTAAGGACAGAGTCACACGCCCTGTCCAGGTATGGAAAAAATCTTTAAAATTCTTCTTTTCAGGAACCAAACGGCCTATGACCTTGAAACTTGGTATGCAGCATCGGGCTCTCAGACCCTACCAAGTTTGTTCAAATTATGACCTTTGGTTGACCATGACCTGTTTTACTTCTAGGTAAAAATTTGTTCACTAAGACATTTGTATGGAAAAAAAGCAGAACAGTGGATTTTTTTTTTCCGATTACATGGTAGCTTGTCGCATCAGAAATGATATTTGCAATCAGCTAAATCCAAGTTCATCAATTCCAAAGGTCAAGGTCATTTCCTGATCTTTGTCCTGGATGGCTAAGATTAAGTATTTTTATCTTCTTCGTTTAAACTGCTTGGTGGATTGAAACCAAATTACATGTGGAGCCTCTATGGGAAGGGGAGAACGAAAATTGGTTTGTAAGGACAGAGTCACATGACCATTATGACCGCCATGTCCATATATGGTAAAAATCTTTTTAAATTCTTCTTTTCAGGAACCAAACGGCCTATGACCTTGAAACTTGGTATGCAGCATCGGGCTCTCGGACCCTACCAAGTTTGATCAAATTACCGGGTATGACCTTTGGTTGACCTTGACCTGTTTTACTTCTAGGTCAAATTTGGTCACTTAGACATTTGTATGGAAAAAAAAGCAGTACAGTGGATTTTTTGCCGGTAACATGGTATCTTGTGGCATCAGAAATGATGTTTGCAATCAACTAAATATAAGTTAAATGATTCCAAAGGTCATGTTCATTAACTTAAATTTGTCTTGGATAGCTCAGATTCAGTATTTTTTTTTTACCTTCTTCTCCACTTAAACTGCTGGGTTGATTCAAACCAAATTTCATTTGGTGCCTCTATGGGAAGGGGGAACAAAAGTTTGTTCGTAAGAATTGGGTCACATGACTAATATGGCCACCATGCCCATTTACCCTCAAACCCCTCTCACCCTTGTGTTTCTGGAGTGCACTCTTTTATTACTGAAGGTGGGCACGTCCATTCTACTAACTAGGGCATCTATGGTGAATCTCTGAGTGGTAAGCAATATATATTCCGATAGCATGGCTCAGTGCCATCATATCAGGATCTACAATGCTTGCATAAGTACCTGTTTTGTTTGTTTGTTTGTTTGTCTGTATTGGGGTTTAGCGACCCAGTCAACACTATTTAGGTCATTTAAAGCCGGTCAGTTTACCTATCCTCATTTTCCTGGGCAGGCTTATACGTATGCGGTTAACCAGTACAGTGGACAGTCTTTCGCCCGAAACTGACAACTGCCCTTCTTGAATCAGCACAAGGAAGACATGATCATAGAACGGATTACATTATCAATCTCTACGAAAGAATGTTGCCGACCCGGCAGGTGTCGAACCCGCAACCTCTTGATCACCAAGAAAGAAAAACTACATTTATCAAGTAGTTTTTTGGGGTCGATTTTTTTTGTCATCCCAGTTACTAAGCATGGAAACTTTTCTTGACTATCATTGAATTGTAATAAATCCAGGTAACTGTTATTTATAGAAAATAGCTGCGCTATTCTTATCACTGTGAGGTCAGAGTGTTGCGTTAGAGGATTATATACAGAATCTGGACTGGAACCAATCACTGTGTTGGGCAAACAGTGAAGATCCAGATCAGGGTCGACACTGATTACTTAAAATACTGGAATAAAAGGGACAAACAAAAACAGTTTAACTATTTTCTCAGTCTACATACCCACCAGTGTTGTCAGTTGTGCTTTGATTTAATTTGATTTAACTTTTTTCCATTGTCAATATTTAAGGTAGTATAATTGACCTGGTCAGTGTTAGAAAGGTTCCAAAAAATTCAAATTGCTCACTCAGAGAATTTATCTCTGCAGGATCAGTTACTAGGTAATCCTTATACTGTTAAATAAATAATCTACTTGGGGAAGCCAGAAACTGGCAAAAATCGAGAAATCTGGGGTTACATTCTGAACTGTTTATTCGATATTTTTTTTTATCTGGCTGACTTTCAGGAAAGTTTATAAGGAACATTTGTGGGGGGGGGGGGGGGGGGGGGGGACGGGGGTCTCCATTTCACGGATTTTTAACGTGATTGGGAGAAAATCTGCACAGATAAGATTTCATAACCATCTCCTCGAGAGAATTATACCGACCCGGAAGATATCGAACCCGCGACCGCCAGATGCGCATTCGACTGAGGAACCGAGGCCGATCTCTTTATTATTTTTTTCGTATATCTTATTTATCTTGCTGACTTTCAGGAACGGCCACCGCCCACAGGGGCTTGAAGAAATATATGGGCTGCATGATGTTTCCACGCAGAGCTGAATCCGGCCCGCACACTAGTACTGGTAAACCGCTTACAGGATCTAAGCCTGTCCAGGAACCGCGGTGCGAGGCGGGCCGTCCATGCTAATAAACCCTATTGGTTTCATTGGGCGACAGGGCTTGAGATGTCATTTCATCTCAATGTCGGGTAAAAGTCCCACAAAATTGGAAGCAACGTCTCCAAAATGACCTTTACAGTGTTGACGGGGACGTTAAACCTCATATCAAACAAATGACTTTCAGGAAAGTTTATAAGGAAAATTTAAATTATACTAGACAACGTTTAATCTTATATGGTATAAACAATGCCAAGCCCGTCTATATGTGCTATTTATACCACTGAGACTGTCGAAATTGTCTCAAACCTCTCATTTTGCGAAGCCTTTCCTTAATAAATTACAGCATGTTAATAGAAATTTAAGATTTTAGTAAAATACGCCGACAGATCTTATCGTTTAGCCTGAATAAATGTATGAATTCATTTTGAAGCGTTATATACGATGACATGTCAAAAACATCTCGACCTCGTTGGGAGTGCAGCCATCACGAAAACACGTCTTTACAATTTTGACCCCCTTGAACCCCACTTTTAAACAGTAAAACTGGGGTTTCCGGGCTATACCTTATTTTTCCTTATTCTGCTCTAAAATATAGATTGTGGGTACTTGTTAGAACCGTCTCGATGAGGCCCACAATCTCGATGAGGCGGTTCTAACGAGTGCCCATAATCTATATTTTGAGCAGAAATAAGAAAAATACAAGAATTTTCACCTTACAATTTTCATTTTTTCGGCGATAAAGGTGGGAATGTATTTGTATAGGCGTGTTTGCGTAATGAGTGTTTGTTTTGTTTGATTTGAGGTTTAACGTCCCCGTCAACACTGTAAAAGGTCATTTTGGAGACGTTGCTTCCAATTTTGTGGGACTTTTACCCGACATTGAGATGAAATGACATTTCAAGCCCTGTCGCCCATTGAAACCAATAGGGTTTATTAGCAAGGACGGTCCTCCTCGCACCGCGGTTCCTGGACAGGCTTAGATCCTCTAAGCGGTTTATCAGTACTAGTGTGCGGGCCGGATTCAGCTCTGCGTGTAAGCATCGTGCAGCCCATATATTTCTTCAAGCCCCTATGGTCGGGGCCGGTTGCGTAATGAATGCATCATTTTTCAACCATTACGAAAACGCGCCTGTATAAATGCATGCCGAAAAAAACCACGAATATTGTTAGATGAAAATTTGTGATATTTTTTCTTATCTCTGCTCAAAATATAGATTGTGGGCACTCGTTATTTTCTGCTCAAAATATAGATTGTAGGCACCCGCTAGAACCACCTCATTCAGGCGGTTCTTACGAGTACACACAATCGATATCTTAGAACAGAAATATGAAAAATAAGGTTTACCCATGTAAACCCCAGTTTAACTATATACAATGTAAAAGTGGGGTTCAAGGGGGTCAAAATTATATAGGCGTGTTTTCGCGATAAAAGTCGCCATGAACTTCAAAGCACTTGGCCAATCGATGTTCAAATTCACCTTTCTTGGAAGAAGGCTGTATAAAGAGTCCTTATATAATAAAATAATAATTATAATAATAATAATAATAATAATAATAATAATCATAAACTTATCTACAGACTCACTGCAGAATTACAGCATTTCATTGGCTGCAGAGATACGGAGACTCGAATAAGTCCACACACCCGAAAAATCAAAATCACATATCCTAATACCGGGTATGACCACCATTAGCACCAAGTGTTGCTTGGTATCGACGCCTCATGCTTCGAATTAAACGCTGTATCTGGTCTTGTGTGATGTTGTCCTATTCTTCCTGTAGCGCAAGGCAAGCTGCTGACGGTTGATTGGCGGATGACGTCGGCTGAATACACGTTTTCCGTGCTGGCCCCAAAGGTGCTCAATTGTGTTTAAATCCGGCGAAAACGCAGGCCAAGGAAGAATTGCACACCTTTTTGATTGAAAAAGTCCATGGTTAGCCTCGCAGAATAAGCACGTTCATTGTCCTGGAAAAGCGTAACCTCACCATAATGGCGTAAAAACGGTACCACCTCAGTCTCTAAGATTTCATCTATGTACCGACGTGCCGTCAAATTGCCATCCACAATGATGAGATGGGTATTGTGGCGCCATGAGATCCCCCCACACCTGTTTAACACAATAGTCTCCTAGACAGTTTCCACAGACATCCTGAATCGGTCGAGTAAATGACTCAAAACAATGTACCCGTCCTGTTGACGTGTGTAGTAAGGGCGTTGTCTATCGCCAACAGACCCCGTAGCATTGTGCCTTTCAACTAATCGAACAACCTATAGAACAATCGTAGTGTGCGAACAACCAAAACGCTCTGCAATGTGACGATATGAAATCCCATCGGGCACGATGACGATCGACGTTACTTAGACGCCCAATTGGCTTATTTGTACTAATGCTTCGGTGACAACTTTACAATACTATATTTATCAGATGAACAGTCGTTTTTACTTTAAACTAAAGAAATCAAAATTCTAAAAGTGGTGCGTTTCCATTGAATCTTAGTATACTTATGTGAGGAGTTTTCTAGGCACCAATCCTATGAAGTTAAAAACAATTTTGCCAAACAGCTCACCATGAAATTTCACTAAAACGCTATCAGCCTGTAGGTTTCATTGGTTTGTTAATTAAATGGGAAGTGCTTGTTGTAGCTGATCATTACACGCCCGGTAAATATGACGGCTGCTTTATACTATTTACAATTGGTTTTTGGAAGTCATTTAGATTGGATTGGTGACACCCAGTTTATTTCTGACCGTCTTATGACGTAACTGGGAAAGCCATACAGATAAGACTGCTCTCTACAGATTTACACAGTGAAAACGCATTCGGAATAAACAGAATGCAGCACCCGTTGATCAGAATTGTTACTGGTGACACGTCAAATCCAGGACGATGTCTATTTACAAAGCGTTCCTAGAAATCTATTTATAAAGCGTTTCCAAGAAGTCGGGCCAAAAATCATTTCCAAGAAGTCAAGTCAAAAAAATAAAACGTTAGAAACCGATCGTTTTCGTCTTTTGACTAAGCTAGTGTGTGTCACCTTATTTACCAGGTGTGTGTGCGGGGGGTGGGGGGGGGGGGGGGGAGGAGGTAATTAACCCATAAATGTCAATAGAATATTCCACCTTTATAAGTCTGGAGTTGTCAATTTCTAAGCATAGGGATGTCAATATTTTTTGGTGTGTGGTAAGTTTTACAAAACTGAATGTACGTTGAGCAAATAGTTTAGATCTTGATCAGATGCGGCGTCTGATCTGGGTCTGCACCATTTGCCAATGCCCCCAAAAGGGTCGCTAGGCACATGTGGGTTGATAACAATAGTGAACGTCAATGTAAAAAAGCAGAAATACTTAATTCCAGTCATCTCAAATTATTTCCTATTTCCCGGTACCCCGTGCATGGTTGTTGTATCCGACCTAATGAGCGTACTTGTTGTGACTCGAAACTAACCCTATTTTGTGTATAACACGTCTTCCGCACTGGGGCCAAAGGTTTTGCATCATTATATCAACAATGAAACGTTTCCGATAACAAAAATCATATTTTTTTAATATTTCTGCTCTAAACATAGATTGTGGGTACTCGTTAGAATGTCCTAGACGAGTACCCACTGTCTATGTTTGAGCAGAAATAAGAAAAACAATTTATATCCCTGTAACCCCCCAATTTTACTACATGAAAGTGGGATTTGAGGGGGGGGGGGGTCAAAATTAGGCAGGCGTGTTTTAATGATGTGAAAAAGTATTTTTTCTAGTCCAAATATAGATTGTAGGTGCTCGGTGTTTGGAGCCAAAAAAGGAAACTAATGTGTACCCCTGTACACCCAACTTTCTCTATATAAAATTGGGTTTAGAGGGTTGTTCAGTACACTTACTTGTAGACTTAATGTTTTTCTAAGGAGTAGTAAAAAATATGCCTATAGCATACAGAAGTTAATGCTGTCACTTGAGTAACACTTCTCTCGGAGTCGCAAACTTTTCCTGGTCACTCAGAATTTCCAGGACGAGTTTACCAAGAGAGTTTGACAGCTGAAATCAATAAAATATACTCAGATTCAATAAAAACACACCACTGTTAGAATTTTTATTTCTTTAGTTTAAGGCAAAAATGACTGACTTTACAGTATTGTTAAGTTGTCACCGAAGCATGAGTTTGTTTAACACGAATACTGTGTGATTTTCATGATGTGCATGTGCACGTGCAAAATGAAAACATTGCAAAATTTTCGTAATCACGATATTTTTGGCACTTTCTTTGCTGTCGATATAAGGTCCGGATTTTTCACGTTAAAAAGCCAGCAAAACATTTTTTTTTCTTGGAACCATTACAGCGAGATGCGCACCGACGTTGCGTTTTCGCTCCTCGCTGGGTCCGTGAATATAAATTATAAAATAGTTTCTACGTACATTGTCCTCCTTTCAATGATTTAAGATGGACAGCTAAGACTGAAACCGTTTCCGTAAAAGCCTTACCAGCAAAATCGTGCTTATTTAGAGCGACAACGTAGATGCAACGCCATGGCATTGCATTAGCTTATTACTTAGACTTCAAGGGCATGACATGGGTCTTTTTCATAAAAGCGACCAGCACTGACACAGGTGAGCTTGTGCGGACGCGCGCAGTCTTGCCAAAGCCTATGTAGAAGAGAAGATGCATTTCAGTTGGCTGCGCACATGCATTTGACAAAATGTATGATAATAAGGGAGGTAATACCGAAGAAATTATTCACTTCTCAAAAAGACAAATTTAAGCCCCAAAACCTGGGAATCGAGTGAAAAAGAATATGTTAAATACTTTTTCTACCAATTGATAACTTCGCTTGAAAATAAATTTGTAAAACAGCACAACTGATTGCTTGCAGGTAAGACTGTACAATAAATCTGATAATCGATTTATCGATCGATAAATTCCACAAGAATGATTGTCAGTACTGGTTTGCTTGTAATCGATTATTTGATAAGTGCAATTTACTACCCAAAGTTGTGCCTAAAATAGCTGGATCAGTGGCAAACATTGCAGACTCTGATGAGAACCGGCGTCTCATCTGGGTCTACAGTGTTTGCTCAGGTCTTTTCAAATATACTTAAGGTAAAGTACAACATATGCTGAGACTCAGGCTCAGGCAAAGCCAGACAGGTTAAATTATTATCAAATCTTCAGTGATTATTAATCGATTTTCGATCACAATGTCAGGACTGATAATCGATTATATTTTCAGCTCCGATTAGCCAGCCCTACTCGCAGGTAATCTTTAACCAAATGCGAACGCCGACGCTTACGCCGCCTCGCTCCCCATTATTTTCGAAAGGCGAGCAAAAATGGCGGATTATTATATTATTCATTTAGGAACTTTACAAACTGGGGAAGCCTTCCTTTTAAAAGAAAACTTTATCTAAAATGGTTTAACTTTTGCATGTAACACGAAACCATATTTTCAAAGCGCAATGGCTAGAAGTTTCAAATGGTTACTCGGACGTCATTTTGCACAGGAATCACATCACGTGGACAAGTTCGTGAAATGAAGTCCCCTAAACCCCATTTTATATAGCTAAAACTGAGGTTTACGGGGCAGTACATTATTTTTCTTATTTCCACTCCAAGACATAGGCTGTTGGTACTCGTTACTCGTCTAACGAGCACACAAAAGTTATGTTTGCAGTATTAATAAGAAAAATATCATGAATTTTCATCCGAAAAGTAGCCATTTTGGAGATGTGAAAAATTGCTCTATGACACACGGGGGTGTTATCATAATGTTTCAAAACGGTTTTCATTTTCGTCGTGTCTGCTTTAAGCATGGTGCGATATAGGCTTCCGTTCGTTCGTCAAGTCGTCAACATTCGCGACCACGTTAATTTTCACCCTAATGTAAGAGAGCTTTTCTCAAGAACTATTAGAGTTTCATTTATGATAATAGGTACAAGCTTGCGTCTAGGAATATCAACCCTAGTGCAAGCATCCATATTTGACCTTGACCTGCATTTCATGCTTCACCGACTTCGTCAATTATTGCGACCGCCCTAACTTTCAACCTAATGTAAGAGTCCATTTCACAAAAACTGTAAGAGCTTCTTTAATGTTACTTGGTACAAGCTTGCATCTATGAACAAAACATTCAAGTCACGCATCCATCTGACCTTGACCTACATTCCATGGTTCGTTGTCTTCGTGAATTATTGCGACCACCCGAACTTTCACACTACTATACGAGTCCATTTCTCGAGAACTATAAGAGCTTCATTAATGTTACTTGGTACAAGCTTGCATCTAGGTATAGCATTTTCAGTGCAAGCCTCCATATCTCACCTTGACCTATACTTAATTGTTCACTGACTTCGTGAATTATTGCGACTTTCAACCTATTTTTTCGAGAACTATAAGAGCTTGATTAATGATACTTGGTACAAGCTTGCATATAGGAATAGCAACTTCAATACAAGCATCCATATCCGACCTTGACCTAGAGTTCATGGTTCACTGACTTTGTGAATTATTGCGACCATCCTTACTTTCACCCCAATGTAAGAGTCCATTTTCTCGAGAACTATAAGAGCTTCATTCGTGTTACTTTGTACAGGCTCGCATCTAGGAAAAGCAACTTTAATGCAAGCATCCATATCTTACATTGACATACATTTCATGGTTCACTGCCTTTGTAAATAAAAAGGTCCACCCGAACTTTCGTCCCAATTGAAATTTCCATTTCTCCAGAACTATAAGTGCTTCGTTGATGATACTTGGTAAAAGCTTGCATCTTGGAGTGACAACTTTTATGCAGGCATCCATATTTGACATTGACCTAGATTTCATTGTTCAGTGACTTTGCACCCCCTCAGGCGCGACGAAGCCTTTGGTGGAATTCTTGTTAAAACATAGTTTTGGGTTTCAAAATAGAAGTTAAGGCCATGCTCAGGAATTGATACAATTTACCCAGACACAAAAGGGAAAGAAACACAAACATGAAATAACTAGACCCTAATGGAAACATCAATAGCAGAAAGCCAAAAGGAGAGTTACTTTCCCACACAATGGCCAATTGGCTATCCAAAACAAAAACAATTTAAGCAATACACACACTCAAAGACAAATCTTAACAAAAATAAACCGCGACAGAAGACCGCCTTGGAACGGCCAGGGCAACGAATTCCATTGTGGAGCTTAAATCGATTTTACGCTGCTGCAATCTTCGCCCTTACTTCCGTCTCGATATAGACAAACACTTTGTTCAGTCCGCATGAAGGCCTCCTAACTTATCAGTGCAACATCCCCGAGAACACAAACAATCACACAGATGAAACAACGGTGAGGACTGGACAGCAAGAAGCCACTGAAATGCTGGAGGAAAGGAAAACCCACAGTTATACTCGGATGGGCCCGACCAGAGACAGAGCTTCAGACAAACAGCACTTGCAGTTCTTATAGGTAAAACAATGTCATCAAACCAAGGTTATATTCAAATGCAGTCTTGAACTAAGTCAGTTTGTTTACCCTACAAGTACATTGCATGTTGCCCTCATTCTAACGCCCTACCCAATATTAACACCCATTTAATACTGGAAAACCTACGAATCAGGCAAAGTCTGATAAAGGCTTCATTGTTACCAAAAAGGTTCAGTTACTTTTTAAACAGAATTCTCATAACAACACAACCCTGTATCCCGCTTTACATATGATGGATGTTTCCATTTAGTATAAAACGAATTAATATCAAACAAACCAAAATAGGTGCAGATAAAGACAACGTTTAAGTGAGGAGTCGTGTTGTGTCACACGCAATCATTATTGAGCCGCACAATAACGGAACCTGAGATGACCTAATTGACAATGGAAGACCCATTTCAACCTGCGCATGGGAATTTGTGATCAAATGCCTTTCTTGTCATTCTGTGAATAGGAAAGTACAGTCGAACTTCAATGGCTCGAACCCCCCTTGGGACCTCGAAAATCTGTTCGAGACTGGGGTAGTTCGAGCCACTGAGGTTACTGTCAGAAGGCATCCCGAGATACTTTTAGACATCTTTTCGGTGTTCTATAATGAAAATGTATGCTGTGTGTACGCATTAGAATCGCCTCGATGAGGCGATTCTAATGAGTACACACGGCAATGAAAATGTATGCTGTGTGTACGCATTAGAATCGCCTCGATGAGGCGATTCTAATGAGTACACACAGCATACATTTGCAAGATAAAAGACTAAAATCTCCTTTATCATGCCCCACTATTTCTTATGTAGAGGATTTCGCTAGGGGCTCAAGAATGGGTTCGACACATCCATGGTAAACGAGCCATCGGTGTTCGAACCATCGAAGTTCTTCTGTATGTAAAAACGTCAAGTGTAAAGTGATGTCTCATTAGACGGCGCGGAGGTGTCGGCTTGTCAGCGTAGCTGCCGATTGCTTATTCTTGCTTGAAGGTTTTCATGTGCTTCGGATCGAGTCAGGAAAATTAACTCCCATTTCATTAAAGATGTCTGAGGATTCGGAAGGAACTGAGAGACAAATTGTTATTGAAATGGAACAGAAACTGTCATCAGACGCAATTAAATGATATAATGCTATTTACTTGCTCTACCGTTTGATTTGCAAGCCGACTGAAGTCCTACGAGAAAGAAGATTCTTTTCGAATACAAGAAGAGATACAATTAATATACTCTGCAGCGCGGAAATAAATAATCTCTTAATCTGTAACAATTGAGGACAAAACATACAATAACACGCTACATTACGAAAATACGCCTATACAAATACATTGTAACCTTAATCGCCGAAAAAATTGAAAATTTTAGTTGAAAAAGTGTGATATTTTTCTTATTTCTGCTCAAAATATAGATTGTTGGTACTCGTTAGAACTGCCTCATCGAGGCGGTTCTATCGAATACCCACAATCTATATTTTCGAGCAGAAATAAGAAAAATAAGTTTTACCCATGTTAAGTCCCAGTTTTACTGCATAAACTTGGGGTTCAAAGGGGTCAAATGCGTGCTTTCGTGATGACAGCCATGGTCGGAGAAGTCCCAAAGTGGAAATAAAGCTATAATAACTCGAATGGAAGGCAGTGATAAGGAAACAAAACAATTACCTTACAACTTCACATTTGGAAAATAGAAACAGTACGACCGCGAATAAAGCAATGACACGGTAATCAAAACATTACAAACAGAAAGCAAGAAGGACAGTTTCTTTCCCAAATATGACAAAACGGCTTTCCTAAATAAATAAAATAATAATACCAGACCCATACAAGGAGAATAATATAGAGCTGTTTTTGTCATCAAAAATCATTTTCGCATCACGAAAACACGCGTATATAAGTTTGACCCCTGAACTCCACTGTTATATGGTAAAACTTGGGTTTACATAGGTAAACCTAATCTTTCTTATTTCTGCTCTAAAATATTGATTGTGGGTACTCGTTAGAATCGCCTCGATGAGGCGGTTCTAACGAGTACTAACAATCTATATTTTGGGCAGAAATAAAAAAAAATATCACACTTTTTCATTTGAAATTTTCGATTTTTCGGCGGTAAAGATTACAATGTATTTGTGTAGGCATGTTTTCGTAACGGACAACCCGCACACTTTTGTACAAAAATATTTGTTTGTTTTTTGTTTGATTCGACAGCCAGAAACCACCGAAACGCCGGAGCAAAGGAAAACCAACAGCCAGGCCCCGACGGGCACAACCAGAGACAGAGCATCAGCACCAGCCAACATTACGTATAATTAAATTCTCTCTAACTCCCAGTAAGTCTTTACGCTGGATCCGTCATAAAATCTGAGGCCTGACCCACAGCCATGCAATTAAAGAGGGAAATAAAGTTGTCAACCGTGATTGAGTTAACCACCATACATGCATTCTGTCGTATAAAATTTATGTTGTACCCAATATTTTTATATCGAAGAATGATTTTATTTATACTATATTTTAAGAGGGTGACGCATTTAGCTGCTTTAGCTAGTCTACCTTGCGGCCCTCTGTAACACATGTATGTATAACATCAATCAACATAAAACATATATACATAACAGTGTGGTCACATTTGTAAGATAATTGTCGTAAAACTGCACTCAGATTGTAAAAATATTTGGTACAGATAAAAATGTAAACACTTTAAGACTTTAAGACGAGCCATGTTAAATCGTGGCAGCTCGGGTAGCAAGACATGCACCACTAGCTGCAGATTCATATCTGTCACAAAAAATAAGATTTTATATAGCCTCAAAATGAGCGTATAAACGATTAAGATAGATAAGAAAAGCTCTGAAATATTGAGACATGGGAAGTATACCATAGTTAAAAATAGCACTGACGATTGAGTTAGAACATTAGAGCACATTAGGTTTAAATATAAGATATTAAAATACATTTAAAATATATGCCGGTATATCACATTCAGTATGACATCACAGTTGGCTTTTCCTGACATGAAGTGGAAACGGAGACGGAACCCATGCTACATACAAATGTCATAGCCCGAGAGTGAAGCAGTTTTTTGAATAGCCTGCGAACCAGCTGAGTACCAGAGTTGTGGAGAAAAAAATCGACACAGCCAAAAATCATCTGGCGAAAATGTCTTTCATTTAATATAGTCCTTTGCTGATCTTTTAAAGACATCAAGAGAGGGGGCAGTTCTTATTGAGCTTGGCAGTGTGTTCCATAGCTTTGGCGCGGAACAAGAGTAGGGCCGATCGAAAAGACTCGTTTTAGACCTGGGTACCGACAATGAGCCATGATTAACTGATCTAAGGTTAAGGTCATGAGTCTGTGAAACAGGTTTGAGCAGAGCTGATATATAATCAGGCGTTAGGTTGTTTAAGGCTTTATATGTGAGTACAACCTTATTATAATTATGTCGACAAGAAATAGATGACCATCCCAATTCATTGAACATAAGAGCGGACGATGTATAATAATCTGCACTGAGTATTATTCGTGCGGCACGCTTCTGTAATTTAGCCAATCTTTCGATATTAAATTTGGAGGTTGTGCCCCATGTATTTGAACCATAATCTATCAATGGGAGAATATAACCTTGATAAAAGACTTTTTGGACTTCCTTTGGAACATATGTGGAGAGCCTCTTTAAAAGAGAAATTTTTGAAGATATTGTGGCACAAAGATAATCAATATGCCCTGTCCATAACAAGTTTTCATCGATAAAAATACCCAGAAGTTTTTGCTTATCAACGTTTTTGATTACATTGTTGTCAATCTGTATTCTTAGTTTTTCAGTATTACGAGTTCGGTGCCGTGTTCCAATGGTCATGCATGTAGTTTTATCGTAGTTGATAAGCATCTTATTATTTTCAGACCAAATCTTAGCGTTTTCACAGTCTAATTGCAGTTTATGTTGAATTTCGCTATATTGTGAGCCATGTGTATGAATTGTGGAATCATCTGCAAAGAAGTCACTATCACAGTGTTCTATATGAAGTGGGAGGTCATTTATGAAGATTAAAAATAGTGTATGGCCTAATATGGATCCCTGAGGTACCCCTGATTTTATTGTCGCTGGCCTTGACATACCATTCCCGCTATCTACTACTTGTTGGCGGTTATGCAGGTAGGATGCTAACAGGGTGAGTGCTGCATCACTACATTTATACAGTGAAAGTTTACTAAGTAATATCGTGTGATCAACAAGATCGAACGCTTTCTTGAAGTCCAGAAACACTGACCCAATAATGTTACCTTTGTCTATGTACGCCATCCATTGGTCAATCAACTTAACTAATGCAGTTTGACAACTATGTTTTTCTCTGAAACCGGATTGGTTTACATGAATAAGTTTATTCTTATTTAAAAATCCCATTAAATGTTTGTTAATGTGTTTTTCAAAAATTTTGGAAACAGTTGAAAGAATCGAAATCGGTCTAAAATTTGATGGATCAGATTTGTTACCGCCTTTATGAATAGGGTGAACCTTTGCAAACTTTAATTGGTTCGGAAAGGTAGCAGTTTCAATGCTTTTACGAAATTTGGTGCTGAAATCATTGCAAGTAAACAGTTTAAAATCAGTGGTCTCATCCTCCCTTTTACGGTTAGGGATCAGCTAATTGCTATATATATCTTGAGGCCAACAGACCTCCGTGCTAAGTAGATTAGAGCTCTGACTCTTAATCATCAGGTCCCTCACCGCTGCAGTTTGAGAGAGAGAGAGAGAGAGAGAGAGAGAGAGAGAGAGAGAGAGAGAGAGAGAGAGAGAGAGAGAGAGAGAGAGAGGGAGGGAGGGAGTTCATTTACTGGTATTGAGCGGAGACAGTACGAAGTGCAGGAACTAAATCAATTTAAGACAGTATGATATTCCTTGGTTTATAATCACTACCAAAGGCTTTAATCTAACATTCTAACACAGCGCGCCTATATAGGCAACTGAAAACAACTGTGTTTTATTCTACAACAAATCACGACAAGGAACAGCGTGACGAGTTACGTCATTAAAAACTGCCAATTAATGACGTCACTAGTCGATTTCCTTGACGTCAGACGGTGTAACGCCATTTTGTCGCATCGAAAACGTTAGAAAAGGATATAAATGCATGTGTTTCAGTCGATAATTTTAGCGGGATTTCTTCTAATAATGTCGAAATTACCGGAGCAAAGGAAAACCAACAGCCAGGCCCCGACGGGCCCAACCACAGACAGAGCATCAGCACCAGCCAACATTACGTATAATTAAATTCTCTCTAACTCCCAGTAAGTCTTTACGCTGGATCCGTCGTAAAATCTGAGGCCTGACCCACAGCCATGCAATTAAAGAGGGAAATAAAGTTGTCAACCGTGATTGAGTTAACCACCATACATGCATTCTGTCGAATAAAATTTATGTTGTACCCAATATTTTTATATCGAAGAATGATTTTACGAAATTTGGTGCTGAAATCATTGCAAGTATATCAGTGGTCTCATCCTCCCTTTTATGGTTAGGGATCAGCTAATTGCTATGTATATCTTGAGGCCAAAAGGCCTCCGTGCCTAGTGGATTAGAGCTCTGACTCTTAATCATCAGGTCCCTCACCGCTGCAGTTTGAGAGAGAGAGAGAGAGAGAGAGAGAGAGAGAGAGAGAGAGAGAGAGAGAGAGAGAGAGAGAGAGAGAGTTCATTTACTGGAATTGAGCGGAGACAGTACGAAGTGCAGGAACTAAATCAATTGAAGACAGTATGATATTCCTTGGTTTATAATCACTACCAATGGGCTTAAATCTAACATTCTAACACGGCGCGCCTATATAGGCAATTGAAAACAACTGTGTTTTATTCTACAACAAATCACGACAAGGAACAGCGTGACGAGTTACGTCATTAAAAACTGCCAAATAATGACTTCACTAGTCGATTTCCTTGACGTCAGACGGTGTAACGCCATTTTGTCGCATCGAAAAACGTTAGAAAAGGATATAAATGCATGTGTTTCAGTCGATAATTTTAGCGGGGTTTCTTCTAATAATGGCGAAAAGTTGTGAGATTTTGAGGAAACAAAAACATCATTGCGATTTTCAGCGTGTTTGAATCGAAATAGATCAGCTCTAGTTTGTGATTTGTTGAATAATAAATCACAGTTTGTCGGTCAGTTGTAAGTAGACAAATCACGCGCGCTCCGCGCTCGTGATATGATCTACTTTACAGCTGTCCTCCAAACTGTGATTTATTACTCAACAAATCACAGTTAGAGCTGATCTATTCCTTAAATTACAAGTGATATTTGCACATGATTCAAACTATAGCTTCATATTATGGAGAGGACTGAAATTTCAGGAAACGACACAACCAATCCACAGCTCCCATCAGCGATACCAAAGGGCAAGAAATACAAGAATGAAACCAGCAGACCCCAATGAAAACATCAACAGCGGAAAGCCAAAAGGACAGTCACCCTCCCACAAAACTCCCGTGAAATCGAATTTAAGCCCCCAGTGAGATACTGTCCACTGACCGTTCCAAGGCGGGTTTTCTGTCGCGGTTTAGTTTTGTTAAAACTCGTCTTTGAATGATATCTTTTTGTTTTGGATAGCCAATTGGCCCTTTTTTGGAAAGTAACTGTTCTGCTTTCCGCTATTGATGTTTCCATATATATAAGAGTCTAGTTATTTCGTGTTAGTGTTTCTTTCCCTCTGGTGACTCTGAGGGGAGCTGTGGGTTAATTGTATCGATTCCTCATCATTGCCTTCACTTCTATTTCTTTTGTTTTTCATTTTTTTTTTACGCTCAAACATAATACATTTTACTGTTTAATAACGGATTCAGTCAAACCAATTGTGGTGCATTTAAACGTGATTTTTTTTCAAAAACACTATTATAGAAAATTTAAGGGTATTAAAATCATATGCACCTCATTAGTTGCATAATTGGTGGGTATTTGAGAAATCTTGATTGAAATCAGGGTAGTGGGATCATTTCACCCTTGAACTTGCTGTTTTAAGCCAACTCGTCTTGTTTACCTATTATCTATAGAAGTTCGGTATAATACAAGACGCCATAGTTCATGGACGGTGTACACTAACCTCGAACATTAGCATTGGACTTTAAAAAAGTTTCGAGCAGTAATTGCAATCCAAAACAAAAAGATACCATTCAAAAACGCTACTCTAGTCGAAAGGCTATGGGTGTGTCGCTCTGACATATATGCGTGTGGTTGTGCTTCAAACTATTTCGCTGGCTCCAACCGATGTGAGATGACCAGGGGTCAATTGTTAAAAACTAACGTCGTCGTTAATTGACGAATCGTTAAAACTTTGATCATAACAGATTACAAATTTGCTGATATTTTTGCTGAACGGATGCAATAGCAAAAGCTGCTCACATTTTTCAGCAAAACACCAAAAGTTTTGATATTGCACTTGCTAGAACAATTAACATTTTAAATATTAAAAAAAAACAGTTGCTTCTCTTGAATGTGTATCAAGCTGTTTTAACCCTTCTCCTGCTGAATATTCATTTACGCCACACCCATTTCTGTCTATCAACCAATCAAATTACTTGATGTAATTTATTGCTACAAATTCATAAACTAAATGTCAAACAGTGTACATCCTGGATCTACACTGTCTGCAAAGATAGGGGCTGTCGTGAACAGCAAGATAAGGGGGAGACGGAGATCAAGTCACGGTCTACTTGCAAGTTCTTTCTGCAATACGGTTATTCAATGTGTTTATGATTATTATAATTATTATTATCATTATTATTGTTATTATTATTATTTAAGATAACGCTGCTGTGCTGATATGAAAAATAGATAACGCCGTGGATATATATCTGTTCTTTTCAAACACATTTTGGCTTTGTTTATAGTAGTGCAGATAAGATAGTACTAGTAGTAATGTTCTGGTGTTTTACTGCTCCATGGTCCCACGGACTTGCTCCATAGTGACACAGCAAGACGAGTGCAGATAAGATTGATTAGACGGAGCTATTATTTGTACCTGCCTTAGGAATATTCCATTTACAAAAAGGTAAACCAAGTCACCCAATTGTGTGAAATCAACTGTAACACAAGCATAGCTGTAGCGTATATGGCCATTTCGTCCGCTTGTTGAAAGCGTGCGAAAGGCACTCTACCGAATCTTCTGATGGACTCAGCGAATTTGACATATATTGACAACACCTGAATAGCCCCGCCTAGTCAATCTTATCTGCGACTACTATACCTTTTCTTTATACAGTTAAACCTGTCTTAGTGGCCACCTCTATTAAGCAAGCAACCTGTCTTAAGCAAGAAAGCATTTGGTCCCCCCAAAAGGCAAAAACATTAAATTGCACCTGTATTAAGCAAGCACCTGTCTTAAGCAAGCACATTTTGTTAATCCCTTAGGTGCTTGCTTAAAAGAGGTTAGTAGTAGGCCGTGATATGTCACTGGCAATCCCCTAACATTTTTAATCGGTTAACTCTTATATTATATGAATTAAAGGCTCTATTTGTCAAAAATCTTAAATTGAAATTAGGGTAAGGGGAATGGGAATACCTTCAGGGGAGGCAACTCCTGCAAAAGTATTTTTGTCTCCCATGTTAAAAGGGGTCAACTCTTAATGGAAAGAATTTACTCCCGAGGAGCAAATTCTTCCCTTTAATAGTAGACCCCTCTGTCAGTGGGACAGGGCTTATATAGAAGCAAACAGGAAGTCCCGAAATTGTCTCCCTTTGAAAAATGGTATAAATCTGCCAGGTGTTCCCATTCTCCTTAAACAAAATGCATTTAGTTTAAAAGCGTTATAATAAGAACGGTCTGAAAAACTCTTAACATCGTTAGACTTGAAAAATAATAAATTACAAGCTGTAAACTAAACCCTCGATCCCTATTCTATAGTTTCGTAGCCTGCAAGAAAGTTTCAAAATGTAGATTCACATTTGCTAACAATAAAACAATGCTCAACCAGGAAGACTCGTAGCTAAACTCTGAGCTAATAAAGTGAAGGTATAATCAGGAATCGATACAATTACCTCACACCTCCAAAAGAAACACCAACTTATAAAATCTGTTGTTGTATGCTGTCGAGTCCTAAACCTTGTTTCATCTCTGTAGTTTTTTTATTTGTATGTTCTCGGAGATGTTACACTGATGAGTTAGGAAGCCTTCATGCGGACTAAACAAAATAAGTGTGTACCGCGACAGAGGTAAGGGCGAGGATTATGGCCATGCAAAATCGATTTAAGCCCCCCCCCCCCCAGTGAAATTCTTTCCACTGATCGTTCCAAGGCGGTTCTTCTGTGGCGGTTTATTTATGTTGTTGTTTGTTACTTACTGTGTGTATCACTTGTGTCTTTTTATTTTTGATGGCCATTTGGCCATTTTGTGGGAAAGTAACTGTCCTTATGGTCTTCCTTTGTTGAGGTTTCCATTATGGTCTGGTCGCTTCATGTTTGTGTTTCTTTCCCTTTGGTGTCTTTGATGGGTGGAGTAAGGCGGTTCTAACGAGTACCGACAATCTTTACTTAAGAGCAGAAATACGAAAAATAAGGTTTACCCCTGCAAACCTCAGTTTTACTATACAAAAGTGGGGTTCGAAGGGTCAAAATTATATAGGCGTGTTTTCGCGATGAACTCCGGTGGGTCCAACCAGAGACAGAACATCCGGCACCAAACAATAAGAATGCAACGAAAGAAGCAAATCAATTACATATGAGAATCATACCCAAGGACCCAGGAACAACCCAACACAAGAACTGGTCGCCACGTTTGTCACGGAGACTGAAGACGAGATATTAATTATATATGAGAATCATACCCAAGCACCCAGGAACAATCCGGCACCAGAGCTGGTCGCCACGTTTGTCACGAAGACTGAAGACGAGATAGGACCATCCACACTCCCTAACCAAGCTCGCATTTCAGCAGTACCTTATTTTCAAAATACCAATTGAAATTCATATGGAATTTAGACGAATATTCGATCACCACCACGAAACTCTGCTTGTAATTAACCAATAATAGGCTAGACATGTCAATGCGAGGAAATATATTGAGCATGAAAAAACTGAGTGATAACCAATGCTTTTTGTCAGGAGTTGTCTGGCCATACAGATATTGAAAGTTTAGCGATTCGGTCAAAGTGAATACGTTGGAATACAAGTAAAAATATTTTAGCTTGTGTTAGTTTAAAACTAAGATTTTGGTAGGGAGATTTATAAAGGAGCAATGCTATGGTAGTAAAGAATATCTAAATTAATAAGTTTTACAGAAAATCGCAATAAATAATATACACCACAACCTCATTTTTACACTATTTATGGGTTCCAAAGCAGAAACCGTGTTAGTTATATCCAAACAAAAATGTATATATTATATAGAATAACGACCATTTATGGTCATTTTCCTATATAATCTATACATTTTTGGGATCCAGCTTGTGATCGATTTATATCCAGTACCGTGTTATAATAAACCGTGTTATAATGAAGTTGTAGTGTACATGTACTATATTGTAAGATATGATATAAAAAAAAGTATGCTACTCATTGGCAATGCTGCCGTTTGATCTACTTCACATATCTATAACGAATTAAAGGAAACACAACTACACAGTCAAAACGCAACCCATTTAAACAGCCATCTCAAACCACTGAAAAATGGAATGATGCTTTCCGTGACATTCCACTGACTGAGAGGATGTCCGTATGCTAATCGAACACAAGTCGGTCACTACGCAAATCAACAAAACACTTGCTGGACAGTACTTAACCCAGTCACATGTGAAACAGTTATGAAAAATGATGCAAACAGGGGCGATGAAAATCGATTTCATATGCCATGATATGTTTTGCACCTAAAGCAGTGGTTATTATTCGATTGATTTTTGTATTTTGTATGCAATTTGTTTTCATGTGAAAATTAAAAAAAAAGAAACGATCAGGAACTGATACATTCAGACCCCTAATTCTTCCTACAATATCACCAGGGAAAGCAGTCGAAACATGGAGTGACGACAGTAAACAAAATGGACAACAGTTAAACCGCGTCAGCAGCACTTTCCTAAACAGTTGGTGAATATCTAAACCTAACTAAAATATATAATGGGGGAAAGAATCGGAATCACCAACATGACAAGATTAAACTGGAAGGACAAACATAGCTAAAATGAAAAACAAAAAGGGGGAAGAATCAGGAACATCAACGTAACAACATATATGTTTAGGGGAAAAGAATCAGAACCATCAATACAAAACATGAAGGAACCACAGCAAAAGCACCGCCTTGAAATGGTCAATAAAACTACTGGTAGGTTCAAGTTAACTTTACGGGATCCTTACCTTCGCTTTCGCAGTGGTTCAACCAAATATTTGTTGGGTCCGCGTGAAGGTTTTCTAACTCATCAGTGAATCAACTCGGTAAACAAAGAAACCACAATCAAAGCAAAGTTGACACAAGGATGAGGACTCGACAGTAAATCGTGCTAAGTCATCTGGTGCAGCGCCACAGTAACACTGGAGCACAAAACACAACAGTTGAACCCCGTTGGACCAAAGTTCCGGCTCCGACCAACTAATAAATGTCTTTAAGCCAAAGCCATCATGTAGTCTGAACCTCGATCCCCCGGCGTGCAATTAAAGAGGAAAGCATTTGAAAGTATTTGAAATTTGAATTCAACTCATATGCACGCAAGGTGGAGTAAGCACTCTTACAAAAACCATCACCTTGAAAGCAATCGACCGTATTATCCAGAGCACAATCAGGCATCGCAGATACTGTGTTGGCATTAAGTTATTGACGTTGTCCACAATAATTTAGATGTAGTATTGCCGAAGTTAATCGGTTGATGACCATCAGTTTCTTAATACTGCTCGTAGACGTTTGTAGTGTCCTTATATATGCTCTATACCAAACTTCAAAAATTTACTTGACACCATTTTTAGGATGATAATGTATTATCAATGAGCGCTTAATAAACTCTTAACATATACAAGAGATCGAAACATAGGTCTTAACATATACAAAAGAGGTCGAAACATTTGAATAGATCATTCAACTTATCTATTATCTCGCATTGGGCTTTATTATGGTATGAAATTACTGCTCCAATGCGCCGGCCCCGCCCATTGGGGCCTGAAGAAATAGAGGTGCTGCATGATGCTACCACGCAGAGCTGAAACCGACCGCACACGAGTACTGGTGAACCGCTTAGAGGATCTAAGCCTGCCTAGGCAAAGCAGTGCGAGTCCGTCAAGGTAATTTCCGTTTTAACTATTTTGGTAGAATGTCAACTAAGCAACTTTTCCATGAACGTTGAAATTGGCTCAAGGGTACATGAGGAGTTCTCATGAACAAATTTCTCTACTTTTGCTCTAGTGGCCATCTTGGTCATCGGACCGGAACGATTTTAGTTATTTTGGTAGGGAGTTACCCAGGTAACATTCCTGTGAAGCTTGAATCAAACTGGCCTAAGAATTTAGGAGAAGCTTGGTTTGAAGCAAATTTACGATGTTTTTTTTTTTTTTTTTTTTTTTTTTCTATTTTCAGCTCTGGCGGTCATTTTGCTCATTGGAGCGAAACTGTTTGAGCCATTTTGGTAGACGGTCACCAAAGCACCATTCCGTTGGAGTCTGAATGAAATTGGCCCAATGGTACAGGAGAAGTTGTCGTTTAAAGGATTTTTTTATGTTAGTTCTGTGGCCAATTTGTTCATCGAGTGAAATGATTTTAGCTATTTTTCTAAGGTTTCACAAAGGCAACATTCCTGTGAAGTTGGAATCAAATCGGTACAAAGGTTTAGGAGGAATTTACGTTTGAAGCAAATCTACGATCTTTTTTTTCTATTTTTAGCTCTGGTGGCCATTTTGCTCATTGGAGCGGAACCGTTTTAGCTATTTAGGTATAGGGTCACCTAAACAACATTCCCATTAATTTGAATTTAAATTAGCCCACCGGTGCAGGAGGGGTTGTCATTTTTTTCTTCAGTTTTTAGCTCTGACAGCCATCAAGTTCATCGGGGCGTAACGACTTTAACTATTTTCGTAGGAGCTAACCAGGCAACATTCTTGTGAAGTTTGATTCAAATTGACCCAAGGGTTTAGGAGGACATCGCATTTAAAGCAAATTGTTCGGCGACGCACGACGGACGACAGCTAAAAATGAAACTTTTTTATATATCTTTAAAGAAAATCACTTTTAATTTTAGCTGGTCTCAATTGCGGAAGTTCCAGCAGGTTGCAACCGAAATTCCCGTTGGAAAACAACAACGAACCTCAGTTATTCAGAACTTTGTAGTCAAGTTAATTTGCAGCTACACGGGCATGTGAGCTTATAAGTTTAAGAGTCCAAATCCATCAGTGTTTATTAAGAAAGAGAACCAAGAAACTTGAGAGCGACTCTGTCGCCATTGGGTTGATGTTATTGAAAAATAGAAGTAAAGGCAATGATCAGGAATATATAATATAATTACTTCACACCTCCCATCCAAGACATCAAAGGGAAAGCATTACGGTAACACATCCGTGTGATATAGTGATATAAGACATTTTTCACACCTCATAAAAGGCAACTGTTCTGATGAAAAATTGTGATAGTTTTCTTAATGATACCCCAAACAAAGGTTTTGGGTGCTCGTTATAACCGCCTCATTGAGGCGGTTCTAACGAGTACCCACAACCTATGTTTTGGAGCAGAAATAAGGAAAATAATGTTAACCCCCGTATACCCCAGGTATCTCTATATAACGTGGGGTTTAGGGGTTCCTTATTTCCCGGACTTGTTCATGTGATGGAAACACCAAAATAAACTAACTATATAGCAATACGTACATACAACGTGGAATTTTAATAATAAAGGAAAACAACAGAAGAACCAAATTTTCAATCAATCGGACTAATAAATCTAAGTCGTAGGTATTAATTTGAGCTGTCTCGCCGAGGCGTCTCTAATGAATAGCCACAGCATAGGTTTTTTTTATGGCGAATTGACTAAACTACACTTCAGTTACCACAAAATAACAGCCTTCTCTTTCCCTTGGTGTCTTTGATGGGAGCTGTGGGTTAATTGTATCGATGCCTGAGCATTGCCTTCACTTCTATTATCCATTGTCATGTAATCACCAGTTCCAATGAAGTAAAATAAAGATATAGACGCAAGTATGTCGCTCGTGGGAATAAAAACAAACAAATGAATGAACATCAACATTTGAACGTTCTAAGCCTAGGTAGCCAGTTTCTATTCTTAAAATGGATTGAGATGCTGTGCTCGATTGTGTGGTTGCTTTTGTACGTTTTCTTACTTTCCATATCGTTTTTTTTCACATTTACATTTATTCTTATACTGATTCAGACGACTGGCTACACTGATATGATATACTTGCCTGCACCGAATATGTACAGTTACAGTTGAAACGTCCTCTGGCAATACACAAGTATGTCTAGCATTGTTCCAGACGTATTAAATTGCATAGCCCGTCAAGATATGTCATAGTAATTGCAACAGAAGGAGAAAATAAAGCTTACAGACACCATTAAGACATCGTGTATTTAATTTTCTAATAGTCGAAAGAGAATATTCACTTACTGCTGTTGCGCCATATGACTCTTGAAAAGTTTTCTATTATGTCAAGTGTAGCGTCTGCTTGAGCGTCCTCGAAGTGAAGCAATGTTGTCACCCATCTCTAGGTACTTTCAGCGATCTCCATTGCTGATTTTCGCGAGTACGCCAACCACTCTAACAGCGGCGCCACAAGAGCCGGCTCCAACAGCGAGGTTGAAGAAGTAGTATATTATAAGAACCTTATATGGGTGTGAGGGGTGGATAGAAAAATCCGTCCCAAGGGTCACTGTCCGGCATCACGAGGCTTGGCGAGTGATGCCGGACAGTGATCCCGAGGGACGGATTTTCTATCCACCCCTCACACCCATATAGGATTTTTTTCTTACATACCTTCCATTCCTTAGCGCGGATGTTTAATGCTGCAGTCACTTCTGTTCCCGACGCCCGCCAGATTGTGATGATACTACAGGAATGTTTAGTGACGTCAAGTAATGTGCTGTGACGTCAGCCTTAACGATGGCGAATATAAGGTTGTGCATTTATCAAACACGCGAGGATATTCGATTTGGGGTAAAATCACCAGGGTTAGAACAGAAATTCTATCCAAGCTTAACTTATGGATTTCCTTATCTGGTGTGCAATAAATCAATATCCGTTCCCACGTAAGGTACAGTTCAAAGCTGACACTTTCCAACAATTGTTTCAAGACACACCTGTTGATAATATTATCTTATTCTTAAAAGAAATTGGGGTTTTCCATAAGGTCTTTTTTTCAGACTTTTATACATCATCATTATAACAATTTTACTTTTAACATTCTCATAATTCTAAATACCATTTGTTCATCAGCCGTTTGACGCTTATGACCCACAGAGAGGATAAGGGCGTCGTTAAACATCAAATCATCATCATCAGCAGCAATCGTTGCATTTCTCATCCTCATCTCTTGACTTCGTCCCGATGTCACACATACATGTACCTCCCTAGGCAAACCCGAGTGCGGAGTTTTTGCAACACACCAGCTGCACCGTTTCAATCCCACCTCTGCCACTAATGTAGCGTCTGCTGGTTCGTCCTCGAAGTAATGCTCTAATCATGATTTCCGTTGCTTAACTTCGCGAATAACCCAACCCTCTACCCGCGTAAAGGTACCGGCTCCTAAAGTTAGGCTGTAGAAGTGGTATTTATCAATAACCGTACACAAGTATTGTATTACAGCTGCAGAGACACTTGAATGTCACGAATACGGATAACCCCGTTAATGTGGCTAAGTCGAACGCATTCTTGATGACTTTTCGAGTAACGCCAGGTAACTTTAGGCATGCCTTGGTAGCTCGTTCGGATGAGCGTTTATATGATTGCCAGGAGATCGCGGGCTCGAACCTGCCCGTGTCTGCATTATTCTGGAGACTGAACATGAAATCTATTCTTCGGTTATCCTCTCTCTTCCGCTACGTTTTATTCTTTGGCGCAACTCAGTCATAGGAATTTGTCATCATGTTAACAAGTCCGTGAAATGAAGACCCCTGTAAACCTAACCTATGTTAAGAAAACTTGGGCTTTCGCCTTTGCATTTATGTGTTGTTTATATACATATTTCTATTTATTTTGAATAGGCTTTTGTTGATTATGTGGGAAAGTAACTGTCCTTTCGGCTTACCGCCTATGATGTTTTCATAAGGCTTTAGTTATTTCATGTTCGTGTTTCATCCCCTCTGGTGTTTCTAACGGGAGGTGTTGTGTGATTGTATCGATTCCTGATCATTGCCTTTACTTCACTTTTACAGGGGTAATCATTAGTTTTGCTTAATTCTGTTGCAAGCCATAGGTCTTGGGTACCTACTACGTACGTTTCGAGTAGTAATTAGAAAAAAAAAAACATATTTTGATAAGAAAATTAACCATTTAAGAGACCTGAAAGACTGCTCTGTGTCGCACGGATATATCATCGTAATCTACAAGCATTGTAGAATCAATTTTCCCCCACACAAAGGACTCTCTAGCAGACAATGATATATGTTCATGTTTGACAATTCTTGAGACGGTCGAAATAGAAAGAACCAGACCGTTATTGTCAATTTATAAGTTATCCATCAAAACTTCAAAATTAATTTATAAGCTATTTCACCATTAGAGCTTAATATTGCAAAAAAAATATTGAATTGAACGTAGCCTATAATTTCGTCATTTTTGTGATATTGTACTTTGTGAAACACGGGAATGGTGCGTTACTCATTGCTTCCACTTAAAATGTATCTTTCTCATTTTTGTCAAATTGATAAAACATTTGTAGTCTGGCATTGACATTCACATTTTCATCTTGGAACATAGCTTTACTCGTAAGTGCAGATACGTATCAAGAGACGAACCCTCATTCTTTGTCAGCTATATTTGTTTTATTATTTTTGGGTCACTCTTTAGATGACTTGAGATGGCTGCGTTCTTTGGTTGTGGCCTTTCCTGGGTGACCTTTTCTAACTATTTTACGACAGACCACCTCTCAAGACATTTTTTACTAGTTGTCGTCTGAATGTTCACGATAACCCCTATCTTTGCAAACAGATGGCCGATCAGGATCTACAATGTTTGACATTCAGTTTATGAATTTTTAGGAATAAATTACATCAAGTAATCTGATTGGTTCAAAGTCAGAGATGGGTGTGGCTTAAATGAATATTCAACAAGATAAGGGTTAAGCTATATTTGCACTAGCAGTATTATAACGATAATGATGTATTTCAAGCCACATTACTATAATGCACCCGCAGCCCCTGCCCATAGGGGCTTGAAGAAATATATGGGCTGCATGATGCTTCTATGCAGAGCTGAATCCGGCCCGCATACTAGTACTGGTAAACCGCTTAGCGGATCTAAGCCTGTCCAGGAACCGCGGTCCATGCTTATAAACCCTATTGGTTTAATTGGGCGACAAGGCTTGAGATGTCATTTCATCCCAATGTCGGGTAAAAGTCCCACAAAATTTGAAGCGACGTCTCCAAAATTACCTTTACAGTGTTGACGGGGACGTTAAACCTCAAATCAAACAAACAAACAAACTATCATGCACCCGTGAGACACGGCGCATTTCTTCACACACGCCTATATAATTTTGACGCCATTAAGCCCCACTTTAATACAGTAAAACTGGGGTTTAAAAGGGTTAACATTATGTTTCGTATTTCTGCTCAAAACATAGATTGTGGGTAGTCGTTAGAACCGCCTCACCGATGCGGTTCTAACGAGTATCCACAGTCTATGTTTTGAGCAGAAATAGTGAAAATATCAGAATTTTTAATCTGAAAATTTTCATTTTTAGTGGTTACATTTTCAAAATATTTGAATAGGAATGTTTTTATGGAACAGTATTAAGGTAAAAACTCAATTATGCAATGTGCAATTACAATATGATGTTGAAACCGCACTTTGCATTATGAACCTTTCCATATCTTTCTACTTTATTCGAATATGCAACATGCACATTCTAATTTGAGACCTTTGTATTTAAATATGGCATTTGGACGTCCTATTTTGCATTATTCAGTTTCGATTCTGCTGTGGTTAGACGGGGTACCAGTCATTGAGGTGACGGTAACGTTCGGTAATGTCCGTGGATTTGCCGTATTTTTTCCGATGACAAGCGTCCGTTTGAGAAGATCGCATTCGCTTTTCAAGGGGCCAAATTCAAGCCAGCAGCGATAAATTTTATCCAGCTATTCAATAATTCGGATATTTACAATAATGTGTACGTTTGCATCTTTAAAATAAATTTTACAGCGCGGTTCCTTATTTATGAGAAACAGGATTTTTATTTAAAAGTTAATACTTGTTTGACGAAGGGGAAAATACTCTATCGTTGAACATTTACTAAATTACCATGAGGGATTAGTCTGTGTCGAATCCGTGGATTTGAAATGAGCAATTATTGTTAAAATTGATTAATTCATACAATTTTCATAAATCTGATCCTTCTGAGGTGTTACTTATAAAGATATTATTTACTAATTGCAACCTCACTCAAAACTCAAATGTTTGGATATAATAGAAGTATGTATATGTCCGCACAGCGTATCGCCGAGCGGTGGGGTAACCCCTATGTGCTTATGGCGACCGTTTACCTTCAAAACCAGTTTGTCTCTCTGTTCACCGGCAACGGGGATTCGTTCCCTGGGACCTCACCAGCTGACCACACGGGGAATTTGGAAAACAACAACTAGTTCCCCAATTCCCATTGTAATTCTGATATAAATACTTCATCCATTAACATGAACAGTACTTACTCATTCTCAGCCCCGACCCACAACCATAGAAACGCACCTGTGGTCACAATGACAGCTGTCCTATTCATATGTCCGTCTGTCTGTCTTCATAAGTTAGACTGGGGCAGGATAGCTTTCATCCAACAGAATCACAACGCGAAAATATTAGCTGGTCGTCTGTCAGTTCGTCCGTCCGTCCGTCTGTCTTCAGCCAGCAAAACCTTGCTGAGCTAGTGTCGCGACTGTCTTAACCAGCCTACTACATATTTCTTCAAGTTCTACATGTAACGATTTGGCAAATGGAGTGGCTGAATCCAAACCATTTTGTACTTACATGTATTTCCATGTATTAGGTCTACACCAAAGTTTTTTTTTTTCTTCTTGTTTTATTACAGTAAGACCGCGTACAGCGTACCCAGGTTTTTACCTGGCGGAACTTAACGACATTATCTATTTATTTATTTATTTATTTACTTATTATTAAAGTTTACAGAATCCAGAAAAAAAAATGTTTTTGATGCATTAGATTTGTACATTTTACCGCCGAAAAATACAACAACAAAAATTGAAAGATGAAAAGTCGTGATGATATTTTTCTGACTGTTGCTTAAAATATACATGTTGGGTACACGTTAGAAGCGCCTCTTCGATCCCATTTTAACGAGTACCCACAATCTATATTTTGGAGTAGAAATGAGAAAAATAATGTTTACTCCTGTCAATCCCAGTTTTACCCTATAAAAGTGGGGATCAAGTGTGTGTGTGAGGAGGGGGGGGGGGGGGGGGGGTAAGAATTATAAAGCTGTTATTTTATGGTGGGATGCGCTTGGTATGTGAGTGCGTTTTTAGTTTTACGTCTCGACAACAGCTAAGGTCATACGGAGATGGGACCTGGGTTTAAAGACTCATCCGACATTCTGGAGAAGCCGGGGTCGATCCTGCGATCCCTGGTTAATGAGGCGAGTAGCATAACCACTACACCACAGAGGCTTCCAGCGCTTGATATGTTACATTGTAGCAGGTGCGGGTTTTCCACCTGCACTCCGGTATGAAAGAATTTGCTGCGCGTTGTGTTTTTCTCAAACAAGAGGGCCATGATGGCCCTGGATCGCTCACCTGACCCATATGATAGAGTTACAAGTGGGCCTCTGGGAGGGCCATTATTGACCCCAGGGCTACAATGTGAATAATGTTGAGGGAGGTCTAAAAAGGTGAAGCTTCATACCAAATATCAACAAAGCCTATAATTTGAACAATCTTGGCAAAGGTCCACTAGATGAAGCTACACACCAAATATCAAAGACCTGGGCCTTGGGGTTTCAGAGACCATTTTTTAAAGATATTCCCTACATAGCCTATGTAAAACCAAATGGCCCCGAGGCGGGGACATTTTTGGCCTCAGAGCTATAATTTAAACAATCTTGATAGAGGTCCACTAGATGAAGCTTCACACCAAATATCAAAGACCTAGGTCTTGCTGTTTCAGAGAAGAAGATTTCCAAAGATTATCTCTATATATAAGTCTGTGTAAAACCAAAGGGCCCCAGGGCAGGGGCTATAATTTGAACAATCTTGGTAGAGGTCCACTAGATGAAGCTTCATACCAAATATCAAAGACCTGGGCCTTGTGGTTTCAGAGAAGAAGATTTTTTAAGTTTTTGGTGAAAAAAAAATCTATTTTTGGCTCCTATGACCTAGATGTGCAACGGACCGGAACCATTTGAACAACTTTGAAAGGGGACCACCATTCCTGTGAAGTTTGGTCAAAATCCGATCAGTGGTTTAGGAGGAGATGTCGTTTGAAGAAATTGTTTACGGACGCACGCACGGACTGACGACGGACGGCGGACGAAAAGTGATCCCAAAAGCTCACCTCGTCACTACGTGACGGTGAGCTAAAAAGTGGAAACCTTTGCGTTTTGTCACTTGAAGCCAAAAATCTAGTATAAAAGTCAGATAGTTTTCTATTTTCTTATAAATTAATGAATGCATTTAACACAAACAGTTACGAACATCTATATAAACATGTGACAAAACAAACTGGGAATCAGACCCCCGGCCATCGGGGCTTGAAGAAATAGATGGGCTGCATGAACTGAAACCGACCCGCACACCAGTACTGGTAAACCGCTTAGAGGATCTAAGTCTACCGAGCCAAAGCGGTGCTTACAAACCCTATTGGTTTCATTGGGCGACAGGGCTTGGAGATGTCATTTCATCTCAGTGTCGGGTAAAAGTCCCACAAAAGTGGAAGCAACGTCTCCAAAATGATCTATACTGTGTTAAAGGTGACGTTAAACATCAAATCAAACAACAGAACCAAAATGCCTAGTTTTAGAATTCCGTTGGATATGCCCTAAATCAGAAATAAATGTTAGAGGGAACGTAAGTCGTTTCTCATCTGAAAGTATTTTCACAAAAGAGAGTTGTAACTATGTTTGCTTCAGGTGATCATAAAGGAACAGTCTCACCAAGGTCTAAACGACATTGGACAGGAGCCTTTCTGTGCCATACAAAATTATTATAAGTATTTACAACAAATTTATATTTTAGAGGTGCAATGGCCTGAACACATTTGCGATATATTTAGATAAAACTTGGACACAAAACAAACACTGGTCTGACATATAAAATAAAAATTATGTGTAAATGATTTTATCGGCAAGGGTGTAATGTCCCCAAATCGTCCGTTTTATGCCAAAAATATAGTTCTCTCGTTTCTTTCACTCCTCCGTGTCACCAATACGCTTGCAGATTCTTTTTGGTATCTTCCGAATACAGGCGGACGTTTACGGAAAAACGATCACAGCGCCACTTAACGAGAATAATGAGAACTAGAAGAAGCAGAAGCGGAATATTTTGCACAATTGTAACTGAATATAGCATAACAGAATATCAAAATTGCATATTGCAATCTCAATGTTGCATAATTGAGTTTTTACCTAAATCCTGTTCCATAAATATAGCATAACAGAATATCAAAATTGCATATTGCAATCTCAATGTTGCATAATTGAGTTTTTACCTAAATACTGTTCCATATGTTTTCGTAATGACATCTCATGATGACTTTTCTAGTGATCATTACGCAAACACGCCTATACAAATACATTGCCACTTTTATCGCTGAAAAAATGAAATTTTATGATGCAAAATTGTGATATTTTTCTTATTTCTGCTCAAAATATAGATTGAGGGCACTCGTTAGAACCTCCGACAATGCAGAGCTGACACGTTTGTATGTGACTATCTGTGCATCTTGTGGGCATTGTAGGTCAAGTCTTAGTGCGCCAGGCGAAGATGAACGAGCTCAGTCTAACTTACAGTGTCACGTGATGCCAAGAGGGTGGGGAGCAGAGTTGGCATCAGTAGCTAGACTTATGAGTTGGTGGTTCTTTTGGACAATACCGAGCTGCCTTGTTTGTATGTCACTATCTGGGCACCTTGTGGACATTGAGGGTCAGGTCCTAGTGCACCAGACGGAGATGAACAAGCTCAGTTTAACTTACATGTCGCGTGATAACAATGGGGTAGGGAGCAGAGTTGGCATCAGATGAACGGGCTCAGTCTAATTTACAATATCACGTGATGACAAAGGTGTGGGGAGCAGAGGTGGAATCAGAAGCTAGACCTGAGTCGGCGGATTCATTTGACACTACAGAACTGACTTGTTTGTATGTCACTATCTGGTAACCTTTTAGACATTGAGGGCCGGGTCCTAGTACATCAGACGGAGATGAACGGGCTCAGTTTAACTTACATTGACACGTGATGACTAGGGGGTGGGGAGCAGAGTTTGATTGTATGTTTGTATTGGAGGTTAAAGGCCCAGTCAACACTAATTTAGGTCGTTTTTGAGCCGGTTAGTTTACCTATCCACACTTTTCCTGGGCAGGTTTATCCGTGAGCGGTTTACCAGTATAGTCCACATTCAGTATTGTCCAAAAACTGACAAATGCCCTTCTTGAATCAGCGGAAGGGAGAGAATGACCTTAGAAAAGATTTCATGATCAAGCTCCACGAGAGAATGTTGCCGACCCCGGCAGGTATCGAACCCGCGCCCTCCTGATCAACAGCCAGACGCGCATCCGACTGAGCTACCGAGGTCGGCCGGAGCAGAGATGGACTTACATGTATGAGTCGGTGGTTCCATTTGACAATACAGTGCTGACTTGTTTGTTTGTAACTATCTGGGCATCTTGTGGACAATTAAGGCCAGGTCCTAGCACACCAGACGGAGTTGAACACCGGCTCAGTCTAACTTAAAATACAGTAAAATTCCGCTATTAAAACCACCTAAAATGCAGACTAAATCTGCTTTAAAAAGCTTATTTAGTAGGTTGCAGTTATTCTTTCTTTGTCTTTTCTGCATACACTGTCCTCTGGTCAGAGACCACCTTTGGGACTGTTCAAAAGTGGTCTTAAAGACCACTTTTGAACAGTCCCAAAGGTGGTCTTAATATAGGAATTTTACTGTACCTTGTAGTGACAAAGGGGTGGGGAGTAGAGTTGGTATCACAAGGCAGACATGCTAGTCGGTGGTTTTCTTTGACAATACAGAGCTGACTTATACCTTTAGACCACCTCTCAAGGCGGTCTCATCACAAAAACACGCCTATATAATTTTGACCCGCTTGAACCCCACTTTTATATAGTAAAACCGGGGTTTACAGGGGTATACATTATTTTTCTTATTTTTGCTCTAAAATATAGACTGTGGGTACTCGTTAGTACCTCGTCGCCTCGATGAGGCGGTTCTCACGAGAACCCACAATCTATATTTTAAGCAGAAATAAGAAAAAAATATGACAATTTTTCGTTTTAAAATTTTCATTTTTTCGTCGGTCAAGTTTGCAATGTTTTTGTTTAGGTGTGTTTTCGTAATATTTTTTTTTACTTTAGGATTGCACAACCATCTGAGAAAAGCAAGACATTGACAGTACTGATGGGTCGATTTGTTTCTGAATTACGGCTGGGAAAATGGTCTTGAAATGGGACTTGGACTATTTTGCTTAAGAAATAGATCAGCTCTTACTGTGATTTGTTGAGTAATAAATCACAGTTTGGAGGTCAGTTTTAAAGTAGATCAAATCACGAGCGCGTAGCGCGCGTGATTTGTCTACTTGCAACTGACAGAAAAACTGTGATTTATTGCTCAACAAATCACAGACTACAGCTGATCTATTTTGATTCAAACACGCTGAAATTCGGCAATAATGTTGTTGTTTCCTCTAGAATCTCACAACATTTCGCCATTGTTAGAAGAACTCCCGCTAAAAATTTTCGACTGAAACACATGCATTTATATCCTTTTCTAACGTTTTCGATGCGACTCGTCACGCTCTTCCAAGCTGTGATTTGTTGCAGAATAAAACACAGTTATTTTCCATTGCCTATATAGGCGCGCTGTGTTAGAATTAACTATTAACTTTAGAAAATTCAGTATTTTGAATAAACTGAAAGTGGTGGCTTGAAATGACTAGGAGCCAACATCTATTTTTAGTGATCTCATATCAAAGAAATTTTGACAATTTGGACTATTTTGATTGGTAGAGAAGCGGTTGATTGTACATGAAACATAATTTGATATCTCGCATTATCATAGAAGCAACAAATATGAAATATTAGCTTTGTCCGTCGACATCAGGTAAGTAATGCTATATAAGTTTAAGTGCTGCCTTCGGACACACACATACACACACACGCGCGCGCGCAAGCACGCACGCACTCATGCACGTACGCACGTGTACATAGAGGATATATTTCATAGTGTGTCAAAGCACGAGTGAAAATTCTTAATGTTTTCAACACAACAAGGGGGCCCAGAGGGACCTGGTTCGCTCGACTGTGTGTCACTGTCTCAAGTACATACTATTTTTAGTTGTAGTGGCCATCTTGTTCATCAGCAGAGTAATTTAAGCTTATTTGGTAGGGAGTAGCCTAGGCAACATTCCTGTGAAGTTTGAATCAAATTGGCCTTAGGATTTAGGAGGGGTTCACGTTTGAATCAAATTTACAATAGTTTTCTATTTTTATCGGAGCGGGATTGTTTTAGCCTTTTTGGTGGAGGGTCATCTAAGCAACATTACTTAGAAGTTTGAATGAAATTGGCCCAAGGGTACAGGAGGAATTGTCGTTTGAAGATTTTTATTGTTATTTTAGCTCTGGCAGCCATCTTGTTCATTGGAGTGGAATGAGTTTTAACTATTTAGGTAGGGAGTCAGTCACCTAGGCAACATTCCTGTGAAGTTTTAAATCCAATTGGTCCAAAGGTTTAGAAGGAGTTCGCATTTGAAGCAAATTTACATTTTTTTTTCTATTTATAGCTCTTGTGACCATTTGTTAATCGTTATGCTATTTTCCTAGAGGGTCATCTACACAACATTCCAATGAAGTTTAGAAGCCTTCATGGTGAAGTGGTCATGCTACTTGCCTTGCAAACCAGGGGTAGCAGGATCGATTCCAGGCTGTTCCAGACTTTCAGACTTTAAGTCTTTAATCAAAGATCAAATCACTGTATGACCTTAGATGTTGGTGAGACTTAAACATAAAAACTCACTCCTATGAAGGAACCTATATGCCAACTATGACGGTTGTATCTTAAATGCTTCAAAAGTTATGACAAAGTAGTTCAAAAGTCAAGGTCATGGGTCAACACTTTTGAATGGTTGAGAACACCTTGTCACAGGGAACATACATGCCAAATATGACGGCTCTATCTCATATGGTTAGCAGGTCAATGTCACAGGTCAAATCTTTATATGAGTGCGAAGCCCTTGTCACAAGGAACCTACATGCCAAATATGAAGACTCTATTTTAAACGGTTCAAAAGTATGTCAAAATAACCTACTGATCTACTTTTCGATTTGACATGACCCATATTCGAAATTAACTGAGATATTGTCCAGATGATCATTCTAAGCAAGTTTGATGGTGATTTGACTAAAACTGTGGCCTCTTAGAGTGTTCAAAACGTTTTTCTATGATTTTACCTGCTGACCTACTTGTTGACCACCCGACATGACCCATATTCGAAAGTGACCCAGATATTGTCAAGATGATCCTTTTGAGCAAGTTTGATGATGATCGGACCAAAACTGGGGCCTCTAGTGTGTCTACAAGGTTTTTCAACAATCTGACCTACTGACCTACTTACTGACCAGTTATGACCCATATTCGAAATTAACTGAGATAATGTCAAATGATCATTTTGAGCAAGTTTGATGATGATCGGACCAAAACTGTGGCCCCTAGTGTGTTCAGAGGGTTTTTCAGTAATTTGGTCTACTGACCTACTTTTTGACCTGGCATGCGCAATATTCGAACTTGGCCGAGATATTGTCAAGACTATCAATCTGAGCAAGTTTGATGATGATTGGACTAAAACTGTGGCCTCTAGTGTGTTCACAAGGATTTTCTCTGATTTGACCTACTGACCTAATTTTTGACTCAAACTGAGCCATATTCGAACATGACCAAGATATTATCAAGTTGATTATTCTGAGCAAGTTTGATGATGATCGGACAAAAACTGTGGCCTCTAGTGTGTTCACAAGGTTTTTCTCTGATTTGAACTACTGACCTACTTTTTGAACCGACATGACCAATATTCGAACTTGACTCAGATATTGTCAAGATGATCATTCTGGGCAAGTTTGATGATGATCGGATCAAAACTGTGGCCTCTAGTGTGTTCACAAGGTTTTTCTATGATTTGACCCACTGACTTACTTGTTGAACCGACATGACCCGTATTAAAACTTGACCAAGATATTGTCAAGATGATCATTCTGGGCAAGTTTGATAATGATTGAACAAAAACTGTGACCTCTAGTGTATTAACAAGGTTTTTCTATGATTTGACCTACCGACCAACTTTGTGACCCGACATGACCCATATTCGAAGTGACCAAGATATTATCATGATGATCATTCTTAACGAGTTTGATGATGATTGGACATAAATGGTGGCCTCTAGTGTGTTCAGAAGGTTTTTCTACGATTTGACCTACTGACCTACTTTTTGACCCAACAACGCCCATATTCGAAACTGACTGAGATATTGTCAAAATGATCATTCTGGGCAAGTTTGATGATGATCGGACCAAAGCTGTGGCCTCTAGTGTCTTCACAAGGTTTAATTTATTTCACCTACTTTTTGACCCGGCATGACCCATATTCGAACTTGACCGAGATATTCTGTGGTGGTACAAATTGTGTGCCAGTTTAGTTAAAATTAAATCATAAATGAAACAGCTATCTTGTAGACAAGACCAAAATAGGCAATGTTTGCCCTTTCAGGGGCCGTAACTCCGTAACACATGATGGGACATGGCTGGTTCAAGAAAGTAACCCAGATCTCATGGTGGTACAAGTTGTTTGCAAGTCTGGTTATAAATGAAGATGCTATTGTGCGGCCAAGAAATTGTTTACGCACGCACGCACGACGGACGACGGACAAAATGTGATCACAAAAGCGGGACAGGTGAGCTAAAAAATGAAATAGTTTGGGTAACTATCGAAACAACGTGAATTTTCTTTTTAATTTATACGTGACTTTCGCGAAGAGTAGCTGCTACTGTGCAGATAACAAGGTCATGCTATTTTTCACATATCTTTTCACAATGTAAAAAATATCATTTTTATTTGCCCCAGATATCCGTTGGTTTCACTGCTAAGTGTAAATTAAAAGCTGTTTCATTACGCAAACACGCCTATACAAATACATTGCCACCTTTATCGCCGAAAAAAAGAAAATTTTATAATGAAAAATTGTGATATTTTCAGAAATAAGAAAAATAATGTATATACCCCCGGAAACCCCAGTTTTACTATATAAAAGTGGGGTTCAAGGTGGTCAAAATTATATAGGCGAGTTTTCGTGATGCGACCTCATCGATAACCCTCGTAGTGATTTCTAGTCTTGAAATTGAGGCGATTCGATTCTAATGAACAAACACAAAATTCCTTTATTTGCTCATCTGAGCACGAAGTGCTCATTGTGGGCTATTGTGATCGGCCAATGGCCTTTGTAAGCAGTGAACACTTACTTTAAAAGACTACTCCCCATTAAAATTGCTAAAACCGTTCCGTTCAAATGAAAAAGATGATGGTCATACCTAAAAGGAAAGAAGAAACTTTAAAAGACGATCCCTCTTATATTTTTAGACCAATTTCATTTAAACTCCAAACTAGGATTGTTGCCTGGGTGAGCATCTGCCAAAATATCTAAACATGTTCCGCAACAATGAATAAAACAGCCACCAGAGTTAAAATAACAAAATCTTGAAAAATGACAACTCTTCCTGTACCAGTTGTCCATTTTATTCAAGCTTCACAGGAATGTTATTTATGTGGCCCTCTACGAGATTAGCTTAAGCGGTCCGCTCCAATGAACAAGATGGCTGCCAAAGTTAAGAATAGAAAACTGCTAATGACTACTACTCCTAAGATTTTAGGCTAATTTCATTCAAACTGCACAACAGTGTTGCCTGGGTAACGCTCTGTCAAAATAGCTAAAACGATTTCGCGTCACAGAACATGATGGTCGCAAGAGCTAAAAAAAAAAAAAAAAAAAAAAAAAAGGTTTAAATATGTCAGCTCTTCCTATACCATAGGGTCAATTTCATTCAAACTTCACAGGATTGTTTCCTTGTACCCTCTACCGAAAACGCTTGGGCTCCAATGAACATGATTAGCCAATGGACTGGCTAGTTTTGCTCTTTTCATAAACCCCACATTATATAGAGAACATTCGGGGTTACGGGGGTATACATTATGTTTTATTTTTTCTGCTTCAAGACATATACCCTGGGTACTAGTTAGAAGTTAGAAGAAACGCCAAGATGAGGCGATTCTAACGAAAACTCACAATTTATTTTTGCAGTACAAATAAGAAAAATATCACGGATGTTCATCAGAAAAGTAGCCATTCATAAGGAAAACATCTCCATGTCAAATAATGGCGTCCAACATGGTGTCAGAATTGACAAATAGTACTGAAAATGGAAACATCTTTCTTATTTCTGCTTTCAACATAGATTGTGGATGTTCTTTAGAACCGCCTCAATGAAGCGGTTCTAATGGTGCTCGTTAGAACCGCCTTAATGAGGCGATTCTAACGAGTACCCAAAATCTATGTTTTTGAGCACAAATAAGGCAGATGACGTATACCCCCACAAACCCCACTTTTCTCTTCTTGGTGTTATGATTAACTCTCTGTAGTTTAAATTGCCTCTAGTTCGAATAAATTGCCATGGTCCCAAAGCTAATGAGTTTTCGAAGTTAAAATATATGGTATGTAATTTTGCCCCCATTAAATCCCAATTTTATATAGTGAAACTGAGGTTTGCAGGGGTATACAGTATTTTTCTTATTTCTCATTACGATAACATATCCGCGTGCTATATTCAGACCTCCAAAAAGGCAATTTTTCTGATAAAAATTTGTGATATTTTTCTTATTTATTCTCCTAACATAGGTTAGGGGTGCTCGTTAGAACCGCCTCATTCCTCAATGAGGCGGTTCTAACGAGTACCCACAACCTATGTCTTTGAGCAGAAATAAGAAAAAAAATGTTACCCCCGTAAAACCCAGTTTTCATTATATAAAGTGGGGTTAAGGGGGTCTTTATTTCACGGACTTGTTTACGTGATGTGTTCAAAATCATAGATTGTGGGTACCCGTTAGAACCGCCTCAGCCAGGCGTTCTAACGAGTACCCGCAATCTATGTTTTGAGCAGATATGAAACAAATCAGGATTTTTATCTGTGGTAAAATTTTACCAGTACGTTTGCATAGTCGTGTTTTCGAAATGGAAGATAGAATGTATGGTATTGTCACCATCTGCTCAGTAATGACAATGAGCGAGTTCAATCATCAGCAGGACTATGGTACTCGAAGTCAAACTGGGCATGTTCCTTCACAAATATGATCGAAAAACCTCTGGTAGATCTTTGGTAGACAAATATGGCAGTCCTCACGAGTGGTATTGTTGGACGACGAGGAAGATCGCCATTTTGAACAGTCCAGAAATAGCAGTCTCGATTCTTCCTTTCATATTGTGCATACTTTACATATTTTACGCATAAACACACTTTAACAGACCTGAAAATGTGAATTTTTATCTTTGGCCAACAGATTTTTATACTTTTCGCCGCCACCATGTACCCTGTTGTACCAGAGAAACTAACTCTTTGGTATGGTTCGACTAGATTGACGCCATGACTTTAGAAGTCGCTCTATCAAAGTTTGGTTAACCATCGCGGGTTCGATACCTGCCGGGGTCAGCAACATTCTTTCGTGGAGATTGATCATGAAATCTTTTCTACGGTAATTCTTTCCCTTCCGCTGATTCAAGAAGCGCAGTTTTCAGTTTCTGGCGAAAGCATTAGCCGCTTATGTATAAGCCATAGGTATACTGACCGGCTCAAAAATGAATGACCTAAATAGTGTTGTCTGGGCCGTTAAACTCCAAAACAAACAAAGCCATAGGTACACAATGGTTAACCATGGTTGATTAGCGAATTTGTTCAATGTTTACATGTTTACTGTCAAGACACGTTGAAACATGGACTATTTGTACTTCTCAATGAAATTTCGTGACATTTCTGGACTAACACGATGTTTCAGACAAAAATATTCATTAATATTGTCGAGAGACATGTCTTTTGGTTTGACATTTTTATTCATGAATTCAATATTTTTAGGATGAAAAGACAGTATCCTGAAGAGAATTGAATGCCCTCAAAGACTGAAAAAGGCAGCTACGTAGATTGTTATTATTAATTTTGGGTAGCCATTCAGTTAACATGGTCTAACATTACCCGACCAAGCCTGTTTCTCTCCACGTCCTCTCGAAATTAACTAGACAATCCCAAAAGGCATGACACCACCTGCCGCCTACAACTTTAGAACTTTTATACAACCAACATACACAATAAAGTGCACCATCATTGACTGGAAAACCAACTTCACGAAAACACGCCTATACAAAATACATTGTAAATTTAAAAGGAAAAAATTTAACATGAAAAATTGTGATATTTTTCTTATTTCTGCTCAAAATATAGATTGTGGGTACACGTTAGGACCGCCTCATCGAGGCGGTTCTAACGAGTACCAACAATCTATATTTTAGAGCAGAAATAAGAAAAATAAGGTTTACCACGAATTGCGCACCTCTTGTGGCTGATCTGTTCTTGTATTGTTTTGAAAGAGACTATTGGATGGCCATATGGCCATTTTGTGGGAAAGTAACTGTCCTTATGGCCTTCCTTTGTTTAGGTTTCCATTATGGTCTGGTCGCTTAATGTTTGTATTTCTTTCCCTTTGGTGTCTTTTATGGGTGGAGTAAGTTAATTGTATCAATTCCTGATCTTTGTTTTACTTCTACTTTTCATGTTGTCGCTTTCCATTGATAACCAATCTGAAATTATTGAAGCTTTTAGCTCCACTTCAAGATATTTAGATGATTTATTAAATTTTGATAATACCTATTTCGATGGTTTGATCAGTCAGATTTATCCCCCAGAACTTCAGTTAAATAAAGCATATTCTTCTGATACCGAGGCCCCGTTTTTATACCCCACCACACGATAGTGGCGGGGTATTATGTTATACCCTCCGGTGTCCGTCCGTCCGTCCGTCCGTCCGTCCGTCCGTCCGCACCATTTCCGATCGATAACTTGAGTAATTTTTAACGATTTTTTTTTCAAATTTTGCATACATGTATATATCGGGAATGAGTGGTATGGGATTGTTAATGGGCAAAATCCGTTAACATTTGACAGAGTTATGGCCCTTTTTAGTTCAAAATAAGGGGTTTTGGGGCGTTTCCGATCAATAACTTGAATATTTTTTCACGGATTTTCTTCAAATTTTGTATACACATTGGCATTGGGTATGAGTGGTTTGGGATTGTAAATGGGCAAAATACATTAACATTTAACGGAATTATGGTCGTTAAAAATTCCGATTAAATGGTTTTTGGGGACTTATTCCTTTACTATATGGAATATTTGGATGAAACTGCACTGATGTATAAACGACCATAATAAGCAGGTTTTGTGTTGTGAATACACAAAATGCGTTAACATTTAACGAAAAATTGGTCGTTAACAATTCCCATTAAATAGTTTCTGCGCATTTATTCCTTTAATTTATGAAATATATTGATTATCACTGCCAGTGTAGTGGTTAGAGTGCTGGACTACAAATCCTATTGTTGACTATGAATCTGAGGAGGCGTGAGTTCAAATCTCCGTCGAATTTTTTTTTTTTTTTTTTTTTCGTTTTTTCTTTTTTTTTTTTGTGTGTGTGTTCATTTTTCTTTTTCTTTCTTTTTCATTTTGGCAATGAATTTATGTATTTTTTTTTTTTTTTTTTTTTTTAATTTTCCTCATTTTTGGTTTTTCATTCCTTTTTTTCCCTTTTTTTTCACCCTTTTCTTCTTTTTGTTATACCCCATCACACGATAGTGCTGGGATATTACAATATACCCTCCGGTGTCTGTCCGTCCGTCCGTCCCCACCATTTCCGACTAATAACTGGATTAATTTGTGCTATGAATCTGAGGGGCGTGAGTTCAAACCCCCGTGGAGGAATGGAATTTTCTTTTTTTCTCGTTTTTTCTTTTCTTTTTTTCTGTTTATTTTTCTTTTCTTTCTTTTTGCAATGATTTTTTTTTTTCGTTTTTTTTTTCTCATTTTTTGTTTTTCGTTCCTTTTTTTTTTCCTTTTCTTCTTTTTGTAATACCCCATTACATGATAGTGCTGGGATATTATAATATACCCTCCGGTGTCTGTCCGTCCGTCCGTCCGTCTGTCCGTCCGTCCATCCCCACCATTTCCGACCGATAACTTGATTAATTTTTCACATTTTTTTTCAAATTGTGCCTACATGTTTATATCGGGAATGACTTTTTTTTCTTTTCTTCTTTTTGTTATACCCCATCACACGATAGTGCTGGGGTATTATAATATACCCTCCGGTGTCTGTCCCTTCGTCCGTCCATCCACACCATTTCCGACCGATAACTTGATTAATTTCTCACAATTTTTTTTGGAGTTTGCGATCAATAACTTAAGAATCTTTTCATGGATTTTCTTCAAATTTTAAAACACTAAAGGACACATATTATTGCCAAGGACAGTCACTCTGCTTTTCTGGTTATTGTATTATCTGCCCTTTTGATATACATGTATGTAGTTCCTTTACTATATTGAATGCCTTAGTGAAGTTTTACAGATAACTATAACACTTAAAAGTACCACTATTATGGGCAAGGCTATAACCATATTATCTTGCAGTGGTGGGGTATCATGCAGTGTTAGCGTGCTTTTATTGTATTTACATCTATCTATTGTAGATGGGTTTGTTTCGTGCAAAATTTATGATAAACGCGATGACTTTGATTTTGAGATTGTAAATTTTCCTTTTTTGGATGGTGATGTTCCTTGTGCGCCATCCTATGGCGTTTATATTTCGCAATTAATTCGATTTGCTATAGTGTGTAGTCATGTAAATGACTTCAACACTCGTAATAAATTATTAATGGCTAAACTCCTTAATCAGGGTTATCGGTACCATAAACTACGCAAAGCCTTTTCAAAATTTTATAGACGCCATTCTGATTTAATTTCTAAATTCAATATTGGACTTAAATCTCTTCTGCAACAAGGTCTATCGGAACCCGAATTTTATGGTGACTTAGTATATAAATTCAGAAAAATATATAACCGCAATGACTTCAGCACCCAATTTCGTAAAATCATTCTTCGATATAAAAAGATTGGGTACAACATGGATGTTATACGACAGACTGCATGCATGGTAGTTAACCCAATCACGGTTGGCAACTTTGCTTCCCTCTTTAATTGCACGTCGGTGGGTCAGGCCTCAGATGTTATGACGGCTCCAACGTAAAGGCTTATTGAGAATTAGAGAGATCTAATTCTTGGTAATGTTGGTTGGTGCCTGATGCTCTGTCTCTGGTTGGGCCAATCGGAGTCTAACTGTTGGCTTTCTTTTGCTCCAGCATTTCAGTGGTTTCTTGCTGTCGAGTCCTCACCGTTGTCTCACCTCTGTGGTTCTTTGATTTTTTGTGTTCACGGAGATGTTGCACTGATGAGTTAGGAGGCCTTCATGCGGACTGAACAAATTATTTGTCTAAATCGCGACGGAAGTAAGGGCGAGGATTGTGGCCACGTAAAATCGATTTAAGCCCCCCCCCCCCCCCCCCCCGTGGAAATCTTTCCACTGACCGTTCCAAGGCGGTTCTTCTGTGGCGGTTTATTTATTTTGTTGTTTGTTACTTACTGTGTGTATCACTTGTGTCTTTTTATTTTGAATGGCCATATGGCCATTTTGTGGGAAAGTAACTGTCCTAATGGCCTTCCTTTGTTTAGGTTTCCATTAATGTCTGGTCGCTTAATGTTTGTGTTTCTTTCCCTTTGGTGTCTCTGATGGGTGGAGTTAGTTAATTGTATCGATTCCTGATCTTTGTTTTACTTCTACGTTACCCCTGTAAACTCCAGTTTTACGATATAAAAGTTGGGTTCAAGTGGGGCAAAATTATATAGGCGTGTCTTCGTGATGAATGTCACATTTACTACCGTTACGGTAAATTCGAATTCGTATCATGTTAAACATCACGTGAACAAGTCCATGAAATGAATACAGTCCTGAACCCCACTTTATATATATACTACTCAAAGTTTGATAGGGATCACTTTAATTTTATATTCCAGATTTTGCACTGAAAATTTAGAATTTCTCGACGGAATTTGTACTCGGAATATTGGTAAATATCTGAAACAGAAACTCATGTGCAGTTCAGTACTCATAAAAGTGCACACTTCTCACACTTCGCAAATGAATTCATGCACCCCCAAAATCTTGCGTAGCACTGCTTTCTAACAGACCAATCAAACTTGTCAGTGTTCCTTTACCAAGCGTAAAATGGACTTCATTTGAGTTTGTGAAACACTAAAATGCTATAGGACAATTGAGAAACCGTCTCAGCCCCGAAGAAATGAATCGTGGCGTCGGAATGTTGGAATCTGGCGTTTCTCAACGTCGTATTGCTGGGATTCTGAATGTGTCTCAGAGCGTGGTTTCCCGAATGTGGAGTCGGAATCTTACCCATGGAAATCCCTCACACAGACACGGCGGGGTCGAGAAAGGGCTACAACTCAACGTCGGGGCCGTTTCTTGTTGATTCAGTCTCGACGTCAACGGTTCCTGAACGCTACGCGTTTGCACAATGAGCTTAGGAACGGAACTGGAGTACGAATTTCTGCACAAACTGTCAGAAACGGGCTCCACGAGTTCGGACTTAATGCCATGATGCCTGCTGTACGTGTTCCGTTGACGAGACAGCACGTGCTAGACCGGTTGGACTTTGCTTGAACTAACGTCAGGTGGACGGTTCATGGCTTGACGCCAGTACTGTTTACTGAGGAGTCCAGATTCTGTCTAAACTTCGCTTATAAACGTCAATTGGTGTGGCGAATGTCTAAAGAGCGATTCGATGACGTGGATGTGACAGACCATGATCGCTATGGAAAGAGGTCAGTCATGGTTTGGGCTGGGATAAACGTGTCCGGTAACACTGACTTGTATGTCGTTGAAAACGGAACGTTAATGGCAGTGAGGTACTGTAATGATATTCTTGATGAGTTTGTGAGACCATATGCAGATGCTTTCGGCCCGGACTTTATTCTGATGGACGATAATGCCCGTCCCAACCGTGCCGACGTCACTGATTCCTATCTGGAACGTGAGACAATCGTTCGTATGGACTGGCCTACTCGGTCACCGCACTTAAATCCGATTGAGCATGCGCAGGACATGCTTCAGCGTGCTGTGTTAGCCCGACTTGTGCATCCGAGGACTTTACAGGAGCTCAAAGATGCATGGTTGCTGAATGAAAGCTGATTCAACAAAACCGGATACAGAATCGGAATACGAGCATGCTCAGGAGATGTCGTACTGTAAGCGATGCCCGAGGACGCCATACACGTTATTAGGCACGTTTGTCTAAACAAATTTGGAAATTTGTGGAAAATCAGTTGTCCTAATCCCTTCGTGTTACGGCAAATTTTGGGGGTGCCCAGACGGTTGCTGTTGTCACGCTTGAATGCAGTACCAGCTGACAAAATTAATCACTAGGTTTTGTGAAGGATACGTGTTCTATCATTATGTATCAAATTTGGATTCAGCTGATTAATTCATCCAAAAATTATTTTGCATTAAAAAAGTGATCCCTATCAAACTTTGAGTAGTATACATAGAAAACTAGGATTTACGGGGGTAAAAATCCGCAACCAATCTTTGCAGTATCAGTAAGAAACATAAATAAGTAAGTAAGTTTTTAATAAAGTGTGACATCTCAAATATAAACATATAAAACTTTTACAAGGCGTATATATAAAAAATATTCGAGATCCTGCCTCCTTTGGCAAATTAGACACTATAGCGCATACAACAGATATATGTATATACATTGTTTAAAATCTCAATTTTATACATATATACAAGCGTGTGTCCCTTAACAAGTCTTTTTCTGTTTAAATAGTTTGCTTACATATATAAAGCGAACCTTAAATCATTTATTATTACGCTAAAAGTCTTCTCTTATTCATTTTAATTAATACATTGGCTAATTTATATAAAGCACGGGGTTTCGTCAGGAAAGTAGCCATTTTGGAGATGTGAAAAAATACACTCTAACGCCAGGGTGGAATTCATTTTGTCACACTGACTTCTGACAGTCGACCAATCTAATTACTTGATACATGTATAATGTACATAGCCAAAGGGATAATTTATTGAAAAATTTCTCATTTTATCTTGAATATGAATGTTGTATATACACATTGGAATCGCCTCATCGATCTGTTTCGTAACTGGTAACACCGCAACATATCTACATTTATCATATGACGTCGCGTCTGAGCATGTAATAACGCAATGTAATATTTTCGATAATCCACTAGTGGATTAAATATGCAAATTAGCTAGATAACGTAACATTGCATATACGACGTCCTTAACGACGTCGCGTTTACTAATGGCGGAATATTTATATTTTTATAAACAATCTCATGAATAAAATTCGTTTTAAATGTCATATGATAAATATAATCTTGCATTCGTGTCCATGTATTGTTGAATTTATTAAACTCGTTGAGGAAAATGGATAAAGTGCGAGTTTGCCTCGCATTTTATCCCACATTCTTTTTTATGTACTCTACAACTTAATCTGGGATGTCTTCCGACTTTTTTTTGTAAATACACTTTATCTTTGATATCGAAATGAATAAACTGTCAGGATCGCGAATATTTAGCTCAAACTTGCAAGTAATTATGTCTTCAGTTTGACAGCCTGTAAATAAATTCGTATCCTATATCCACAAGGAAATTGCATTTAATCAGATGAAGAATTAATAGTTGCATACAATATAATGTGTTAGGTATCTGGGTTGCCGATCGCCCCCGCCCATCGGAGCTTAGAGTAATAGATGGGCTGCATGGTGCTTCCATGAAGAGCTGAAACTGACCACACACGAGTACTGGTAAGCCACTTAGAAGGAATAAGCCTGCCCAGGCAAAGTGGTGTGAGTCAGACCGTCCAATGCATATAAGTCTTTTTGTTCCATTGGGCGGTAGGGCTTGAGATGTCATTTTATTTCAATGCCTGTTTAAAAGACAAACGAAATTGAAACCAACGTCTCAAAAATGTCCTATTTAGTGTTGACGTGTACGTCAAATCTCAAGTCAAACAAACAAGTAAAAGTTGACGGATTTTCAGGAAACTGATGGTTTGTAATCACAGTTTGGATCGCGATCGAATTATATACTTACAACTGACCGATGAACCGTTACTCAACAAATTACACACTATAATTAATCCATTTTGATTCCACCGCCCTAAAATCGAAAACCGTTTTGTTGTTTCCTTCAAATTCTTCCTATTTTCTATCTATCTATCTATCTTCTGATACTGCGTCGGTCACATTTGACCATTACCGCAGGTGTACATGACATACACTCCAGGTTTTGCAGGATGAAAGCCTACACAGTAATCATGAAATTACGGTAGGGATCTTTACCCTGCACAGGGGGCCTCCAGTTAACGTCCCGATCCGAAGGACGGTGCACTTTATGACATTCATCCCTGCAAATGATGCCAATGGAGTGTGTTCGGACACCGAAATTTTATCGCCGCTGCCGGGGATCGAACCCGGGACCTCTAGCATCAGAGGCAAGTGCACTAACCACTGAGCTATCACGCTCCACGCCTTCCATCACGTGAAAAAGTCCGTGAAATGAAGACCCGCTATACCCCACTTTATATAGAGAAAACTTGGGTTTATGGGGGTAAACATTATTTTCCTTATTTTTACTCCAAGACATAGGTTATGGGTACTCGTTAGAACCGTCTCAATGAGGCGGTTCTAACGAGCACCAACGACCTATGTTTGCAGTATTTATAAGAAAAAATGTCACGGATATTTATAAAAAAAGTAGCCATTCTGGGAATGAGAAAAATACACAATGTCGTATGGGTGTGTTATAGTAATGGTTAGAGGAAATTCCGCCAACATTATTCTCACATATTTATGTTCTTTTGGAATATTTTGATGCGAGGAAATAAAGTTTTCTCGTCTAACGTCAACGAATCTACAAATGACGTCGTGGGTTATTACTGATATAGTTCGTCTTTTTATTTTGGATAGCCGCTTTGACATTTTGGGGGAAAGTAACTGTTCTTTTGGCTTTCCGCTTTTGATATTTTTATAAGGGGTTCATCACAAAACACGCCTATATAAATTTGACCCCCTTGAACACCACTTTTATATAGTAAAACACGGGTTTACATGGGTAAACCTTAGTTTTCTTATTTCTGCTATAAAAATATAGATTGTGGGTACTCGTTAGAATCGCTTCGATGAAGCGGTTCTAATGAGTACTAACAATTTATATTTTGAGCAGAATTAAGAAAAATATCACTATTTTCCTCTTAAAATTTTCCTTTTTTAGGCGGTAAAATTTCCAATGTATTTGTATAGGCGTGTTTTCGTAATGAGTTATTTCATGTTTGTGTTTCTTTTCCTTCGGTTTATCTGATAAGAGTTGGGGGTTAAATATATCGATTCCTGGTCATTGCTTTCATTTTTATCTTACATAGCTTTCTATGCCCAATATTTGAATAGATATTGCCGCTGCGCATTGAATGAATTCTGTATTCGATGGTGTAAGCGAGAGTATGTGTGTAAAGAATGGAAGCATATAATTTTAGACTACTGATAAACGCATTTCTTTCTCTTCTCAAAACACTAATTTATTAACTCCTAAACCAAATACGTGTTTACGTCACCTAAAACCAGGTATTCAAAATTTTCATAGGAAGTGTGTTTTGGCTCCGATAGACAAGACGGCAAACAATGTCGTCGTTGTTTGACACTTCAACTATGTTTATACTCTTCAGCATAATCTTTGTGGTATTAAGGCCTATAAACTATAGCCTTTGGCTGAAGACAGGTCTGTGATTCGTGATCATATCTACCATTCAGCCACCAAGTTTTTGTGCGTGTTAAAGAAGGCCACGAAAGGTGATGAGTTAGAAAACCTTCATGCGGACTGATCAAGTTATTTGTCTAATAGAAGTGAAGGCAATGATCAGGAATCGATACAACTAACCCACAGCTCCCATCAGAGAAAACCAAAGGGAAAGAAGCACAAACATAAAACAATTAGACCCTAATGGAAACATCAATAATGGAAAGCCAAAAGGACAGTTACTTTCCCGCAATGGCGAATTGGCTATCCAAAACAATAATATAAGCGACACACACACTCAAAGACAAACTTAGCAAATATAAACCGCAACAGAAGAACCGCCTTGGAACCGCGACAGAAGAACCGCCTTGGAACGGCCAGTGAAACGAATTCCATTGGGGGCTTAAATCGATTTAACAGGGCCACTTGCCTCGCCCTTACTTCCGTCGCGATTTAGACAAATATTTTTTTCAGTCCGCATGAAGGCCTCCTAACTAATCAGTGCAACATCTCCGTCCACACAAAAATCAAACAACCACAGAGATGTGACAACGGTTAGGACTCGACAGCAAGAAACCACTGAAATGTTGGAACAAACGAAGACCAACAGTTAGACTCCGACGAGCCCGTCTAGAGACAGAGCATCGTGCACCAACCAACATTGCACAAAATTAGATACTTTCTAATTCTTAGTAAGCCTTTACGTTGGAACCGTCATAGAATCTGAGGCCTGACCCTCCGGCTTGTAATTAAACAGAGAAGCAAAGTTATCAACCGTGATTGGGTTAACCACCATGCATGCAGTCTGCCGTATAACATTTATGTTGTACCCTATCTTTTTATATCGAAGAATGCTTTTACGAAATTGGGTGTTGAAGTCTTTGCAATTATATATTTTTCTGAATTGATATAGTAAGTCACCATACAATTCGGGTCCGATAGACCTTGTTGCAGAAGAGGTTTAAGTCCAACATTGAATTTTGAAATTAAATCGCAATGACGTCTATAAAATTTTGAAAAGGCGTTGCGTAGTTTATGATACCTATAACCCTGATTAAGAAGTTTAGCAGTTTACAATTTATTACGAGTGTTGAAGTCAGTTACATGACTAGACACTCTGGCAAATCGAATTACCGTAATTTATTTATCATGAATTTTGCAAGAAACAAGCCCAGAACAAAGAGTGAGGATTGCGGCCACGTAAATTCGATTTAAGCCCCCCCCCCCCCCTCCCCTCCCAGTGAAAACAAAACAAAACAAAAAAATCTTTCACCTTCCGTTCCAGGGCGGCTCTTTAGTTTTGGTTTATTGCTCTTATACTTCGTATGCGCGTTGCTAGTGTCTTTTATTTTGGATAGCCGATTCCTGAGAGGGCCTACCGGAGTCTGTCTGCTGGTTTTCATTTCAGTTCTTTCGTACTGCCGACCCCTCATCCTTGTTTTATCTCTGTGTTGTTTGGTTTTGTGTGTTTGCGTTTCTGCATTGGAGGGTTGGAGGGTAGCATGAGATCCTTCATGCCGGCTGAGCGGGCTCTTTGTCTATACCACGACGGGACCATAGGCGAGGATTGTGGCCGCGTAAAATCGAAGTAAGCCCCACCCCACCCCAGTGAAATATTTTTACTGTCCGCCCAAGGTTGTCTTTAGTCATTGTTTATTTTTTATAGTTCGTATTTGCATGTGTGTACTGCTTATACCTTTTTATTTGGAAAACCATATTGCCATTTTGTGAGAAAGCAGCTGTCCTTTTGGCTTTCAGCTAGTGAAGTTTTCATTAGCGTTTAGTTCTTTCATATTCGTGTTTCTTTCCCTTTGGCGTCTCTTACGGCAGGTGTGGTATAATTGTATCGATTCATGATTGTTGCCTTCACATCTATTTGCCTACGCTATATCAGTTAACTAAACTTCATAAAAACACTTACAAAGCCCGGTTTATTGCAATTTCAATTTCTTGTACCACTACTGAACTTTCTAAATTATTAACTTCATGTCTTACTGCCACCAGAAAGCATGTTAAAGTGCGACAAAGTCTGTGAAAGATCAGGTAGAAATCTATTTTGGTATATTAATATAAAGTTAACTTAAATCCAGATGTTTCACTGCTTTTAGTCTGTCTACTTATGATCTTTCTACTCTTTACACTATCTCATGATAAGGAAAAACTTAATGATTTGATTGAATGGACATTCCATAGAGAAGATTACCTTATGTTGCAAGCAATGTAAGAATTGTTGTTGTTGTTTGTTTTTCACTTCTGAAGAGCATAAAAATATACATTATGGTCATGCCAGAAAGTGTGTGAAACTCTCACCCTTCTTCTTGACAATATTAATATAAGATTTGTTACTAAGTTATTAAGACATATTGCGGTCATTTCGATGGGTACGAAATGCGCACCCCCTGTGACTGGGTTGTTCCTGTTCTGTTATGAAAGAGGCTTCATGATGTGCCTTTCTGTTGAAAAGCCATCTGAAGTAATTGAAGCTGTTTTAGCTCGACGTCAAGATATTTGAATGATTGATTAAATATGGACAGTATCTACATTGATCAGTCAAATTTATCATCCAGAACTTCAGTTAAATGAAGCAAATTCTTCTCATACCGTAGTCCCGTATTTGGATTTATATTGATCTCTTGTTGATGCTTTTCTATGCACAATTCATGATAAACACGATGATTATGAGGTTGTAAATGTTCCTTTCTTGGACGGTGATGTTCATCGTGCGGCATCCTACGGTGTTAATGTATTGTAATTAATTCGGTTTGCCAGAATGTGCAGTCATGTAATTGACGTCAACACTCGTAATAAATTATACACTGCTAAACTTCTTAAGCAGGGTTTTCGTTATCATTAGCTTCGTAAAGTCTTTTCTAGAATTTATAGACGGCATTCCGATTTAATTTCTACATTCAGTGTCGGACTTAAATCTCTTCTGCAACAAGGCCGATCGGAACCCGAATTTTATGGTGACTTGCTATATAAATTGAGAAAAATATATGCCTGCAATGATTTCATTACCCAATTTCGCAAAAGCAATCTTCGATGTAAAAAGATTCGGTACAACATAAATGTTTTACGACAGATCGCATGCTTGGTAGCTAACCCAGTTACGGTTGATAATTTTGCTTCCCTCTTTAATTACACGCCAGCGGGTGGGTCGGGCCTCAGATTCTATGACCACTCCAGCCTAAATACGTCTGGGCTGGTGCCTGATGCCCTATCTCTGGTCGAACCGCCTGGATCGAACTGTTGGATTTTTTTTGCTCCAGCATTTCAGTTATTTCATACCGCCGAGTCCTCGTCGTTGTTTCATCTCTGTACTCGTTTGATATTTATGTTATCGAAGATGTTTCACTGATGAGTTAGAAATCTTTCATGCTCACTGATTTTGTTCTTCCTAAACCACGACAACCAAGGGCGAGGAATGTTGCCACGTAAACTCGATTTAAGTCCCCCAGTAAAAACGTTTTACGGACCGTTCTAATGCGATTCTGCAGTCGCGGTTTTTGTTGTAATATTACGACTGCGTGTATGTATTGGTATTTTTAATTTGATAGCCTTTCGCTATTTGTTTGGAAACGTAACTGTCCTTTTGGCTTTCCGCTTGTGACGATTTCATTATAGTGAAGATTCTTATATTCGTGTTTCTTTCTCTTTGGTATTTTGGATGGTACAGTCAGTTCATCGTTCTGATTGTCATGGAGAATGCCCCTAGAACTATATCTAAATGGACCTGGAACTGGAATGGAGTGCGCCGGTACCTAAATGGGATCGTCCCGGAATGGAACGATACAAGCGGTCCAAAGCGGTCCTTTCCAAATAGCGGTCCCCACTTGGGGAACGGTTATATCTAAATGTAGGATCGACATTTTCGAAAAAATGTTATACTATCTTGATTTTCGGTTGACTTTTTTATCAATTATCTTGTAATCCACACACCTTAACTTGTCCCTAATATCATTTAATCCGTTATGCTAAATAGAAGTAGAGGCAATGATCAGGAATCGATACAATCAACCCATAACTCCAATCAGAGACACCAAAGGGAAAGAAACACGAACATGCAACAACAGCCCTAATGGAAACACCAACAGCGAACGCCAAAAGGAGTTACTTTCCCACAAAATTGCCAAAATAAAATAACACAAGCGACACAAACACCTTAAGACAGAGCCTATTCCTGGTATCGGGACTTTCTGGAGCGTGGGAAGGTGCTCGCTGCCGGGTTGTTGTGTCGGGGGTGTCAAAAAACCAAACTGGTATCAGCACTTAAGAAGTTCTATGGGAAGCACCATGATCTTGTTGATCCGTACAATGTGGCCATTTCCAGAATTATTTTTGATACGTTTGCCAACGGAAAGCCTTAGGAAGACTTCCAAAATCTCGGACGTACCTTTCTCGGCATTTACTCCTTTTCTTCGTTCGAGTCAATGGGCATGGTGGGCGAAGCTTGCTTACCAAGTAATGCTTACTATCCGCGGACGCCTGATTACACCATTCTGGAGTCCATGTCTGTTGGCCTGAACATTGATATTTGCCATTTTGTCTATGGATAAACGATTTTGGATTAATGCTTTTGTACTACGACATAAACTACTAATTTAGCCTAGACATTGTTTATAAGACTAAATTTAGTTGCTATTTGAACTTAATAATTACTCTTTTACACTCCCGCTAGCGAGGAATTTTACAGCGCATACATAACGTCTCCAAAATGACATGTACAGTGTTGATGGGGACGTTCTTCTTTTCGTTCTTTTTTATTTCCTTTTTTTATTTCTTCAAATTGTCCTTGTTTCAGACTTTTTCGCATATCTGATCGTTTCCACTCAGTTACTCATTTATATTTGCCTGGGGGTAAAGGGTAAAATATACTCATGAATATGCCCTTCACACAATCAACATTACCCAACAGGATGTAATAGACCAAATACATAAACTGAATGCTTCTAAACCTGGAGGACCAGACAAACTAATGCCGCGTTTAATAAAAATAGCTGGTAATTCCATAATTGTACCACTTACCCAGCTCTTCAATAAATCTGTGTTGCTTGGAAAAGTTCCATCGCAGTGGAAAATGGCTAATATCTCTGCAATATTCAAAGGGAAAGGTGATGACCAAGACCCTACCAATTATCGTCCCATCTATGTTACAAGCTGTCTTGGCAAAATCCTGGAAAAGATAATTTTTAAATACTTATACAACTATATTCATCAAAATGACATATTAACAAAATTTCAGTCAGGATTCAGACCAGGTGATTCTACAGTAAATCAACTTTTAGAAATTTAACATATTATAATAGAAAATTTAGATAAAGGCAAAGATATAAAATTTATTTTTTTGTGATCTAAGCAAAGCATTTGATAAAGTATGGCATAAAGGATTGATATATAAACTGAAACATTATGGAATAAATGGAAATATGCTTAAATGGTTCACTGATTACTTACTGGAGCGAAAACAAAGGGTAATAACTGAGGGTTATAAATCCACATGGGAAGATACCCTTGCAGGTGTCCCCCAAGGATCGGTTCTTGGACCTTATTTGTTTCTTCTGTACAGAAATGACATTGTAAATCATGTAAACACAAATATAAGGCTGTTTGCCGATGACACTTCACTATTTGTAGTAGCTGAAAACCAGCAATCAATACAACTTCTAAATGATGATCTTACTAGTATTGCTTCCTGGGCACAAGATTTGTGTATTATACTTAACCCAACAAAAACAAAAACAATGTTTTTCACCAGGAAAAAAGAGCATACAAATAACAATAACACAAAAATAATATTTAACAATGTCAAAATAAATGATGAAAAGGCCCATACACATCTGGGACTAACTTTTACTTCCGATGCCACATGGGGAGAGCAAATCAATAAAATTTATGAAAAGGCAGCATATCGCTTATACCTACTTCGCTTATTGAAGCATGACTTAGACCGCAAGTCATTAATAAGATTCTACAACTCGTATATAAGGCCCATATTAGAATACGGGAATATAATATGGGATAACTGCACAAAAGCTCAATCTGACCTTTTGGAATCTGTTGCTTTGGATGCTGTCCGAATCATAACTGGCCTAAGAAGAGGTACATCTCATACCATCTTATACAATGAACTTGGATGGTGCCCCTTGTCTGAAAGAAGAAAAAATAGCAAACTTATCCAACTATACAAAATTTTAAACAATGAATCTCCATCCTATCTTAATGACATTCTTGGTAAATACCATCAACATGACCTAGGATACACGCTAAGACAGTCAAATTTGAGACATCCAACACCACGCACAACATCATTTAAAAATTCATATTTTATTTCAACTATAGACTTGTGGAATGGACTTGATAATGAAATTAAAAATAGCTGTACATCACTCTACTCCTTTAAAAAGGCTCTTACTAAACAAATCAAGCCCCCACCACCTTACTATCTGCATGGCACAAGAAAATATAATATAATATTATGTCAGCTTAGAAACAAAAAAGTTCTCTAAATGCTGACTTATACAATGATCACCTAAGTGAAAACGCTCTTTGTTCCTTTTGTGGTGTTAATGAAACAGTAGAACATTACCTGTTGCAGTGCAACAGATATCTCGAATGCCGCACACAGATGATAACTACTTTGCAGTGCAATAACAACATTTACATGAATATAAAAATAAGCGATAAAGACCTTTTATCCGGCAATCCCAACCTTTCCTGTCAAGAAAACTGCCAGTTACTTGACATAGTAATTGAATACTTCAGAAACACTGAAAGGTTTGATTAGTCGGACATGATGAGCCTTCACTAGTCACGTGACATGTCAAAAACAAGTCTGTCTCGATGTAAGATTAAGACCCTCATTACGCAAACATGCCTATACAAATACATCGCCACCTTTATCGCCGAATAAATGAAAATTTTATGGTAAAAAAATGATATTTTTCTTATTTCTGCTCGGAATACGGATTGTGGGCACTCATTAGAACCACCTCATCGAGGCGGTTCTGACGGGTGCCCACGGTCTGTGTTCTAGAGTAGGAATAAGAAGGGTAAGGTATACCCCCGGAAACCCAAGTTTTATTATATAAATGTGGATTTCAAGGGGGTCAAAATTGTATAGGCGTGTTTCTGTGATGGTGTTCTGTGCATCGTCTCTCTATTTTTCTTTCTCTAACAGAAACAGAACATTCAGAGGCAGACCCAAATTTGCTGTGCTAATACTTAGCAGTCAAGGTCCTGCACCTGATTTGCATTTCGTTTCGGTAAGTCAGAGTAGTGGGATTCTTGGCTCCTGATCCGGGTGACACAGGCTCTACAGTAACTGTACCATCCATCTCGGTCACGCTGACCTCTGCACTCTGACCACTACAATAACTTATGCATATGCTTTTCATGCTCGAGCAAAGCCTCAAATAACAAAATAAACAATTTGCATCGAATCTTATTTCCATACTTACGGTATAAGGTAAAAAGGGATAACTGTATAGAAAATGTTTCTGCTTCTTCGCAACGTGTCAACTTGTTCTAGAGTAAGCGCCCCTGCTAGATCTATTAGTATGACTTCCGTGCCAACGTCAACTTCTGATCCTGACCTTGACTGGTTCCCTCACCCTATAGCTCTATAGCTTTCGCATATATTTTTAATAGAACACAGGCATCCAGTTAAATCCTGTCCGAGAACCTTATGGCGTACCCCATATCCCACCTCCTTACCCTCTAATTGTTTAACTTAACATAGGGGTCTTTCGGATATTAAAATGTGACGATCGTTTTAAAAACACCACTAATTGAACACTCTGAAACAACATGAATATACAGGTGTTTGCTGTATTTGTAGCCTTCACATGTATCGCATCAAAACCATCACGGTGAATACTGGTGTACGTCGGAGTAACAGGCTTCTACCTCTCGTCTTCTTCTTCTTCTTTTTCTTTTCTTCTTCTTCTTCTTTTTCTTCTTCTTCTTCTTCTTCAATACTTAGTGTTATATATATGCTACATAATTTGACAACTGATAAAGATGGTAAATGTACATAGGCAACAGATATGTTTATGCTTACAACATCTTAAAGGAGAGGATAAATATAGGCTGAGCCTACATCCAATCCTTTGACATTTGTATGTATATTTGTTGTACAGATGTATGTATTCATGTCATGAAATTTTGAATAAATAAAAAAGGGTAAAATAAAGGTACTGCATAATGATTAAAGTTGACTGCCAAAATGCAGGGTGTTTATTGACCAAACGTTTTATGACAGTTGTTTAAAACAACACCTCATTATCGTCACTTATTCTAGATGTCCAAAATAATTCATGTTCACTCACAGAAGCGGCTAATTTTTAAATAATTATTTTTGTACTTTTAATTTATTTTGTTTAATTAACTCTGAGAATCAGGTTGTGGTTTCTTCGAAATTTATTTGGAAAACGCCTGAACCCTTTGCCTATAATGTAGGCCCTGTCAGAGGCCACTTTCTGCTACGTCTGATCTGGGTCTGCACTATTTTGCCATTTGGCCACAAATGGAATCTTCCACCTTGTTAATAGAACATGTCCATTTTAGAATTAAAGAGAATGAGGTTGTGTTTCCGTGTATATTTTTGCAAACCAAGGTCCTGTTCAGACACCTTCTTCTGGTAGGTCTGATCTGGATCTGCACATTTTGCCGTTTGGCGTCAAATGGGATCTTCGACCTTGTAAGTGGCACAAGACCGTTTCAAAATTTAAGAGTGTGTGGTTGTGTTGTCTTCCAAATTTATTTTGAAAATGTCTGAAGCTGTTTGAAAAAATGTAGGCCCCGATCAGGCGCCTATTTCTGTTGCGTATGATCTTGGTCTGCACATTTTGCTAATTGGAGCCACATGGCATCTTCCACCTTGTAAATAGCACAAGACCATTTCAAAATTTAAGAGTGTGAGGTTGTCTCAAAAGTTTTCTTCAAAATTTCCTAAATAATTCATGTTCAGCTACTCACAGAAGCGGCCAATTTGTTTATTTATTTATTTATTTATTTATTTTTTGTAATTTTTATTTATTTTGTTTAATTATCCCTTTTAAGGGGTAGGGGTGGGAGGCGGGGTCAGCGATCTTGCTTTTGAGATTTGGGGAACGATTTTTATTTGACGAAACAAATTTTTGGCTAAGGATCGGAATGCTGGGAACCAGTCTAGCGGTCCCTAAGCGTTCCCAGTTCCAATTGGAATGGTGTAAGCGTGGAATGGAACGGGAACGGGAATGCCGCGGATCGAAACCGCACCGCGAACGGGAGTGGAGTGGAACTCTAACGATAAAATGGGAAGCAAAATCGCTGCCCCCATACCCCCCCCCCCCCCTGTAGGTGGGGGTGGTAATTGTATCGATTCCTGACTTTTGCCTTTAAAGGACAATTACAAAGTTCTTGAACAAGATACTGCAGAAACAAAAACAGCACGAAGCGGCATGTATCGTTACGGGCTTGACTTGTATAAAGAAATACATGTACGACTGGTTTCATTAGGTGACAGACGAATTTACCAAAAGTTAATGATAATGTATAAGTTGTCCCTGACTATTTAAAAAACTCCTTCCTCCAACAGCCGGTGGCTAAACATCATACTAATTTAAGACGGACTGTTCAAAATTACCAGGTACTCAGCAGTAGACCTACACGCTTTTCTTTATCATTTGATCCAGCATCTATATTTCTTTTAAACAATCCTCCTAAAAACATCATGACTGCTACCGTCTCTATTGTGAATGCGGATATTTAGCAGAAGTTGCAAAACTTTTTTTTCTTTAAATGACCAAAATATTTCAATACAGGTGTCCGTCTATTCCATGCAAACAGACTTTTTCACTATTTGAATTTTAAAAACTTACTATATACGAGTACCCATAATGTATTATGGCAAGGCAAATCCTACTGCAGATGAAAAGACATACTTGTTCAAAGGAGTGAAATGTTATATGGAGGATACATTGTTCACAGGGCGGTTCTAACGACTACCCATACTCTATATTTTAGAGCACAAATAAGAAAAATAAGGTTAACTCCTATAAACCCTAGTTTTACTGTATAAAAGTGGGGTTCAAGGGGTTCAAAATTATCATCACGAAAAAACGCCTATATAATTTTGACCCCCTTGAACCCCACTTTTATATAGTAAAACTGGGGTTTCCGGGGGTAAACCTTATTTTTCTTATTTCTGCTCTAAAATATAGATTGTGGGTACTCGTTAGAACCGCCTCGATGAGGCGGTTCTAACGAGTGCCCACAATCTATATTTTAAGCAGAAATAAGAAAAATATCACAATTTTTCATCATAAAATTTTCATTTTTTCGGTGATAAAGGTGGCAATGTATTTGTATAGGCGGGTTTGCGTAATGTAGGCGTATTTTCGTGAAGGTGATAGACACTAGTACATTCACAACGTAAACCTATTGTCCTTAGAAACTTTTGGTTGATTGAAAATAAAAGTATGACATTGTATTTTCTGGTGGTACCGTTCTCACGCAATCCACTACGTAAATTAGATGTTTAGAATGCTGGGCTCAGCGAAAGCCGATTTCTATAATTCATAGCAATTGATGCATTAAATGACCGTATGAATGATTATCGGGTTTCTATACAAAATAGACGGGATTTGATTGCACCGTGTTTCATGCTTCTTGGGTACCACTATCCAAAGACCGTATGGTTACATTTTTTCAGTGCTCCTGTTTTCATACATGTGCATTTATAATCACCACGGCTGTACCAGTTGGGAAGATGATCTACCGGCGCGTATCATCAGTTTCATTTTTTTTTTTTTTTTTTTTTTTGGTTTTGGTTTTACGGCCCTTTCAAGATTATTTCACTCATATCGAGCCGATCGTTAATCAGAGGTGGGCGAAAACCGGAGTACCCGGAGAAAAACCACCTGACCTTCCGTTGCAGAACTTGGCGTCTCACACGTGGCCCGAGCGAGGCTCGAACCTACGGCGGTGAGAGACCTAATGACTAAGAGTCAGCGCTCTTATCCACTAGGCCACGGAGGCCCGTCCTCATCATCAGTTTCATCAGATTATAAAATGGCAACGATGTTTTAGATTCCGGTTATCATATAACGCTTATAATTCGGATTTTATTGCCGAAAAAGGATGATTTTTGTCATGGTTTGTCTTTGAGTGTGTGTATCGCTTATTTAATTTTGTTTTGGATAGCCAATTGGCCATTTTGTTGGAAAGTAACTGTCCATTTGGCTTTCCGCTATTGATGTTTCGATTAGTGTCTACTTATTTCATGCGTGTGTTTTTTTCACTTTGGTGTCTCTGATGGGAGCTCCGGGTTAATTGTATCTTCACTTTTTTGTTTTTAATCACTAGACGGCTTAATGATGAAATACGCCAGTAACCATGTGTTATTTCATGACATGATGTCATCTACTGAAGTAAAGCGTAAAGCGTCGTTATTCGATAAAAATACGTTTCAGAAAAAAGAGGAACCAACTTTTCTAAATTCATGTAATTTCTGCAGAAGGATATACTGTGCTGTACCTGTAACCCTGCATATGACAAATTGATCTTCAGTTCGCCAAGTTAAACTAATCCGATCTTTTATCCAGATGAGAAATGCGATCATGGTGCGCGCTGTACCGTCTCGAACGGCAACAGTAATTGATTGGGGCTTTTCCCTCGATATGTTTAAAGCAAATGCATTAGTTATCCATTCCATTACGGCTTTCAGAATTAATGATATATTGGCCTATAAATTCATTAAAATGTCTTTGCAGTATATTCGTAAGATGAAGACGTCTGCTGCAATAAAACAAACAACAGTTTTAAAAGTAGAAGTAAAACAAAGGTCAGGAATCGATACAATTATCTTACTCCACCCATCAAAGACACCAAAGGGAAAGAAACACAAACATGAAGTGACCAGACCATAATGGAAACCTAACCAAAGGAAGGCCTTAAGGACAGTTACTTTCCCACAAAATGGCCAAATGGCCATCAAAAAAAAAAAAACATAAATAAACCGCAACAGAAGAACCGCCTTGGAACGGTCAGTTCCTTGACCTGCTGCTTATTCATATATGCCACACCCAATACTGATTATCAATCAATCAGATTGTTTGATGCAAATTATTGCAAAAAATTCACAATCTGAATGACAAACAATGTAGATCCTGATCAGATGGCTTCTTCAGAAGCCATCTGATCTGGATCTGCATTGTTTGAAAAAAAAGCATATCCGGGCTCAGCAGGACAAGGGTTAATTACAATTCACTGTAATTGTCCTATTTGCTTACCATAACGTTGGAAACCATTTAAGTTCTTTCCCTTTGTCATTATAACTGATTAGAATAAAATATGTTGATGTTCATTTGAATAACACATCCCTCTGACTGGGAATCCAAACATCACGTGAACAAGTCTGTGAAATGAAGACCCCCTACACCCCACTTTATATAGAGAAAACTGGGGTATACGGGGGTAAACATTATTTTCCTTATTTCTGCTCCAAGACATAGGTTGTGGGTACTCGTTAGAATTGCCTCACTGAGGCGGTTCTAACGAGCACCCTCAACCTATGTTCTGAACATTTATAACAAAACTATCAAGGATTTTCATCAGAAAAGTAGCCATATTGGAGATGTAAAAATGCACTATGTCGCACGGGTGAATTATCGTAATGACTTCATTCATTACGCAAACATGCCTATACAAATACATTGCCACCTTTATCGCCGAAAAAAAAATTAAAATGAGAAATTGTGACATATTTCTTTTTTCTGTTCAAAATATAGATTGCGGACACTCGTTAGAACCGCCTCATCGAGGCGGTTCCAACGAGTACCCACAATCTATAGTTTAGAGCAGAAATAAGAAAAATAAGGTTTACCCCTGTAAACCCTAGTTTTACTATATGGGGTTCAAGTTGGTCAAAATTATATAGGCGTGTTTTCGTGATGTTTGATAAAAAAAAAAGATAATGTGATTTTGTATTTTTGCTACAAACATGGTTTGTGATTCCTCGATACAACCGCCTCAGTGAGGAGGTGATTCTAACGAGTAATCACACTCTACGTTATATGTACATGTATTTGGCAGAAATACAGACAATAATGTATATCTTTGTAACTTGAACCCAGCTTTTTGTCTGTACACGGAGCTGTTAACGTGGAAATTTCGAATCAGATTATGTTTTCTTTGTACTTTTAAACCAGCCCCCGCCCATCGGGACTTGAAGAAATAGATGGGCTGCATGATCCTTCCACATAGAGCTGAAACGGACCCGCACACGTGTACTGGTAATCCGTTTGGAGGAGCTAAGCCTGTCAAGACAATGCGGTGCGAGTCGGTCCGTCAATGCTTATAAACCCTATTGGTTTCACTGGGCGGCATGGCTTGAGTTGTCATTCCATCTCAATGTCGGGTAAAAATCCCACGAAATTGGAAGCAATGTCGCCAAAATGACCTTTACAGCATTGACGGGGACGTTAAACCTCAAATCAAACAAAACATTGTACTTCTCTTGTTCTTGTATATGTGCGTGATCAATGCGGTACAGGTTAAAGGTTCCTTCCGGATTATTCACCCCTTTTCAGATTGTGGTCTTTAGGTATTCATAGACTCTGCGGGAGAATACAGGATAGGCAGTTATCCGTTGTCCTCTGTTTATCGTCTGTCGTCATCACGTTCCTGAAATGAACACCCCTCTAAACCCCACTTTATATAGAGAAAACTGGGGTTTATTGGGGTATACATTATTTTTCTTATTTCGGCTCCAAGACATAGGTTGTGGGTAGGAGTCGTTTGAACCGCCTCAATGATGCAGTTCTAACGAGCACCAACAACCAATGTTTGCAGTAAAAATAAGAAAAATATTACCGATTTCGTCAGAAAAGCAGCCATTTTAGAGATGTGAAAAATGCACTTTGTCGCCCGGGTGTGTTATCGTAACGAAAACCATCAAACGACATCTCCCCTGAAAACACTGGGCTGATTGGGTCCAAACTTCATCTGTAGCATCCTTGGGCTGGAGGATTTGAAGTTTTTTTTTTTTTTTTTTTTTTTTGGTTTTTGTCAAATTGGATCTTTAGTTTGGTTGCCATGGCGACTTTTATAGAACATATTTAGAGCTTCAATATACTCTGTTTTGAGAAATTGAAAAATGGCATTTACTGCCACGTAGAAGTAAAACAAAGATCAGGAATCGATACAATTAACTTACTCCACCCATCAAAGACACCAAAGGGAAAGAAACACACACATTAAGCGACCAGACCATAATGGAAACCTAAACAAAGGAAGGCCAAAGGACAGTTACTTTCCAACAAAATGGCCATATGGCCATCCAAAATAAAAAGACACAAGTGATACACACAGTAAGTAACAAACAACACCATAAATAAACCGCCACAGAAGAACCGCCTTGGAACGGTCAGTGGAATGATTTCCACTGGGGGGGGGGGGGGGGGCTTAAATCGATTTTACGTGGCCACAATCCTCGCCCTTACTTCCGTCGCGATTTAGACAAATAATTTGTTCAGTCCGCATGAAGGCCTCCTAGCTCATCAGTGCAACATCTCCGTGAACACAAAAATCAAAGAACCACAGAGGTGAGACAACGGTGAGGACTCGACAGCAAGAAACCACTGAAATGCTGGAGCAAAAGAAAACCAACAGTTAGACTCCGTTGCAGATATTTTGACAAAGGTTTTTAGGAAACGTTTCTTTATGAATCTTCTCTTAGCCATATGATTTAATGCACATTGCTCATTTTTATTGGTTGTTATGGAAACCAAAATTTAGAAACAAAACAGAAAAAAAAACACTTGAAATTATCTTCTCAGAAACCATATGCCCCTTTTTAGCCTGAGACTTCATAGAAATATTAACAATTTAAGCATTCACAGTTGTTTTTATTATTTTATTCAAATCGGCGCTTTAGTTTCGTTGTTGTGGCATCTTGGAGTTTTCATACACTTATAATGAAAAGGTATTTACTGTCAAACCATTGCAGATAATTTGACAATTTTTTATAGAAGTTTTCCTTGAATATTCTTCTAGCAGCCAGATTTTCTTTTTACTAAACTGGTCCAGATCAATACGGGCTGGATAAGTTGTTATCATTTGAGTTAATCTTAGCAACTATAAATGTTAAGACTCTTGCGAATCTATCTCTGGACAGAATATGGGTAACATAAGTGTTACAAAAAAGAATTCATGCCCGGGTTATATACCTTGCATCCTTATTCTTTAAATCCATTTTCCCCCATAAAAAGTGTCATAAGTTTTCTTAAAAATTATCAAAGCTTGAAGCCTCAGACTTGACGTACGTCTTCAATAGTCTTATTTTAGTCAAAACCAATGGTCTGATTTCAAACTAATTCGGTAGCAATGGTTCTTGGGTGAGTGTGCCACTACTTAGATTTTATAAATTGTCATGGTTTGTTGAAATACATTGCTGCGAGCCCACTTGAGCTCTGGTGAGCAGAGTGGCCCATGGGTATCTTGTTAATTTTAATTCTAATCTTGTTAAATGTAGCCGGATCCAAAGACTTTTACACAAATGACACAGTTGATATTCGGCGGCGTAACATTATCTGATACTTACGTAGTGACGTGCAAAACATTATTTATCATATGGCATCATTGATAAGCAGTGGATAACGTCATGTAATAAAAATCGTATGACCACACGTGTAATAATACTTTTGCGGGATTAAGTACATGTAACGGCATGACGGAATCCATGTCAACAATGCATTTTCTGTGGATTTTTTTTGTTGGCACCTCCTCCCCTTCCGACTCCATATACATATCGTGCAAAAAAATATACCCGGCAAAAAGTTCTGCACAACTGGGGTTTTTGCCAATTTATTTTACTCATATTTAGTATCTGTTTACATATTACATATCAGCTTTTCGCTTACCCTTTTAGAAACAGTTCGCTTTAAACAGAATCAAAATCGCACTAGTAATGCTGGATATATTGGCTTGACAAGGCACCAGTAGTCGGCATCAAGCAACGGGGGCTGTTTCCGACCGACCCAAATCCGGACGACAGAGAGTTACAACCCATCGTGAAGACCGATACATTGCGGTAACTGTAGCAAGGCGACGTATTGTTGATGATCCCAGTCTGTAGAGAATGTTGAGACAACAACGGGGGCCTGGCGCACGTCGAATCTCGGTACAGACAGTCAGGAACAGAGTTCGAGCCTCGGGATTCAAATCCAGAAAACCGGCTAGAAAGGTCCAGCTTTCTCAACGGCACAGGGCTCTACGGCGCCAGTTTTGTGCAAGACATGGCAGATAGAACCGACGGCAGTGGTCGGAAGTTCTTTTTCCGACGAGTCGAAATTTTGTCTTCGGAAGATTGATGGTCGAATCAGAGTTTGGCGTCGCTGTTGGGAGAGGCACCTTGAGCCTAATGTCCTACCAACAACAGCTTCCAACGGCGGCAGTGTAATGGTTTGGGCAGGTATCAGTTCTAATGGCAGAACTGCCCTTGTCATATTGCCCGGAAACTTGAATGGTCGTCGGTACATTGACAAAATTCTAAGACCTCATGTTGTACCGTTTCTTAGACAGATGGGCCAGAACTCCATCTTCCAGGACGTCAATGCGAGGCCACATCTTTTCCTGCAGCAGTCCCCTGACTTGGCGTGCATTGAACATTTGTGGGATATTCTTGGTCGAGCTGTAAACAAACGCGTCAATCAACACACAAGACTTTCAGACTTGCAGAGACTTCTACTCCAAGAATGGGCTGCGATTCCTCAGCATCATATACAGAGACTGGTGAATTCCATCAGGAGGAGACTTGACGAGTGTCGTGTGAATCTTGATGGCTATATCCATTATTGATTATTGAGTTACAGTTCAGAAACTGTGATTTTATCATTTTTAACAACCTACCCGATGTGCCTCCGGAGAAGCATTATTCATGGCTCAGTGATGATATTCTTGTTGGATTTCTGTTTATTATCAGGATTGAATTAAATTTTCTTGTGGTGTAATTATTTTTTCTGTATACAATGTACTTATGTTTCAGGCAAACAGGTCGAAAATAATCCAGTTGTGCAGAGCTTTTTTTGCCGGGTATATATAAAATTAATATTAATATATACAAACATGTAAATGTAGATCCACCGATTGATGAAAGGACTGAAGAATTATGTATGTATGTATGGATGGATGGATGTATGGGTGGATGGATGGATGGATGGATGGATGGATGGATGGATGGATGGATGGATGGATGGATGGATGGATGGATGGATGTATGTATGTATGTATGTATGTATGTATGTATGTATGTATGTATGTATGTATGTATGTATTCACGCACATACGCACGTACGCATGTATGTATATATAATACGGGAAAACTGCTTATCATTAATTGGCATATATGTAAGTATGCTTGTACGTACGTATGCAGGCATGTACACACGCACGTACGCGCGCAGATACGTATGTATGTGTGCAAGTACTATTGGATATTAAAGCTTAGTGATCAAGGAGAAGGTATATGATGCAATACGTATGATTAGATAAGCTTAAAAAACATTATTTGAGCCCCGCCAAGCGAATTTGTGTCTTCGAGCATTCCGTCATGACAAATTTTAACTGCGCATGCCCATTCAGAGGGGCCAGGGATATGGCTTTCTGTCTGAAGGTTCCTCTTGATTTACTGCTTGTATGAGCGAGCAGCGAATGTTCTGGCGAGACTGCGCGAATGCGCAGGCTCGCCTGAATCTTCGCTGCCCGCATAGGTGATAAGTACCAAAATCGCTTGACGGGGCCCCATTTATAATAAACAGCGACAAAAGCACGAGCGCGCGAAGCACACGCACGCACCTGCCTTATATGTATTTCTGTACTAGAGATCTAAGCACACACGTGCGCATGTATGATTGTCTGAATGTATGTAAGTATGTATGTATGTATGTATGTATGTATGTATGTATGTATTCAGTTCGTTTGTTTGTTTAATTTGGGGTCATTTTGGAGACGTTTCTAATTTTGTTGGATTTTACCCGACATTGAGATGAAATAGTAGTATAAAAGCAGCCAAACTACGTACCAGAGAAATGACAAATTTGAGTAAAGGCGAAAATGTAGGTTATCGGTCGGGGGCGATCGGTGTGGACACATAAAAATTGAACTTTGCAATTAAATAGGTCGGAATGATAAGAACCAGTTTCTCTATATTTCTAGAGCTTGGTGAAATATTTATTCACTTTTTTTCATCCTCATTTTATTCTCTTCCTTCTGCTGGATTAAGAAGGGCAGTTGTCGGTTTTGGGAGAAAGAATGCGCACTGTACCGATTAACCGCTTACGTGTAAACCATGTTCAGAAGTTAAACCGACCAGTTCAAAAAAGTGATCAAATAATGTTGACTGGGCTAATAAACACACATGTACAAACGAATCCCCACGTATTGTCCGTGATGGATTACACGTATTCGCTTTGGAACATCATTTTTAAATTCAATAGGCGGTGTTGTGTGTGTGTGTGTGTGTGTGTGTGTGTGTGTGTGTGTGTGTGTGTGTGTGTGTGTGTGTGTGTGTGTGTGTGAATTCGGGTTTAACGTCGCTTTCAACAATTTTTCAGTCATATCACGACGGTGTCTGGTTGCGACTGGGAGCTCAATGCTCAATTTTATAGTGCTGCCTCACTGAAGTACATGATACTACACCCAGTCACATTATACTGACACTGGGTCGACCAGTCCTAGCTCTAGCCCGTAAATCTGAGTGCCAAGCGAGGAGCAGCTAGTACCATTTTTAACGACTTTGGTATGTCGCGGCCCGGGATCGAACCCGCGACCTCCCGTTCCTCGGAGCGGACACTCTATCAACTGAGCTATCGGGGCCGACAGTGAGTGAGAGTACGGACAGTGAGTGAGAGAGAGAAAAGGGCGAAGAAGTGTACTTGTTTTTCAATAAAACTATGCAAAATCTATACATCATATGAGACTATGTTTTCTTTCCGGTACCTCTTTTTATTCGTTAGGACATGCTACTGTGTATGTTAAATATGTTCTATAAAAGGGTTATCCTTTGGAAGCAAGGAATACACCACAGAACTGAAAAATATGGAGTGTACATGTTTTCTGGGCCAGACTAGCTAGTTTCGACCAATTAGGCCTCATCGGTGACCCTCAGATATTTTCAAAATTCCACAATGGAATCAATGATCCCAAAAGGACAAGAAAATATTATCTACACTATGATGTAGGGCAGGGAGACGTTTTACCGCCGCCACACAGTCCCACACACCAGCTGTAGTGAAGTTAAATATGTTCTATAAAAGGGTTATCCTTTGGAAGCAAGGAATACACCACAGAACTGAAAAATATGGAGTGTACATGTTTTCTGGGCCAGACTAGCTAGTTTCGACCAATTAGGCCTCATCAGTGACCCTCAGATATTTTCAAAATTCCACAATGGAATCAATGATCCCAAAGGACAAGAAAATATGATCTACACTATGATGTAGGGCAGGGAGACGTTTTACCGCCGCCATACAGTCCCACACACCAGCTGTAGTGAAGTTAAATATGTTCTATAAAAGGGTTATCCTTTGGAAGCAAGGAATACACCACAGAACTGAAAAATATGGAGTGTACATGTTTTCTGGGCCAGACTAGCTAGTTTCGACCAATTAGGCCTCATCAGTGACCCTCAGATATTTTCAAAATTCCGCAATAGAATCAATGATCCCAAAGGACAAGAAAATATGATCTACACTATGATGTAGGGCAGGGAGACGTTTTACCGCCGCCACACAGTCCCACACACCAGCTGTAGTGAAGTTAAATATGTTCTATAAAAGGGTTATCCTTTGGAAGCAAGGAATACACCACAGAACTGAAAAATATGGAGTGTACATGTTTTCTGGGCCAGACTAGCTAGTTTCGACCAATTAGGCCTCATCAGTGACCCTCAGATATTTTCAAAATTCCACAATGGAATCAATGATCCAAAAGGACAAGAAAATATGATCTACACTATGATGTAGGGCAGGGAGACGTTTTACCGCCGCCATACAGTCCCACACACCAGCTGTAGTGAAGTTAAATATGTTCTATAAAAGGGTTATCCTTTGGAAGCAAGGAATACACCACAGAACTGAAAAATATGGAGTGTACATGTTTTCTGGGCCAGACTAGCTAGTTTCGACCAATTAGGCCTCATCAGTGACCCTCAGATATTTTCAAAATTCCGCAACAGAATCAATGATCCCAAAGGACAAGAAAATATGATCTACACTATGATGTAGGGCAGGGAGACGTTTTACCGCCGCCACACAGTCCCACACACCAGCTGTAGTGAAGTTAAATATGTTCTATAAAAGGGTTATCCTTTGGAAGCAAGGAATACACCACAGAACTGAAAAATATGGAGTGTACATGTTTTCTGGGCCAGACTAGCTAGTTTCGACCAATTAGGCCTCATCAGTGACCCTCAGATATTTTCAAAATTCCACAATGGAATCAATGATCCAAAAGGACAAGAAAATATGATCTACACTATGATGTAGGGCAGGGAGACGTTTTACCGCCGCCATACAGTCCCACACACCAGCTGTAGTGAAGTTAAATATGTTCTATAAAAGGGTTATCCTTTGGAAGCAAGGAATACACCACAGAACTGAAAAATATGGAGTGTACATGTTTTCTGGGCCAGACTAGCTAGTTTCGACCAATTAGGCCTAATCAGTGGCCCTCAGATATTTTCAAAATTCCACAATGGAATCAATGATCCCAAAGGACAAGAAAATATTATCTATACTATGATGTAGGGCAGGCAACACGATACAACCCGCGTTAGATCATTCAGCTTTTGGAGATGGGTACAAATAGTGTAGATCAAGATCAGATGGCTCAACTTCTAATCCATCTGATCAGAATCTACACTATCGTTTAACTTGAATGATAATCAGATAATCAGTTGTGACAAAATTAATGTGTTGATAGGAACTGAGTTGGAACATTTTGATACTCAAGAACTGTATTGTGTAGTCATGAGAGGAATTCGAAATAAAGCTGCCTTTAACACACCGTGTTTCAATCGTATAGTCTAGGCTTTAAATCCCAACCCTGGTATTGGTAAGGAGGTACACTGAGTACACGAATCGCGATACTCTAAAGACAGATGGTACAGTCGCATGGCATAACAAGATTTATCACATGACGTCGTTGATAAGCAGTGGATAACGTCGTGTAATAAAAATCGTATGACCACACGTGTAATAACACTTTGGCGGGATCAAGTAACGTCATGACGACGTCCATGTCAACCATGCATATTTATGGAAAACAACCATGCATATTTATGGAAAAATGGTCAAAATTCACGGCGATAAAAAATCCAAATTAAAGTGGTCATATGATAAACCGAATCTTACACTCGTGGTCATTTCATATGAAATTTATGAAACTCGTCGAAGGCTCGTTTCATAAATTTCATATGAAATGACCACTCGTGTAAGATCCTCTATATAATACCTCTAAAAATATATAATCACATTTTATATCACATGATTTTGAAGGACTAGTAAATATTAACATTAAGGCCCCCGCCTATCAGGCCTTGAAGAAATAGATGGGCTGCATGATGCTTCCACGCAAAGCTGAATCCACCGCACACGAGTACTGGTAAACCGCTTAGTGAATCTAAGTCTGACAAGACAAAGCGGCGCGGTCCATGCTTATAATCCCTACTGGTTTCATTGGGCGGCAAGGTTTAATTTTTGTTATGGTGTGTCTTTGGGTGATTGTGTCGCTTATATTATTTTATTTTGGCTAGCCTATTGTCCATTTTGTGGGAAAGTAACTGTCCTTTTGGCTTTCCGCTATCGATGTTTCCATTAGGGTATGTTGTTTTACGTTTCATTCCCTTCGATGTCTCTGATGGGAGCTGAAGCGATTCCTGATCATTGTCTCCACTTCTCCACTTCTATTTTCCAAAGAATATATTATGAATGAATTGTAAAATAAATGCTGATGGTAGAAAGAGTTTTTCAATACAAGTACTGTATCTTGTTTCCTGTATGTCAGCCTTATGTCTAGTCTGATCGGGTCAGACATTTTAATTGTTTTAGATAATGTTTAGAAAATGAAATTTTATAATTCAACTCGAATTATTTTTTTTTAAGCTCATTTCTAAAATATCCAAAGATGAGGATTGAATTATGTCCCTTTTTAATTGTATTTATAGAATAGAAAGGATGATTTATGACTTGTGTGACGTCACGGGAAAATCTGTTTAGTTGTTTGCGAATAACGAAGGCTCAGGTTGCCCTCCATGTCCTCGTCTTTATTTTAGCATTTCTGCCTTTGTTTGCTGCTTGCTTAGTACATGTACAAAGTCTATAGTGAAAGAAAAAAAAACCGTTTCAACACGAAAACACGCCTATATAATTTTGACCCCCTTTAACCCATTTTTTATATAGTAAAACTGGGTTGCCGGGGGTATAACTTATTTTTCTTATTTCTGCTCTAAAATATAGATTGTGGGTACACGCTAGAACCGCCTCATCGAGGCGGTTCTAACGAGTGCCACAATCTATATTTATTTTAGATTGTGGGTACACGCTAGAACCGCCTCATCGAGGCGGTTCTAACGAGTGCCACAATCTATATTTTGAGCAGAAATAAGAAAAATATCACAATTTTTCATCTTAATTTTTTTTTTTTGCCCAAAAAAATGGCAATGTATTTGTATAGGCGTGTTTTCGTAATGGTCGTTATTTTAGCATTTCTGCCTTTGTTTGCTGCTTGCATAGTACACAGTCTATAGTGAAAAAACATTTCAAGACCCTACCTGATCTGTGTTCCCATTTACAAAAACACGCCTATTCAAATATATTGAGGAAAAAAACACAACCCAAAAATAAACATTTTCAGACAAAAAAAAATCTGATAGTTTCCATATTTCTACTCCAAACATAGATTGCGGGGACTCGTGGCGAGACCATTCTAAGGAATACCCACAATCGCTCTATGTTTTGACCAGAAATAAGAAAAATAATGTATACCTCTACAAAATAGAAGTGGATGCAATGATCAGGAATCGATAATTAACCCACAGCTCCCATCAGAGACACTAAAGGGAAAGTCCACAAACATGAAAGAACAGACCCTAATGGAAACATCAATAGCGGATAGCCAAAAGGACGGTTACGTTCCCACAAAATGGGCAATAGGCTATCCAAAATAAAATAATATAAGCGACACAAACACCAAAAGACAAACCATAACAAAAATAAAACGCGACAGAAGAACCGCCTTGGAACGGTCAGCGGAAACGAATTCCACTTGGGTGCTTAAATCGATTTTACGTGGCCACAATCCTCGCCCATACTTCCGTCATGATTTAGATAAATAATTTGTTCAGACCGCATGAAGACCTCACAACTCATCAGTGCAACATCTCCGTGAACACAAAAAAATCAACAACCACAGAGATGATACAACGGTGAGGACTCAACAGCGAAACCACTGAAATGCTGGAGCAAAAGAAAACCAGTTTTATCATATTAAAGTGGGGGTTTAACTACAAGGGGTCAAAATTATATAGGCTTATTTTCGTGATGTTGGCAGGCCGGTAACCTGAACTTTAACCTCTAAGATTAATTATATCGTGACGGAGTCCGTGTAACTGATCCATGCCATGGTTTGTTTGTATTGGAGTTTAACGGCCCAGTCAACCCTTTTGGGTCATTTTAGCCAGTCAGTTTACCTATCCACACTTTTCCTGGGCAGGCTTATACGTAAGCGGTTAACCAGTACAGTGCACATTCTTTCACCAGAAACTGCCAACTGCACTTCTTGAATCAGCGGAAGGGAGAGAATGACCGTAGATCAATGTTCACGATAGAATGTTGCCGACACCGGCAGGTATCGAACCCGCGTCCTGCTGATCATCAGTCAGACGCACATCCGACTGAGCTACCGAGGTCGGCTCCATGCCATTGTAAAACTGATCTTTTCTCTCTTTCTGACTAGCCGGTAAAGTTTGCATTAACAGTTTTTCTGTTTTTGTTTTTTTGAACTAATTTTCCATTACTATTCGAAAAATGTGGATGAACTTTCACAGGTATATAGACCATTATAGAAAGCATCGCCCCCGCCCATCAAGGCTTAGAGAAATCGATCGGGCTGCATTATGCTTCCACGCAGAGCTGAGTCCGACCACACATGAGTACTGGCAAACCACCAAGAAGAGCTAAACCTGCCCAGGCAAAGTGAGTCTGACTGTCCAAGCATATAAGCCTTTTGGTTTTATTGGGCAGCAGGGCTTAGGATTTCATTTCATCCCGATCTCGGGTAAAAGTCCCACAAAATTTGAAGCAACGTCTCCAAAATGATAGAAGCCTCCGTGGTGCAGTGGTTATGCTACTCGCCTTGTAAACCAGGGATCGCAGGATCGATCCAGGGCTTTTCCAGACTTTCGGATGAGTCTTTAAACCGAGGTCCCGTCTCCGTATGACCTTAGCTGTTGGTGGGACGTAAAACTAAAACTCACTCACACTCACTCTCCAAAATGACCTAAATTGTGCTGACGGGGACGTTAAACCTCAATTCAAACAGACAGAAGAAAACATATTGTGGTCAAGGACCAACTCTAACTGTTCTTTATCTTATCTGTCTTTGTCAGTTCCAAATAAGTGGCGTGGCTCTCGATAATATTTTTCATAAATATTCAAATTTTGCAGGTTCATTGGTACTGGCAAAGTGTGGTTTGCAATTGTTTATGAGCACAATCCGTTAATATTTGACGGTAGTATTGCCGTTAACAATTTTTATTAAATGGTGTTTGAACCCTTTTCCTTTACCAAATGAAATATATGAATGAAACGCCACAGAAATATAGACCGAATAAGAAAGCATACCTCAAAAAGGGTAAAATTATGATGAAAATTTGTGATAATTTTCTTATTTATACGCCAAACAAAGGTTTTGGGTGTGCGGTTCTAACGAGTACCCACAACCTATGTCTTAGAGCAGAAATAAGGAAAATGATGTTTACCTCCGCAAACCCCAGTTTTCTCTATATAAAGTGGGGTTTAGTGGGGTCTTTATTTCACGGACTTGTTCACGTGATGTCAAAACGTCAGGAAAAGATACCTGCACCCTGGGAACATCGCATGAGAAATTTAAAAACCAGTCTACAATCGCCAGTTTATTTAATCCTGCTGTCTCAAATTATACTGTATCCGATTCATAACAGCAAAATATAGCCTCCAAATCAAACAGGCTTTCGCAGAATCTTGTCTCAAACACTTGGGATCGCATCGTATGGTTGCAACCGACTTCGTCGGGCTTATTTCGGAGGATGCACCCGACTTCGGCGATCTTTGACCGGAAATGATGCAACAGGCTTTTAAAGATGCGGCTGAAATGGATGCATCCGACCTTTACAACCCAGGGGAGACTTTGTGAAATGTTGAATGAACATCTATTAATCAACTTTGTTACACCAAATCGCAAGTCTTTGCCACGTTGTGCATCCGCCGAGTTCCAATGTAACTTGAGCGATGACTAATCGTTGCAGGCAAACAGTAAGTTAAAACAGGAATCCTCAAAACCAATCCAATAACCGCCCATACATGTACTTTCAGTTAGATTTTACCTGCACTGGTTCCGGAAAAGAAGGATAGTAAGACAGTTTCTGACTAAACAGTAGGCACTTCTGTTTCAGACCTGTGACTTTTTTCTCGCCACCAAAAGTAAGGAGATATGCTTATTGTTCCAAAGCCATCGGACTATTACTTCTGGAGATTTTAATCACATATCGAGCATGGTTGTCACGTTGGTCATGTCATCTTTCTTCACCTGTAATTTGCCCATTAGTTTCAAAGATGTCTTTCATAATTGCTAACGTACGACGGACGCCGGATATTATCTATCTGTAAACTCCACCCCTTACAAGAACATGCCTATATAATTTTAACCCCTCATACCCCACTTTTATATAGTAAAACTGGGGTTTCCGGGGGTATACATTTTTTTTCTTATTTCGCTCTTAAATATAGATTGTGGCTACTCGTTAGAACCGCCTCGATGAGGCGGTTCTAACGAGTGCCCACAATCTATATTTTGAGCAGAAATTATTTTTTCTTATTTCTGCTCTAAAATATAGATTGTGGCTACTCGTTAGGACTGCCTGGATGAGGCGGTTCTAACGAGTGCCCACAATCTATATTTTGAGCAGAAATAAGAAAAATATCACAATTTTTCATAATAAAATTTTCATTTTTTCGGCCATAAAGGTGGCAATGTATTTGTATAGGCGTGTTTGCGTAATGGAAGCCTTAGGCTTAGGAAGGCTAAACATATACTTGTCACATATCCAAACAGTAAAGGGTCAAGCAGCACAGTCTCATAAGAACATTCACTATTTGCAAGCATGAAGCTTCGGTCATCGAGGCAGTTTTAACGAGTGCCCACAATCTATAGCTTAGGGCAGAAATAAGAAAAGTAAGGTTTGCCCCTGTAAACCCAAGTTTCACTGTACAAAATCGTCGTTCAAGGAGTGGGGGTCAGAATTATATAGACATGTTTTCGCGATGTGTAGTCGTTAGAATCGCCTCGGTGAGGCAATTCTAATGAGTGTACACAGCAATCCTTAATTTCATATAAGCTTTATTCCTGACATGACCCTATGAATAACCCTGAGTGGCTCGAGCTATCACTATTTCCAAATAAATTTCGTGGTCCCAAAGGTGTTCTAGCCATTGACGATTCGCTTTATACAGTAGAACTTCGATAGCTCGAACACCTTTGGGACCTCGAAAATCTGTTAGAGACAGAAGGAGTTCGAGTCACTAGGGGTTACTGCCAGGAGGCATAACGAGATACTTTTAGACAACTTTTCGGTGTTCCATAATGAATATGTATGCTGTGTGTACTCATTAGTATCGCCTCATCGAGGCGATTCTAATTAGTTCACACAGCATACATTTGTAAGATAAAAGACTAAATTCTCCTAAATTATCCCCCACTAGTTCTTATGTAGAGGATTTCGCTAGGGCTCAAGAATGGGTTCGACTCATTCATGGTAAACGAGTCATCGTTGTTCGAGCCATCGAAGTTCTACTGTACATTGAAACGTCGATAACTCGGACACGGATAATTCGTTTACCATGGCCAATTCGAACGTACTTTTCGGGCTTTAGAGAAGTGTTCCTGTAGCTCTAGAAATCCGTGTGTTTAGGTCAATTTATGAAGGTTTCATTTTAACTTCAAAATGCATGCTGTGTGTACTCATTAGAATCGCCAAGTATTCTTTGTGTACTCATTAGAATCGCCAAGTATGGTGTGTGTACTCATTATAATCGCCAAGTATGGTGTGTGTACTCATTAGAATCGCCAAGTATTAGAATCGCCAAGTATGGTGTGTGTACTCATTAGAATCGCCTCATTGAGGCGATTCTAATGAGTATACACAGCATACATTTATTTTTTTTTTAAATCGAAAATATATCCATTGGTCAGCCCCATTATGTCTCAGCTAGAAGAATCAGTTACCCTCAATTACACGAACTACCCCTATTTCGAACAAAATTTCATGGTCCCAAAGGTGCTCTAGGCATCGAAGATTCGCTATATATACACTCACAAACTTGACGCGCACCAAAACCATAAAAAAAATCTAACCAGATACCTCTACCTCGAAGAATGTTGCAGCGATGCAAAAAGAACTAAACTAAATACCGATCGCGCCACGGGAATAATTACAGACAGATGTGGTATGTTTCTCCTTTTATGACAAATGGAAGTCTTGGACAGAGGAAACGAGGAAAGCCACATAAAATTAGACCTTGTATCATAAAAAAATAATAAAACTGCATGCCGCGTCGAAAGATGGAATAGTAATTGCAACAGCAGAATGTAATAAATCGCAATAAGACACAGAGTTCAGACTGACTTTCCAACCATGTCTATAGTAAATACATGGTTAGTATCTTTAATAATAAAATATAATCGGTGAGCCTTAGACAATTTTGTAGGGGCGAGCTTTAGCGAGCCCCTATAAAATTGTCGGGGCGAACCGATTATAATTTATTATTAAAGACACTATCCATGTATTTAGTTTATACCGCAATTCAAAACAATCAATGGAAACAAAAAGACAGCAGACTGCGTGGCATGAAAAACGACATTCAGTGTCATGGCGCATACGTAGTATAACGTGACGTCAACGAGTGCACAAAGACGTAGTAAACAACACGGATGCTCGAATAAAAGTTTCTCAGCTCTTCACTTTCTGTATGAAAATCTGCAAATAAATAGTTTATTTTAGCTTTACAAAATATTTTCGAGGTTGAGAGGCAACTACAGTTTCAGTGCGAAGGTATTCCAACGGGCCATACAAACGAGGAAAGGTCAAGAAGGTGAGAATTTAGCTGAAATTTCTGAAAATCTGTTTAAATAAATATTGCAAAGATTTTAAATAGCAGTTGCGTTGTTTTCCCATGTATAAAAGTTTGTATATTATTGATTACACTTGTAAAATTGGGACCTGAAAAGTAGGTCCGGTCTATAAACGGTCACTAGACGCATTATAAGTAAGTCGAAGGTATTATAGGTCACTACCGATTATAGCGTGCAGTTATTCGACCCCTTTTTTAGATTACTAGAATGCCTGATTGCGGTATAAAATGGTGTTTGCGGTGCACAGACATGTGCTCACAAGACAATTGCTCACCACAAGACAATTAATCACGTCAACAAGTCCGCGAAATAAAGACATCCACCCCCACCCCCCTGAATTCCACTTTATATAGAGAAAACCGGGGTTTACGGGGGTAAACATTATTTTCCTTATTTTTGCTCCAAGACATAGGTTGTGGGTAGTTGTGGGTACTCGTCAGAACCGCCTCAATGAGGCGGTTCTAACGAGCACCCAAACCTATGTTTGGAGCAGAAATAAGGAAAGTATCAATCATTTTCATCAGAATAAAATACCTTTTTTTTGAGGTTTGAAAAATGCACTATATCACACGGATATGTTATCGTAATGCATTTGCTCACAAGACAATTGCTCACAAGACTATTGCTCACCACAAGACAATTGCTCTCAAGATATTTATTAGGAAATCTTCTAGTGTCCTGTCTTCTCTAAAGTTCCTCATGTGCCCTACACCTCCGCTTCTTAGGAAGTTGTCCACTACTATGTTGTGGTCCTCTACTATTTTGCTCTATCTGTGTGCTTACAAGATACTCGGACCCATCAATACCAGGACTTATAACTACAGTGCTGATAATTATTTTGTCGATATGATGATGTCGTGGCTCCGATTTTACCTGTATGGGCGGACCCAGCTTTTCGAACCCAAAGAACGATATCGATTTGTTCAGTTTAGTGGAATTTTACCTATGGCGGATCTAGCTGTGGCAAATTTTGGGTAGCCCGATTTTAAGGTAATTTTTAATGGTTATTCCAAATAACTACAATTTCCATTATGGAGGAAAAATTCGGAATATGAAATCCCTGTTTTGTTGTGCATGTAAGCGTAGATTAACTCTATGATTTACTGGGTTTGTGATCAGTAAAACCTGTTGCATCAAAGATGCAAAAATTAAAAAAAAATGTAATGGCGTCGTTGATAAGCAGTTAATAAAGTCATGTAATAAAAATCGTATGACCACACGTGTAATAACACTTTGCCGGGATTAAGTAACGTCATGACGACGTCCATGTCAACCATGAATGTTTTGGTGTGGAAAATTTCTAGGCGATAAAATCCTATGTAAAGTGGTCATAAGATAAACAGTTACACTCGTGGTCATTTCATATGAAATTTTTGAAAGGTCAATTCATATGAAATTTATGAAACTCGCCGAGGGCTCGTTGTATAAAGGTCATATGAAATGGCCACGAGTGTAAGATCCCCTGTTATCGTAATGGCCTTGTTAACCTGATGGTCGGGCCCCGCCCATCGGGGCTTGAAAAAATAGATGGGCTGCATGATGCTTCCACGCAGAGCTTAAGCCGACCGCACACGAGTACTGGTAAACTGCTTAGAGGATCTAGGCCTGCCCCGGGCAAAAACTTGAAAGATGGGGTATCCGTACACAGATTCCTATACTTTTCTTCTCAGTGAAAGTAAACAATATTATACTGTGTAGATGAAGACAAACAAATGAAACTAACAGCAAATGTTTATGCCCAGCGCTCATGTTCTGAATCGGCCCCCGCCCATCGGGGCTTTAAGAAATATACGGGCCGCATGATGCTTCCACGCAGTGCTGAATCCCACCCACACACGAGTACTGGTAAACCACTAAGAGGATATTAGCCTGCCCAAGCAAAGCGGTGTGAGTATCGGACCGTCCATGCTTATAAACCCTATTGGTTTCATTGGGCGACAGGGCTTGAGATGTCATTTCATCTCAATGTCGGGTAAAAGTCCCACAAAATTGGAAGCAACGTCTTCAAAATGACCTTTACAGTGTTGACGGGGACGTTAAACCTCAAATCAAACAAACAAATCAAAAACTCATTTTCTGAAAGGTAAGCTCGTATATGTATTTATCTAGTAATTACTAAACCATCAACATGTGTACATTAACCCATTTAGTACCAGAAACCCCCAAACGGGTACCCTGACAATCAGTGCAGGCCAGGATCAGACGCCGCAAAACGCGGCGTCTGAGCAGGGCCTACACCATTTGCAAAAAGTTCAGATATTTTTCCGGACAAATTTTAAAGAAAACACAACATGACACCCCTAAATTTTAAAATTGACTCCTGCCATATATAAGGAGGAAGATTCCATTTGGTACAAAAAGGGTTAATAGGATCTAAATAAATTATACAGTAAATCATAAATGGTTCGAACACCGATAGATCATTTACCATGGCTGTGTCAAATTCTGATAGCTCCAGAAAACCGGCCCCCGCCCATAGGGGCTTGAAGAAATATATGGGCTGCACGATGCTTCCACGCAGAGCTGAATCCGGCCCGCACACTAGTACTGGTAAACCGTTTAGAGGATCTAAGCCTGTCCAGGAACCGCGGTGCGAGGCGGACCGTCCTTGCTAATAAACCCTATTGGTTTCGTTGGGCGACAGGGCTTGAGATGTCATTTCATCTCAATGTCGGGTAAAAGTCCCATAAAATTGGAAGCAACGTCTCCAAAATGACCTTTACAGTGTTGGCGGGGACGTTAAACCTCAAATCAAACAAACAAATCAAAAACTCATTTTCTGAAAGGTACGCTCGTATATCTAGTAATTACTAAACCATCAACATGTGTACATTAACCCATTTAGTACCAGAAACCCCAAAACGGGTACCCTGACAATCAGTGCAGGCTAGGATCAGACCAGGGCCTACACCATTTGCAAAAAGATCAGATATTTATCCGAACACATTTTAAAGAAAACACAACATGACACCCCTAAATTTTGAAATTGACTCCTGTCATATATAAGGAGGAAGATTCCATTTGGTACAAAAAGGGTAAATAGGGTCTAAATAAATTATACAGTAAATCATCAATGGTTCGAACACCGATAGATCATTTACCATGACTGTTTCAAATTCTGATAGCTCCAGAACACAAATATTAAGGACTTTTCTTAGTCTATCATGAACATGTAAGTTGTCACCTCAACGACATTTTCATTTAATAAAAGATCGAAAATGTATCCCTCATAAATACCAGGTGAATGTCTTTTGATATCAAATTTACCAGGCTCGGCTTCGAGAACGCATGCAGAATCGCTCGGCAAGCCTCGCGATTCTACAAGTGTTCTTGAAGCCTTGCCTGAAAAACTTGATATCAAATGACACGAATCTATATTTTCTATTTGTCAGTTTATCCCCTTGTAAAAACTTAAATTAGCAATTTGTGATCAGTTTTCAATGGTCCTCAGTGTGTCCCAACATTCCGGCAATCCATACATTCAGTATCAGCTGACCGCAATTTTTCCTATGATACTTTTTTAAGTTTTTTTTTTCATATTTTTCCCCATTCTTTTCCAGTAATTATAATTTTTTTGCCATTTTTTCCAATAGTCCGCTTCATTAAAAAAGTACAATGTCACGTTGACGTGATAAAGCTCACTTGTCCTGAGATAGAATATCTTTATCAGGTCAATGTGCTGCAAGGCAATTAATATAGAGGGTAACTGATAATCCCCATTATGCCCTTAGGCCCAATTATTATCTCTCAGTGGTTTGAAATTCTCTTTTCTAGAACAAATTGTCAGAGCCTACTCCAGGCATTGAAGTTCGACAGTATTCTTTCTGTTGGATATCTTGAAGAATTCAAATCATATTAGTATTTAGAAGATAAATGAAAAAGTTGAAAGGTAGCAGACATATTTTAGTATTTCTTTCAGAAAACTACAGTTTCTCGTAAGCAGTTTCTTAGTACAGTGAAACTTCGTAAACTCAAACATGGGTAGCTCGATTACCATGGCTAATTCGAACTTGTTCTGTATTCCCTAGAGAATCTTTCATATACCTCCAGGCATCCATATATTTGAACATTTTAGGAAGGTTTTCCTGATTTGATCGAAAGTTATGTTGTGTGTACTCATTAGAATCGCCTCATTGAGGCGATTCTGATGAGTACACACAACATACCTTTACGTTATAGAAGATCGTCAAGCTATTAAAGTGACTCGCATAATGCTTTAAGACCTGAAACTATGATAAAATCTCAGTAGTTCGAACTGCCCCTAATTTTTACAAATGTTCATGGTCCAAAAGGTATACGGGTTATCGAAGTTCGACTGTATATAACAAACGGACCTAAAACAGATTTATGAAAAACATTAATGTGATGCATGTTTGACCTGATCTATATTGCGAACCATGCGACATTTTCATTTAATAAGATCGAAAATGTATCCCTCACAAATAGAGAATACGAGGACTGTTCAAATATGAATGCAACTAAGCACATAAAAATGATTCCGTGATAGATTTCGATGAAAATGTTATTTTGTCCCCTCAAAGTATTCCCCTTTAACAGACATACAAACTCTCAGTCTTCTGATCCAATCATTGAATGCATTTTGGTAGTCTTTTCGAGGTATACTATGAAGGCACTGGAATATTGCAGAACCGAGGTGTTTGCGCTGTTCAAATTTTCGACCAGAAAGGTATTTTTCAGCCGCGGGAACAAAAAAAAAAGTCACACGGGGCAAGGTCAGGGGAATACGAGGGGTGAGGGAGTTCAACAACCTTTTCCTGCCTCAGATAGTCTTGCACAATGAACGCCTTGTGCGATGACGCATTGTCATGTAGCAATCTGACATTGGCCAAACCAGTTGCGGGTCTTCGTTCTTTGAAATATTTCTTCAATTTTCGAAGAACTTTATTCTTGTAAAACTTCGCATTTACAGATTTGCCTTTAGGCACAGCAAACTGAATAGCAGGGCCCTGATTTGAAAAGAATATGGCATACATTACCTTCTTGACGCTCATGGTCCACTTTGCAATGCAAGGTCTTTTGCAATACTTTGTTGCTCATATTTTGTTCTGAATCTTTCGTTTTGGCTCAAAAAAGTGAACCCATGTCTCGTCACCTGTGACGACATTAGCGAAAGACCGTGCATTGTAATTTGGAAACTTTTTAAGCAACTTCTTGGCGCACTGAACGCGTGTCTTTTTCTGCTCATCTGTCAACAGATGGGCTATCCATCTAGCACAGATCTTTCTCATTTTCAAATCCCGTTTCAGAATTGTATGAGCTGCTCCTAATGAGATGCCAACCATACTAGCTATTTGCCTAGTGGTGTATCGTGCATCGGTAGTAACTATTTCTTACACTCTAGCAACCATCTTGGCAGATGTTGCTCTTTTCGGCCGACGATCATGTGGTGCATTTTCTGTTGAGCCTAGCCCACAGCTGAATTTCTTACACCAGCGAAAAACTGTCGGAAAAGACGGTTCATTATGCCCATAAACCGAACATATTTCATCAAAAATGTCTTTGCACCGTATACCAAGAATACAACGATTCCTAATATAGGACCGTATTTCAACGGCGTACTCTGACCTTCTTCCAACCATGTTTTGTATTAGTATACAAGAGTAGACAGTGTTTATCGAACGATATACATGGCTAAAGTGGACGGATTTTAACAGGTTTGGTATCAATGTATAGGTAAAATGTTTTTCTACGCTGTGATATTTATTTCCAGGTGATTTTCGCATTAGTGCATGAGAAAACGTTCTACTTGCATTCATATTTGAACAGTCCTCGTACCTGGTGAATGTCTTTTGACATCAAGTTTATCAGGTTCGGCTTCGAGAACGCATGTAGAATCGGTCGGCAAGCCTCGCGATTCTACAAGCGTTCTCGAAGCCTTGCCTGAAAAACTTGATATAAAATCTCCAAACCAGACAATAAACTTTCATGTAGCTGTTTGTTTCAAAACATATGAAATCAATACCCCATTCACACCCCCACTGTATACCGAGAAGATTGGGTTTATAGAGGTATACATTATTTGTCTTCATCTTGCTCAATACCTAGATAATGGATACTCGTTCGCGTTGAGGCGATTCTAACGTGCACAATCTATATTTGAATCAGAAAACAAAAGAAATATGACAATTTATTCATTGAAAAAACTTCAGTTTTACATGAAGAAAAAAAAAAACAAAAAAAAAAAAAAAACAAGATGTGTTTGTGAAACACTGATGCCCCCGGGCAGCGCATGTTAAATATGAAAGTAGTATCACTAAGCAGTTGAAAGGTATGGCCAATGTTCAAGTCTTAAAAAAGTAGGTCAAGGTACAAGGTAAAAGATTATGGGATTGTTGAAAAGGACTTGTGACAAAGTATGCACATTTGAAATATGAAAGCCCTATCACTTACCAATTGAAAGTTATGGCCAATGTTAGTAGGTCAAACATCAAGGTCACAAGGTCAAAAATTATGATATCACTAGAAAGGTCTTGTGACAAGGAATGGACATGTGAAATATGAAAGCCCTATCACTTACCAATCGAACGTTATAGCCAATATTAAAGTTTTTAAAAAGTAGGTCAAACATCAAGGTCAAGGTCACAAGGTCAACAATTATGCTACCACTATAAAGGTCTTGTGACAAGGAATGCACATGTGAAATATGAAACCACTATCACTTATCAATCGAAAGTTATGGCCAATGTTAATGGTTTTTTTAATGAAAAAAGTAGGTCAAAGGTCAAGATCAAGGTCACGAGATCAAAAATTATGGTACCACTGGAAAGGTTTTGTTATAATGTATACACATGTGAAATATGAAAGCTCTATCTTTTACCATTCAAAATGACTGCCCAATGTTAAGATTTTTGTAGACAGACAAAAGGACAAACAGACAGACAGGCCAAAAACCTATATGCCCAATCCCCGAATCTAGATTCCACCCCTGAATCTAGATTCCGGGTGCATAAAAACCATTTCACCTTATATGGTGAGTTATCCTTGCGATTCCAGACGAATTTAATTTTCAGGGAAATGCTTATTGTTAATAAAATATAATAATCTTCAAGGGCTGGAAGGAGCATGTAATTTATTTTCACTATGATGTGCGAACAAGATATTAAGTTGTGCGAACAAGATATTATCTTGTATGCACAAGATAATAGTTTGTGCACACAAGATATTATCCTGTGCGGACAACATAATTTATCTTGTACGGACAACATATTATCTTGTGCGCAAGAGGTATTATCTTGTTTGCACAACATAGATCTTGGGAAGTTGTGCGAACAAGATATTATCCTGTGCGCACAAGATAACAAGATATTATCTTGTGCATACATGATATTATGTTGCCGTACAAGATATTAAGTTGTGCGAACAAGATACATGTAATATCTTGTGCGCTAAGGTATTATGTTATCTGCACAACATCTATGTTGTGCAAACAAGATAATATGTTGTGCGAACAAGTTAATAACTTGTGCGCATAAAAAAATATCGAGTACGCAAAATATATTATGCTGTCAGCACAAGATCTATGTTATGCAAACAAGATAATATGTTGTGCGAACGAGATATTAACTTGTGCGCACAGAATATTGTGTTGCCCGCACACGATCTGTGTTGTGCAAACAAGATAATATCTTGTGCGCACAAGATATTAAGTTGTGCGAACAAGATATTATCTTGCGCATACAAGATAATGACATGTGCGCAGAAGATATGTTTTTGCACAAGATAGTAGCTTGTGTGCACAACATATTGAAATAAACTGCATGTCCCTTCCAGGGTTCCCTATGGTTCCGTAAGGTTCCGTTACTTTTATATTCTTTCTCTGTAAAGAGGTTCACTGCATCACCAAAATAACCGTAGATGTCAGGCTAGTCAATGCTAGGCCGTAGCTTAGCATTATTTGTCCATCGATCCTTGCTTATAATATGTGGATCAGAAAGTACTTTTGATTAGAAACAATAGATAGCTACGTAAGTCATCATTTGACAAATCTTTCAAACTGTCAGAGAGATTAACAAAATAAAATCCCACAATACATGCAGTTTAAAAGAATGTACAAAAAGAAAGTCTGCGACTCCTACATGTAGCTTTACTTCAATCCATAACACATAGTTGTTCTTGCAGCTGCAGTTAGTTTATTGTATGGTTATTGCAATAATCTTATTCTGAAAATCTTAATTAAACCATTAAACTCAGAAGATAATATCACCTAGTGTATACACTATATTTACAATAGCTTATCAGCAATCTTTTGCTCCCAGCTGAAGCAGTGAGGTATATTGAGATGCAGCTGTGTTATCTCACAACATCGTCTTTTACTAGATTCACAGTCTATTCGAGGAGCAAGGAGCAAAAATTATCTCAAAACTGACATTCGTACGTCCATATATCCAAAACAGGTGTGATATGATTTAATGGTTCCAACGCTGTTGTAGGGCAACAGCATAGCAATCATACGCAACAAATATTTCGCTAAAAGTACTTTAATTTTTGTTTTTGATTTTGTTGAGGTTTGACATTCCCGTCAGCACTATTTAGCTTATGTTGGAGACGTTGCTTCCGATTTTGTCTGACTTTTCCAGACACTGAAATGACATCGCAAGCCCGACCGCCCATAGAAGCCGCTGGTGTTTAAGGAGCTGTTCATCTCGTACCACTTTTCCTGGGCAGGCTTAAACCTATGCGCTGTGCCAGTACTTTTAGCATAAAGGTGGACAGGGGCGCTTACTTAAGTAAAGAGGCAATAAAAACATTAATGCATTTCTATTTTGTGAAATTATCATATCACTAATCCAAAGGCGATAAAAACATCAGATTAACAAGTTCGTGAAACGAACATCCCTCTAAACACAACTATATAGAGAGAAAATGGGAAAGTAACTGTCCTGTTGGCTTTCTGTTATGGGTCTAGTTATTCAATGTTTGTGTTTCGTGTGTGGGTTAATTGTGTCGATTCTTGATCATTGCCTTCAATTCTATTTTGCATATCAGGACTGTTTTGTTTGTGTCGTGTGGTGGCTGTAATGCATTTAATGCTCTTATTTTTCCAATTCTTAGAGATTGCATTTACAATTGCTTTTCACATTTTGTGGGAAAGTAACTGTCCTTTTGGCTTTTCGCTATGGATGTTTCCATTAGGGTCTAGTTGTTTCATGTTTGTGTTTAATTTCCTGTTGGTGTCTCTAATGGGAGGTGTGGGTAAATTGTTGGATTTCTGATTATTGCCTTCACTTCTATTAAGTGGTAATTATTATTTTACTTATTTGTGTTCATTTAGATTGTTGGTACCCGTTAGCTCATTAGAACCGCTTAGATGAGGCGGTTCTAACGAGCACCTATAACCAATATTTAGTTTAAACTTTATTTTATTAGTGCCGGTAATAGACAGATAAACATTCAACACATAGAAGCTACAAAGTTACAATGTTATACAAATGGGATTCAGTGGAAAGTCCTTCGACCTTTGAAAAATCTGCATCCCATCCTGCTTACAGTGAAGACAGTAGTGATACGAGATTTAGCTTGTAAACAAGGCCCTAAGTATTTTATTTCATGAATTTGTGTGTCAACATTCCTTAGAAATTACAAAATCTGTTGTCGGCTCTACGGGGAGTGGATAAGTTCTTATTCCGACACTATGTTTTTAACAACGCACGACTTTGTGCATGTAAGCAAAGACAAAGCGTGCTTTGCCAATTATTAGCTTCTAGAACTTTTTGCATATTAGTATGGATACCTATGAAAAAATGTAGGTAAGTGTAGAACAGAACAGAACAAGAGATCCATCTCATATGCCTTCCTAATGGGACATTTTATACTACAATTGAAATAGGGTATAAGATGAATTCATCAGTTTATTTGAAGCGTTTTGTTTTTAGCAGAAATTCCTGCACAGCATTTGAAACCTGTTTATTCTGGAGTAAACTATATTTGTAAAAGAATTAAAAAAAATATATCAAACAATTTCATCTGAACAATGCCATCTTTAGAGGTGAGTAAGACGACATTTTAGCACACGGGTGTATTATCGTATAAGATATACAATTAAATGACTGATTTAACATTGCATTTTTGAACTCGCTTTTTATCCCTAGAGATTTTATCCAACAAATCAAATATCCATTAATTTGGATATTTTAGAAAAGTTTTCCTGAACGGAACTTTGAAAGGTACATGTATATTGTGTGTACTCATTAGAATCGCCTAAGTGAGGCGATTCTAATGAGTACACACGACATACCTTTATATCACACAACATACTTTTATAACTTAAAAGATATATTGCATCTTTAAAAGATAAATTTGTTTTTACTCATTAGATCGCCTCAATGAGGCGATTCTAATGAGTATACACAACATACCTTTATTTCGTAAAAGATCAATAAGATTATACTCAAGTGATCTCCATTGTGTTTCATGACGTGTTACTATAATTAAATATCAGTATTTCGATCTTCCCCTATCTCGAACAAATTACCTGGCTACAAAGCATGATGCTTCCACGCAGAGGTGAAACCGGCCCGCACACGAGTACTGGTAAACTGCTTAGAGTATCTAAACTTGCACAGGCAAAGCGTTGCGAGTCGGCCCGTCCATGCTTATAAACCCTGTTGGTTTCATTGGGCGGCAGGGATTGAGATGTCTTTTCATCTGAATGTCGGGTAAAAGTCCCACAAAATTGGAAGCAACGTCTCCAAAATGACCTTTACAGTGTTGACGGGGACGTTAAACCTCAAAACAAACAAACAAACAAACAAACCTACAAAGGCATTCCAGTTATTGAAGTTCATCTGTAACACTTAAATTCTCCCATTTGGTTCTTTCAACTGCTGCGAAGCTTAACCTCCAATGGCTCAAACTACCCTTGTCTAGTACAAATTTCAGTAAACCCAAATGCATTGCCATTGAAATTTGTCTGCAATTTAACTAATTGAATCTGTTCTTTTTAACAGTCGAATCCCATTTCAAGACGATAAAGCCAGACCTTAACACGAACAAACAAAAACAGTGGCAAATGTTGGAAATATCCGCAGCGCAGAAAACTTGCCAAGGGCGAGGATGATGGTCATGTAAAACCGATTTAAGCGCCCCCCCCCCCCCACCCCCAGTGGAATTCTTTCCACTGACCTTTCCAAGGCGGTTCTTCTGTGGCGGTTTATTTATGTTGTTGTTTATTACTTACTGTGTGTATCATTTGTGTCTTTTCATTTGGGATGGCCATTTTGTGGGAAAGTAATTGTCCATATGGCGTTCCTTTGTTTAGGTTTCCATTATGGTCTGGTCGCTTCATGTTTGTGTTTCTTTCCCTATGGTGTCTTTGATGGGTGGAGTAAGTTAATTGTATCGATTCCTGATCTTTGTTTTACTTCTACTTTCCAATAGCCAACAGACTTTGAGGGCTCCTTGAGGCATGATTTTAAATTGATTTGTCGTTTTGTTATGTACCTCCTATTCAATGATATCCAAACTCTACTTTTCTAACTTAAGATATGCATATATCAGTCAATTTATTAATTTTACTGATACTATAATTCGAAAAATGAATCTCAAATATCAGAATAATCGACTAATAGGCATCCATAAATTGAACAGTTAGAATTGTGGATAACCATTGTTATTAATATTTAAAACAAATCAAACATATCCAAACAATAATTATTTGTTAAAGAACAACACATGAAATAATTCATGGGTGATGAAATAATTCATGGGTGTGCTACTCTAAAATATTACTGAAGTGCAGAGCCTTAAACGGACTGTGAGTGAAACGATGACTGACATTGTATTATAAACACAAGAAGATAATATGTTAAAAACAGAACTATAATCGGAATTTAACCCATTGAGTACCAGAAACCCCTAAAGGGGTACCTTGGCAAACAGTGCAGGCCCAGATCAGACGCCGCAGAACGCGGCGTCTGGCAGAACGCGGCGTCTGATCAGGGCATCCACTGTTTGCTTAAAGTTCAGCCATTTTCCTAATTAATTTTGAAGAGAACAGAACCTGACACCCCTAAATTTTTAAATGACTCCTGCTATATATAAGGAGGAAGATTCCATGTGGTACTAAAAGGGTTAATGTCAGTGCGTGCTGCTATCCGAATGTGAGTCAGAGCTGAATAAACTTAGGTCGTTAATCATGACAAATGCTCAATCTATTGATCGCCTATATGATGAGAAATCTAACGGTGTGGCCAATATGGAAGGTAAAACAAAACAAACAAAACTTGATGTGCATACACTAAAGGGTGAATCCGAGCTTTCGTTAAACGTATCACAATTCAAAGAAAGTGAGACAAAGGTTAGTAGTTTAGAATAGGGGATTTATAGAAAAGACACACAAATACGAGGTTAAATACCTTATACCAACATTGATTTAACCAAAGTAGAAGTGGGAGCAATGATCAGGAATCGATACAATTAACCCACAGCTCCAGTCAGAGACACCAAAGGGAAAGAAACACAAACACGAAACAACAGACCCCAATGGAAACATCAACAGCGGAAAGCCAAAAGGACAGCCACCCTCCCACAAAACGACCAATAGGCTATCCAAACTAAAATGACAAAGGCGACACAAACACCCATAGACAAACCATAACAAAAACCAACAGCGACAGAAGAACCGCCCCGGAACGGCCAGCGGAAACGAACCCCACCGGGGGCCTAAATCGACTCCACGCGGCCACAATCCTCGCCCTTACTTTCGTTGCGATTAAGACAAACAACCTGCCCAGTCCGCACGAAGGCCCCCAACCCACCAGCGCAACATCTCCGTGAACACAAAAACCAAGCAACCAAAGAGACGAAACAATGGCGAGGACCCGACAGCAAGAAACCACTGAAATGCTGGAGCAAAAGAAAAACAACAGTTAGACTCCGATGGGCCCGACCAGAGACAGAGCACCAGGCACCAATCAACACAAGCCCCCACGCCGGAACCGTCATAGAACCCGAGGCCCGACCCACCGGCGTGCAATGAAAGAGGGAAGCAAAGCTGCCAACCGCGACCGGTTGGAAAGCTGATTCAAATGTTGAATCCAAACTGACTGTGACAGATCGTGAGCCGAACATACTAATAAACAGGACCACACTGAATTGACTCAGTAACATGAAGAAAACTTATTCTCGCGGATCAGCAGACCAACACAAACTGGCAACACAGGTAACCCGGGCATCGAATTCAATCGGGGAGGCTGATATTAATGCTAATAGGACCATTCCAGTTCCATCAGTTCAATGTGGTGATACTGATGGTAAGCAACCGAGGGTTACGAACGCTTGTCCGCTATCTGAAGTGACCTATTTAAGCCCGACCAGCGAGCAAGCGCCATTGTCAGCGGATAAGTTGCTTTCAGAGGTCGTATCTAAAGAAACTTCAAGCTCTGGATTCCATTAGCATGCCAAACCATAGAGAAGCGAAGTCAACAAAACCGAATCTCTGTTCGAGTTAGTGAAACATCAGCAGATCCTTTTAGTTATGAGAGAGATAAACAACATACACGATCCGATGTGAAAGACAAAGACTGCTCCTTACTTCGTCATATTGATGTTTCCGACTATGCTCATCACGAAAACACTCCTACATTATTTTGCTCCCCCACGAACCCCACTTTTATATAGTAAAACTAGGTTTACAGGGGTGTACATTATTTTTCTAATATCTGCTTAAAACATAGCTTTAGATACTTGTTAGAACCGCATTCCGCTTTGACGAGACGATTCTAACGAGTCCTCACAACCTATGTGATATGCAAAAAAAAGAAAAATATCACAATTTTTCATCTTAATTTTCTTATTTTCGGCAGTAAAATTCACAATGTATTTGTATTGGAGTGTTTGTGTAATGTGTACCGAAACGCACGAAACAGTTCTACGTGGTGGCTTCAAGCCTTCTGTTGCCCAGTAACATGAGAAAACGCTTACAAAATATGTTGAGAGTAAGGGTCTGATGGTGCCCTTGGTAAATATCTGGACATGCAAATATGAAGCAAATGATAATTATATGAAAATTACCGAGTCACCGCATTTGTCATTCAGCCACCGAGTTTGCTGTATGTAAGAACAAGTCAAGCTTTCACGTTATATTGGTTACCTAAATTTCATAAAAGACCATAAAAGCACAGTTTATTGCCAGTTCAAGCACCAATACCACCACTGAACTTGCCAAATTATTAACTTCATGTTTTACTGTCATCAAAACATGTTATTAAATCTTGCGGCAAAGTCTTTGAAAAATCAGGGAGAAATCTGTTTTGGTCGATAAAAAAAATCTAATGAAGTTTTAAATAAATTGACACCCAGACGTGTTCGTGCTTCAAAATAGAAGTAGAGGCAATGATCAGGAATCGATACAATTAACCCATAGCTCCCATCAGAGTCACCAGGGTCATGGAAAGAAACACAAACATGAAGCAACAGACCGCAACGGGAACACCAAAAGCGGAAAACCAAAAGGCCAGTTACTTTTCCACAAAATGGCCAAAAGGCTATCCAAAATAAAATAATATAAGCGACACAAACACCCAAAGACAAACCATTACAAAAATAAACCGCGACAGAAGAACCGCTTTGGAACGGCCGGCAGAAACGATTTCCACTGTGGGGGGGGGGGGGGGGGCTTAAATCGACCCTACTTGGCACAATCCTCGGCCTTATTTCCGTCGCGATTAAGACAAATAATTTGTTCAGTCCGCATGAAGGTCTCCTAACTCATCAGTGCAACATCTCCATGAACACAAAAATCAAACAACCACAAAGATGAAACAACGGTGAGAACTCTACAGCAAGAAACAACAGAAATGCTGGCGCGGTATACACAAATTTTGTTTAGTCCGCATGAAGGCTTCCTAACTCATCAGTGTAACATCTCTGAGAACATACAAATAAAAAAAACTACAGAGATAAAACAAGGTTGAGGACTCGACAGCAAACAACAACAGAATTGCTGGAGCAAAAGAAAACCAACAGTTAGACTCCGAGGGGCCCGACCAAAGTAATCAAAGCCTTTCCTAAATTTAAGGACGTCATTCCGATATAATTTCAAAATTCAATGTTGGACTTAAAGTAGAAGTGGAAGCAACGATCAGGAATCGATACAATCAATCCACAGCCCCCATCAGAGACACCAAATGGCCAAAATAAAATATCATAAGCGACACAAACACCCAAAGACAAACCATAACAAAAATAAACCGCGACAGAAGAACCGCCCCGGAACGGCCAATGGAAACGAATTCCACTTGGGTGGGGTGGGGGTGGGGGGGGGGGGCTTAAATCGATTTTAAGTCTATTCTGCAACAAGGTCTATCGGAACCCGAATTTTATGAAGACATTTTATGTAGTTAACATCGCTTTACTAAAATTTTCTGTTGTTCCTACGAAGGCACAATTTCTGATCCTTAGGTGATTGTTCCATCTTTTGACCATATGCTTGGGCTTACTGCATGCATGGTAGTTAACCCAATCACGGTAGACAACTTTGCTTCCTTCTTTAATTGAACGCCGGTGGGTCAGGCCTCAGATTCTATGACGGTTCCAACGTAAAGGCTTATGTTGCTTATGTTGGTTGGTGCCTGATGCTCTGTCTGTTGTCGGGCCTATTTGAGTCTAACTGCTGGTTTTCTTTTGCTCCAGCATTTCTGTTGTTTCTTGCTGTCGAGTCCTCAACCCTCTGCGGGTGTTTGATTTTTGTGTCCACGGAGATGTTGCACTGATGAGTTAGGAGGCCTTCGTGCGGACTGAACAAATTACTTGTCTTTATCGCGACGGAAGTAAGGGCGAGGATTGTGGCCACGTAAAATCGATTTAAGCCCCCCCCCCCCCACCACCACCCCGGTGGCATTCGTGGGAAAGTAACTGTCCTTTTGGCTTTCCGCTGTTGGTGTTTCCATTAGGCCTGTTGTTGCATGACGGTGTTTCTTTCCCTTTGGTGTCTCTGATGGCAGCTATGGGTTGATTGTATCGATTCCTGATCATTGCCTCTACTTCTATTTAGTATATAAATTCAGAAAAATATATACTTGAAATGACTTCAGCACCCAATTTTGTAAAATCGTACTTCGATATAAAAAAATTGGGTACAACACAAAGGTTATACGACAGACTGCATGCATGGCATTGAACCCAATTGTGATTGACAACTTTGCTTCCCTCTTTAATTGCAAGCCGTTGGGTCAGGCCTGAGATTCTATGATGGTTCATCGTAAAGGCTTACTGAGAAGTAGAATTTTACCTTATGTCATTTTGGTTGGTGCCTGATGCTCTGTCTCTGGTCTTGCCCATCGGAGTATCACTGTTGGTTTTCTTTTGCTCCAGCATTTCAGAGTATTACTGCTGTCGAGTCCTCGCCGTTGTTTCATCTCTGTGGGTGTTTGAATTTTGTGTTCTCGGAGATGTTGCACTGATGAGTTAGGAGGCCTTCATGCAGACTGTATAAATTATTTGTCTAAATCGCTGCCGCATAAATCGATTTAAGCCCCCCCCCCCCCCGTGATTTATTTTTTACTGACCGTTCCAGAGTGGTTCTTCTGTTGCGTTTTATCTTTTATGGTCTGTTTTTAAGTGTGTGTATCGCTTGTATCTTGTGTTTTGGATAGCCAATTTGCCATTTTGTGGAAAAGAGACTTCTTTTCCACAAAACGTTGGTGGTGCCGTGTGGCGGCCGTAAAACGTCTCCACGTACATCAAACATAGTGCAGTTTATATTTTACTTTTGGTCCTTTGAGATCAGCGTGAATATTCTGAGAAATCTGGAATAAATTATTGGTTTAGACTCATATTCTAGTCAGGTTTTTAATTATTTGGACCCCATTTTGATTTATATCAGTCTTTGAATCGACTGCCTATTCGAAATTCGCAAAATTGAAGTCTGTTTCCTCTGGCTTTCTTTGCCGGATCATTACAGGGTCACTGATGAGGCTTTATTAGCCGAAACTACGGAGTATGACCCATCTTCTTTCTAACGAATGTTTCCATTGCTCTTAAAGGAAACCATTTTTGATTTTTATTTTCCTTTTGCCTTTCCGCAATTGATGTTTCCATTAGGGTCTTGTTCTATTATGTGTGTGTTTATTTCCTTTTGGCGTCTCTGACGGGAGCTAGCTGTGGGTTGTGTTGATTCCTGATCATTGCCTTCACTTCTATTCTGACCCAGATAACGCTTTCCGAAGTTTTTTAGACGTCTTTCCAATTTTGTTTCTAAATTCATTGTTGGACTGAAATCTCTTTAGCAACAAGGTCTATCGGAACCCCGAATTCTATGGCGACTTAGCATATAAATTCAGAAAAATATATACTAGCAATAATTTCGGGATCCAGTTTCGTAAAATCATTCTTCGATATAAAACGATTGACTTCAATATAAATGTTATACGACACACTGCATTCATAGTAGTCAACCTAATCACGGTTTATTACTTCCGAATTTTATAAAGACTTCGTGTATAAATACAGAAAAATATATACTTGCAATGACTTCAGCACATAATTTCTTAAAATCGTTCTTCGATATAAAAAGATTTAGAATAACAAAAAAGACAGACTGCATGCATGGTAGTCAACCAAATCGCGGTTGACAACTTTGCTTCCCTTTTTTAATTTCACGCCGGCGGATCGAACCTCATTGTATCAATACAGAAACATAGATACTTGCAATGACTTCAGCACCTTATTTCTTAAAACTGTTCTTCGATTAAAAAATATTGGGTACAACATAATAGTTATACGACAGACTGCATGCATGGTAGTCAACCCAATCGCGGTTGACAACTTTGCTTCCCTTTTTGACTGGACGACGGCGGTTCGGGCCTAAGATTCTATGACCGCGCCCGCGTAAAGGCTTACTTAAGATTATATTGACAACGTCTGGCACGACAGATTATTACTGTAGCTGTATGAGAGTGGTATTAACTTTAAATCTGGAGAGTTTTGTTCAGTCTTCATGTTATTTTTTCAAGTTATATGCTTTCCAGAGGATACAAGTCTAGGTGTGTTCGGAGTGACAAAAGGAACACGACAGACAGTGGTTCTGTCTCCTTATCTCTCAAAATATCTCATCGATGACTTACTAGATCAATTAACCTTGTCTGAAATGGGACTTAGTATTCACCATTTTTGCATTATTTGCTTGCTCCCAGCTTACACTTTATCAATATTGGAAAAACAGGTAACCAGATCCCCCTGACCTTGAAAGTTCAGTGGGGGGGGTCTGGTTACCTGTTTTCCCAACACTGGTAATCTTCAGACTAGGAACCAGCAGATAATGCAAATAAGGTGAATTTGGTGTATTAACTTATCGGTACACGCTATATGTACTTTTCATCTCTGGCGTTTAATATCTTGAATATAAACGATCAAACACAGACCATGCCCGCTTTGGGCAGAGGAACTATTAGAATCTGATAGACATGTTCATCTAGGAATGTCGTTCTTTGACATAAAAATATTGGATACACCATAAATGTTATACGACAAGCTTGAAGAAATATAAGAGCTGAATCCGGCCTGCACACTAGTACTGGTAAACCGCTTAGAGGATCTAAGCCAGTCCAGGAACCGCGGTGCGAGGCGGACCGTCCATGCTAATAAACCCTGTTGGTTTCATTGGGCGACAGGGCTTGAGATGTCATTTCATCTCAATGTCCGGTAAAAGTCCCACAAAATTGGAAGCAACGTCTCCAAAATGACCTTTACAGTGTTGACGGGGACGTTAAACCTCAAATCAAACAAAATATACGACAAGCTGCATGCATGGTAGTTAACCTAACCACGTTTCCTTCTTTAACTGCACGCCCGCGAGTCGGGCCTTAGACGCTATGATGGCTCCAGCCTACAGACTTTATTTAATCTTTATATAATATCGGTTGGTCTTCTGTTTCTTGTCCGGACCACCGGAGTCTAACTGTTTGCTTTCTTTTCCTCGAGCATTACAGATATCTCACGCCTTGCCTAGATGTGCTCTTCGGCAGGTAGCATAGCAACATGTCAGCTTGTGACGTACAATATTCTACACATCCTCAAGTTTAGCATTAGTTTCCTTATTTTAACTATGTATACGATCAAGTAGCCCCATCATGTGTCTAACCTGCTCTTGATACGATATACTGCACATACTCAAGTTAAGTATTTCTTCATGTACTACATGTTTTCTCGTTTCTAAAGTTCTGTGTTTTTAAATTCTATTTTTATGTATGTTTGTCATACTTTTTATGTAATCAACCCTCCTATCCAGGAGGATTGTAAAGGATCAGCCGGCCTCAGTAGCTCGGTCGGATTCGCGTCTGACTTGTGATCAGGAGGACGCAGGTTCGATACCTGCCGGGGTCGGCAACATTTTTTCGTGGAGATTGATCATGAAATCTTTTCTATGGCCATTCTCTCCCTTCAGCTGATTCAAGAAGGGCAGTTGTCAGTTCCTGGCGAAAGAATGTACACAGTACTGGTTGACCGCTTACATATAAGTTCTATAATAGGGTTATCCTTTGGAAGCACGGAATACACCACAGAACTGAAAAATATGGAGTGTGCATGTTTTCTGGGCCAGACTAGCTAGTTTCGGCCAATTAGGCCTCATCAGTGACCCTCAGATATTTTCAAAATTCCACAATGGAATCAATGATCCCAAAGGACAAGAAAATATAATCTACACTATGATGTAGGGCAGGGAGACGTTTTACCGCCGCCACACATTCCCACACACCAGCTGTAGTGAAGACCAGGAAAAGTGTGGATAGGTAATCTGACCGGCTCAAAAATGACCTAAAATAGTGTTGACTTTGCCGTCAAACTCCAACACAAACGAACAAACAAGCAAGTAAAGAAACGATCCATAAAATGAATTGTTAGAATTATGGATATCCGTTGTTATGGATATCTAAAATAAATTATGCATATCCAAACACTCAGTAAATAAAGCGTAACTATACCTTATTTAGAGACACAGAGCCCTTTCTGATATTTAATCTTCATCAATGTGTCTCAACCCCAAAGTACTGAAACCGAAACGGATGATGGGCAAGGCCCGGCAAACACAGCACATCCCCCTCCGAGCAAACACCGACCGACGTAGCTCGTGAGACAGGTCAACTGGAGGCATCATGCAAGAGACGTCTACCCGCGAACTTATAGGCGGCCCCCACCGAGCCAACATCAGCAAACATGGCCCACGCTCCACGGAAGTCCCGGGAATCAGGAAGTAGCGAAGTCCAAAGTAGCGAGACTTGCGAAATTAAAAAATATAACAAAAAAAAGGGCAACCAAATCCGCTAAGATACATATCTCACCTGACAAGTCAGTCTTAGTTTTAGAAAAATTAGACTTTTATACTGCAAAAATGAAGGATATAATATAGATATTAAATCAGTACCTGAGTACTGACGTCAATACTGCAGTATCAACCTCAGCACTCATGAACTGATACTGAGCTGATGATACCCTCGGGGACGAACGAATCATCAACCAGCAGAGATACCGATACAGTGGTTGCAATTAAGGCGTATCTATACCTAATTTAGTGACACAGAGGCCTTTCTGATATTTAATCTTCATCAGTGTGTATCAACACAAAGTACTGAAACCGAAACGGATGATGGACAAGGCCCGGCAAACACAGCACATTTCCCTCCGAGCACACACCGACCGGCGTAGCTCGTGAGACAGGTCAACTGGAGGCATCAGGCAAGAGACGCCCACCCGCGGACTTATAGGCGTCCCCCACCGAGCCAACATCAGCATAAATGACCCACGCTCCACGGAAGTCCCGAGCATCAGGAAGATGTCCAAAGTAGCGAGACTTGCGAAATTTAAAATATTACAAAAAGTGGCAACCAAATCCGCTAAGATACATGTCTCACCTGACAAGTCAGTCTTAGTTTTAGAAAAATTAGACTTTTATACTGCAATAAATAATAAAAAGACGCCATATGAAATAATCCGTGGGTTTGCTACCAATGGTACGTTTACAAGGGTAGAATATTCTTATTTCGAATGAATTTAGTCGTTTTACTGTCACAATATTGATTTTCCATAGAGAGAGACCAGTTGAAATAGATGTCCGTTTTGTCATCTACATTTTGTATTTCTATTCATTTTTATATGCATCGAGTCTCTTATTTCCAGGAATGCTTACAAATAATGTAATATTTTATTCAAGGCTATCCAAACGAAAACAGAAAATATCATTTAGGACATGTCATATGAGCGAAGCCATGTGTAAATGTGTCTACCAAAATGCGTGCCCAACGAACACACAGACCAGGCTGCACGAATGCTTTCGATGTGTGCTAAATGTATGCGCGTCGGTCCATTACTCATTCATCCAGACCTGGAATGTTGTATACCTCTTGACTTGTTACGCACCTGTAGCTCTTCGGGACCATCGATGAGCGCACATGGCGGACAACATAGTTTTTTCGCCAAACGGTTCATGCGAGCTTGCTACTTGAAAAATGTAGTTTAAAAAGGTGTCTAGATTTCGTCTAAGCTGTCGAATATTGTAGCAGGCTTATAATTGAACTGTCAGGTTTTTTGATCAGAACCATAGACAATCAAGCGGTATCTCTATATATGGATATTTTTGTGAATTAAATTTGCGTTTGACAAAATAGAAACTGTGACAGTTTTCAGTCATACCGGTGTTTATTTCCGTATATCGGCGAAGAAACCTTGCGGAATTGATAGACAGAAAAAAGTTTCTGGTTTTCGAAAACGCCAATCGGGTTAACGACCGATCAAAACTCGTGAGGGGTGATCGTTCGGCTAACATACAAATACGATGTAATGCATGGGACCTATAATGTCCTTTCACTGTGTGCCATAGTTTTGTTCACCTCTCCTCAAGTGGATGAGGCGCACACAATATATGTTTTTAGCAAAACAAAAAAAGTTTGTAAATGCCATTTTTCTTTCTTTTTTATTTTTAATATTTATGTTTTACGGACTTACAAACATGATTTAACAAACCTTTTTTCTCTAGTAAAGACAGGCTATTCAGGGATTGTACGGAGTGTAGATTTAAAAAATGAACGTAATTTTTAACGTTCAGTTACATATGTCACTACATCAGATCACGAGGAAAATAGGAGAACCCGAAAAGCATTTCGAAAACACAACTATACAAATACATTGTAAATTTAATTGCCGGAAAAAGGAAAATTTTAAGACGAAATATTGTGATATTTTTCTTATTTCTGCTCAGTATATAGATTGTGGGTACATGATAGAACCGCCTCATCGAGGCGGTTCTAACGAGTACCCACAATCTATATTTTAGAACAGAAACTAAGGTTTATATTTTCGTGTCCTTTGGGATCATTGATTCCATTGTGGAATTTTGAAAATACTTGAGGGTCACTAATGAGGCCTAATTGGCCGGAACTTGCTAGTCTGGCCCAGAAAACGTGTACACTTCATATTTTCAAGTTCTGTGGTGTATTTCTTTCTACAAAAGGGTAACTCTTTTATATAACATATTTACCCCTGTAAACCCCAGTTTTATTATATAAATGTGGGGTTCATTGGGGTCAAAATTATATAGACGTGTTTTCGTGATGGAAATTCATTTTACCTTTGCTCTTGACTCAAGGTCGTTCATACTTCAGTGAATGTTAAGATACATTCATTACTTATATTTGCATCATCATCCATTGGGTGGAAAATTAAACACAAAACAATTACACACAGCTTTTGTTTAATTAGCGGAAAATTGTCGTTGAAGTCATACAGTCGCCAGCGCCAACTATATTGGTAAGAACAATTGAATGTTTTTATGTCACTTGAATGATGGAAATATTGTGTCTTCGCCACCAAAATAGCAACCGGTATTTTATGGAGGTTCAGTTGACTGATTTGGAAAAAAAGCTAAAAATTCTAAAATTGAGTACTTTTCGGAAACCTCGTCAGCTGCCTTGAAACACGGGATATAATGGTAATGTTATGCCACATACTGCATGCCTTATTTTAGTTTACACATATTGAATTTCAAACAACAATAATTTTCCATTACAATAAATAAAAGTAGAGGCAATGATCAGGAATCAATACAATTAACTCACAGCTCCCACCAGAGACACCAAAGGGTAAAGACATGATGCAACAATTAAGGATTAAAACTCTGACTACTGGTATATGCTGGAATGTTTGGACCAATCACCGAGGAAGCTTTGGGCGTCTGTTACTCCGGTGCTGAATCAAGGAGAAAGAAAATGTTGATGCGTAAAATAAAAGAATTCCAGGAAAACGCTCCATTTTATCACCTTGCCTGGAAACAACTCATAAATGCAGCAAATTATTTTCTTTTCGCGTGACAACAGCGACGAAGGAAGGAAAAATTACGTCAGCATCAAGATAACAAGTCCATGTAATGAATACCCTTCTATACCCCAGTAAATATACGGGAATTTGGGTTTACAAGTATATGGCTTATTTTTCTTATGCGGCTCCAAGACATAGGTTGCAGGTACTCGTTGGAACCGCCTCCACGAAGCGGTTCTAACGAGAACCCACAGCCTATGTTTTGGAATAAAAATAAGAAAAATATCACAAACTTTGATTTGGTACAAAGAAAAGCCTCCCGTGCATAAGCCCCGCTTGGACAAAGCCACTATGCCTTAACACCAAGGCAAACATCCCTCTCCCCAGGAAAGAAATCCTTCCTTTGATTTATTGGTGACATTTTGTTTTCGTTTTCCGGATTTAGGAGGAAACCTATAGCAATAGGGGCTTTTGTTTGGTGAGGATTTTATTTGGCCGCTTTTGCCGGAGGTGGAAGGATTCTGTTTGGTGTGGGGACTTTTTGTTCTATAATCTGAGAATGAACGGTTTCTTTGCCACGATAGGTACCTATCATGGCCTAGAAAATAATTAAAAGGTGTTTAACATCGATTTGAAACTATCAAAAGTTTGCTGGCAGTTTTAGTATGAAACAAGCAACAATAATTGGCAATAAATGATAAAAATAGAGTGGAATGAACTGATAGCGTAGAATCAGAACCGATGTGACTAATTTTGGGCAGTGAGAAGGAAAATTGTGCCGGCCTCGGTAACTCAGTCGGATGCGCGCGCGTCTGACTGGTGATCAGAAAGACGCGGGCTCGATACATGTATCTGCCGGGATCGGCAACATTCTTTGGTGGAAATTGACCATGAAATCTTTTCTACGGTCATTATCTCACTTCCGCTGATTCAAGAAGGGCCGTTGTCAGTTTCTGGCGAAAAGAATGTGCACTGTACTGGTTAACCACTTACGTATGAGCCTGCCCAGGAAAGGTGTGTAAATGAAACTTTACCGACCCAAAATGACATAAATAGTGTTAACGGGGCCGTTAAACTCGAATACAAACAGACAAGGAAAATTGTATCTTCAGCCGTAGGTGCACTGCAAAGATTCAGATCAGCCTGTGCATCCGCGCTGTCTGATATTTGAGTCCTAACTGTGCGCAATATGGATGGCCAAGGTGCATATTTTTATGCAACCAAAGAACGTTGAAATTGGATAACTTTGTTTACGGCATACTCCAAGTAAAGACTCAGATCAGCCTGCGTATCCGCGCAGTCTGATCAGAGTCTTCGTTGTGCGCAGTATCGATGCCCCCGATGAGCGAGAGCTTTCGCTGGTGTTTATCTGCGAATAACGTCATGTAATGAAATTGATTTTATTTATTTGCATTAAGCAAACACGCCTATATAAATACATTGTAAACTTTAATGCCGAAAAAACGAACATTTCCAGGTGAAAAATTGCACGACCCGCAGAAAAAGCGACCGACTGAGTCGGTTGATTTCTAAGAGTCATTCTGTCATTCTGTCAGTCTGTCAGTCCGTCAGTGTGTCTGTCCGTCCGTAACCCGTTTGTGAAAATTGGTGATAGTGACCTAACCGCTTGGAATATTCAAACAATTTTTGGCATACTGATAGATATCAATGAGATCTAACCAATGAACTTGCGAAATATAACATTCCATTTAGTATAGCCTCGCCGAGGCGAAAAATGTGAAAATTTTCGAACTGCTTCTCCTCGGAAACCGTTGGGCCGATTGAAGTCAAATTTCATATGGAGCCTCTATGGGATGGGGAGAACCAAAATTTGCCCATGGGGTCCAGGTCACATGACCAAAATGGCCGCCAAGCCATATATGGTCTGTCTGTCTGTCCGTCCGTAAACCGTTTGTGAAAATTGGTGAGTGACTTAACCGCTTGGAATATTTAAACAATTTTTGGCATACTGATAGATATCAATGAGATCTAACCAATGAACTTGCGAAATATTACATTCCATTTAGTATAGCCTCGCCGAGGCGAAAAATGTGAAAATTTTCGAACTGCAATCCTCGGAACCCGTTGGACCGATTGAAGTCAAATTTCATATGGAGCCTCTATGGGATGGGGGAAACCAAAATTTGCTCATGGGGTCCAGGTCACATGACCAAAATGGCCGCCAAGCCATATATGGTAAAAACCCTTCAAAAATAGTCTTCTCCAGAACCACTGGGCAGATTTCCACGAAACTTGATAAAAAGCATCTGGGACGTAGGCCCATCATAAATTGCTAAAATGGTGACACCGGGTTGACCTTGACCTTCTTTGTGCCTAGGTCAAACTTTGACACATATGCTTTTGTTGGAATATTTAAACAATTTTTAGCATACTGATAGATATCAATGAGATCTAACCAATGAACTTGCGAAATATTACATTCCATTTAGTATAGCCTCGCCGAGGCGAAAAATGTAAAAATTTTCAAACTGCTTCGGCTCGGAAACCATTGGGCCGATTGAAGTCAAATTTCATATGGAGCCTCTATGGGATGGGGGAAACCAAAATTTGCTCATGGGGTCCAGGTCACATGACCAAAATGGCCGCCAAGCCATATATGGTCTGTCTGTCTGTCCGTCCGTAACCGTTTGTGAAAATTGGTGATAGTGACTTAACCGCTTGGAATATTTAAACAATTTTTGGCATACTGATAGATATCAATGAGATATAACCAATGAACTTGAGAAATATTACATTCCGTTTAGTATAGCCTCGCCGAGGCGAAAAATGTGAAAATTTTCGAACTGCTTCTCCTCGGAAACCGTTGGGCCGATTGAAGTCAAATTTCAAATGGAGCCTCTTTGGGGCGGGGAAACCAAAATTTGCTCATAGGGTCCAGGTCACATGACCAAAATGGCCGCCAAGCCATATATGGTAAAAACCCTTCAAAAATAGTCTTCTCAGGAACCACTGGGCAGATTTCCAAGAAACTCGATAAATAGCATCTGGGACGTAGGCCCATCATAAATTGTTAAAATGGTGACCCTGGGTTGACCTTGACCTGTGTGCCTAGGTCAAACTTTGACACATATGCTTTTGTTGGAATATTTAAACAATTTTTAGCATACTGATAGATATCAATGAGATCTAACCAATGAACTTGCGAAATATTACATTCCATTTAGTATAGCCTCGCCGAGGCGAAAAATGTGAAAATTTTCGAACTGCTTCTCCTCGGAAACCGTTGGGCCGATTGAAGTCAAATTTCATATGGAGCCTCTATGGGATGGGGGAAACCAACATTTGCTCATGGGGTCCAGGTCACATGACCAAAATGGCCGCCAAGCCAGATATGGTAAAAACCCTTCAAAAATAGTCTTCTCCAGAACCACTGGGCAGATTTCCTCGAAACTTAATAAATAGCATCTGGGACGTAAGCCCATCATAAATTGCTAAAATGATGACCCTGGGTTGACCTTGACCTTCTTTGTGCCTAGGTCAAACTTTGAAAAAAACATATGCTTTTGTATTGGAAAAGTGATAATGCATTTTATCCTGCAAACGATTCAGAATACAGCACTAAAGTATAAGATATATTTTTGCTCCTTACGATAAGGCGCATTTATTGGGGGAACAGTTTTAGGTCCAGGTCACATGACCAAAATGGCCGCCATACCCATATATGGTAACACTCATAAAGCTAAAAGCATCCGGCGGGTCGTGCACTTCAGCTGAAGCACTGGTTGTGATAATTTTCTTATTTCTGCTAAAACAAAAACAAAATATGAAACACAAAGCTTACCCCTGTAAACCCCAGGGGGGGGGGGGGGGGTATTGGCGTGTTTTCGTGATGAATTGAGGGTTCCCGTCAACCTTTTTTCGGAGGCTTCCTCTCCGGTTACATTCTGTTTTTATAGTGAAAAGACTTCCAGTTCTGTGGTGTATTCCTTGCTTCCAAAGGATAACCCTTTTATAGAACATATTTGATGTCTGAATTTTTGCACCGTTTGAACTGCCAACAAGGACAAGCTGTCTACGCTTTTCGTAATCAGATCCTACTGGGGAGAGGACTATCTAATGTTGTATAACTTGTGTCCAATCCCATTGTTATAAAATGCATTAAAATATGTTTAATCTAAATCTAACCTTTTTTCGGTCGTTTTGGAGACGTTGCTTGCAGTTTTGTTGGACTTTTACCCGACAATAAGATGAAATGGCATCTGAATCCCTGTCGCCCAATTAAACCAACAGGGTTTATATGATGGACGGTGCAAATCGCACCACTTTACCTGGACAGGCTTAGACCTCCTAAGCTAGTTACAGCTGCAACGGAAGGTCAGGTGGTTTTTCTCCGGGTACTCCGGTTTTCGCCCACCTATGATTAACGATCGGCTCGATAGTGAAATAATCTTGAAAGGGCCGTAAAACCCAAACCAAAAAAAAAAAAAAAAAAAAAGCTAGTTACACGCACTCATGTGCGGTTGGTTTAAGCTCTGCGTGGAAGCATCATGAACCCCGCTCTATTTTTCCAAGTACCAATGTGCGGGGCACCAATGTGCGTGGGGGGGGGGGGGGGCGGGAGGGGGGGGGGGCAAATGACAATTATATGATCACATGGCTCCGGGCGTGTAACGTCATAATGCCGTCGTTGACAACCATTTGTTTTCTTTTGTCACAAATTTGGCAACAGAATCCAGGAAAAAAAATGTTTTAAGATAAACATTATCTTACACTGGTGGTTATTTCACTCATAAAATTAATGAAACTCGCCAAAGTTTCGTTTCATAAATTGATATGAAATGACCACTGCAAAATCCAGTTTAAAGTCGTTATAAAATAAACAAAATCTTTCATCCGCGCTCATCTGATATGAAATTTATGAAACTTGCCGTAGGCTTGTTATAAAATTTGATACGAAAAGACCACGAGTGTGAGATATTTTTCTTCTGATCTGCGTATTCACTAAGCGGACATGCTCGTACACTCATTTTTGCTTGTCACAGCACATGACGTAATTGTGACGTCACATCATGACATTTATGCAACGTCACATCTACGTCGGTACAACGTCATGACGTTACACCGACGTTAATTTAACATTTCCATAGCAACGTGTGCCTGCTGGGGATCGTTTCATCACAATTACGGCAACAATGTGACAATGTGATTTTTTTCGGACAAAGCGCAGACTATGATTTATTAAAAGATCTTGTTCTTAAGGCATATGAATTGGTCCCTGAGGCTTAAACAAATGAAACTTTATTAGCCAAACATAATCGTCGGCCAAACGAGAAGCTTCCTCTCCGGTTACATTCTGTTTTTATAGTGAAAAGACTTCCAGTTCTGTGGTGTATTCCTTGCTTCCAAAGGATAACCCTTTTATAGAACATATTTGATGTCTGAATTTTTGCACCGTTTGAACTGCCAACAAGGACAAGCTGTCTACGCTTTTCGTAATCAGATCCTACTTTCTTAGAAGAAAACCACCTATCAAATAACTAGTCTTTGAGAACATAAAAATAAACATTTACAGAGAAGAAACAACGGTGATGACTCGACAGCATGAAATAACTGGCGAGAACGAATAGTAAGACTCCGGCGGGCCCAACCAGATACAGACCATCAGGTTTTTGTTTGATTTGCGGTTTAACGGCCCCGTCAACACTGTAAAGGTCATTTTAGAGACGTTGCTTCCAATTTTGTGGGATTTTTACCCGACATTGAGATGAAATGACATTTCAAGCCCTGCCGCCCAATGAAACCAATAGGGTTTTTAAGCATGGACGGTTTGACTCGTGCGCACCGTTTTGCCTGGGCAGGCTTAGATCCTCTAAGCGGTTTACCAGTGCTCGTGTGTGGGTCGGATTCAGCTCTGCGTGGAAGCATCATGCGGCCCATATATTTCGTCAAGCCCCGATGGGCGGGGGCCGATAAACCATCAGGTACCAATCGATATTACGAGTACCTAAAATTAAATTTTAAAAGTCTTTACGCTGATATCGCCATAGAATCTGAAGCCAAACTCGCCGGAGTGCAATCAAAGAGGGATGCAAAGTTATCAACCGTGATTGGGCCGACTATCATGCATGCAGTCTGTCTTATGACATTTATGTTGTACCAAATCTTTTTATATCGAAGAATGATCTTACGAAATTGGATACTGAAGTCATTGCAAGCATATATTTTTTTCTAAATTTACACACTACAGTCGAACTTCGATGGCTCGAACCCCTTCGGGACCATAGAAATTTGTTCGAAACAGCGGTAGTTCGAGCCAATGTTGCATACTTCCAGAAAACATAACGGGGAATTTTTGGACTTCTTTTCGGTGTTCTGTAACACAAATGTATGCTGTGTGTACTCATTAGAATCGCCTCATTGAGGCGATTCTAATGAGTACACACGGCATACATTTGCAAGATAAAAGTCGAAAATCTCCTTAATTATCCCACACTTTTTCTTATGCAGAGGAATTCCCTAGGGACTCAAAAACATGTTCGACTCAGCCATGGTAACCGAGCCATCGGTGTTCGAGCCATCGAAGTTCGACTGTAGTTAGTTTTGCTCGGACAATTCTGCAGCCAGCTCATAGAAAAATGAAACAACTGTGTGACACAGGTACGAAAGACGGGAATTTTAAACCAGGTGATAAGGTACTTGCACTTTTACCTGTTCCTGGAAAATCTTTGCAAGCCCGCAGAGAAAACATCAGTGGTGTAAATTACATAATAAATACTCATGGGAGGCGTAAAATAAAACAGCCGTGTCATATTAATATGCTTAAGGAATACATATATTGGGATAATTCATCTATTACATCAGTCGATCTTGTTAGCTCTGTCCCACCTGAATCATGTGAAAACAACTGTGAAGTCATTAAACCAATGAAATATGTTCCTATGGAATCGAAACTATAGAATTCTGACATTTTGAGAAATCTTGACCAGAAACTGTCACATGTACTCGTAGACTAGTAAGAAAAGGTCACTCAGGAAATACTACAATCAAAGAACGCAGCCATCGCAAGTCACCTTACGAAAGTAAGCGACATGCCATGGAGGCACACACAAATACATCAGACGAAACATGAACCAACGGCACAAAGCCAATAAACAAGTAAGACATTGTAAAAGAACAGCCGCATTGTGAGGTCAGTAGTTAAACTACGGGCGCTTCAACTCCGAAGTTTATGAAATTTCTGCCCTCGCCCTAAGTGTCAGTGTATTATCAAACATAATATCAATTACAAATTAATCCGCATGCAGGCTTCACAGCTCAACCGTGGTTTACATAAAATACACAGTAAAACGAGCATTATATATAGATTAATACAATAATGAACCAGGGTTGAGACTCAACAACAGTCCGACGTCAGAGCAGATGAAAACCACCAGTTAGATCACAGAGGGTCGTACCAAGGACATATCAGGCTCATTCCCTCTTGAATTCAAAAGATTTAGGATGGGGTCGTCATAGTGTCTGGAGTCGGCCCACCGCCGTGCATCCCAATCGCGAAGTAACAGGGTGGACAACCAAACACGCGGTCTGTCGCATAACATCCATGCTATAACAAATTTTATTGTATTTCGCAACAAGTTTCCTGAACTACATGTACCTAGTATTCTTCTGAATCTATAAACTAAATCTACATAAAATTCAGCTTTCAACAGTCCTTGTTACAGAAGTGTCTTCAAAGAAACGTCATATTTAGAAATAGTGTCATAATGTCGACGACAAAACTTTTGGAAAGTTTCGTTCTAAATTCTGTGTTGGATTACTAAAGGAGTATCATCCATTTTGAACTTAGTGCTTATACTGTGGGACCAGACAACAGAATTTTAAGGATATTTAAAAACAGAGCTACATTACGAAAACACGCCTATACAAATACATGTACGTTGTAAATAGAGGAAGATTTGTAATATTTTTTTCTTATTTCTGCTCAAAATATAGATTGTGGGTACACGTTAGAACCGCCTCATCGAGGCGGTTCTAACGAGTACCCACAATCTATATTTTAAGGCAGAAATAAGAAAAATAAGGTTTACCCCTGTAAACCCCAGGGGTCAAAATTATAGAGGCGTGTTTTCGTGATGATTTCGAAGTTTAGGCGTGTCAGGTTGTTTTTTCTTCAAAATTTATTCCTTTAACGTTTTGCAAATAGTGTAGGCCCTGTGGCGTCTGATCTGGGCCTGCACTGTTAGCAAATGTACCCTTTTAGGGATTTCTGGTACTGAATGGGTTAAAACATGTAGTAAATAAATTTTGTCATTTTTGGGTCGATCGGTTTACGATCGACCCTAATTTACTAAATGGCCAAACGGAATTCATGCAGTTGTCCTCGTGACCATCACTGATTTGGGAAAACCAATATTATGTTTTATTAATAGAACTTGAAACGTTGAGCTTTTTTATCGATGCAACAAGAGCTATCTATAGAGTCTTGACAGGAATTGTGTGCTGGATAATACCCAGATCAGACGCCGCGGAATGTGGCGTCTCAACAGCAGGTTGCACAGGAAGTTCATTGTTTGCTTAAATAGTGGCATTTGACCCCATTTTGATTTATATCAGTCTTTGAATCGACTGCCTATTCGAAATTCGCAAAATTGCAGTATGTTTCCTCTGGCTTTCTTTGCCGGATCATTTCAGGGTCACTGATGAGGCTTTATTAGCCGAAACTACGTAGTATGGCCCATCTTCTTTCTTATGAATGTTTTCCTTGCTCTTAAAGGAACTCATTTTTGATTTTTATTAAACGAAATAGTATAAGAATGCCAGGTGGCTCAAGTAATGAAAGAAAAACAGTATCTTAAACCAGGCCACGATGTCACGTGACGTCTTTCGGAACATTCTATTTATAAAACTGTTACACAAATGTCTGCCAAGTCGAGTAAAAAATAGACTTTTCGCACTCCTGCTAAGAACTTAATTTTAGAACCCTGAAATGTTTAAGTGCAAAAATGAGTAGCCCAGACTTTAAAGGTGGTACCGTTATTTGACATACTGCGTAGACCAAGATCGGATATAGAGTACTTTGCTTCTGATCAGGTCGGCACTGTTCGCCATATGTATGCAACAACAGTTTTGAACATGATTCAGGGCCGTATGCAGTCTCTGAAAAGGGGCGGGTTGAGGATGCCAATTTCAGGTATATTGCAGAGGGCGAAAAACTGTATGAATCTGAAATAATTTCCAAAAGATGGGAGCAGCTGCGTTTGCACCCTCCCCACTCTGTCGAACAAAATCCAAGTCCTTCCCTAAGACGTCAGAGCGCAACGTAAGAAGAAAATTCTCTACTGTGCTCGATTGTTTGATTTAAGGTTCAACGTCCCCGTCAACACTGTATAGGTCATTTGGAGACGTTACTTCCAATGTTACGGGACTTTCAGCTCTGCGTGGAAGCATCATGCAGCCCATCTATTTATTCAAGCTCCGATGGGCGGGGGCGGGTGGACTGTGATCGTACACTTGGGCATTGACAAACAGAATCTACATAATCAGATGCCACATAACGCGATGTCTGATCAGCTCTACTGTGTTTGCTTAAAGTTAAACGAACAGTTCAATTCTCAGCTCAGGACTATTTTCCCAACCTACACTCAGAGACGATCGACCCACCAGTACTCTCAGTGCTTTGATTTAAGAATTGTCTGCTTTTTCGTTGTCTTTTTCTTTTCTCCGATATGTTGGCTCGTAACAATACTCGTAAGAATTGCCTCAAAAAGGCGGTTCTAACGAGCACCCGAAATCTATAATTGGTTTAGAAATAAGAAACATATCAAATACTTCATCTGACAAAGGGCTGTTCTAGAGATAAGCACGTCGCCTTTTAAGCACACGGTTGTGGTATCGTAAGGTCTGCAAGATTGAATCAAATATGTCGCCTTTTAAGCACACGGTTGTGGTATCGTAAGGTCTGCAAGATTGAATCAAATATCACGTGCACAATATCATTGACATACTGTATAGCATGTAGTAGTAAATACAAGAACTCTTTTCAGAAGCAAAAGCATGTTACTATTGCCGTTGGGTTAATTATGCAATCACCAGCAAAACGATACGTAAATGGAATAATAGGTGTTCAAGTGAATAAATAAAGCAGGACTAATACACCGTCGCATCTCCTTTCTTCTAACCTCCAAATTCATCTAAAAAAATTCCGAATCAATCCAACCACCACTTTCATCTTGCTTTGATTGTTCTAAAACTAAGACTGACTTGTCAGGCGAGACATGTATCTTAGCGGATTTGGGTTACACTTTTTGTTATATTTAAATTTTGCAAGTCTCGTTACTTTGGACATCTCCTTCCTGATGCCCGGGGCTTCCGTGGAGTGTGGGTCATGTTTGCTGATGTTGGCTCGGTGGGGGACGCCGATAAGTCCGCGGGTAGGCTCTCTTGCCAGATGCCTCCAGCTGACCTGTCTCATAGGCTACGTCGGTCGGTGTGTGCTCGGAGGGGGATGTGCTGTGTTTGCCGGGTCTTGTCCAACATCCGAATGGTTTCAAAACTTTGGGGTTGAGTCACACTGATGAAGATTGAATATCAGAAAGGCCTCTGTGTGACTAAATTTGGTATATTTACGCCTTAATTTGAAAGGTTGTTTTTGCACCCGTGTTCGTGTAATGGCCTGTGTTTTTAACACATTGATAGCATCTGTCTACAAACCATAGGAACTGATGAACTAAAACATGGGGATGGGGGCGGGGTCACATATATTTGTGACTTAAGTACACATGCATTAAAGTAAAAGCGGATGATCTGTACATCTTTACAAACATGAAAAGTATTCTATCCGACGAACAATATCCCAGTTTCATCATGTTTTTCAAGGCTTCAAGGGCCAATCGGAGTCAAACTGTTGGTCCAGAACTTCAGTTATTTCTTGCTGTCGAGTCCTCACCATTGTTACATCTCTGTGGTTGTTTGATTTTTTTGTATTCGAAGATGTTGCACTGATGAGTAAGGAAGCCTTCATGCGGACTGTATAAATTATTTGTCTAAATTGCAACGGAAGTAAGGGGCGAGGATTCCGGCCGCGTAAAATCGAGTTAAGCCTCCCAGTGAAATACGTTTCCCTGATTCTTCTGTCGCGGTTTATGTTTGATATAGTTCGTCTTTTAATGTGTGTATCGCTTATATCTTTTGTTTTGGATAGGCAGTTAGCCATTTTCTGGGAAAGTAACTGTCCTTTTGGCTTTTCGCTAATGATGTTTCCATTAGAGTATAGTTATTTCATGTTTCTGTTTCTTTCCCTTTGGTGTCTCTGATGGGAGATGTGGCATAAAGGCTATTGCATAAGGGGCGAATTTCTTAACTGGCTGACAGATTATCTTGAGGGTAGACAACAAAAGTAATAATCAAAGGTTGTACTTCGGATTTTAAAAGTGTCACAGCCGGTGTCCCACAAGGCTCTGTGTTAGGCCCTTTGCTATTTTTAGTATATGTTGATGACATTGCTGACTCTCTTATTAGCCTAACTCGACTTTTCGCCCGATGACAAATCCCTCTTCTACTCTGCGTCGTATCTTGGTGATATCTAAGGCATAACAAACCATGACCTAAGAGTTCTGTCAGAATGGGCAAAACGGTGGCTTGTTACGTTCAACCCAATTAAAATAGAAGCGATTCTCTTCACCCTTAGAAATCCTGACTTTATGCCACTCCTTAAATTTGACGATACAGATATAAAATTATGAGAACACCATGAGCGCCTGGGCTTAACCATTTCTCATAATGACCAATGAACCGAGCACATACGGAACACTCAAGTTTCCATAGCAAAACTTCTGGGCATTATGCGTAAGTTGAAATTTTCGTTCAGTCGAAGGAAGTGTACTAAACCAGTTCTATCTGTCTTATCTATTACATATACTGTAGAATGGATCGGTCGTCTGGGGTGGCTGCACTTTGCAAAACTCTGACATTCTTGACAATGTTCAAATTGAGGCAACCCCAATAGTAACAGTATTAACAAGGTCTGTCTCTTTGGACAGATTTTATATACAGAATGTGGATGGCATCGATTACCTGTAAGATGACAACAGCAAAAATTACGTTTTATGTTCAAAGCAAGCCAGCCATGGTCTAGTTCCGATGTAATCACTGACTTAATACCACCCTTGGTGAGGAACTTTCTCAAACTACCCTTTAAGAAACATGAACGATTACTCAGTTCCATATACATACACGCACTGAAATTTCCAAAAAGTCTAATATCCCATCAGCAGTATCTCTCTGTAACGCTGCTGACAACAGTCTTAAACATTTGAAATCCTTTTCATCTTTAAAGTATCATTTAAAACGCTTAAACGAAAACTATTATACAATACCCAAATATCATTTTTCTGGTGAACGGCGTCTGTCAGTTCTGCGCACAAGAATCCGCAATTATTGCAGTAATCTGAATGCTGACCAGTACAACAACTTCTTATGCCCAGATCCTACTTGTAGCCGTTTAGTCGAAATTGAAAATGCAGAACACATTTTCTTTCAGTGTAACAAATAAAATAACGCTTGGCTCTATTTAATTCTCAACGAACTTTTCAGCCTCTTAGTATTGAACGATTGATGTTTGGAAATCCCAACCTCAACACTGAAGACAACGATTTCATATTTGCATCTGTTCATCGTTTTATAATGAGCTCAGACCGATTTACGTAAACAGCATAAATTGATACGAATCTGTGCATTCCAAGTATAAGTGTACCCACCCCCAGCAGGCGTGCCTGTCAGTTTTCTCATCCTCTCCCATGTTCATTATCACCCACCTAGCATCCGTTCTGTATTATCTTCCGTGCTCATATGTCTTGTTAATGACGTGATCGCTATTATTTGCTTAATACTCTGTCTGTGTGTTGTATAGAAGAGGCGTAACTAATGTTGACCCAACCCCTTGCCTGCAAATATAAGAAATAAATATGCTTAATCAAGATGTGGTTAATTGTATCGATTCCTGAACATTGCCTTAACATCTCTTTTTCATTGTTGAGCCATCCGTATTGATATGTTTTCATCCGATACTCGTATCTCACCTTTTGAACGCTCATGAATGAAAACGTGTAGAAAGACTTTGTAACTTTTTAGCTCACCAGAGCCAAAGGGTCCGGGGGAGCTTATATGATAGGCAGTTGTCCGTCGTCTGCGTCTGCGTCGTCTGCGTCCGTCAACACTTTCAAACAACATCTCCTCTGAAGCCACTGGGCCGATTGGGCCCAAATTTTATCTGTAGCATCCTTAGAGTGGGGGATTGTAAGTTTGTGTTTTTATGAAAATCGGCTCATTATTTTGGTTGCTCTGACAACTTAGAATTTCCATAGACTTATAATGGGGAAAATTGAAAAATGGCATTTACTGCCAAGCCTCTGCAGATATTTTGACAAAACTTTGATAGAAATATTCTTTAGGCAATCTACTTTCTGCCATATGATTTTAAGACTACTGCTATTTTCGTTGGTTGTCATGGAAACCAAAATGCAAAAACATAGAAGAAACAATACATAAAAAATCATCTCCTCAGAAACCGTAAGCTCTAGGAGGTGGAGACTTTATGAAAACATTTCCCATATTTGCCTTTACAGATTTTGTGTTTTTTTTTTTTTTTTTTTTATAGAATTCGGCTCTTTAGCGTGGTTGCTATGGCAACTTAGATTTTCCATAGACTTATAATAGGGAAAATTAAAAAATGGCATTAACTGCCAAACCTTTGCAGAAAATTTGACAAAACTTGCATAGAAATGTTCCTTGAGTAAACTTCTCTTAGCCATATGCTTTTATTTCAACCTGGGTGTCCCCTAGATTGTTCCGGGGCCATGCCCCTCCCCCTCCACTTCATAAAATGCCTTATATCTCAGAAACCTTACAGATCCCCACCCCTAAACCATATATATTCTTGTTTCTTATGATAAGATGCATTAAGTGACACCAACCTGGGGGTCCCCCGGGATGTGCCGGGGAAATGCCCCGACCCCTCCGCTTCATAAAAGGCCATTTATCTCAGAAACCATTCAGTTCCCCACCCCTAAACCATATATATTCTTGTTCCTTATGATAAGATCCATTAAGTGACACTAACCTGCCGGTCCCCCGGGATGTGCCGGGGCCATGCACAGCTCCCTCCACTTCATAAATGGCCAAATATTCCAGAAACCTTACAGATCCCCACCCCTAAACCATATATATTCTTTTTCCTTATGATAAGACACATTCAGTGACACAAACCTAGGGGTCACCCAGGGCGCGCCCGGGCCATGCTCCACCCCTCGACTTCACAAAAGACCATATATCTGAGATAATGTTCAGAGCCCCACCCCTAAACAATATACATGTATATATTCTTGTTCCTTATGATAAGACGCAATCAGTGACAGCAGTATGCGGGTTTCCCGAGGTGCCACGAGCCATGCCCCACCCTTTACTTCATTAAAATCCATATATCTCAGGAACCGTTCAGATCCCCACCTCATAACCATATATATTCTTGTTCCTTATGATAAGACTCCACTTCATAATAGGCCACATATCTCAGAAAACATTCCCCATCCTATTATCACATATATTCTTGTTCATTGTTATTAGACACATTCAGTCTTGGGGGTCCACAGGGACCATTTTTCTCCCTGCCACTTCAAAAAGGGCCTCATATCTCAGAAACCATTCAGATCCCCACCGTTTAACCATATATACTCTTGGTCCTTATGATAAGACATATTCAGTTACAACAATCTTGGGCTTTTCTGGGATCTGCCATGCCCGAATCCCTCCATTGCCTAAAAGGCCTTACATCTCAGGAACCATACAAATCCCCACTGCTAAACTATATATGTCTCTGTTCCTTTTGATAATATGCATTTATTGATACCAACCAGGGCTCAATTGGGTCCATGCCCCATCCTCTCTACTTTATAATACACCTAATATTTCAGTTACAGTCCACATGGGTGCTCATTAGGGTAGAGGGTTTGTTTGGGAGACTAAATAATTGGTAGATTAAATTCATATCATTTTATAATACCTGGCTGCCATTGGGCAGTGTCCACCTGAGCTCTGGTTTATGAAATTTGACTCTTTGGTTTGTTTGCTATGGCAAGTTAAAAGTTTTCATTGACTTATAATGGGGAAAATTGACAAATGACATTAATGTCTTTCAAGATATTTTGTCACACTTTCATAGAAATGTTCCTTTAATAATGTTCTTTTTGGCCTATTTGTTGCCACAGATGGGAAGTTGTCAATTGCCATCTGTTGTCCTGCAACAACACATTCAAGCGACATCAGAATATGAAGCCACTAGTCTGATTGGGTCCAAATTTTATCTCTAGCATCCTTGGACACAGGGCATCCATTGTTGATTAAATACATTGCTGCCAGCGGACAGTGGCCCCCTGAGCTCTGATGAGCATTGTGGCCCATGGACCTCTAGTTTTAGGATTGTTGTTCATTGAATATGGACTTCTTTCATAGTATATAGACTTCTTTCATCTTTCAAGCATATGTTTAAACTTTCCATTCACGCAACCAAGAAAAAACATTTAGAAATGGTTCAAAGTTAGCTGTTAAAAAGAATTCTAATGCACTTACAAGAAAAATTCAACATCTGATTGGTCAACGCCATAAATTTCCGACAGTATATTTGGCGATATACTGTAGCTCGGCGAGTGACATGTTATTGTATTCATACGCGGACAGCAACGCTTGTTGTCAATGTAAACAAAATGGCGGAGCTTGATATCGAAAAGCTACTGTTTGGTGACAGTGACGTCAATACTGCGCTCGGCGATTTTGAAGTGAAATTTGAAATAGACCCAGACTCAACTTTTAGCGATGAAGACCTGGTCGAGGCGGTGGAATCATTTGAGAATACACAGGATCAAGACATCGAGACAGACGCTCAACAGACCGTGGCTGAGGAGACCCCGCCTACGATAAACACAGCTCCGCCTCCGACAGCACATAGAGACAGATTTCCCAGTGTTTCCACAGAGGAAATTGAAGGGATCATTGCAGGTGCCACTAGCTCTGCTACCAATAAAATGACCAGATGGGGAGTGCAGCAGTTTAAACGTATGAGCTTTATCACACAAACTAAAAGGTCCCACATAACCCTCAAAAATTAAGTTACACGACAACAACAACAACATGACACTGATACCACGCACATATATATTAACAGTAAAATTCTTATATTAAGACCACCTTTGGGACTGTTCAAAAATGGTCTTAAAAGACCACTTTTGAACAGCCCCAAAGGTGGTCTCTGACCAGAGGACAATGTGTGCAGAACACACAATTAGGGGATAACTGTACTGAAAATTGTCATTTGGGGAGGTAAATCGGAGGTTTTACGGTCGGAAATTTCGTTTTACGGCGACGCGTTAGCGGAGCCGTAAAACGTAATTTGCGACCGTAAAACCGGCGATTTACCTCCCCAAATGACAATTTTCAATACAGTTATCCCCATTCTAATGCACTTTTTCGGTTGTTAAGCTAAAAATTGTACTATTTTGCACAAGGCGACAAGCGCAGTGAGCTGCGTAAAACCAAATGCCAGCCAATGAAAAGCGACGTAACGTGATGCCGTCGGGTTTCCGACAGTATATCGCAGAATATACTGTCGCAATTTTTTGACGTTATCCAATCAGACGCAAGTGCATTAGGATGAAAGAATAACTGAAACCGTTTTCTTATAAGCTTGTGTCAGTTTTGAAAGCAGAATAAGTCTCAAATTTTAGTGGTCTTAATAGCCGAATTTTACTGTATATAAATCATATTGGTTTTATTGGGCGGCAGGGCTTGAGATGTCATTTCATCTCAAGGTCTGGTATAATTCCCATAAAATGGGAAGCGGCGTCTCCCAAATTACCTATTTAGTCTCGACAGGGAAGTTAAACCTCAATTCAAACAAACAAAACATTTAAGCATATGTTTTACAGTCAGTTTCTGTTTCTACGACCATAAAATTAGGGGAAAGCTGTATTTAAAAAGTGCCATTTGGGGCGGTAAATCAACGGTTTTATGGTCGGAAATTCCGTTTTACCGTGACGCGTTAGCGGAGCCATAAAACGTAATTTGCGACCGTAAAACTCGATGATTTACCTCCCCGTATCACAATTTTGCAATATAGCTATCCCCATTCTAATGCACGTGTCGGTTGTTTTGTTGAAAACAGTACTATTTTGCATAACGGCTAGCGCTGTGAGCTGAATAAAACCAAATTCCAGCCAATGAAAAGTGATCATGTCGAACTTTAACGGACATCCAGGTAACTGCAGTCGGTTAAGGTAAATACATAGATTTATATAGGGAATTGATAATTATTTCCCTATAAAATAAAAAGTAATAGCAAAATCTTTTTTGTGCCAGCGGTTCATGATTCTGCATTCTTTTACGAATGCAAACATGTATTTTTCATGAAGTTTTATCAACAACTTTTTGGTCCTTTTTACATATAATTGGAGGCACCCTCTAAATGTATAGAATATATAGTAAAACTACTGAATGAAGCGACAAAAACTGATGAATATATTGTCATAACTTTTTTGTAAGTTGTTATTTTTATTCTGTGCAAGCGGGAGTATGTTGGCAAATGTATTGCGAACACGTCCATATAAATTTTGTAAAATAGAAATGAGAATAATTTGGTCCTTTTTGAAAATGAAATACACTACTCTCCTTTTCTATTTCCAGTTTACCTTGGTAACCAGCAGTCAGCGGTTGTTACTAAGGTAAACAATAACAAAGAATATATTACGCCTACGACGTGCTTCTTGAACTGTATGGTTCGGGATTTTTATTTATTTATTTTATTTATTTATTTAGTTGTATTCTCAAATGTGAATGTTTTCGAAAACAAAGACTTTATTACGCCTACGATGTGCTTAATTATCAGTTTGAAATGGAATAATGTGTTTGTTACTTTCGATTGACCATCATAAAACACGCTGCATAATTTTGACCCCCTTAAACCCCACTTTTATGTAGTAAAACAGAGTTTACAGTTACACATTTTCTTTTCTGCTTAAAAACATACATTGTGGGTACCCGTTTGCAACGCCGAGAGGGTTCTATAGAGTACCCACAAACTATGTTTTGTGCCCGTTTGACCGCCTCGTCGATGCGGTTCTGGTGAGTATCCACAAACTTTGTTTTGAGCAGAAATTAGAAAATAACGTATTTTTTAACTGATGATTTTCATTTATAATGATTTTGTTTGTTTATTTGACTCTTTGTTTGTGATGGATTTCACGGCCCAGTCAACACTATTTAGATCATTTTAGTTAACCTATCTACACTAATCCTGGGCATGCTTTTACGTAGGCGGTTAACCAGTAGAGTGAACATTCTTCCTCCAGAAACTGTCAACTGCCTTTCTTGAATCATTTTAGTGATAAAATTTTCAATGTACATGTGTATTTGAATAGGCCTGGTTTTGTAATTGTTTAGTTTCATTAAGTGACGTTCTGTTCTAAACGGGCTCCAAATTGTATTAAATTATATTGAAGTAGATTTGCCGACAGGGGCCAGAAAAGACAGATTATTTTATTGTTCTGAAAACTGTGAAGATTATGCAATGTTTTACAGACCTGTCACTTACTGCTCAAAACATTATCTCGTTTACACCTCGACATACTGAAATCTAGTCCGAATGCTTGACAGATCATGATATTAACATTAAAACCGCGCCAACCTAAAGACTGCTAAAGGCTAGATTCTGGTAGGCCTTTACATTTGGAGAAATGGACCTTAAAAACCTGTCCTGGAGTGGATAAATATTTATTAAGAAAGGACAAAGATCTCTCTCATGCACGTAATTGTAAGACAAACAGCTTTTTCTGGATTTATTTTGACCCCCTTAAACCCTCTTTTATATAGTAAAACTGGGATATATATTTTCTTATTTCTGCTCAACAACCTTGATTGTGATTTCTCGCTAGAAACACCTCGCCGAGGTGGTTCTACTAAGTAGCCCAAGTCTATGCTTTGAGCAGAAATATAAAAAATATCAGATTTTATCCGCAAATTTTCATGATTTGGTGGTAAAATGTTTAACCCCACTAATATTAAGTAAAACTGAGTTTTACAGGGGTAAACATTATTTTTTTCTTATTTCTGCTCAAAAACATAGATTGTGGGTACTCGTTAAAACCGCCGAAATATGAAGAATACCATTTTTTTCAGTTGAAAATTTTAGTGGATTTTTTTTTTTCAATATATTTGAATAGGGGTGTTTTCAAAATATTTCTAATATTATTTCTAAAATAAAGATTGTGGGTATTTGTGATAAAAATATACTAATCAAAGTCAAAAAGTGATGATAATGATAATAATAATAATAAAAATAATAATAGCAAGAATAATAATTCAGTCTGTTTTTTTTTTTTTTTTTTTTTTTTTGTTTTTGTAATCGCCTCCCTCTCTGTCTCACTTTAAGCTCGGACCCATCAGATTTACTTATTACTTTGATTTGATTATAAAGAGATAAAGGCAAAATCAATAGTGTTTTTTCGAGAAAATGACCTTGGCGTAACAAACCATTAATTATACTAATCCCTGTTAACCCTTTTTGTACCAAATGGAATGTTCCTCCTTATATATAGTACAAGTACATTTCATGATTTAGGGGTGTCAGGTTGTGTTTTCTTCAAAATTCATTTGGAAAATGGCTGAACTTTTAGCAAACAGTGTAGGCCCTGATCAGGCGCCGCGTTCTGCGGCGTCTGATCTGGGCCTGCACTGTTTGCCAGGGTACCTGTTTTGGGGGTTTCCGGTACTAAATGGGTTAAACACCGCGTAACATCGCGAAGTCACGGGTGAACATCATTGGAAAGGTAGACTGAGGACCGCCCAAGGCATTAAGTATATAAGAATATCACCTATTAAATGAATAGACAGCAATCAACGACGTTGTTTTTCTAGCATTGATTTATATTATCCTGGTGCTCTTGCCAAACGCGAATCGGCTAGAGGAATACGAACGGGTGCAGTCTGATCTGAGTCATTGGACTGTCAAAGCAAGCAAACACTAAATCATGGGTTCCGGCTCAATATTATGACCTTTTTGTGTGCAAGAAACAAAGACTGGGATCAGTTTGCGAATACACGCAGTCTGGTCCGAGTCTGTTTAATTCGCCTGAGGGGAGATGAGATTCCGCTACATACAGAGACCCGATGAATAATTTCACTCAGATTGCGTCTTCGATTGATCGGCTAAATATGATTTAATGTAATAGCAACATGAACAATAGATTCCAGGACAAAATCCCCCCGGACATAATTCCCCCGGACAAAATCCCCCTTTTTGTAAAGGCGGACACCCCCCTCAATATTTGTTCAGGTGGACAAAATCCCCCCCTGGACAAAATCCCCCCGGACACAGTCCCCCTGCTGTTTATAAAGGTGGACAGTATCACGCACACCTCCACATGCACAATTACTGGTTTTTGAAAATCAGTTTGTCGTTTTGAAAACTTCAGATTCCATATCCGATTTGGTGCAGTACTATCAAAGCTATATTGGTGCTCATGGAGAAATTATTGCCCGTCAACACTGTATATGTCATTTTGGAGACGTTGCTTGTAAGATCAAAGTAAAAAAGACATACTTGTATTAAATTTTTGTGATTGTACATGTGTGCTTTGGGGTTTTATGGACCTCTCAACCCATTAGGATTATGTCAGGCATGATCAGCTAAATTGACATATTCCAATAACTGATTCCAATATTTTTTTCATATTTCTGCGCAAAAACATAGATTGTGGGTAGTGGAAGGATAATTAACTAGAACAATTTAGAGCAAGGGTGATTTTTTCCGGGGGGGGGGGGATTTTGTCCAACCTGACATACAGCGAGGGGGATTTTGTCCGGGGGGATTTTGTCCGAGGGGGATTTTGTCCGCATTTACAAAAAAGGGGATTTTGTCCGGGGGGGGGGGGATTATGTCCGGGGGGATTTTGTCCGGCTACCGAACAATACCATCTTCCAAGCTCTGGGAATCAGTAGCAGAAGACACTTTCAAATATTTTTTTCTTAATTTCCAACGCGAATAAGGCTTGACATTTCACGTGAATCGTTTGCTGCAGACGATTCACAAGTGGTATGAAACATCATTTGGGCTTAGAATTGACAACAAAAATATTTTGAAAAAAAAACAACAAAAAAACTTGATAATTAGATCATTTTCGTCGGACTAGTCATGTTGTGTTTGACAACTTTGCGTTTCTTGAGCATACGCTACTGATCGTTTTATTTTTTATTTTATTTTATTTTATCTTATTTTGTACAATATTTCATTTCAGCAATTCTTGAAAATTTATGTTGCACATTATAAAATGTTCAAAATCTTGTTGCATTTTACACTGTTGGCTTGTACATTTATGTATTTCAGACTGATTTATGTCGCTAAATACAATTGATATATTTGACACTGGAAGATACTATTTGTAATCATATATAATACATCATCTATGTTTATTCTTTTTCATTCAATTTTTTTTTTTTTTTCAAGATACACCATTACACAACCTCCACTTTCTTAAATTAAAACAGTCACCTATATAGTACATAAAAAGCGGTCCTAAATATGTACGATTTACAATTTGCCTGAGGCAATTTGCACAGGAGGTAGTCGAGTCCTTGGGGAGATAACCATTTATTTTCTGCCTTGTTCGCGTTAATTCCCTTGATTTTCAGCACAGCTGAGAAAGGTGATGTCCGTATAAGTCCGGTATGGTTACGCGATGACGTCCGGTTTCAGACAGTATATCACAGAATATACTGTCCCAAATTTTTGACGTTGTCCAATCAGATGTCGTGTTACATATATGCAAGTGCATTGGAATGTTAAATATTGTTTACTCCATTCTAATGCAATTATTCACATGTTTTGTTGCAAAATTGCTGTCTTTGGCCAAAAAGACAAGAGCAGTCAGTTGGCTAAAACCACACACCAGCCAATGAAAATTGGCGTTACATAATTACTTCGGGTCTCTGACAGTATATCACAGAATATACCATCACAAATTTTGACCTCATTCAATCAAATGTCATGTTCGATAGGCAAAATAATGCATTAGAAGAAGTAAGATTTATGGAAGCAAGATATTTTGTTTGCGCAATGTGTCAATGTTTCTAACCATCATAGCTGCAGATAAAGGCGGAGGAACGAGGAAAAGGAAGGGATAATTTTTTGTTTCACTTTTTTTGACGAGCAATTTATGTTGTGGGTGGTTGTTAGGATCACGTCTGAAAGGCGATTCTAGCAAATACACATGTTTCGACTAGGAGAAAAATGAAAATTAGCCATTAAATGTCCTCGTTACTCGTCTTTATGTAGTGAAACATGGAAAAAGAAACGGCCCTCTTGTTCTAACACCTTTAATTTTTACTGAGAAGATAACAAACAATTCTTAGGCAAATACATAAAATACATCGATTGTGGGTACTCACTAGAAGCGCCTCAGCGAGGCAGTTATAACGAGTTCCTGCAATGTAAACTGTTGAGCCGAAATCTGAAAAAATATCAGATTTAGGGGATAACTGTATTCAAAATTGTGATTTTGGGAGGTAAATCGGAGGTTTTACAGTCGGAAATTTCATTTTACGGCTACCCGTCAGCGCAGCCGTAAAACGTAATTTGCGGTCTTAAAACCGACGATTTACCTCCCCAAATCACAATTTTGCAATACAGTTATCCCCATTCTAATGCACTTATGCGGTTGTTTTGTTAAAAACTGTGCTATTTGGAATAAAACGGCTAGCGCTGTGAGCTGCGTAAAACCAAATGCCAGCCAATGAAAAGCGACGTAACGCGATGACGTCCGGTTTCCGACAGTATATCGCAGAATATACTGTCGCAAATTTTTGCCGTTATCCAATCAGACGTCGCGTTACATTTGCAAGTGCAATAGAATTCTCATCTTGTTTCTTGAAATTTTACTGTCTGTTGGTAACATTGAAAATTTGACTAGGCGTGTTTTGGTAATGGAATGTAGACCACTGCCTATATAACTTTTGAGAAAGAGCACACCAGCTATCAGTTCAATTAAATATATTTTTTTCTGGCTTGCTGAAAAAAAAATGTACAACTGTAGTGTGTAGCCATGAAAAGGGCCATGCTAGCATATGTTTGTACAATATTTCTGTCTATTTTTTATATTTTTCTTCTGTTTTGTATTTAAAAAAAATGACAAAAAATCACCAAACTAGGGGATAAATGTATAAAAGACAAATGAAGTTTTGGGAGGCAAATGGAAGCTTTTCTATCAGTCAGAAATTTTGCTGAATGACTCATAACGTCCCAGGCAGCAAAGAATGATGAACCAATGTCCGGCCCACAGTGGCAGGATAACACTTAACATCATATGACTGTCGGTCCGACAATTGCCTGCTGTTTTGTTCTAGCTTGGGTATTCGTGTAAAACATTGTTTTCCAACACCGACAATTTTCCTCTCAAAATTACATGTTGCAAATATGGAACAATTGTATTTGAAATTGTCATTTGGGGAGGTAAATCGGCAGTTGAACGGTCGGGAATTTCGTTTTACGACAAAAACGGAATTCGCGACCGTAAAACCGACTATTTACCTCCCCAAATGACAATTTTGCAATACAGTTATCCCCATTCTAATGTACTTATGTGGTTGTTTTGCTGATTTATGTGAACGACAAGTGCTGTGAACTGCATAAAACCAATTTGCAGCCAATGAGAAGCAATGTTGGGTGATGACGCCAGGTTTGCTACAGTATATGGCTGAATATACTGTCACAAATGTTTAACGTTATCCAATAAGCAGGTGCATTAAATTTTCAATACATTTATCCCCATTGTAATGTACTTATTTGGTTTTTAAGTTAAAAATTGTACTACATTGAAATTTGCACACGGCTGCAAGTTGTGAGCTGCTTAAAACCAAATGCAAGCAAATTATAAGTCATTTTATCTGGTTATGTGATGAAGTCAGGTTTCCGACAGTATACTGTCGCAAATTTGTGATGTTATCCAATCAGACGTCCCGTTTCATATACCAATTCATTAGATAAATTTATGTTTTTCTTGAAATTTCAGAGTGGCTTGCCTCCCGAAGTTACAATGATAACTTTGAAAGTTTGAATAACAAAGAACTGGACATCCGGCTGGAAAAGTTCTATGCTGAAGTGAGAAATGGGGATGGTGAACCCTACAGTAAATCTACGTATACTGGTATAAGGGCGTCAATCAACCGTCATTTACGTGCGCCACCACATAACAGAAATATCTGCCTCATGAGCAATGAAGATTTCCACCGGTCTAATCAAGTATTTATTGCTGTGCTTAAGAAGCTTAAACGAGATGGGTTTGATAAAACAAAACACTACCCAGCAATTGCTGAAGCAGACCTAGAGAAACTGAGGCAGTCGGAAGTGTTTAGCATGAAACAGCCTAGGTCTTTGCAGAAGAAGGTATGGTTTGACATTGCATTGGCATTTGCTCGTCGGGGGCGTGAGAACTTGCAGTCTCTAAAAAAGGATGCATTTGTCTTAAAAAAGGACGACACTGGCCTTGAGTATGTTGAGATGGGCTACAATGAAGCTACTAAGAACCACCTGGGATTGAAGGGGGATACAAATCAAGACTGTAAACCAAGAATGTATGCAGTTAATGGCAGTGAATCTTGTCCTATCACCTCTCTGAAATATTATTTAAGCAAACTAAACCCAGACAATGACATTTTCTTCCAGCAAGCCAGAAATAAAGTGTCGCATCTTGATGAGGTGTGGTTTACAAGTCGTCCTTTAGGGCCACGAACCCTTGGTGACATGATGAAAGTTATCTCAAAGGAGGCAGAGCTTAGTCAAGTATACACAAATCACAGTGTCAGGGCAACTACCATCACTTTACTGTCCCATGCTGGAGTAGATACGCGTGCCATAATGAGGATCTCACAGCACAAGAATGAAGGCTCCGTGAAGTCATATAACAGAGATTCATCTGATGCCCAAAAGCGACAATATTCGGCTATTCTACATGGGAACTCATCTGAAGTACCGGTGTCACAATCAGAAAGTCTGCCAACTGTCGTCCCATGTCCTAATTCTCCACCCACTCATCATGTCCAGTTCACACAAAATGTCCAGAATTTTCAAAATAACGTTTTGCAGCAACGATTTCCCCAGCAGTACTTCTTCCAAAACTGCACTGTTCATTTTCACGGCGATAATTAGCCGTCCAACTGGTCAATGAATGAATAAAATTATTTCCGACAAACACAAACGGCTGAAATCACAGACCATGGAAAGGTCATGACCCACGTGACACGTGGCAGTTAAAGAGTAGAAAATAGTTGTGAATTTAAAAGAAAAAAGATTATATGAATTAATTGATCTACGTTTTTATAATACATTTGCCGTGAAAGCAGTATTAAGTTTGGCATATTTCTTTTTCTATCTCGACCTATTTTTTGTGCGCACTAACAAATGGGTAGTTACGCATCGCTCAGCTGACTCGATAAACAAAAAAAAAAAAAAAAAAAAAAAAAACAAGAGGCCCGTTAGGGGTTTCAGTTGGAAAAGTGCATTAGAATGAGGAATTTTATAGGATTTCGCTGACTTAATTAATGAACCCCACTTTTATATAGACAAACTGGGATTTACAGGGGTATACTTTATTTTTCTTATTTCTGCTGGAGGCGGTTCTAACTAGTACTTTCTTATTTCTGCTCTAAAGTATAAATTGTAGGTACTGAACCGCCTCAATGAGGCTGTTCTAACGAGTACCCACAATCTATATTTTGAGCAGAAATAAAATAAATATCACACTTTTTCATCTTCACGCCCACGAGATGATTTTTTAAGTTTTTTTTTTCTAAATTATATCTTACTGTTTACAGGTTTGGTTGATTGATTGTGAGTTTAACGGTAACGTTTCTTCGGGCATTTTCTCCTTTCCGCTGATCCAAGAAGGGCAGTTGTCAGTTTCTGGCGAAAGACTGGTTAACAGCTAACGTATAAGCCTGTCCAAGAAGTGTGGACAGGTAAACTGGGCGGCTCAAAAATGACTTAATTAATGCTGATTTGGCCGTTAAACCTAAATACAAACAAACAAAACTATTACGGCCAAGTTCCATAACCACATTCTTTTTAGGCTATCCTCATATGGTCGCAGTTAAAAGCACAGTGCACATTCTATCGATAATTCTTATCCTACTTGAATCAGCGTGAGCGAATGACCGTAGGAAATATTCCATGGTCAATATTAACGAAAGCAGTGCTGTATCTAGAATTATGTAGTTGTGCATTACGGTTTCTTCGTGATTCTATCAAGTGGCAATACATTTGAAAGCAGGTTACCTAACGTTAGATATCACATTACGAAAACACGACTATACTCGTACAAATACATTGCAAACTTTACCGCCGAAAAAAAAGAAACTTTTAAAACATAGATTGTTGATACTCGTTAGAACCGCCTCGGAAAAATAATGTATATCCCCGCAAACCCCAGATTAACTATATACAAGAGGCCCATGGGCCAAAATGCTCACCAGAGCTCAGGGGGCCACTGCCCACTGGCAGCAATATTTTTTAATTAACCATGGAAGCCCTGTGCCCAAGGATGCTACAGATAAAATTTGGATCCAATCAGCCTAGTGACTTCAGATTCTGATGTCGCTTGAATGTGTTGTTGCCTGACAACAGATGACAATTGACAATTTTCCATCTGTGGCAACAAATAAGCCAAAAGGAACATAATTAAAGGAAAATTTCTATGAAAGTGTGGCAAAATATCTTGAAAAACATTAATGTCATTTTTCAATTTTCCCCATTACAAGTCAATGGATACTCTTAACTTGGCATAGCAAACAAACCAAAGAGCTAATTTTCATAAACTAGAGCTCAGGTGGACACTGCCCAATGGCAGACATGTATTATAACATGATATGATTTTAATATACCAATTATAACGTCTCCCAAACAAACCCCATACCAAAATGAGCACTAATGTGGACTGTATCTGAAATATTAGGCGTTTTATAAAGTAAAGAGGGTGGGGCATGGCCCCAATGGAGCCCTGGTTGGTTTCAATAAATGCGTCTTATCAAAAGAAACAGAGACCTATATGGTTTAGCAGTTGGGATATGTATGGTTCCTGAGATGCAAGGCCTTTTAAGCAATGGAGGGATTCGGGCATGGCAGATCCCAGAAAAGCCCACGATTGTTGTCAGTGAATATGTTTTATCATAAGGACCAAGAGCATATATGGTTAACGGTGGGGATCTGAATGGTTTCTGAGATATGATGCCCTTTTTAGAAGTGGCAGGATGTGAAATGGCCCCTGCTGACCCCACAAGTCGGGGATGGCTGAATGTGTCTATTAACAATGAACAAGAATATATGTGATCATAGGATGGGGGATTGAATGGTTTCTGAGATATATGGCCTATTATGAAGTGGAGTCTTATCATAAGGAACAAGAATATATATGGTTAAGGGGTGGGGCTCTGAACAGTTTCTCAGATATATGGATTTTAATGAAGTAAAGGGGTGGAGCATGGCCCGTTGCACCCCGGGGGGGGGGGGACCGCCATGCTGGTGTCACTGAGTCTTATCACAAGGAACAAGAATATATATGGTTTAGGGTTGGGGTTCTGAACAGTTTCTCAGATATATGGTCTTTTCTGAAGTCGAGGGGTGGAGCATGGCCCAAGTGTGCCCTGGGTGACCCCTAGTTCGGTGTCATTAAATCTGTCTTATCATAAGGAACAAGAATATATATGGTTTAGGGTTGGGATCTGTAAGGTTTCTGGAATATTTGGCCTTTTATGCAGTGGAGGGGGTTAGGCATGGTCCCGGCACATCCCGGGGGACCCCAAGTTTGTGTCACTGAATGTAACTTATCATAAGGAATGAGAATATATATGGTTTATTGGTGGGGATCTCAATGGTTTCTGAGATAAATGACATTTAATGAAGTGGAGAGGGTGGGGCATGTCCCCGGGCACCTACAGGTTTGTGTCACTTAATGTGTTTTATCATAAGGAACAATAATATATACGGTTTAGGGGTGGGGATCTGAATGGTTTCTGAGATAAATGGCCTTTATTAAGTGGAGGGGTCGGGGCATGTCCCCGGCATATCCCGGGGGACCTCCAGGCTGGTGTCACTTAATGCAGCTTATCATAAGTAACAAGAATATATATGGTTTAGGGTGGGGATCTGTAAGGTTTCTGAGATATAAGGCATTTTATGAAGAGGAGGGGACGGGGCATGGCCGCGGCACAACCTAGGGGACCCCCAGGTTGACAAATAATGCATAGGGCTAAGAGAAGTCTACTCAAGGAACATTTCTATCTAAGTTTTGTCAAAATATCTACAATGACTTGGCAGAAAATGCCATTTTTCAGTTTTCCCCATTATAAGTCAATGGAAACTCTAAGTCACCATAGCAACATAACTAAAAGGCCAAATTTCATAAAAAAAAACACAAAACCTGTAAAGGCAAATATGGTGAATATTTTCATAAAGTCTCCACCTCATAAAGCTTACGGTTTCTGAGGAGATGATTTTTTAAGTTTTTTTTTCTATTTTTTTTTTTTTTTTGCATTTTGGTTTCCATGGCAACCAACGGGAATGAGCAGTAGGCCTAAAAGCATATGGCAGATAGTAGATTGCCTAAGGAAAATTAAAATCAAAAATGAGTACCTTTAAGAGCAATGAAAACATTCATAAGAAAGAAGTGGGTCATACTACGTAGTTTCGGCTAATAAAGCCTCATCAGTGACCCTGTAATGATCCGACAACGAAAGCCAGAGGAAACATGCTGCAATTTTGCGAATTTCGAATAGGCAGTCGATTCAAAGACTGATATAAATCAAAATAGGGTCCAAATAATTAAAAACCTGTCTAGAATATGAGCCTAAACCAATAATGTATTTCTGATTTCTCAGAATATCCACGCTGATCTCAAAGGACCAAAAGTAAAATAAAAACTGCACTATGGTTGATGTACGGGGAGACGTTTTACGGCCGCCACACGGCACAACACCAGCTGCAGTGAAGGCAAATAAAAATCAAAAATGAGTACCTTTAAGAGCAATGAAAACATTCATAAGAAAGAAGGAACATTTCTGTGAAAGTTTTGTCAAAATATCTGCAGAGGCTTGGCAGTAAATGCCATTTTTCAATTTTCCCCATTATAAGTCTATGGCAACTATAAGTTACCATAGCAACCAGACTGATGAGCCGATTTTCATAAAAAACACAAACTTTCAAACCCCCAGCCCAAGGATGCTACAGATAAAATTTGAGCCCAATTGGCCAAGTGGCTTCAGAGGAGATGTCGTTTGAAAGTGTTGACGGACGCAGACCCAGACGCACACGACGCAGACGCAGGCGCAGACGCAGACGACGGACAACTGCCTATCCTATAAGCTCCCCCGGAGCCTTCGGCTCTGGTGAGCTAAAAAGCGGGGTTTCAGGGGGTTCAAAATTATATAGGCTTGTTATCGTGAAGTTCTTCGTGATTCTATAAAGTGGTAATGTATTTGAAAGCAGGTTCCTAACGTTAGTTATCAACTAGATAAAATCATTTAAATGCTATGTATATCGCAAAATTAACACCTGTGAAGATTCTATGAAGTGGTAATATTTTTGAAAGCAGGTTACCTAACTTTTGTTATCAGCAATATAATAGAGGATCTTACATGAGTGTTCATGTATTATTGAATTTATTAAATGAGTTGAGGAAAAGGGATAAAATGCGAGGCTTTGCCGAGCATTTTATCCGTTTTCCTCAACGAGTTTAATAAATTCAATAATACAAAGCCGAGCATTTTATCCCTTTTCCTCAACGTGTTTAATAAATTCAATTATACATGAGCACGAATGCAAGATTCTATTTATCATATGACATTCAAAACGCATTTTATTCACGATTGTTTACAAAAATGTCAATATTCCGCCGTTTGTAAACGCGGCGTCGTTAAGGACATCATACATGTAACGTTACGGGACGTATCTAGCTAATTTGCATATTTAATCCACTAGTGTATTATCGAAAATATTACATGGCGTTATTACACTCTCAGACGCGACGTCATATGATAAAATCATTTAAAATGCTATGTATATTGAATAATTAACACCTGTGAAATCCTTTTTTCCAAACAAACGGAAGAAGACCTGCTCAGCTGCTATATTCTGCAGTGTGTGATCGACGTTATATAGTTTGCTTATTTGCCCCTTTGTGGTGCTCGACATAAGCGGTTAATTTTATGGTATCAATCAGTTGCAAAATAAATCATTTGAAAAATATTTATATCATTAAGGCATGCTCTTATAAAACAGAGATTCTTTGAACGGTTCATTTTAAATTTTTAATGGAATATACTATCAAGAAGTGTAATCATCGCTTTTTAGTTGAATTGTAGAAAGATATAAGCATTTATTTTGTTCTGACATAAAGAGTACGGCAATTATCTTGTCTTCGCCAAAGAAGCCGTTTGAAAATAATTTGTTATTAAAGAACTTTGATTAAAAAATTATATTCCGCCCACAGTCTCTTATAACCCAATAAATAAGTTCTAAAGTTAGATCCTTTGGAAGCAAGAAATACATCAAATAAACGAAAATAGCAGACTTTGTTTTATTGAGTCTGTTCATGACCAGTACTGAAATGTGCAACAACGGCCACGCCCTCTAGCACCGGCTTAAGCAGAACTCTATATTCAAAATGATACCAAATGATCTCAATCATCACAAAGGACCAGAGAATATAATCTGCACTATGATGAGGTACGGGGAGACGTTTTACGGCCGTCACACGGTACAACACCAGCTACAGTGAAAATAAATAAGTTCTGAAGTTAGATCCTTTGGAAGCAAGGAATACACCAAATAAACGAAAATAGCAGACTCGGTTTTATTGAGTCTGTTCATGACCAGTACTGAAATGTGCAACACCGGCCACGCCCTCTAGCAACGCCTTAAGCAGAACTCTATTTTCAAAATGATACCAAATGAACTCAATGATCCCAAAGGACCAGAAAATATAATCTGCACTATGATGGTGTACGGGGGGACGTTTTACGGACGCCACACGCCACAGCTAAGCTGTAATCGGTAGTGACTTTCATCTGCGTCTCATCACGAAAACACGCCTATATATTTTTACCCCCTTGAACCTAATTATTTATAGTAAAACTGGGATTTACAGGGGTATACCTTATTTTTTATTTCTGCTCTAAGATATAGATTGTTGGTACTCGTTAGAACCGCCTCGATGAGGCGGTTCTAACGAGTACCCACACTATATATTTTGAGCATTTAATAATAAAAATATCTCGATGTTTCATCTTAAACTTTCGGGTTTTTGGCGGTTAAGCTTACAATGTATTTATATAGGCATGTTTTCGTTCTGTATTGTCCTATCATATAACTGGTGACAATTTAAAGACCGGACCTTCTTTTCGGGTATGTAATTTGCAGTGTAAACAATAACATGAAACAACCAAACTGCAAGTGATTATATTTTCTTTATTTGTTTAAATACATTTTGAAAAAAAAAAGTTAGATTCTTACCTCCTCGGGCTTTTCTTGTTTAAATGATTTTGCTGAATCGCTGTTTTGTTTGTGCGTTTGAGTTCATGATTTCCGTCCCCGTCAACACTATTTAGGTCATTTTGGGGACGTTGTTGTCAATTTTGTGGGACTTTTCCCGCCATTGAGATGAAATGCGCCGAGAAACATTCATTCGCACGACCATATTGTGTCTAACGTCTCTGTGGCACGGTGCTGTCAAAAGCGTTGCACACTTTGACGTCAAGTGGGTCGGGGGTGGGCGTGAATTTTTCTAAATCGTGTTTTTGTTGTTGTTGTTGTTGTTGTTGTTGTTGTTGTTTTTTGTTGTTTTTTTGGGGTGGGGGGGGCTGGGGGTTGCGGTATAAAGTAAATACCTGAATAGTAGCTTTAATAATTAAATATAATCGGTTCGCCTCGAGAATTTTATAGGATTTCGCTGAAGCTCGCCCCTATGACACTGTTAAATGCATATATGATTATATTTTTAAATTAAATACAAGACCAATATGCTCTCACTATACTCGTAGAAACTAGACTTATAAATTCTGATGAGATTTTTTTTTTCATAAGGTATATTTACAAAGTATGAATACATTTACACTTCGTCAGTTCCTCTCAGTCACTATATGTTTCTTCACATTCCGATACCACGCCTATACAAATACATTGTAAACTTTACGGCTAAAACAACGTAAATATTAAGATGAAAAAGTGTGATATTTATTTTATTTCTGCTCAAAATATAGATTGTGGGTACTCGTTAGAACAGCCTCATTGAGGCGGTTCAGTACCTACAATTTATACTTTAGAGCAGAAATAAGAAAGTACTAGTTAGAACCGCCTCCAGCAGAAATAAGAAAAATAAAGTATACCCCTGTAAATCCCAGTTTGTCTATATAAAAGTGGGGTTCATAGAGGATCAAGATTATATGAGCATGTTTTCGTGATGGTTATCTTATCGCGTAGAGTTTGCCAGCAAAAATAAAATCTTGCCTGGCATGGCTTTCTCATATTCCAGATGGCGACCATCTTGAAATTCTTCAAAGCACCTGTGTATCAATTGCACATAGGATTTATCGGAAGATGGGCTCCCAGGTGCTGTCAGTATATTTCAAACTGAAGATTCGGAATTGTTGCTTTTTATAAACGCGGTCATATGCACCATAGCTTTATTTGTGTTACATGCGTTACAGTTGTATTCACATGATTGGTTGACTTGGTTTTTTATTGTTTGATAAAAGAACATGCCAATGACAGGTGCAAATGATAGGTTTTGCCTGCCAAACTATACACTTCCAGTCTGGATCAACATCATCTCATTAGGAAAACATGTCCGTAAGAAATAATGGCGTCCAACATGGTGTCAGAAGATGATAAATATTAGACAAAAATGATAACATCTTTATTATTTCTGCTTTCAACATAGGTTGTGGGTGCTCGTTAGAACCGCCTCATTGAGGCGGTTCTAACGAGTACCCACAAACTATGTCTTCGAGCAGAAATAAGGAAAATAATGTTTACCCCCGTAAACCCCAGGTTTCTCTATATAAAGTGGGGTTTAGGGGGGTCTTTATTTCACGGACTTGTTCACGTGATGTCTTCAGACTAAGCCGTAGAAGCATCATGATAAAATGCAGATTCAAAATTGCTAAAGGCAATACGATCTAATAGACGTAATGGCACCAAGGCACATTGTAATATATGATAAGTCTCATCCAGGTGAGCGATTCTGGCCCACTAGCGCCCCTAGCAGCTCATCATTTAAGTAATTTCAAATAAAATGAATGTACTGATCATTTGTTAATTTCAATTAAAATGAATGGACTGACACAGAATGCTGTCGTATTGCTTGGATATGGGGTTCGAGCTGGAAAATAGCAAAAACAAGAAGTTATAATGAGATTAACAGTATTTTTTTTATAAATAACAAAACAAAGTTACCTATCGAAAATAGAAAAAAAAATTATGATAGAAATGGGGCTGATGCAGTAATGGGGAATCAGGGCAAGTTACCTTCCGCGGTGTGCCGCTACGGAGCACCACTCGAGACAATGATCCTTATCAATATAACCTGTTATCACAATTTCGGGGTCAATTTATCAACCGATCAAAAGTTACAACGCTTAGAAAATAGAAGTGAAGGCAATGATCAGGAATCGATACAATTAGCCCACAGCTCCCATTATGAACATCAATGAGAAAGAAACACACACATGAAACAACTAGACACACAACGACAAGCCATAACAAAACTTAACCACGACAGAAGAACCGCCTTTGAACGGTGGTCTACAGTGCATAAAACCACGTGACCATCAGCCTTGGTAACCGTTATTTATAGAAAATTGACGCGCTTTTCTTATCAATGCTTAAGAGAGTTATCTATAGAATCTAGACTGGAATCATGGGTATGGCTTTGCAAACAGTGTAGACCTTGTTCAGACGCAGTATTCTGTGGCGTCTGATCAGGGTCTTCAGTTTTCTTTTAAAAATCTTAAAGTTAAGAGTTTAACAAAATAGTTTACGTCTCAAGTCTCAGTCAAGAACTATTTTCTCTGCCGACACTCACTAGCAATCGACCCATCACAACCCCCAGTGCTTTGATTTATTTTACAGTGTAACTGATCTTGCAGAGTGTGCAATTTGAAATTGCGGAACATGTCTACTTTTGACAATATCAGCATTGACAACATTCGGCAATAAGCTTAATTATTCAATTAATAAGCCTTAGAATGTTTTGATAAAAGTATATCTGTTGTCATTTCTTTTCATTTATTTATTTATTTCAGGTGTTGGGGATGGAGGGGTAGCGGGCCCGTATAAAGCTATAATGGAACTTCGGAGCATGAGTTTCTATTCATAGGCAATGTTGTTTAATTGATTGTCTCCTGTCTGCTGCACTGATTTTATATGCACCTAGGCATCCTGCGCATAGTACATGTAGCTGCCTCAGCACTGGGCCAAGATTTTTATTGTTACAATGCATTTTGATTTTACGGTTCTTTCGAGATTATTTTTCTTATATCGAGCAAATTGTCAGACATGGACGAACTCTGGGTTACCCGTAGAAAAGATACATGATCCTCCTCAAAAATGTAACCCGAGCGAGGCTTGAACCCACAGCAGTGATAGCCCTATTGTCTTAGAGTCAGCAAACTTAACCACTGGGCCATGGAAGCCTGTCGAGCCAGGATAACATCCTACGTTCTTGACTTTCATTGTTTGAATTCAAGTTTAACGTCCATCTCACACACTTTATATGTCATTTTGGAGACGTTGCTTCCAACTTCGTGGGACTTTTATCCGACATGAGATGAAATGACAGCTCAAGCCCTGCCGCCCTGTGAAACCAATAGGATTTATGTGCATGGATGATCCGACTTGCACCACTTTGCCCGGGTATGCTGAGACACCCTCTAGCGGTTTACCAGTACATATGTGTGGTCGTCATCCATTCTTGTGTCTGTCTGTGTGTGCTTGTGTGTGTGCGTGTGTTTACGTCCTACCAAAAACTAAGGTCTCATCTAAAAGTCTGGAGAAGCCCAAAATCGAACCCATCATCCTTGGTTTATAGTCCACTATGAGGCGAGTAGCTTAACCATTACACCGCGGAGTTTTTGTGATTTTTACCATTCTTTTGGAAGGCTTCTCGCCTCCAATTTCTTTTGTCAGGCTTCTCTAATTTTGGGAAGAATAGGCTGCTGGTGCTTCTAGTAAACATTGTTAATTTCTAGCAACTAAAAGACTAACGGTAAGATCCAGAGCCCCTCCATCACTTTCGAACTTCTTCCAAACAATATTATTTCAAGCTACTTTAACGATACATGTAAATGTACAACATTTATATATAAAGAGACTGTGCACACTCTTTAACTGAAAATAAAGTTGTCTCCATCTAGGGAGGAAAATAGAAAAAAAAACTGACTTTTTTTTGCACATACTAGCTTTTAAAAACAACAACAACAAACAAAAAAAAAACAAATCAAAACACTGACAGCACTGGTGGATCGATTGTCTCTGTAGGCCGAATAAAAATGGTATTTGATGATTTATTTAACCCTTTAATTTCAGTATTTCAAGCAAACAGTGTAGATCCTGATCAGACGCCGCGAACTGCGGCGTCTGATCATGGTCTACACTGTTTGCTAATGTTCCAGCACATGGGTCATTTCCATGTTTTACAAATAGCACTCTTACGCAGTACTTTAATTTCCTAGCGACAAGAAAATCTAGGTTATAAATAATAAATACCAGGATTTCACAGATAGTCAGTGATGGTCAGGTGGACAATTGCTTGGAAACTTTTTGATCATTTAATAACTTCGGGTCGATTGTTTTGGGTCGATTGATTAACAATCGACCCCAAAGCAGTGTTTTTACTGGTTTAATGGCCCTAAACTGATGTACCAGAAATCACTCAAACTGCTATCTGACTGGTTGTTACAACTAAGAAATTTAGAGAGAAAGAAGAATTATAATCAGACATTCTGCAGGTCAGAGAAATGTTTACAGTTTACAGTAAGTTGAATTTGTTGAATGATTATCAACAGTGATAAGACAACTAGTTGGCTAAATTTAAAACAAAACTGTTTAGTTTGATATCTTCATATGCTACACTGTTTAAACCAAACATTAGCTGTGAGTGCTTATCAAACCATCTCATTGTGGCAGTTCTAACTTGTACCCAAAACCTATGTGAAACCAAGTAGATGGTACACCGTTGCAATTACGCATGTACCTGCTTGCATTCTAAATTTGACCTTTGACGTAACCCCATTGGGTCAGATCCAAATTTGGATACCTTCATGCACATCTCCAGTCCCTAAGCAATATGTGTACCCAGTTTGGTCATCATAGGCCAAAAATAAACGTAGTTGAATTCACAAGCATTTACTTTATTTTGACCTTTGACCTCATCCAATGACCCCAAGTGAGGCGAGGTCAGATCAAAATTTCGATACCTATATGTACATCTGCAGTCCATATCCAATATTTGCAGCAAAACTGGCAACCATAGCTAAAGAAATAAAGAAGAAATTGTATTCACATGCATTTTCTTGAAAATATGACCTTCGACCTCAGGGGTTCAGATAAAATTTGTATACCCTCACCTACATCTGCAGTCCCTAAGCAAACTGTGTAGCAAGTTTCGCAAACATACGTGAAGAAATAAAGAAGTAGTTGCATGCACAAGCATTTTCTTGAAAATGGGACCTATGACATAACCCCATGACCCCAGGGGGTCAGATCAAAATTTGGATACCCTTATGCACATCTGCAGTTACTAAGAATATGTGTACCAAGTTCGGTGACCATTGGGCAAGACATAAAAACTAGGTTGCATTCACCGTGTTTGTGACGGACGGAAGGATGGACGGACGAACTCCCGTGATGAAACCAATATACCCTTTTTTCTTTTTTTTTAACAAAAAAGCGGGTATAATAAGGTAAATAATCCATACCCCTGTACATCCAAATATCGCAACGTAATAAGGGGTTTACAGAGGGCTAAAGGCGTGTCTACTTGCAAGACGCTACCTCACAAGACTGTAAACAATTCCATGCAACGAACATCCCTCTATATCCCACTTTTTTAATAAATAGGGGTTTACATGATTTTGCTTCTTTTTGCTTCAAGGCGCCCCCGCCCATAGGGGCTTGAAGAAATATATGGGCTGCATGATGCTTCCACGCAGAGCTGAATCCGGCCCGCACACTAGTACTGGTAAACCGCTTAGAGGATCTAAGCCTGTCCAGGAACCGTGGTGCGAGGCGGACCGTCCATGCTAAAAAACCCTATTGGTTTCATTGGGCGACAGGGCTTGAGATGTCATTTCATCTCAATGTCGGGTAAAAGTCCCACAAAATCGGAAGCAACGTCTCCAAAATGACCTTTACAGTGTTGACGGGGACTTTAAACCTCAAATCAAACAAAACAAATTCTGCTTCAAGACATAGACTGTGGGTACTTGTTAGAACCGCCTCAATGAGGCGGTTCTAACGAGCACCAACAACCTATGTTATGTGTCAAAAAAGAAAAATATCACAAATTGTCCTCAGAAAATTAGCAATTTTTGGAATATGGAAGAATGCACTATGTCACACGGCTGTATTATCTGAATGAAACATTCTTTACATGATGGCTCTGGCGAGGCTGCACTTATGTGTAGATTCGTCTGAGACTTTGCTGCATGCCAATGCGATAAGCACCCTTTCTTATGAGCTGACCGATGTATTCATTTGTTTAAATAATCGTTTGACTGTATTGACTCTAGTTTTGTATCTGTTCAATCACATGCTAGTAAATTGCCAAATATTTTCCTTGGCAAATGCTAGCTTTTATCTTTGAAGATCTAGATGCATTTCTACAAGCAAAACAAAACACAACAGACAGACAAATAGGAATGAACCGGGGTTAGCTGGCAAACCATCCATTTTGAAATTCCCACCGTGGATGCTTTGACACGCAGCGGAATAAGTGGGAAAAGTGAGACGATTAATGGATCCCTAAATGGTAGTTTCGTATTTAAATTCCAGCCACAAAATTTAGTTCACATGGCAGCGAATTAATTCATATTTATCCACTAAGACGGCAAAATCAATGCATTAAAATTCAAGTTATGGCTTAAAAAATAAGCAGACAATATTTTGACACCTACATTTTTTACCTAAAACACTAATCCCCATTTAAATGCTCATTTTACCCAAAACGGCAAGCACAGTCAGCTGCGTAACAAATGAAAAGTGACGTTATATGATGGCGTCGGATCACAAGTTCCGTCGGATACATGTCGGATACATGTCGAATACATGTAGTGTATGAACATTTACTTTTTATTTTCTACAGATGTTTTGTTCGGTGGTTTGTGACTTCATATAGTTGAGCCTATCTAGACGGTAAAAAAAACTAATTTCGTCGACTAGACGGAATGTAAGGTGTTTGCAGCAATAAGAAAAAAAATAATTTCATTTCATCTCAATGTCGAGAAAAAGTCCAACAAAACTGGAAGCAACGTCTCCAAAATGACCTATAGTGTTAACGGGGACGTTAAACCTCAAATCAAACAAACAAACAAAACCTTGTCCCTAACAAGGGACGCTCATATACAAGGAAGAAAAAAATCCATCCATTACGAAAACGCACCTTTATAATTCTGACCCAATTGAACCCCACTTTTTGTATAGTAAAACTGTTTTTCTGCTCTTAAATATAGATTGTAGGTACTCGTTAGAACCGCATCGATTAGGTAGTTCTAACGTGTACCCACAATCTATATTTTGATCAGAAACTTGCAAAATATTTCAATTTTTTACATGAAATGTTACATGAAATGTTCCTAGCCCCCGCCCAAAGGGGCTTGAAGAAATATATGGGCTGCATGATGCTTCCACGCAGAGCTAAATCCAGCCCGCACACTAGTACTGGTAAACCGCTTAGAGGATCTAAGTAGAAGTAAAACAAAGATCAGGAATCGATACAATTAACTTACTCCAACCACCAAAGACACCAAAGGGAAAGAAACACAAACATTAAGCGACCAGACCATAATGGAAACCTAAACAAAGGAAGGCCATAAGGACAGTTACTTTCCCACAAAATGGCCTAATGGCCATCCAAAATAAAAAGACACAAGTGATACACACAGTAAGAAACAAACAACAACATACATAAACCGCCAGAGAAGAACCGCCTTGGAACGGTCAGTGGAAAGAATTCCACTGGGGGGCTTAAATCGATTTTACATGGCCATAATCCTCGCCCTTACTTCTGTCACGGTATACACAAATTTTGTTTAGTCCTCATGAAGGTTTCCTAACTCATCAGTGTAACATCTCCGAGAACATACAAATCAAAAAACTACTGAGATGAAACAAGGTTGAGGACTCGACAGCATACAACAACAGAATTGCTGGAGCAAAAGAAAACAAACAGTAAGATTCCGAGGGGCCCGACCAAAGACGGAGCATCAGGCGCCAACCAACATAAAGAATACTAAAATAAAATAAAATTCAATTTATGTTGTTACGCTGGAACCGTCATATAATCGTAGGCCCGACCCACCGGTGTGCAATCAAAGAGGGAAGCAAAGTTGCCAACCGTCATTGGGTTAACCACCATGCATGCAGTCTGTTTTATAACATTTATGTTGTACCCAATCTTTATATATCGACGAACGATTTTACGGAATTGGATACTTAAGTCATTACAGGCATGTATTTTTCTAAATTTATATACTAAGTCACCATAAAATTCGGGTTCCGATAGGCCTTGTTGCAGAAGTGTTTCAAGTCCAACATTGAATTTTGAAACCAATTCAGAATGACGTCTATAAAACTTAAAAAAATCCTTTACATAGTTTATGATACCGATACCCCTGATTAAGTAGTTTAGCGGTTAATAATTTATTACGAGTGTTGAAGTCGCATACATGACTAGACACTCTTGCGAATCGAATTAACTGCGAAATATAAACCCCGTACGATGTCGCACGAGGAACATCACCGTCAAAAAAAGGAAAATTTACAATCTCGAAATCAAAATCATCACGTTTATCATAAATTTTGCAAGAAACAAATCCATCTACAACAGATAAATGTAAATCCAAAATGGGAACTCAGAGGAATTTGCCTTGTTAAACTGAAAATCTAGGGGATAAATCTGACTGATCATACCATCAAAGTAAGTATTGTCAATATTTAATAAATCATCTAAATATCTAGAAGTAGAGCTAAAAGCTTCAATAATTTTAAAATGGTTAACAATGGAAAGCGACAACATGAAGTCTCTTTCATGACAATACAAGAATAGATCAGCCACAAGAGGTGTGCAATTCGTACCCATCGGAATAGCCACAATTTGTCTAAATAACTTAGTACCGAATCTAATATAAATATTGTCAAGTAGAAAGGTGAGGGCATCACACACTTTCTGACATGACCAAAGTGTATAATTCTTATGCTCTTTAGAAGTGAACAATGCATTTCTGGCATTACATGCAAGATAGAGAGAATCTTCTCTGTGAAAAGCCCAATCAATTAAATCATTAAGCTTTCCTTTTATAAGATTATAAGGAAGTGTAGTGTAAAGAGTGGAAAAATCGTAAGTAGACAGACTTGAAGCACAAAAACGTCTGGATTTCAATTTATTTAAAACCTCATTCGAACTTTTTATAGTCCAAAACCGATTTCTCCCTGATCTAACCTGTCCAGGGACCGCGGTGTGAGGTGGACCGTCCATGCAAATAAACCCTATTGGTTTCATTGGGCGACAGGGCTTGAGATGTCATTTCATCTCAACGTCGGGTAAAAGTCTCACAAAATTGGAAGCAACGTCTCCAAAATGACCTTTACAGTGTTTACGGGGACGTTAAACCTCAAATCATACAAACAAACAAACATGAAATACTCCTTTTTAGGCAGTAAAATCTACAAAGTATTTGTATAGGCGTATCTACGTATGAACAACATTGGGACGTCTGCAAAGTTACCACCATTACGATAACATATCTGTGTGACATTATAAGAATCCAGTATGTGGTTCTGTTGTAGATAAGCGTTTCCAACCCGAGGTTCCGCTCAGCACGGTCATCCCGAGGGTTGGAAACGCCCATCTACAACAGAACCACATATTGGATTCTTTTTCTTGCACAACACCTCCGGTTAGTTTTGACAGCTCGCACATGTATATTGTTTACAAAATAAAAGTAGTGCGGAAGTAGTTCCGGCAGTTGAATAGAATTGAAGCGCATTTATCTTAGTTGCCTATTCGGAACACCAGGGTCAGAACATAAATTTCTATCCCAGGGTAAAATCACGGATTTCCTTGTCTGGTGTGCAAGAAAGTGCATTCTTTCATATCTCAAAAACTTTACTTTTACTTTTAGCTCACTTGCGCCTGTACTGGCCATTATTCATCCCCCGTCCGTGGTTCGTTGTCCGTGTCTTGCCACCATTTTCAAAGATCTTCCTCAGAAACCATGGGGCCGATTGAAGACAAATTTCTTGTAGAGCATCCATAGGGTAGAGGAACGATAGTTTGTTGGCGTGGTCCAGGATATTTGACCAAACTGGCCGACATGCCTATATAACGTATGATGAGTCTGGGTTGATCTTGGCCCATTTTACACCAAGGTCAATTTTGATCGCTTGCACTTTTGTAGCGGAAGTTACTATTTTTTCGAAATCTGTTATTGCCTGTGAATTTAAGTTGTTTATGTAATCAGCTAGACGAATTAATGAATGAGAGTACTAAATGTCACGGTTGCACATTGATCTTTGTCCAAGGTCACCCAAAGATCAAAATAAAATCTTAAAAAAAAAAAAAAAACAAAAAAAAAACAGCTGGACAAGTTCAGCCAATATCATATGAATCCCAAATGAGATGGGGGAAAGAAAGTTTATTTAAATGGTTTAGATCCAGTTCATATTGCCAAGATAGCTGCCATGGTAAAAATCCCTTCAAAACCTTCTTCACGGAAACCAATATGACTCCATTTTCACATTTGAAGCCTCCGTGGTATAGTGGTTATGCTACTCACCTTGTAAACCAGGGGTCGCAGGATCGATCCCGGGCTTCTCCAGACTTTCGGATGAGTCTTTAAATCGAGGTCCCGTCACCGTATGATCTTAGTTGTCGGTGAGACGTAAAACTAAAACACTCACTCACTCCATTTACACTACACTCAGTTGAGCGGTTCAGGACCATTTGTCCTCTGGTTCTGATAAAACTTCGCGAAACTAACGATGTCGCAAGTTAACGTATCGTTAACATTTTCGTCATTTAGAATAGCAAATTGGCTTGCTGGAAAAGTTTTACCTAGAAAAAATAGAGCAATTACTAATGCCTTGGTTACATTTGGCTACGGGCGTCGTACGATTTATTTGTCTACCATTTTCCGTACGTTTTTTAGAAATCGTAGGGGGCTACCGCCGGCTACGATTTATGTGATTACATCGTATACGGAAATCGGGCGATTTCCTGTATGGGTTTTCGGTGACAAACTGGTTCAAAATCGTACGGAGACCGTACGGGCACCGCACGGAGACCGTGCAGAAGTCTTACGGACATTGTGTGGTGTCTGAAGCTCCGCACGGCAATCGGAGCCCGTGCGGCGTCCGTACGGCGGCCGCACCGAGATCATATGACAGCCGAATGATCTTCTAGTTTTGAGCTCATTTTGTGTACCAAGCGTGTACAACTTCGCGTTTTGTGTGTAGTCGATCACCAATATGCCGCTCAAAACAAAACAGGGAAAGTAAAAAAGAAGTATCTGTCGAATGAGCCGGAGGTGCCAAATGATTCAGACAGTGAGATCGTGTCTGTCTCCTTGCTCTACCAGGAGAGCCAGGGCTGCAATTATCGACTGCTCCCTTCTTATATTCTGCCTCAGTTGCAGCCGCAAATGTGCTACTCTGAGCCTGAGTGGCGAAATCAGAGCCATCTCCGTTTTCAGTGATAACACTTGAAATAAAATGAACAGTTGGAAATGACCAATTTATACCCATCTGGTAATGAAGATTTCGCACAGCAACCAAATAGCCGTTCGGTCCCCGTAAGATTGTCGCAAGAAGACCGAACGATGACCGCATGGTGTCCGTGCGATTTTACAGATACCATGCAGGCACCGTGCAAAAGTCTTGCGGTGCCCGCACGATCATCGCACGATGTCCGTGCGGTTCCCGTGGGATGCCCTTGCGGTGATCGTGAGATTCTTTCAATTAGCTACGCGCTTGCGAGTTTTAAAATTTGTCAAAGTGCGGTGCGGAGCATACCAAATCGTAAAAGACGTTGGGCCTGTGAGTGAGTGAGTGAGTGAGTGAGTGAGTGAGTGAGTGTTTGAGTTTAACGTCCCACCAACAACTAAGGTCATACGGAGACGGGACCTCGGTTTAAATATGTTCTATAAAAGGGTTATCCTTTGGAAGCAAGGAATACACCACAGAACTGAAAAATATGGAGTGTATATGCTTTCTGGGCCAGACTAGCTAGTTTCGGCCAATTAGGCCTCATCAGTGACTCTCAGATATTTTCAGAATTCCACAATGGAATCAATGATCCCAAAGGACAAGAAAATATAATCTACACTATGATGTAGGGCAGGGAGACGTTTTAGCGCCGCCACACATTCCCACACACCAGCTGTAAAGACTAAAGTCTCATGCGAAAGTCTGCAGAAGCCACGTGGCGCTTGTAGGACGTCGTAAGAAGCCGTAAATATTACGATAATCGTACGGTCGCTGTACGCCACCCTACGGAAATGGAGTTACGGGCGCCGTACGGACGCCGTAGACCATTTGTATCCTAGGCATAAGATTTACATTGCACCATAAAATTAAAGCGTGGAAGTATTTGCACGTACTTTCTCTTTTATCAGCAGAACAGCGTAGTCGAGCAAAATTTGTTAAAAAAAGGGTTATCCCTTGGAAGCAAAGAATCGATCATGTGACGTCGGATTACTCAATGCATTCATTTAAGAAATGACATTTATTTTTCTGCAGTTCATGGAAGTATGAACGCAGTGGGTCGCGTGCAAAGTAAATGAACCCCGAAGGGGTTCATGTAAACTTCGCTAGCGACCCACTGTCGTTCATTCTTTCATAAAAAGCAGAAAAATTAAGTTTATTTTTTATATTTACATTATTTGCCCCTCATCACTGGGCGAAAAAATGCTTGTAGGGCAAACTTTTAAAGCTGAAAAACATTTACACGCTGTTTTTCTACAAAGAGCGGAGCAGCGTTGACGTCATCAACGCCCGTAGAGAACAATGGTTTAGAATGACGTCACTTAACGTCACTGAAAATCATGTGATGCGATGCGTTCAAGGAAGTATGAACGCAATTGTTTTCTAAAGGTTTACAGTAGACTTTACACTGGAAATGTAAATATTAAAGCATGAACTACAATACATTCTGAACATTCATTATACTTCTTAGCAATACATTCACTGATAAGGTAAACCTTATAGGAATGAATTTCATTTTTGTGTGCAAACTCCGGCGAACCATGCTCAGTTTGTGAGTGATTCGCCGGAGTTTATACATCGATAAAATCCTGATAATTCAATCCTTATAATTCAAACTGTGTCATCAAAATGTTAAAAATGCGACCAAAATGGTAGGTTTTTAGCAATTATTTCGTTTGCGTAAGAATGAACTTACCAACAACAACGACTGAGTGATTATTCAATTTGAAGCTGTCATCTTTGGAAGAAACCTAAGCAAAAAAAAAAACTAAAAAAAAATGCCAAGTTCTTTTTGAATTCAATTTATTTCTCTTCTAACAGTTACGTTTCAATATTTCCCAATAGTTTCCCTTCTTTTAATCAAACGCTGTTGACGTTATTACATAAACAACGACGTAATGCGCGGGTTCAAAACGTGCGCCATTAGGAAAACATGTCCGTATGAAATAATGGCGTCCAACATGGTGTCAGAAAATGATAAATATTAGGTAAAAATGATAACATCTTAATTATTTATGCTCTCAACATAGATTGTGGGTGCTCGTTAGAACCACATCAATGAGGCGGTTCTAAGGAGTACCCACAATCTATGTTTTTGAAGCAGATAATGTATACCCCGTAAACCTCACTTTTCTCTATATAAAGTGGGGTTTAGGGGGATCTTCGTTTCACGGACTTGTTATCGTGATTCTTTGACGTCACGTTAAATTACTCCCTGTCGCTGTCATATAGTTCTGAGATGCTTGCTCATGGAATTTATCGAAGTATAAACCTGCAATTTAAACCAATCAAATCGCTCGAAATATATATTATGATGGAGGATGGGAATTATTGACATATACATTTAAATCTTATCATGATGGGACATCCATTGTTATACTAAACCGTATACAGCACTCGGCGTTTTTGACACGTAAAATAACAAAAGGCCGTCATGACTGACATGTGATAATATACGAATACGCTCGTAGTGAAAACAAGTCATTAATTTCGGCATAACATATTCCGCATCACGGGTAAAAACGTGACCATTCTGCTGTCTTGTATACAAGTTATTTATTTTGTCCGTTTCTTAATAATTGGGTTCCATATACTAATCCCTTCAAATATCTCCCATGTTTTCGTTTTCTCTGAAGGTTTTCTTTTTCATGACAAAATATTCTTGTATGAGTTAAAATGTATTCGTTAACCCGCATATCTATGTATTGTAGAGAAGTAAACAGACGGATAGACGGACGGTCGGGCGCACGAAATGTCTTTGATAAACAGACGACATCACGAAAACACGCCTATATAATTTTAACCCCTTGAATATGTTCTAGAAAGGGTTATCCTTTGGAAGCAAGGAATAGACCACAGAACTGAAAAATATGGAGTGTACAGGTTTTCTTGGCCAGACTAGCTAGTTTCGGCCATTTAGGCCTCATCAGTGACCCTCATATATTTTCAAAATTCCACAATGGAATCAATGATCCCAAAGGACAAGAAAATATAAACTACACTATGATGTAGGGCAGGGAGACTTATTACGGCCGCCATACATTCCCAGACACCAGCTGTAGTGACGTTAAATATGTTCTAGAAAGGGTTATCCTTTGGAAGCAAGATATATACACAACAGAACTGAAAAATATGGAGTGTACATGTTTTCTGGGCCAGACTAGCCAGTTTCGACCAATTAGGCCTCATCAGTGAACCCCACTTTTATATAGTAAAACTGGGGTTAACAGTGGTAAACCTTATTTTTCTTATTTCTGCTCCAAAATATAGATTGTGGGTACTCGTTAGAAGATGAGGCGGTTCTAACGAGTACCCACAATCTATATTTTGAGCAGAAATTTAAAAAATACCACAATATTTTCATCTTAAAATGTTCTTTTTTTTCGAGGATAAGTTTACAATGTATTTGTGTAGGAGTGTTTTCGGAATGACCTAAGGCACCAAGTTATAATGTAGACAACAAGAATACTTACCAGCTTCTTTAGTTTTCTTTCACACAATGGAAATTCTTGACTTAACCCGGGGATAGAATATAATAATCTTATATGGGTGTGAGGGGTGGATGGAAAAATCCGTCCCGAGGGTCACTGTCCGGTATCACGAGGCTTGCCGAGTGATGCCGGACATTGATCCCGAGGGACGGATTTTTCTATCCATCCCTCACACCCATATAGGATTCTTTTTCTTGCATACCTTCCATTTCTATTGCGAATTTTTAATGCTACTGTCACTTCGGTTACCGACGTCTGCCATTTTGTGATGACACAACAGGAATGTTTAGTGACGTCACGCATGACGCCGCCGCGAATGAGGTTGTAATCAACCAGTGCATTTATCAAACACGCGATTATAGTCGATATGGGGTCGGAACACCAGGGTCAGAACATAAATTTCTATCCCAGGGTAAAATCACGGAACCCTTGTCTGGTGTGCAAGAATATAAGAATCTTATTATGGCGTGAGGGGTAGATTGAAAAATCCGTCCCGAGGGTCACTGTCCGGCAAGCCTCGTGATGCCGGACAGTTATCCCGAGGGACGGATTTTTCTATCCACCCCTCACGCCCATATAGGATTCTGTTTCCTTGCATACCTTCCATCTGTCAGCGCGGATTTCTAATTCTGCAGTCACGTCGCTTACCGACGGCCGCCATATTGTGATGACACTACAAGAATGTTTAGTGACGTCACGTAACGTGCTGTGACGTCAAAATTAACGACTGCGCGTATGAGGTCGTATTCAACCAGTGCATTTATCAAACACGCGATTGTGGGTAAGAACATCAGTGTTAGAACAGAATTTCTATCCCAAGCTAAAAATATGGATTTCTTCAATTCTTATACCTATGTTATACTACCCAGGGATAGGATGATGATGATTTCGTGTTTAACGACGCGTCAACCCTCTTTGTGGGTCATAAGCGTCAACACAGGGATAGGATAAAAATCGAAATTTTTCACATTACGCAAACACGCCTAACACTCCTATACAAATACATTGCCACCTTTATCGCCAAAGAATGAAAATTTTATGATGAAAAATTGTGATATTTTTCTTATTTCTGCTCAAAATATAGATTGTGGGCACTCGAAGAGGCGGTTCTAACGAGTACCCACACTCTATTTTTTAGAGCAGAAATAAGAAAAATAAGGTATACCCCCGGAAACCCCAGTTTTACTATATAAAAGTGGGGTTCAAGGGGTTCAAAATTATATAGGCACGTTTTCGTGATGACGTGTTTAATATCTACTGGATGAATAGGACGTCACGTACGCCGTCGTCAAGTCTGACGCCACTGCACGTAGTGATGTCAAAATGCCGCATTATTGCCAACAAAATATGGGGGACGTCGGCAACTAAAGTGAATGCATTTTTTCAAAAGATATCCACTCTCAGAAATGAAAAGTATGCAAGAAAAAGAACCTTACATGGGTGTGAAAGATAGAGAGAACGATTCGTCCTTTGGGATCACTCTCCCAGGAAACTCTCTTGATGCCGAACATGGACCATCGGGGCGGAATGTTCTATCCTTCCCTAATACCATGTTAGATTCTTATAATATCTTCCTAAAACAGCTGCTCATAATGGAACAGTCACTTACAGAACCGATTGGGATAATACGTCTATGTATTATAGAAGATCTTAGACGAGTGGTCATTTCATATGAAATTTATTAAACGAGCCTACGACGAGTTTAATTTTCATGTGAAATGACCACGAGTGTAAGTTTATGTATATCTTTTAACAAAACGAAGGGTTGCCATGGACGGCGTCATGACGTTACGCGCCAGTAATCATGTGTTATTACACGTGTGATCAAATGATTTTTATGAATGAAGTTATCCACTAACTAAACAACGACGTCGCCTGATAAAACTTTAATGCTGTTGGTAAGAAATAAATTGCCAAACGTGTATGTCTGATGCAGACGGAGAAAATCTTATCCCCTAGGGTCCACGGTTGAATCGGATATCCTGGTAAATCGCCCTTTCTCCGATTTTATTTGTTCAACCTTGGGTTTGGGTTTATTATAATGAAAACAAGCCTATTCAAATACATTGCAATATTTACCGCCAAAACAAAAAGAAATTTTCAGAAGAAAAATTGTCATATTTTTTATTATTTCTGCAAAAAAATAAATTGTAGCTACTCGTTAGAACCGCCTCGATGAAGCGGTTCTACTAGAACCGCCTCGATGAAGCGGTTCTACTACCAACAATCTTTGTTTTAGAGCAAAGCAGAAATAAAGTATACCCCGTAAACTCCAGTTTTTCTATATAAAAGTGGGGTTCGAGGGGGTCAGAATTATATAGGCGTGTTTTCGTGATTTTTGTCTGCATCGGAAATGGATGTTAGACAGTAGTGAAGGCAAAGGAATCAATACAATTACATCCCACCTTCCATCCAACGACACCATAGAGAATATTACGAAAACACGCTTTTTACAAATACAAACACGAAAATTTTAAGATGAAAAATTGTGATATTTTTCTTATTTCTGCTCAAATTATAGATTGTGGGTACTCGTTAGAACCGCCACCATGAGGCGGTGCTAACGAGTGCCTACACTCTATATTTTAGATCAGAAATAAGAAAAATAAGATTTACCCCTTTAAAACTCAATTTTACTATATAATAGTTGGATTCAATGTGGTAAAACTATATAGGCGTGTTTTCGTGAAGAAGCAACATCAACATAAACTAGCTTCACTGTATTTAAAACATCACTAGCGGAAAACCAAAAGGACAGTTTCTTTCCCACAAAAAAGGTATTAAGCTGTACATACATGCATCGACAAACAATGACAATAATATTCTATGATAGAAGCACCGCCTTGGGACGTGGGGGGGGGGTGCTTAAATCGATTTTACGTATCCACAATCATCGACCTTGGGTTTCTTACTCATTGGTGCAGTATCTCTGATAACATAAAAAGCAGACAACGATTTTAGAGATAAAACTTCGATGAGGTCGATGTGAAATACTGGAACAAACGAAAACGAAATACTCGGCCCGATCAGAGACGTAGCATTAGGCACCAACCGACATTGCTTAGATTCTGTTTACATGTATGTCAAAAGACTCTTTTATCTTTATGACGTGATGTCCTTGTTAGCCGACAGTAATTAAGTTAAGAATTTACACAACACAAACTGAAACAGTTAAAGCCATATGTACGTAAATGGCTACAAGTTTATGAGTTTATGTGGGCGGATTGCTGATTTGACAACGAACCAGATACATTAATTGTATAAATGACTTTGTCAAACACAAAAGGAATATACTTCCGAAAATACATCCGTGAAATAATTGTACATTTTTTTATATCTTCAAAAATGTTAGGTTGTGATATTTTCCAAATTCATTACGAAAACAGGTCTATACAAATACATTGTAAACTTTATCGCGGAAAACACGAAAATTTTAAGATGAAAAATTGTTGTTTTTTTTTTGGAAGAGGCTAGTGACAAACGTTTGTCAATAGCGATTTCACGTTAAAATGGCTATTGACAAACGTTTGTCAATAGCGATTTCTCGTCAAAATGGCTATTGACAAACGTTTGTCAATAGCGATTTCACGTAAAAATGGCTATTTACAAACGTTTGTCAATAGCCAAAATACGTTAAAGTTCGCTATTGACAAACGTTTGTCAGTAATGAAATTACAAGAAATCGCTATTGACAAACGTCTGTTTATGTTTACAGAGTTTATTAGCACCCTAAGCCTATTGGGGGCTCGGAGACATAGATTTGGCTGCCTCATCACGCTAACACGCCAATATCATTTTGACCACCATTAAACTCCACTTTTATGTAGTAAAACTGGGGTTTACAGGGATAGTCATTACTTTTTTTATTTCTGCTCAAAACATAGATTGTGGGTACTCCCGTCGAGGCGGATCTAACGACTACCCAAAATCTATGTTTTGTGCAGAAATAAGAAATATATCACATTTTTCATCTGATAATTTTCATTTTTCGGCGGTAAAATTTACAATGTATTTAAATGGGCGTGTTTTCGTAATGTGTTGCATGAAACCGACCGAACTCGAGTCCTGGTAAACCGCATAGAAATATAAGCCTGTCCAGAAAAACTGGTACGAGTCGGAATGTTCCTTAAGCCCTAGCACTTGCTTTGGGCGGTAGGGCCTGTGAAGTCAATCCATCTCAATATCGCGTAAAAATCCCATAAAATCAGAAGCAACGGCTCCAAAATGACCTTGGTAGTGTTGACGGGAACGCAAAGCCACAACAGACACAAACAGAATTTCGCGATCATCTAAATCGCTCTGAGACTAACATATCTATATGAGCCACGTCATAAAAACTAGGAAGATCTTTTTTATGTCTAAAAAGTTAGTAGGCGCCAGGACAGCCGGATGACATACATTTGTTTGGCCATATGCATAAAAAAGGAAACGGTTTCAAGCTTACTAGCAGTTTCGAAATGTAATTGTTCGAACACTTGCAAAGAAAATTTTTCTCATGACGTGGCTGATATTGAAAACACCCACTGTGTTGCTAATACATGCACAGTGTAACTTCGATGGCTCGAACCCTGATGGCTCATTACCGTGGCTGTTTCGAACGCGTTATTAAGTCCCCATGAGAAAAATGATAAAATCATAACTGAAGATGTAACTTTGCTTATGAAATCGCTCTTAAAAATCTTTAATACTTTTTATTGTAGGAATTTAATAAGATGCCCATAGTATTCTTTCAAAGCTGACTCTAAATCTCGGTGGCTCGAACTACCCAAATCTCGAACAAGTATGCAGGGTCCAAAGGTGTTCGAGACATCGAGGTTCATCTGTATAAGGAACAAAAATGTGCATATCTACATACTTGATTTAAACTGATGTTATCTTAATGTATGTTCTCACCGGTTGATTGCAATGGCTATGTAATTTTCGGGAAACAGATTCATATAAGTCGATCGACTTCTTTCTGGATCCCTTCATATACTGTATACTGTAATGAACATTAATACATATTGTATGTTTGTATTATGCATGTATTATGAATAAATATGTTTAAACCAAAAATGAGAAAAAGTGTTGTTAAATACTTTATTCAAGTTAACACTCTCTTCTAAAATAACGATGACATATATGAAACAAATAAGATAGAAGAAATTGTGTTTTATTGAGTTTTACGTCCCACTAACATCTATCGTCATATGAAGACGAGACCTCGGTTAATAGGAATCTTCCCAACCTGTGGAGAAGGATCGAACCCACATTCCTCTATGAGGCGAGTAGCATAACCACTGTACCACTGAGGCAGAACAGTACAGAACAGGCAGTTGCTAGTTAAGCATGATACTGTTTATGTTTGATAATATAATTACATTTTTTCTTTCAACACTTATTTTCACCTCGTTTGACTGTTTGTTGAAAATGATGTTTAACGTCCTTGTCAAAACGACTTAGGTCATTATGCAGACGTTGCTACCAATGTTTTGAACCTTTTAACACACATTGAGATGAAATGGCATATCAAGATCGGCGTCGCCCCCGCCCATGGGGTCTTGAAGAAATTTATGGGCTGGATGATGTTTCCACGCAGAGCTGAAACTGACCGTACACATGTACTGGTAAACCACTTTGAGTATCTTAGCCTGCCCAGACAAAGCGGTATGAGTCCGACCGCCAATGCTTAAAAACCCTATTCATTTTATTGAGGGACAGAGCTTGAGATGTCATTTGATATCAATATTGGGTAAAAGTCCAATAGAATTTGATGCAACGTCTCAAAAATGACCTATACAGTGTTGACGGGGACGTTAAACCTCAAATCAAACAAACAAACATATTCAACTTTACAACAGCTGGTGTTGGGATAATGTGTGGTGGTCGTAAAATAGTCTCCCCGCCCTTCATCAAAATGGGTGTAATATTTTCCAGTCCGCTGGGATAATCGATTCCCTAGCTGGATTTTGACAATATCTGTCCTTTGGGATCCTTGATTCCATTGTGTAATTTTGAAAATATTTGAGGGTCACTGATAAGGCCTATTTGGCCGAAACTAGCTAGTCTGGCCCAGAAAACATGTACACTTCATATTTTCCAGCTCTGCGGTGTATTCCTTGCTTCCAAAGGATAACCCTCTTATAGAAAATATATGTAATAAGCTGAAACAGGCTAGTCTGGCCCAGAAACAACAAATACAATCTATGGTTACAGGTTCTGTTCTGCAGTCCTTGCTTCCAAAGCATGATCCTGTTATATATATAAACTGTTAAACTTCAACACATCGGGTTGTGAGGGAATGTGTGTCGGCCGTCAAATCTTTCAAGGCCCTACATCATTGAGTATAGGTTGTATTTTCTAGTCCTTTGGGGCAATCGATTCGTCTGCGGAATCTTGAACAATCTACAGTTTTCAGTTCTAATCTGTAGTGCCTCTGTTCAGTGGGCCTTCCTTCCAAAGGATTATCTTTTTGTAGAACTTATATGCACTGGACGGTCCGACTTGCGCCACTTTGTCTGGGAAGGCTTTTGTCTTCCTGGTGGTTCTCCAGTACTCATATGCGGTCAGTTTCAGCTGTATGTAGAAGCAACATGCTTCCCAGTCTTTTTCTCCAAGCTCCGATGTGCGGTGGGCTATTCGCCCCGTTTGTCAATAGCGATTTCACGTAAAAATCAATATTGACAAACGTTTGTCAATAGCCATTTCACGTTAAAATGGCTATTGACAAACGTTTGTCAATAGCCATTTTAACGTGAAATCGCTATTGACAAACGTTTGTCATTCGCCATTTTAACGTATATTGGCTATTGACAAACGTTTGTCAATAGCCACTCCGTTTTTTTTTTATTTCTGCTCCATAAGCAGAAATAAGATTAATTAAAAATAAGGTTTACCCATGGGGGTTCAAGTGGGGCCAAAATTATATTTGCTTGTTTTCGTGATGGTATTCTAAACATAGGTTGTGTGTGCTCTCTAGAACCGCATCATTGCTCGTGACACAAACGAACATACATGTATACACCAAAAAAGGAAGAAAAAGAAAGAAAAAAAACTCACCATTTTGAACTGCGTGGTATTTTGGCTTAGCGTTAATAAACCAATGGTGAATTAGTGGTAATTAAGCCGATCAGCCGGCCTATGAAATTTTGACTACATACAAAGATTAACGACAGGAACTGATACAATCAGACCCTTCCCTCAACACCATAGCCCAATTTCATGTAGTAAAAGTGACTTTTTCGGAGTATATATGATCTTATATCTGCTCTAAAAAAACGTCCAAATTATCATCTGAAACATTTCATCGTCACGGATATAACATTTGCATAAATGTGAATTGTTCAGGCGTTGTCATAACTTACCAGTTGCATCTCATCACGTGAACAAGTCCGTAAAATGAACACCCCCTTACACTCCACTTTTTATAGAGAAAACTGGGGTTTATGGGGGTAATCATTATTTTTCTTATTTTTACTTCAAGACATAGGTTGTGGGTACCCGTTAAAACCGCCTCAATGAGGCGGTTCTAACGCGTACCCACAACTTATGTTTGCAGTATAAATAAGAAAAAATATCATGGATTTTCATCAGAAAAGTAGCCATTTTGGAGATGTGAGAAAATGCACTATGTCACACGGGCGTGTTATCGTAATGTATATAAATCAGGTAGCATCAGGCGTCTGGCAATAGCACATTTCCCGCCTTAAAGTTCGTGCTATTTACAGACGTCTGGCAATAGCACATTTCCCGACTTTGTGCTATTGACAGACGTCTGGCAATAACACATTTTACGACTTTGTGCTATTGACAGACGTCTGGCAGTAGACTCTTCCATTTTCCATATACAGTAAAATTCCTATAATTGGACCACCTTTGGAACTGTTCAAAAGTGGTCTTCAAGACCACTTTTGAAAGTCCCAAAGGTGGTCTCTTACTACAAGGCACTGGATGTAGAAAGCACAAAGAAAGAAAAACCGAATCCTTCAAAATATGTGTTTAATAGAAAAAATAGTCTTAATTTTAGCTGGTCCTAATAGCGCAATTTTACTGTATTTTAAAGCATTAAAGATTTTTTTTAAATGCTGTGTGTGTGTGAATTCGGGTTTAACGTCGCTTTCAACAATTTTTCAGTCATATCACGACGGTGTCTGGTTGCGACAGGGAGCTCAATGCTCACTTTTATAGTTCTGCCTCACTGAATTATCATGTCCCAGACACATTACATGATACCACACCCAGTCACATCATCTTGACACTGGGTCGACCAGTCCAAGCTCTACCCCGTAAATCTGAGTGCCAAGCGAGGAGCAGCTAATATCATTTTAACGACTTTGGTATGTCGCGGCCCGGGATCGAACCCGTGACCTCCCGTTCCCCGGAGCGGACACTCTACCAACTGAGCTATCGGGGCCGGTTTTTAAATGCTATATACATACATGTGATAATTATAATGCTTAAACGTTTTGTCAATTTCCTGGATTGCACTGTTGCATCGCTCCAAAGATAGTTACCCAAGCCACAAAGAATGACGGGCAACGTCGTATCGCTGACAGCCCGATGTTGACCCGCTGTTGCGTGAGTGAGTGTTTGAATGTTTTCGTCTCACCTACAGCTAAGGTCATACGGAGACGGGACCTCGGTTTAAAGACTCTTCCGAAAGTCTGGAGAAGCCCAGGATCGATCCAGCGATCCCTGGTTTACAAGGCGAGTAGCATAACCACTACACCAATGAGGCTTCCCACGCTGTTGGGTGCCAGTTGGATAAAGTGCCCAATGTTTTAAATTAAGTGTGGGCATTTGTCATAGTTTTGTAGACGAATAAAAAAGACATTTTTGTCTGGAAAGTGTTGTGAATTTAACGATTTAAAGAAAGTTGTTATCAAGGGATTGCACAAATGTATCGGATTAATCGCCCTGAGCAGAACGTGTTTTTTTTTTTTTTTTTTTTTTTGGATCATGATTTACGTTTTTGTCAAATCAATAGTTTCCTTATTTAGTTTGCGAAGGCTTTGGTATGGGGAATGGAATACCATCTTGTTAACAAGACAGTGTAAAGAACATCCCTCTTAACCCCACTTTATATAGAGACAAATGGCTTCATTGAGGCGATTTTAAAGAGTACCCGCAACATTTGTCCTGGAGCAGAAATAAGAAAAATAATGGATACCAATATAAACCCTAGTTTACTCAATAAAAAGTGGCGTTAAGAGGGGTGTGTATTTCACGGATTTGTTCACGGCGTGATGAAGTAACCAATCCTTCGAGTATCTATACATTATTAACTAATAGTAATATTATTCCAAATGGAATCGATGTTTCGACTTAATTGGAAGGAAATTTACAGAATAGCTGCCAAATTATGTCAAAGTACAGAAATGCACTGGTGCTAGTAGATGATAATACAAGGAATACATCACGTTAACAAGTCAGTGTAAGGAACACCCCTCTCAACCCCACTTTATATAGAGAAAAACTGGGGTTTACAGGGGTATACCTTATTTTTCTTATTTTTGTTCCAAGACATAGGTTGTGGGTACTCGTTAGAACCGCCTCAATGAGGCGGTTCTAACAAGCACCCACAACCTATGTTTGGATCAATTATATGAAAAATATCGTAAATTTTGTTAGAAAACATAATCTTTTTTCAGGCATGAAAGGGTGCACAATATCACAAGTGATGCCACCATGTTTACAAGTCAGTGTAAAGAACATCCCCTCTAAACCCCACTTTATATAGAAAAAAATGGGGTTTACAGGGGTATGCATTAATTTTCTTATTTCTGATCCAAGACATAGGTTGTGGATGCTTGTTAGAACCGCTTCATTTTCCAAGACATAGGTTGTGGGTACTCGTTAGAACCGCCTCAATGAGGCGGTTCTAATGAGCATCCACAACCTAACTTTGGGACACTTATATGAAAAACATCACAAATGTTATCAGAAAAGATAATCTTTTTTGGGACATGAAAGGGTGCACAATATCACACAGATATGTTATAATGCCACCATGTTAGCAAGTCATTGTAAGGAACACCCCTCTAAACTCCACTTTATATAGAGAAAACTTGGGTTTACAGGGGTATACATTAATTTTCTTATTTCTGATCCAAGATATAGGGTGTGGATGCTCGTTAGAACCGCTTCATTTTCCAAGACATAGGTTGTGGATACTGGTTAGAACCGCCTCAATGAGGCGGTTCTAACGAGCAACCAAATGCTATGTTTGGGTCACTTATATGAAAAACATCACAAATGTTATCAGAAAAGATCATCTTTTTTGGGACATGAAAGGGTGCACAATATCACACAGATATGTTATCGTGATGTTATCATGTTAACAAGTCAGTGTAACACCCCTCTAAACCCCACTTTATACATTACGAAAACACGTCTTTACAAATTCATTGTATATTTTACCGACGAAAAAAAAAAAAAAACACGAAAATTTAAAGATGAAAAATTTGTGATATTTTTCTTATTTCTGCTCAAAATATTGATTGTGGGTTCTCATTAGAAACGAGATGGTTCTAACGAGTACCCACAATCTATATTTTAGAGCAGAAATAAGAAAAATAAGGTTTACCCCTGTAAACCCTAATTTTACTATGTAAAAGCTTAGTTCAAAATGGGGCAAAATTATATATGTGTGTTTTCGTGATGTAAAGAAAACTGGCCTCATCTTATGATCTGGAGCAGAAATAAGAAAAATAATGTATACCCCCGTAAGCATGGTAAACCCAAGTTTGCTCTGTAAAAAGTGGGGTTTAGGGGGTGGTCATTTCACGGATTTGTTCACGTGATGAAGTAACCAAACGTATCTATACGTTATTAATTAATAGTTTTTGTTTGTTATTATTGGATTTTAACGGCCCAGTCAACACTATTTAGGTCATTTTTGAGCCGGTCAGTTTACCTATCCACACTTTTCCTGGACAGGCGTATACGTAGGCGGCTAACCAGTACAGTACACATTCTTTCGCCAGAAACTGACAACTGCACTTCTTGAATCAGCGGAAGGATTAGCTAATTGTAATAGTATTCCAAATAGTTAGGTTAAATGGGATCGATAATTCGACTTACATGTAATTGGAAGGAAATTTACAGAACAGCTGCAAAATGTTGTCAGAATACTGCAATGCACTGGTTCTTGTGGATAATAATACAAGTAATAATAAGCAACAAGTAATTTACTAATAAAAATGATCATTCGATGAGATAATCTATGCACGTGGTTTACATCACGAAAACACGCCTATATAATTGTAACCGTCTTAAACCCCAATTTTATTTATTAAAACTGGGGTTTGCAGGGGGTATGAAATATTTTTCTTATTTCTGCTTAAAACAGATTGTGGGTACCCGTTAGAACCGCCTTGTCTGGAATTGGTTCATTTGCTGCAAATGGCTTGAACCCTTCCTTAAACATAAGTGAATTAGAATGAGTGCCTTACCAAGACAAATAAAATATATTTAATATAGATGGCAGGGATTGTCTTTTGTCATGTAATTGAATATGCCCACGACCATTTTAGCACCTATTTAAAATATGATATGATTGGTCGTCGTAAGCGGAGACAAAACGGCTCTAACATCTCGAAAATACGCCAAAATAATTTTGACCCCATCGAACCCCACTTTTATATTGTAAAACTGCGGTTTACAGGGGTAAACCTTAATTTCCTTATTTCTGCACTTAAATATAGATTGTGGGTACTCGTTAGAACCGCCTCGATGACGCGGTTCTATCGAGTACCCCTAATCTATACTTTGAGCAGAAATAAGAAAAATAGCGCAATTTTTCACCTTAAAATGTTCGGGGTTTTTTTCGGCGGTAAATTTTACAATGCATTTGTATAGGCGTGTTTTAGTAATGCTAGGAAGAAAGCATGCGACAGAACGCATCTTGTTAACAAATCTAGATAAAAAAATAAAGTAGCTTTATTTAACGTCGCGTATCAGTTACAAATAACATTAAAGTCTGTAGAGCTTTTATTGCGACAACCAAAGTGTCATTTGACAAATACTTACCTGCCTTCATTTGTTTTGTTTGTTTGTTTGTTTGATTTGAGGTTTAACGTCCCCGTTAACAATGTAAAGGTCATTTTGGAGACGTTGCTTCCTATTTTGTGGGACTTTTACCCGACATTGAGATGCAATGACATCTAAAGCCCTGTCGCCCTATGAAACCAGCAGGGTTTATAAGCATGGACGGGCCGACGCAAACCAGATCAAATGATGCAGCTAGTTTGCAAAAAAATGTTGGGGTGTTTGGTTCAGCCATTATACCCGTAATCAAAAAAGTTGAGATATTTAACACGTCCCACAAAATCCAAAAGTGATACCCAGAAAGGAGATCAGGCACTTAGCATTATAATCCTATGAGCTTTTCTGTTCGGCGTTTGCATCATCCAATCAAAATCGCAGGGAACTGTTTAAGAGGGACACTGAGCTTTTTGGAGACACTCTTGAAAGTGATTACAGGACCTGGATGCAACTAAGAAGATAAAGCTTAAAAAGTCTCCAAATCGTCAGCTTTCGACAGAAGAGCCTCCGGGTTTGGGGAAAAAAATACACGTTGAGATCAGCTCGTAGACACAGAAGGTAACCGGTTTGCTCCAAAAAAAAAAAAAAACAGTTCAAACCCCTATCAGAGGGAAACAAAAGGAGAAACAGAGAAACGCTACATGCTGGTACAGAGACTACTGAGGATGTCATTGACACATTAAATAACACCCTAGAGAATTTTATGACAGGAAAGACCAGATTTCACAAGCAAAATTTGACCAACATTGCATCTGATAATTGGATTCTATACTCCATTTGCGGATAGGGCAGAACTTGATAGAATCCCTGTACAAAAGCATCTTCCAAAGCCTATCCAGCAGGCACACGTCGCTAGGGCAAACGTAAAATCAACGTCGGTACAACGTCATGATGTTGCACCGACGTAGATGTGACTTTGCATAAACGCCACGACGTTGTACCGATGTTGATGTGACGTCACAATTACGTCACGTAATATAATATACCTGCTAGGTATATTGTTTAATTCATCTGAGTCTTCTTTAATCGACAAAGAAATTCAAAATAGAAGTGGAGGCAATGATTCAAACTTTTCTCGGCTAAATAGTCACTGAGACAGTTAGTGCAGAGGCAGACTTAAGCGGTGAATTAATATCTAATATTTTATCAGACACAAGAAAAGTGTTGGAGTAAGGATTATTTTGAATTCAAAACCGATCAATCGGAAATATGTACAAAAGATACATTTCAAGAAGCAAACATTAAAGACAGCTATTGACAATATGACTAAAGGTTGTTATTTCTCAACCCTTAATTTAAAAGACGCTTTTACTGAATTCCATTATGCAAAGCCGACAGGAAATATTTCAGGTTGTTTTAGAAGGGAAATAAATTTAAATTCACTTGCTTGATAATAGGCATAGGGACCTCACCGAGGACTTTCACTTAAATCATGAAAACAGTTTGCTTAATTAAGGGAAGAAGGTCATATCAGTTGCACTTACATTGGTGACCCCTGTTTGCAGGGCCCCACAACGAACAACGCATGGACAATGTTTTGAGAACAGCCCGAGTTATAGATAACCTAGGTCTCACAATAAATCCTGACAAATCAGTTTTACAACGGTCACAGATTATTACTTTCGTATGTTTTGTTTAAAATACGGAACACAAAGCAGTTCAGTTGACAAGGGAGAAAATGGACATTCTGTACATCTGTGCAAACAGTTGTCAATCAGGGACTTTGCTGTATTGATAGGTAAAATGGTGGCTATAGTGCTCCAGGGGGTAGTATATGCTCAAATATATTATAGAGGCTTATGGGAGAAAGAGAAATCTAGAAAATTAAAGTTAAACAAAGGTGATTTTGATGCTCCAATGGCCCTTACAAGAGAAAATGAATTAGACATCCAGTGGTGCTTTTATAATGCCCATTCGGCCTTAAGCCTGTCAGCCATGTTCATCGGTATGTGTTCCAATTAAAAAGTGAATTTAGGGGTAATCCTTGGATCAGCAGATTCATGCGAGGTATTTCCAACAAGAAACATAGCTTACCTCTTTACAGCTCGATATGGAACCCGGATGTGGTTCTGACATGCATCAGATCCTGGGGAAGCAAATCGTCCTTGTTAAGGCTAACACATTAAACAGTTATGTTGCTAGCCCTCTTAACAGCTCAAAGGAACCAGTTTTTTATATGTTCAGGATATTTCCTTCCACTCTTTACACTACACTTCCTCATAATCTTATAAAAGAAGAGCTTAATGATTTAATTGAATGGGCCTTTCACAGAGATTCTCTCTATCTTGCATGTAATGTCAGAAATCCAGTTTTCACTTCTAAAGAGCATAAGAATATCACACTTTGGTCATGTCAGAAAGTCTGTGATGCCCTCACCTTTCTACTTGACAATATTTATATTAGATTCGATACTAAGTTATTTAGACAAACTGTGGATATTCCGATGGGTACGAATTGCGCACCTCTTGTGGCTGATCTGTTCTTGTATTGTTATGAAAGAGACTTCATGTTGTCGCATTCCATTTGATAACCAATCTTAAATTATTGAAGTTTTTAGTTCTACTTCTCGATATTTAGATGATTTATTAAATATTGACAATACTTACTTTGATGGTTTGATCAGTGAGATTTATCCCCTAGAACTTCAGTTAAACAAGGCGAATTTCTCTGGGATCGAGGCCCCCTTTTTGTATTTACATTTATCTATTGTAGATGGATTTGTTTCTTGCAAAATTTTTGATAAACGTGATTATTTTGATTTCGCGATTGTAAACTTTCCTTTTTTTTGACGGTGATGTTCCTCGTGCGACATCGTACGGGGTTTATATTTCGCAGTTAATTCGATTCGCTAGAGTGTCTAGTCATGTATCCGACTTCAACACTCGTAATAAATTATTAACCGCTAAACTTCTTAATCAGGGGTATCGGTATCATAAACTACGTAAAGCCTTTTCTAAGTTTTATAGAAGTCATTTTGACTTGGTTCAAAATTCAATGTTGGACTTAAAACACTTCTGCAACAAGGCCTATCAGAACCCGAATTCTATTGTGACTTAGTATATAAATTTAGAAAAATACATGCCTGTAATGGCTTTAATACCCAATTTCGTAAAATCGTTCGTCGATATATAAAGATTGGGTACAACATAAATGTTATAAAACAGACTGCATACATGGTGGTTAACCCAATCATGGTTGGCAACTTTGCTTCCCTCTTTGATTGCACACCGGTGGGTCTGGCTTAAGATTTTATGACGGTTCCAGCGTAAAAACATAAATGGAATTTTATTTAGTATTCTTTATGTTTGTTGGCGCCTGATGCTCCGTCTTTGGTCGGGCCCCTCGGAGTCTAACTGTTGGTTTTCTTTTGCTCCAGTAATTCTGTTGTTGTATGCTGTCGAGTCCTCCACCTTGTTTCATCTCTGTAGGTTTTTTATTTTATGTTCTGGGAGATGTAACACTGATGAGTTAGGAAGCCTTCATACGGACTAAACAAAATACAAAATTAGTGGATACCGCGACAGAGGTAAGGGCGAGGATTATGGCCATGTAAAATCGATTTAAGCCCCCAGTGGAATTCTTTCCACTGACCGTTCCGAGGCGGTTCTTCTGTTACGGTTTATTTATGTTGTTGTTTGTTACTTACTGTGTGTATCACTTGTGTCTTTTTATTTTGGATGGCCATTTTGTGGGAAAGTAACTGTCCTTATGGCCTTTCTTTGTTTAGGTTTCCATTATGGTCTGGTCGCTTCATGTTTGTATTTTTTCCCTTTGGTGTCTTTGATGGGTGGAGTAAGTTAATTGTATCGATTCCTGATCTTTGTTTTACTTCTACTTTGTTCAAATTCAGACAATTAACTCATGAAACAGTCTAGACCGGGGTTTCATCTTGGCCCAATCAGATTACAACAATAATCTTCAGATATAAACTTCTGTGCCGTGCATAGCCTGAAAACACATTTAGCAAAAACAGAGAATTTGCGGAAAGACGACAAATTATTCATTAGTTTACAAGCCCCACATGGGGTAGTAGTATGTGGAACTATATCACGTTGGATAAAAACTGTGCTGCATGAAGCTGGAATAGACACAAGGAAGTTTTCAGCTCACAGTACTAGGGCGGCGGCAACTTCAACATAGAAGTAAAGGCAATGATCAGGAATCGATACAATTAACCCACAGCTTCTGTCAGAGACACCAAGGGAAAGAAATGTCGCATTCAAGGGGATTTCAGGTGAGTACTATTTTGAAAGCAGTCGGCTGGTCTCAAGGTAGCACTTTCCGGAAGTTCTAAAATAAACCTGTCGAAGAGGCCGCCAATCTACAGACCTGCTTGCTGGAAGGACCTAAGACATGACACAGTCAGGGTATGTCACTTCAATATTGTCATTGAAGAACTGCATGATAAAAAATGGTTATCATGCTTAATTAGCTTAATTAGCTTTACCATAGATGTGAGATTTTAGTTTTCAAATAGTCAATATTTGATTTGATTCTGCAATACAATATCATGTTGTTTATGTCCTTATCACATGAAAAAAGCAACTCTTAAATCTCTGTGTGTCCTGAATGTGTATTGGGCAATTAGAAGATTAAACTAGACTTACCCAGTAAATTGACATTTGATTTTGGTGTCATTGTCTATCGTGCATTCCGGCTTCACACACTAACGCTATTAGCCCTACCCAAAAGTTTTGCTTCATTCAAATGTTGCTCTAAAGACTGAGTTTTTTTCTGAAAAAAAGGGATTCGTCATCGCTGTTTGAACCCTGAATGTGTAATAGACAATGAAATCCCGATCAAATTTGAGCCCCGCCAAGCGAATTTGTGTCTTCGAGCATTCCGTCATGACAAATTTTAACTGCGCATGCCCAGCCATTCAGAGGGGCCAGGGATATGGCTTTCTGTCTGAAGGTTTCTCTTGATTCACTGCTTGTATGAGCGAGCAGCGAAGGTTCTGGCGAGACTGCGCTAATGCGCAAGCTCGCCTGAACCTTCGATGCTCGCATAGGCGATAAGTACCAAAATCGCTTGACGGAGCCCATTTTAGTCTTCTAATTATATTGCATTTTCAATTGCATCTCATTGGCGGTTTCCCTTCTGTATTTGCTAAAACAGGTGAACAAATACATTTGCTACTCGATATTGTGTCTGAAAATAGCTGGGTTAATGGCAAACAGTGTAAATATGTTCTATAAAAGGGTTATCCTTTGGAAGCAAGGAATACACCACAGAAGTGAAAAATATGAAGTATACATGTTTTCTGGGCCAGAATCTAGTTTCGGCCAATTAGACCTCATCAGTGACCCTCAGATATTTTCAAAATTTCACAATGGAATCAATGATCCCAAAGGACAAGAACATATAATCTACACTATGATGTAGGGCAGGGAGACGTTTTACCGCCGCCATACATGCCCACACACCAGCTGTAGTGAAGTTAAATATGTTCTATAAAAGGTTATCCTTTGGAAGCAAGGAATACACCACAGAAGTGAAAAATATGGAGTGTACATGTTTTCTAGGCCAGACTAGCTAGTTTCGGCCAATTAGGCCTCATCAGTGACCCTCAGATATTTTCAAAATTCCACAATGGAATCGATGATCCCAAAGGACAAGAAAATATAATCTACACTATGATGTAAAGTCTAATGAGTGACCGCGTTGGAGCGTGGTAGCTCAATGGTTATTGCTCTGATGCTAGAGGACCCGATTCGTTTCCCGGCAGCGGTAATAAATTTGCGATGTCCATCGGCATCATTGGCAGGAATAAATGCCACAAAGTGGACCGGGTGGTTAGCTGGAGACCCCTTGTCAGTACGAATCATCCTCTGTGCAGTGTAAAGATCCCTACCGTAATTACATGATTACTCTGTAGGCTTTCATCCTGCAAATCTGGAGTGTATATATCGACATCTGCGAGTAATGGCAAAACGTATCCGATCTCAGTAACATTAGATAGTTCCACGGCTCATCTGGGTAAACACTGTTTGCTTCTGTGTGTCTGTCTGTCTGTCCGAATGCATACGGTCAAAACGGTATTTTAAACCTCAAACAAATGATATTTTCTGTTGTAAAATTTTACGTTGTTTTTCCATATGATACATATTGTAAATATGGAAAGTGCTGTACGAGGGGAGTTCAATAAGTTCGTAGAATTCAGGGTTTAACTCAGAGATAAGAAGATGGTTCCAACATTATTTTTCAATATAACCCCCCTTAACTTCAGTGCACTTGGTCCACTTTTCTTTTAAGCAGTCTTTGTCTTTAAAATAAAAGTCGTCTGTTGGGTCCTCAAACAAAGTCTCTGTAGCAGCCTTGAACTCATCATCGTCCCGAAATGTCATCCCACGCAAGTGGGACTTCAAATTTCGAAACAGATATTAATCACTTGGGGCCAGGTCTGGACTGTATGGCGGGTGATTTAATTGCTCGAATGTGCACTCACAAATAGCCGCTTGTGCAACTCTGGACGTGTGCACATGGGCATTATCATGCAAAAGAAGGACACATCTCGAACATAAGTGAGTTAAAAAGACTGAATAAAATAATTTAATACAGATGGCAAGGGTTGTCTACTGCTAAAGATTCCTCATAAGCAGTAGGTAGAAACGTACATAATCTGAGCCTTCGATATGCCCAGGAAAGAAGTACTTTTAGAACATCACATCTTGAACTGGTAGATGCCACAGACTTCCCCATTTTGTGTAGTTGGGTGAGTTGAATGCTGCAATTCTGCCTCTCAGAACGATAATACATTGACTAAGCAGATATCTCCGTTTCGTATGGCCCCGCCCATCGGTTCTTGAAGGAATAGATTTGCGCTGCATGATGCTTCCATGCACAGCTGAAACTGACTGCACATGAGTACTGGTGAACCGTTTAGAAAGTTAAGCCTGCCCAGGCAAAGTGATGCGAGTCGGACCGTCCAATGCATATAATCCATTTTGCTTTCATTAGTCGGCAAGGCTTGGGATGTCATTTCATCTTAATGACGGGTAAATGTCCTGCACAATTGGAAGCAGCGTCTCAAAAGTTACCTAATTTGTGTTGACGGGGACGTTAAACCTCATTCAAACAAACAAATGAAATTACCGTGTGGGAGGTAACGAAGGCGCACATTAGGAAAACATGTCCGTAAGAAAAATGGCGTCCAACATGGTGTCAGAAAATGATAAATATTAGGTAAAAATGATAATATTTTTATTATTTCTGCTTTCAACATAGATTGTGGGTGCTCGTTAGAACGAGAGGCGGTTCTAACGAGTACCCACAATCCATGTTTTTGAGCAAAACTAAGGCAGATAATGTATACCTCCGTAAACCCCACTTTTCTCTATATAAAGATGGGTTTAGGGGGGTCTTCGTTTCACGGACGTGTTATCGTGACGATTTAAGTGATCACGGAAGTGTATCTAGATGGTCAACATATATATCTACCGTCCTTTAGGGCAATGGTTGCTTATTTCGGATCGGGAAACCGGTTAGAGGGTCACCTGCGAAGGTGTCTTACACTCCGGCTTAAGGAAAAATCTTATGTCATATCACCATGGGAAAATTATATTTACGATTTGGAACTTGATACTGAAAAGAACATGTAAAATACCTTGACAGGTACAATGTTAGTGTCTGAAAAAATAATCAACATTCCCCTCATTATATTTTTTTGCAATGCAGATGGCTAGTATCCCCGTAGGATATTTTCCACGGGTATTTTGACCTTTACCCTTAAATATTTTTTCTATGCTGCTGTAAAAATATAAGCAATAGGGTCTGATGACATAGCCGGAGACACATTTGAGTGACCAGGACGTTCGCCCGGTGCGGCAACATTATTTCGTGGGGGCGGGGCGGTTATCGAGGATATTTTTTTTTTTCATTTGTTTGTATTTTTTAAAGTTCATCCTCTGCCTCCTGTTATTTCAAAGTCAGTAATATGTAATGGCGAAATAATGCGCTTAGAAGGATTAAGCCTTATTGGAAAAAAAGTGTTAATGCTAACTGACCTGATCAATTATGGCTGGGCGTTTAACGCCATTCAAATGCAACCATTGGAAATAAGCCAGGAAGAAATTTCTTAAAATAAACTAACTGCTAAACTTCTTAACCCTTTTTGTTTCAAATGGAATCTTCCTCCTTATATAAAGAATGTGTCCATTTTAAAATTTAGGGTTGTCAGGTTGTGTTTTCTTCAAAATTGATTAGGAAAATGGCTTAACATTTTGCAAATAGTGTAGGCCCTGATCAGACGCCGTGATCTGCGGCGTCTGGCCTGGGCCTGCACTGTTTGCCAGGGTATCCGTTTCGGGGTTCCTGGCACTAAATGGGCTAATCAAAGTATACTTGTAATGACTTCAGACCCACATTTCTTAAAATAATTCTCAGATATTAACTGGGAAAAGATTGGGTAAAACATAAATGTTATAAGAAAGACTGCACATGCATGGTAATTAACACAATCACGGTTGACAACTTTGCTTCCCTCTTTAATTGTACGCCGGTTGGTCAGGCATCATATTCTGTGACGGTTCCAGCGTAAAGGCTTACTGAGAATTAGAATTTAATTTTGTGTACTGTTGGTTAGTGCCTGATGCTCTGTCTCTGGTCGGGCCCATCGGATTCTAACTTTTGGTTTTCTTTTGCACCAGCATTTCAGTGGTTTCTTGCTGTCGAGTCCTCACCGTTGTTTCATCTCTGTGGTTGTTTGATTTTTGTGTTCTCGGAGATGTTGAACTGATGAGTTAGGGGGGCCTTAGTGCGGACTGAACAAACTATTTGTCTAAATCGCGACGGAATTAAGGGCGAGGATTGCGGCCGCGTAGATCGATCTAAGTGAAATTGTTTTCACTGCCCGTTCCAGGGCGGTTCTTCTGTCGCTATTTAATTTTTGTTATGGTTTCTTTTTGAGTGTGTGTATCGTATATAACTTTTTGTTTTGGATTACCAATTGACCATTTTGTGGGAAAGTACATGTAACTGTCCTTTTGGTTTTCCGCTATTCATAAGTTCTGAATAGTTAGATTCTTTGTAAGCAAAGCATTCACCAAATAAACGAAAAGTGCAGACTCGGTTTAATTGAGTCTGTTCATGACCAGTATTAAAATAAGCAACACCGGCCACGCTCTCTAGCACCGGCTTAAGCAGAACTCTATTTTCAAAATGATATTAAATGACCTCAATGATCCCAAAGGACCAGAAAATATATTTTGCTCTATGATGATGTACGGGGAGACATTTTATAGCCACCACACAGTACAACACCAGCTGCAGTGATGTTTCCATTGGGGTCTAGTTGTTTCATGTTTGTGTTTGTTTCCGTTTGCTGTCTCTGATGGGAGCTGTGGCTTAATTGTATCGATTCCTGAGCATTGCCTTCTCTTCTATTTTAAAAGTATCGACTTCTGTTTGAACAGACGAGCTAGTACGCCTTCGGAAGTCCTACTATATAATTAGAAAATTGAGAAACCTTACTTTATAAATATAGAAAACGGAAGTCTGCAGAGTGAGTCATTACTTTGTTAATTCTATCCAAAATTTAGATTGTGAATACAATTTGTAAACGTCTCGTTATCCAAGTAGGTTTATTCTTATCGATCGTTGAAGTATTAACAGAACTGGGCCAAACTATGTGAAACCCTTCATTGAAGTATAATAAACATGTTTTCATCTATACTTCAACGCGTCTATTGGAGACATCATGATCCGGTAAATTTATACAATGTGGCAGTTTCCAGAATTATTTCTGACAGTTGTTAGTATGTAGACTTCCAAAATCCCGGACATACACTTCTCCGTTGAAGCCGATGGCATGGTGGTTGAAGCTTGCTTACCAAGTAATGCTTATTGATTACACCCTTCCTTCTGGGGCTCATGTCTGTTGGTCTGAACATTCTGACCCATTATACATGTACGTTTACGGATTCTGAGTTTTGATTATGGCTTATGTGCTATGTCAAAACTACATGTTTATTACGAAAACACGTCTGTACAAATACATTGTAAACTTTACCGCCGAAAAAACTAAAATTTTAAGATGAAAAATGTGGTAATCTTCTTATTTCTGCTCAAAATATAGATTGTTGGTACTCAATCTATATTTAGAGCAAAAATAAGAAAAAAAAACAATTTACCCCTATAAACCCCAGTTTTACTATATAAAAGTGGGCTTGAAGGGGGTCAAAATTATATATGCGTGTTTTCAGGATGAAAACCTTTTAGAACTAATAAAATTTATTTATATCAATTTTTACCCATTATGTGGCGATAAATTCTGGCTAGAGGGCTAAAACTGAAACAAGAAAACACTTTCAAATTGTTTTCCTCTTAATAATAATATTAATAATAATAGTAGTAATAATAATAATCGACCTTATTTATAGAGGGAAACACATTTAGTACTAGTACTAATCTTCCATGTGGCCCTCTTTTCCTGGGTAGGAACCAGTACTAAGCAATGTGGATAAAGTTTCTTGCTCGAGAAAACAACAGATGTCGCTTGCGAGGATCGAACCGGCTACCTATCGATCTCAAATCCGATGCTTTACCACTGCACCACAGCGCTCTTAAGGTATATACAAATGTCAACCTGACACGTCATTACGATAACACATCCGTGTGACATAGTGCATTTTTTCATACCTCAAAAAAGGTAATTTTTCTGATGAAAATCTAGGATTTTTTTCTTATCAATAACTTAACGACTTATTTTTATTTGCCTTCACTGCAGCTAGTGTTGTGCCGTGTGGCGGGCGTAAAACGTCTCCCCGTACATCATACATAGTGCAGTTTATATTTTACTTTTAGTCCTTTGAGATCAGCGTGAATATTCTGAGAAATCAGAAATAAATTATTGGTTTAGACTCATATTCTAGACAGGTTTTTAATTATTTGGACCCCATTTAGATTTATATCAGTCTTTGAATCGACTGCCAATTCGAAATTCGTAAAATTGCAGTATGTTTCCTCTGGCTTTTTTTGCCGGGTCATTACAGGGTCACTGATGAGGCTTTATTAGCCGAAACTACGTAGTATGACCCATCTTCTTTCTTATGAATGTTTTCATTGCTCTTAAAGGAACTCATTTTTGATTTTTATTTAACTTCACTGCAGCTGGTGTTGTGCCGTGTGGCGGCCGTAAAACGTCTCCCCGTACATCAAACATAGTGCAGTTTATATTTTACTTTTAGTCCTTTGAGATCAGCGTGAATATTCTGAGAAATCAGAAATAAATTATTGGTTTAGACTCATATTCTAGACAGGTTTTTAATTATTTGGACCCCATTTTGATTTATATCAGTCTTTGAATCGACTGCCTATTCGAAATTCGTAAAAATTGCAGTATGTTTCCTCTGGCTTTTTTGCCGGGTCATTACTGGGTCACTGATGAGGCTTTATTAGCCGAAACTACGTAGTATGACCCATCATCTTTCTTATGAATGTTTTCATTGCTCTTAAAGGAACTCATTTTTGATTTTTATTTGCCTTCACTGCAGCTGGTGTTGTGTCGTGTGGCGGCCGTAAAACGTCTCCCCGTACATCATACATAGTGCAGTTTATATTTTACTTTTAGTCCTTTGAGATCAGCGTGAATATTCTGAGAAATCATAAATAAATTATTGGTTTAGACTCATATTCTAGACAGGTTTTTAATTTTTTGGACCCCATTTTGATTTATATCAGTCTTTGAATCGACTGCCTATTCGAAATTCGTAAAATTGCAGTATGTTTCCTCTGGCTTTTTTGTCGGGTCATTACAGGGTCACTAATGAGGCTTTATTAGCCGAAACTACGTAGTATGACCCATCTTCTTTCTTATGAATGTTTTCATTGCTCTTAAAGGAACTCATTTTTCATTTTTATTTGCCTTCACTGCAGCTGGTGTTGTGCCGTGTGGCGGGCGTAAAACGTCTCCCCGTACATCATACATAGTGCAGTTTATATTTTACTTTTAGTCCTTTGAGATAAGCGTGAATATTCTGAGAAATCAGAAATAAATTATTGGTTTAGACTCATATTCTAGACAGGTTTTTAATTATTTGGACCCCATTTTGATTTATATCAGTCTTTGAATCGACTGCCTATTCGAAATTCGTAAAATTGCAGTATGTTTCCTCTGGCTTTTTTGCCGGGTCATTACAGGGTCACTGATGAGGCTTTATTAGCCGAAACTACGTAGTATGACCCATCTTCTTTCTTATGAATGTTTTCATTGCTCTTATTGGAACTCATTTTTGATTTTTTTTTTGTTCACGTGATGAATTTGTTTTCCTCTTAAGGTATATACAAATGTCAACCTGACACGTGAGCTAAAATTTACGGTTGTTCAGAATATCGCCAAGTTTCTAGAAAAGCAACCCATATTGTTCCGAATTATATGAATAATCATAAAATATGCTTATTAAAAAGTGTATTTTTGTTGTTAGAAGAAAAAAAATTAATTACTTTATTAGAAAATAACCTTTCAAAATGGTCAATGTTTGAACATCGGTTTCTCCATTGTCCTTCCTCGGAAATATTCAGTTTATTGATATCCGCCAGAACTTCAGTTTAATAAAGCAAATTCTTCGGATACCGAGGCCCGTTTTTGGATTTACATCTATCTATTGTAAATGGGTTTGTTTCTTGCAGAATTTATGGTAAACGCGATGATTTTGATCTTGAGATTATAAATTTTCTTTCCCGGATGGTGATGTTCCTCGTGCGGCATCCTACGGCGTTTATATTTCGTAATTAATTAGATTTGCCAGAGTGTCTCTCATGTAACTGACTTCAGCACTCGTAATAAATTGCAAACTGCTAAACTTCTTAATCAGAGTTATCAGTATCATAAACTACGCAAAGCCTTTTCTAAATTTCATAAACGTGGCTTCTAGAAATAGATGGGTTGCATAATACTTCCACCAGGAGCTGAAACCGACCTGCACAAGAGTACTGGTAAACAGTTAAGAGGATCTAGGTCTGCCCAGGCAAAGCGGTGCAAGTCGGAACCGTTCATGCTTATAACCCCTATTGGTTTCATTTGGCGGTAGGGCTTGAAATGTCATTTCATCTCAATGTCGGGTAAAAGTCTCACACAATTGGAAGCAGCGTCTCCAAAATGACCTTTACGGTGTTGACGGGGACGTTAAACCTCAAATCAAACAAACAAAAACTACTTCATTTAAAAGATATCGTTCTTGCTAGAGCACTACTAAAGAGTGCTTAAGCTAATGATACTTGAAATTTGAACCTGACTTTGGGAGACTGTGAATTATGATTAGAACAGTTTTAATTGCGTTTTGTTTCCCATCTTGTGCTATGTAACACACTCCACTGTTTAATTATGCAGCGTTTAATTAAACGCAATTTAAGTCGTTCTCTATTTGCAGATTTAACGGCAGGATTTGCCTCGAAGATGTACATTTGTAACACGTGACAGTTTTGTTTGTTTGATTTGAGGTTTAACGTCCGCGTCAACACTGTAAAGGTCATTTTGGAGACGTTGCTTCCAATTTTGCACCGTGGTTCCTGGACAGGCTTAGATCCTCTAAGCGGTTTACCAGTACTAGTGTGAGGGCGAGTAACACGTAACAGTGAGGTTTGTAGTTCAATTACTGTTGCATGTTTTTTCGGAAATTTTATAAGCTCTTGTGTCACTTTTCCACCATTCCAAACAGGTAGACACATGGTACGGCCCGCAACTCATACCCTCCGTTATCTTTCTTGATAAAGTGGGCATCTTTTAGAGGTTCGTAACCAAACCCAGTCAACTGCGTCAGAGATTAGTCTCTTTGGCTTACTGGTTAGGGCATTGGACTTTCTTCACCCGAGTGGCCCGGATTTGAGTCCGACCATTCATGTATGTGGGGATTTTTTTCAGCTAGGCTTTACTTTCGTGTCGTAAAATTGGGATTCGTCCAGAGTCGGATTTTACACCGCCGAAATGACGTTATGTTATCACAACTCATCAACAACGGGTGTGCTCCTATCCCCAACTACCTACCTTGATAGATAATGCATAGCCTATATGATCATCAACTAGCATCAGAGAGTAGACGATTTGGATTAGTGGTTAGATTGGAGGTTCACCCAAACGACCCTGGTTCGAGGATTACCATAGGCAGAATTTCTTTACAGCTATGTTTACTTACGTACTTCATATACATGTATATGTGGTAAGTATATATCCATTGTGTGTTCAAGAAATGCGGTTCGGTGCGGATTTGGAACAATTCATCACTTAAAACACGCCTATATAATTCTGACCCCCTTGAAAAATAGAAGTGGAGACAATGATCCCACATTTAAATAGTAAAACTGGAGTTTACAGGGGTAAACCTTATTAGGGCCCCGCACTGAAAGTGTGGGTGCCCTATAGTAATCACTCTGTCCGTCCGTCTGCCTGTCTGTCTGTCCGTCTGTCCGTCCACAAATTTTCCTACTCCTCTGATAGCGCTGCCGGGGCCGTAGTCAGTTTCACTGACAGCTCTAGTTTTTTCTTATTTCGGCTCTAAAATATAGATTGTGGGTACTCTTTAGAACCACCTCGACAGTTAGACAGTTACGTCATTTGCGTTGAACTTTTCACATTGAAATTCTTAATATGCATGACATATGTAACACTGTTAGAACAAATATAGGATTTAAATTACATCGATATTTCGAATATATTAAATTATCTGTTTTTCACTCCTAATGGGAATACATTTATGTTATACCGGTTTGGTGCGGATTTGGAACAATTCATCATGAAAACACGCCTATATAATTCTGACCCCCTTGAAAAATAGTAGTGGAGCAATGATCCCACATTTATATAGTAAAACTGGGGTTTACAGGGGTAAACCTTATTTTTTTCTTATTTCGGCTCTAAAATATAGATTGTGGGTACTCTTTAGAACCACCCCGACAGTTAGACAGTTACACCATTTGCGTTGAACTTTTCACATTGAAATTCTTAATATGCAAGACTTAGTAAGTTCTATAAAAGGGTTATCCTTTGGAAGCAAACACTGTTAGAACAAATACAGGATTTACTAGAAAAAAAACCCGCGCAAGCGCGGGTAAACTTGATGCCAAGTTTATAGCAATCAATACTTTAGTGGTTTAAAGTTGATAGGTGGTGATATCTGGATATTCATTTTGAAGTTTACGCTCGGGACATCAAGATAACACGCCTATGACATGAATACTCCTGCAAACCCCACTTTAAATAGGAAAAAGTGGGGTTTGCAGGGGTATTCATTATTTCCTCATATCTGCTCTAAAACATAGATTGTGGGTATTCGTAAGAACCGCCTCGTCGAGGCGATTCTAACGTGTACCCATAATCAATGTTTTAAGCATAAATAATGAAAATCTCTTTTTTTTCCTCTTATAATTTTCATTTTTTGGGCGAAATTTTTTAGAATCCATGTTTTCTGACCACGTGAAGGTATTAGTAGTGTATTTGGTCCAATAATCGAAACGTACTTCAAAAAATGTCTGAAACAACCCAGTTGCAAAACGACTCGACATCGCATATTAGCGCTCTAAGACCAATCGAAGTACCAATCGAAGTCGCTGTGATGTAAGCGCTTGTTGACAAAAAAAACGACCAATCGCTGCAGGTTTTCTGAGAAAATGGTTGGGAGAATTTTATATTCGGCAATTGTCTACCGTTTCGTCGATTTTCTTGTAATAAAGACTTCGGCAGAAAATTAAAGAAGGAATGGAAAAAGCGCAGTCGTTTTTCTCTTTGCTCGGTTATTTTTTTTTCAACTTTGGATGCATGAGCCTGTGCTCGAGAAGCCATGTTTTCTGACCGCGTGCTTGATTTGCTTGGTTGAGTTCGACTACTTGATAAGGGTCATTCAGGAAGGAACAAAATTCCAGTCGTTTTATCAGTTCTGTGATTGTGTAGCAGAAATAACAATTAATTTACCACTTTCAGACGCGAGCACTTACCTTTGAATTCATGTTTTGTACCTGTACCTGTTTTGTGAAGGTATCAGTAGTGTATTTAATTGGTCCAATAATCGAAACGTACTTCAAAAAATGTCTGAAACAACCATGTGGCGAAACCACTCGACATCGCATAATAGCGCTCTAAAACCAATCGAAGTACCAATCGAAGTCGCTATGATGTAAGCGCTTGTTGACAAAAAACGACCAATCGCTGCAGGTTTTCTGAGAAAATGGTTGGGAGAATTTTAAATTCGGCAATTGTCTAAAACTAAAAAATCACAAAATAAACGCAAATCATAGAGTTCATTAATCAAAATTATAAACTAGAACGCGCAGTCGATGGCAAGCCATCGCAAATCCCCACGTTTTCTCCACAGTAGGTCAAAATTTGACCTTTTGACCCCTCCCCAGGGCCCCTGGGGGCGGGGACAAACACAAATGTGCTCTTGCGCAAGCCATTCATGTAAGCAACTCGCATACCAAATTTGGTTGAATTCCGGCTAACGGTTTAGGAGGAGATAGCCGGACAGACAGTCGGACGGACGGACGGAGGCGATAACAATATCCCCACTTTTTCGTTGAAAAACGTGGGGATAATAAAGCAAAATTGTGACAACTCGATATAAAAAAAATCACCAAATGATCGGTGTTTTTGCAGAAACTGACAACTGTCCTTCTTGAATCAGCGGAAGGGAGAGAATGACCGTAGAAAAGATTTCATGATCAATCTCCGCGCATTCAACTGAGCTACCGGGACCAGCCTAACAACAGAGGTGCAGTTCAGCATATGCACGTGCAGTCGTGTCAGCACCTTTATCATTACGATAACCGATAACAGATCCGCGGGACATTATAATATTATTAATCAAGTAATTTCGTATTGGCCCAGTTACATGTCCGAGGTCTGCTGTATTGGCCCGAGGTCGAGGCAAATACAGCTGATCCAGGACCTGTGACTGGGCCAATACAAAATTACTTGATTAATGACAGTTTTATTAATTGACGCATTTAAAAACATGATTTATGTTTTTTGACCTCGGTTTATATTGCTTGACCTCGTGTGATACAGGATATTCAATTAATAATGTACTCTACTTTAAGTTCTCCAAAAGGGTATTTCTGTTGAAAATCTGTGATATTTTTAATTTTTACTGCAAATTTAGCGTAGGCGACCACTTGACATTGCTACACTAAATATCTAAGCTCTGGGCCTTATGGCTTCAGAGAAGAAGATTTTTGAAGTTTTTTTTTCATTATAAGTCTATAGGAGCTAAGGGGCCCCGGGGCTAGGCCCATTTGGACCCCAGGGGCAGGGTAAGCAGGATTTATGTATGTGACTATTTAATGTTGCTAGATACTAAATATCTAATCTCTGTGCTTCACAGTTTCAGAGAAGAAGATTTTTGAAGCTTCTCTCCATAATGAGTCTATGGGAGCTAAGGGGCCCCGAGGCGTGGCCAATTTGGACCCCAGGGGCATGAAAGGCAGGATTAATGTAGGTGACCACTTGCCAGTGCTGCATGCTAAATATCTCAGCTCTGGGCCCTGTGGTTTCAGATAAGAAGATTTTTGAAGCTATTTTCCATTATGAATCTAGAGGAGCTAAGGGGCCCCGGGATGTGGCCCATTTGGATCCTAGGGGCATGATTGGCAGGATTTATGTAGGTGACCACTTGCCGTTGCTACATGCTAAATATCTAAGCTCTGGGCCCTGTGGTTTCAGAGGAGAAGATTTTTGAAGCTTTTCTCCATTATGAGTCTATGGGAGCTAAGGGGCCCCGAGGTGTGGCCCATTTGGACCCTAGGGGCATGAATGGCAGGATTAATGTAGGTGACCACTTGCCATTGCTGCATGCTTAATATCTCAGCTCTGGGCCCTGTGGTTTCAGATAAGAAGATTTTTGAAGCTATTTTCCATTATGAATCTAGAGGAGCTAAGGGGCCCCGGGATGTGGCCCATTTGGATCCCAGGGGCATGATTGGCAGGATTTATGTAGGTGACCATTTGCCGTTGCTACATGCTAAATATCTAAGCTCTGGGCCCTGTGGTTTCAGAGGAGAAGATTTTTGAAGCTTTGTTCCATTATGAGTCTATGGGAGCTAAGGGGCCCCGGGGCGTGACCCGTTTGGACCACAGGGACATGATTGGCAGGATTTATGTAGGTGACCACTTGCCGTTGCTGCACGCTAAATATCTAAGCTCTGCACCCTGTGGTTTCAGAAAAGAAGATTTTTTAAGCTTTTTTTCCCATTGTGAGTCTATGAGAGCTAAGGGGTCCCGGGGCGTGGCCCATATGGACCCCATGGGCATGATTGGCAGGATTTATGTAGGTGACCACTTGCATTTGCTACGTGCTAAATATCTAAGCTCTGGGCACCTAGGTTTCAGAAAAGAATATTTTTGAAGCTTTTTTATCCATTATCAGACTATGGGAGTTAAGGGGCCCCGGGGTGTGGCCAATTTGGACCCAAGGGGGATGATTGGCAGCATTTATGTAGGTGACCACTTAACGTTGCCACATGCTAAATATCTAAGCTCTGGACCCTGTGGTTTCAGAGTAGAGGATTTTTGAAGCTTTTTTTCCATTATAAGTCTATGGGATCTAAGGGGCCCCGGGGTGTGGCCGATTTAGACCCAAGGGGCATGACTGGCAGGATTTATGTAGGTGACGTCTTGACATTGTTACAAGCTAAATATCTAAGCTCTGGGCCCTGTGGTTTCAGAGAAGAAGATTTTTTTAATTTTTCCCATTGTAAGTCTATAAGAGCTATATGTTGCCATGGCAACCAGAGTTCCAATCTGGTCAGCCCAAAAACCTTATGCAGCCTTTCCCCCTGCCTGATGATGCTACTCTCAAAAGTTGATCAAGATTGACCGTGGGGTATTAGAGATATACTTATTTGAAATTGTTTACGGACGCAATACAATACAAATACATTCTAAACTTTACCGCCGAAAAACTCAGCCCCCGCCCATCGGGGCTTGAAGAAATTGATAGGCTGCGTGATGCTTCCACGCAGAGCTGAATCCGACCGCACACGAGTACTAGTAAACCGCTTTGGGGATCTAAGCCTGTCCAGGAAAAGCGGTGCGAGATGGAGCGTCCATGCTTTTATAAACCCTACTGGTTTCATTTGGCGACAGGGCTTGAGATGTTATTTCATCTCAATGTCTGGAAAAAGTCCCAAAAAATTGTAAGCAACGTCTCCAAAATGACGTTAAACGAGGACGTTAAACCTCAAATCAACCAACCAACCAACCGTCGAAAAAGTAAAATTTAAGATGAAAAAATTATCATATGTTTCTTATTTCTGCTTAAAATATAATTTGTGGGTACTCCTAAGAACCGCCTCATCAAGGCGTTTCTTACGACTTCCCACAATATATATTTTAGAGCAGAAATGAAAAAAAAACAATAAGTTTTACCCCTGTAAGCCCCAGTACTACTATGTAAGAGTGGGGTTCAAGGGGGTCATAATTATATAGGCGTGTTTTCGTGATGGAGAGTACAATAATTGTAGGTTATATATGAGCCCCGCCAAGCGAATTTGTGTCTTCGAGCATTCCGTCATGACAAATTTTAATTGCGCATGCCAAGCCATTCAGAGGGGCCAGTGATATGGCTTTCTGTCTGAAGGTTCCTCTTGATTCACTGCTTGTATGAGCGAGCAGCGAAGGTTCTGGCGAGACTGCGCAGATGCGCAGGCTCGCCTGAACCTTCGCTGTTCGCATAGGCGATAAGTACCAAAATCGATTGACGGGGCCCATATAAAAAATTTCAAGACTCTAGCTAGGCTGTGTAGTTGAGCCGGCTGGTTTGTGTCTTAACTGGTCGCCACACCCGAAGATACTTTTTTCTCTTAATTGGGCTCATTTTATGTCACATTAACACGTCTGTTAAATGAACATGTCTGTAAATTAAATTCTGGCGTATACAGGTGTATTATATATTCTTCTTTCTGTTCTTACTTAAAGATCGTAAGTATGGTTTCTATTTCACGCATTCAATTCACAATTTTTGTACAAAAAATGTCAATATTCCGCCACTAGTAAGCGCGACGTCGTTAAGGTCGTCGTACATGTCACGTTACTAATTTCATATTTAATCCACTGTTGAATTGTCAAATTTATTACATGACGTTATTACATTCTCAGACGCAACGTCATATGATAAATGAATATTAATCGACAAGTAATCCAACACAGATTTTAGAATGAAAAGTTTCTTAAAATACCAAACCACTGAACACTATGGAAGCTCTGGTCCCTTTTATGCAGTAAAGGAAGATTGTAGAATATTGTACAATGAAAATACCTCATATGCTAAATATAATGTGATCTGTAAGTTTCTTGATTATAATGTATTCCCTTTACTTTTTTTTAAAAAGTGTGACTAATTTTCAACAACCTTCCCTTAAGAAGTTAATAACCAAACATTACTTAAATTACCCAGTGCGGTGAATGTGTGAATCAGAAAAAAAAAATCGTACACCTAACAATATACAGGAAACCATAATAGCACAAGGGTGTGTTAGTGTAATATATTACCTTCATAACACAGAAAAACAATGATTTCTACAGGGTATGAATTTAGTACACTGTATTTTCCTTTTTTCTAAGAAGAAATATTTCCTCTTAGCCGAGGTAATAAATCCCTTTAGCCGGAACTACTTTATTGTACAAGATATAAGCTACAGCTTTTGCAATGAAACGCACGTCGTCTTGGCGTCACCTCAATGGCGTCTGAGAAGATATAAACAGTCGTTCAGAATACGCGAAATTGGACACAGCTGCAACGTGTAAACGAATATTGCATGGACAAGAAATACGTTTTGCTTACTGTAATCTCACAATTTAGTTGTTTTACCACTGAAACACTTTGTTTCTTCTGTTTTGTGCAGAACTGTAAATAGCGCTTAAATTGGTGCCCATCCAGGCTTTTGTCTCAATCCGTTTATTTATCAGTACGTTGATTGAACCGTTAACATGAGCTGTAAAGAGTCAACTGCTACCACAATTTAGGTGCAAAATGATCCCACAATAGAAGTGGAGGCAATGATCAGGAATCGATACAATTAACCCACAGCTCCCATCAGAGACACCAAACGGAAAGAAACACAAACATGAAACAACAAACCCCAATGGAAATATCAACAGTGGAAAGCCAAAAGGACAGTTACTTTCCCACAAAATGGCCAATAGGCTATCCAAAATAAAATAATATAAGCGACACAAACACCCAAAGACAAACCATAACAAAAATAAATCGCGACAGAAGAACCGTCTTGGAACGGTCAGCGGAAACGAATTCCACTGGGGGGGGCTTAAATCGATTTTACGTGGCCACAATCTTCGCCCTTACTGCCGTCGCGATTCAGACAATTAATTTGTTCAGTCCTCATGAAGGCCTCCTAACTCATAAGTGCAACATCTCCGTGAACACAAAAATCTAACAACCACAGAGGTCTAACAACGGTGAGGACTCGACAGCAAGAAACCACTGAAATGCCGGAGCAAAAGAAATCCAACAGCTAGACTCCGAGGGGCCCAACCAGAGGCAGAGTATTTGGCACCAAATAAAGTTACAATGAATTAAATCGCTCTAATTCTCAGTAAGCCTTTACGCTGGAACCGTCATAGAATCTGAGGCCTGATCCACCGGCGTGCAATTAAAGAGGGCAGCAAAGTTCTCAACCGTGATTGGGTTAACTACCATGCATATAGCATGTCGTATAACATTCATGTTGTACCCAACCTTTCTATATCGAAGAATGATTTTACGAAATTGGGTGCTGAAGTCATTGCGGTTATATATTTTTGCCGAATTTATATACTAAGTCACCATAATATTTGGCTTCCATCAAAATAGAAGTGAAGGCAATGGCCAGGAATCGATACAATTAACCCACAGCTCCCATCAGAGACACCATAGGGAAAGAAGCACAGCCATGAAACAACTTAACCCTAATGGAAACATCAATAGCGGAAAGCCAAAAATGGCCAATTGGCTATCCAAAACAAAATAATATAAACGATACACACACTAAAAGACAAGACTTAACAAAAATAAACCACGACAGAAGAACCGCCTTGGAACCGTCAGTGAAACGAATTCCACTGGGAGTGGAAGCTTAAATCGATTGACGTGGTCACAATCCTCGCCCTTACTTGCGTCGCGATTTAGACAAATATTTTGTTTAGTCCCCATGAAGGCCCCCTAACCCATCAGTGCAACATCTCCGTTAGCACAAAAATCAAACAACCACAGAGATGAAACAACGGTGAGGACACGACAGCAAGAAACCACAGAAATGCTGGAGTAAAGGAAAACCAACAGTTAGACTCCGATGGGCCCGACCAGAGACAGAGCATCAGGCACCAACCAACATTACACAAATTAGATACTCTCTAATTCTCTGTAAGCCTTTACGTTGGAACCGTCATAGAATCTGAGGCCTGACCCACCGGCGTGAAATTAAAGAGGGAAGCAACGTTGTCACTAGTGATTAGGTTAACTACCATGCATGCAGTCTTTCGTATAACATTTATGTTGTACCCTATCTTTTTATATCGGAGAACGATTTTACGAAATTGGGTGCTGAAGTCATTGCACTTATATATTTTTCTAAATTTATGTACAAAGTCACCATAAAATTCGGTTTCCGGTAGACCTTGCTGCAGAAGATATTTAAGTCCAACAATGAATTTTGAAATTAAATCAGAATGACGTCTATAAAATTTTGAAAAGGCTTTGCGTAGTTTATGAAAGTTCATGTGCTATACAGTTTATTCATTTCTCCTATTTTAAATATGGGATAAATACATCAGGAAAGCACGCATACGTATATAATTATGACACTCTTTGAACTCCTGTTTTATAAACAGTCAACCCTCTTTATACCGACATTCGTTGTTACGACAAAACTCGTTATAACGACAATTTCAATGGAATGAATTCTTAGCTCAAGGCTTAGTCTCGATTCTGAGCAGCGTGTGCTTCCCTCGGGTTGGAAATGCACAGATCGAATACATAGTCATGAAAGGTTCTTGTAATTTAATGCTGGTTTGGAAAAAGACCTTTTATAACATATCATACTCATAACAGAGATTCTTTATAACAGCAAAGTTATTATAACGGCAGGGAACAAATACTGTCGTTATAACGCGGGTCCCCTGTAGTAAAACTGAGGTTAACAGGGGTAAAATAGAAGTGGCGGCAATGATCAGGAATTGATACAATCAACCCACAGCTCCCATCAGAGACACCAAAGGGAATGACACACAAACTCGAAACTACAGACCCTAATGGAAACACCAACAGCGGAAAGCCAAAATGGCAGTTACTTTTCCACAAAATGGCGAACAGGCTATCCAAAATAAAATAACATAAGCGACACAAACACCCTAAGACAAACCATAACAAAAATAAACCGCAACAGAAGGACCGCCTTGAAACGGTCAGCGCAAACGATTTCCACGGGTGGGGGTGGGGGGCTTAAATAAATCGATTTTACATGGCTACAATCCTCCTCCTTACTTCCGTCGCGATTTAGAAAAATAATTTGTTCAGTCCGTATGAAGGCCTCCTAACTCATCAGTGCAACATCTCCGTGAACACAAATAATCAAACAAGCATAGAGATGAAACAACGTTGAGGACTCGATAGCAAGAAACCACTGAAATGCTGGAGCAAAAGAAAACCAACAGTTAGACTCCGATGGGCCCAACCAGAGACAGAGCATTAGGCACCAACCAACATTACCTTGAATTTGATCTCTCTAATTCTCAATAAGCCTTCACGTTGGAACCGTCATAGAATCTGAGGCCTGACCCAGTGGCGTGCAATTAAAGAGGGAAGCAAAGTTGTCAACCGTGATTGGGTTACCTACCATGCATGCAGTCTGTCGTATAAAATTTATGTTGTACCCGATCTTTTTATATCGAAAGTAGAAGTAAAACAAAGATCAGGAATCAATACAATTAACTGACTCTACCCATCAAAGACACCAAAGGGAAAGAAACACAAACATGAAGCGACAGACCATAATGGAAACCTAAACAAAGGAAGGCCGTAAGGACAGTTACTTTCCCACAAAATGGCCAAATGGCTATACAAAGACACAAGTGGCTGGTTTTACGAAATTGGGTGCTGAAGTTATTGCGGTTATATATTTTTCTAAATGTATAAACTAAGTCACTATAAAATTCGGGTTCCGATAGACCTTGCAGAAGAGATTTAAATCCAATATTGAATTTTGAAATGAAATCAGAATGACGTCTATGAAAAAAATTGAAAAGGCTTTGCGTAGTTTATGGTACCGATAACCCTGATTAAGAGGTTTGGCCGTTAACAATTTATTGCGAGTGTTGAAGTCAGTTACATGACTACACACTCTGGCAAATCGAATTAATTGCGAAATATAAACGCCTTAGGATGATGGTGCACGAGGAACATCACCATCCAAACAAGGAAAATTTACAATCACAAAATCAAAATCATCGCGTTTATCATAAATATTGCACGAAACAAACCCATCTTCAATAGATAGGTGTAAATCCAAAAACGGGGCCTCGGTATCAGAAGAATTTGCGTTATTTAACTGAAGTTCGGGGGGGGGGGGTTAAATCTAACTGATCCAACTATCGAAATAGGTATTATCAATATTTAATAAATCATCCAAATATCTAGAAGTGGAGCTAAAAGTTTCAATAATTTCAGACTGGTTTTCAGCAGAAAGGGACATCATGAAGTCTCTCTCATAACAAAACAGAAACAGATCAGCCACAAGTGGTGCGCAATTTGTACCCATCGGAATACCCACAACTTGTCTAAATAACTTAGTACCAAATCTTATGACATATTGTCAAGTAGAAAGGTGAGAGCTTCACACACTTTCTGACATGGCCATATAGTATATTTTTTAATGCTCTTCAGAAGTGAAAAAAGCATTTCTTACATCACATGCAATATAGAGGGAGTCTATGAAATGTCCATTCAATTAAATCATTAAGTTTTTCTTTTATAAGATTATGAGGAAGTGTAGTGTAAAGGGTGGAAAAATCATAAGTAGACAGACTAGAAGCACGAAAATGCCTGGATTTCAATTTATTTAAAACTTCATTAGAATTTTTCATAGACCAAAACAGATTTCTACCTGATCTTTCGAAGACTTTGTCGCAATATTTTATCACATGTTTTTTGATGGCAGTGAAACATGAAGTTAATAATTTGGAGAGTTCAGTGGTGGTACATGATCTTGAATTTGCAATAATCCGTTTTTTGTATGGTCTTTTATGAAGTTCTTGCTGAAGAGTGTTAACATAGTGAAGCCGTCAAACAACGACCACATTGTTAGCCTTATTAAAAACCTTATTTTTCTTATTTCTGCACCAAAATATAGATTGTGGGTTCTCGTTAGAACCGCCTCGATGAGGCGGTTCTTATGTGTACCCACAATCTATATTTTGAGCAGAAATAAGAAAAAAATTACAAGTTTACGTATTAAATTTGTGATTTTTGGCGATAAAATTTACAATATATTTGAATAGGTGTGTTTTCGTAATGAAACCTCGCGTAAAAATCTCAGATTAAGAAACTCTGTTTTTCTTAATCTTTTTTGTACCGCCCACTGTTTATAAATTCCGTATTTAGACTTGCAGAATGAATAAAAAAGGAAGTGGAGGCAATGATCAAGAATCGATACAATTACCCACCAGCTGATACACCCAGAAATTGTGGGTGCTCGTCGCCTTTTAACGGCGGTTCTTATGAATATCCACATTTTTTACTTTGCTTTTAAGGCAAGAAAGGAGCAAAAATGCATAACAGTGAAAAACACACTTTTCTCTGAAAAACTGGATGATTCTACTGAGTCATTAACACGATGCAAAGCGAAAAAGGCAAAAACCAAGACAGTCAAAACGATAAAACAACCGTTTGAAATAAAGCATTATTTCAAATCTCCGGTTATTGATCTACGAAACTGTTTTATATTTTACTTATTTTTAAAGACGTCATTCTAATTTAATTTCTTAATTCAATGTTGGACTTAAATCTATCCTGCAACAAGGTCTATCAGAACCCGAATTTTATGGTGACTTAAAATATAAATTCAGAAAAATATATACTTGCAATGATTTCAGTACCCAATTTCGCAAAACCATTCTTCGATATGAAAAGATTGGGCACAACATAAAAATTTATATGACCACGATTGATAATTTTGCTCCCCTCTTTAATTGCAGGCCACATATTCTATGACGGTTCCAGCGTAAAGGCTTAAATGTACTAACGTTGGTTGGTACGTGATGCTGTGTCTCTGGTTGGGCTCATCGAAGTGTAACTGTTGCTTTTCTTTTGCTCCAGCATTTCAGTGGTTTCTTGCTGTCGAGTCTTCACAGTTGTTTCATCTCTATGGTTGATTGAATTTTGTGTTCTCGGATATGTTGCACGTATGAGTTAGGAGCCTTGATGCGGACTGAACAAATTATTTATCTAAATCGTGACGAATCAAGGACGGGGATTGCGGCCACGTAAAATCGATTAACCCCCCCCCCCCCCCCCCCCCATGAAAATTTTTTTTCACTGACCGTTCCAAGGCGATTCTTCTGTCGCGATTCATTTTTGTCATGGTTTGTCTTTGAGTGTGTATATCGGGTATATATTTTTGGTTTGGATAGCCAACTGGCCATTCTGAAGGTAAGTAACTATCCTTTTGGTTTTCCGCTATTGGTGTTTCCATTAGGGTCTAGTATTTAGTGTTTGTGTTTCTTTCACTTTGGTGTCTCTGATTGGTGGTGAGGGTTAATTCTATCGGTTTCGGATCATTGCCTTCACTTTACACTATTTTACATGAGTGTTCATTGTACTGACTTGTTAGAACCTACGCTGTGTAGTGGTTATGCTACTCGCCTTGTAAACCAGGGGTCGTAGGATCGATCCCGGGCTTCTCCAGACTTTCGGGTGAGTCTTCAAACCGAGGCCCCGTCTTCTTTTGACCTTAGCTATTGGTGAGTCATACATCTCAAACCCTCACTCATTCACACTGACTTGTTAAAATGGTGGGTTGGCCCGTGTAAAAACGTCGACAACCAAGTTTGCTATTTCTGCATACGTACATATGCTATATCCATACTTCGGTTGACTGTACATGTTATTCAGGCATTTTGCTGAAAAGTACAAATTCAAAATAATTTACCTTACTTTCAGTAAAATGATTAGTTCATCAATCAGATAATAACAAGATCAATCAGACAATAACAAGATGATCGTGATTTTTATCGTGTCCTCGATTTATAAACAGCTTACTAAATGCTCAAAGATCAATTAATACATAGTAAACCTGAGACGTTTTTGTCACAAAGGTGTTTTCAACGTTGCTCATATTTCCAATGACGCACAATATTCAGGTTACATGTTTAATTCGCGTTTTTTTGTTGTTGTTTTTTTTTTTTTTTTGGTTTGTTTTTTGTTTTTTGTTGCATGTACGCTGCTTATTCATTATGTGCGAGAACAGAAAAAAACGCAGACAATAGTAAGGCATTAAACATGTTCCATTTGTGCCGAAGTCCTCCTTCACCTGTGAAGCAGCACGTTACAGAGCCATACTGTACTCCAAACATAGGTTTAAGCCTAACAGTGCAAAAACACAATTAAATGACTCTCAAAGCTTAAAAAATAAAATAATAACCCTGTTTTATATACTAAAACCTAGAGTGAAGGTTGGATCCATAGAATCGATTTAAACTCCCCTAGTTTATCTCGCTACTCATCACGTTAACAAGTCCGTGTAACGAGTACCCCCATTAACTCCACTTTATATAGAGAAAACTGGGGTTTACGGGGGTAAACATTGTTTTGTCTTATTTCTGATCCAAGACATAGGTTGTGGGTACTCGTTAGAATGAGGCGGTTCTAACGAGTACTCACAACCTATGGTTGCAGCATAAATAAGAAAAAAATCTCATTTTTTATCAGAAACGTTCCCATTTTGGAGAGATGAAAGAACGCACTATGTCACACGGGTGTTTTTGTTTGATTTGAGGTTTAACGTCCCCGTCAACACTGTATAGGTCATTTTGGAGACGTTGCTTCCAATTTTGTGGGACTTTTACCCGACGTTGAGATGAAATGACATCTCAAGCCCTGACGCCCAATCAAACCAATAGGGTTTATAAGCACGGACGGTCCGACTCGCACCGCTTTGCCTGGACAGGCTTAGATCCTCTAAGCAGTTTACCAGTACTCGTGTGCGGGTCGGATTTAGCTCTGCGTGGAAGCATCGTGCAGCCCATATATTTTTCCAAGCCCCGATGGGCGGGGGCCATTATTTTTATTAATTTTGCCAGTTGCAGCTTGATCACCTCTTGTGGAGAAGAGGGAGTTGGTTGCTGTGCTGTTTGTTATTCGTCTTTTGTTTTTTTCCTTTTTTTTCTCCCTCATTGTTAGTTACTCTTCCTCTTGGTACCATTGGTAGGCTGTAATTTTTTATTTAGGCTACTCATCACGTTAACAAGTCCGTGTAACGAGTACCCCCATAAACCCACTTTATATAGAGAAAACTGGGGTTAACGAGGATATACATTGTTTTGTCTAATTTATGATCCAAGACATAGGTTGTGGGTACTCGATAGAACCGCCTCAATGAGGCGGTTCTAACGAGTACTCACAACCTATGTTTGCAGTGTAAATAAGAAAAAAAATACATTTTATCAGAAACGTACCCATTTTGGAGAAATGAAAGAACGCCCTATGTCACACGGGTGTTGTCCTAATGCTGACCGTCCTAAGGCGGTGGTTCTAATATTGTTTACATGCATTTTAAATGTAGCTTTGTCGGATTTCCCGACGGGGCTCTCCATGTTGTTTTTGCTACTTTTATTACTTATTTATTTATTTATATTATTTGTTTATTTGTTTGATTTGAGGTTTAAACGCCCCCGTCAACACTGTAAAGGTCATTTTGGAGACGTTGCTTCCAATTTTATGGGACTTTTACCCAACGTTGAGATGAAATGACATCTCAAGCCCTGACGCCCAATGAAACCAAAAGGGTTTATAAGCATGGACGGTCCGACTCGCACCGCTTTGCCTGGGCAGGCTTAGATCCTCTAAGCAGTTTACCAGTACTCGTGTGCGGGTCGGATTTAGCTCTGCGTCGAAGCATCATGCAGCCCATATATTTCTTCAAGCCCCTATGGGCGGGGACCGTACACACGGATGTTGCCCTAATGCTGACCGTCCTAAGGCGATGGTTCTAATGTTGTTTACATGTATTTTAATTGTAGCTTTGTCGGATTTCCCGACGGGGCTCTTCATGTTGTTTGTGCTTATGGTTGTGTTCTGCTGTTATTATTTTTTTTATTTATTTTTATTAATTTTGCCAGTTGCAGTTTGATCTCCTCTTGGGAAGAAGGACCTGGTTGCTGTGCTGTTTGTAATTCGTCTTCTTTTTTTTTTTTTCTTTTTTTCCCCCTTTTTTCCCTTATTGTTAGTTACTCTTCCTCTTGGTACCATTGGTAGGCTGTAATTTTTTTATTTTGCCTTTTCCTGGTCATCTATTTCTATAATTTTATAAGTAATGTAAAATCACAACAATTACTTCTTGATGAATGTATGGCGGTCTTAAAATCAATGCGCAACTATACCAAGTTTAGTGACACAGAGGCCTTTCTGATATTTAATCTTCATCAGTGTGTCTCAACCCCAAAGTTTTGAAACCGAAACGGATGACAGACAAGACCCGGCAAACACAGCACACCCCCTCCGAGCACACACCGACCGATATAGCTCATGAGACAGGTCAACTGGGGACATCAGGCAAGAGACTCCTACCCGCGGACTTAAAGGCGCCTCCCCCCCCCCCCACCGAACCAAAATCAGCAACCATGACCCACACTCCACGGAAGTCCCGGGTATCAGGAAGGAGATGTCCAAAGTAGCGAGACTTGCAAAATTTAAAATATTACAAAAAGTGGCAACCAAATCCGCTAAGATACATGTCCCACCTGAGAAGTCAGTCTTAGTTTTAGAAAAAATAGAAATTTATATACTGCAAAAATTGAAGATATAATGTAGTTATTTAAATCAGTACTTTAGTACTGACGTCAACACTGCAGTATCAACCTCAGCACTAAGGAACTGATACTGAGCTGATGATACCCTCGGGTACGAACGAATCATGGACCAGCAGAGATACCGGCCCAGTGGTTGCAATCAATGCGTATCTATACCAAATTGAGTGACACAGAGGCCTTTCTGATATTTAATCTTCATCAGTGTGTCTCAACTCCAAAGTTTTGAAACCGAAACGGATGACGGAGCAGACCGGGCAAACACAGCACATCCCCCTCCGAGCACACACCGACCGACGTAGCTCATGAGACAGGTCAACTGGAGGCATCAGGCAAGAGACTCCTACCCGCGGACTTATAGGCGTCCCCCACCGAGCCAACATCAGCAAACATGACCCACACTTCACGGAAGTCCCGGGCATCAGGAAGGAGATGTCCAAAGTAGCGAGACTTGCAAATTTAAAATATTACAAGAAGTGGCAACCAAATCCGCTAAGATACATGTCCCACCTGACAAGTCAGTCTCAGTTTTAGAAAAATTAGAAATTTATATACTGCAAAAATCGTATCCAGATTGTCCACTTAATTGCTATAATAGACAAGTCTCACAAAATAGTAATTCTCAGATAATTAGGATGTACTATTTTGTAACTCTGATAACCAAATGTCGTCATGAGGAAAAGAAAATGACATACAAAGACGATCCATAGAGGATCTTACATAAGTGTTCATTTATTTAACATGTTGAGGGAAAGGGATAAAATGCGAGGCTTCGCTTTCCTCAATGAGGTAAATAAGATTAATAATACATGAATGAGTGAGTGAGATTTGGGGTTTTACGTCCCACCAGCAGCAAAGGTCATTCGGAGACGGGACCTCGGTTCAAAGACTCATCCGAAAGCCTGGAGAAGCCCGGGATCGATCCTGCGATCCCTGGTTTACAAGGCGAGTAGCGTAATCACTACACCACGGAGGCTTCTAATAAAACATGAGCACGAATGCAAGATTCATTATATCATATGACATATAAAATGCATTTTATTCATCTTTGTTTCCGCAAAAATGACAATATTCCGCCTTTACTAATCGCGACATCGTTAAGGACCTCGTACGTGTAGTTACGTGGCGTATCTAAATAATTTGCATATTTAATCCACTGGTGGGTTACCGCATTTAATACAAGACACTATTACATTCTCAGACGCGACGTCATTTGATATAAATCTAGTAACATCTCTTTTAACAGGTATTTATAGAGCCGCAATAGCTTTTAGAGGCTTGTTGGGTAATAGCGACCCAAGATTTGTCAGAAACTTAAACTTTTGGACGGGCCTGTGTTATAAAGTATATAAACTCAATTCTGGAATCGCTTGATAAGCTAAATTCAATTTTCTTAATCTGTTTCTGTTTTATTCATTTATTAAATGGGATATGTAGTTGTATATAAGATGAACTTTTGAAAATAAATGCTTAAATCAAAGCCCTTTAAAATAGCGTCTTCTTCAAATAATTTCTTAAAGATCACGGCAACCGCTAAAATCTAGTTTGGGATATAAATGCTGGGGTAAAATGCTTTTATCGATACTTTTTCTGGGACTTTGCCTCCCACTTGTATGTGCTGTCAATCCAAAACCACTGGAATACAAACTTGAACCCGATCTGTCGGTCAAATGTTGATTTTATTAACGTGCACAGCGAATAATTGGATAGAAATTCCTCGTTCATTTCAAAAAACCTAACATGCGTTAACAAGCTATCAAACCTCTTTCACGCATTTGTGTATAAAACTTTGAAATGATAAATTAGATTTCAGTAAGACAGAAACATGGAGCACAGCTCATCAATGTGACCAAGAATGAAAGAAAACCGACGTTCGAAAAAGATATTGAAGATTTTACGTTCACTTATAGATATCTAGATGAGTTACTTAATATGCATATTGTCTATTTTGAACTAATGCCCTGCGAAACTTCAGTTAACCTTATCTTGTTATTCACGACCACCTCTATCTTTGCAAACGGTATAGATCCGGATCAGATGGCCATCTGATCAGGATCTACACTGTTTGATAGTCAGTTTATGAATTTGTAGGAATTAATTACATCAAGCAATCTGATTGAATCAAAGTCAGAGATGGGTGTGGCTAAAATGAATATTCAGCAAGAGAAGGGTTAAATAAGACTACGAAGTACTCAATTTCTCGATTAATATTTATGCATATGTTATGGTACAGTTTCTTTAAAAAATACTATAAAAGGGGCCACAGGGTTTTATTTTGACATCGTAAATTTCCTTTTTTCTGTCCCTAGATCTGCCTCTATAAAGGTACAAAATGATATTCTTATTTGTTTCTGGAGTATGTTCTCAAGTAAGCGACTTAAACAATCTGAATAAAGTCCTCGTGCCGGTTGTTCAGAACTAACGAGATCGGTATTAAACAACTCGTTAAAACTTTAAACATTAAATATAGCATTATGAAAACACGCCTATATAAATACATTGTAAACTGTACCCTCGGAAAATCGATTTTTTAGATGAAACATCGTGATAAGTTTCTTATTTCTGCTCAAACTATAGATTGTTGGTAACGAGTACTAGCCATGATCTATATTTTGGCGCAGAAATAAGAAAATAAGGTTTACCCTTGCAAAAACCCAGTTTGACTTTATAAAACGGGGGTTCAAGGGGATCAAAATGTTATAGGCGTGTTTTCGTGATGACATTTTCATAAGAATCACCAGGGTCAAGTTGTTCAAAGCATCGTTAGCTTGACGAGCTCGTTAGTGGTCATATTGTTAACTGTTCTAGCAAGTACAATATCTAAAATTGTGTTAGTTTTGCTGAAAAAATGTGAGCAGCTTTTGCAGATGCAAAATGTGCTCACATTTTTTTTCAGCAAAAATATTAGCATATTTGCCATATTTAATGATCAAAGTTTTAACGATTCGTTAACTAACGATGTCGTTAGTTTTGAACAACTGGACCCAGAACTATAGATATTGGATCTCCTAGAATAATTAACATTTTGACCACTAATGAGCTCGTTAAGCTAACAATGCTTTGAACAACTGGGCCCTGATTGCTAAGGGTTTTAAACGATACCAATACGACGAAGTCACTATCACTAATGGCAATACCATAGAAGTGGAGGCAATGATCAGGAATCGATACAATTAACCCACAGCTCCCATCAGAGACACCAAAGGGAAAGAAATACAAATATGAAACAACTAGACCCTAATGGACACATCAATAGCGGAAAGCCAAAAGGATAAAATTGCCCATTGGCTATCCAAAAGAAACAAAATACAAGCGATACACAAACTCAAAGACAACCCATAACAAAACTAAACCGCGACAGAAGAACCGCCTTGGAACGGTCAGTGAAACGGAATCCACTAGAAACAACTTCACCATAATAAAAACGTCACAAGCGCAAAACCAAAGGGACAGTTATTTTCCCACAAAATGGCCAAATGGATATCCAAAATAAAAAAATATATATCAACAATACATACATGCAAAGACAATTATAACAATAACAAACCACAACGGAAGAACCTCCTTGGAACGGCCAGTAATATGTTTCTAATGGGGATCGATTTTTCATGGCCACAATCATCACACTTGGTTCTGTCGCTTTCCAGACAAATAATTTGTTCAGTCGTCCGCATTTCTAACTCGTTAGTAGAGCAACCAAATCAAACGAATACAGAGATGAAACGGCGATGAGGACGCGACAGCATGACATAATTTAAATGCTGGAGCAAAATTAAACCAACAGTTAGTTCCAGAACCATTTTCCGAAATCGAAGTGGAGGCAATGATCAGGAATTTACACGATTACTCCACATCCCCATCCAAGACACCAAAGGGGAAGCATTGCAAACATATGCATAATGCAAAAGTCACAAGCGGAAGGCCAAAATGACAGTTACATTTCCACGAAATAGCGAAGTGACTGTCCAAAATAAAATGTATGAACGATACACACATGCAAAGACAAACTATAATTGTAATAAGCCACAACAGAAAAACCGCTTTGGAAGGGTGAAGTGGTGTAGTTTATATCTATTGAATCATTGACTCCATCGTTGAATTTTGGAAATATTTGAGGGTCACTGATGAGGCCTTATCGCCGAAACTAGCAAGTCTGACCCCACAACATGTACACTCATTTTTTTCCAGTCCTGTGGTGTATTATTTGCTTCCAAAGGATAACCCTTTCTACAACATAATTAACGTCACTACAGCTGGTGTCTGGGAATGTGTGGCGGCCATAAAATGTCTCCCTACCCCACATCATAGTGTGTAGTTTATATTATCTTGTCCTTTGGAACCATTGATTCCATTGTTGAATTTTGAAAATAGTTGAGGATCACTGATGAGGCCCTAATTGGCCGAAACTAGCTCGCCTGGCCAGGAAAACATGTACACTCTATATTTTCCCGTTCTGTTGTGTAGTCTTTGCTTACAAAGGATAACCCTTTCTACAATATATTTAGTAAAATGTTTCTACTGGTGGTGTTGGGGGTGGGGGTTAATTAGATTTGATGTGTCCAAAATCCTAGCCATTGGTTCTGTTGTGGTTGAGACAGTAATTCGTTCAGTTCGCATGGAGTATTTATAACTATCATCTCTGTATTCGTTTGTTTTTGTTTATGTTCTCGGAGATGTTGCATCTCCGAGAACATAAAAAACAAACGAATACAGAGATGAAACACTGATGCGGAATAGGCAGCGTGAAATAACAGATATGTAGGAACAATAGAAAACCAAGAGTTGGATTCCGGTGGGCCCGACAAGAGTCAGAGCAACAGGCGCCAACAGAATTTACTTAAAACGTTTAAGTAAGGCTTTAGGCTGGAGCTGTCTAATTTTAGAAACGGTTGATCAACCAGTGTTGTTAGTGCATTGATTAGAGATTGCTGATAAACACCACCGACTGAAATAATTATTTGTTATTGATGAGAAAGCATTTATCTTCTATTTCTGAACTAACCACTAAGGCATTAAACTTGTGAACTTTCTTTCATGTTAAACCAGATGCTGATAGTAGAAAAGCTTTGTACATGTAAACCAAACTGAGACAACACGTAGAGAAATCCTACAACTCCCCCCTTTAATTGCACGCCGGTGGGTCAGGCCTCAGATTCTATGACGGTTCCAGCTTAAATGCTTACTGAGAATTAGAGAGATCTAATTCAATGTAATGTTGGTTGGTGCCTTATGCTCCGTCTCTGGTTTGGTCCATCGGGGTCTAACTGTTTGTTTCTTTTGCGGTATCTTTTCGATATCTCACTGGTTTCTTGCTGTCGAGTCCTCACCGTTATTTAATCTCTGTGGTTGTTTGATTTTTGTGTCCACTGATGAGTAAGGAGGCCTTCATGCGGACTGAACAAATTATGTCTAAATCGCGATGGAAGTAAGGGCGAGGATTGTGGCCACGTAGGGTCGATTTGGCCCCCAGTAGATTTCGTTTCACTGACCGTCCCAAGGCGGTTCTTCTGTCGCGGTTTATTTTTGTAATGGTTTGTCTGTGGGTGTTTGTGTCGCTTACATTATTTTATTTTGGATAGCAAATTGGCCATTTAGTGGGAAAGTAAATGTCCTTTTCGCTTTTTGCTGTTGGTGTTCCCATTAGGGGCTTTTGTTTCATGTTTTTGTTCCTTTCCCTTAGGTGTCTCTGATGGGAGCTGTGGGTTAACATTGCATCGATTCCTGATCATCGACTTTACCTCTATTTTACATAGCATTACGAAAACACACCTATATCATGGCCACAATCCTCGCCCTTACTTCCGTCGCGATTAAGACAAATAATTTGTTCAGTCCGCATGAAGGCCTCCTACCTCATCAGTGCAACATCTCCGTGAACACAAAAATCAAACAACCACAGAGATGAAACAACGGTGAGGACTCGACAGCAAGAAATAACAGAAAAGCTGGAGCAAAAGAAAACCAACAGTTAGACTCCAATGGACCCGACCAGAGACAGACTAAGCCTACACAGGTGCGAGCTGGACTTTCCATGCTTTAAAACCCTTTTGGTTTCATTGGACGACGGGGCTTGAGATGTCATTTCATCTCAAGGTTGGGTACAAGTCCCACAAAATTGGAAGCAACGTCTCCAAAATGACCTATACGGTGTTGACGGGGACGTTAAAACTGAAATCGATCAAGTCTTATTTGCCTTATTTCTGCTCTAAAATGAAGATTGTGGGTACTCGTTAGAACGGCCTCGATGAGGCGGTGGTTCTTACGAGTACCCACAATATATTTTGAGCAGAAATAAGAAAATATATCACAACTTTTCATCTTAAAACTTTCGTCTTTTCGGCGGTAAAGTTTGCAATGAATTTGTACGGGCGTGTTTTCGTTATGAATCTTACATAGAAGAGTGAAAGAAGCGTGTACCTCCAGGCGGCCTACTCCAAGATGTATCTTGCCAGAAACTGGATAGGATAGATCTATCCTTGCACACCAGATAAGGAAATTTATGTTATTAGCCTGTGAAAGAAATTATGTTCTTACTCTGGTGTTCTTACCCAGGCAAACTACAGACGTATATAGCGCGCGAAAAATAAATTAAAAATATTCTGTAGTATAGTGCGCGAAAAATAAAAAATAAAAAATAAAGTAAAATGAACAATTTGGTGGTGTTGTGCAAGAAAAGGGAATCTTATATGGGATTCATGTGGGTATATGTAGCCGCTGTTCCACTCAGCAAGGCCATCCCTCGGGTTGGAAACGCCCATCTACAACAGAAACCGTATCAGATTCTTAGATTCCATGATAGGCGCGAAGATGCATCTTCAGTGGTCACATAAATCGTCCTTTAGTGATGAACTGTATTCAAAATTGTCATTTTATCATGGTGGGCGAAGCTTGCTTACCAAGTAATGCTTACTATCCGTAGACGCCTGATTACACTCTTCTGGAGTCCAAGTCTGTTGATCTGAAAATTGATATTTGCCATTTTGTCTATGGACTAATGATTTTTGATTAACGCTTTGATACTACGACCTATTCTAAATTGTGGGATTTACGATCGGAAATTTCGACCGTAAAACCGATGATTTACCTGCCCAAATGACAATCTTCAATACATTCTAGTGTACTCATTCGGTTGTTTTTTCCTATAAAGTGTACGAATATGCTCAAAGCGGAAAGCGCTTGAGCTGCGAGAAAACCAAATACCAGCCAATGGAAAGCGACGCCGGATACTGTCTGGTTTCCGACAGTATATCGTAGGGTATATCGCCTCGAATTTTTAACGTTATCCAATCAGACGCTGTTTTACGTATGCAGGTGCATTGGAATAAAGTTTTGCTGTGCTTCGGGTAAGATGAATCGTACCAGATACATTAATGGGATTGCATAAAGTCAGTTGAACGGATTCATGATAAAATACCAGTAATGGCGCAAAAAGGAAGAGGGCGAAGACCCTAGCTGCCAGCTCCTCTTCCACCGCATTACGTAAATACGCCTATATAAATACATTGTGATTTTTACCGCCAAAAGCAATGATTTTATGATGGAAAATTGTGATTTTTTTCTTATTTCTGCTCAAATTGTGGGTACACGTTAGATCCGCCTCGTCAAGGCGGTTATAACGAGTACCCACAATCTATATTTTAGATAAGAAATAAGAAAAATAAGGTTTACCCCTGTAAATCCCAGTTTTACAATATAAAAGTAGGGTTAAACGGGGGGGGGGGGTCGATAACAATGATAAAGGCACGTTTTCGTGATGGGTGAAATGGTAAGGAAACAGAAGTGAAGGCAAAGATCTGGAATCAATACAATTAACCCATAGCTCCCATCAGAGACACCAAAGGGAACGAAACACAAAATTGAAACAACTAGACCCTTATGGAAACATCAGCAGCCGAAAGCCAAAAGGACAGTTACTTTCCCACAAAATGACCAATTGGCTATCCAAATCAAAATAATATAAGCGATACACACGCTCAAAGACAAGCGATGAAAGCGATAACAAAAACAAACCGCGACAGAACGGTCAGTGAAACGAACACCACTAGGGGCGGGGGGGCACAATCCTCGCCCTTACTTCCGTCGCGACAAATAACTTGTTAGGTCGATATGAAGGCCTCCTAACTCATCAGTGCAACATCTCCGTGAACACAAATCAAACGACCACAGAGATGAAACAACGGTGAGGACTCGCCAGCAAGAAACCACTGAAATGCTGGAGCAGAAGAAAACCAAAAGTTAGGTCCCGATGGACCCGACCAGAGACAGAGCATCAGGCACCACCAACATTACATAAAATTAGATTCTCTCTAATCCTCAGTAAGCCTTTACGCTGGAACCGTCATAGAAACTGAGGTCTAACCCACCGACGTGCAATTAAAGAGGGAAGCAAAAATGTCAACCGTGACTGGATCGACTACCATGCATGCAGTCTGTTGTATAACATTTATGTTGTACCCAATCTTTTTATTTCGAATAATGATTTTACGAAATTGGGTGCTGAAGTCATTGTAATTATATATGTTTTTGGAATTTATATACTAAGTCACCATAGAATTCGGATTCCGATAGACCTTGTTGCAGAAGAGATTTAAGTCCAACCTTGAATTTTTAAATTAAATCGGAATGACGTCTATACAATTTTGAAAAGGCTTTATGTAGTTAATGATACCGTTAACCCTGATTCAGAAGTTTAGCAGTTCACAATTTATTATAGTTCGAACAATTTGACATGAGACTGACCTTTATGCAAGGAATAGATTAATCAATGTTATCGCCTAATACGTCGGCTTTCGTAAACTTCACGTGAATTTTCGGCATCTCGTGAATAGCGACCCATTGACCGACCTCTTTGAATTGTATAACGATATTGCCATCTTTGGAAAAGGACGAAGATAAATACATGTATATGCATTCAGTCGGGTGTGAAATTATGTTAATAGAGTTCACCAGTCTCAGGACAAATTGTTCGAAGTATACGAGTGTTGAAGTCAGTTACATGACTAGGGTAAATCAGTTGAACGGTTTCATGCTACCCATTTGTATAATACAGGACTACTTTGTGTATGATCATTGCTCGTGTCTCCAACGGCTGAAAATATCAATAACGAACGATAAAATACCAGTAATGGCGCAAAACGGAAGAGGGCGAAGAGAAATATAAATAAACCCTAAATGCCAGCTCCCCTTCCTCCGCGTTACGAAAACACGCGTATATAAACACATTGTAAGTTTTAACGCCCAAAATCAAACATTTTATGATGAAAAATTGTGTTTTTTTTATTTCTGCTCAAAATATAGATTGTGGGTACACGTTAGAACCGCCTCGTCGACGCGGTTCTAACGAGTAACCACAATCTATATTTAGAGCAGAAATAAGAAAAATAAGGTTTACCACTGTAAACCCCAGTTTTACTTTTTAAAAGTGGGGTTCAAGGGAGGGGGGGTCACAAGGCATATTTTCGTGATGGTAGAGATGGCAAGAATGCTACGTCAGGAGGTGATTCACATAAGCGCTTTGTTTGTTTTCAAATCGTGGGATTGTAAATTTCAAATATAATGTTGCAACTTGCCTATCTTTTGAAATGAATAATATTGTTTAAACCAAGATTGCTACATCCGAAGATCTCCGAAGATCCGCTAACAATACCACCAAAAGTTGGTAACGATGCACGATCGCAATTGGTCAGTATTCAATTTTCTTAACCATCTGTTTCCTCGAATCTCCTGTGATGATTGATATAGTATCAACAGACGTAAACCTGCATGCCGCCGACGCGCCAAAGTATAAATGGGCCCCGTCAAGCGATTTTGGTACTTATCGCCTATGCGAGCAGCGAAGGTTCTGGCGAGACTGCGCGGACACAAGCAGTGAATCAAGAGGAACCTTCAGACAGAAAGCCATATCCCTGGCCCCTCTGAATGGCTGGGCATGCGCAGTTAAATTTGTCATGACGGAATGCTCGAAGATACAAATCGCTTGGCGGGGCTCATATATATACATGTATATTCTTTGTTTAACCCTCAAAGCCAACAGAAATTAGCAGCAAACACGATTCGTTTCGAATCATAACATTGTGTTGTTTCTTAATGTAAGAGACCGGCGTTATTCACATTGCTCAGTACTACATGTAGTTGAAAAGAAGGGCTACATGGAAGGTAAGTACCAGTTCACTACATGTGTAACCCTCTATAAATAAAGTCGATTACTATTATTATGATTTTATTATTATCATCATCATCATCATAATGGAAACGTCACAGGCGGAAAGCGAAAATGACAGTTACTTTTCCCACAAAATGGTCAAACCGCTATCCAAAGCAATGCATACAATAAAAGACGAAATACCAATAATCAACCACCACAGAAAAGCCGCTTTTGAGGAGTCAGCAAAAAGTCCTTTTTTAACCGGGGAGGCTTTTGTGGGAAAGGGGCAGTCCTTTTGCCTTGGGAGCTGTGGGTTAATTGTATCGATTCCTGATCATTGCCTTCACTTCTATTTTAAATCGATTTTTTTCGTGGCCACAATCCTCGCGCTTTGTTCAGTCGCAGTTTAGACAAATAATTAGTTCAGTACACATGAAGGATTTCTAACCGTCATCAGTGCAACACCTTCGAGAACATAAAAATCAAACGAATGCAGATTGAAACAACGAGGAGAACCCGACAGGATGAAATAACTAAATTGTTAATTCTAACACAGCGCGCCTATGCAGGCAATGGAAAGTAACTGAAATCCTGAAAAAAACATTACGAAACAAGCCTAAACATATACCAATACATGGTAAACTTTACCTCCGAAAAAACGGAAATTTTCAGATAAAAATTGTGATATTTTTTCTTATTTCTGCGCAAAAATATAGATCGTGGGTACTCGTTAGAACCGCCTCATCGAGGCGATTCTAACGAATACCCACAGTCTATAGATCGTGGGTACTCGTTAGAACCGCCTCATTGAGGCGGTTCTAACGAGTACCCACAGTCTATATTTTTGAGCAGAAATAAGAAAAATCGATGAGGCGGTTCTAAACGAGTACTCACGATCTATATTTTTGCGCAGAAATACGAAAAATAAGGTTTACTTCTCTAAACCCTAGTTTTACCATATACAAGTCGGGTTAAAGGGGTCAAAAGTATATCGTCGTGCTTTCGTGATAGTATCTGTAACTCTGCAACAAAACACTGAGAAGAAAAGCGTGACCTAAATACCCGCCATTTCGTGACATCACTCTTTGATTCTTTTACATGTAACGGCATTTTCTCGCTTCATAAATTATAAACGAGATCATTAATTCTGCTCATAGCTAGAACCGACCGAACTTATAAACTTGTAAACTGTTTAGAAAGCCTGCCCAGGCAAAGTGGTGCGAGTTCCGGCAAATAAACCCAAATGGTTTGTTTGAGCGGTAGATAACACTTTAGTGTCGGGTAAAAGTCCAACAAAATTGGAAGCAACGTCTCTAAAAGAACCTAAATACTGTTCATGGGGACATGAAACGCCAACACAAGCAAAACAATACCAGCTCCAGTGTAGGATTTGCTTATCCTTACAGATGGCATCCAAACTGTGATTATTACTCAACAAATCACTCCTACCGCTGATCTATTTATTAAGTATACGTGTAGAAGAAGCTGCAAATGTAATTATTTATATGGAAACAAAAGGATAATAAAGGTAGAAATCGTTGCGTTAACAAGGCCATTTAATGGCCATTGAATGAATAACCTAAGCTGTAGACTCCGTATTTTACATTATTTTCTATATTTTTGTTCAAAAACATTGAATGAGGGCCGCCCTCGGTAGCTCAGTCGGATGCGCGTCTGACTGGTGATCAGGGGGACGCGGTTTCGATTCCTGCCGGAGTCATCAACATTCTTTCGTGGAGACTTATCATGAACTCTTTTCTACGGTCATTCTCTCCCTTCTGGTGATTCAAGAAGGGCAGGATGAAATAACTAAATCGTTAATTCTAACACAGCGCGCCTATGTAGACAATGAAAGTAAGTGTTGCTGTAATTCTGTAAAAATATTACGAAAACACGCCTTTACATATACCAGTACAAAACGAAAATTTTCAGATAAAAAATTATCATATTTTTCTTATTTCTGCTCAAAATATGGATCCAGGGTACTCGTTAGAACCGCATCGTCGAGGCGGTTCTAACGAGTACCCACAATCTATATTTTAGAGCAGAAACAACAAAAATAAGGTGTACACCTGTAAACCATAGTTTTACTATATAGGCGTGTTTTTGTGATGCGTTATCCACATTGCTCAGAACTGGTTGAAAAATAGGGTCAAGTGATTATGGATGTATTATTTTCAAACATTAGGAATTATTTGATAGTTTTTGGAATGCAGATGTATATAATTGACAAGATCTGATCAGTCGTATTGTTATACGTCCATAATCGGTGAAATTTTGCCTCAGCGAGGCTATTTAAAAAGAATTTGTCATTAAACGCCATGACTCATTAGACCTTGTCATTATACATTTCCATGCCAAAAACTATCACGAAAATTCCTACCATTTGAAAGTTTAGTCATTTCCGAACTAAGGAAGACTTAATATTATTGCTACAAGGATTAAAACAAATAGCAAAGTAGAAGTAAAACAAAGATCAGGAATCGATACAATTAACTTACTCCACCCATCAAAGATACCAAAGGGAAAGAAACACAAACATGAAGCGACCAGACCATAATGGAAACCTAAACATAGGAAGGCAATAAGGACAGTTACTTTCCCACACAAAATGGCCAAATGGCCATCCAAAATAAAAAGACACAAGTGATACACACAGTAAGTACAAACAACAACATAAATAAACCGCCACAGAAGAACCGCCTTGGAATGGTGAGTGGAAAGAATTCCACTGGGGGGGGGGGGGGGGGGGGGGGGCTAAATCGAGTTTACATGGCCATAATCTTCGCCCTTACCTATGTCGCGGTATACACTGATTTTGTTTAGTCCGCATGAAGGCTTCCTATCAGTGTAACATCTCCGAGAACATACAAATAAAAAAACTACAGAGATGAAACAAGGTTGAGGACTCGACAGCATACAACAATAGAATTGCTGGAGCAAAAGAAAACCAACAGTTAGACTCCGAGGGGCCCGACCAAAGACGGAGCATCAGGCGCCAACCAACTAAAAGAATACTAAAATAAAATTCCATTTATGTTTTTACGCTGGAACTGTCATATAATCTCAGGCCCGACCCACCGGTGTGCAATCAAGGAGGGAAGCAAAGTTGCCAACCGTGATTGGGTTAATCACCATGCATGCAGTCTGTTTTATAACATTTATGTTGTACCCAATCTTTATATATCGACGAACGATTTTACGAAATTGGGTACTAAAGTCATTACAGGCATGTATTTTTCTAAATTTATATACTAAGTCACCATTGAATTCCGGTTCCAATAGGCCTTGTTGCAGAAGTGTTTTAAGTCCAACATTGAATTTTGAAACCAAATCGGAATGACGTCTATAAAACTTAGATAAGGCTTTACGTAGTTTATCATATGACGTCGTTGATAAGCAGTAGATAAGGTCATGTAATAAAAATCGTATGACCACACGTGTAATAACACTTTGGCGGGATTAAGAAACGTCATGACGACGTCCATGTCAACTCTGCATTTTTGTGGAAAATATGTCAAATCTAAAGGCGATAAAATCCAATTTAAAGGGGTCATATGATAAACAGAATCTTACACTCATGGTCATTTCATATGAAATTTATGAAACTTGACGAAGGCTTGTTTCATAAATTTCATATAAAATGGCCACTCGCGTAAGATCCTCTACTTATGATACCGATACCCCTGATTAAGAAGTTTAGCGGTTAATAATTTATTACGAGTGTTGAAGTCGGATACATTACTAGACACTCTAGCGAATCGAATTAACTGCGAAATACAAACCCCGTACGAAGTCGCATGAGGAACAGCAGCGTCCAAAAAAGGAAAATTTACAATCCCCAAATCAAAATCATCACGTTTATCATAGATTTTGCATGAATTAAATCCATCTACAATAGATAAATGTAAATCCAAAAAAGGGGGCCTCGGTATCAGAGGAATTTGGCTTGTTTAACTGAAGTTCTAGGGGATAAATCTCACTGATCAAACCATCAAAGTAAGTCTTGGCAATATTTAATAAATCATCTAAATATCTAGAGGTAGAGCTAAAAGCTTCAATAATTTCAGATTGGTTATCATTGGAAAGCGACAACATGAAGTCTCTTTCATAACAATACAAGAACAGATCAGCCACAAGAGTTGCGCAATTCATACCCATCGGAATACCCACAATTTGTCTAAATAACTTAGTACCGAATCTAATATAAATATTGTCAAGTAGAAAGGTAAGGGCATCACACACTTTCTGGGTATGGGGATATGTGAGGTCAAAACTTAAAACTAAATCAGCCATATGGCATAGGCCCAGATTTCATACCATGCACACTTTAAAATATATAGGCCCTATCAATAACATAACCCTCCTACTACTGCGCATCTTCGGGAAGCATCTTTCGGTGTCACCGATTCTCTTGTTTTAACTGTTCAAGGGAGATTTGCCATTAACAGATAGGGAAATTCTCAGTTCACAGGAGGGAGATTCCAAAATCCTGGCATAATTTGGGCAAAAATAAGCATCAAAAGTAGGGCTTTTCCTTTCTGATGAGGGAGGTGTCAAAGGTATGAATCATGGTCTAAGTGACCAAATTTGACCAAATGTCATCATTTGAACAAAATTGGTAGGGCCCGAGGCCTCAATGCCGCATATCAAGTTTCAAGGTCATTGGCTGTTTGATTCCTGAGAAGATGTTTAATGATTTTTTTAACATATATGACGACACTCTTGGTCTAGTGACCCAGTTCTTAAGAACAATATTTTGTTTGTTACCCCTCTTCAAGGAGGCTCTACATGAAATGCGGTTTTAGAGAAGTTGCTGCATTAAAATGATGACTACACAGATGACGATGACACACTAAGCCGCAGCCCCACCCCATCCGGGGCTCAGGTGAACTAAAAAATATGCACACCAATGCCCACCCCAATTTTACTATATATATATTGAGTAAGAGGGGGCTTTAAACTACCATGCAAATTCCTTAAAAGACAACAATTCTTGGCTCAGAAAAAAATGCGGCTTGACTTTTCACGTAAATTATATGCAGGGCTTGCACAGATGAAAAGCCCAGGCTTATTTTCAACAAAAAATTAAGAGAGAAAGAAAAAATATTTTCATTATTTTCTGCCTGTTGTGATTGTTGCTTTATGGGTGATTTGGTCTATCGTTTACGAACAACCCAAATTTACTAAATGGCAAAACAGAATTCATGCAGTTGTCCACGTGACCATCACTGATTTGAGAAAACCAACTTGAAACGTTGCGGTATTTTTATCAATGCAACATATGGGTGAGACCTATCCATAGTCTTGACAGGAATCATGTGCTGGATTTGGCGAATATCGAATACCCAGATCAGACGCCGCGGAATGTGGCATCTGCTCAGCAGATTGCGCAGGGACTACACTGTTTGCTTAAGGGTTAAATGAAATAGTATAAGAATGCCAGGTTGCTCACGTAATGAAAGAAAAACAATACACGCTGTCACGTCTTTCGTAACATTCCATTCATAAAACTGCAAGTCGAGTAAAAATAGCATTTTCGCACTGAGCAAAAAATGAGCAGCACAGACTTTATAGGTGGTACCGTTATTAGACATACAGCGTAGACCCATTTCAGATAGACAGTACATTGCTTCTGATCAGGGTCGGCACTGTTCGCCATATGTATGTAGCAACAGTTTTGAACATGATTCAGGACCGTAAGGGGTGTGTGTGTTGGGGGTGCAAATTTCAGGTATTTTGCAGAGGGTGAAATCTGCATGAATCTTAGATAATTTCCAAAAGGGGAAGGGAGGCTGCATTTGCACCCTCCCAACTGTGTGCGGGCCTGCATCAACAGGTAAAATGAACTTTTTTGTTTAAACATATCGCTGAAGGGGCTTTGTTACAGGGAGCTGGGGTGCAGTGGTGGGACTGAGCGAGGAGAAAAGAGAGAGGAGAACATATGACAAACATTGTAGAAGCTGATCAGAAGCCATTGGTTGATCTACACTGTTTGCAGCTGGAACATGTAATATTTTTTTCAGCACAGATTATGTTGCATTTGAGGTTAAGCTCTCTAAATTCAGAAAGATGAATCGATATACGCGTATACAGAATGGAAATAATTAAACACATTAACAAATGACAAGTACATGCAAATAATTTGACGGAAAATGCTACCATATTTTTTTGTTCTGACAAAAATTTGACTAAATGATTTTCTTATAATGAAGCGTTTTAAAGGGCACCCATAGCCTACGTTATAAAGCAGAGAATCTGTTGCTTGCTATAGATGAGTTTAGGTTGATTAACTGGGTTCATTACAAAACATAGAAAGACAAAACGTAGACCGGACATAACATAGACGCGTCAAAAGAAGGAACGACACAACATAGATAAATAAAATAGAAAAAACATCGAAAAAAACATAGAAAAAAAGTAGAAAAAAAAAAAACAGAAAAATGTTCAAAAACAAGAGAAAATTTTATTGACACAATTTTTGCAAATATATATTTTTTTGCATATTTTTTAATCCGCAAAAATTTTAGTCGGTGCAGCATCAGCAGGCTGACGTTTCTCATCCTTTAGACGAAATGGTTTTAGACGAAATGTCATTAGTCTTTCCTTACCATTATATGTTTAATCAAAACTTAGATGAAAAAAAAAAAAAAATAGACATTCTTAGACGAATTTCGACACTTTTCGACGCAATTTAGACGAAATGTCGTATCCGGCGAAATGTCTTTTAGACGAAATGGTTTTAGACGAAATGCCATGGATCCATCAATGACTGGCTAGTAATTAGCAATATTGGTCGGGTGCGACAAAAGGTAGATAACTTTCTTTCTTTTGTCTTTTTACTAATTGTCTTTCTATTAATGGTCGCTTCTGTCTTATGACGCGTCTATGTTATGTCGGTTCTTCCTTTTGTCTTTCTATGTTTTGTCGGACACTTTGTTGGTTACGCTGCCCATGCGCAGTCTTGTGTGGCAAAAAGTAATCAATCGAGCCCGTGTGTGTACAGTAAACTAAGGAAAAATAATATTTTTTAAATTTCATCCTCAACATTCATAGACTTTTATACTGCAGTTCAGCGGCCCCCGCCCATTGGGGTTTGAAGAAATAGATGAGCTGTAACCGACCCGCACATGAGTACTGGTAAACAGCTTAGAGGATCTAAGCCTGCCCAGGCAAAGCGGTGCGAGTTGGACCGTCCATGCTTATAAACCCTATTGCTTTCATTGGGCGGCAGGACTTGAGACGTCATTTCATCTAAATGTCGAGTAAACGTCCCAGAAAATTGGAAACAACGTCTCCAGAATGACCTTTACATTGTTGACGGGGACGTTAAACCTCAAATCAAAGAAACAAAAACTGCAGTTCACAATCTTTTGAATCACAACAGTACTTTGCAGTTACCATGTCCCAATTCTCTGATTGTATAGGTTATTTTACTATTCCATTATACATGCACATGCTATTTGTTGTATGTTTTAAATGAATGCTTGTTTAATTCTCATACCCTGAGTTAGGGGGCCCTGAAGAAGTCTTTGACCTGACTTGACTTGCAAGTAAAAAAATGAGCAGTTAAGCAAAAACATTTCTGGCCGAACTTTGATAAACCTGAACATGAAAGTACCATAGTCAGACTGGATAGCACTTAGAGGTTCGGGACGAATCTCATTAGGCATGGGTGGAGGGGGGTGTAAATGGTCGATGGTGTGGCTTGGTATATCAGTCGGTAGTGTTTGTACAGTATACGAGAGGCCCTGGGTTCGCAGAGCTAAAACTGACCGCACATGAGAACTGGTAAACTACTATAAACCACAGCTTTTTTTTTTATTTGTTGGCAGGGCTTGAGATGTTATTTAACCCTTTTTGTACCAAATGGAATCTTCCTCCTTATATATAGCAGGAGTCCATTTCAAAATTTAGGGTTCTCAGGTTGCGTTTTCTTCAAAATTTATTTAAAAATGACTGAACTTTTAGCAAACAATGGAGGCCCTGATCAGACGCCGCGTTTTGCGGCTTCTGATCTGGGCCTGCACTGTTTGCCAAATACCCGTTTTGGGGTTTCTGGTACCTAATGGGTTAATCTCAATGTGGGTATAGGAAGCAACGTCTCAAAAAAGACCCAAATAGTGTTAACGGGGACAGTGATTTGTTTGTTTTGAAATTTAACGTCCCCGTCAACACTGTATAGGTCATTTTGGGGACATTGATACCAATTCTGTGGGACTTTTACCCGATATTGAGATGAAATGACATCTCAAGCCCTGTCGCCCAATGAACCAAATACGGTATATAAGCATGGACGGTCCGATTCGCACCGTTTTGCCTGGGCTGGCTTAGATCCTCTAATTGGTTTACCAGTACTCGTGTGTGTTGGTTTCAGCTCTGCGTGGAAGCATCATGCAGCCCATCTATTTCTTCAAGCCTTGATGGGCGGGGGTCGCGGAGACGGTGACTTTCACTATTCAAACAACCCTGTTACTGGATGTAAACGATTGATCTTTATCACCCACATGTTGAATCCGTCAGGGTGCTAATCCTTCGATTCATCTTCACTGTCTCGCCCCCGCCCATCGGGGCTTGGAAAAATAGATTGGGCTGCATGGTGCTTCCACGCAGAGCTGAAACTGACCACACATGGGTACTGGTAAACCGCTTAGAAGGACTAAGATTGCCCAGGCAAAGTGATGTGAGTCTGACCGTCAAATGCATATAAGCCTTTTGGTTCCATTAGGCGGCAGGGCTTGAAATGTCATTTCATCTCAATGTCGGGTAAAAGTCCCACCAAACTGGAAGCAACGTCTCCAAAATGACCTAAATAGTGCTGACGGGGACATTAATCCAACCAATTCATCCAATCAACCAATCATCTTCATTGTCGCATCGTTTGTCTTGCGATTAACGCAACATGACGCGACCATTGTCAGTAAATTATTCGATTATTAATTGTTTTGGGTTTAACGACACGTCAACACCTGTGGGTAATTTTGTCTCGTCTCCCAGAGATATAGAGATCGTAGTTTAAAGTAAAGGACAGAGGAGAAAGAGGAAAACGAATGGAAGTGTAGAAATAGAAGGCATAAGAGCACACCCCTCTACCCTTACAAGGATTGCAGGTCTTACCCAATTGTCCGCCAATATCAGTTGGGTGCCACAGTGACGCAAGACATACGTCACCTTTACCTTACGATCTGTTTCAAATTGTCAAAATTCAAATTAATAACTGCTATCGGATCAGACTGAACGTTTTTTTTTTTTTTTTGTTTTTTTTTTTTTGTTTTGTTTTTTTGCCACACAAAACTGCGCATGCGCAAAAATACGGAATCGTGGGATAGCATTTCCTTAGCGACCGGTGGCGTCATAAACTCTTCTATTGTCTGCGTAACTATCACTGACCAGCTGACTGCCGCTGACCTTGAACAAAGTCCAAGTACTGGTTGTTTATAGCTAAGACGTCAGAGCGCAGTCTGGACCGTTTGTTTGTTTGATTTGAGGTTTAACATCCCCGATCAACACTGTGTTGGTCATTTAGAGACGTTACTTCCAATTTTATGGAACTTTTACTCGACATCGAGATGAAATGACATCTCATGCCCTGTCGCACATTGAAACCAAAAGGGTTTATGAGCAGGGAGGGTCCGACTTGCACCGCTTTGCCTGGGCAGGCTTAGATCCTCTGGTCGGTTTCAGCTCTGCTTGGAAGCATCATGCAGCCCATCTATTTATTCAAGCCCCGTTTGGCGGGGGTGGGTGGACTGTGCTCGTGCACTTGGGCAATGGCAAACAGAATCTACAGATGCCACATAACGCGATGTCTGATCAGATCTACTGTGCTTGCTTAAAGTTAAACAAACAGTTCGATTCTCAGTTCAACCTACACTCAGAGACGATCGACCCACCAGTACTCTCAGTGCTTTGATTTTTCTAAAGGATTAGAATAATTACCGTACGGTATATAATTCAGCCAGGAACCAGCAATTCATATATTGTATATGCTCCGCTGGGTAAAGACTCAGATCAGCCAGCGCATCCACTTTGATCACATTAATTGCTGTGTGCTAAAACTATGTTTTCACTCTGCACGGCTGCACATACTGATCTCAGACTTTGCTGTGAACTATAAAATATGCTGGAACCTGTACTGTTGAAATTAAATTGCTCCCACCTGGTATTTCTGATTTATGGTTTCCTGCAAGAAAATGGAACATGATACACTTCTTTCCTAAACATAAACAATCAGAACTAATCTCTTGTGGTTTCATCATATAAACACAGAATGTTGACCTTCCAGGTCATGGAAGTTGTGCTGTGGAAAGTGTAGGACTGCGAGGTCCCGTCTCCGTATGACCTTTTCTGTTGGTGGGCCGTAAAACTCAAACACTCACTCACACACTTGTACTAAGCCTATCCGCAATTTGCAACATGTGGGTATCACACCGAGTAACAAAAACACCAAATATCATCAGGAAAACACGCCTATATAATTTTGACCCCCATCAACCCCACTTTTATATGGTAAAACTGGGGTTTACAGGGGTAAACCTTGTTTTTCTTATTTCTGCTCTAAACGTGTATGTACTCGTTAGAACCGCCTCGATGAGGTGGTTCTAACGAGTACCCACAGTCTATATTTTAAGCATAAATAAGAAAAATATTGCAATTTTTCATCTTAAAATTTTCATTTTTTCGGCGATAAAGGTTACAATGTATTTACAATGTATTTGTATAGGCGTGGTTTCGTAGTGGGTGTTTTTTATAATGACCTCTACAGGTAAGTAGAATGTTATCCAATGAACAGGAGCATATAATTTCACTGTGAGTGAAATTATATGCTCCTGAATGAACGAATGTGGACTTCCACGTCACTACAGAATATTTGATGGCCGTAAAATGTCTCCTTGTCCTTCATCATAGTGCAGTTTATATTTCTCTGTCCTTTGGGATCATTGATTCTATTGTGGAGTTCTGAAAATATATGAGGGTCACTGATGAGGCCTAATTGGCCGAAACAAATCTGACCCCGAAACATTGGCATACTTCTTCATAATTTTCAGATCAACGTTATATTCCATGCTTGCTTTCAAATCATATAACGAACATCTTCGAACATGAAATGCATTAATTCTTAAAAGAAACCTTTCAAGAGGCACAAAATAAATATTTTGGACAAGCATGGTCGAAAAACCTCAAACTTGGGCTAATATCAAGAGTTTGGTTTAAACTATATTTTATTTGTATCACAACATATATATCATACAGAGAGATTACAAACAATGTACAAATACAAATGGGATTCAGAAGGAAGTCATTTAACTTATTGTATCTGTACATGTGTATATCAAGAGTTTACGGCCCCCGCCCATCGGGGCTTGAAGAAATATATGCGCTGCATGATGCTTCCACGCAGAGCTGAAACCGACCCACACATGAGTACTGGTAAACTGCTTAGAGGATCTAAGCCTGCCCAGGCAATGATGTGCTATTGGCCCGTCCATGCTTATAAACCCTATTGGTTTCATTGGGCGACAGGGCTTGAGAAGTCATTTCATCTCAATGTCGGGTAAAAGTCCCACAAAATTGGAAGCAACGTCTCCAAAATGATCTTTGCAGTGTTGACGGGGAAGTTAAACCTCAAATCAAACAAACAAATATCAAGAGTTTACAGATGGTATTAATGAGAAAAAATAAATACCTCACGGGACAATATATCGTTGGTGAGTAGGGGACAGTATATCGTTAATTTGACCTTTTAACATAAGGAAAGCGTTAATTATATATATTATTGCATTCCGTCAATTTGAATCCACACTAATCCGCGCTTCTGTATGAAAACATTCGTTCTGTTTGGTTGTACTTTGATGCGCTTTCGAATATAAAAGAATCGCGTTTTCGAGCTATCGATGCGTGCAAACGTTTAACGCTGAAGTCCCAATGCGATCGTTCCTTTGCACTTTATATATCAGTTGCATTTACAGTGTTAATGCGTCTATTACTTTAGATAAGGTATGTTGCCACTTAACTGGTCTATTGCCAGTTAACTGGCAATGGCCTGCCGTTTTACGTTAAAATGGCCATTGCCACATAACAGGAAATAGCCATTTTAACGTAAAAAACGCCATTACAAGTTAACTGTCAATAGCTTTCTGGCGATGGAGGTTTTACGTTAAAATGGCTATTGCCAGTTAACTGGCAATAGCCATTTTAACGTAAATCCGCAATTGCCAGTTACATGTAACTGTCACTAGCCACTTCGATTATTTTATGTTTTGCATTACGAAAACACATCCGTGTGACATAGTGCATTTTGATGAAAAAAAATCTGATATGTTTTTTTTTTCTTATTTATTACTCAAACGTACGTTATCGGGCCGACGTTGGACTGCCGTCTTGCGCTGGCTTGGTAATAACTTTGTGCCTTCATATACATATAACTACATGTAAGTGTTTTATAGCCGAAATCTTCCGTTATTTATGAAAGTGGCTTCATGCTGTCCGTTTCCAAAGATATTAAAGACAGCATAACCTTAGAGATGAAATGAAAAAAGGTGCTTCTGAAAATGTCGTCTGTTTATGGCACCTGTTGCATATTCTTGCAAACGTTTAAGCACTGATCAATTCAGTTCACAAACTGTTGGTGCTTTCTGATCTGACCCTGTGTGCTCTCTGTGAACCAATTTTTCATTGTGCCACTAGCAGGGAGTCGGATCAGGCTATGCAGTGATGCGGCCTGAACTGATTCCTCGATCTGTATGTTATCGCAATTTAATGCTGTCCTCTACGAGGACTGTTCAAATATGAATGCAAGTAGAACGTTTTCTCATGCACTAATGCGAAATTCACCTGGAAATGAATATCACAGCGTAGAAAAACACTTTACCGATACATTGATACCAAACCTGTTAAAATCCGTCCACTTTAGCCATGTATATCGTTCGATAAACACTGTCTACTCTTGTATACTAATACAAAACATGGTTGGAAGAAGGTTAGAGTACACCGTTGAAATACGGTCCTATATTAAGAATCGTTGTATTCTTGGTATACGGTGCAAAGAATTTTTTGATGAAATATTTTCGGTTTATGGGCATAATTAAATGTCTTTTCCGAGAGTTTTTCGTTGGTGTAAGAAATTCAGCTTCAGCTGAGGGCTAGGCTTAACAGAAGATGCACCACATGATCGTCGGCCGAAAAGAGCAACATCTGCCAAGATAGTTGCTAGAGTGAAAAAAATAGTTGCTACCGATGCACGATACACCACTAGGCAAATAGCTAGTATGGTTGGCATCTCATTAGGAGCAGCTTATACAAAGTAGAAGTAAAACAAAGATCAGGAATCGATACAATTGACTTACTCCACCCATCAAAGACACCAAAGGGAACGAAACACAAACATTAAGCGACCAGACCATAATGGAAACCTAAACAAAGGAAGGACATAAGGACAGTTACTTTCCAACAAAATGGCCATATGGCCATCCAAAATAAAAAGATACAAGTGATACACACACTAAGTAAAAAACAACACCATAAATAAACCGCCACAGAAATACCGCCTTGGAACGGTCATTGGAATGATTTCCACTGGGGGGCTTAAATCGATTTTACGTGGCAACAATCCTCGCCCTTACTTCCGTCGCGATTTAGACAAATAATTTGTTCAGTCCGCATGAAGGCCAATTCTGAAACGGGATTTGAAAATGAGAAAGATCTGTACTGGATTCCCCATCTGTTGACAGATGAGCAGAAAAAGACACGCGTTCAGTGCGCCAAGAAATTTCCAAATTACAATGCACGGTCTTTCGCTAATGTCGACACAGGTGACGAGACATGGGTTCACTTTTTTGAGCCAAAACGAAAGATTCAGAACAAAATAAGGGCAACAAAGTATTGCAAAAGACCATGCACTGCAAAGCGGACCATGAGCGTCAAGAAGGTAATGTATGCCATATTCTTTTCAAATCAGGGCCATGCTATTCAGGTTGCTGTGCATAAAGGCAAATCTGTAAATGCTAAGTTTTACAAGAATAAAGTTCTTCGAAAATTGAAGAAATATTTCAAAGAACGAAGATCCGCCACTGGTTTGGCCAATGTCAGATTGCTACATGACAATGCGTTATCGTACAAGGAGTTCATTGTGCAAGACTATCGGAAGCAGGAAAAGGTTGTTGAACTCCCTCACCCCCCGTATTCCCCTGACCTTGCCCCGCGTGACTTTTTTTTTTGTTCCCGCGGCTGAAAAAATACCTTTCTGGTCGAAAATTTGTACAGCGCCAACACCTCGATTCTGCAATATTCCAGTGCCTTCATAGTATACCTCGAAAAGACTACCAAAATGCATTCAATGATTGGATCAGAAGACTGAAAGTTTGTATATCTGTTAAAGGGGAATACTTTGAGGGGACAAAATAAATTTTTCATCGAAATCTATCACGGAATCATTTTTATTCGCTTAGTTGCATTCATATTTGAACAGTCCTCGTACTCATTTTACATATAACACTTATTATATGCGTTTTAATACTTCGCCTTAAAACTGCAATTACATATAACTTGACAGTTATTGTAGGTGTTTCAATACTTCGCCTAAAAATTGCAATTTACTTTTAACCCTTGTCCTGCTGGACCCGGATATGTCTTATCTTTCAAACGATGACGATCCAGAAAGAAGCCATCTGATCAGGATCTTCATTGTTTGTCATTCAGTTTATGAATTTGTTGCATTAATTTGCATCAAGAAATCTGATTGGTTGATAATCAGTGGTGGGTGTGGCATATTTAAATATTAAGCATGGCAAGGGTTAATTTTGTGTCTTCCTTTGTTGAATATGGTCAATACTGTGCATCATCAAGTTTTTGCGCAAACAAAATTGCCGTTTTGACGTCGTTGCCATTGACGTCATGTTGCATTGCTGTCAGCATGTGCCATTCTTTACACTTCATGTCCCTTGAGAAAAGTTGTTTTTGTTTGTTTGTATTGGAGTTTAACGGCCCAATCAACTTATCCACACTTTTCCTGGGCAGGCCTATACGTAAGCGGTTAACCAGTACGGTGCACAGTCTTTCGCAAGAAACTGACAACTGCCCTTCTTGAATCAGCGGAAGAGAGAGAATGACCGTAGAAAAGATTTCATGATCAATCTCCATGAAAGAATGTTGCCGACCACGGCAGGTATCGAACCCCCGTCCTCCTGATCAACAGTCAGACGCGCATCCGACTGAGCTACCGAGGCCGGCTGAGAAACGTTGAAACAACCGAAACTAGATAGGAATAAATTTAAAAGATAACTCAAAGTTTGATCGCTTTAACTTATTTTGTTAAACTTTTAAAACATATTTGTGCAAACAGACAAACAGCGTGGACCCTGATCAGACTGCTCCTAGAGGAGCAGCCTGATCCGGGTCCACACTGTTTGAACCATGAGTTTTAAAGTTACTCAGAGACGACAGAGCAAACGGCAATATTTGTGATTGGCATCTTAAGATTTAACTGAAAATCTCAATTCTACTACTGTTCTCAACAAATCGTAGTCACAATTTATCCAAAAAAGTCATATTTTCCAGATATCAAATTTCATCTAAACTGTGTTACAAAGGGCTGTCCAAGATTTAGTTGTTGTGGTTTTCCTGGGAATGGTGATGTCTCAAGGCCTATGTTTTATGCCAACTGCCATAGTCCTGTCTAAACACAAATTGGTTTCCGACAAGCCTAATTTATATTATGCTAAGAGGACATATTACCAAGCTCATGATTCTCTGCGAGACAGACTGAAAGTGCATAGACAATTATTTTTAAGCCCAGAGAAAGACTGCTGCTGTGCCAAGACAGTCAATTTGAATGGCCAAGAATTTATGAGCTATTTTGGCTCATTAAGTTGCATCTCTGTCAGCCGCGTCTTGGTAAACCCATAAAATGCCAATCATGACAACTGCCGTCTGCTTTGTCGTCTGCCGGTTACTTTAAATGTCATTTTTTCAAACAGTATGGACCCAGATCAGATTGCTCCTCTAGGAGCAGTCTGATCTGGGTTCATACTGTTTGTCTGTATGAGTTTCAGCAGACGACATAAGCAGATGACATTTTCAGATATAGTTTTTCTCGGCATCTTAAACGTTAACCTTGTTCACATATCACATTATATCTGTGAAGTCAAAGTTTATGGATGAACGTCGGAGAATAGCGCCAACATATTCACCTATCACGCAATATTTGCGATTTAACTACAGTCTAGCAGATTTAATGCACTTTACATCTGATGCGATATATCCTTTCCACTACAATATCGTACATTTACTAATGCGTAATTGCTGCCTAAAACTTTTTGAACGGCCCACATTCTTTCGCATATTCATCCATACTTTTGACAGGGGTGATTTTGAATACATAATACCCACAACTCTTCAAAGCATGCATATCAGTCCTCTAAAAGATACTGGAAGAGGACTGGAGGCTTCTAAACCTGCCAAAAATATCGAAAAAATAGCCTTTGAAATTGTCATTCTGACCTATTTCCTCTAGGACGGTGTGCTGTCGTACCAAACAAATGTGGCCACAATCAAGAGATGTCGAAAATAGGTACAAAAGAGACGTCGCGTTTACTAATGGCGGATTATTGACATTTTTGTAAAACTCTTGTGAATAAAATGCGTTTTAAATGTCATATGAAAAATAGAACCCTACATGATTATATTTATTAAACTTGCTGAGGAAACGGGATAAAATGCTTGCCGAAGTCTCGATTTTTATCCCTTTGCCTGAACTCGTTTATGAAATTCAAAAATTCATGAACACTCATGTAAGATTCTCGATTTTAGTGCGGTGTTGTTTAACAACAACGTCATAATGGTTGAGATGTCATTACGAAAACACGCCTATACAAATTAAAATCAAAAATGAGTTCCTTTAAGAGCAATGAAAACATTCATAAGAAAGAAAATGGGTCATACTACGTAGTTTCGGCTAATAAAGCCTCGTCAGTGACCCTGTAATGATCCGGCAACGAAAGCCAGAGGAAACATACTGCAATTTAGCGAATTTCGAAAAGGCAGTCGATTCAAAGACTGATATAAATCAAAATGGGGTCCAAATAATTAAAAGCCTGTCTAGAATATGAGTCTAAACCAATAATTTATTTCTGATTTCTCAGAATATTTACGCTGATCTCAAAGGACCAAAAGTAAAATATAAACTGCACTATGGTTGATGTACGGGGAGACGTTTTACGGCCGCCACACGGCACAACACCAGCTGCAGTGAAATACATTGCCAATTTTTTGGCCAAAATTAGAGATTTTAAGATAAAAAAATGTGATATTTTTCTTTATGCTGCTCAAAACATAGATTGCGGGTACTCGATAGAACCGCCTCGACGAGGCGGTTCTAACGAGTACCCACAAGCTATATTTTAGAGCAGAAATAAGAAAATAAGGTTTACCCCTGCAAACCACAGTTTTAATATATAAAAGTGGGGTTCGAGGGGTTAAAATTATATAGGCGTGTTTTCGTGACGAGTATTTCTGCTCCAATACATAGGTTTTGCGTATTCGTTAGAACCCCCTCAACCAGCACCCATAACCTATTACGAAAAATATCATAAGCTATCGTCGGAAAAGTAGCCGTTCAGGATCAGTTTCCAATAGTACACTCAGAGACAATCGACAGTGCTTTGATTCATATACGTACTAAAGAAATAATTGTTGTTTTTATTTGGACCAGAAAGATGTTAAACTTGTGAACTCTCTGGCCATTGACAGAACATTTATATTGGATGTGTCTGTTAATCTGAAACTGCATTCCAAAACACCATAACATTGCATCTATTAGGTAAATGAAAAAGGGCTCATTCAATAACTTAAAGTAATTTTAATAAAACACGCCTATACCCACACTGCAAATGTGTTTTATTTTGTAACAAAGTCAACGCATAAATGAGAGCCATTATTCGCCTTGGCATGTGACCGTATTAGGTCGTTTGCTCGCACCAGATAAATTAAAAGATGCTTCTGCCCATGTTCTAGTCAAACTTGGCATAAGTAATAAATCAGTGCATGGGTCAGCACTAAACAGAAAACAACCACTCTTATTTCGCGCTCTTGGTTCGATCCTTTTCACAAGTGACATTCCAACTGAATTTTTGGTCAACGAATCGCTGTCAAAGCCGAAACACTATTTAACCCTTATTTTGCTGTTCACGACAACCCCTATCTGTGCAAACAGTGTAGATCCGATCAGATGTCTTCTGAAAAAGAAGCCATCTGATCAGGATCTATACTGTTTGGCATTCAGTTTATGAATTTGTAGCAATAAATTACATCAAGTAATTTGATTGGTTGATAGACAGAAATGGGTGTGGCTTAAATGAATATTCAGCAAGATAAGGGTTAAGAAGTCACTTCAGTCTAGTGGTGAATTATGACGTAAACCGCCCTCTTCCGCTGTTATAGTTTATCAACGACTTTTGAGAGTTCAACGTTCAAACGTGGCAAGACTATTCCATGTTTTAGGGGAAGCAGGTTTCGCATTTCTTCTTTCATGGGATTTTAAAATTATAAATAAGTTTTTTGATAATGCCAGTATGTAGAAGTCGTGGCCAAGTGGTTAGTATGATGCAGTACGGCTCTCAGTAAGATATATCTCCCAATGTAAAATCCCACTTAAGACGACCTACCTAAAACACAGACTAACCTAAAATGAAAAGTGCAGTCATGTCTCACTGCGTTTTGAAAGACTATACTAGGAACATTGCGTTTAATTTATTTATATATTTATTTATTCGCTATTTGTTTCAAATTTAGCCGTCAGACTGCCAAAACGTTTCGTAACGTAATGGATGAAAAATACTGTAAATATAAGTAATAAAGGTAATTTCTTTAACGTTCAACGACGTATATGATGAATTACCTTTATTTATCACATGACGTCGCGTCTGAGAGTGTAACAACGCCATGTAATCTTTTCGATAATTCACTAGTGCATTAAATATGCAAATTAGGTAGATACGTCCCGTCACGTTACATGTACGTCGTCCTTAACGACGTCGCGTTTATTGATATTTTTGTAAACAATCGTGAATAAAATACGTTTTAAATGTCATATGATAAATGGAATCTTGCATTCGTGTTCATGTATTAAACTCGTTGAGGAAAAGGGATAAAATGCTCGGCGAAGCCTCGCATTTTATCTTTTTTCCTCAACTCGTTTAATAAATTCATTAATACATGAACATTCATGTAAGATCCTCTATTACTTATATTTACGTCATAACGTCGCCTCCAATCGTATTGAAGGAAATCATGATTTATTTTGGTTTAAACATATTTTATTCGTATAGCAAGCATACAAGATACAAAGTGTAAATAAATGGCATAATAAAAAAGGGATTCAGAAGAAAGTCAAGGACTTAGATACTGCATGATTTATTTTGACTTCACTTAATGACCATGTGAAGTCGCGTGAGTCAATGCATTTAGATACAAGCAACATTGAGTCCCAGTCATTAAATCTACTGTATAGGGCTGTTCAGTGACTGCATCTACTGTATAGGGATGTTCACTGACTGCACTATGCATGGAAATATTTCGAATTCACCACTAGACTCAAGTGCATTACTTCAGCAGTGGTTCTGCTTTGGCAGTGCTTTGTGATGACTTAGTGATGTCACGTAACGTGCTGTAACGTCAACCTTAACGACGGCACATATGAGGTCAAATTCAACCAGTGCAATTTATCAAACACGCGAGAATATTCGATTTTGGGTAAGAACACCAGGGTTAGAACAGAATTTATTTTCCCAAGCTAAAACTATGGGTTTCCTTATTTGGTGTGCTAGAATAAAAGAATCTTAAATGGGTGTGAGAGGTGGATGGAAAAATCCGCCCCGAGAGTCACTGTCCGGCATCACGAGGCTTGCCGAGTGATGCCAGACAGTGATCCCGACGGACGGAGTTTTTTTTCTATCCACCCCTGATACCCATGTAGTATTCTTTTTTTTTTTTTTTTTTTTTTTTTTTGCATACCTTTCATTTCTGATGTGGATGTGGATTTTGGATAATACAGTCGTCCGCCATATTGTCATGACCATGTCGTGATGTTTAGTGACGTCACGTAACGTACTGTGACGTCAACCATAATGACGGCGCATATGAGCTCGTATTCAACCAGTGCATTTATCAAACACATGAGACTATTCGATTTAGGGTAAGAACACCAGGGTTAGAACAGAATGTCTGGCACACCAAATACGGTGATACCGGACAGTAAACCTCAGGACGGATTTTTCCAACCACCCCTCACACCCATGCAAGATTCTTATATTCTATCCCAATCTAAAGCTTTGTTCCTTTATTTGTTGAGCAAGAAATAGAGGACCTTATAAGAGTGTTCATGTATTACTGAATTCATTAAAGTCGTTGAGAAAAAGGGCTAAAATATCCCTTTATAATGTATCCCTTTCTTCAACGACTTTTATAAGCCGAGCATTTTATTCCTTTTCTTCAACGGGTTTAATAAATTCAATAATACATGAGAGAAGCCGAGCATTTTATCCCTTTTCATCAACTCGTTTAATAAATTCAGTAATACATGAGCAAGAATGCAATATTCTATTTAATCATATGACCATTTGACACGCATTTTATTCACGATTGCTTAACAAAAATGTTAATATCCTGCAATTGGTAAACGCGACGTCGTAAAGGACGTCACGTATGTAAAGTTACGGGGCGTATCTAACTATTTTGCATATTTAATCCACTAGTGGATTACCGAAATTTTTACATGGCGTAATTACACTCTCAGACGCGACGTCATATGATAAAGCAATGTAATCACTCAGGGACATGCCCCATTCAAATTATGCCTGTTGAAAAACTGATGGTTATCTGTGACACGATACGAATCAAGACAGTCCTTTTTTGTTAGGTACAACAAACCCTCTTTATACCAACATTTGATGGAAGAACAAAACGCATTTTAACGACAATTTCAATGGAACGAATCCTCAGCTCAAGACTGGAGGCGTCAATGAAAATAGTAAAGAATACTGAATTTTTTTACTAAAAGTTAACAAATATCTACACCATTCGCCACTGCCTGTTCCAAGTATCAGGACATTATGGAACGTGGAAAGGTGCTCACTACCAGGTTATTATGACAGGGGTATCAAAAAACCAAACTGGTATCAACACTAAAGAAGTTCTATGGGAGGCACCATGATCTTGTTGATCCGTACAATGTGACCATTTCCAGAATTGTTTCTGATGTGTTTACTAATGGAAAACCATAGTAAGACTTCCAGAATCTCGGACATACCCTTCTCGGCATTTACTCCTTTTCTTCGTTCAGGTCGATAGGCGTGGTGGGCGAAGCTTGCTTACCAAGCTAGTACGCCTGATTGCACTCTTCTGGAGTCCATGTCTGTTGACCTGAACATTGATATTTGCCATTTGTCTATGGATTGATGATTTTGGATTAACGCTTTGGTACTACGACCTAAACTACTTGAAGTAATTTGTGGGTGGAAGGTGTGGGAGGGAAGGGAGGCCTTTTATTTAATATCATTCATGTACTTGTCATAACTGACATACATTTCTCACAGCCGCGAATTCTTTATAATGTATTACGATAACACACCCGTCCGACACAGTGCATTATTTTCACATCTTCAAAATGGCTACTTTCCTGATGAAAATCCATGATATTTTTCTGACTTAAACTGCAAACATTGGTTGTGGATGCTCGTTAGAACCGCCCCATTGAGGCGGTTCTAACGAGTACTCACAGCCTATGCCTTGGAGCAGAAATAAGGAAATTAATGTTTACCCCCATAAACCCAGGTTTTCTCTGCATGTACGTGTGTATATAAAGTGAGGTTTAGTGGGGTGTTCATTTCACGGACTTGTTCACATGATGGAAAGGTGTTGGGGAACAAATACTGTCGTTAAAACGAGGGTGCTCTGTAATCCATGTGACTATCTTCATTGATAACTAACAACTTTTTCACCCATCGTTAGTTTATGTTTCAATGGCCATATTCGACTGGGAAGTTTCGTGAAATTTCCGTGAAATTCCACGCAGGATTGTGGTGTCTTTCTTGTAATAGCCGATCACATGGTCCAATCGAATATGAGTTATTTTTCAAAAACTTAAGCGATCGTGGAGCTCGATTCTATTCGAAGGAAAAGTCGAACCTTTCGTGCACCACGGTCGCTTATGAGCTATACACATACAAATAAAATATTTGATTGAACCATGTGACTAGCTATTACAACTAGGCATCACACTCCTACGTGGAATTTCACGGAAATTTCACGAAACCTACCAGTCGAATACAGTCAATGATTCCCTATCAATAATTTCTTGGCTATCAACTGTTTGCGCATAGCTCGTGTGATGATAGTTATATTTTAGGCTAATTTATCTTTGATAGTTTCTGGCATCTTTCCTTTGCCAATCGAATGCCAAATGTAGTGCAAATACGCATTCTGGGAAACGTAGACATTGTTTTTGGCATTCTTTGGATGAGATATGCCACCTTATGGGTTGCTTGGGGTTGAACGACACGTAAACTCTTGTGGGTCATTTGTGTTGTGTCCCAGACATCACGAAAATATGCCTATATAATTTTGACCCCCTTGAACCCCACTTTTATATAGTAAAACTGGGGGTTGCAGGGGTAAGCCTTATTTTTCTTATTTCTGCTCAAAAATATAGATTGTGGGTACCCGTTAGAACGGCCTCGATGAGGCGGTTCTTACGAGTACCCACACTCGGTTCTTACGAGTACCCACAATCTATATTTTGAGCAGACATAAGAAAACTGTCACAATTTTTTTTATCTTAATTTTTTTTTTTTTTTTTTTTTCGGAAGTAAAGTTTACAGTGTATTTATATAGGCGTGTTTTCGTTATAGAAAGGAAACAGAATGGATAGTAGAGAAGATGAAAAAATGGATAGGGAAGAAAAAGGGGGACGGGAAATAACAACATTCTCCCTCTACCATTACGAGCCCTCATCTTTGTATCGTCGTAGTTACTTAATTTCATTTGAATCTTGAAAGGGCCGTAAAACCAAAACCAAAAAAAGAAATAAAAATCATAATAATTTCATTTGCATTTCATTTTGTTCTCATTTGCTGCTTATTCTGTGATGGTCCATTGATTGTGTTAGGTAGACCAACTGTTTTGTGTGTTGTACGAGGACTGTTCAAATATGAATGCAACTAAGCACATATAAATGATTCCGTGATAGATTTCGATGAAAAATTTATTTTGTCCCCTCAAAGTATTCCCCTTTAACAGATATACAAACTTTCAGTCGTCTGATCCAATCATTGAATGCATTTTGATAGTCGTTTCGAGGTATACTATGAAGGCACTGGAATATTGCAGAACCGAGGTGTTTGCGCTGTACAAATTTTCGACAGAAAGGTATTTTTTCAGCCGCGGGAACAAAAAAGTAACACGGGGCCAGGTCAGGAGAATACGGGGGATGAGGGAGTTCAACAACCTTTTCCTGCTTCAGATAGTCTTGCACAATGAACGCCTTGTGCGATGACGCATTGTCATGTAGCAATCTGACATTGGCCAAACCAGTTGCGGGTCTTCGTTCTTTGAAATATTTCTTCAATTTTCGAAGAACTTTATTCTTGTAAAACTTCGCATTTACAGATTTGCCTTTAGGCACAGCAACCTGAATAGCAGGGCCCTGATTTGAAAAGAATATGGCATACATTACCTTCTTGACGCTCGTGGTCCCCTTTGCAATGTATGGTCTTTTGCAATACTTTGTTGCCAATATTTTGTTCTGAATCTTTCGTTTTGGCTCAAAAAAGTGAACCCATGTCTCGTCACCTGTGACGACATTAGCGAAAGATCGTGCATTGTAATTTGGAAACTTTTTAAGCAACTTCTTGGTGCACTGAACGCGTGTCTTTTTCTGCCCATCTGTCAACAGATGGGGAATCCATCTAGCACAGATCTTTCTCATTTTCAAATCCCGTTTCAGAATTGTATGAGCTGCTCCTAATGAGATGCCAACCATACTAGCTATTTGCCTAGTGGTGTATCGTGCATCGGTAGCAACTATTTCTTTCACTCTAGCAACCATCTTGGCAGATGTTGCTCTTTTCGGCCGACGATCATGTGGTGCATCTTCTGTTGAGCCTAGCCCACAGCTGAATTTCTTACACCAATGAAAAACTGTCGGAAAAGACATTTCATTATGCCCATAAACCGAACATATTTCATCAAAAATGTCTTTGCAGCGTATACCAAGAATACAACGATTCTTAATATAGGGCCGTATTTCAACGGCGTACTCTGACCTTCTTCCAACCATGTTTTGTATTAGTATACAAGAGTAGACAGTGTTTATCGAACGATATACATGGCTAAAGTGGATGGATTTTAACAGGTTTGGTATCAATGTATAGGTAAAATGTTTATCTACGCTGTGATATTTATGTCCAGGTGGTTTTCGCATTAGTGCGTGAGAAAACGTTCTACTTGCATTCATATTTGAAAAGTCCTCGTAAATAATATTAGAACCTAGTGTGAAGGCGCATAGAACTAGTAGTTATCAGTAACACACAATATGCATGTATATTGCATTGTAACGCACTGACCTGATAAAGATATTCTATCTCAGGACAGTGGAGCTTTATCACGTCAACGTGACATTGCACTATTACGAATTAACCGGACTACTGGAAAAATGACAAAAATGTCATTGTTGCTGTGAAAAGTGGAACAAAATACCTGAAAAAAATATCATAGGAAAATATGGTCAGCTGATACTAAATATATCGACCGCTAGAATGCTCGGATGCAATGAGGATCATCAATAACTGATCGTAAATTGTTAAGTTAAGAGTGTTGAAGGGGATAAACTGATAAATAGAATACCAGATTCGTGTCATTTGATTACAAGTTTATCAGGCTCGGCTTCGAGAACGCATGTAACATCGCTCGGCAAGCCTCGCGATTCTACAAGCGTTCTCGAAGCCTTGCCTGATAAACGTGATATCAAAAGACACGAACTGGTATTCTCTGTTTCTCGCTACAGACCGTCCTAAGGCGATGGTTCTGAAGTTGTTTATTGTCAATGTAGCTTTGTCGGATTTTCCGACGGGGCTTTTTATGTTGTGTGTGCTAATGGATGTGTAATATTATTATTATTAATTTAATTTTCATAACCTGTGCCTATTGCACCGTGATGACCTCTTGTAGGGAAGAGGGAGCTGGTTATTGTGCTGTTGTGGTTTGCTTATTTCCTGTGCTGTTTCCTTCATTGCTAGTTGTTAGTTACTCTTCCTCTTTGGCCCCCGCCCATAGGGACTAAAAGAAATATATGGGCTGCGTGATGCTTCCACGCAGAGCTGAATCTGGCCCGCACTCTAGTACTGGTAAACCGCTTATAGGATCTAAGCCTGTCCAGGAACCGCGGTGCGAGGCGGACCGTCCATGCTAATAAACCCTATTGGTTTCATAAGACGACAGGGCTTGAGATGTCATTTCATCTCAATGTCGAGTAAAAGTCCCACAAAATTGGAAGCAACGTCTCCAAAATGACCTTTACAGCGTTGACGGGGACGTTAAGCCTCAAATCAAACAAACAAACATATTGCACCGTGATGACCTCTTGTGGGGAAGAGGGAGCTGGTTGCTATGCTGTTTGTGGTTCGCTTATTTCCTGTATTGTTTCCTTTATTCCTTTATTTGATTGTGGCTTTTACTGGGCATCGGTTCCTACACTTTTTGCCATTGTAAGTTAGACACGTGAAAACATGTTTCTCAGAAATGTTGTCCTTATTACAGCCAACCAAGGCGATCAAGAAACTATGTACAAAGAACAGCAAATACATAAATAAAGCCAAAAACGTAATTCAACAGCAAAAAGACATTATGCTAAACCGAACAAACTGCTTTTGCTGCATGTGTACTGGGCGCAAACACATATTTTAATTTCAGATATCCTTTTTTTATTACCCGAGTACGTAAAAGAGTTTAATGTTAGAATTCGAGCCAGCGCATGACAAAATCTACAAGAAGGCTTGAGCGACCAGCGAAGACTCAGATCAGCCTGCGCATTCGCGCAGTCTGATCAGAGTCTTCGCTGATTGCATGAACCTACTATAGACTATTATCTATGCGAAAAGAGATATAAGCAAAAGGTCTTGTCATAGTGGGTGGGTGGGCAGGTTGATTTGAGTCTCTGCTGGTCGCAACGGTCTTATTGTAGGTTTTGGCATGCGCTGCTCATTTGTCTTATAGCCATTTATGTTCGACACCAATTTAAACGATTTATATCTGGCTGACTGTATAACAAGTTTTACTATATAAAAGTGGGGTTCAAAGGGGTCAAAATTATATAGGCGTGCTTTCGTGATGGACAAATATGGACGCTTGAATTATGGTTGTAACTCCTGGAGACAAATTCATGCCAATTAGCATTAATAAAGCCCTAATAGTTTTTGAGAAATGAACCACAATGTTAGGGTGACGATAGTTTGACGCAATGGTTCATAAAGCAAGGGAATGTAGGTAAAGGCCCAAAATGGATGCTTGCACTAAACATTCCAACACTAGATACAAGTTTGTAACAACTAGCATTAATGAAGCTCACATAGTTTTTTTGTGAAATGAGCTTAGTCATTTGGATGAAAGCTAGATTGGTCACAAATGTTGACGGCTTGGCTTTTCGCCATTGATGTTTCCATTAGGGTCTAGTTGTTTCATGTTTTTGCTTCCGTCCCTTTGGTGTCTTGATGGGAGCTGTGGGGTAATTGTATCGATTCCTGATCAATGCCTTCTCTCCTATTTTGACCAATAAACTGACGAACGGACGGAAAATTGGACTCTTTTTAACGCACCATTCTAATAACAGGCGCGACAAAAAATGATTACTGAAATTGAAAGCCAAATGTAATATTTCGTTTTGGAGAATATACCCCGTGGAATCGAAAATAAGAATTTAATTACGTAAAGGTTGAATCATCTCCCTTTATATTTTTCTGGCCAACCTTTAGTAGATTTCAGTGAGTGAGTGTTTGATTTTTAAGTTTAACCAACAGCTAAGGTCATAGGGAGACGGGATATTGGTTTAAAAACTCTTCCGAAAGTCTGGAGAGGCCGGAATCAATCCTGCGACCCCTGGTTTACAAAGTAGAAGTAAAACAAAGATCAGGAATCGATACAATTAACTTACTCCACCCATCAAAGACACCAAAGGGAAAGAAACACAAACATTAAGCGACCAGACCATAATGGAAACCTTAACAAAGGAAGGCCATAAGGACAATTACTTTCCCACAAAATGGCCATATGGCAATCCAAAATAAAATACACAATTGATACACACAGTAAGTAACAAACAACACCATAAATAAACCGCCACAGAAGAACCGCCTTGGAACGGTCAGTGGAATGATTTCCACTGGGGGGCTTAAATCGATTTTACGTGGCCACAATCCTCGCCCTTACTTCCGTCGCGATTTAGACAAATAATTTGTTCAGTCCGCATGAAGGCCTCCTAACTCATCAGTGCAACATCTCCGTGAACACAAAAAATCAAAGAACCTCAGAGGTGAGACAACGGTGAGGACTCGACAGCAAGAAACCACTGAAATGCTGGAGCAAAAGAAAACCAACAGTTAGACCAGAGACAGAGCATCAGGCACCAACCAACATTACCTTGAATTAGATCTCTGTAATTCTCCATAAGCCTTTACGTTGGAGCCGTCATAGAATCTGAGGCCTGACCCACCGGCGTGCAATTAAAGAGGGAAGCAAAGTTGCCAACCGTGATTAGGTTAACTACCATGCATGCAGTCTGTCGTATAACATCCATGTTGTACCCAATCTTTTTATATCGAAGAATGATTTTACGAAATTGGGTGCTGAAGTCATTGCGGTTATATATTTTTCTGAATTTATATACTAAGTCACCATAAAATTCGGGTTCCGATAGACCTTGTTGCAGAAGAGATTTAAGTCCAATATTGAATTTTGAAATTAAATCAGAATGGCGTCTATAAAATTTTGAAAAGGCTTTGCGTAGTTTATGGTACCGATAACCCTGATTAAGAAGTTTAGCCGTTAATAATTTATTACGAGTGTTGAAGTCAGTTACATGACTACACACTCTAGCAAATCGAATTAATTGCGAAATATAAACGCCATAGGATGGCGCACGAGGAACATCACCATCCAAAAAAGGAAAATTTACAATCTCAAAATCAAAGTCATCGCGTTTATCATAAATTTTGCACGAAACCAACCCATCTACAATAGATAGATGTAAATCCAAAAACGGGGCCTCGGTATCAGAAGAATTTGCTTTATTTAACTGAAGTTCTGTGGGGGGGGGGGGTAAATCTGACTGATCAAACCATCGAAATAGGTATTATCAATATTTAATAAATCATCTAAATATCTAGAGGTAGAGCTAAAAGCTTCAATAATTCCAGATTGGTTATCAATGGAAAGCGACAACATGAAGTCTCTTTCATAACAATACAAGAACAGATCAGCCACAAGAGGTGCGCAATTCGTACCCATCGGAATACCCACAATTTGTCTAAATAACTTAGTACCGAATCTAATATAAATATTGTCAAGTAGAAAGGTACAAGGCGAATCGCATAACCACTACACCACGGAGGCTTCTAGAAGATTTCAGTATTATCATTTCTTTGTGTTTGCAACACCCGGTGTCCTCTTGTAAGTAAGTGACTAGCTTTGAGACTCTTCAAAAATGGTCTTATAGACCACATTTGAACAGCCCAAAAGATGGTCTTAATAGAGGAAATTTACTATACACTCAGTTTTATAATGTAGGCAGAGTTCAATGTATGAGATACAAAATGTTGAAAATCGGAATTCAAAGGCGATTCTTCTTAAAATTGTTAACATTCCGGATAGCTTTGCAGCCTTTGATAATGCTCATAGGCTCATTTACATCAACTTCCATACATTATGTTTGTTTGTTTGTTTGTTTGATTTGATTTGACGTTTACCGTGCCCGTCAACACAGTATAGGTCATTTTGGAGACGTTGCTTCCAATTTTGTGGAACTTTTACCCGGCATTGAGGTCATTTTGGAGACGTTGCTTCCAATTTTGTGGGACTTTTACCCGACATTGAGATGAAATGACATCTCAAGCTCCCGTCGCCCAATGAAACCAAAAGGGCTTATAAGCATGGACGGACCGACCCGCACCGCTTTGCCTGGGCAGACTTAGATCCTCTAAGCAGTTTACCAGTACTCGTGTGCGGTCGGTTTCAGCTCTCCGTGGAAGCATCATGCCGCCCATCTATTTCTTCAAGCCCTGAATGGCGGGGGCCGTCCATCCATTATGTAATCGAGATTCCGGTCTGAGGGCTTAAATTAAAACAAGAGAATAATTGCACGCATTTTTCCTAGTAACAGCGGAAGAGCGCCGTTGACGTCATAACATTGCCATCGTCCAATCATATTAGTTTATAAATTATACTAATTTATACCATTGCCATCGTCCAATCATTTTAGTTTATAGCTTATACTAATTTTAGTTCGATTGCGATGAAAGCTCCAAGCTTATTGGATCGCTCTGCTCTCAAACACCAGTTCCGGATGTTATCGCGAGGCAATGAGTTTTACACCACTGCTACCCATTTACACCTGGGTCGAGTGAGACATTGTCATAACGGGTCTTGCCCAATGACACACCTCGCCTCCGGTGGCCGGATACGAACCCACAACTTTTCGATCATAAGTCGAACGCGCAAACCACTGAAATATCGAGGCTGACAACCATATTGGAGGGAACCGGAGCGCCCGAAGAAACCCCTAGAGTTTTAGGGACGGATCAACTCGAACGACTGTATAATGTCTATACAGTGATAAAATGTAACGTAATCTGAAACAAATGGGGGAAATGGTGAGGATTTGGGCCACGTACTACTCCCACCCCCCTTTTAACGTGCATGATCACTGAATGAGGAACAAAACAAAAAAAAACATGGGGGCTCTTGTCCAATAAAATGTTTTTTTTTTTTTTTTTTTTTTTTGTTTTTTTTTTCGAACACCTATGGGACCATTACATTTCATTTAGAATCTCTCAACTAAGGTTAAGTCTTAACTCTTATGGAAGTTTAATGGGGATAAATGAGAACTTTGTCCTCGCAAGGCTATTTTAATGAGTACACACAGCGTAACTATTCAAGATAATACATAAATTCCCTCCGCCATCACACCCCCTAGACTTATCCCTAGATATGTTTTGTGAAGGAACATAACTCTATTATTATTCGGTGTACCGTAACCTCGAAAGAATATGCGCTGCTCTACATTATGGTCTAGTTATATATCAAGTTTCAATCTGATCGGATGTAAACTGTAGGACGAGTTATCCGGAAACAAAAAGTTTATAGATTGACGGACAGACGGACGGACGGATGCCGAGGGGCATATTATATTACGACAATTTTCATAAGGGCGTAGGGAATCGAAAGAAAGTTTCACTGTATTTATCAATGTTATAAGAATCTTATATGGGTGTGAGGAGTGGATAGAAAAATCCAACCCTCGGGATCACTGTCCGGCATCACTCGGCAAGCCTCGCGATGCCGGACAGTGTCCCTCGGGACGGATTTTTCAAGCCTCGTGATGCCGGACAGTGTCCCTCGGGACGGATTTTTCAATCCACCCCTCACACCCATATTGGATTCTTTTACTTGCAAACCTTCCATTTCTATTGCGAATTTTTAATGCTTCTGTCACTTCGGTTACCGACGTCCGCCATTTTGTGATGGCACAACAGGAATGTTTAGTGACGTCACGCATGACGCCGCCGCACATGAGGTTGTAATCAACCAGTGCATTCATCAAACTCGCGATTATATTCGATTTGGGGTCGGAACACCAGGGTCAGCACATAAATTTCTATCCCACGGTAAAATCACGGATTTCCTTGTCTGGTGTGCAAGAATTTATGTTCTTACCGACGTACATGTATTTGTTGGACAGGCTCTGTTTTAGGCTCAAAGCTGGTAAGATTTACTTCCTCGTTTAACATATCGGGACAATATTTACGCAGTCTGTCTGTCAAATATTTAACAATATATCAGGTAAAAACGAATGTCGCCGATCAATCCAGGTTAGAATTCCACGAATTCATGAAATTGTTGGCGCATTTTGACTAATTTTGTGCCATTGTTGTGTTATAAATTGGTTGTCGGTAAAAACAACTGCAAATGCAATAGCAGTAATAATTATTAAATTCGGCATTTGCATCTTCTTACACAAAGTAACCCTCATATTTCATTACATTCATTACCCCTTTTTCAGAACATTCATTGCGGATGGTTCGGCCCCGCCTATCGGGGCTGGACGAAATATATGGGCTGCATGATGCTTCCACGCAGAGCTGAATCCGAGCGCATACGAGTACTGGTAAACCGCTTAGAGGATCTAAGCCTGCCAGGGCAAAGCGGTGCGCAAGAGTCGGATCGTCCATGCTTATAAACCCTATTGGTTTCATTGGGCGGCAGGGCTTGAGATGTCATTTCATCTCAATGAAGGGGAAAAGTCCCACAAAATTGGAAGCAACGTCTCAAAAATGACCTTTACAGTGTTGACGGGGACGTTAAACCTCACATCGAACAAACAAAACAAAATCATTACGCATGGTGTTAAGGGAAGGTTTGGTGACTGAAAAATGTCACAGATTATATTTTCTAGCCATATGTGATTTAATGAGGATTGCATTGAGGAATTTCGAAACTATTTTAGGGTCACTGATGAGGCCCAGTTTGCAGAAACTAACTTATCTGGCCCAGAAAATATTGAACGCTTAATAGTTTTCAGTAGTGTCGTGTATTCCTTGCTACCGATTGCTAGCGATGGATAACTGATTGAGAGATCATTGTTGGTAGGTTAAACATGCTTGCTTTTGAAAGTTGATACTTGTTTCAAATTTATAGGTCAACGCAATTCTCCTTCCGGTACTAGACCCAACAACGGCGCTTCCGCTTTTCGAACATACACTTAATAAAAATAGTCCTTGTAACCAAACGCGACAGTACTAGGTGAGGATGGAACTTCAGAAAAGTTCTAAACACTTAACACTATAATACTTATAATAGTTCCAAACAAAAAATATCGATACATAGACTGTTGATGCTCAGGCGGTTCTAACGAGCGTCCACGAGCGTTCACAATCTATATTGAGGGCAGAAACTACAAACTATTCGTCGCAATGGTGGCATTTACAGACTCTTTAAAGAAAGCAGTCTCAATTTGATGTCTTATCCAATGGATGTACTCGCAAAATGAGGAAAAGCAAATCGTCCAAGTTGTTAACGGTCGACTGAAACCGCATTATTCTAGCAAATGTGCGAGAATACTTTCATAATTGACTGTGAAAAAAATACATTTCCCTGATTTTCCTGTTTTGTATATATTTCTAACGACTACCCGCAATCTATGTTTCGACGCAAACACTTTTCGGATTTCGTAGCTGGCAACACACTGTTTAGGGGCTCGCTTTCATTTTATATACTGTTCTACTTTGAAATGATGTCTTCAGAACTTTGCAATGTTTCTTTCAGAATCTATCTAATAATTTTGTAACCATTACGCGAACACGCCTATACAAATACATTGCCACCTATATCGCCGAAAAAATGAAAATTTTATGATCAAAAATTGTGATATTTTTCTTATTTCTGCTCAATATATAGATTGTGGGCATTCGTTAGAACCGCCTCATCATTTAGATTGTGGGCATTCGTAAGAACCGCCTCGATGAGGCGGTTCTAACGAATGCCCACAATCTATATTTTAGAGCAGAAATAAGAAAAATAAGGTATACCCCCGGAAACCCCAGTTTTTCAATATAAAAGTGGGGTTCAAGGGGGTCAAAATTATATAGGTGTGTTTTCGTGATGTATGTGGATTGACTAGATGGAATCTCCATGGTAAATTAATGGGAATGTTATTTGTTATTTTTTTATTGAAGAATATATAGAGGATATTTATTTTTTTGACATGAATATCAAAAATATTTCATCGAGTGTGTTGAAAATTGTGTTATTTTCAACACACGAGATGAAATATTTTTGATATTTATCGAAAAAAAGTAAATTTTCTTTTTATTTTATAACATTTTAGGAGACTTACTGTAATTGATCAATCGGATCTTACGTCACAATTTTGACTTGGCTATGACGTCAAAACTGTCAGTTTCAAAACATAAACAGATCGCCATTTTGGATACAGCATTTTTACAGTACAAAGAGTGCTTTTAAGGTAATATACAGAATTATTTTATAGATAACCCAAATGAATTTTGGCCAGAAAAGTAGTCACGACTGCTACTGTGAAATAACACGGTCATGTTATTGTTCACACTGTGAAAGTATCATTTTTATTTCACAGTGTGAAAATATCAATTGTATTTGTTTCCGATATGCATTGATATCACTGCTGTGGACAAAATAAATTGTGGTTACACGATAGACGAGTCATAGAGACCCGTCTGACAAGTGATCGTTGCATATGTTTGGAAAACGGTATTCCTTTCACATAACTTCGATTTATTTGGGGATCTGCGAACACTCATAGTATTAAATGCCCGTCATTGTCAACGATTTAAAAATTTAAAGTACGTGCAGGTAAATAAGCATAAATAAAGCGATTTAGCTGGAGAAAATAGGTTTTGTTGGAGACTGCAGTAGACAACAATGATCGTAGAAAAAGGCATGGGGATCGACAAAGGCTGAGGCGAGTCTGAGCATAAGCGTAAGGGTCATTGATTATGCCTTACTGACCGAAACAAGCTAGTGTGGCCAAAATGACACTTGTACAGTTCTGTGTTATAGTGCTAGCTCCCAAAATAATACTATTGCTCCGGAAGCTTATAAGAAGATTTCATGACCGACTAAAAAGCATCATGATAAGAAGTCCGAGAAACGAAGACCTCCCCACCATCTAAACCCCAGTTTATATAAAGAAAACTGGTGTCAACGGGGGTATAATTTTTTTCTTACTTCTGCTCCAAGACATAGGTTGTGGGTACTCGTTAGAACCGCCTCACTGAGGCGGTTCTAACGATTACCCTCATAGAGGCGGTTCTAACGAGTACCCTATGTTTGCAGTATGAATAAGGAAAATCTCACGGATTTTCATCAGAAAAGTAGCCATTTTGGAGATGTTAAAATTTTCTATGTCACATGGGTGTGGTACCGTAATGACAGTTCTAACTAGCACCATAACCTATGTTTGCTGTATAAATAATAAAGATAACAGGAATTTTCACCAGAACAGTAGCCATTTTGGAGATGTGAAAAATGCACTTTGTCACACGCCTGTGTTATCGTAATGCTCATTTTGGAACGATACAAGCATATAACAGCAACTTGAAAAAAAAAAAAATACTGGGTCAAAAAAGTTCCTATACATAAAATTGCTTCTGTTGCCATAGTTGCTACAAATGAAAATTACACAAAATTTGTTTTGTTTTGTTTAGAGAACTCATTTGTCCATGCAAGAGCCCAAACTGTTTTTGTTTATGTAAGCTTGGGCTATTGTTTTAAACACCCAAGGGGTCACTGTGAAAATGCCAGGAATCGATACAATTAACTTACTCCACCCATCAAAGACACCAAAGGTAAAGAAACACAAACATGAAGCGACCAGGCCATAATGGAAACCTAAACAAAGGAAGGCCATAAGGACAGTTACTTTCCCACAAAATGGCCAAATGACCATCCAAAATAAAAACACACAAGTGATACTCATAGTAAGTAACAAACAACAACATAAATAAACCGCAACAGAAGAACCGCCTTGGAACGGTCAGTGGAAAGAATTCCACGGGGTGGGTGGGGGGGGCTTAAATCGATTTTACATGACCATAATCCTCGCCCTTACCTCTGTCGCGGTATACACTAATTTTGTTTAGTCCGCATGAAGGCTTCCAAACTCATCAGTGTAACATCTCCGAGAACATACAAATAAGAAAACTACAGAGATGAAACAAGGTTGAGGACTAGACAGAATACAACAACAGAAATGCTGGAGCAAAAGAAAACCAACAGTTAGACTCCGAGGGGCCCGACCAAAGACGGATACATTTGATACATGAAACCTTTTATTAGATACCATGTGTGTCTAGTCACAAAAGATATGGAACTTTAGTTCCGTTTGCTAAGAGAAACAGATGATCACGTATAGGCCTCCGCTTTTTTGAAGGTCTGTGCAAAATGCTGCTTTCAATTGAAACTCCATAGAGAAGCGCAGTTGGTAGTGCTACATGCTACATGAATTTTCTGCATTATTTTCATTCATGGTTAACAACAATGGTTGCATTAAAGGGCTTTTTAAACAAATTGCAAAAATTGAATGACAGGTACAGTACCGCCAACATTCTTAGTCACTAACGGAATGGTGGTTGATTGTAGCCTGAACGTTGGTTGCTGAAACTGCCTATGTTGAATGAATGACTGCTGAATGCTGAACGATATATAGGTTGGACGCTGTTTTCCAAAACAACGTTCAAATCGATCATACCTGTATTGTCTAATCGATATCATTCAATTGAACGGTTATTGTTAAAATACGGAATGAAAAGTTCAACGAACAAGATACGGATAATATAAGAGTCTGAGCAGGCTTCATGTAAATTGTATTTGTTTTAGTTAATTTTATTTGTTTATGCAGGTTTCAGTAATCTTGTAGCCGCCCGCGCCAATAGGGGCTTGAAGAAACATATGGGCTGCATGATGCTTCCACGCAAAGCTTTATCCGGCCCGCACACTAGTACTGGTAAACCGCTTAGAGGATCTAAGCCGGTCCAGGAACCGCGGTGCGAGGCGGACCGTCCATGCTAATAAACCCTTTTTGTTTTGTTTCATTTTGGCGACAGGGCTTGAGATGTCATTTCATCTCAATGTCGGGTAAAAGTCCCACAAAATTGGAAGCAATGACCTTTACAGTGTTGACGGGGACGTTTGACCTCAAATCAAACAAACAAAAATCAGTAATCTTATATTTATGTAGTTTTTTTGCTAAAGAAATAAATATAAAGGTGTCGAGGATTTAAGAAAAAAAATTAAGTCAGAAATGTTTATCACTTAGTTTTAATGATAAGGGGTGTTTGTCGCCGCCCTCCTTTTAGAAGCGCAACTATAGTTGAAAATACTGCGAATCACTGCCTTTTACGGCAATTGCAGACAACGGTGTTTTCCCTCACGTAAGATGTGTCAATGGCAAATTACACTGGCGTTGCCATGACGTACATAACGTGAATATGCCAAAGCAATACGCCCGAATCGATAACTGGCATACATTAGTCGATGCTTACATAATTATACATAATCACGTTACCAAGTCCGTATTGCAAACACCTCATGAATATCCCACTTTTCCTGTCAACAAAAATACCCGCGAGGCCTTAGGCAGTGCCTGAAATAGATATATAGAATTTTTAAGTGAACACTGCTATTTACAGGATATGGCATGATCATTTTTATTTCTGCACTAATCCATCGATTGTGATTATTTGTTAAGTTGAGGCGGTTTTGTGGAGTGCCTACAGTCGGTGGTCAGGAAAATCGCACCGTCATATTAACAAGTCCATGAAATGAGCTACCATGTAAACCCCACTTTATATAGACTAACATGGAGTTTACAATTGTTTTCTTATTTCTACTACAAGACGTAGGTTGTGAGAACTCTTTCGATTCATCTCAATTAGGCGGTTCTAACGAGCACCGACAACCTACTTTCGGAGTACAATTAAGAAATGGGCGTAATGCGAAAATAAATCACGGAAAAAATTCCATTGAAGTTTAGAAGTACGACTAAAATATGGTCAGTATGAAAACGTCGTGCCTATCCTTTCATATCTCTACGAGCATTTACATAGGATAACACGCCCATGTGCTGTATTAGGGTCTTTCCTGTCCGTTACGAACAAGCATTATTCAAATGAAAAAATCCGATAGTTCTCTTATTTCTACCCAAAATATTAACTTGTGTGTTTGTCAGAACAAGCTCAATGAGGCGATTCTAACAATTACCAGCAAACTATGTTTTTGACTAAAATAAGAAAAAAATAATGCATGTTATGTGTTATATGAGTTACTGATTGTGTATGTTTAAAAAAGTTGACGTTTACACTCGACAACAAGGAAAGATCTCTTTGAGCCTTGACGTATCGATAGCAAAGCCCAATCACGAAAACACAGCTATGTTTGTTTGTTTGTTTGTTTGTTTGAGGTTTAACGTCCCCGTCAACACTGTAAAGGTCATTTTGGAGACGCTGCTTCCAATTTTGTGGGACTTTTACCCGACATTGAGATGAAATGACATCTCAAGCCCTTTCGTCCAATGAAACCAATAGGGTTTATAAGCATGGACGGTCCGCCTCGTGCGCACTGCTTTGCCCGGGCAGGCGTAGATCCTCTAAGCGGTTTACCAGTACTCGTGTGCGGGTCGGATTCAGCTCTGCGTGGAAGCATCAGGCAGCCCATATATTTCTTCAAGCCCCCATGGGCGGGGGCCGAACACAGCTATGTAATTTTGACCCCCTTAAACACCACTTCTAAATAGTAAAACTGGATTTAAATGCGTATGCATTATTTTTTCTCATTTCTGCTCGAAAATCTAAATTGTTGATATTCGTTAGAACCGCCTCGCCCTGGTTGTTCAAACGAATACCCACTATCTATGTGCGAGGCGTTTATAACGAGTATTCAGTGTTTTCAGCAGATACGTGTTTTCGTATTGGTGTGCTAAAATGGCGTTTTTCCTGTCTTTCGAACTAGTTTGTCCATATGTAAAAGCACCATGTTACGCAATAATTTTCGTCAGAATCGTCTTTTCAATTTATAAGCTAATAGAAGAAAACATAATATTACATCTGGCAGCAATTTGGTGTCTTAGATGGGTGGAGTAAGTTAATTGTATCGATTCCTGATCTTTGTTTTACTTCTCCTTTTTAATGATGTAAGTCCGAATCAGAAGTTCAGAAAATGTGACATATAGCAATAAGATAACATGCTCATTAAACAGGAAGTGATCTTAGATAAACTGACTGGCCTGATATAACCTGAACAGCGTTGACCAGGCCGTTTAAGTTCAAACACTTAATCCGTATTCGATGTTCATAACTTAGAAACAAAGAGAAAAAAACGTCACTGTTGTGTAAATATTATATGAAAAAAGTTGCGACTTTATAAATCAAACGATAAATAAATAAATAAATAAATAAATAAATAAATAAATAAATAAATAAATAAATAAAAAGTAAATAAATAAATACGATATTTTCCTTGCTGGTTCATTTTGCCGTGACGCACCCCACTTTATTGTTTGACACATCAAACTGTGTATTTGCCCTGCAGTTACCCTTTTACATGGCTTAAATTTGAGCAAGCACATCTGATGAAAGGCCGCCAGCATAATCCGGTATCAAAGACGCTTCTGTTTCGAGCTATTATCCCTTTCAAACATCAGTCAACTGAGGAAAAACGGACAGGTAAAAAAACAAAAAATAAAGTAAATTTATAAATAAATAAATAAAATAAAATAAATAAATAGTTAAACACTTTTTGATTTAAGAATAACATAATTCTTAAGATTAAATTGCGTATTGTTTTTAATTATATTTGGGGATGCCAAATGTAACCAAATTAAAAAATATATCACTTTTTCCACATGTACATTATGTTGACATCACGCTAACAATTCCGTTAAAACCCCTTGTGTATATATAGAGAAAAGTGAGGTTTACAGGGTATACATTTCTTTCTTAATTTGCTTGAAAACATAGATTGTGGGTACGCGTTAGGACAGCTTCAACGAGGCCGTGTAGTCACAATCTATGTTTGAATTATAAAAATTATCTCAAATTGACTATTGGAAAATTAAATATTTTTTTAGTTTCGCGGCCCTTTCAATACTATTTCACTCATATTGAGCCTATCAATGATCAGCGGTGGGGGAAAAGAGAACTTCCCGAAGAAAAAACGCCTGACCTTCCTATGCAGAATTTGGCGTCTCTCATGTGACCCTAGCCAGGCTCTAACCCACAGCGGTGAGATACCTGGTGATTAAGGGTCAGTACTCTAGGCCACGGAGGCCCGTCTAACCATTTTAAAGAGGCTGCAGAATGCGCCATGCCGCACGGGTGTTATCGAATTGGTATTGGTCGGGTGCTATTGACGCTCATTGATTTGATTACGCGTACATCAAGTTAACAAGTCCGTGGCTAAATGTTCATCACGAAAACACGTCTATATAAGTTTGACCCCCTTGAACCCCACTTTTAGAGTGTAAAACTGCGATTTGCAGTGGGAAAAATAGAAGTGAAGGCTATAATGAGGAATCGATACAATAAACCTTATTTTTCATATTTCTGCTCTAAACATAGATTGTGAGTACTCGTTGGAACCGCCTCGATTAGTCGGTTGTAACGATTACCCATAATCTATGTTTGAACAGAAATAAAAATTTCTGCTCTAAAACATAGGTTGTGAGTGCTCGTTAGAACCGCTTCGATAAGGCGGTTCTAACGAGTACCCACAATCTATGTTTTGAACAGAAATAAGAAACATATCGCATTTTTTAATCTTAAAATTCTCCTTTTTCCCACAATTCACGCTGTATAGGCGTGTTTTCGTAATGAGTAAATGAGTAAACTGGGTTTACTAGTGTATTCATTATCTTCCTTACATTTGCCCGGTTACATGGACGAGCAGTCCGAATTAAGATTTGAACCAGAAATTTTCAAACATTTTCATTTGAAAAATGATGAATGATATGCAATATGCGAAACGGATTTTTGGTCCTGGCTAGAACCGCTTCGGCGGGCCGATTCTTACGAATACCCCTCATCTATGTTTTTAATAGCAACCAACCAACGAGTTGTTTGCCGCCAAAGGCGGCAAACAACGAGAGTTGGTTGCTTAACGGTAACACGTGTATTTATGAACATACCCCACCCATTCAAAACCTCAAAAGCCAACAGGACTAAGGCCAAAAATTTCTTCGTACTTCCGGTTTTACAGCTTCCTGTTGCCGGAAGTAAACCTGATTGGATAAAGCTTGAACTTCCTTGTTACCATGGACGCACGTTCATCTTTTCGAAATAAACAAACTTGGCTGTGCTATATCAACTCACAATACAGCTTTTTCCCGTTTAACAGCTACATCAGAATCAGAATTCTGACATCTAATTCAATGATAAAAACGTGTCTTCTTTACCCTTTCGCTGGTATATTCCACTGCATGAGGTAGTACTACAAATACAGTGTCACAGACCGTGTCAAAACTAATAGCCGTTAGTGTTGGCGAGAAGACGTTAACAAAAGTTTTCCTGCTGTGAAATGAGTGAATAAAATAATACAGTAGGTACATTTTTCTTGAAACATCTTGCTTAAAAATTGGTGTTTCAGTTCAATGTATCTGTTGTTAAAATACAGCCAACAATGCTCAGTGAGGATTTTTCCACTACAGTCGAAGAAAATCAGGGCCGGACTCTAGCTCTTGTCGAAAATAAGCATGCAGCTACTAGCTCGAGATAGTACATGAAAGAAGAAAACTCTACACACTGATGGCCAGGATCACAGCAATAGGTGAATTGGGATGCAAACATCTTGTTCAAACTTTGGTGTTTCATTTCAAAGTACGGTACCTCTTGTTTTAACAAAGCAGCATTGGAGGTCACAGGAGTGAAATGTCTCAGAAGACACTCCCAGGTATCCAAGTTGTAAATATGAATGCTATATGATGAGTGACAGTTTCAAAAACTTTACAAAGGTGTTCTCGAATTTGACCCCTAGCCCCACCCTAGGGCGTAAACCCAGAGGTCTGTTCTCTTTGAACATTAGAAGACCCTCCCAGTAGGGCTGGCTAATCTGACAGAGCTGAAAAGATAATCAATTATCATTCCTCTCATTGCGATCGATAATCAATTAGTAATCACTGAAGATTTAGTCATAATTTTACCTGCCTGGCTTTCTGTCTGAGCGTGACTCCTACCATATGCTGTACTTTGCCATATGTATTTGGACAGACAGACCTGAGAAAACAATGTAGACCCAGGTGAGACGCCACAGAACACCGTGTCTCATCTGGGTTTGCACTGTTTGTCACTCATACAGCTATTTTAGGCATAAATTTGGGAAGTAATTTGTACGTATCAAATAATCGATTGCAAGCAAATCAGTAATGATATTCATTTGTGTGGAATTTATCGACCGATAATAATCGATTATCCAATTGATCGTGCCAGCCTTACCTCCCAGGTACATAAGTTCTAAATATGAGTGCTCTGTGATGAGTGACTGTTGAGATATAAGCATTTGAAAAACTTTACTGCAGTGTGACGGGAACGCACACACAACCAAGCACATCCTAGGTGACAACAATAGCTCTCCATGTACTTTGTACAGGCAAGCTAAAAATCACTTGCAACCAACGAGATATAAGCATTTGAAAAACTTTACTGCAGTGTGACGGGAACGCACACGCAACCAAGCACACCCTAGGTGACAACAATAGCTCTCCATGTACTTCGTACAGGCAAGCTAAAAATCACTTGCATAGCCAACATTTGGACTTGCCCTCATGGAAGTTGGGCAATGGACTTGTCAGGCCCTGTTTAATAGAAGTTCTCATTTAGTACTGCATTAAAGTGTTTGCCTGAGCTAGACTTTAGAATTTGTCTGGCACTTTAAGCATTTCATTTTTTCTGGCTAATAAAAGATCTTTGATACATAACAGCAATGCATACATCTATCAGGAAGTCTATACAAATCATTGTGTCAAACCCTGCCATCCAATGAAACCAGTGGGGTTTATATGTATGGACGGGCAGACTCGCACCACTCTGTCTGGGCAGGCTTAGCAGTTTACCAGTAATTCCACAAACAAGCAAATATGCCCCTTGAACCCTAATAGTAAAACTGGCGTTTACAGTGGGTAAACCTTATGTTTCGATTTCCTCCCTAAAATATAGATTGTGGGAACTCGTTAGAACCACCTCAGTGAGGCAGTTATAACTTGTACCCACAATCTATATTTTGAGTCGAAATAAGAAAAACATCACAATGTTCCATCTTGAAATTTTCAGGGGTTTTTTGCGTTTAAGTTTACATTGTATTTGCATAGGCATGTTTTCGTAATGTAAAGATGCTGTTGATATCGCTTTACACAGAAACACCATGCAGCCCAATATATTTCTCCTGGGGTTAAAATAACTTTGGATCAAATAATAGTTAATCTGGTCCAACTGCCAGTCTTTACTCTTATCTTTTGCCAAGGGCTGACCCAAAATGATTGCCGCTTTATTGCTTGGACAGCCAAAAAAAAAAAATATCAATTCCCCAGAATCTCCCCTAAGAACACCTATCTTCATATCTATATTTCTATCTTGGTCCCTTGATTTGCCCTAAAAGCTTGTGAAATGTGTATTATGCAAAAATATGAGAAAAAATATAGTGGAGTGTGGTAGCTCAGTGGTTAGTGCACTTGCCTCTGATGCTAGGGGCCCCCACTTCGATTCCCGGCAGCAGTAATAAAATTGCAGTGTCCGAACATGCTCCATTGCCATCATTTGCAGGTATGAATGCCACAAGTGCACAGTCCTTTGGATCCAGACGTTAACTGGAGGCCCTCTGTGCAGGGAGAACCATCCCCTGTGCAGGTTAAAGATCCATACCATAATTACATCAACAACAACAGCCTGTTTACTATGTAGGCAGCTCCATCTTGCGAAACCTGGAGTGTATATACATGTATATGTAATGTACACCAGGAGTGGTTTGTTTGTTTGATTTGAGGTTTAATGTCCCCATCAACACCAACCCAAGACCGACAGATTTTGTCTGGTGAAAAGCTGGACTAGGTCAGGTATAATGAGGTCAGTGGCTGGCTGGTCCGAATGGTCTAGTTGAAAATCTGCCACCAAAGTCATAAAAATCCATGTTTTTAGCTCATTGATTATAAAATGGATTTCTGTTTTCAGTATGTTGCAGCAGCTTTACTATGTAAATAATAATAGAAGTATTTGTTTGATTTGAAGTTTAACATCCCCATCAACACCATAAAGGTCATTTTGGAGACGTTGCTTCCAATGTTGTAGGACTTTTATCCGACATTGAGTTGAAGTGACATCTCAAGCCCTGCTGGCCAATGCAACCAATAGGGTTTATAAGCATGGACGGTCCGACACTTGCATATTTTCAGTATTAAACTGTATCCCTCATTGTCAGTTTCACTATTATCATGCGTCAGCATTAAGTTGTGTAAAGCCTTGAAAACACGAGCTTGTACTTGCAGCTGTGCCACTTTCACAGAACTTTTCAATTTTTCTCAAAATAAGAAAAATCTGAAGATTTCCATAGTCAACACTAAGTTTGAACTAGCCAAAGGCACAAATATTTTATATCTAAAGTCACTGCATCTAACAACATTGCAGGATAACTAATCAACAACTTGTTCAAGTCAAGCCCGTGTTCAAGTAGCTTAAAACTTTTTAGTGTGTCGTGTTGGGGGAATAGATAGATTTTGTTTGTTTGATTTGAGGTTTAAAGTCCCCGTCAACACTGTAAAGGTCATTTTGGAGACTCTGCTTCCAATTTTGTGGGACTTTTACCCAACATCGAAATGAAATACCATATCAAGCCCTGTCGCCCAATGAAACCAATAGGGTTTATAAGCATGGACGGTCTGACTTGCACTGCTTTGCCTGGACAGGCTTAGATCCTCTCAGCAGTTTACCAGTACTTGTGTGCGGGTCGGTTTCAGATTTGCGTGGAAGCATCATGCAGCCCATCTATTCCTTCAAGTCCCAATGGGGGTGGGGGAGGGGGCGGATAGATTAACTTTATTTGCATTATCTGCTAGTTCCTAGTCTGTAGGTTATCAAAGTTGGAAAAACAGGTAACCAGAACACACTGACCTTCAAGGTCAGTGGGAAGGATCTGGTTACCTGTGTTTCCAATATTGACAATGTGGCAGCAAATAATGCAAATATGGTGAATAGATAGAATTCTGGCATTTCTATCTCTTGAACAGAAATAATAACTCTTCCCTACCCGAAAGTATGGATGCAACTGCAGTTTTCAAAAACAATACTGGTTCTACAAAATACCGATACCATTCTCTGGAAGAAGTGATTTTTTTTCGGTCAACTATCTACTGCACAGTTCAAGTTTAACTGTGTTGCTGTCGACCACCTTTGAGACTGTTGAACTTTAGAAAAGTCCAAAAGGAGGTCTTGCGGTACTACTGCAAATGTCCATTTAGAATACCTTTTCATTTAAAAAGACCCATCTAATACTGAATGCACAAAATGGGAGGTTTATAAGCATCAAAACGGTTGGTTGCAGTTAGGTCGCGCCTATTTCATATTAGAAATAGAAAATTAATGTACATCCCTGTAAACCCCAGTTTTAGTATATAAAAGTGGGGTTAAAGTGTTCTAAAGTATAGAACCTTATCATCTTGCGTAGGCATGGTTACATATTGGTAAAGGTAGCAGTATATGGGGCTGAAAAAATATTCACGAAAAGATGAAAGAAATCGCCGCACGGTGGCAACATTCTTAGTTGGGCTGGGCAATAAACTCAACACACACACGTATAGGTGGCCAGCGCCGGCAAAATAGGTCTTATTTGCTTTATGACTTGTGAATTTAGCATTTATTTTCCATGAAGTTTTACATGCAATTAATATTCTTTGAGATTTACCAATAACAACAACAGCATCAGTAATAATAATAATAATAATAATAATAATAATGCTCTTTAGTCATTCACTTCGTTCACTTATCTGATTCGCTTTTTAGTTTAAACCGATTTGAGTGATTGGATCGATAGTTCATCAAAATCGATTTGAATGGTTTGAACGGTGAACGGTGAACGGTGAATGAAATGAATGAATGATTGCTGAACGATGGTTTGGCTATTCCGGAATGATTGTTTTGATTGAATGAATGATTGCTGAGTGATGAACTACGGGTGATTTGGTGATCTTCACCGTTAGCGGTACTGTATAGAAATAACAACTGTTTAAATCAAAGCACTGAGAGTGCTGATGGAGCGTAGCTTTGATAATTTGATTTAGCGTCAGATTGGTATTTTAATTCAGGCTCATATTGATCCAATGAACATAGCTGTTTGAAGCTATTCTGGGCAAAAAGTCGTGTTAAAGCAACAAGACCTTTATTGAAATTAACTCACGCTAAGGTTTAGACCCCGCAACAACCATCATGAAAACACGCCTGTACATATACATTGTCATTTTAAAAAATGGAAAATTTTAAAATACAAAATTGTGATTTTTTCTTATCTCTGCTCAAAACATTGATTGCGGGGACTTGATTGAACTGCCTTGACGAGGCAGTTTTATCAAGTACCCACAATCAATGTTTTTGAGCAATACAGCAACCATGCAGTTCTACAGTTTACTTGAAGATTTCCGCTGAGCTATAGTTCGTGCAATATCTGCGGCTTACGCAATTGTTTGGCGGCTTTAAAGTTATTTTATGTAATCAGTTTTTGAAAAATTACCTTGGGGAGGTTATTTATCTTGCATTAGACATTCTTCTTGGTTACGTCTTGATGATGTTTATTTTCATGTGAAAAATTATCATAATTTTCTCAGCAGTTTATAAGTTATACATCAGTAATCAGTCTTTAAAAAAATGCCTCAGTGAGGCTGTTTATAAAGATATATAGCATTAGACAATACCATTAGCTTGATCTTGTCAATTTACATCTGCATGCAAAACATTATAAAAATATACCCTTCGGTTTGAAAGTTATACGACCGTGTCAGTGGGTGAATTTTTTACCTTCCCGAGACTACAATAAAGAAATTGGGCATTCAGGAATCGCATTGGTTAGATCTGTACATTATCTATCTGCATGTTAACTGTCAAAATAGTCCAAGTAGATTAGAAGTTACACTTCGAAATAATTTTTCAGTTTGCCTAGGCGAGGCTGTTTGTAAAGTAATTTGGCATAAGGCAATTTTGCGGGTTATGTATTGTCAATATCAACCTGTATGCCGAAAATGATCAAAGCCGGGTTTAGATGTTATACTCCGTATTCATTTTTTTATATTATTTTGTCTCGGCGAGGCCATTCATAAAGTAATCTTGCATAAAACAGTCTCATGGGTTAGGTGTTGTCAATATCAATCCGAATGCCAAAAATGATCGGAATATTCAGAGAGGTTTGAACATTATACTCTGTTAACATTTTTCTAAATATATATTGCATCGGTGAGGCCATTTATGAAGTGATCTTGCATACGACAGTGTCTTGGGTTAGTTATTGTCAATATCAATCCATAGGAATATTTGAAGAGGTTTAGACATTATACTCCGTTATTATTATTTAGAAATAAATTGCCTCGACGAGGCCATTTATGAAATTATCTGGAATTAAGGCAATTTCTTTGGTTAGATATTGTCAAAACAGCCCAGTGCACAGTTTTTTACTGGAAACCAACAACTGCCCTTCTTGAATCAGGGAAAGGGACAGAATCAACGTGGAACAGATTTCACGATCAATCTCCTGGAAAGAATGTTGCCGAACCCGGCAGGTATCGAAACTACGTAGTATGACCCATCTTCTTTCTTATGAACGTTTTCATTGCTCTTAAAGGAACATATTTTTTTATTTTTATTTGCGTCTGAGCTGATAATTTGCTTTATGTTTACATGCCTAGGACGCAGACAGGTCGCTTTAAAAAAGTAACATCCCCCCCCCCCCACACACACACATTAACTCATACTCTGAGTATATGTGTAGCAGCCTTTTTAGGGACAAACATAGCAGACCCAGATCAGACGCTACAACAAGTGGCGTCTCATCTGTGTCTAAACTGCAAAATTTACTCCTTACAATATAAGCCTTGACGTGCACCTGTCCAAACTCATTCCAACTGTCTTATTTTGGTAATACATTATCGACCCACACTGCGTACTTTTAACCCATTTTAAACGAATGGAATCCTCAACACCTTATATTAGTATGGAAGAAGTTCATTTTAAAATCAGGGATGTCAGGTTGTGGCTTCCACGAAATATTTGGCAAAAATGGCTGAACCTTTTTGTAAGTATGCAGTGAAGGTCATTATGAGACTCCGCGTTCTGTGGTATCTGATCTGGGTTTGTCCTGTTTGCACGTTGCCAGGTGTGGGACTTTATGGTGCAAATGGGCTGTAAACTGGGTTATATTAACTGAACTATAAAACGATTAGACTGCTACACAGTTCATCTATTAAAAATATTCATCTATTCCGTTTGAAATAGGTGGTCTGTGAAGCAGTCTATAAGAAGATACCGCATGGCGTAATAATCTACTACGTTAACACGGAGTACTATGTTCTCACTGGTGATTGGGTCATATGCAGTAACAGCGAAAGTAGTGCCGAAATCACTTCTCATCTCACTGGAGCTACGCTGCTACAGCTACGCTCCAAAAATGCTATAGTTTTATCTGAAAGGGAAATAATCTGAGAATTTCACAAATTGATTGTAGTGCAAGATGATGAGATTTTGTAAAGGTAAAGTGAGTTTCGATGTTCAATGGACATGATTTTTATCTCAAACATAAAATTGTCATCTGCGCATGCGCAATGCCGAATTCCTTGCAAAACCTTTCTAGACACATATTGGAAGACAACTCTTGAGGAGAATAGTATGGTCAAATGTAAATTTATACATTTTGTAGTAAACGTCCGATTCGCGTGTTTACAGCCACCTTTAGCTGAATTGCTACCGGATAGCGACTGGATTTACCCGGAAGTTGGTATAGTTACTTTTTTGACTGTGTATATATAACTTCTGTGATAGTTTACGAGTACAGTGAGTGAGTGTTAGAGTTTCCCGTCCCACCAACTGCTAAGGTGATACGGAGACGGGACCTCGGTTTAAAGACTCGTCCGAAAGTCCGGAGAAGCCCGGGATCGATCATGCGATCCCTGGTTTACAAGGCGAGTAGCGTAACCACTACACCACGGAGACTTCTAGTTTACGAGTACAAAAATCGCAT